>CM054805.1:27291397-28556368 GCA_028984105.1 Lavandula angustifolia | reverse complement strand
TCTGCTAAAGAAAAACATCACTCACCAACACTTCTGAATACTAATCCTTTATTGAAATTAATCTCCTTCATTTTGTTGAGAGAAGTAGCAACAGAAATAATCAACCTGAAATTAAGGTCAGCTTCAAAATTCGCACTGCTCGCACAAGATTCGCACAACATGACACAAGGTTGCACAATTATTGCACCGGATCACCCTCAATGGAAAAACATACATTAAGTACTGAAAAACATACATGTATACATTTCAAAATCCGAAACTAAAAATAGTGCATACATTGCACAATGCGAGTGATGTTCATGTTCACAGTGTTAATAATCAAATGAAAATGAAAAGACTATTTCACAAGATATTCAGCGAGGGAAAAATATATTTTTTGTACTAATTCTTGAATTCAAGGCATAAACAGAAAAATCAATTAGTCGAAGGGAAACCTTTGCATACGTCTCCGGGCAAGAAATCTAGTGAATTGAAATAGCTGGGAAATTAAGTCGCCTGAAGAACTCTGGAAAAGTATGTCTCAAACAGAAGTGAATTTCTATATGAAAAAAAAAAATAGAAAAAGAAAGATTAACGGGTTTGGAGCTTGGTAATCACTTTTGCTTTTCATCATTTCCCGACATATCTGCCTTCACATGATTTTTGATAAACTCGACAAGAATCTGTCGCTCGTTTTGAAAAATTAAAATCTAATTGTCAACTTCTAATTATTGGTTTTTGCAATATCTGATTATTAGTATCAATAGATATTAAATTAGTAAAAGTATTTTTATTAAATACAATGAATTTAATAACACATTGAAAACAATAAATTCTATTATTTCGATTTGATGAGATGCAAAATTATAAAGTATTTTTATTAAATACAATGAATTTAATAACACATTGAAAAACAATAAATTCTATGATTTCGATTTGATGAGATGCAAAATTATAGTCCTACGCTTCAACATCATAAATCATAATACAATAAAACCTCCATGGAATAATACTCTAGGTATTAATTCTTTATAGTAATAAAAATCTTGATCCCAACTCGAGACCAATTATAAATAGTAATAAACTCTACATCAATTTTACACGGATTTGTGCACCGATTTTTCATGTAGTGATCCGACCCCAACCTACGGCCCGATTTTGACCCTTGCCATTCCTTTCGTATCCGATTTCGATCCTCGGGCCCGATTTCGACCCTTCCTTTCACGCTTCTGGCTATAATCATACGAAATATCGAAAGACAATGTATAATAAAGATAAACGGTAACATTCCCCACCTTAACCTCGACTTTAACAAAAATAATGGATATCAATGTTTAAGTTCTCGCGCGCCGATCCTATACATGAAAATTTATCTTAATAACTCGCTCAAAGAATGTTACGTGTGCATCAATAATTCATATAACTCATAAATGGACATATTTCATAATAATCAAATAATCTATATTATAGATAATCTACTTATTAACATGCGACATATAAACATAATCTTACTTCTATTGACAATTCATTCGCGCATTTATTAATTCGACAATTCATGAAATAAATTAATAAAATTATAAAAATATTGTCCTAAGAAAATATAGACCTCTAACATGAACAACATATTACATATCATTATAATAAAACTTATCATAGTCAATAATTCATTTAATAATATCCAGAAAACTTTTATTTTTCAATCTACATGCATGTTGACAAAAGATTTTGAAGCACATCAAGAAACAAATTAACAAATAAATAGCAAACGTATCCTAAAAATTCTATATTTTTAACATGAATGACCTAACATGTATTATATCCCATTAAAATTTAACTGGTCGAAAAACAATGTAAAGAAAACATGAAAACAATTTTTCTTTCAAGATCATGAACATGCTGTCAGAAACTGGCAGGTTACGAAGAACAATTTTAAACAAATACTTATCATGCTTGTAAAATTCTACAAAACTAATATATTATACTATACATACCTAGGAAGACGATCCTACATTTTCACGATGAGAGGACGACGGAAGATGAGTAAATAATTCTTTAAACAGCTTCGTATATGCCTACAGATTTTCGAAAATTTTATGGGATGCTATATTATGAGCGACTAAAGGGTATTTATAGGCCTAGAAATCATTATCTAAATATTCCTAATAAATATAAGGTATCCGATATATTTTATCTATAATTATTTTCGGACTTATATAATTTATATATAATTTAGTCTATCACTTACCATATAAAGAGATTCAATCATGAATAAATTAGGATATGGATAAACATAAATATATTTTATCCTAAAATATGAATATCACTCATAAAATATCTTTTTTAATCTTAAAACATAATATAAAATTTTCTCATAATAACTTAATACAATAATAAATATTATATTCTTTTATGAAACCTAGTAGGTTTAGGAAATCCAAAATAAATAAATATTATTCTTGTCTCATAATTCTAACATTATTTCTATCTCAACAATAAACAATATAACCATAATATGATATAAATATACACATTCAAAGTTCAAAATAAATTTATATAATAAAAATGATTTAATGACAAATAAGGTATATGCTTTAATTTTCATTTAAATGTCTGTGAGCGACTTTACATAAACTAAAACACTTGATAACATGCATGAATAGATATGCAATGCATTTTATATTGAAAATTTTGGGGCGTTACGCTTGTGTCGAAGCATGCCAAAATTTTTTATTTTTGATACGCCGTTTTCTATGCTCAAGCATATCTTATTTGTGCTTTTGTGTTTCAAGATGCTTGCTTGTAGACTTTGTGAAAATTAGATCTAGGCACATATGTGTATGTAATTTGGGATGACAAAAATAAACTTTGTTGGATCGAATTTTATAAACCACTCACTTAAATTAGATTTGAGCCTTAAAGTAGGACACTTCCTACTATTTCTTTTGAGAGAGAGTTTATCCGCAAAATCGCAATAAGTTTGAGTCATTTGTGATAAATGATAGGAGGCACTAGGGATTTTTAGCCGTGACGACCGCGACAAAATATTTCCGACCCTAAATTATCCCCTAGTGACCCAAAATTGAGCTCTCGACCGATTATTTGATATGAGTTACTAAAAATTTAGCTAAGGCCGATTCTCTTGACCCATGTTATCGCATGTCTTATAAATTTTCTTGTGCATAATAGTTGTTTTTTGGAGGTTTGTTACATATGTCCTCCGCCCGCCCAATTAAGAGGTGCCGCAAAAAAATTGTATAGCCGAAAGTTGAATGTATAAGTCGCGAAAGAAAAAAAAAAAGCGTAATATAAGTGGCTTGATTGCCCAGCTTGAGCTAATTCGAACCCAAAATGTGGAAAAAGAAGAAAAAAATTTATGCCACGAGAAATACATATGAAATATTCGTAAAAAAGATGTGGCAAGAGAGGGAAAAAAATGGGTGCATAGAATAATTGTAGCATTTGTGCGAAATTGTTAAGTGGTGGAATCAAAGCATCTAGTATCCAAGTGATAGAACACGAACCCGCAGAGATTACCTCATTGTTCATCACTTTAGAAGCCTCTTCTTGTTCCCTTTCCCTCTAACCTAAGCTCCACCGAAATATTCATAGCTTAGACCCGAAGGAGTTCATATTTTGAACCGTTCTTATTGTTAAGAACTCCTTCATCATTGGAGAATTTGTCAAACTTTATAGTTTGATCTTTGTAAACTAGGACTTGCTCAAGATAATCTTCAAGGCCGTGTTTGTCCAAATGCACAAACCAACCGAGACTAACTCGCATAATAAAATAGCCTCCTAATCTTTTCGGACAACGGACGTAGGATTGTTGATATCCGAACCACTTTAAAATCGTTGTGTTCATTTACCGTTGCATTGATTTACCGTTCATACTAAAAACCGTTTTACAAATAATACAACAGAGTTTCCGTAAAAGCTTAAACTCGAAGTGCAATAACCTACCGAAATAGTTTTAATAAAAACGCTTTCAATTCAACCGACCGGGCCTACACTATTCCGCACGCTACCGAACTCTTACCGAACGGTACCAATTCGACATCGCCGCCTAGCGTGCCTCGCATAGTCGGCCACTCTCGTCCACATGATCCCGAACAACTCGCTCGGTCTACTTAATTTATTCACAGACAATCTCCCGAACTGGACTCGTTCGCATTTTAAGTTGAGAACGCTGTGCGTATTCACCCCCCCACACACACATGAACGTTTATCTCGACCAACAATTGGTATCGGAGCAGGAGTTCTTTAAGACTCTTGTTATCCGAAACTGGTCTACTTGAACGGATCCCGAAAACGCTTCACCGCATATCATTCTTCATTCATATTATTACCTAACATGTCCGATATGTCAAGAATCATGATGGTACCCATGTTCTCGCGAGAGAACTACGGGGTACGGCAAGTCGAATGGAATCTCATCTCGACTTCCCTCCACGACAAGATGACAAAAGTCTTGGAAGACGAACCTATCGTACCTATGGTCGATAGTGTTGCTTTCCGTGATCCGTAACAAGGAGGTGGAGCGGTAACCGGAAGAAGGTTCCAAAAGACAGTAAGCCTTTTCACTCCTTAAGAGAAGAAGCTTCACAACCTCGACCGGGCCGCCGTGAACGCCATACCGACCACCTTGAGCGACTCATATCTCTAAGAGTTCGTGACTACAAGTCACCCAAAGAACTCGGGACGCTCTAGTGCCACCGAGCCTGGGGACTCGTAAGATCATAGCTAACAAGTTAGCGTTGGAACCCGTAAGCTTGAGAGACTCGTCACTCACGCCCGGCGACACGATTGAAGATCTTAATGTCAAATTTACTGGACCTGATGAACACTATCAACGGGCCGGAAAGACGTTCTCCAACCGAGAAATGAATCTCAAAATCTTGAGAGCACCGACACACTGACATTGGACTCCCTTTGCTACATTGCTTAGACATTCTGATCTTGATATAGTTTCTCCCGATCATATATTTTCAAAGTTGAAAGCCGAGGAGTTCGAGTTCGGCTTACCACAAAGGAAGCAACGAGTTGAAGTCGACACTCGTGTAGACCATGCTTTTAAAGCATCGGCAAAGACAAAGAGTCTCTAGCATCTAGCAAAGTTAAGCCTTCAACCACCGACTTACAAGAAGGAAGCCTAGCTAAGGGATACGCACCGCTTGCCATCAAATATCGAAGGAAAAGGAGCGGCGCAAAAACTTTCCAGAAGTTTTCGGGACTCAAAGAGTAAGTTTGAATACTCACCTAAACGCACTCCCGAACCACATACTTCCGAATGCAGAAACATGAGGATTCTGGACAATGCCAAAAGACAAGTGAGAATAGAGAAGGCGGAGTCACCTCCCGCAACAACCGCAAAAAGCCAGACACTACCAAGATGACTATCCTAAGCTCGGGCAAATTCCGAAAGAGCCGCACAAAAAGCTCGAAGGGAGAAGTTCATCAAGAAGCGACAAGCCTACATTCTGGGTTAACTCTCGACGACTCGATGAAGTCGTATCCTTCATGGATTCATCGACGATGACGCCGCCTTTGCGGCCCAAGAGCTTGAAGAAGATACCAAAAATGTCTAACGGGCATGAGAAGAGGATGAGGTAAACTCTCACGAACCATTTAACTCTTCTTCACACTACACACAAGACACTATTTCAGTGCGTATGAGAATCGGATATCGCGATTGCCTACGAACTACTCGACGAGCCGATTCGTATGAGTCTCAGCCTCGACAAGACTCTTTAGGAGTCGGATGCCCCGAAAGTGGAAAATCGAGACTTTCTCAGAGAGTCGTTGTTACCGGAAGTCTGAAGGACTTGTTATGAGACCCGCCTAGGAGATTAACTCTCCGATGGCCAAGTCTCAAAGAACAAGAAGATCTCGATCTCGCATCGGCCAAAGACTTGACTCGTAAAGATACTAAACAGACCGAGCATGAAACTCTCAAGAAGAGTGACGATGTCCGGAGGAACCCGATGACATAGCGCTATATGGGAGCCGAGAAAAAGCTTCGAGGCGATGCTAGCCAACAATAAGCCCAAACACCGCAAGGAGGGACTCGTGTTCGGCCATGGAGCCTCCACATGTGCCCCTACACGCTCAAAGAATCTGCTGATCGATAGGTTTGTTCAAGGGGAGACAATCAATGCCGAATCACCGAACCCCGTAGCAAAGAACAAATAGAAGATGAAAGCATCTCATCCGAACTATCGAAATCCGACAAGAAGATTAGCTCAAAATCACCCCGGGTCGGCCAAGGGGGAACTAGCGTAATCAAATGGGCCGATCAAGATGGACCGCCACAACGGATACATGCAAACGAGATGGGTCGTATTATTATGATCCTATAGTCGAAGGGGTTCCAAGAGTCGAAGAAGAAGAAAAATGTCGCTCGTAAGGCTAAGGTCAGCAATCCACCACCTCGTAAGATCGAAATCCCGAATCAGAAAAGCCTCAAAAGTCAACATCAACCACCAAATGGTGAAGTATGTTGATCGAGTGGAAAGAAACTGTCTGAGACCACCGTGGTCGTAAGACAAATTTGAATTTCCAAAACTAACGCTTAAGGACCCAAAATAAAAAATAAAGGGTACCCGAATATAATTATGTTTTGTAGGTGCACAAGGACCCATGGGTACATGGACAATGCGATGCTCAAGACACACGACGTACCGTAGGAGTCTATTGAAGAATTATATTATCAAGAAGCACCTTAATCGAAGTTTGGAGACAACGCAAAAAGGCTATACCGTGAGGTTATGGAACACTCAACATGGAACTACCACGGCCTCAAGAGTATCATATGTTGAAGGACCTCAACATAATCTTCTCTCTGTTAGCCAATTTTGTGATAACTCAAGATTTTTGACATTGGTTTCGTGATGTCATTGACAAATCTATAGGGAAAACTATCGGGATTTTGTATACCGGAAGCACTTTTATGCTTGTATACAATGTGTTTTTGTCCTTACCACCGCTTTTATTCTCCTATCTCGATAAATATGTATATTTGCACATGTTATCCTTTATCTTGTATAAAAGTTAGATTTATGCGGTGTGTCGGGTATCACGTAAGACAACACAAATTGGTTGAACCGACAAGATATAAACAAGCATCATACCGTAGACAACTTAAGGATGAAGTTGTCGGTTTAAGCCGCAGCTTTAGATAAGAAGCGGCTTGTCTTAGCTGCTTGTTTTTACTGGTACACTTAAGGTGGTGTATTGAAGGATCACAGTGAGATGTGTTCTCCTAACTGACCTTAGTGGAGATCCAAGATCTCGGTGACTTAGCTGATCTTAAGCTTGGTAAGACTTCAGCTGAGTGCATTTGGCTATCTATCACTTTGACCTACTATGGTCAACGTCAAATGAGCGGCGGGATCTACGTATCTTGGGTGTTAGTAGTTATTTGTGGCTCAGGCTGGTTGTCTGTATCTTGCATCCGTATCCTAGTAAAATGGGTTGATAATATCCCCTGAGGAACTCAAAAGGATTAGCACACTAAACCCGGCCGGTTGATTAAGTTCAAGTGTATTAATAAGGTCGAGTGGTACTACTTAGGAATATAAGATGTTAATTAATTTAAGCTGTCAGTGAGCTTAATTAATTAACGGATATTTCTATCTTAAATACGGAGATTGATTAAGTCTAAAATACAAGTCCTTGCTCAAATTGGGATAAATGGGTAAGTCAGCACGGATTCTCTAGTGGAATGAATCTGTGTTAATTAATTAATTTTGCTCCCGGGCCGAGCAATGGATAATTAATTAATTGGAGGCCCCGCTTTATTTCTTGTATTGGATCTCCTCGATTTGGCCCAATTAGTTGCCTAGTAATTTATTGTCTCTCAGAAATCATTATTAATGGATTAATGTTTTTTCACATTATTTAATAATGTTATTTATCTGGAATTAATTGGCTGGGCCAATTAATTGATAAATATTAGTAGCCCAAAGAAATTAATTAATTATATTATGGGCTAATTATGTGGAAGTCCATTGGAATATAATTAAATTAATGGGCTACAAATATATTAATATTATATTGGCTTTTGAAGCCTATATATATTAGTATTCCGCTCGCAACGTAATACGTAAAAATCATAACTTACGCACGCGAGTTTTGAGAGAGACATATTTTTATTTTCTTCGCCTCTCCACCACTCGGAGGAAGAAAAAGGTCGGGACACAGATCGAAGATCCGACACGGAGCAACAATCGAGCTACGACAACATACGAAGGAGGAGGTATCGATTTTTTCCTTTCATATTCCTTCAAAAACAATGTTATCGTGTTCGCGCAAAAAAAACATATACATTGCTGACTGGAACTCAGCAGCACCTGAAGCATGCTTGCTGGCGAAGAACGACAACGTAACGGGGTGGCTCGGCACGTAAGACTCAACTATCTCAACTTCAAGACGCTCAACAAGCTTTCTAGAAACGCTCTAGTAAGAGGACTCGCCGAATGAAGTGTTCTCGGTGCGAGGCACGCCCGAAGGGAAAGCAAACAAAGAAACAAAATCCACCAGCTTCCATCACCTTCCACGGATGGAATCCTTCGACTCCCGCACACGGACTTGTTCGGTCCAGCCTTTCCCGTGACGATCGTAGGCAAGAAGTATGCTTTAGTGGTCATTGATGATACTCGCGCTATACATGGGTCATATTTATGCACAACAAGTCCGACGTCAAAACAAAGTTGCCTACGCTTCCGAAAAGGCTCAATGTCGAGAAGAACACCGAAATCGAAAGATTCGTTTGCACGCAGGAACAGAGTTCCTGAATTCGATGGTGGAAGAGTTTTGCAAAACTGAAGGAATAGAGCATGAGACATCTGCTGCACGCACGCCTCAACAAAATGGGATTGCTGAAAGGAAGAATAGAACACTCAAAGAAGTAGCAAGAACCCCGCCGCGCACTCGGACTCCCATCTAAATTATGGGCGTAAGCAATTGATACCGAATGTTACACTCGTAACGCATCACTACCGACAAAGCAACATCAAAAGACACCATATGAACTATGGAACGGCAGGAAGCCTTTCTTATCTTATTTCCATATTTTTGGGTGTTCGTGCTTTATCCGCAACAATGGAAAGGATCGCTTAAAGACTTTTGATAGCAAGTCGACTAGGGAGTCTTCTTAAGATACTCCCGAGTCAAGCAAAGCCTTCACGCTTTTAACTACCGGACCCTTTGCGTGGAGGAAAGCCCTCATGTTGTTTTTAATGAGTTTGCTACCGAGAAGAGGAGCAGTAAACTCAAATTCGTAATCCGAGGACATCGAAAACAACGACAGGGATCTAAGCTTAAAGGATAAGGTTGAAAAATCCACCTTTGTTGGGATGATGATTCGTAAGAGGAAAATGAAGTCAAGACTATCAATCACAAACATCGGCAAACATAGCCGAACGGATTGATCCCGTGTAATTCGTGTCGATGAAGAAACCTAAGTGGTAACTAAGACCTCTACTGAGAATAACTCAGGGGGAACAAATGATGTTCCCGAGCTTAATTCCCCCGAACCCTGGTGACTCAGTAGACCCAACTCTTGTCACTGAATTGCTTCAATCTCAGAATAGTACAACTAAAATGCCTAACTCACCTACTATCTTTGTTGAACAAATTTCGATGAAGAGATAAGACATCATCGATCGTGGTTGGATGCTCACTCTTCGAGACCATATCATTGAAGATCCTTCAAAGAAGTGTAAAGACAAGATCCGCATTCTATCGTGGAGAGAGTGCTCTATATTTCTCGCTTCTTGTCTACCAAGAACCTCGACCAATTGAGGACGCGCTTAAAGATGCTGACTGGATCACTGCTATGCAAGAGGAGCTGAATCAGTTCACAAGGAACGATGTATGGGAGTTTGTTGACAAACCCCGACATCAACATGTGATCGGAACTAAATGGGTCTTCAAGAACAAGCAAGACGAAAACAACGTCATAGTAAGGAACAAAGCTGGACTCGTGGCAAAAGGCTACCGTCAAGTCGAAGGGATAGATTTCGACGAAACGTTCGCTCTAGTTGCAAGATTAGAGGCAATCAGACTATTCCTTGCCTACGCAACACATCAACGCTTCAGAGTATATCAGATGAATGTGAAGTCAGCGTTCTTGAATGTCGTACTGAAAGAAGAAGTCTACGTAGAACGCCTCCCCCGGCTTCAAAGCAGGACGAAAGGCTCAGACGGGTTAAAACAAGCACCTGTGTCTTGGTACGATACCCCCGTCCGAGTTTCTTCTTCGAAAAGGCACAATGGATAGCACACCATTCAAGCATTCGTCTAGACGACAACATCTTACTGGTGCAGATCTACGTAGATGACATTATATTTGGTTCAAAGAATGTCATTATGTGTAAACAGTTCGAGAAAATGATGAAGGACAAATTCGAGATGTCGATGATGGGAGAGATGAATTATTTCCTGGATTTCAAGTCAAACAATCGTGAGAAGGGAACGTTCATCAATCAAGCCAAATATACTCGAGACCTCATCAAGAAATTCGGTTGCACATCCAACAAACCAATCAAGATCCCAATGAACACGAACATGAAAATCGATCTTGACAAAGAGGGAGTATAAGTAGACCATACTGAATTTCGTGCAATTATTGGTTCTCTATTATATCTAACTGCTACTAGACCTGACATAGCTTATGCTGTAGGTGTCTGCGCTCGATTTCAGGTGAATCCTAAGCAGAGCCACATGGACTCAACAAAGAAGATTCTCCGCTATCTCAGAGGAACACCTGATATGGGATTATGGTATCCAGCAAATGATAATATTGAACTAACCGATTATTCTCGATGCCGACTATGCAAGTTGCGGGATTGACCGGAAATCAACTTCGGGAACTTGTCGGTCCTCGCCAGAAAGCTCATCTCATGGTTCTCAAAGAAAAGCATTCGAGCGACGCCAACTACCGAAGTTGAATACATGGCTGCCGAAGTTGCTGCGCCCAAATCCTTTGGCTGAGACAGCAGTTACGCGACTATGACGTCATTTAGAATGAAGTGCCAATCTTCTGCGACAGCTCCAGTACCATTGCAATCACTCAAAACCCTGGTCTTCATACTAGATGCAAGTACGTGGACATTAAACACCACTTCATTTGTGACCATGTTGAAAAGAAGGATATCGTGATGGAGAAGATCCACACCGACCATCAAAGGGCCGATATACCGACCAAGCGTCTAGCCGAAGCCGTATTCGTAGAACTTTCGAGAGAGGTAGGTCTCCGCCGGACCCTACCGACTCAAGTCAATAAGAGGATTCAGGGAGAGAAGCATTCAACTAGGGGAAATGCCTACTCTCGCATCGGACTCATTCAAGCATACGTAGATTCGTAAACCAACTACACGAGGTATCACCGACTACAATATTCACCGATAGGTTTGCGTATCTCTTTCAAGTAGTCAATCCAAAGAATTAATGTTGTTATGATATTGATTCAAGATCGTATTCAATGCCTTAAAGAATGTCATTTATTATAAACGGTTTCATTAAATGCGGACATTCTATGCTAAGATTGTTGAACTCGCTTTCGCATTAAATGCATGTCATATCAAGTTACTTCTATAGTCTAAATACAACCGGAATTTGACTTAGGCGGCTACTTACTCATTGATTTATATAATATTGAATCTAGACCGTCCATCCATTAAAGCGGGATTTAACCCGAGGCGTCGATCTAAAATCTGTTCATCTTCAAGATCATATATATCAACGAATAGACTCAAACCGCCATTTTCACTCTTCTTAAACCCTAAGATCTCTCGAAAAGTTAGATTCTAATCTTGCTTCCGCATTAACATTCATTCGTATATTATTACGGTAAATTTTACGCTTATTAGTATTTATGTTGATTTATCGGATTATCCAATACTAATACTAAATTATGCGTATTCGGCCATGGCAAAGTTTAGCAAGGTTTCAAGAGTCTCCCCCATCAACATGATTGAGATCCCGGAGAAGGATCGAGTCCGGTGTGAAGTTAATGCCGAAGTTAAGCGGATGTCGCTGAAGCAAGCTTTTCAAACGAACTTTCGCTGCTAGATAGTGGCATCGTATCGCGGGATACAAGGATGACTTGTTGGACGAATATTTGGAGATATTCTCGCGGAGATCTAACGTCATTCGTGAGCAGGCGTTTCCCAAGAACCGTATGCTCCTATAGGACTGTGCCCTAACGTACATTATTACGCGAATCCTGACGAGCCAAGCAGAATCTTTCGATCAGGTGTCCAGACTGAAGCTACAAATGAGGATGGCTATTTATGACAGAGCCAAAGTCAACTGGACTGAATTTTTCTTGAAAGAGTTTCAAACACAAGCCTCAAAATTCGACAAATCTACCTGGTGTCTGAGTGCCAAGGGCAAGCTCTTGTATGGGATGAAATTGTCAATTATGATTGAATATTTCTGCGGAGACGACAATGTCACCTACGTGGATAAAGGTTACTTCAACCCTAAGAAAATCCACTTCCACAGCAAGGCTGCTGCTCTTCAGCAGATAGGAGTAGGGGCAACTGAAGAAGGAAAAGGGAAGAGGAAGACTTCCACTTCTAGCAAGAAGGGGGCTACCCCTCATAAGAAGCAGAAGAGATCTTCTTAGAAGGCAGTGGTAGTACCTCCCTTCAGATTAAGAGACTACTCAAACTTTTCTGAGAAGACAGTCCCAGCAGAAAAGGTTGCGCCTGAGAAGGCAGCCTCAGCGGAATAGGGGACCGCGCCTGAGCCTTCAACTCCAATATCTCAGTCCCCATTAGATGTTCCTCTACTCAACAAAGATTCCATCACCGAGAAGACCATGTCTCCGATTGATGTAGATGACATGGAGACCAAGGACTGGGCCGAGACCATCGGGTATGAAGTTGACGCTCTTCGGACGTGAGCCACCGAGAAGTCTCATAGGCCATTCCGTAAATCACAAGTCACTCGACTTGGTGACCATTTCTCATAAAGCCGGGCTTCGGATGCTAATCGATTCCGGATCGGATCACCCTCGATCGCCTCATTCGATTTAGGTCCCGTGAAACTCGAATACCGAGGAGCTAGAAACCGGCGCCGGATAGGCTATTCTGAGCCTGCTGACATAAGCTCTCTCGAAGACTTAAGGGCAGCTATGTTGGCTCTTCTTGAGAACCGTATGCCCTTAGCAGCCGCGCCTTCAAAGGGTTATGATCCCGATGATCAGGACCCACCCAATGGATGCAGTATTGAGAAGCTCGCCGAGGGTACTCAACCGAAGGAGGGAGCTCAACCCTCACCGACCTACCGGTCGCCTCCCCCTCCCTTCGTGCTCGGCGGCACTGGAATCTCACGTGCTTCGGACTCGTAACAACTTTTGCTCGAAGTCCGCCTTCAAGGTTGCGCCTAGTGCCAAAGGCCAAAGATCTCTGATAGTAGCCAAAGCTCTCAAGAGTCAGGGGACTCAGAACTGCCTCCTGGCGAAGGCTGTTCACAGGAGCTAGAAGAAGGCTACAACAACTCGTAGTGAGGAAATCGTGGCGCCGAAAACATCTATTCGTAATACGCCCGCCCCCGATTTCTCGCTCATTCTCACCAATTCTCTTGCCACTCAACGAGCCGAGTTCGAGAATCGCAAGTATCACCGACGACTACCCGCACCTCTCTTCCGGAAACCTTCAAGGCAAAGACAAGCCAAGCACACTTAACCAATATCTCCACTGAACTCGGGCTCATGAGCTTAGGATTGCATCCATTCAAAGAAACCCGTGAGGAGAAAATTGATGCTAAGTCGAAGACGATTCAGAATTGGTCGATACCTCTCACCACAAGTATGGTGAAGATCCGATAATCCGGAGGAACGACCCGCACCCTCGAAATTTGAGAGTATGCAAAAAGCCTCGGATAGGCCGGCAACCGCATATTCAAATTTCTTGAGCAAAGAAGGTAGTCTCAATCCCAACCCCAGCGTATTGGATGATGCTAAAAAAGGGGGAAAGGATAGTGAGGGGAAGAAGTCAAGAATCGGGACTAAAAGCAAATCTGCTCCCACTGACACTCATAGACTGAAGTGGGTAAGGCCCAGGGTGTCTCTAGCGCAGGAGATGTAGTAGGCGTTGAGACTGGCCCAAGCGGCTCAGGACCCAAGGAGTCAGCAACACAAACTTCTGCTGAACACATAAAAGAAGTTGCCGATTTCCTTGAGGAGGATTCCCAAGAGGAGGAAGAGCCTCCTCTGCCTCCACCAATGAAGAAAGGGATAAAAAGGTATATAAGCTCACCGAAAGCAGCGGATCGAAGCCGATGAAAAATCGGCAAGGGCAAACACTCGGTCTTGAGATTATACTAAGGTAGTCTCACTTGGTTTGCACGCAGGCAAACACTGGTCTTGAGATTTATACTGAGCACGTCTCAGTTTACAAGATTATCAAACTGAAAGTTTGAAAAATTCTCCAACTGTGAAGGAGTCCTTTACAATAAGGATCAGTTCAAGGATGAACTCCTTCGTCTAAGCTATGGATATATGCTATTGAGCTTAGGTTAGAGGGATAGGGAACAATGAAGTGGCTTCTAGAACGACGAACAACTCAAGATAGCTTTGGGTTCGTGTATCGTCGTTTGAATACTAGAGGTCGTATTTAGCGGCTCAGCTTGGTTCCCTAAGAGCTAGAATGTAGTTCTTCGCCGGAGATAGATTCTTCGAACTTCTTGCGGAGAACTTAGGCTTTTCAAGTTTGCTCGTTTGAATGCTCTGTGAATTCTTGTTCTTGTTTATATGTCGTTGGCTTGTATGCTCGTTTTCTCGTTAGCTTCAAATTTGATGTATCCCTCTATTTATAGAGAAGAGATTAGGATAGATCCGTTGGAGACGACGATCCTTTGTCTCTCTCTTTTGGGTAGCTAACGGCTCTTTTGAAGTATGGCGACAGTGTCCTTTCCCTCCATTTCTGGAAAGTTGTTGACTTGCAGCTTTAGTAGGTGTAGGACATGTGTCTTCTTGTCATTGGCCGAGGTTCGAAGGTGGTTGGAGACGCAACGCATTCCAAGGTGATTTGAAACCGACTTCTCTCTTCCTCGTATTTGACTATGTTGATTGACTTTCAAAAGATCCCGCGGTTCGTAAGACCGTCCCGGCCGTTGCCGGAGTCTCATCTCTCGATTCAGCAGTGAACTTCTGCTGAGTTGGTTCTACTGAAGATCAACTATGAGTACAGTGGACTACTCTTGCAGAGTACAATCCTACTGACCCCTTTCGCATATCGCTCCCGCCGAGTCCAAAGATTAACCGAGTCTTCTACTTCGTGCCGAGGCAAATAAGCTACCGAATGCATGAACCGGAGCGAGGGTCTGGCCCGAGTCCGAGACCTCGCAGACAAAAGCGGCTTACAACTTAAAGGTTCATCAATCAATACATGGTTTTTGGATCTTCAAATCTTCGTACTATTTCGTAGCACAAGGCTACCGAGTAAATGTCACCACGTAAGACCGAATCATTTCCCACTATATCTAATACCGCCGAGGATAGAATCATCACCCAACAAGTATACTATTAACCCCAAGCCGTACTCAAGAACGGCCCGACAGCTCCTTGATTGTCGATGATCTTCTATGTTAAATCGCAGAGTTGTCCGAGGTTGTTCACATCGAGAAGCCGCCGGATCTCCCTTGAAGTCTCGTATGTCTCAACAACTTTCTACACCTCGATCAATGACAAGCGCCAGTTGTCAAAGTTTTGGTAAAAGCCGCAAGTCAACCACTTTCCCGAAATGGAGGAAAAGACTCGCACGATTTCTAAAAGAGCCGTTAGCTACCCAAAGAGAGTGACACGTGGACGCTTCGTCTCTAAAGGATCTATCCATAGCTCACCTCTATAAATAGAGGGAAAATCAAATTGAAGAATACACAAAATATATAGAACAATCGATTTACGAGCAACGAACGAACAAGTTACAAGCTTTCCGCAAGAACTTCAAGGGAAATACTCAACGCGAAAGGCGACCTCTTTGCTCTAGGGAACCAAGCTTAATAGAATCAAAGCCTCTAGTATCCAAGTGATAGAACACGAACCCGCAGAGATTACCTCATTGTTCATCACTCTAGAAGCCTCTTCTTGTTCCTTTTCCCTCTAATCTAAGCTCCACCGAAATATTCATAGCTTAGACCTGAAGGAGTTCATATTTTGAACTGTTCTTATTGTTAAGAACTCCTTCATCGTTGGAGAATTTGTCAAACTTTATAGTTTGATCCTTGTAAACTGGGACTTGCTCAGTACAATCTTCAAGGCCATGTTTACCCAGTGCACAAACCAACTGAGACTAACTCAGTATAATAAAATAGCCTCCTGATCTTTTCGGGACAGTGGACGTAGGATTGTTGATATCCGAACTACTTTAAAATCGTTGTGTTCATTTACCGTTGCATCGGTTTATTGTTCATACCGAAAACCCGTTTTACAAATCATACAACAGAGTTTTAGAAAAGCTTAAACCGAGTGCACTAACCTACTAAAAACAGCTTTTAATAAAAACGTTTTCAACTCAACTGAATTGGGCCTACACTATTTCGCACGCACTGAACTCTTACTGAACGGTACTGAATTCTGACATCAGTCAGGTAGCAGGCCTCAGTATAGTCAGTCACTCTGTCCACGCGATTCGTAACGCTTGCCCGGTCTCCATCGAATTTATTGTTGAATTGCGAATGTTCGCATTTTAAGTTGAGAAAGTTTTCAGTGTATTCACCACCCCCCCCACCCGAACGTTTATCTCGGACCAACAGGGATATTCGTCACCGGATGCAACCGAGACGCAACTGCGTGAGGGTTGTCGCAGAAAAGAACTATCAAAAGACGCATTCCAGATGCGACTGTGTGAGGGTCGTCACAGAACCTTCCCCACACCAGTTGCAGTTCATGCGCCACCATGGTGCGATAAAGAGGAAAATCATGCCAACGATAATGAATACGAGGTGGGATGTGACCAAAGAAACCTTATGTGTCATCAAGATGTTGAAGAGATGGAACACCGAGGTTATATCAGGATAGATGAGATGCACACATCAACCTTGGATTGTTATGATGTTATGCAAGCTCATAAGATGGAGAATGTCCAATGGAGGCGGGATATGTTTGATCATTTCCCACCACCGTCGTTGTAGTCTTCTTATTCCTTGTGAGTTCCGGCCAATCAACCACTTTATTTGTTTTCAAACTCATTCTTCCTTGCAATCGACTAAGTTTGGGAGGAGGGAAAAGCGTGCTTGATTGGTCTTTATCTTTACTTGCTTTCTTGTTTTTAGTAGTTTTTTGTTTTGTTGATGTTGAGTATTAAAGTTGTTGGGAGATGATTCAGTAGATAACTCAGTAGCCTAGTGCTCTGAAGATTTGAAGATCCCAAAACCCTACTTTGACTGATGAACCATTCTATTGTAATTTGTTGTTTTGTCTTTGGGAGTTTCGTACTCGGTAGACACTCTTCTTTTTTGTTCAGGCCGTTCGGGCTCGGTCCGCCGGTTCTTCGCCAGACTATCAACCTCGGCACGAAGAAGAAGACTCGCAGTACTTGGACTCAGCAGAGCAAGATAATCGAAAGGAGTCGCCGGAACCGAACTCAGCCAGAGTAGTTCACTGAACTCAGAGTTGATCTTCAGTAGAGCTGACTCAATAAGAGTATGTTATTGAATATAGATCAGACTCAGCAGCGGCTAGACAGTCTCCTGACTGTCAGGATATATTAAGTCAAATCAGCAGAGTCATACGAGGTATAGAGAAGTCGCCTTCGATCCACCTTGAAATCTGTTCTGTCTCACCTACTTTCTTCAGCCTCGACCAATGACGAGCGACTAGCTGTCTACTTTCTGATTAAAGCTGCAAGTCAACAACTTTCCCGAAATGGAGGGAAAGGACTCTGCCACCATACTTTGAAAGAGCCGTTAGCTACCTAAAAGAGAGAGACACATGGATTGTCGTCTCCAACGAATCTATCCATATCTCTGCTCTATAAATAGAGGGAAGATTTCAAATTGAAGCTCACGAAACCAAGAAAACGAAGAACACAAGAGCATTCACGAGCAACTCAAAACGACTCTAAGCTTTTCGCAAGAACTTCATAGAGTAATCTCCAAATAAAGGCGACATACTTGCTCATAGGGAACCAAGCTGAACCAGATCATAAAGCCTCTAGTATCCAAGCGACTGAATACAAACCCAAGTCCATACTTAATCGTTCGTCGCTCTAGAAGCCACTTTCTCGTTCCCTATCCCTCTAACCTAAGCTCGGCAGCCTCATATCTATAGCTTAGAATGAAGGAGTTCATCTTTGAACCGATCTTTATTGGAAAGGACTCCTTCATAGTTGGAGAGTTTGTCAAACACTTTAGTTTGATACCTTGTAAACCGAGACTTGCTCGAGATAAATCTTAAGACCAAGTGTTTGTCCAAGGCACAAACCGACCGAGACTAACTTAGTATAATAAAATAGCCTCCCCGATCTTTTCTAGGACAGTAGATGTAGGATTGTTGGATCCGAACCACTTTAAAATTGCTTGTGTTCTGTGTTTTTACTATTGCATTGATTAATGTTCATACTGAAAATATTTCTAAAATCATTCAACTGAGTTTCAGAAAAGCTTAACTGATCGCACTAATATACTGAAACTGTTTTCTTAAAACGTTTTCTAACTCAACTGAATTTGGGCCTACACACTTCCGCACTATACTGAACTTCATATGAACGGCACCAATTCCGAACTTAGTCGCCCAGCGTGCCCTCAGGAAGCCGGCCACTATGCCACGCGATTCAGAGCAGCTTATTTGGTCTACTGAACTTGTTCAGTACGACACTCTCCTGAAAAGGACTGTTCGCATTTTAAGTTGAGAAATTATTTTCAGGTCTATTCACCCCCCCCCCCCCTCTACACCTGAACGTTTAATCTCGGGACCAACAAAAGTCTGTATGTTACCTTGATTGTGTTGTGGTTTTTGGAAAAAAATGATCTCTTTGATAAGATGATGGGCAATGCATGATGTGATAGATAGACGATAGCTTATGATGATATCGTTGCATTTTTATTGAATAATAATCCGTGTGAACAATTATTGATATATCGAACATGAATTGATGAACCTTGATACTTTGGCCTCGATTAGGTTGAACCAAAATAAGCTGTGAGATTTTGAGCCATTTAGCATACTATTTTAACAGTCTCATTTCTTTCTTGTGTATTCAAACATGCATTTATGTCTCCAGAACTTGCTTTGGTTTCTTTCTTGAAATTGTGTAGTGTGGGTAAGGGTAAAGAAGTGATTTTAGGCCATCTTTCTTAACTATTTTTACCCAAACAATGGACCAGAAATATGATATCCCTTGTTCCCCATTTGAGCCTTAACTATTTTTCTTGATTTAACCATTTGGGTGTGGGTTGAATTTTTGGAGAAGCATATGAGTTGAATATGTTTAATATGATTGTTTTGAGATAAATTTTGAGAAATGCAAAGAAAATGAAGTTGTATTTGACTTGGTACCGAACTCAATGAACCTCTAGTGTAATATAAATAAATAAAAAAAATATTCGAGGTGAGAGTTGGCTAGTCGAGAAAAGAAAAAAATGAAATGATCAAATGTGTTTTTGAAAGATGAGGAGACATGAATGGTTGATTGTGGTTTGAATATTTATAAATCTTGGTTGGTGAAGGATGATGATGATTGTTGTTGAGAATTGAGATAGTTAGGCAAGTTGGGGATTGAGTATCATAGAATGATTCTTCTTTGTGGAATGAGTCACTTGACCTAAAATATATTCTACTTTACTAAAGAGCCTACATTACAACCAAATAAAAGTCCTATTTGATCTTTGTCTAGAAACACACGCTAACAATGGAGAGGTTAGACGATCTGCAATCCTTGGTAGTTTATTTGTTTGTTGTGATTTGAGAGTAAACACGTCCTATATTAAACACTTGAGAGTTGAGGGTTACGTTGATGTATACCCATGCTCTGAGGGTTCTTGCTTAAGAGACTGAGTATCAATATTTGTCAAAACATGTGAAATGTTGATTAGGTGTTTGCATTGGTTTGAAAGTTTTGTAGGAAAAAAGAAATATTCATTCCGTCCCGTTTATATCGTCTTGTTTATTTTCGACACAGAGGATAAGAAAATTGATTTTTATTAAATTTTCTTTCCGTCCCGTTTATAAATTTTATTAAAACATAATTGAGGCAATTGGTTTTTTTTTTTTTTCAAATTTTTTTTTCATGTTGTAATTAAAGAAATGATAAGTTTCTAAAAAGATAAAAATTATAATTTTCTGAGTTCACCGAAAGAGAATTGCATGAGAGAAATTTTTGAAATAAATTATAAGAATGTGGTGGACAGTGAGTAATGAGATTTCTACCTTATTTTTTTAATGTAGAATTGATTTGAAAATAATACAAGATTATTGTGAGAAATAGATTATAGCCTTCATGTTTAAATTGTTGAAGACAGAAGATATTAGTCACGAAAACCCCGAAACAGAATTCGAGTCATTCGACTGAGGAGTAAAAGATGAAGATGACTTGGAAGAAAAACGTGAACGACAGCAAGAACAAGACTAGGAAACGGCCAATTTCTCTTAATCCAAATCTTCCGTTTGAAGATATTAATTCCAGTTCTGATGCGAACTCTGCAGCAGAGCAATTAAACGAAGGCGAATTGCCGCGGAACAGTGACCTACCCGAGAAGAAAACCACGAGTAGCGATG
This sequence comes from Lavandula angustifolia, assembly GCA_028984105.1. Classification (NCBI taxonomy): domain Eukaryota; kingdom Viridiplantae; phylum Streptophyta; class Magnoliopsida; order Lamiales; family Lamiaceae; genus Lavandula; species Lavandula angustifolia. The sequence goes on along the minus strand of CM054805.1, from coordinate 28,535,664 downwards.
AGGAAGCAGGTGAGAGGAGGAATCTTGCTGCACAATATGAATCTCAAGGAAATAAACTTGCTGAGGTAATTTTTTAATTTTTTTAAATTGGGTTTATTGCTTGTGTTACTTCCGCAGAAGGTTCTGGTTTATTATGGTATATGTTGCTTCTTTGATGTCCTGATAACTGAATTTAGTAGATTGATGGGTGTGAAATGAGAAAATTGATCTTTGAGGGCGATGCTTCATTTAGATACTCACTGCGGACAAGGAATGCATGTTTTTTATGGCTTATGTATGAGAGAGAGAATGCCTAATGATCTGAAAATTTGCAATAGCAACTGGAGTTCTGAGGATGGCTGGTGTGCAATTGTGCTTTCACTACACTAGACGATTTTGAGGTCGTCCTCTAGACCTTGCAGACGGCAGATAAGGTGTGATTTGAAGTTGGTCCGCCGGTACTTTGACAACTTTACGGCGAAATTAAAAGGAAAACTTTTTGTTGTTTTGCCTCTTAAACCCAAACAGGACCGGTGTGTCTCTATAGAATAATTGACTGTCATTCCTAGTTTATCATGTATTTCCATCAATTGGCACATTGCAGGATGCATGTAGCTTTTAGTATTGCCAACGGGTATTTTTATATAGAAGAAATGAAGCACTCATTGGTTCTATAGAAATGTATGAAATGAGTTGATAGTCATTGTGTTATAATGCTTACGTGCTCATTCACTCCCTTGGGTTATTCAATATGTGCTCTTGCATAGGGAGGTAGCTCTAAAAGGAGTTGTTGCCTTAATGGATGTAGGAAGCGAATCGTCACCCAAAATCTCCACATGGTTGCCTTTGTGCCCCTCCTAATATCACTGAAATAGCCACCAACTCTAAGAAGATTATGATATGATGCTTCATTCATTTCAGATTTCCTATAGATGCTATGTTCTAATTGAATTGGCTTTTGCTCCAATAATTGCATGCCTGGAGGAGGAAAGCTTCACAAAGATAGACAATTGTTCTGTTTGTAGTACTTCGTTTTTTGTATAAAATGCTGCTTTTTTCACATTTGTAGGAGGTTATTTGGCTAAGTTGCTTACTGGATTGGCATTTACTCACTTCCTTCTCTGTGAAGGTGGGAAAATACCGTGAAGCACTTGGGAAGTGGGAAGCTGCAATAACTTTGATGCCTGAGAAAGCTCTTTTGCACGAACAGAAAGCTCAGGTTCTACTGGAAATTGGAGAAACATGGAATGCTTTGAAGGCTGCAACTCGTGCGTAGTCTTTTACACCCTTGCTCATATACATCTTTTTTGCTTCCATCATCACATACTAGCAGAGTCTAATATTATCTGTCATATTACAACATTTGGTGTCCTCATTTGTTGTCAAATTAACTTACCGTTATGGTATACATCTTTTAAAATCTGGAGTTCTCCTTTTACACACAGTCAGCTTGTACTGAATGCATTTCATGTGCACACATTTTAACTTTTGCTATTCTCCATGGTTCAAGGAGCTACGGAATTGGATCCGAGATGGCCTGAGGTAAAGTTCCTGCTCTATGGATCTGCCTTTTCTTGTTTTTTGCTGTGATTGGTCTCACCAAAACAATATAAGGTACAGTACTGTGTAACAACTTGTTATACATACACGACTTAGTTTTTTCAATGATGATTTTAGCTGAAAAGAAACAAAAATCTCTTGATACATATTCAATGAAGTATATCCATACATGGCATAAATAGTACTCCATGCACTTAAAATTCTTAGTTTAAACAATCATGCCTAATTATATATTAAGCACGGCTTTCTAGAAGGACGCAGTTTGAAGATATGTTAGGAACACTGCAGTATAACTAACGGAAAATTATTAATTTTTTGTGGTGCTATGAATATCCATCGTATTTAACGGAGTGGAAATGATGAAGTAGTGGCATTTATCTGTGTTGCATTACGTATGTTACTTTTTTGCTATTACCAGATGCGTTACACAGCCATCTTAATGCATAAGCTTATGCAGACAAGTCCCATTTTTGAGCTTATGATAATCAGAAAGGTAGAAGATTCAGAACTAAAAGGGTGGATAGTGTGGCTGAACGAGTCTAACCTAGCAGCTAGAAGAGTTCAATTACAAATAGGGCTTTGTCAAAAGTCCCTGGGAAGAAGGTGGATTTTCCGACCTAATCTCTTTATGAACCAAGCTAACGTTGTTCTTGATCTCGAATGGAAACAATACCCTCACGTAATACCCATATAAACCTGTTAGAGCGCTCGTCGACCTTGAATGGGTTCCCAAGAGCTCGTAAAATACCTCAAGATAAAAAAAGTACCTTTTTTTCCCCGGCCAGGAGTATAAGTAGTCCTCAGAACTAGTCTTCAGAAAGAGTCACTTCTAGCTTCAGCCTTTCCTTAACTCGTAGCTTATTAGCAACTAGGTATTAAGTCAGAAACAGGAAATGACTTGACTTGTTTTGACTCCTTTCCTTTATTGAAATGATTAGCTGAAGAATCCTTTCTTTTTCTTAAATCCCTCCTCTATTCTCGATAGGCATGGATTACTCTCGGAAGAACCCAGCTAAATTTTGGAGAACCTGATTTTGCCATTGAATCTTTTGACAAAAGCTTTGGCCTATAAGGTACAACTCAAACTTTTATGGGCTATGTGCATTATTTTATTCCCATCTCTCTGTCTCTCTCATTGTCTTAAGCCTCAGTGAGGGTAGCGACGTGTTACCTTATGAATCAGTTACAATTATGACTAGCCATTAGCCAAATACTTTTACTGTTTTGCCTAGTGAAGATAAAATATTGAGACCAAAATCATTATACCTCCAAGTGTTCAATCTGTATGTGTATCTGCTACAGCAGCTAAGTTGTTCTGTGAAATGCAGCCCGATTCTGTGGAGGCAATGCATTACATCTCGTAAAGAGGAGAAAACAACTTCATTCAGCAGGTTTTGAACTCAGCTGAAAGTCGTTTCCTCGTTGGAGATCAAGGCTGAAAATCTGCGCCCTTCTACAACCTCTCGAGTTTCCTCCTGCTTTGCTGTACATGTAATATGTCTTAGGATTTTGCTCTACTTACATGTTATACAATTGTTGCTTATGCCATGTTTAAGTTCCTTTGTTCTCCTTTACAAGCTTAGTATTACGATTAAAAATATATGATAAATCATATTTGATCTTAATAGGGATTGAACACTAGATCAACCACTTACGTAAAAATGAAAATACCAACTATGCAATTGTATGAAAACAAGCTATTATATGATTTTAAGAGCACTTCTAATGGCACACTAGATTTGATATTTTACGAGATTGCAATGTGAATGTGTTCTCCAACCGTACGCTATATACTACGCTATTCTAATGTATTTGAACACTATTCCACTAGTTTTAGTATAACTCTATTTCAAATTAAACTACACTATTTTAATTTAATTTTTTTCTTTTTTCTTCAATTATAAAATTAATGACAATTAAATTAATTCAGACTACACTAATTTAATCAATTTTATTATTTTTTATTTTATCTTACACCATTAATTTCTTAATACATTAACAATATAAAATAAAAATTGATACAATTAAATTGCTAAACATAACTACAAAACATTAACAACTACATATTGAAACTAATAACAAAGCATTGCATACAATTATTAAAAATCGCCCAGACCACTTCTGGAAATTAAAGATCGAGATGCTCATCTAGTACTTTGTAATTTATTGATCGATCATTTGTGGGAGGAGTTTTCAAATCGGAAAAATTAATTGCTATTTACAATGTAATTTCAATTTCTGCCATTATTATCTATTATTAGTTGTAAGTTTTTCATCTCAATTATTGTTGATATGTAAGAAGTTTTTTTTATGTGGATTTATAAAATTATTTAAATATTGGCATATGAATTCTTTACTTAGTAATATAAATAATTTAAAGTATTATTCGTAAACATTATTAATATATAAATATATAATAATTTATTAAAATTAATTCAATAATACAAGAATCAAAATAAAATATTTTATTCTAGTGTAATTTTTGGAGTAGCTTGTTAGAGACAAAATTGATTTATGTTACATTTTACAATATACTAGTGCAAAATGTAGTACAAACTATTGGAAATGCTCAACGATGCACTACATGTGGCCTTAACACATGATTGTAGTGTAGTGTTTCTCTCCAACCATGCACTACATTCTACACTACACTAGTGTGATACTGTTCACGCTACACTATAATTTTAATTATTTTCTTACTTTATTTTATTAATTTCAAAAACATAATACAATTATTATATATAATTATATAATCGGAATTATTATTCCCTTTGTCCTATTTAAAATGACACGTTTTTTTTTCGGAACGTCCCACTTAAAATGACACATTTCCTTAAAAGGAAATAACTTTAAAAAATATTATTAAATTATCTCTTAAGTACTTTTTTTATTTCTATCTCCTACTTTTTAATTAATCTTTCCTAGTTTATCATTTCTTTCTCCTACTTTATATTTATTCTCTCACAATCTCACTCATCTTCTCTCTCTTATTTTATCATTTACCCATATCTTATACTTTATTATCCACTTTCTTAATTCTCGTGCCTAAAAGAAACGCGTTAAGTTGAATGGGACGGAGAGGTAGTATATAGTAAAATTATTACTATATCTGAAATGCTTTAAATAAATCATATTAATTCTATTTCAATCGTAATTTGTTAAAGTAACTTATATAATTAAAAAAATCATTTTTAAATATTTTAAGTATATAAGTATATAGTAATTTGTTAAAATTATTTTAATAATAAAAGCACTAAAATGAAATATTTTATTTTAGTGTAAATTTTAAAGTAGCTGTTTGGAGACAAATTTAATTTACATTTTAGTGTAAAATGTTGTTAAACCTTTAAAATTGCTCTTAGTATCTTACATATCGTACTTATAAATATTATAAAAAAAAGTTACTATCATTATAAAGCGATTTCAGAACATAAAGAGTTAAAGAGAATAAATGTAATATAGTTATGATATTTATGAGTTTTTAGCTTTGTAATGTGTTGGGTATGAGATTCAGTGATAAAAGATTTGAAGATCCAAAACCCCTTAGCTGAGTGATGAATCTCATAATGTAATAGCTTAGTTGAGTTCAGTTGTTTGGAACTCAGTAAGCTAGCTAGCGTTCAGTAGATGATAGGTTCGATTGCATATTATTATTATTATTATTTCAACTAGATGGACTCAAGATGATGTACTCGGTTGGGTGTCTCGGACCCACCGAATCGTAAAGAAAATCTAGCCAAGTACTGAATATCTCAGAAGAATGTCAGTAGGAGATAACTCAATAAAAGGGTCCGAGGAATCAGAGGAAGTAAACTCAGCATTCGCCTTGAAGTTTGAACAAGCCTCACCAACTCTCTAGCTGCTAGCACTGTATCTGCACTGACAAAAAGCTGCTCCATAAACTGAAAAAGAGAGAATCTCTACAGTGGCATTCAAAGCTCAAGATGGTCATTTTTCTTATGGTTTTCGACACGTGTCTAGACCTCTTCCAAATGATCTATTCATGAGTCGAGACTATAACTAGAGAAGAGTCCTCATGCAAAGAAAACACCGAGAACCAAAAGCATTCAAGCATTCAAACGCTCTAGCAATCAAACAGCTCACACAACGAAGAACTTATACACAGAGAGATATACTTAGTTCTTCACTCTAGAGATCTATTGTTCACTTTCTCTACTCTAAGAAATCCGTGTAATATCTTAAGCTTAGAGAATTCGAAGGAGTTCAGCTTATTGAACTGTTCTTATTGCAAGAACTCCTTCCTAGTTGGAGAAAATCAAACCTTGTGAAACTGTAAAGTCACTAAGACTATAACTAAAGTATATGTCCAGTGTACAGATCGACTGAGACTTGCTCAGTATAAGTAATCAAGAACTCCTACATTGCTCAGGACAGTGGACGTAGGATCCAGCGTATCCGAACAACTTTAAAAACTGCTTGTGTTGATTTACTATTTCATTGATTCATTGTTCATACTGCATACAAACCTATCTTTAAAAATCGTACACTTAGCATAAAACGTGTTTTCAAACTGAGACGAAAATTATTTGGACCTACACTTCCGCAGTCTATCTTATACTGAATTACTATTCACTGACTGAAATTAGTAGATAGGACTCGATGACGATATACTCTCTGCCCACGCGATCCAGAAAGCCAACTGACTAGTTCAGTAGCATTATTCAGTAGAAACTGACTTTCGTGTTTGAGTTAAAATTTGTACTCAGGTGTATTCCCCCCCCCCCCCCCCCCGCAACACCTGAAGGCTAATCTCTGGACCAACAATTGGTATCAGAGCGATGTTCTTCTTATAATCATTTTCTGAATACGTGAGTCTACTCGAACACATCATAAAAACCGTTTTCATTGCATTCCCATTCCTTTCATAGCTCCTCTATTATATCTTCACTATGACTGACATGTCAGGTATAAGGGCAATACTCATGTCTCAGCAGAGAATTATGCGGTATGGCGCGTAAGAATGGAAGCACATCTGACATCACTACATGAGAGCATAACTAAAGTCATGATATCAGGACCTATCGTTCCCATGATATATAGTGTTGATTATGTAGCTTTGGGAGGCATAGGTGCCAGAACAGGGGAGAAGATTCCAAAGGACAAAAACCAATTCACGTCAGAAGAGAGGAAGTTACACATTTTTGACCGAGTTGCCCGTTATGTTATACTGACAATGCTCAGTGACTCATATCTGGGGAGGGTACACGAATGCAAAACCACAAAGCAGCTCTGGAACGCTCTAGTCGTACTCAAGTCGAGGGGACTCCACAGATTAAGGAAAACAAGTTGGAGCTGGAGCTACAGAAGCTAGATGTCTTCGCAAATGATTCTCGGAAATAGATCATAAAAACCATTCCCATTCCTTTCATAGCTCCTCTATTATATCTTCAATATGACCGACATGTCGGTATAAGGGCAATACTCATGTTCTCGGCGATAATTATGTGGTATGGCGCGTAAGAATGGAAGTACATCCGACATCACTACATGAGAGCATAACTAAAGTCCTGATATCAGGACCTATCGTTCCCATGATAGATAGTGTTGATTATGTAGCTTTGGGAGGCATAGGTGCCAGAACAGGGGAGAAGATTCCAAAGGACAAAAACCAATTCACGCCAGAAGAGAGGAAGTTACACATTTTTGACCGAGTTGCCCGTTATGTTATACTAACAACGCTCAGTGAGTCATATCTGGGGAGGGTACACGAATGCAAAACCACAAAGAAGTTATGGAACGCTCTAGCCATACTAAGTCAAGGGACTCCACAGATTAAGGAAAACAAGTTGGAGCTGGAGCTACAGAAGCTAGATGTCTTCGCAAATGATTCTCGGAGAGTCAATTGATGATTTCAGCATCAGATTCACTAATCAAATCAATATCATCAATGGACTTAGCAGAACTTTCACCAATAAGGAGACAAATACCAAAATTTTGAGGGGCTCTAACTAGGCCCAAGTGGTACTCCTACATGTTTGCGAACATCTGATTTAAGTACTGTTACTCATGACTATATTTTTTTAGAATTAAAAAAAGTGAGGAGTTTGAGTTCAATCTTCTACATAGCCCATCGTTGATGTTGATATGCCAATGGATCATGTCTATAAAGCAACAGTCAACACGTGTGGAGCTAGTCCTTTAGGGACCATCAATCGCGCGGAAGGTCACTGACGATTCCAAGTGCTGATAACCTAGCTGAGAAGTATGCTCTTCTAGCAGTAAAATATCAGAAGGAAAATGACAAGATTAGGAAGATGAAAAGAGCTTTGAAAAACAACCAAGTTAAGAGAGAAAATAACCACATGAAATGTGAATCTCACTCTCTACCTTAATGCAGGAACACTGAGACTGCCGTCACGGGAAATAATGACACACCGAGAAAGGAAGGGAAAAAATCAATGTGTAACAACTGCAAAAAAATGACATTATCAATATGAATGTTCGGATTTCTTGGTTGTTGAAAAGGCGAAAGGCGAGCCGGAAGAAATAAATTTATCGAGAAAAAGGCGGACCTACATAGCCGAAGAACTTTCCAATTACAAGAGCTATTACTGAACTCATCAGATGATGAGGCCGCCTTCATAGCAATTGAAGTAGAAGAGGAGATCGAATTGTGTCTCATGGCTAGAGAAGATGTTGAGGTAAATTTCAATCCTAACATATGCTCTTCTTCACCTCGCACACAAGACACATGCTCTGTTGCAGGAGAACCCTTAGATGTGGTTCTAGCCTACGAAGACACATGCTCTGTTGCAGGAACAGATTCAGATGAGCACTCACATCAGCAAGATACTTCAGGAACTACAATTACTAAAAGCTGAAAATTAGAGACTTTTACTGAGAGGTTAGGTCTCTACTGAATCCGAGGGACTTGTTTTGAGACAGAAGGAAGAGATTAACTCTCTGATGACTAAGCTTCAATTACAAGAAAAATAGATCTCAGTCCTGACCAAGGACATTTAGAGAAAGATACAAAAATTGTCAGTCTGAACCAGAAGCTGACTCAAGCCAGAGCTGAATATGAGGCTCTAAGAAAGAGCGATGAGGTTTGGAGAACTTTGATAAGTGAGCAATATCTAGGAGCTAAAGGGAAGCTTGAAGGAATGCTGAGGTTACAAAGGCCATCCTTCACAAACGAAGGACTTGGATACACATATGAGGCATTAACTTCAGAGCTGAAAAGCTCAGTAAAGTTGGCTGACAGATTTGTCCAAGGGGGAACTCAATATACAGAACCTATAACCCCTCAGATGCAGAATAAACAGAAAATGAAAGCACCTCAGCCCATCTATCAGAAAATGACCAGAGGTTCAAGCCCCAAGACACCCAGATCAAACTCAGGGAGAACCAAGAAGGTCAAATGGGCCGAACTGTATGACCAACCTTAATAGACTCATCCATCATAATATGAATCATACTACTATGAGCCCAGAGTCAGAAGAAGCCCCAAGTTTCAGAAGAAGAAGTCACCTGAACCTCGAAAGGAAAAGAAGTCCGCATCTCTCAGTCCAGCAGTGAGATTCGTTGACAGCAATGACAAGAAATTATCTGAGATCGCCAGGGTGGTCTGACAGATTTGGGTTCCAAAATCTACCAACCTGAACCCAAAGGTTAGCTGAATTTGTTTTTATTTTGCAGGTGCATAAGGACCTTGGATCGTGGACAGTGGATGCTCAAGACACGTGACACATTAAAAGTATCTACTGACCAAATATGTTCAGCAGGAAGGAGCCAGAATTGAATTTGGTGACAACTCCAAAAGATATACAAAGACATATGGAACAATAAGAATCGGAACTGCCATAGTTCCTAGAGTAACATATGTTCAAGGACTTCTACATAATATCCGTTGGGAGATGATTCGGTCGCTCCACAACTTGTTGGGAGATAGCTCAAGCGGCCTAGTGCTCACGAATATTTGCCGAAGATTTGAAGATCCCAAAACCCTACTTTGACTGATGAACCATTTCGTTGTAATCTGTATTGTTCTGTCTCTGAGGTTTCAACTCCGTAGACACTCTTCATTTGGTTCCGGGCGCCCAGTAGATTACAAGCCTCAGTACAAGAAGAAGAAGACTCAGTGATATTGGACTCGGCGGGAGCAAGATATGCGAAAGGAGTCGGTGGAACCGAACTCGGCGGGAGTAGTTCACCGAACTCGCAGTTGATCTTCGATAGAGCCGACTCGGTAGGAGCATGCTATCGAATATAGATCGACTCAAGAACGGCCGGGATCTTCTTCTAACTGTCAGGATTTACTAAGTCAAATCAGCAGAGTCATACGAGGAAGAGAGAAATCAGCTTCAGATCTACCTTGAAGTTTGTTCTGTCTCACCTACTTTCTTCAGCCTCGACCAATGATGAGCAGCCAACTGTCCACTTTCTGATTAAAGCTGCAAGTCAACAACTTTCCAGAAATGGAGGGAAATGACTCTGCCACCATCTTTGAAAGAGCCGTTAGCTACCCAAAAGAGAGAGACACAAGGATCGTCGTCTCCAACGGATCTATCCTTATCTCTGCTTTATAAATAGAGGGATACATTCAAAATTAAAGCTCACGAGTGAACACATAGAAAATCGAAGAACACACGAGCATTCACGAGCAACTTGAAACGACCCAAGTCTTTCGCAAGAAGTTCAAAGAGTAATCTCTGGTGAAAGACGACATACATGCTCATAGGGAACCAAGCTGAACCCGAGTATAAAGCTTCTAGTATCCAAGCGACTGAATACGAACCCAAGTCCATACTTAAACTGTTCGTCGCTCTAGAAGCCACTTTCTCGTTCCCTATCCCTCTAACCTAAGCTCAACAGATCTTATCCATAGCTTAGACGAAGGAGTTCATATCTGAATTGATCCTTATTGTAAAGGACTCCTTCATAGTTGGAGAGTTTATCAAACGCTTTAGTTTGATCCTTTGTAAACTGAGACTTGCTCAGTATAAATCTCAAGACCAGTGTTTGTCCAGCGTACAAACCAACTGAGACTATCTCAGTATAATACATAGCTTCCTGATCTTTCGGGACAGTGGACGTAGGATTGTTGGATCCGAACCACTTTAAAAATCTCTGTGTTCTGTGTGTTTTTCTGTTTTAACTGTTGTATTGATTACTGTGCATACTGAAAGAATTTCTAAAATCATTCAACTGAGTTTCAGCAAAGCTTAATCGATCGCACTAACATACTGAAACTGTTTTATTAAAAACGTTTTCTAAACTCAACTGAATTTGGGCCTACACATTTCCGCACTACTGAACTTCAGCTGAACGGTACTGAATTCTGACTCAAGTCAGCTAGTAGGCCTCAATGAAGTCATCTGCTCTGCCACACGATCCAGAACAGCTTATTTGGTCTACTGAACTCACTCAGTACGTCACTCTCCTGAAAAGGATTGTTCGTGTTTAAAGTTGAGAAATTGTTTTCAGGTGTATTCACCCCCCCTCTACACCTGAACGTTTAATCTCGGGACTAACAATCCTTCCAGTCAGTCAATTCTGTGATAACTCCAATAAAGTGACTTTTGATGCAGGTTTTTGTGATGTTCTTGACAAAACTACAAGAAAAACCTTGTTATCAAGTTCGCGAAGAAGAAATATCTATGTTGCAGATTGAAATACCGTCAAACCTGAAGCCTGCTTGCTAGCACAACCAAAGTCAGATGATAAAACAGCATAGCTGTGACACAGAAAATTGAGCCATCTGAACTTCAAAATAATGAACAAGCTAACAAGAGACTCCAAAGTCAGAGGACTGCCCAATGGAGTCTTCAAAAGACACAAGAACTGTGAAGTATGCATGAAGGGAAAGCAAACTAGATCCAGTAATCGACCAATTCCGTCACTTTCCACTGATGAAATCCTTCAGCTGCTCCACATGGACCTATTCGGGCCAGTCTCTCCAGTGACGATCAGAGGCAAGAAGTATGCTCTTGTGGTCATTGATGACTACTCGAGATACACTTGGGTAATCTTCATAGCTAACAAGTCTGACATCAAAACTGAACTGCCGAAACTACTAGAAAGACTGAGTGTTGAAAAGGATATCAAGGTACAAAGAAAACGCTCAGATCGAGGGACATAATTCATGAACTCTATCATGAAACAATACTGCGAAGCTGAAAGAATCCAGCACGAAACCTCAGCGGCACGCACGCCTCAGCAGAACAGTCTTGTTGAAAGAAAGAACATAACACTTAAAGAAGCAGCAAGAACGTTACTCGCACACTCAGGACTACCGTCAAAGTTTTGGGCAGAAGCTACTGACTGTTACACTCATAATCGCTCATTACTAACCCAACGGCTCATGAAGACGCCTTATGAACTATGGAAATGGAGAACACCTTCTATTTTAGCAAAGTTCCATGCTTTATCCACAATAATGGAAATGATCAGTTGAAGGTCTTTGATAGCAAGTCAGACCAAAGAGTATTCTTAGGATACTCCAGGATTAGCAAAGCTTTCAGAGTCTTTAACTTCCGGACACTGTGCGTGGAGGAAAGCCCTCATATTGTATTTAATGATTTCGCTACTAAGAACAGGAAACGAAGCTCTCAGTAAGATGCTGAAGAAGTCAGCAACAATTTACAGGATCTAAGTTTAAACGATAATGTAGAAATGATCTAACATTGTTGGGATGATGATTTAGATGATGAAGAAGCTCGGAATCATCCAACAAACAATGTAGCTGAACCTATTGATTATCCTGAACATAATCAATCCCAGGTAACTCTTGTCGATGAAGAAACCCCAGTTCTAACTAAGACATCTACTGAGAATAACAACTCAGGGGGAACTACTAATGTTCCTAAGCTGAATGCCCCTGAACGTGGTGACTCAGTAGACCCTTATCTTGTTACTGAACTACTTCAATCACAAAATATCACTACTGAAATTCCACACTCCCTCCATTATTATTGACTTTTTTCTCTTTTTAGTTCGGATATTATAAAAAATAGATGGAAGTGTGTTAAAAATGATGGGAAGAGAGACATAGGAGAAAAAATACTAGTATTTTACCTCATTTAGTCAAGAGAGAAAATGAAGAGAAGGAAGAAAAAATAATGGGACCACCTCAAAATTATTTCTCTCCTAATATGAAGAGAAAGTGACTGGAAAAGAATTTTGTAAAGCAAAGTATATTACAAGCCTTAATAATATTTTATCTTTTCTATTTATTTAGAGGATATTTATCTTTTTTAATATAACATTATTTCTCTTCTCTTCAATTTGTTTTCTTTTTCTCTCATACCAATCAATCTATAAAATACACTACTTTATATCTCTCACTTATTTATTTCGCTTCACTTTCTTTCTCACCTATTTCTTTCCTCTCATGTTCTCCACTTAATCAAACATATGCTTAATTATGATCCACAAATTATTTTAAATTTGAAAATAGACTAACAATAACGAAATAACACGATGAGAAAAACATAATAAATTTTTTTGGCCCGTTATCTTGACGCACGATCCACTTCGGCTCGTTATTTAGGCCGAGTTCAATTTTAGTTCATTAATTTGAAAAGATGTTCGTTTTTAGTCAGGTAATCAAAGTTGACACAATTTGTCCAATTTTGATACCCGAAGCGTGACTCTTCAAGCGCTTGTTTTAAAATGTTATTTTTTTAAAAATGTTAGAATATATTTGTAAATCAATTTTCTTCATTTATATTATAAATGTCCAGTTTTAACTCATTATGTTTAAAAAAAATCTAAAAATGAGGTTGATTATTTTTCTTAATATCCAATTCTGTCTCCGGTTTAAAGTCCGATTCTAAGATATGAATCAAACTATTTCGCTATTCCTTACTCTAATTTGGTTAATCTAGTAAAATACTCTCTCTATCCCGTTTGAAGCGACGCGTTTCTTTTTGGTGCTGTAATTAAGAAAGTAGATGATAAAGTATGAGAGATAAGTAGATGATGAAGTAAGAAGTAGAAGATATGTGAGAATAGATGATAAAGTAGGAGAGAGAAATGATGAAATAATGATAAAGTAGGAGATAATTTGTATTTTTTTTTTTGTAAATTTTTTCCTTTTTTTGGAAACGTGTAGCTTCAAGTGAGACACCCCAAAAAGAAAAAACGTCGCTTTAAATGAGAGAGAGGGAATAATATTTCATCCAAATGTCTTTTTCTCAAGAAAGACAAGTGTTGAGTGGACAAAATTGAACAAATTGGGTCAATTTTGAAAAACATATTATTTTTTAAATTAATAAATTAAAATTAAAATCGATCAAAGTAATAGGCCAAAGTGAATCGTGCATTAAAATAACGACAAACATTATTTATTCCTTTGAAAAAGAGAGAAGATAATGGAATGGAGTATAATACTGACGCTTTTTATATGGGTAGTCTATCCAACTCGAGAAAATGTCAAAATTGGTCCTTTATTGTGGCTCTTGTCCGATTTTGGTCCTTTATTGTGGCGTCGTTCGATTTTGGTCCTTTATCTTTCATGTTTGTCCGATTTTGATCCTATTTTTGAGATTGATGAATAGGAAGCGCCGCGTGTATTCCACTCTTTCCCGAATGACTATAATTGGACAAGTATGAAAAATAAAGGACCAAAATCGGACAATTTCTCTAGTTCAAATTTCAAATCCTCAAGCCAAAAATTTAACCAACACTCTTCCTCACTGCGATCTTTGATTTTGAAGCTGCGAGGTAACAATTCAGAATATTTGCGAAGCTGGGGATTTGGAAAACAACCTCTCTTCCTCTCCCTCTCCTCTTGGTCTCTCTCTCTCTTACACGCGCACACAATTCAATTTTTTTGGCGAGTGGAGGTGCATTGTATCGACGTGGCGGAGCTTTCGGCGATAGTCATCGAATTGATTCTTTCTATCTAACCTGTTGCTCGAATTCCCCATTGGTAGTTCATATTTTCGTCCCCAAGAAATTAAGAAGTGAAATTGGAGTCTGGGTAACAATCTAGAGCATCAACGAGCAAAGCTTCAATTACGAGTGAGGAGGTTTCGCTTGAATTGGGTAATTGAATAGTAGGGCGAGTGATAAAATCATCGGAAAACCCTACGTGTTCACCACTCTCACCGGAAGGACCAAAATCGAACAAGCATGAATGATAAAGGACCAAAATCGGACGATGCCACAATAAAGAATCAAAATTAGACAGGAGCACCAATTTTGACATTTTCTCATCAAATTCCAAACCCCTACCCTCGCAAGTCGCAATGCGCTTTCTACTAAAGACGCTTTTTGTGTCGCCAAGAACTAAATCCGCATATGAAAGTCACTGTCAACTCTAAGAAAACCCATTAAAAAGTACTGCAGAGTAGTAGAATTGAAAATATGATGCGGCGGAGCATCGCGCGGAGCCCCAACTACAGGCGACGGTTCGTGTTAGATTCCGACGCCGATTCCACAGAAGACGAGGAGGACGAGGACAACGCGAACGACGCGTCGTCCTCCGGGGCGGCCCGGCGGCGAATGAAGTGCCTGTCGTGCAAGGAGGACTACGACAATCGCGATGCCGGCACGTGCCGTGAGTGCTACGTGGAGGCTGGAGAGACGGAGGAGGAACTCAAGTTAGAGATCGAAGAGCTCAAATCAAAAGTCAATTTCCTCCGCCTCTGCACTTCCCCGAATTCCGTAACTAGGGCCAATACTCCCTGCTTCTCCGACGTCGTCTTGGTCGCCTGCGGCTCGCCTGATTCTCCTGATGCGCCGTACAATTCTCCCTCCATCCCCGCCCATCGGGCTGTACTGGTAGCTACTCTTTACATCTTCTCCACTTGCCATTAATTGCAATGTTGCTGTTGTACAAATTAACAAATTCCTGCCGAACTTGTTCTATATTAGGGCTTCGACTTGATATCTATACTGTTTTTGCTTCACATCAATTGTTCAAGTATTTCAGAATTGATATTAACTAGTGATTCCTCAGACAAGTAGATCGCCGGTTTTCAGAGCAATGCTGGAAAACGAGATGGAGGAAAGGCTGAGCGGTACGATCAAGATGAATGACGTATCTTACGACGCCCTACGAGCGTTTGTGAACTATCTCTACACCGCAGAAGCATGCCTCGATGAGCAAATGGCTTGTGATCTCTTAGTGTTGGCCGAGAAGTACCAAGTGAAGCATCTCAAGACTTACTGTGAGAAGTATCTGATGTCGAGATTGAACTTAGAGAACTCCCTCCCCTACTACGCATTTGCCCACCAGCACGGTGCCAAGACTCTCCTCGAGGCCTCCTTGTCCCTCATCTTGGACCACATGGACAAGGTCAGCAAGAGGGAGGAGTATACCGAACTTGTTGAGAAGGATCCACGTGTTGTCGTGGATATCTCACGAAGCTTATCTCGCCAAACAGGTGAACACTGCTGCCTCTAAAGACCCTGCACCCAAGGCTGTCTAAGGTGGAGTATTGATGTTGAATTCTTGATTTTAGTAGTTGAATCAATTGCATTACTACTACTCTTTAATCTAATATGAATTGCTGTTTTGTGCATAATTTACAATCTATTCTCAGAAGATAAAAGCTTCCAGCTTCGTAATGAGGACATGATCCATTTTGAGTATACGTTTGTTGTGTTTTATGTAGACTGTCTTATTAGTCGAGATCAGTTTGTTCAGCAGGAGAAAAAAGGGCTGCTGCATTGTGCAGATCGTGGTTAAGTGTCGAATTACAATCGTATATTACAGTACTGGCAGCGTATTGTGAAACTAGAAATCGAGCAAAGCAGCAATCCTAGTTAAGATGAATGAAAAGAAAAGGTACCCTCATACTTGTAAACATGCTTTGAGTATCCTCCACCTCTAAGAAGCAAAATCCCATCCCACCTTAACAGACAAGGCATACCATCAACTGCCCAGTTAGAACCACATCTAGAACAATGAATTAGGTCAAATGTGCTTGGCTTTGATAGGAAATTAAATGTTCTTGTTAAAGTCGAGAAGGGTAGTAGTTAGTACAGATGAAAGAGAAGAAACTATTTGTCTAGTTCATTCATTCTACTTGAGTAATGGTGGCTATTCTAGTTTCTAACATCCATCGGCCAAGTGTCTTATGTGCCAATCACCTACCCCTCCAATCTGGCAGGCTTCTTATGC
The DNA here is from genome assembly GCA_028984105.1 of Lavandula angustifolia. Taxonomy (NCBI): domain Eukaryota; kingdom Viridiplantae; phylum Streptophyta; class Magnoliopsida; order Lamiales; family Lamiaceae; genus Lavandula; species Lavandula angustifolia. Next base: position 28,519,031 of record CM054805.1, on the reverse strand, counting down.
TTCCTCCTCCTCCTCTTCTCCTTAGGCCCCACTTTGGGTCGCTCGTCGTCTTCACGTCTTCCTCGCTCCCTGGGGTTGCATACAAACTCAAACGTTTTGCTTATTTGCATGTATATGAAAAAATATATATAAGGTGTGTCCTACTGATAATTACAACTAAACGGCATGCATTTGTGATTTAAGTCCACAAATCAAGTAACAATTTCTCTGCTTCAAAACATGCTGGATTTTTCCTTTGAAACGAATTTGCAATCACATTTCTTGAGCTTATACTTCTGGATCCATGTCTTAATGATCTACGACATGATCATACAGCTTTCCTGATATTCTTTGAAATGAGAAGATAACAAAAAGAGAAAATCTTACAACGGCTTCGTGCAAACTAAAAGCTTCCAGTTGGAGTGAGGACCCTCTTCAGTGTCAAACTTGTGGACTGTCCATCCCATGGCCTCTGCAATTTCTCGAAGCTCGTAGATGACGGCAGTAGAGTCGTATATGTGAACATGCCCGTCTGCTCTTAGAATCCGATCCATCTCCATCATAATGTTTGTTATATTGCATCTTCATGAATATAGCAGATCACCAATTCAAGGAATTTGCACACAACAAGGCAAAAACACTGATATGAAAAAATATGTACCTTTTCTGTTCTACAGAGAAAAGGCCTCCTGCATTCAGCAGATCATATGTTCTTGGATGAGTGTCAAATGGCTCACACCTATGCAAACATATCATATAATTTATAAACATGTTATATAGAAAGATACGAGATGAAATACTATTTCAAGTGGGCTTACCAGTCATGCATCACTCCTAGAAGACCGCGGTCATATATCAAAGGCAGTGTGTTTGGACTGCTGACCGGAACAACATTCATAACCCAGCTATTAGCATGGGAATCAAGCAGAGCTGCTGCAAACCTACCATTGAAAGGAATGGGCAAAAACCTCAAGATCTAACAAAAGAAACATAGCATTCAAATAAAGATGATTTACCCCCCATATCCAGCCTTCATGTCCATCACGTTTCGTATCTTCTTCTGATTTATCTTGAAAACGCGAGTGTATCCGTGTACAATACCATTCCAATATAACGATTCTGCTCTATATAGTTCCTTCCTAGATATATCAGCATCTATTTTTATGCTAAAGAGCCTGTATGGTAGATCATGTAGACGAGCAGGCCAGTTGGTTACATTAGCTCCATAACCATTCTCAGGTAGACGTGTTATGCATCTCTTCATATTCACATGCCTGCAGAAAACCAAATGCAAACAAATGTTTGTCCTGTTCTCATAATGGAATTTCAAGGCATATGACACAAGTAGGAGAAGAATCAGCTGATTTAGAAAGTTAAGGTGCTAATATTGCTTAGCAGTTCATAAATAAGTATAAATACCATATATCATCTGGATGGTCATCAGTGTCACACAGTGAAGGCTGTACATTCGGATCACGGTCGATATAGCAGCTATTATTTTGAGGCTTTTGCCAAATAGCAATGTAGCCTTCCTTATTTACTAGTTCCCAACAAAGGTTTGTAGTGAGATCCTCCATTTCTATGAAGAGACAAGATTGAGAATGAGAAGCAAGCCGACATTTTATCACATGGCATAGCATTTAGCATCATTGTTTCTCTCTTATTTTTTTTTTTAAGGAAAAAAGGTAGATACTGAGCTAATCTACCTCTCCATTGTTTCATTAGTTCTCCTTCATAGTTATAAACTGCCTCTGCTTCCCAAACGAAGTATCCTCCAGCTCTAAGCATCCTGTTCGCCTCGAGAAGTAAAACCCCATCTTCACACACAAAAGATGAGAAGAAATGATCCATGAACCTTGGAGCCCAATTTAGATACTTATTCAGTTGAAATATAGCCTTGTGGCCTTTGCTTCAGATTTGTTCAAAATATGCCCTAAAAAGCTAAAATGAACAAATACGAACTAGTAACAAAACAAAGAGGCATACCATCAAGAGTCCAGTTCATTCCACATCTAGAGCAGTGAATCATGTCGAATGCTTGGCTGGGGAATGGCAACCGGCGGGTTTCAAATGCAGCCAACATAGCAGGTATGCCCCTCTCAAGGGCAAGTTGAATCTGCTTCTCATCATCTTTTGGAGCTACAGAAAGAGTTGCCACATTCCGCTCCATCAAGTACGCACCAAAATTAGCAATTCCTGAACCAATGATGTCTAGAACAACGCGTGTGCGTTGTCCAAATGCAATCTCAGGAACCATCTACATGTGTTCAAATGTTACAAAGATCAAGTCAAGAAAAACAGCACACTATACAAAAGGATGATGCAAGATTCCACCTGATCCAAGGGCTGACTTGATTGAGGTTCATCTCTTGAAAATATAAGTTTATCATCTTTTCTTGATACTCCGTTTCTGCCTTGATAGTCTTCAAGAATATGAGCTACATTATCAAACCATACCTACAATGCATTAAAGTATACCTTGATGAAAATGTTAGCAATTGCTATGAATCACTACTTGTACATCTCTATTATTTCTAATAATCTGTACTAATTATAAAGGATGCCCAATGAAGTCTAGATTTCTAAAATTCCCATACTTTAAAAACCTAGATTATAGTGCAGAAATAAGGCAGAGTAAAACAAGTCCGTCCAATTCTTACTAAGATCAATTGTGATCCTATGTATTATCAATAACCATGATAAAGCCAATATAAAGAAACCAAGTAAGAAAATAAAACAATCAAAATATGAAGAAAGTTGTACCTCATCCCGGCTTTTGGGCCATGGATTGGGATGCTTGTACCCATTAGGCTTGGGTACCAAACAGTTGAGACCTTTACCATTTGTTGATGAAATAGCCTCCACATTTTTTAGATAAGGAACATAGTTACTCAAGTTCATATCACAAACTTTGAATTTCTCAACTTTAATCTTATCTCCTTTATCCTTGTTATTCACCACCACACTCTGTACTAGTCCTTCATCAAATTCTCCGACCATGAAATCCGCGGTCATGATACCAAAATCATTTATGATCCCTGTCCTCTGCAACACCGACCGCAGCGGGGGCGGGGACGGGGACGGGGAGAGCGCCGGTGGAGCCACTAAAACGGTGTTCAAGACATGAAGCTGCTCATTTCGGGTTGCGGGATATACGGAAAGATGTTTGGACAAAAAGAAGAGAGAGGAGAGGAGGGAAAAGAAAGCTACGATCTTTATGAATGTTAGGGAGGTGCTGCTGGGGGATGACCATGATGAGCCTGTCCACATGACTTTCATTCTACTTTTGTGTGTGTGAGAGAGAGAAGAGAGAGAGACTCAACACAATGGGATTCAGATGCTTTTGCCAATCACAGTGAGATTCAAAACCAGAAGTAGGGAGCATGCCTACTCCATTGTTTTCAAGTCTATTGATACTTTTTGTAGAAAATGTATTAATCCTTATATGGAAAACAATTAATAGCCAGATACATTCTCTATTAAAAGAAATTTATTGCGCCTTTTTGTAATACGATTATATTAATGTGATGGTTGAAATATCATGTTTTAATAGAATATCTCATGTATATTATTAACATAATCCAATTTTTACGAATGAAATCCTTAACACATTATCTTCCATATCCATAGTCCATAGAGTTTTTATACTTTATACAGTGACGGCAAATTTGCTTCCTCATTTAAAATGAAATATAAAATAGAATTGAGAACTTATCCAATACTATATTATACATCTGGATTGATAAGTTGTTATTTTACCGGACAAGTTGACCAGTGTTTAATTCACATGAATTAACTTTTTGATAAAATAAAATACAAAGAGAAATAAAAGTCAATAAATGCAAAACTTAATTTTGTGTAATTGTTGCTTTTATTACAAGCAATCAAATTTGAATTCAACCAAGGAGTTTACCAGAAAAGGAAAATAAGAAATATCGTGGCTCTCCGGTTCTCTCCAGTTTCAACTATAAATACTTTGAGAAAATGCAATGAATTCGTTAGCGACTTTACTATACAAAGTAGGCAATGCAGAGATAGAGTTTATGAATTCGTTTAGCGACTTTACTATACAAAGTAGGTGGGAGTCCTCAGTGCCCAGCCGTTTACGGTACGGTTCTGTCGTCATATTAGTTTAATAGAAATCTTAAAAAAAAAGGAATAAAAACAATAATGTTCACGATTAATTATAATGATTTAAAATGATTTTTCCTCCTAGGATAGTGCAGTAGAGTTGATTTTCTTTTGCTTAACAAATTCCAAGTTCAAATTTCACTAATGTAATTATAAATTAGTTAGTCATATCGAGTTAAGCTTTTATAATTATCTTTCCTGTATGATTTATTAGGTATTATTTAAAGACTTGATTTACTTAATACACACTTATAGTGGAGACTTTTAATTGCACTAAAAATAATAATAATTCAACACCAAATGATTTAAATTGAGATCTAGCTAGTCATTGATTTCCAAAATTAAAGTTATGACAGTTAATGAGAATTTAATTCAACTAGAAGTTCGTGCAGTCAAATATTTCTCTTTTCATTGTAAAAAATGCTCTAGAAAGAACAATCATCGTTGAAAAAGCGAATTGGTTTAAATAGTCTCCAGTTTTTTTTTTTTTTTTTTTTTTTTTTTTTTTATCTTTAACTAAATTGATCCATAAGTTCCCAAATTATGAAAATTTAGTAGAATTGGTCATTTTGTTAATTTTTCCGTCGGTCAAGCCAACAATATTTTGAAATAATTAATAAATATTCGAATAATATTAACGACGGAATATGAAAATTTATGTTGTCAACTTTCACAAATTGCCAACGGATATTTCCGTCGGTAGTAGCGACAAACAAATTCCGCAGACATTCCGTAGCCATGGCGACACCGATATTTTTCACGACATAGTTTTGCCAACGTCTATTCGGTAGGTAAATCCATCGACAAAGGGCCGACGAGTGGTTTATCCGTCGAGAAAAGATTTGCCGATGCCCGGGAGCATATGGACGATTCCGTCGCGAATCCGTCGGGGATTCCGATAGAATCTTGTAGTGGGTGGACTATATAAACGGGCAGATATGCGGTTAGTTTGCTGGGGACGTCGATTCTTTCCGGAGCAAGGATTGGTGGAACCTTCTTATAGGGTATGGATCCGGTAGGAAGACAAAGTTATATAGGAACATAAGTTGTATGCATGCTCCTGATATTTTTTATGCAAATTCCTTATTTTTTTAATGCATAAATCTTATAATTTTTATATTTTTGTCATTATGCATGAAACAAATAATTAATATGCATAATGAATAATTCAATCCAAACCATCCAATAATAAGATAAACGGTGCAAATTGTTTCTTATTTTCTATTTTAAGGAGTCTTCTCATATGATCAATTTCCCTTTTCTTATATATTAGAAAAATCTAAAAAAATAAAATCTAAAGAGTAAGGAAATTGTGGATAGGTGTTCGCAATTGAATGTACTTCCAACAAATTATTATTCTAATTAAATATTAAAATAACTATATAAATTAATCGTTAATTTCCAATAGAAAAATCTAAAAAAATAAAATCTAAAGAGTAAGGAAATTGTGGATAGGATTGAATGTACTTCCAACAAATTATTATTCTAACTAAATATTAATATAACTATATAAATTAATCGTTAATTTCCAATAGAAAAATCAAAAAAAATAAAATCTAAAGAGTAAGGAAATTGTGGATAGGTGTTCGCAATTGAATGTACTTCCAACAAATTATTATTCTAATTAAATATTAATATAACTATCTAAATTAATCGTTAATTTCCAAATACAGGAATAAATATAACCATATATAATTCATTTTGTATTGTCATCTACATATACTAGTGACTAGTGAGCACTGAGCACGTTAACAGTCTTATCTAATTATATGGTACCTTTAAATTTATCTAATGATACGGTAATGCTACTATTATTTCAAGCAGTTGTATATATTGTTCAGATGGTAGCTAGGTACTTAGTAAACACAAATAATCATTTAGCATATTAATTAATTGCAATCCACATGAAGCTTCCAAAGTCAAAAAACAATAAATAATTAGTCAAGTTAAATCAATTAACGATAATTAAATTTATTAATTCGTAGCTGCACATAATTAAAATGCACTTTAATTTTAAACTGATAGAGTAATAACATCATATGTTCATAAACAAAAAACGTGTTGAATTCATTCCCTCAAACATGAATTTCATTGGGATGAAAACATCAAAACACACTTATTATAAGAATAAAGCCATAGAATAAAAGAAAAATACCAACTCAAACTATAAATAATTAACTCTATAACGCACCTTAATTAACCATACATATACATGCTGACATAAATTATCCATTCTAATCATAAGAAATGAAGAGGGAGAAGGAGTATCCACGAAACAAAAACATAACTTTCTAAGAAGAGTCCAAGGGATCTCTAAACATCATTTCCTTAAACTCCTCGAAATCTAACAACCCATCCGAGTTAGCATCATAAACGCGGATCATCTTCGTACAATCGTGGGCACTACTCCTATCCAACAACCCTAATCTACCTAATGCAACTTGCAGTTCCTCACAAGAAATGAATCCATCGCCGTTCAAATCGAAAACCCTAAATGTTTTCCTAAGATCACTCTCCAAGATCTCATCATTAGGCTCCACTTGAGAATCTTTGTTCCCCTTGTCGATGAGAGTTTGGTAGAAGAAGAGGAACTCGAAAAAGTCGAGAGCCTCATCACCCACGAGAAGCTCGAGCTCGACTAGACTAGCATGGAGACCGAGCCTCTCGAGGAGCGACATGAGCTCCTCTATGCTCACAAGCCCATCTTTATTTCTATCCAACTCGTCGAAGATTTGGTGCAACCGGTATGTGTTGAGACGGTACATCATATTCTGCATTTGACTAAGTTGATGTTGAGGAGATGAATCAATACATTCTATTTATAGGAGAATGAATTCCACCCACACGCTTTCTGGTTTGTACTTTATCGTACGGATACTGGTAAACAACGTAACACCCAACTCTTTCCATGTCCACAAACAATTAGTCGAACGAAATTTCGTGGAAAGAGAGGACATAAAAATATCCAAAGTTAGGAAGAATCTAGCAGTTTCTTCTTTTGTTTCATCCATAACAGAGGTCAGAGAGTCAGAGGATATAGCCCATCATATATACTTGATGAAATTAATTTTAATTTTATGGGATAATGTAAATATGTTCAGATCAATCTTTTTGATTGCGTAGCATATATATCAAGTATGGATATAGCAGCCCACAAGTTCAGACATTATACGGTATCTCATTTGTCTTTATCTATGTACATATATTCTCTACTTTTTATTTCTGGTTTTTGATGACGACATGTGGTGCAAACTGCACCTTGCATCACTACCAGAATACTTTAAAATCAAGAGGGATATTGAGTTTATAATAAAAAAAACTTGAGAATTACAAGTTCTAGATTTTTTCTACAAGTTCTCGAGTTAAATATGCTATTATTTGGATTGATTATATTGCAAGTCCAATGAGTATAATGGATTTGGACGGTAACAAGGCTTACTTTCTCTGAATATTAGTGATTTAGTATGATGTATACACAAATGTAATAAATACATTTCTTGTACATTGATTGGCGCACTAACAAAGTGACAATTTTTTATATCACGGGTCTGAATGTACAGTACCAAATTTAAAGTAATCATAGATATTGAGTTACTTTTATGAAATCAAGAAAACTAAAAATAGAAATATAGAATATAATTAGGCATTTATTTTAGGAAACATGATTTGTGTGTTTGAGAAGAGATACAGATGTAATAGATTTGTGTGTTTGAGGAACATGATAAGATGAGGAATGATTAATTATATATCCATAAATTAAAAGAACACGAACAATGTAGAGTGTTCTAACATTAATCGACTTCAATTTGATTCTTCGTTGCATCTCATATTTTACTTCCTATACATATTTATGATTTGATCTAATATCAATTATATAACATGTAAATTAAGTAGCCAAGCCTATCGGTTATAGAAGACTATTTCAAGATAGTTGGCTTTTTGAATCCTGAAAGGTTATTATATATATTAGCATCGATATACATGTGGAAGTGTATTTATCTCATTTTAGCTACCAAATATACATAATTGCCGCTTGCGCACTTCAAAAATTAGGACCAGAAATTAAATAAAACGGCATGCTCAAACAAACCAAAAGGTTGACTCTAATTTTCATTTTCTATAGAAATGTGCTTCGTGGTGAGTATTTTATATTTTATAATAATCATTAACTAATCAACAACGCATATTTATTTCTTGGCGCGCCAGCAAAAAAAATCTTGTCAAAATCGAACACGTCAGTTGAAAACAGACATGCATCAAACAATTCGACTGTAATAAATGGATAAAAATTATCGATAAAAATCTGGTAACTAGCTAACTAATCCAACTAGGGTAGCACCCGTGCTACGTACGGGAAAAAATGCGACCGTAAAAAATAAAATTACTAATTGTCAAATTAAAAATTGAAAATTCTTCCAACTACAAAAAATTTCACAAACTTTCAAATATTCTCCTTAAAAAAAAAAATCAAAAGTTAAAAAATAAATTGCACAAATCTTGTAAGTATACAAAATAAGCATTTGAGATGCTAAAATCGAAAGCCCTAAAAGGGGAATAGAAGATGAGAGAACTTACCACCGACGCAACAAAGGGGGTGAATGAAAGATCTTGTGCACTAGCCTGAAGAACAAATTTAGGTCGAGTTTGGTATTGCGTATTAAAAACTTTATAGCCTTATTGGGATTTATAATCAAGCTTGTAACAAAAATAAGAGTTGTTGTGAATAACTTACTTGGTCACCATTTCGTCTTTGAATGAGTTTATTAAGTTTTCTATACATCCCCAATTAGGCTGTAATAGCAGTTTAATTAGTTTTTTTCGTAAATATGTATATTTTACTTCTTTATTATTTATTATAATTTTTAAAAAAAATATGTTGGAAATGGCTTGATTCGTGGTAACTCTTATTTTACATTTCAAAAATGTTTTATTAAAGATGATCAAATAAATTATTGTCAAAAACCAATAAACTGAATCTAAAAACCATATGTAAAACTTCTTTAACCTTAGAATTAAGATAGATGAAGGTCATCAAAGTTAATACACTTAGGGAGTGTTTTGAATAACTTATGTTTTACGGGTTATAGCTTAAAAGTTGTAGTTTTGGTGTTTGGAAAGTCAGCTTTAAGCTGCAACTTCTCTATTTTGTACCAATTTTAGAGTTTTTTGATAAGCTGCTAATTGACAGCTTCAACAGCTTCTGCTTACAGCTTATGATTTATTTAATTCTAAAGTTAACATTTAACCCTAAAGTATATTTAATTCCAAATTTCTTCTCCCTATAAAATTTTCCTCTTCTTCAACAACCAAAAAATCATTTTAGAAATTTATACTAATATATATAATATAAATTTACATATAATATAGATTAATTTAATATTAGATCGAAATTATAAAGTAAAAAATAAATATAAATAAGATTAATTTATCAATGTTATTTATTTATTATAAATCACAATTGTTTTATAGTGTTAGGGTCAAGATAGACATTTATTTAAAAAGTATAAATATGCTTCTCCTATCAGCAATATTTCAAAACACTATTTTTCCACTTTCAATAGCTTTCGGCACTTATTTCCAAACATTTACAGATTATCAAATCAATAGCTTAAAGCAGACTTTAAGCACTTATAAATAAATTTCAGCTATTCCAAACACAACCATAATAAATTTCCCTATCATGTTTTTTCTTCTCACATTTCTCCTCTTTATTACACTTCTTCTACCTTTGCCATCATGTACTGTTTTGGAAGGTTGCTTTTCTTGTCCAAGCTTTCAAAATGAATCTTTTTCATAGCTTGAAAATGACATCCAAGGTCAAATATAAAACAATTCAATCAGCCCGGAACATCATAAGTGTATTAACATACTTCAAAAATTGATTCACGTAACACATTATAACATTTGCTTTTTGGATGTTTTTACTCCGGAGAATACATGCACCAGGGATAACTAAGTCAAATATCTAACAACTTCATAATAGCATAATTGATAGTTAGTTATAATTTTTTTCTTTACAAACATTTACATACTATATATATTGTGATGTCAATTTTTTTATGATTAAATAGTGTAAAATATTTTATTCTCTTTTTATATCTTTGTTATTGATTACATAGAGGAGTTTCTATATTCTTATCTAACATTAATATTATTTGCATGTATGTTGTCCGTCTTGCGATCAAACGGTGTTTCCTAAGATATTTACGAAAAACTTAATGTATTTCTCAAAAACTTTTATGTTCAATGTTGAGAGGAAAAATAGACGAAACTTTCTAAAATATTGGTTAGTTTGTGAGAAAAAATAGACAAAATTTTCTAAAACATTGGTTAATTTGTGTTGACATCTCTTACGTTCTTTGGATGATTTCAATACCGTGCATTTTACACTTCATGCTCTCTAATTTCGTTTTTTACTCTATATATAATTCATTTTAGAATTGGACCAAAATATATTTTCACTAATTTATTGCAAGCAATGTTGCTATGAATCCCTACAATTGAATCTAGAGTGATGAAACCAAATATTTTATCCGTGCACAATTCTAGTGTAATCAACGATAAATTGTTGATCCTTCCTCGTGCAAAACACCAATAAATTTGATTTAGGAGTAGTAGATATAAGTGCAAAACTGTAAAAAATTATGCATCATTCAGATTCACATGATAAGATGAAGAAGCACAACATGAAAGCAAAAAACACAATTAATTTACATTATATACCTTGTTAATCTGCAAAGGTAAACCGACATAAAACAAAAAAAAAAAAAAGACAACAAAGAAATCTGATAAAAACAATACAACATAATAAATCAAGAAAATTAATGCTTAATGTGCAGACAACAACAAAAAGGGAAGAAAATGATTCGAGGAAAATAGACCACCTGCGCAGCTAAGTTCGAAGAAAAAGAGAGTCGGGCGGTAAAAGGAAGAGGAAGACGAATGATCTGATGGAGGAAGCTGAGAGAGAGAAATGGAAGGCGGTTAGGAATGGCCGGGGTAGTTGCTACCAAAAGACAGTGGCACATTCGTGAATATGAGTTGATGGCAAATGCGTAAATATTGATTGGATCTTCGAAATTACCTCTTCAATTGGGAAGAAGAAAAAGCAATGACATAATTTCAATTGAATTGGATGGCGAATGAGAATATGTGCCGAACTTCAATTGATTATATTAGTAATAAGTAAGGTTTGTGGAAATTGCGGTGATTCATCCTTTACGTTTGAGAGTAATACAAAAAATAGCAAAGGTGGAAATAAGAAATCAATTGGAATCGATGGCAAATGTGTAAATAACAATCAATTGAAAATTGAAGGGTTAGGGTTTAGGATTTAGGGTTGATGTTTATAAAATAGCCAATATCAAATTCAAAATTCTCCTACATGCCATTGCAATTATTGTAGTTGCTATTTTTTTTTTTGTTTTTTTGTTTTTTATGCATCATCATGTTTTAAAAAATACCATACCAAAGAAGGTGATGGTTTATACTTTCAAGCAAAAACCAGAAAAGTAAATCTATTCATAGTAAAGTTACGAAGCTTGCAACTACTATGTTAAACAAAATAAAACTCAAATTCATTCAATTTATTTTCAAATCATCAAACAATTATAGCCATCACATATTGCCTATATAGTTAGAATATCTCGATCTGAGGATGACACTTTTGACATTGCTTTTTTTTTTTTTTTTCAGAAATGCCCAGTCCTGATTTGCAAAGTTAATTGCATTGTAAGACAAAACCAAGCAAACAATAAAGAACTCCATACAACAACCAAGAATAAAGAAACAACATAGGAAATGACAAAACTGGAACTTCAATCATCAAGCTACCACAAAGTACCTAAAGCAGTAGAAAATTATCAAGAATGAGAAGTTCCACAAGATTAATGAAGAAATTAAACTAACCTCCCTGGATGAGAACTCAAGAAACTTCAATAATCAAGATGAATTTGAAGAAGGCAAAGATGATATATACATAACACTACCAAAGGGAACATATATTTGTGCAAATTGCATTGTTTTTCGAAATGACTCGATTTACAGAGGTTTTAACACGAACATAATTATTTAAAAATATTGAAAATCAAATCCACAGCATATCTAACTTGGCAGAATAGCTCAACAGAATTCTTGCCTTCAAATCGCTCTTTCACTTGCTGTATATAATTAAAATAAATAGTAGCAAGTTCAGATAATAAAATCTTAACCATATGGTGGAGTTGTTCGATATGGTGGAGTCATAGAGAAATTTTGATAAATGTTTAAGTACTTCACATGTTGGCACACATCTGTAGCTCATATGGCGAAACAAAATCTAACTGATACAAATAATAGCAGCAAACTCAATCTGGCTTCTTTGGCAGTAAGCAACTTCTTCATTACTAATTACCGTACTTGGTGAATGTTAGTATCAACTGATTGAATTGTTTTCCATATAACTAAGAAAATGCAAGACTTTTAGACTACATCATAGAAAAGGATGCCTAGTTTATATATATATATATGTAAAAAAGGCTTATTTTAAAAACATAATAATAGTATGATTCTAGTGCAGTTCAGAATCTCTAAGCTAAAAATCATTTCTAGAGAGATGTGCAAGTTCCCTTCAGCCTGATTCCTATTTCATTTATAAAGCAAAAGTATCGGTAGCAGTTTTCTATTAGTTGAAGACAAATTATCCTAAAATTATGTATTTATGCAAGAAAATTGATCCAAAGGAATAGGCAATGAGTTATTCAGACCCCCCTTGTTGAAGAAACTAACAAACTTAAGATGCCAATGCCCATTAAGTGTAATCAAATGAAGCAACATACACAATGAAGATTGATCACTAAAAAAAAGCGATGGCATAATGTGCAAATGTAGATGTTCATCATTCATTTAGTCATCAACTATCTGATTGATACGTTTCAAATGAAACAAAAAAAAGGCCATGCATCACGATCCAAACTTTGAACTTGGATCAAAATAACCGAGAAGGGTGAGAAGATTCAGACATACCTCAATATCCGATAACTCCTTATCAAAACGTTGCTCTGAAAAATTCACATCTAATCAGTCAAGCTTCAAAATCCGTGAAAGCAATAAACTCAAAACTAAAAACCAACACATTAATAATAATACAAAGCGATTGTTGATTTTCTCAATCAATCGTATCTTAAACGGGTCATCAAGAAAATACGATCAGATAATCAGAGTCTTTACATAGAGGCAACTGCAGAAAAAGATCGCAACATTACTGAAATTAACGAATGCGACTTGTAGAAATTTATGTTGAAATCTTTCAAACAATATATTCCAATTGCCTGATCCCTATGCACGTAAAGAGGCAGCACTACAATAACGAAAGCAGACAAAATTAACAAAGGAAACTTAGTTGGGCGCGACAGAGTTTAAATTTGATGCAAATAAAATTACCAAAGAAATTTAAGTGAATAAATTAACAATTTCAAAAATTATTTGATTCTTTGTAGAAGGGTGAAATTGTGCGATGACAATCAATAGAGGCGATCACAGGATCAGTCGCCCAGAGAGAATGAGAGGAGGCTGAGAAGATGAGGCGGAGAGGAGGCGCCCAGAGAAATCGATTGGTGGTAGAGAAATCGATTGGTGGTTGTAATCTTGTATTGCTTCGCTGCAACGAAGGTAGTGAAATGGAGTTTCGGAGGTAGGGTTAATTAGGAGGGAGGCGATGCTTTGTTGCGAAGAAGTAGAAATGGAGACATTTACTTCGAGGATTAGCCGTGGAGGAGTTGCAAGTAGACAACGTGGCGCGGCGGCAGGGGCGGATAAGGAGGCAAAAGAGCAGTAGACGGCTGAAGCGATGGAGAAAGGAGGGGTAGGCGGAACCTGCGAGAGAGACACAAATCGAATAAAAAGAAAATCTTGAAATTGCCCCTCGATTTCTGGCAAATTGCAAAATTAACACTCGGATGGAAAATTGGTAAATAATATGAAAAGGTAAATTGATTGGAAAATTTACACTCGCTCTTTATATATACTAGCTCAACGTATAACGCGCTCCGCGCGGTGTCGTTGTAATGCCCGTATTTAGAATTAAACAAAAGGAAGAAAAAAAAATCAATTAGGTTGTCTGATAACGATGTTTGATCTACCAATTGGAAGAAATATGAAGTGGGATACTCACGAGGGAAAATCTCAAATAGACGAGATACCTACGTGAATAGCAGGTTTGATTCCAGCATTGAATAGATCGGCGGATAAAAAGATTTGTCCATCAGTAATGGAAATGACATTAGTAGGGATATAAGCCGAAACATATCCCGATTGAGTTTCAACGATTGGCAAGACGGTCATACTGCCCTCACCTAAACTAGAATTTAATTTAGCGGCTCTTTCTAAAAGGCGTGAATGCAAATAAAAAACATCTCCTGGGTAAAGCTTCGCGACCAGGTGGTCTTCGTAATAGAAGAGACATTTGGCGATAAGCTTGGGCTTGTTTGGAGGGATCATCATAAATGATTAAAGCGTGTTGTTTACGGTACATAAAATATTCAGCCAAAGCAGCTCCTGTATAAGGAGCGAGGTATTGTAATGTAGTTGTATCAGTGGAAATTTTGAATATTTATAAATAAATTCAAATTTTTAGGTTTTATTTGATACGGGTAAGGTATGAATGTGGTTTGATAGGTCTATTTCGTACTATCCATATTCCATCTATTTTGGCATATCTTGTGGCATTTGGATTTGTTTTGGTGTTTGTTTTGCAATTCGTATTGATGATGTGGCATCGACGAGGCGTTAAGGTAGAGGTTGCATAACTAAGGAAATATATACTCAATTTGGAAGAAATCAAGAAGGAATTAAGTATAGAAAGGAATTAATATAATTCATCTTATATTATTTTCTTCTATATTTGATTACCCTAATTGAGGAGGATTAAGAGGAGTATATATTTATAATTTGAGAGGGCACCGAGAAGGAAGGAACGGAAGAGGGAGTTAATTAATTCCATATCTTGAGATTCTTATTTCTGATCCCATATCACACGGCCAAGGAGATAATTAAGGGAAAAATCATATCATGATCCCACGACTATCTCACGGGATCACACGCACGAAAGAGGGATAGGCGCGCATAAATCTTTGATCACGCCGTCTCCATTGAATGACGTATCCTCCCATACCGAACCCTAGCTGCCACTCTGCCAAGATCATCATCATCCTTACACATCAATTCCGTCCACACCATTCACCAAGAGAGGGAGAGTCCGAAGCCGCCGAAGTCGAGATCATCCGATCAAGCATTCGCCGAAGCCGAGGAAAATCCAATCGAGGGGTTGTTCGATTTTAAAGTTTGCATTTCCTATTTTCATTTCATGAATTGTAGTTTGATTTGGAAGAAACAACATGTTATCACTTTCGTTTTGAATTCCCTGATTTGAATTGTCTCCGTTTTATTAGCCTGTGGATGGTTGCTTAGTTTTTAGTTTATGAATTTCGAACTTCTAGGATATTAATTCATGTTATTTGATAATCTGGTTTCTATTAATTAATTAGAATTTTCGTGCATAATCATTTATTGAATTTCAGCATGTTTTGTGTTATGTCCTGCAATTCGGTCTGTCTGGCTAGTCCGACCGATATGCGTAGCTAAGTTCTTTTAGGGGCCGGCGAGATGTGAAACACACACCACTTTAATTTCGTGAGACTAGGGCTTAAAATTAATCACTTAGGTTCTGAATTAATCTATGTTTAATTAATTAGATTAATTAATTTAAGCTTAATCACCCTAGGTTAGTTTAATTCACAGCTAATTTAGTACTTCCATTGTTTCTCGTGGGATTAGGCTAAATAAGTAGCAACTTTTTCTTAGGACAATTGGATTAATTTGGTAGGAGACTATTAGATGCCCACTATACGAGTAGGTTCCTAAATTGGGTTCCCTTAGTTCTTAAAGCTGATTAGGTGTTAAATCTATTGATTGCCCACCAACGTAGGTTGCATCTAATTTAGAGAAGTAGTCGTTTCAATGCCCACCATGGCGATTACCGAATAATTAAGGGGGAATAGGGGATATGTCAGTTTAATTACGGTGTCCTACAACTAATTGATTTAAGTGGATTAATTAATTATTAGTGTCAGTGATCGATTGTGTGTGTGTGTGAATCATCTTGCTGGACCTGCTTTTATTTGCATAAGTCAATTTCGTGTTAATTTCCTGTTTGCTTTCGTTTATTATTAGGATATAGAAATTCCCCAAACTTGCGTAGTTGCTAACCAAACTCTGATTGATAGGATTTTTAGGTTTAAATTACTCCGTTCCACTGTGTTCGATACATGCTATACTAATTTTTGGTCTAGCAAATTTTGCAGGATTATTTGGTGTAAAACATCGACCACCAAATTGGCGCCATTGCCGGGGAACGGTGTTAACTTTAAGCTTAATTTTTCTACTAATCTTTTGTGCTTTTTTGTTGTTGCATGAGCAGGTCTTCCCGCCCTTTTCTACACTTCGATCCAGAAATTGAAAAGACGCGAAAAGGAACCGGAAGGCAACAAAGCTACAAAAGAAACCAAGTCTTTGTCGAGGGGCGTAAACAGGTCCGGCCGACCGGGACGAGAAAAATAGACCAGTGAGTCAGAGTCTGAAATCGGTCCGACAGGTCAGACATGCCCGTATTCTGAAGACAGCGATTCTGAATCTGAAGAAGGAAACATGGCTGAAGAAGAAGGAGCCAATCTGAAGATGAACTCAGGTTCGAGGAACTTGGGAGAGGACTTGCCCGGACCAATCCACATCACTACCACGGAGCAGATAGATGTGAAGTTGAATTTGGTCGCGGCATGTCCAAAGTTTTACGGGAAGCTGAATGAGAATCCCTTTGCTTTTCTGGAGGGATTTAATCAGGTCTGTGATCTGCACAGACAAGGACATTTAGATGCTTTCAAGCTAAAAGCATTCCCTTTTACTCTACAAGATGGAGCTCGTGCATGATTTTCCGGATTGAGGCCTAGGTCAATCACTACTTGGACTCTGATGCGTCAAACATTCCTGGACAAATACTTCCCTCAGTCCAAGACAAATGTACTCAAGAAGGAGATTTCTGGGATTACTCAAGAGCTTGACGAGTCTTTTGGAGCTTACTGGGAGCGATTTGGGAAGCTAGTTGATAGCTGTCCAAACCATGGTTTTTCTGACGTGGATCTGCTGCAAATTTTCTACCAAGGAATGACAGATGAGTCCAAAACCATGGTGAAGGTTGGATTGAAAGGTAGCTTCGCTAACAGCTACTATACTGATGCAAAGGCAATCATCGAAGGACTTGCCGAATCCACATCACAGTACAAAGGACCAAGGATGCAAAGGAGGTATGTGAACCTTTCAAGTGGAGATTTTCTGGACGATCTAGATATGAAGGTTGGGATGAAAATGGAGGAGAAATTCAGCCAACTTGAAGACAAATTGAGTCGTCTATTCAAGGAGAGGAATCCTCCTTCCTCCTCCTCTTCATCTGAGCGCACCATGGCTGATCATACATGTGGTGCATGTGGGCAAAGAGGGCACACATCCCTCCAATGTCAAGGCGAGGATGTAAATGCAGCCGACAATTGGAATGGACAAAACAAGGTTCATCCGAACCTAAGGTGGAGACAAGATGATCAAGTGCCACAACCGCCAAGGAATCCTCCACAACAGTCAATCCAACAGCCCACTTATCAACATCAACAATATCAGCCACCGCAGCAACAAGGGTTCCAACAACCCTACAGACCTCCACATCAAAGGCAATTTCCGCAGCAGTTTCAGCAGCAGTCTGGACCGTTTGGCCAGACAGACCAGAGCAGTCCATTGGAGAAATGATGGCTGAAATGATTAATTCACAGAAGAATGCCATAGCCTATCAACAACAGATGCAAGAGGAGTTCACTGAGACGAAGAAGGATACCCAAAACACCTTCGATAATTTATCTAAGCAAATTTCTAAGCTAAATTCTCCAGTCCAGGAGATAAGGGGGAGTCAAGGGAAACTGCCATCTCAAACTGAACCTAATCCAAACTCCCACAATTGCAGCAAAATCATGTTGAGGAATGGGAAGGTATTGCTCGAGCCCGAGCCAAAGGCGAATTTCAACAAGACTCAATCTACAGCAAATAGGCCCGAGCGATCGGGCCAGAATATTCGGCGCCCCGGGAAGACTCGATAGATTCACGAGAATCGGGCGATGAAGAACAGGTGACGGGGAAGGTCGGCGCCCGAAAGACCTGACAGAGTCGCAGAATTACAATGATAGAGTTCTGCCCAGCAGCGAAGGCCGATCTGTCCTGACAGACCCTACGACTGTTGTACCTCCACCATTCCCTGAAGCATTGGAGAGGAAGAGAACACCGAACAAAGACTATATGGACTATGTAAAATTGTTCGGGAAGCTGGAAATCAACATACCCTTTCTGGAGGCTGTGAAAATTCCCCAATTTGGGAAATTTGTCAAAGATTTCATAGGAGGCAAGATTCAGCAAACTGGGAAAGTATTGATGGATACTTCTGTGTCAGCAATTATCCAAAAGATGCTGCCTGCAAAATGCGTGGATCCAGGTATGTTCACTCTTCCTTGTCTTATGGGGAATGTGATGGTTAAGCATGCTATGTGTGATCTAGGTGCATCCATTAATGTTATGCCACTTTCTGTGTATAATCAATTATCTGGAGTTGAATTGGTATCTACTAATGTGATTATACAGTTAGCTGATAAATCATGCATTTCACCTGTTGGTCTACTTGAAAACATCCTTGTTCGAATTAATGATTTTGTCTATCCTGCTGATTTCTATGTCATAGATACGAATGATAGGCAGGTTGAGGGTACTGCGGGTATTTTGTTGGGTAGACCATTTTTGAAAACTATGAAGGCTGTTATTGATGTGGATGAATGTTCTATTAGTGTACGATATCATAATGAGATTTATGTTCATCATATTGCTAGTGCACTTAAGAAACCTTATGATCATGAGAATGAAATGGCTTTTTCTGCTGATGAGATTGAGAGTTTTGTCCAAGATTATCTTGAGACGCATTTGTTGCAGGATAAAATGGAACTCACCTTGATCAAGGGGCTGACTGACCTTGATCTTAAGGATATTAGGGATGAAGATATCCGAAACAGCATCAAAGCACTCTATGCAGCACCAGAATTTGCTGCTGTCAGCAGTATCGCCGATCTGCCCAGACAGGCCGAATTTGATAGAATTCTGCCTTCATTGGTGAAGCCCCCAGTTCTCGAATTGAAGCCACTCCCAAGCATTTGAAGTACGCCTATCTTGGAGATGGTGACACACTGCCAGTTATCATTAGCAAGGAGTTAAAATAGAGTCAAGAGGAAGCTTTACTGACAATTCTGAAGAAGCACAAGAAGGCGATTGGCTGGACTTTAGCCGACATCACCGGCATTAGTCCTGACATCTGCACCCATTCTATTCATATGGAGCCGGAGAGCAAGCCATTCCGCGACCACCAACGAAAGCTCAACCCCAACATGCGAGAGGTGGTGTTGAAAGAGGTACTTAAACTTCTTTCTATGGGTATCATTTACCCTATTTCTGACAGCAAGTGGGTGAGTCCTGTTCACGTGGTACCGAAGAAGTCTAGCTTTCAAGTTGTGGAGAACGAGAAGAATGAGCTAGTGCCGATGAGATTGGTGACTGGGTGGTGCATGTGCATAGATTACAGAAAGTTGAATGAAGATACACGGAAAGACCATTTTCCGTTACCTTTTATTGATCAGATGTTAGAGAGGCTTGCAGGACAAGCCTACTTCAGCTTTTTGGATGGCTATAACGGCTATTTTCAGATCCATGTGAAGGAGGAGGATCAGGACAAAACCACATTTACTTGTCCCTTTGGCACTTTTGCATACAGACGTATGTCATTCGGATTGTGTAATACACCGGGCACCTTCCAAAGGTGCATGATGAGCATCTTTTCGGACTTGATCGAAGACTGTATTGAGGTGTTCATGGATGAATTCACGGTTTATGGGAGTTCATACATGGGATGCTTGAAGAATCTAGACAAAGTTCTTGCTCGATGTGTGGAGAAGAACTTGGTGCTCAACTACGAAAAGTGCCATTTTATGGTTACCGAAGGCATTGTACTTGGTCACGTGGTTTCTAGCCGAGGGATTGAAGTAGATAAAGCCATAGTCGACCTGATTGCAAAGCTGCCGCCACCTACATCTGCAAAGGAGATCCGAGGTTTTCTAGGACACGCCAGATTTTATCGGCGTTTCATCAAGGACTTTGCAAAGGTAGCTCAACCACTCACAAGACTCCTATAGCAAGATGTTGAGTTCGTGTTTAATGATCAGTGTAAGGAGGCTTTCAACCTCCTTAAGACAAAGCTCACCACTGCCCCAATAATGCAACCACCTGATTGGAACAAACCATTTGAAATCATGTGTGATGCATCCGACCGGGCCGTAGGAGCAGTTTTGGGACAGAAAAATGGAAGAGAGAGCCATGTGATCTACTATGCTTCGAAGACACTTAACTCAGCTCAGTGCAATTACTCTACCACGGAGAAGGAGTTGTTGGCAATTGTCTTCGCCTTTGACAAGTATAGATCCTATTTACTTGGTTCCAAAATTGTGGTCTACACCGATCATGCTGCCGTCAAACACCTTCTATCAAAGAAGGAGTCTAAACCTCGCTTGATACGATGGATACTCTTACTTCAAGAGTTTGATTGGGAGGTAAAAGACAAGAGGGGAGCAGAAAATCAAGTAGCCGACCATCTAAGCCGTTTGATCTAAGTGGAAGATGAAGGATCGATCAAAGAGACTTTTCACGAAGAACATTTATATGTTGTTCCCGAATCTGTCACCAGTTTGGCCTGTCTGGACAGACAGACCCATGCTCAGTGTTTTTCAGCTACTACACAGTCGCAGCTGCATCTGAACAGACAGACCGATTTTGATCCAGAATGGCTTAATGCTATTGGTAAGTTCTCTAAACTCCCTTGGTTTGCTAACATTGTAAATTACTTGACTTCCAAGCAGCTTCCATCCGATTTCACACATGCCCACAAGAAAAGATTGGAGAACGAATGCAAACAATACTATTGGGATTCTCCAATACTATGGAAGGTGGGAGTGGATCAAGTAATTCGCCGTTGCATTCCTGAAGCCGAACAAGGTGAGATTCTTTTTCATTGTCATTCGTCCCCTTATGGTGGACACTTTGGTCCAAAACGTACTGCCAGAAAGGTTTTGGATGCATGTTTTTTCTGGCCGACCTTAAACCTCGACTCATATAATTTCTGCAAGATGTGTACACGTTGCCAATTGACCGGTAACATATCCCAGAAGGATGAAATGCCCCAAAAGCCTTTGCGCTTTTGTGAGATCTTTGATGTGGCATGGACTTCATGGGTCCTTTCCCGAGTTCATGCGGGAACTTGTACATTTTGCTTGCTGTGGACTACGTGTCTAAATGGGTCGAGACTAAGGCCGTAAGGACTAATGATTCTAAAGTGGTTGCAGGTTTTCTTAGAACTAATATATTCAGCAGATTTGGAGTACCGACGGCCATCATTAGTGACCAAGGAAGCCATTTCTGCAACCGCACTATAGAAGCACTTATGAAGAAATACGGTGTCAAGCATCGTACCTGTACACCCTACCATCCACAAACGAATGGGCAAGCTGAGGTCTCCAATAGGGAAGTTAAAGCTATACTTGAGAAGACCGTGAATCCTTCTAGGAAGGATTGGAGTTTAAGGTTAGATGATGCTTTATGGGCTTATCGTACTGCTTATAAAACTCCTATAGGTATGTCTCCGTATCGGCTTATCTTTGGAAAACTTTGCCATTTATCCGTGGAATTGGAGCACAAGGCATGGTGGGCTGTAAAGAAGATTAATATGGATTTGCAAGGATGTGCAAAAGAGAGGAAGTATCAGTTACAAGAACTTGAAGAGATCCGTCGTGAGGCCTACGACACGGCAATGAGATACAAGGATCATACGAAGGCATGGCATGACAGACACATCCGTACTAAGAACTTTAAGGAGGGTCAATTAAAGAAACTAATACATCCATACAAATTCCTTATTTATACTACATAATTAAAGAAACTAATCATGTATTATTAAAGAAACTAATCAATTTACTAATTATTAAATATCCCATTTTTTTGCTATTATAAAAATAATAATTTTTTGTGTTATTAAATATCTTGCCATATTCAGTTTACTAATTATTAATATTATTTTATTAATTAATAATAGTGATTAATTATAATATTATGCCCTACTTATGCTACATTAATTATTAAAATATGCAACAAAAAATCTATAGCAATGCATTAAACAGTATACCATTATGCATCAATAGATTTACCATAATTTTAAAAATTTAAGAGGTGTTTTTCAATTGCTCAATAGATTCTGAAATCCAATACTTTGATGCATTAATTTAAATGTGTATATGCATAATTGGAAATACGGTGATGCATCAATTATAATATGTACATGGATAAGTCTATACATAAAATGTGACAAAATTAATGCACAATACATCATAAAATTGTAATGCATGTGTATGTAAAAAATTATGCATAAACGTCATGCATGTATATATACCAAATTATGCATAAACATGCGAAATTATTAATGCAGAAACAAAGTTAAAATTATTATTGAATCAAATTCTATAAATTATGAATATTAATAAATAATTCATATTTGATCAATATTATCTATTCCAAGTACTACGCAGACTTCCTATATTCACGAGATTTCCTAATATAGTTTCCTGATATGGTTTTTAATACATTAGACAAATATATTCCTATATTCACGAGATTTTCTATATTCCTATACCATCATTCTCACTGAAAGATTTCCTATATTCACGAGATTTCCTATATTTCCTAATAAATTATGCACTAAAAGATTGAAACTATTCATATATTCACGAAATTTCCTAATATGGTTTTTAATACATTAGACAAATATATCCTTCTCACTAATATGATAATTAGAAATTAGGATTTGTTGGATTAATTTTGACCATAGATAAATTAAGATCTATGATATATAATAGTTCTTAGTTCTCATATAGGAATTGGTTCTCATGAGAACCATACCATATATATATATATATATATATATATATATATATATATATATATATATATATATATATATATATATTGTTATTATGGAGATTTAATCAAGCATTAAATGCTAATTTGACTTGGGCAAAATTCAGCCCGTTTAATCGTCTTTTCGAGCCTCGAAATATATCCGATTTATGAATTGAGATATATGACGTCGATCTACGTTTCGAGTAGATAATTATAGTGTGCTTAATTTCTCGATTCCAATTTTCGGTGAGTGAGAAATAATGGCTCGAAGTTTGGGGGGACAAAACTAATATGTTACCTAAAGTAGAGAAACTTACCTAATTCGGGTTTTGGAGAGTTATTACATTAATCAATGTCCCTCATTGATTAATGTATAATGTTTTGTGTGGTATTTAAGTCTCTAACATTTAGTAGGAGATAACAAAGTGACATGTGGTGGGCTTCGGCCACACATGCTCATGCGCGCGAGCCTTTTCACCGACCGCCTCACACGCAGCGCACCCGTGCCCGGCCCCGGTTCCGGTTCCGGTCCTTGTCCTTGGACTTGGATCTTGGCAATTGGTCCGCTGGGCTGAGCTTGGTGGGCTACTTGTGGGCTCTTGACTCGACAGTTTCTTTTGTTTATTTCTTTTTTGCGATTTACCGATTTACTTTGTAATAGCAGTTTGTATTCCAACAATAATTTAGAACACAAAGGTTAGAAGAAAGAATGAATTAAGTAGATCTAAGTATTGGAACAAGAAGTGGGAGGAACATACATCATATTCTTAAACTCCTCAAAATCCAAAACGCCGTCGGAATTCATATCGTACACGCTGATCATCTCCTTACAGTCTTCGCCGTTCCATTTGTCGAGCAACCCCAATCTCGACAGCACGGCGTGCAACTCCTCACCAGAAATGTAGCCATCACCGTTCACGTCGAAGACCTTAAACACCTTTAGAAGATCATGGTATTCTTGTTGTTCTGACATCTTGGCTTTAACCATAATTACTTCGTAGAAGACGAGGAAGTCATCGTAGTCGAGGCTCGTGAGCCCCACGAGCTTCTCAAGCTCTTCCAACGTCGTGTGGATGCCGATTTTGACAAGAAGATGGTGCAGCTCGTGAATGCTGACTTGGCCCTTGTTGTTCCTGTCCAAGTTCTTGAAGATTCTGTGCAGATCATCGGTGCTGACCGAAGACATGTGATCGGAACACAAAATTAAGACGAAGAAGAGCAAGAAGATATATGAGCTATAGCATATCTCTTTCTAGGTTTGATTTGATTTGTGCAAGATTAATGTATTGAGGGGTACTTATATACAGGTAGGGGTGGATCCAAGATTTATTGTTAGAGGGGGCAAAATTTAGGGGATGAGTTGTATTTCTCCGGGGGTTCGGGGGTGTTTTTGGTCTAAATATACTTACTAATTAAGACTTATTTAGCGATATTATATTTTCTTTTACGAATAGCTGTTATATGTTGTTTGTAATTTATTCGAAAAATATAATACAAAATCGTATTTTTACGACGCCTAGATTTAGTTGGAGGATATTACAAAGAATAACAATTTCTAACTTATAAATTAATCAAGTATTTGAAAGATAAGAGTTTTTATGCTTCAAATGTTGCTAATTTTACTTAAAGACAATCAAGTATAAAAGAAAAGAAAAGAAAGCACAAACATAACATATAACTGCATAAAAGATATATGTTATATTATATATATATATAACTCTATCAAAATAGATATCCAAAACTTCAAATTTTAAACCTTCACTAAAATTAAAATTAGTGACACGTAACATACATTTTTTAATATTTGCCTAAATTAGTGGTCACATTCACACTAGTTCTTAATTTTTACTTTGGTGCAAGATGACAAATTCAAAAATCTCGGGGGGCGAATCCAAAAATTTTAATGGGACAAATGTATAAATTACTAAAAATCGAAAATAATTTATAGTATTACACGAAAGTTCGGGGGGGGGAGGGTCGCACCCACCCGCCCCCTTTGTATCCGCCTCTGTATACAGGGTAGAGAGGCGGTGATGAAAACTCTTTATATATGTGAAGAACGAGTGAGATTTTAACGGTCTTCTTATTATTTTTCTTTTCACGAATTATAGAGGACCACTATATACGTAGTAATTTGTGTATAATTTGAAGGAAGATTCGAAAACAAAACATGCTAGAATAAGTTGGGTTTTAACGCATGTATGGAACAATATTAGAGATTTCAATAGGGCACAATTTGTTATCTTGAGTCAAATATTGAAAAGTTTAAGATTGCCTTAAGAACATAAATGATCTTAATACGATTTAAATCATTTATAATTTAATAATTCTTAATGTGAAGTATTCTTTAAAAATTGTATACAATTGATGAAGCAAAATTTTGATGAGTAGGTTTGTTGTAATTAATTGGTTTACTTATATTAGAGCGAAAAACACTATTTGAAATATCAATGTTAATTACAATCGACTGTTATAAAATGAGATTACGAGCTTATATTGAAATGACTCACGAATTATATAACTCTACCAACTTACTAGCTGATCTTCAATGGACTTTTACCGAGCAGAGTTTTAACTAGAGTGAATCTTACACATTTCCCAATACATTCACTTTTGATCCATTATTTTTCAATAAAACCATAAACCTAATAATTCTGATAGGTTTTGAATTAAATAACGCAGCTGTATCGAGTAGCCAACTCCAAAAGAAAGATAAACTAGAGCTTAATTTCATTCATCATCCCCGTTACAAAAGAGCTGCTTTGATTATATATACAAACCATATATCTATGGCAACTTTTGGCCTATGCGCCTTAACTGAATAACAAGACAATGTCTCCTAACACACGATCCTACGGAACAAGGCTGCTCTAATTACCTGCTCCGCAACTGCTCCGGTCAAAGATTTTCACCCCACGACATACTCCTCCAACCTAGTGGGCCTTCGAAGTGCCCTAGTGGACCATCTCGTTCCTTGTGTTATTTCTTGAGGCCCATCATGTAGTTGTTCAGCTTCAGGCCCAATCACTTCTTCGACGTTGACTTTCTCTATCGCTCTCCTGGTCGTGTCATCTCCCCCCACTCCTTTACGAACTTCCTTGTTCTCAAGGAATGGGTTCGAGTAAACTTCGCGCATGTTCTCTTCATCTTCCCAAGTCGCCTCCTCCGGAGGTTGGGCCTCCCACTGGATTAGCACCTCGTTTCTCACCTTGCCGTCGTGAAGGACTCGACGACGGCCACAAATGGCGATCGGTTTCGGGATGGGGCTGGAATTAATTGAGGCCTCCGGTAGTTCTCCCATCCATGGTGGCATCTCCCCTTGATAAGCCTTCAGTAGGACAACGTGGAACACCGGAAATATTTTACTGGTCTTGGGTAATTCAAGTCGATAGGCAACAGAGCTGACTTTCTTCTCTACTCGAAACGGGCCGTAATAGCGCTTGGCGAATTTCGATAATCGACGGCCGGCCACCGAAGTTTGGCGGTGGGGCCACAACTTCACCCATACATAGTCTCCTACTTCGAACTCAACCTCCTTCCGCTTTCGATCTGCTTGCAGCTTCATGCGATTCTAGGAGGCCTGCAAATTCTCCTTTAATTGCCGAAGGAGGAGATCCCTTTCCACTAACAGCTCATCCAGTGCTTGAATCTTGCTCTCCCCTTGTACATATCCTGGAATAATCGGCGGTAATCGCCCATATAAAGCTTGAAATGGTGTCATCCTAATAGACGAGTTATAGGAACTGTTGTAACTAAACTCTGCCCAGCACAACAAGTTTCCCCATTGGTTTGGCTTGTCGTGTATAAACGATCTCAGGTACTGCTCCAACCCCCTGTTGACCACCTCCGTCTGGCCATCAGTTTGAGGATGGTACGCCGAACTGTGATGTAATTTGGTTCCGCTTAAGGCACACAGAGCTGTCCAGAATTCCCCGGTAAAGATGGGGTCTCTATCGGTGGTGATGCCCTCTGGAAATCCATGGAGTTTAACTACCATGTCCGCGAATAGTGCAGTAACCTTGCTTGCGTTGTGATGGGTGGGTAACATTCCGAAATGGGCGTATTTCGTAAGCCTATCGACGACCACCATTATAACCATGCATCCCCTACTAGGTGGTAAGCCAACTATAAAATCCATGGTTACCTTCTGCCATACTTGATTAGGTGTAGATAATGGTTGTAAGAGTCCAGCTGGTGAAGTGGTGAGGTATTTGGTTTGCTGGCACACCCTACATCGGCCTACATATTTTTCCACTTCTATTCGTGGCCAATAGAACATCCCCGTGAGTCGGATCAAGGTTCTCCGCGCCCCCGAATGGCCGGCGATTAAGGATGCGTGTGCTTCCTTCATGAACCTTTCCTTTACTTTCGATGTTGGGCTGATCCATAACCGCCCTCGATAGGTAATGAGTCCATTCTGGATCCCGTAGTCAGCCCCTTCTTCCCCGGCCAATATTTTTCTCTTGAGTTCTCTTGCATCTGGTAGGGTGTTAGTTTCTGCGCGGGTGTCCTCCAACCACACCCCTACGGGTTGACTTTCCCCTTGCATCGCGGTCATGGTGGCGGATGCCCCCTTCCCCTGTTTCATCATGTTGTGGGTTCCTGGACATGGTGTCGGCTGCTTGATTGGTTTTCCCCAGCCGATACTCGATCACGAAATCAAACCCCATCAATTTTCTCACATACGCTTGTTGTTCAGGTGTTTGAATTACCTGTGTGAAGAGCTCTCGAATACTCTTGTGATCAGTTCGAATTTTGAATCGGCGGCCAAGTAAATATTGTCTCCATTTCTTCATGGATTCGACAATTGCGTGTAATTCCTTAGTGTAGGTGGAAGAGGCTTGCAAGCTTGGGCATAATTTCTTGCTAAAGAAGGCAATTGGTCTCCCCTGCTGCATCAAAATTACGCCAATCCCCATCTTAGAAGCGTCGGTCTCTATCACAAATTCCGCCTTGAAGTCGGGAAGCTTCAGTACAGGGGCTTGTACCATGGCTTCCTTTAAGTTCTTGAAGGCTGTGGAGGCTGCCTTGCTCCATTCAAATGCATCTTTTCGGAGGAGGTCTGTCAAGGGGGCTGCAATGCCTGCATATCCACGGATAAACCGGCGATAGTAACCGGTGAGACCTAGGAATCCTCTAAGGTGTTTGATGGTTTGGGGCTCCGGCCATTCCACCATTGTCCGTATCTTCTCTCTGTCCGCCTTCACCTGTCCTGCGGATACGATGTGCCCCAAATAATCCACTGAAGATCTTCCGAATGCGCACTTGGACATTTTGAGGAAGAATTTATGTTGAGCTAATATCTCAAAGACCCTGCTCACATCCTCTAAATGTCGTTCCCAAGATGGGCTATACACAAGGATGTCGTCAAAAAACACTACCACGAACTGATGCAAAACTCCCTCGAAGATCTTATTTATCGCTGCTTGAAAGGTCGAGGGAGCGTTCGTTAGGCCGAAAGGCATAACAAGAAATTCAAAATGGCCATCCGCAGTCCGGAAAGCCGTCTTGAAGATATCTTTCATAGCCACTCGGATTTGATGATAGCCAGCCCTTAAATCCAACTTAGAAAATACCTCTGCCTTCCCCAAATCGTCTAGCAATTCATCTATAGTGGGGATGGGGAAGCAGTCTTTGATAGTTACGGCATTGAGAGCGCGATAATCTACGCAAAACCGATACGTCCCATCTTTTTTTTTACCAATAACACCGGGGAGGAATACGGTGAGTGGCTCGGTCTGATTATTCTTTGATCTAGCATTTCTTGCACCATCTTGATCATCGTTTGTTTCTGAAACTGAGGGTACCTATAAGGGCGTACGTTCACCGGCTCGGCCCCGGGTTGGAGGTGGATATAGTGGTCATCCCCTTGTCGCGGCGGAAGCCCTGTAGGTAGTTGGAACAAGTTGGAATCAGTGGTGGAGCCAGGATTCGATAGTGGGGTGGGTTGAAAAGTAAACACTTCGACATATTATTCTTTACATACCAAAATATTTCAATAATTAATCCTTATAATTTACAATATTCAATATTAAGCTGAATATAGATAGTTAGCACTGCCATGTTAAAACAAATTATACGAAATTAGAAAGTATAAATACAAAAATAATCACTACACATGAACTAAAAAAATTATATGAGATATGTTATAAACAAATTCAAAGCTTAATTTGAAAACACAAGTAAATCCATTGAACATTGAAAGCAAATGAGTAAACTACCCAATAATTAAATAAAAACTAAACATACGTGATATACGTCAAAGAAAATGAAAGTATTGTCCTAATTTTGAGTTTTTAAGTTGAGAAAAAAATTAAAAAATCCAAGTATAAACAAATGTAGGTGATAGTAGAGATTAATCAAAATAAAACGTAAATTAGTTAAAAGATAACAAAGACACTGCGAGCTACCAAAGTAATACGAATAAAAAGAGAAGTATACAAAACATGAAATGATTAAGAAAACACGAGAGATGTAAGTAAGAAAAGTTAGGAAAAAAAGGAGAACGAAATAAGGACGAAAATGTTAAATAGGAAAGGATCAAGAAAAAGAAAAAGATAATACGTAAAAAATAAGAATAATGAAGGAAAGTGAAAATAAAAAGGAATAGAAATATACACTAATAAGAAAGAAAACCAAAAAGGTTAAGAAAGAATAATAAGAAGAAAAGGAAAATGTCAATAATTAAGAAAATTTGCTAAAGCCTAGAATCGGTAAGAAAATTTGCAAGAGCCTAGAATCGATCCCGTGCATACTTGTTAACAAAAGGGATGCTCAACCACTCCGCTACACATGTATCATTGAAAATTTGCTGTCAGATATTGATATTATTCGAGACTTAGGCTGGGCTGGAGCATAGTGCAGCTCACTAATAGCTCCGCCCTTGGTTGGAATACTTCTGGAGAATCGCTCGCATATCCGGAGGAACGGCTGTGAGTTCTTTTCCCTCCCCCACGTCGGGAATCTTACCTGAACTAGGTGAGTTACCCCCTTCTTGAAGTCTGAAAACTTAAAAAAATTCCTCTGCCTCCAGTCCTCTTAGATGGTGGAAAGAAACCGGTTGAGGTAGCGGTAGCCCCTCCCCTTTGAGTGTGATGCTTTCTCCTTCCCATTCAAATTCAAGAGTGTGCCGAGGGTAATCATGTAGCACCCGTCCCATACTGTGTAGCCAAGGCAGCCCTAGAACTACCGTCGGTCCGCCGAAAGCCAAAACATATAAATCAATTTTGAAGGAATACCCTTGCATTTCCACGGGTACCTCTTTGCACATACTCTTACATAATAGAAAATGACCGCTCCCGGTGAACACCCGGAACGTTCGTACCTGCATGACGTCGAGTTTGAGTTCCTCCACGATCTTCGGTTGTATGAAATTGTGGGTGCTTCCGTTGTCAATGAGAACAACGAGCTCCCGGTTGCGCACCCTGCCCAGTAGATGTAGGGATCGTAGCCGACCGTTTCCCTCCATGTTGCGGAGGCTCGATACGTCTCCATCGGCCGCTTCATCCACATCCTCATCTATTGTCGCCTCTGGCTCGTTCGGTGGCTCGTCCATATCCTCTGTGCCCAGCAAAAGCAGGTACTTGCTTTTACAACTGTGTCCTCTTGACCATTTCTGATCACAGTTGTAGCACTCGCTTCTATCCCTCTTCTGCTGTAACTCGGTGGCTGTGAACCGGCGTATGGGTAAAGCCGGAATGGGGTTCTTTGTGTCCGCCGCATGGCTGCCCGAGTGTTGTCCCTCATGGTTTACAACAGGGCGTGATTCGTTCTTGGCGTATGAAGTCTGGTGGTAGGACCGTCCTTGAGAGTTGCTCTGCTTCATCCATGAATTTACAGCCCAACCCCTCATCTCTGCTCGTGTTTCTTCGATCTTCGATTCATGGGCCCTCGCCAGTGCGAAAGCTTCCATCATACTGTTGGGTTTTGCAAAGGTCAGTTCCCTCCTGATCTCCGATTTCAGCCCTGAAACGAAAAAACTTATTAGCATGTCTTCTGGGATTCCGACAAGCTTGAGGACCAGGGCCTCAAACTCTCTTTGGAATCCTGCCACCGTTCCATGTTGGGTCAGCTTAGATAGTTGCCCTTGAGAGTCCTCGTATGGCGAGCTACCGAATTGGTTTTGTAGGCAATCCAAGAATTCCGCACATGTAGTCCATAGTTGGTTCAGTCGGGCATAGCGGAACCACGCGGCTGCTTCTCCCTCCATGTGGAATGAGACAATCCTTAGGCGGTTGTAGTCCGGCGTACGATGGAAATCGAAGAATTCCTCGATTCGAAAAACCCATCCTTATGGATCTGTGCCGTTGAAGCGCGGCACATCCATCTTCATCGACCTCGCGACGGCGTCGTGATTCTGGTCCCTTCGATGGTCTCTCTCATATCATCGAAGGTTCTGCCTTCGATCACCGTACTCCTCTCCTCCTTCGTCATTTCCCCCAAGCTTCATCGCCGCAAGAGCCGCCTCTACTCTTCCCATGAACTCATCCAACTTTCGATTGGTACCCGCAATTTGGTGTTCCAGATTCAGCAAAGGTGGAGTGTGTTCTGCGCCAGCCATGGCTCACGCAGCCTCTCAATGAAAGCACCGTTGATAGGTTTTGAATTAAATAACGCAGCTGTATCGAGTAGCGAACTCCAAAAGAAAGATAAACTAGAGCTTAATTTCATTCATCATCCCCGTTACAAAAGAGCTGCTTTGATTATATATACAAACCATATATCTATGGCAACTTTTGGCCTATGCGCCTTAATTGAATAACAGGACAATGTCTCCTAACACACGATCCTACGGAACAAGGCTGCTCTAATTACCTGCTCCGCAACTGCTCCGGTCAAAGACTTTCACCCCACGACATACTCCTCCAACCTAGTGGGCCTTCGAAGTGCCCTAGTGGACCTTCTCGTTCCTTGTGTTATTTCTTGAGGCCCATCATGTAGTTGTTCAGCTTCAGGCCCAATCACTTCTTCGACGTTGACTTTCTCTATCGCTCTCCTGGTCGTATCAAATTCTCAATCCGGCACCACATTTATCCTTCTATTCCTCTCCCCTACTCTCTCTGCTGAGATGGCAGCCTTGTGACAATAATATCATCATTTGTTCTTTCCAACACCTAAACACAAACATTCTTATTCATCTCCTAATCCAAATTTGAGTCTCATCTCTCTGCACTATATATTCTCATTCAACATTTCACAAAGAGAGAGAGAGAGAAAGGCTCATGCTCGATTTTGCGTTCCTTTTTTTCTTCTAATCATTTCATAACGTTTCTGATACTTCTGTTGCTTAGGATCCTCCCTTTTCTTGCTCATCGAACGCCATTTAAGCAACGCACTTGTAATAATTTTTGTTGTTGTTTGGGAATTGAACTCTAAATTCTGAACTTGTAAAATTGAGATTTTTAAGCTTTGATCCATTAAACTAATGAATTAAATTATTTGTTTTCGCGTTATTTGTTGTTTAGTGACATACCATTTTAGGAAGTAGAAGAAACAATTCAAGAAAACATTTTTTTTTTGATGACTACTAAAAAAGCCACCTTTAGCAAGGCTTGTGTTGTCGCGAAAAGATATACCTTCTGCGAGGAAATAACCTTTTTTTGTGAGGAAGGAGCGTTTCTAGCTGGTGCTAATACATAAAGTCAATAGCGAGGAATATTTTCCATCACTAATGTATAATGCGAAAATACCAAAGCACCAATTTTCAATTATGTCCCCTAATCTAAAAGTCCAATATACCCGTCCTCGCTAATAATTTTATTTCTTCGCTAAAAGTCATAACATTTGCAAGTATATATTCCTCACAAAATGGTCGAATATTTGCATAGACAACTGGTAATAGCGAGAAATTGTTTCTTAGAGAAAAGTATAAATAAATATATTTATTTAATAATTGGATTCCTAAATTATAGCTGCATGAATTTGTTTGCTAAATTATACTATCAATCAGTTATGTTGAATTCATGACTACATTGCAAAATTGGAAAAAAGAAAAATACATATCGAGCAATTTTACTAAGTAAACTAGATAAGACGAAAAATAACAATGAAACAGCCAAAATGTTCCAAAAAGCCACCATGTTTGTGTAGCTTCATTGACCAACAATCGAGTTCACTGAATCTCCCATTACAACACAACTACATTATGCAATTATAAAGTTTAAACAACAAATTAAAGAATATATTAGGGTAAAGATCAAGCTAATTCAAGAACAACAACAAAATACATAAATATGCATGAATAAACAAATCTCTCCACTCTGACTGTGTTGCAATTCCAAATTTGTACTTAAAAGAGATTATGTTGATAGCTGCGAGTTTTTCATCCGATGCAGTCGAATCGCAGGTAGATATACATCTTGTTTAGAAATTTCTACAAAAAATTAGACAAATATGGTAGAAATTGGAGATGAATCTAGTACACAAGTTTTTGAAAAGAAGAACAAATCACAATAAATGAAAGCTTACACATTTTGAACTTGAAAAGATAGATGTATGATTATGAGAACATGAGAACTCACATAAAAAAACAGAATAAAAGAAAGAGAGGAATGGAAAAACAATTTTTGTTAGGAGTAAGAAAATGTGGTCTATATAATAGTGTGAGTAAATATAATTGGGGGTGTTGATAATTGTGAGTATCCCTCCAAAAGTTTCAAGAAAATTTTGAATTTTTTTGCATGTTTTTTAACGAAACGAAAATAAGTTAATATTTGTCTATTTTCCTTATTTATCTCAAAGTGCACAAAAACCTAATCAATATTCCCACAAAATAATAACAATATTAATACTCTTTACTTATGAAAAATAAGTTGAGGTTTTAATTAATTTATTAAAAATCTTTTCACAAATCAGTTCCTAATCAAATTTGGAAAAGTATATATTGGTAATTGAAAATTAGTACTAATTTGGATAACTTATAATTTCTAATTACTTTCATTCGATATATATGTTGGATTTATTTATTATTACATTTGAAAGTTTAAAAATAAGATCTATATATATTGGAAATCTATTTAGTTCTCACACACACACACACACACACACACACACACACACACATATATATATATATATATATATATATATATATATATATATATATATGTATGGATACTAGTTAAGTAATAATTTATATTCTGAATTCCCACAGAATAATAACAATATGAATATTCTTTAATTTTTTTTGAGAGAGCAAGGAAGGGTTCAAATCAAGCTAAAAAATATTTTGAATTTTGATTTTTTTTAAAATTTTCTAATAGTGAGGAAACATGATAAGGATATGTTTGATTCCTCACTGATAAATATTACGAAGTTTTTTTTTTTTTTTTTAATTTTCTAATAGTGAGGAAAACATGACGAGTAAGGGTCCGATTCCTCGCTAATTGTAGCAAAAATAAAATCTCTCGTTGAACATACTCTTTTAGCGACGAAACGACTGTCCTCGATATTTTAAAGATAACAAATCTTGCATAGATCTTTGCTTGATCATGGCGGTGGTAGAATATGCTAAGAATGCCCGCAAAACGTCGCGGCTGTGTATCGTCATGTAGTCAATAAAGGCAGCGCTAACGGCCAAAAGTCAGTGGCGCCGACCAATTAGAATATCCATTTGATTGAACAAGAAATATCCAATGACCATCATCAGCTCCAACAACAAATTGGCAACAGGAAGCATAGAAAAATTTGGACAGTGAGGATGATGGTGGGGAGGGGATTAAGAGAGAGATGATTGATTTATCTTTTATCTTTTCAATGCGGATGCTATAGAATGAGAGAATGAAATTGGGGTTGAGAGATGAATATGATCGGCTGCGTTTTGGTATTGGAACAATTATTTTGACGATATTATTGCCATGACGCTGCCATGTCAACAGAGAGAGAGAAGGGGATGCGAACAAGGGATAAATGGAAGGAGTGAGGATCATTAGATTAATATGATAGTACTATTGAAAACTAAAGGATCAAAGTGAATGTGCTGGAATAGGTGGACCAATATGACTCTTTATTCTTTAATTATATTACTCATGATTCAACTCAACTCACTATGCCCCTCACTATGCCCCTACATGAG
This sequence comes from Lavandula angustifolia, assembly GCA_028984105.1. Classification (NCBI taxonomy): domain Eukaryota; kingdom Viridiplantae; phylum Streptophyta; class Magnoliopsida; order Lamiales; family Lamiaceae; genus Lavandula; species Lavandula angustifolia. The sequence goes on along the minus strand of CM054805.1, from coordinate 28,483,741 downwards.
GTTAATTTGGACTCACTATGCCCCTACATCCTCGTTGGGCAGTACTATTTGGATTTCACCACTTATGTGCAGCCGGTTGCACTAAGTTCCCAAACATGCCCCATTTTCATAAATGACTCGGATCTAGGTCCGATGACGACATTCTTGTTTATTTTTTTAAAAAATAATTATTTATTTTTTAATTTTTTAAGGACGAGAGTGTCATTATTGTGACAAAAGTGTCATTTGTTTCGAACAAAAGTGTCATTCATTCGAACAAAAATTTCGTTTTCTTTTTGAACGCCTTCTACCATCTTTGACGGAATTGTCATTTGCTTCGAACAAAAGTGTCATTTGTTTCTTAACAAACATGTCATTTATTGAGTATCAATTATTTTTAAAAAAAAATCCTTTGTGTTCGAAAAGAGTGCCATTTGTTTAGGAAAAAAAAGTATGAATTGTTTTGAACAAAAGTGTCATTTGTTGTAAACAAATATGTCATTATTTTATACAAAAATATCATTTATTGAATATCAATTGTTTTGTAAATAAATGTTATTGTTGGTCCAAAGGTAAGACTTCAGGTGTTGGGGGGGAGAGGTGAGAACTACACCTGGGTTCAAGTTTCAAACTTGTTGGGTTATGAGTCAGTAGATGGTATTCAGCTGATTAGTGGTTAAAATAATATTGGGGGAAATCATAGTAGTACTATGGAATTGAAGATCCCAAAACCCAGCTGATATCAGTAGTATAGTGTCGATAGGATTAGCTGATGTATAGGCTAGACTTTTCGTAGTTGTTTATCTTTTGTCTAAGTCCTGTACGGGGTAAACTGTTGGACTGATCTTCTGCTGAAGTTACTTTCCAGAACCCCACGTCATCAGTGTAATCGCTTGCATTCTTCTGACTTCAGCTGTATCTGACCTCAGTAGGAGATACCCCATCAGTGATAGTTATCCGCCAGAAGAACATAATGCAAAGCTCAGTTACCTTCGCATCATCAGCTGACCCACCAAAGCCCTATCAGCTCGTCAGCCGACTTCACCGAAAAGACAGAGACTGTCTTGAGTCTACTGTATCCGACAGAAAACAACCCAGTCGTATAAGTCTTTTCGAAGTTCAGCAGAAGATCATACGAGGATGTGGACTAGTCAACTCTAATCTCTGACACATTCTTTGGAAGCTTGTGACACATGGCATCGTCTTCTCCAACGGACATATGCCTGCTCACAACTATAAATAGAGAAGAAATCCGAGCTCCACGCACGGGATTCACAAGGGAAAACGCTCAAGCTCACAAACACTCTAGCAAATTAAAGATCATCCAAATGAAGAACTTGCCTTCATAGAAAATCATTAGTTCTTCTCTCTAGAGTTATCTTTAGATCCCTTTCTTCTCTAGCTAAGCTCATTGCCATATCTATAGCTTAGAAATTCGAAGGAGTTCACTTTTTGTGAATTGTTCTTATTGTAAGAACTCCTTCTAGTTGGAGATTATCCCTCCCTTTCGAACTTAGGTTTGAATTGTAAAGTCGCTAAGGACTATAACTTAGAAGGGTCTGTCTAGTGTACAGAATCCTTGCTGAGGCTTGCTCAGAATAATCAACAAGTTCTCCTGCCTTGTCAGGACCGTGGACGTAGGATCTTGCGTATCCGAACCACGTTAAATAGCTTGTGTTATTTACTGTTTTATTGCATTGCATACAAACTGGTTTAAAATCATATCTTTGCATAAAACGTATTTACAAAAGCGCACTAGCCAAAATACTTTAACTTGCGAAAACACGTTTTCAAACTGAGACGAATCTTCGGGCCCTACACACTTATCCGCACAATGTCTCCGACTGAGTCTCAACAACTGACTTAAGTCAGTAGGAGAGCTCAGTAGCTGACACACTCTGACCCGTGATCGAAGGTTAATATCTGGCACTATTCATCAGTCGCAACCTACAGCTCAGCTGTCCTTCACGTTCTGAGAAAAAGAAACTGTGATCAGGTGTATTCACCCCCCCCTCTACACCTGACTATCATCTCCGGACCAACAATTGGTATCAGAGCATACAGTGTTCTTCTGATCGCCGATTCTATACTACTGGTCTTCCCGAACAGATCCTGAAAACGTTTTCTCTGCACAAGCATCTCTTCATTCATCCTTATACTCGTTCACATAATGTCTGACATGTTAGGTATTCGGATGGTACCGATGTTCTCGATAGAAAACTATACGGTATGGCGCGTGAGAATGGAGGCACACCTCACATCGCTGCACGACAGCATGACGGACGTCCTTGAAACAGGACCCATCGTTCCCATGATCGACATCGTACAATTTGCCGCTGTGGGAGGTGTAGGAGCACAGACTGGTGCTAAGATCCCTAAAGAAAAATCAGCCTTCACGCCAGAAGAGAAAAAGCTGCACAACCTCGACCGAGTTGCGCGAAACGCAATACTGACAATGCTTAGTGACTCTCATCTCGGGAGGGTGCAAGACTGCAAGACGGCAAAAGAACTTTGGGATGCCCTGGTTGTACTGAGCCAAGGAACCCCGCAGATCAAAGAGAACAAGCTCGAGTTAGAGCTTCAGAAGTTCGATGCCTTTGCAATGGAGCCCAGTGAGACCATTGACGAGCTCAGCGTCAGATTTACAAATCAAGTCAATGTTATCAACGGGCTGGGGAAGATGTTCACCAACAAATAGATGAACACCAAGATCTTAAGAGCGCTACCTCGACAGAAGTGGCTTCCTTTTGCTACTTATTTACGTCGCTCTGATCTTAATGCTCTAACTCCTGATGTTATATTTTCAGAACTGAAAATGGAGGAATTTGAGAATAGCCTACCCTAACGATGTTCCAACGCTCCAACTGACACTCAGATTGACCATGCCTTCAAAGCAACAGTCAACAAAACTGGAGCCAAACCTATTTCCTCAAGCAAGGTAGTGGCCACAACAGTAGCAAAGTCCTCTGAGACGTCAGGCCCTGACCAGCTAGCACTGATGGCTCTCAAATATCAGAGAGAAAAGGAGAGAGTCAGAAAGCTGAGGAAATACCACAGAGATTTTCCCTCAGGTAAGAAAGATTATCAAAAAAGGGAAGAATCTAAACCTTCTACTGAATGCAGGAACACACAGCCTGCTGCTAGTCCATCCAAAGACTCAGCTAGAAAGAGCAGTAGAACATCTACGTGTTACAACTGCAAGAAGGAGAGACATTATCAGTACGACTGTCCCGAACTCTCATCTGCTCAACGAGCAGAACGGCAGGCCAGACGAGATAAATTTGCCAAAAGAAGGCAGGCCTACATAGCCGGAGAGACATCCGACAACTCAATTGAGGAGGATACATTAATGTATTCCTCTGAGGACGAAGCTGCATTTGTCGCAGTTGAGATCGGAGAGACGGTTCCTGAAGATACGGTCGAATATTGCGTCGATGGCCGGAGAAGAGGCTGAGGTAGACTCCAAACTTAATATAACCTCTTCTTCACACAGCACACACGACACGTGCTCGGTCACAGATGATCCTCTAGATGTGGTACAAGCCTACGACGATTTGCTAGAGGAACAGATTCAGCTGAGCAGAGAGTTCAGCAGAACGATTCAGGAACTGGAATAGGTAAAGGCTGAGAATCAGAGACTTTCTTCTGATTGTCAGGTCTCTACTAAATCAGAGAATCTGGTAGCGAGACTCAAGGAAGAGATTGAATCTCTTATGACTAAGTCTCAGCTTCAAGAGACTCAGATCTCAGTTCTGACTAATGACAATTCTAAGAAAGAGACTGAAATAGCCCAACTCAGTCAGAAGCTCACAGACGTGCAAAAATATTATGACTCACTCAGAAGGAGTGACGAGATCTGGCGAGGGCTGATGACTGAACAATACCTAGGAGCTAAGGAGAAGCTGGAAAGTATGCTTAGAGCGCAACGGCCAACTGTCCTGAAAGAAGGTCTTGGCTATACTCACGAAGCTTCCACTTCGAAAAGCTCAGATATGCTAGCTGACAGGTTCGTCAGAGGAAAGGTGCAAGCTACTGACACCATACCTCAGGCGAAGAATAAACAGAAAATAGTTGCACCTCAGCCGAGTAGCAAGAAGCAACTGACAAATGGTTCCAGCCCCAGGACACCACAATCAAACTCAGGGGGAACCAAGAAGGTCAGGTGGGCGGAACAGTACAATGAACCACTGTATGAGCACCCGACTCAGTATGGTTCGTACTACTATGAGCCCAGGGTCAGGAGGAGCACAAAGACTCAGAAGAAGAAAGCTCCTGAGCCCAAAATCATCAGAAAGTCAGTATCTCCAGGTCCTAAGGAGAAGAAAACTGACAAGGTTCAGAAGAAGAAGTCTCAGACTTCTAAGGTTCCTAGACAGATAAGGGTTCCGAAATCACCCACTAACATTTAAGGACCCAACTGAACCAAAGGGTACTTAAAAATGCTTCTATTTTGCAGGTGCATAAGGACCCTTGGATAGTGGACATCGGCTGCTCAAGACACATGACATACCAGAAAAGCCTGCTGACCAACTCCGTAGAAGAAGATGGTCCCAGAATTGAGTTTGGTGACAACTCAAAAGGCTACACAAAGGGATATGGAACGCTGAACATTGGGACTGCTTCAGTTACAAGAGTAACATATGTTGAAGGACTTCAACATAATCTCCTTTCTGTCAGTCAATTCTGTGATAATCTTAACAGAGTTATCTTTGACGCTGGTTTCTGTGATATTGTTGATAAATCTACAGGGAAAACAGTGTTATTAGATTCGCGGAAGAAGAATATATATGTTGCTAACTGGAATACCGCAGAACCTGAGGCTTGCTTGCTTGCATAGACGAAATCTAGTGACAAGTCAGGATGACTATGACACAAGAGACTCAGCCACCTGAACTTCAAGACTATGAACAAGCTCGCCAATAACTCTAAAGTCAGAGGACTGCCCAATGAATCGTTTATCAAAGATAGAAATTGTGAAGCATACTTGAATGGAAAGCAGACAAAAAGTAGTAATCCGCCTATTCCTTCACCTTCCACTGATGGAATCCTTCAGCTGCTGCACATGGATTTATTCGGGCCAGTCTCTCCAGTGACTATAAGAGGCAAGAAGTATGCCCTCGTCGTTATTGACGACTACTCGAGATATACTTGGGTCATCTTCATCGCCAACAAATCTGATGTTCAAACTGAGCTACCCAATCTGCTGAAGAAACTCAGTGTGGAAAAGGACATCAAGATTCAAAGAATTCACTCAGACAGAGGAACATAATTTCTCAACTCAGTAGTTAAGGAGTACTACGATAAAGAGGGAATTCACCACGAGACATCAGCTGCTCGCACCCCTCAGCAGAACGGACTTGCTGAACGCAAAAACAGAACACTCAAAGAAGCAGCAAGGACGCTCCTAGCAGACTCTGGACTACCCTCAAAGTTTTGGGCTGATACTACTGACACCGCCTGCTATACTCAGAATCGCTCTTTACTTACACAGCAACACATGAAGACATCCTACGAATTATGGAAAGGGAGAATTCCTTCTATTTCTCATTTTCATATTTTTGCTGTCCTTGTTTTATCCATAATAATGGGAAAGATCAGTTGAAGGTCTTTGATAGCAAATCTGATCAAGGAGTATTCTTAGGATACTCTCGAGTTAGTAAAGCCTTCAGAGTCTTTAACTATCGGACCCTTTGCATGGAGGAAAGCCCTCATGTTGTTTTTGATGAGTTTGTTACTGAGAACAGGAAAAATACAGAGCCAAATCGAAGATGTCGGCGAAGAAGCTACGGGATCTCGCACTAACTGACAAAGCTGAAAAGATCCAGCATTGTTGGGATGATGAGTCAGACGATGAAGAGATTCAGACTCAGCCAACAAGCGATGTAGCTGACCTGGTTGATTCTACTGAACAGAATCAACAACAGGTAACAACGGTCGATGAGGAAGCCCCCGTGGTAACTGAGACCTCTACTGAGAATATAAACTCAGGGGAAACGATTAATGTTCCTGAGCTAAATGCCCCTGAACCTGGAAACTCAGTAGATCCTAACCTTCTTACTGAACTGCTACAGTCACAAAACAGTACAACTGAAATGCCTAACACACCTACTGACTGTGCAGAAGTAGTATCAGAAGAAGAAGCCAGACTCAGACTATCATGGCTTGAAGCTCATACTTCAGATCTTATCATTGGAGATCCATCAGCAACTATAAGAACAAGATCTAAATTAAGTCAAGGAGAAAGCTCACTCTATTCTTGTTTCTTGTCTACAAAAAAACCTCAGTCAATAGAGGACGCACTCAATGATGCTGACTGGATCATTGCCATGCAAGAAGAGCTGAACCAGTTCGTCAGAAATGAAGTTTGGGAGCTTGTTGACAGACCTAGACATCAGCACGTGATTGGCACTTAGTGGGTCTTCAAAAACAAGCGTGATGAAAACAACGTCATCGTCAGAAAAAAAGCTCGACTAGTTGCCAAGGGTTACTGTTAAGCAGAGGGAATCGACTTTGATGAAACATTCGCTCCAGTCGCAAGATTGGAAGTCATTCGTCTTTTCCTAGCTTACGCAACACATCAAGGATTCAAAGTATATCAGATGGATGTAAAGTCAGCTTTTCTGAACGGCGTACTGAAGGAAGAAGTCTACGTGGAACAACCGCCCGGCTTTCAGTAGGGACATCAGGTGTACAGACTTAGGAAAGCTTTGTATGGGTTAAAACAAGCACCCAGGGCTTGGTACGATACCCTATCAGACTTTCTACTTCAGAAAAGTTTTCAGAAGGGGACAGTAGATCGCACCTTGTTCAACATAAAGTCAGGAGATGACATCCTACTGGTGCAAATCTACGTGGACGACATCATTTTTGGGTGCAGAAACGTGACTATATGTCACCAATTCGAGAAAATGATGAAAGAGAAATTCGAGATTTCCATGATGGGAGAGATGAATTATTTCTTTGGATTTCAAGTAAAGCAATCACCTGAAGGAATTTTCATAAATCAAGCCAAATACACTCGAGATCTTCTCAAGAGATTCGGCTGCGACTCTAGCAAGCCAGTCAAGATCCCCATGAATACAAATTTCAAAATCGATCTAGACAAAGAGGGAGCTTCTGTTAACTCTACTGATTATAGAGCTATTATTGGTTCTTTATTATACTTAACAGCTAGCCGACCTGATATAACTTATGCTATAGGTGTATGTGCAAGATTTCAAGCAGATCCTAAGCGAAGTCATCTAGACTCAGCAAAGAAGATTCTGCGATATCTAAGAGGAACACCTGACGCTGGGTTATGGTATCCTGCTGATGATAATGTTATACTGACAGGTTATTCTGATGCTGATTATGCAGGATGCAGGATAGATCGAAAGTCAACTTGTGGAACGTGTCAGTTCCTAGGCAGCAAGCTGATATCTTGGTTTTCAAAGAAACAACACTCCGTAGCAACGTCCACTACTGAAGCTGAGTACATGGCTGCTGGAAGTTGCTGTGCCCAGATCCTTTGGCTTCGACAACAACTGAGAGACTATGGTATAACGCAGAATGAAGTTCCCATCTACTGTGACTCCACAAGTGCTATTGCAATAACTCAGAATCCAGTTCTCCATACGAGATGCAAGCACGTGGATATTCGACACCACTTCATCAGAGACCATGTCGAGAAGAAGGATATCAGAATGGAGAAAATCCATACTGACAAGCAAAGGGCAGACATACTGACCAAACCACTAGCTGAGAACAGATTCAGAGAATTATCAGTTGAGCTAGGTCTACTGGATCCTACTGAATCGTATCAGTAGAAGACAATCAATTGGTATCAGTAGAATCCAACTACTGATAACAACAATTGGTATCAAGTATAAGGAACCAGTATGACAGGTCAGAAAACTCAGTATAGTGATTCAGTCGGGAGAATCAAACTGTACACAGTAAGGGGGAACGTGGTAATCAGCACGTCAACCATCCTCCTTAGTCTTAACGGTAACCAGTTGATCGTAAAAGTTCAGTGAAGAGGTTTGCGTAGTATTACATACTTAAACTTTTTCAGAAGCATGCTCGCATTTATTAAATCAGTCGCTCGCACTCAGTAGTTAATGAGCATTTATTTCCTGCCATTAATTTTTTAAGGATAGGTCAGTAGGAAACCGTTCTTATTTAAAATGACCTAGTCTTTAATGCTGCCTGCAGCGCATTTAATGCATGTCTTTTCACTTACTTTAACTGCGCATTATCCTACGTGGGTCTAGATTATAGGCGGCTTAGGTAATCATTCTTTTTATATCATTAAATCTCAGCCGTCTATTAGATTGAAAGATTAAACCCTAGCCGTTCGATCTAAACGGTTTATTTTGCATGATCTCATAAAATCTTTCATCTTCCTTCTTCGTCTCACTTTCTCGCCATTTCCGATCTTAGAGCTCACTCATCTACAATTTTTTTTTTCCCGAAAATCTAACTACTTGCATTTGATATCCCTCAAGCTCTAAATATTTCGGTAATATCTTTATCTCTGTTTTAAGCTTATACTGACTTACTCTATTTTCAAGTGCTAACGAGTTTTGATGCAGATACTAATGGCGACAGTACAGACACCCACCAATATCGATGAAATCATCATCTCTCGCATCGAGTTTGAGCCGACCATGGCGCTTCGCCAAGTTGATCTTCCGTACTTGGCGCCCGTATTCACTGCTATTGAGAGTTCTGGACTAGAACTGCTCGTCTCCAAGCAACCCCGAGCGTTTTTGCCCAGACAAGTGGCGGAAGTGTACTACAACTGGAGAACCCTAGATTCAGGGGTTGAGGAATCTTCATTTGCCTTCATGAAGGAAGTAGTACCCAACTCGTGGGATGCTAGTGAGCACGTCATCAACATCAGGGATGCTCTGGAACTAGCATTCGATCTTCCTGCTGAAGGAATCTCTCCTATAGGCTATAAGGAGCAGGAGATGAACTCATATGTTCAGAAGTTCTGTGGAAGGAAGGATATCACCTTCAAGACAGCGCTGTCGAAGAACCTTCTGCTACCACAATACAGAGGACTCGCATATATTGTATCTCATATCCTCACGAGCTCAGCAGGTTCCTATGATCAGCTGTCCAAGCCGCGCATCCAGCTGATGATGGCCATTGATGATGGAGTCCAAGTTAATTGGACGGACTATTATGTAGCTGAGCTGAAGGCTCAGGCTCAGAAGTTCACAGCCTCGCCCACTGGACAGAGAAGCCTAATCAGTGTGGGGAAGCTGTTGTATGGGACGAAGATGTCAATACTTATCGAGCAATCAGTCTCGAGGAGTTCAGCTTTTGCTGACTCCAGATACTTTGACAGCAAGCTTATTAAGTTCAAAACTAAAGCCGCTGCTGAGAAGTCTATCGGGCGAGGGCCGCCCGAATCGAAGAGAGTAGCCTCTGATTTGCCCCCTCGCGCCGACCCATCCAAGAGGAAGAGGCTTACTAAGACTGGACCGTCTGAGGTCCCAGTAATACAAGCTCAACAAGCCTCTCTTCCACCCACTCAAGAAGAACAGCTCCTAGATTCTGACACCGGCATTGAGGGTGCCACGATAAAGGACAAAGTTCAGTGCATTAGTTCTGAGGAGACTCAGTCGGACATCAGGGTACCGACTGAGGAGACTTCCTCTGAGTGGACAGCCTTACACTCCACTTGTCTCGGAGCTACAGGAGAAGTACATGCTCAGATCCCTGAGATCTCTGAGCATCTTGACTTAGTGGAGATAGCCATAAGGGCTAAGACACAAATGCTGCTGAGGTTCCTCAGCTGGGACATTCTCGAGGATATTATTAGGACCCAGTCAGCTTTGTCCTTGCTTACCGAGGAGCAGGAATTGCAGTCAGCCATCGGGTTCGGGGAACCGGCTGACCTTGCGTCCTTTGAAGACTTGAGGGCAGCGATGCTTTATCTACTGAGCATGCGCTCCTCAGTTCCCGGTAACAGCCCTTTGCCTCGATCTCATCATGGCGATGATAAAGATGACAAGGATGATGAAGAGATGGAACAGGCACCACCCAAGGATGCAGAATTGGGAGGTTATGCCGAGGGTTCCACTCCCCGCGAAAAGGGCCAATCACCACCTCTTTCCAAATCAGGTGAAGCCCCTGTTGCCTCGAAGCCGAGTCGAGCGCAACAACTCGTGATGTCTGAGCAGAGGCTCGGAACCAGCTCATACCAGATAAAACCAATAGGTTCCGTGACCTCCAAGTCGGTCAATAAAGCTATCAGGCGCCAAGGAGACAAGAATCGTCTCCTCGCTAAAGACGTGCATCTCAAATGGGCTCAATACACTAAGGCCCAGACTGGAGGGCTCGAACCGCTGACCCAAAGGGGTAAAAAGGCCCCAGAAGCTCCTACTCCTCAACTTAACATTCAGGAGATCGTTGAGGCAGCCCTTTCAGTCCAGAAGGCGGACTTAGCCGCTCGAGTCGGCGGCTCTTATTAGCTCAAAGATAAATCTTTCTACGAGCGGTGACTCGAACTTTCGCGACGATCCTAGACCACCATGGACGAGAGAAACAAATTGGCCACCTCTAGCCTTCAATCAGCCATTACGCAACAGCCGAGGCACTCGAAAGCCATTCGTAAAGAAATGACGAGTCTCACGATCGGTCTCTTTCGAAACTCCGTCAGGAGTCACCGCTCAACTCGAAGACATTCAGAGCTGATCAGGAGAAAAACTGGGAGCAGTATTGCGACCTGGTCAAGGATTTTGAGGCAACTGCTACCCAAATCAAAGATTCTGTATATAACTTGGAAAAAGACGTGAAAGCCATCCGCACTCACCTCTCCCAGGCCGATGATGCCAAAAAGGGGGAAGAAGATGTAAAAGAAGAAACTGAGGCGGAACCGGCTGTAGTAGAGATTATTGAGGGAGATAATAAGGGGGAAGGAACCATCTCTGCACCTCAAGGAGAAGGTTCAGCCACTCAGGTTGAAACCAGTTCAGCTGTACTCCTCCTGGAGTATACCCCTCTCCGACCGACTGTGACTGAGGCAGTTCCTATCTCATCTGCTCAGCACATCGAGGACATAGCTCGTTTCCTCGATCAGGAGGATGAAGAAGAGCCTCAGCAACTGCCACCGCAAAGGCCGGGGAAGGAGACTACAACTAAAATCACTCCTCCATCTTCCCCGACGCCCAAATTCAAAACTAAAGCGGAGCAGGAAGCTTATGATGCCAGAATTGCTCAACAGCTGCAAGACCAGCTGGATCAGGAGCATCAGCTAGAAGAAGCTAAGAAAGCTAAAGAGCCTAAGAAAGTAACTGCCAAATCTGCAAAAGGCAAGGCTAAGAAAATTTTGGACGAACAAAAGGAGATAGCTCAGAAGGAGCTAGCTACTGTAGTCCAGTCTTTGGCTCAGAGTGCTTATTTTCCCACTCTTACACCTGAGCAAGAGGTCAAGACGAGCTACACGGGAGGCAACGGCCGAAAGGACTTAGTCTCCGGAGTGGAGATACTAGATCAGCGGCCCTCAGAGAGAAGAAAAGGTTAGCTGACCTGGCTAAAATGATTAGCTTATCCGAGAAGCCAGCAGCTGACTTGAGAAAGCAAGTACCCAGAGCTTCAAAGTACTACAGGAGAGCGCCCAGAGCACCTCATGTCAAGAAAGCGCCTACTCCTCACACAGATAAATGGGTACCAGCCGAGCTAAACGAGCTATGGGAGGAACTGAAAGAATCTTTTATCAAGGGATACTACGTATGGGGCTTCTATCCGTCGGGGATACCTACTGATCAACTCTTTGAAGAATCTCTTCATCATAACTTTCCCCAGCTGGCGGGTCAGCTTGTGCCAATTATGGAGAGAGAGAAGATTCCCATCCGAGCTCCAGCATTCAGAAGAACCCCTCCACCCATGACAGCTCGCGGCGTGCTTTGTACTAAAGAGATAGAAGATGAGATCGAGGCTGCTGCGTATCATCATAATCTCAGTTCTGATCAGCCTGATGATCTCGAGGAAATCCAGACTCTGCGGAAGAGAATATACAAGTTTTATTGTCCGGATCCTCCAGCTGACAGGTCTGCTGACTTCAAGAGCCGAACGCAGAAATTCAGACGTCAGACTTGACCTTCTTATCTCATTTGCTGTAATAGTGATAGAAACCTTGTAATTCTCTGATCATATATATCAGTTTCTATTGCTTGCCAGACAATTACTCATTGTCTCACGGCTTTTGATTGTGTTTTCACGGCTGATCACTGAAGTGATCTGACACACACTCACACTAACCGTTTCTCGGATTTTGCCTACCTCTCTACTGAACTTATTGAAGTCAACTAATCACTTCATCTTAACTGAATCCTCAGATCAATTAGGGGGAAATTATAGTCAGTAGTCTAGTATTCCTGTTTCTTATTTTATAGGGGTTTTGGCATCATCAATTAGGGGGAAATTGTTAGGTTATGAGTCAGTAGATGGTATTCAGCTGATTAGTGGTTAAAATAATATTGGGGGAAATCATAGTAGTACTATGGAATTGAAGATCCCAAAACCCAGCTGATATCAGTAGTATAGTGTCGATAGGATTAGCTGATGTATAGGTTAGAATTTTCGTAGTTGTTTATCTTTTATCTAAGTCCTGTACGGGGTAAACTGTTGGACTGATCTTCTGTTGAAGTTACTTTCCAGAACCCCACGTCATCAGTGTAATCGCTTGCATTCTTCTAACTTCAGCTGTATCTGACCTCAGTAGGAGATACCCCATCAGCTGATAGTTATCAGCAGAAGAACATAATGCAAAGATCAGTACCTTCACAGTTATCAGCTGACCCACCAAAGCCCTATCAGCTCGTCAGCCAACTCAGCCGAAGAAGACAGAGACTGTCTTGAGTCTACTGTATCCGACAGAAAATGACCCAGTCGTATAAGTCTTTTCGAAGTTCAGCAGAAGATCATACGAGGATGTGGACTAGTCAACTCTAATCTGTGACACATTCTCACCTACCACAAACTTCGACCAATGAGAAGCCGACATGCTTTATTTGCTCCAAACAACTAAAGCCTGCTCTCATGTACAGTATTAACTGCCCTACTGCAACAATTCGAAATTATGACCGTTTTCTTTGGAAGCTTGTGACACGTGGCATCGTCTTCTCCAACGGACATATGCCTGCTCACAACTATAAATAGAGAAGAAATCTGAGCTCCACGCACGGGATTCACAAGGGAAAACGCTCAAGCTCACAAACACTCTAGCAAATTAAAGATCATCCAGCGAAGAACTTGCCTTCATAGAAAATCATTAGTTCTTCTCTCTAGAGTTATCTTTAGATCCCTTTCTTCTCTAGCTAAGCTCATTGCCATATCTATAGCTTAGAAATTCGAAGGAGTTCACTTTTTGTGAATTGTTCTTATTGTAAGAACTCCTTCTAGTTGGAGATTATCCCCCCCTTTCAAACTTAGGTTTGAATTGTAAAGTCGCTAAGGACTATAACTTAGAAGGGTCTGTCCAGTGTACAGAATCCTTGCTGAGGCTTGCTCAGAATAATCAACAAGTTCTCCTGCCTTGTCTGGACCGTGGACTAGGATCTTGCGTATTCGAACCATGTTAAATTGCTTGTGTTATTTACTGTTTTATTGCATTGCATACAAACTGGTTTAAAATCATATCTTTGCATAAAACGTATTTACAAAAGCGCACTAGCCAAAATACTTTAACTTGCGAAAACACGTTTTCAAACTGAGACGAATCTTCGGGCCCTACACACTTATCCGCACAACGTCTCCGACTGAGTCTCAACAACTGACTTAAGTCAGTAGGAGAGCTCAGTAGCTGACACACTCTGACCCGTGATCGAAGGTTAATATCTGGCACTGTTCATCAGTCGCAACCTACAGCTCAGCTGTCCTTCACGTTCTGAGAAAAAGAAACTGTGATCAGGTGTATTCACCCCCCCCCTTCTACACCTGACTATCGTCTCCGGACCAACAAAACTCAAACGCTGAAGTCAGTATTGTACTAAATATACTTACTGAATTTGAGATTCAGTTCGTCAAATAAGCTTCCTAATTGCGTATCAGAGTATTATTGTCTAATGAGTAATGTTTACTGATTATGTCAGCACAAGACATTCTGTATAGATAAGTGTGGAAAGTGTAGGCCCAAATATTATATTTTCCTTTGAAAAAGTTGGTTTACTAAATCGTTTCAAGTATGCTTGTGCGTATTTTACTTTTAATGAAAATCAACACTTGTATAATTTTGATTTTTTTATTTGTTGCAGCTGATCAGTATGCAACAAAAAAAGTAAATAACACAGCTATTTATAGTTGTTAGGATACGTAATACGAATGGATAAATTTGATCCTTGGTTCGAAAGCAATAAACGTCTAATCTCCAAAAGCAAATAAATAAAACGAAAGATAAAGTGTTGTTTCTTCCAAACTCCTAACTATGGTGAATTACTCTTCCATCTTGATTGCTCCCGCTCTTCTTCTCTCTCTTTCTCGGTCAGAATGGTGACCACGTCTGTAAAAAGCTCCCTTTCTCATCCGTTGTAACGCCCCGAAATTTTTAAATATAAAATGCACTGCATATTTATTCATGCATTTATCAAGTGTTTTAGTTCTATAAGTCGCGCCTTAGAAATTAAAATGAAAATTAAAGCATTTATGTTATTTTTCGTTAAATCATTTTTGTTATGTAAATTTATTTTTAATTTTGAATGTGTTTGTTTATATCATATTATGATTATTTTTTTTTATTTAATTATTTAGAGATCATGTTAGGATTATTAGGCAAGAATAATATTTATTTATTTTGGATTTCCTAAACCAACTAGGATTCATAAAAGGATATAATATTTATTATTGTATTAAGTTGTTAGGAGAAAATTTTATATTATGTTTTAAGATTAACAAAAAGATATTTTATGTGTGATATTCATGTTTTAGGATAAAATCTATTTATGTTTATCCATATCCTAATTTATCTAGGATTGAATGTCTTATATGGTAAGTGCTAGAATAAATATTATATAAAATATATAAGGACGAAAATAAATATGGATAAAATTTATTTGATACCTTATAGGATTAGGGATATTTAGATAATGATTTCTAGGCCTAAAAATATCCCTTAGTCGCTCATAATAAAGCATCCCATAAATTTTCGAAAATCATCGAGCATATCTCGCGAACTGTTTCAAGAATTATTTCCATATCTTACCTTTGTCATATCGTCGTGAAAATTAGGATCATCTTCCTCGGTGTGTTTATTATACTAATTTATTTTTGTATAATTTCTCAAGCATGCTTAGTATTTGTTTAAAATTGTTATTCGTAACCTGCCAGTTTTTGACAGCATGTTCATGAGCTTGATAGGAAAATTGATTTTCATGTTTTATTTATGTTTTTTTTCGACCATTATAAATTTTAATGGGATATACTACATGTTAGGTCATCCATGATAAAAATATAGAATTTTTAGGATACGTTTACTATTTATTTGTTAATTTATTTCTTGATGAGTCAAATTCTTTTTTTTCAACATGCATGTAGATTGAAAAACAAAAGTTTTTATGATTACTATTAAATGAATTCTTAATCATGATAAGTTTTATTGAGATGGATTATGTGTAATATACATTTGTTCGATTATTTTGACCTATGTGTATTTATGAATTATTTGAATTATAAATGAATGCATGACATTCCATGTAAAGTCATTAAGATAAATTTCTATATATAGGATCGGCGCGCAGGACTTAAACATCTGATATCCATAATTTTTCATCAAGTCAAGGTTAAGGTGGGGAAGTTACCGTTATCCTTATTATATATTGTGTACAATAATCATGTGTTTATGACAGGCATGAGAATGAAAGAGGTCAAGGTCAAGAGGAGGCCTGTGACCGGGGTCAAGAGGAGACCCTTATGAAAAGTAGCGGTCAAGAGGAGATCGTGTGAAATAAAATTGGTCAAGGTCAAGAGGAGGCTTGTGACCGAGGTCAAGAGGAGGCCTTATGAAAAGTTACGGTCAAGAAGAGACCGTGTGAAATGAAATGGATTCTTAAGGTCAAGAGGAGGCCCTAGGATCAAAGTTATTTATTGTGCATGTTTCATATCCGTGTTTATTGTCATTTTATATAGTTTGGATATATGTGTACATCCCCCACTGAGTAGTCGTACTCATCCCTATCATTTTAACATTTTTCAGGAAATGGTTCGGCCGATGCGTAGAGGTGTTGGTGGTGATGGTCACACGATGAAGGATTTATGAAAATGAATATTGCATTAAACTAGTTTTTATCATGAACTATGAATCTTCTTTCTGCATTTTATTTTCGAGAACTAATAGTTGCATTTGTTTTTATTTTTTATTTAAGACTTCCGCTGAGTATGAAAATGAATAGAGTTTTTCAATGATTCTTTTCCATGAAAATATTTTGAAAGAACTGACATATGCATGTTACGTATGAAGTAGCGTCCCTAGTTAAGTTTTGAAAATTGGGGCGTTACATCCGTCTCCTCCCTTATATATATGACAGCTCCCTTTCCTTGTAGAAATAGGTTTTTTCCATTATGGAAATATTTTAATTAGATATGTAATATCTAATTCTTTCCATATCTTCTCTTCCCTTATCCTCAACCTTCCTTCCTTGATATTTTCGTCCAAAAACACTTCTTCAGTCTTCAAAATGCGTCTGCCACCTTAACACCTTGTCATTCGCCAAATCAGCCCGAAAATCTGCAAAACAACTCAGAAAATACGGTCCAACTGCCCAGGTGGGCGCCAAAACAGACAAAATTTGCATACTACGAATTAGACTCATCAATAATGAACCCCTTCAATTTCTAAGCTTAAGATATCTCTTAATTAGCTTAAAGAAATAGAGAGTGAACTCTAGAGTGAAGAACTAAGATTTCTCAATCATTATAAGTTATTCATTGTTTGATTCGATTGATAGTGCTAGAGTATGCATTCTTGCTCGCTTGTGTTCCTTGTGTCTTCAATGCAATGAAGATAGTGTATTATAGTCTCAGCTGGTGAATAGATCTGTTGGGAGAGAGACCTATCTACCGTAGCTAGACGACTAGCAAAACAAGATCTTTTTGCGAGGTTTGAATTTCACTTGTAGAGATTCCTCATTTTTCAAGAATTCGAGCTTTTAATGCAACTTTATGTTAGATAGGGAATACTGGCCGGCGCCTTGTTATTGGTCGAGGATGATCGGTAGGTGAGTCTTGTTCAAACTCCAAGACTGCTACTAAGTTGACTTCATTGGATGAAAACCTCGTACACTTTACTATGTTGATGGCTCTACTAACATTAATTTTTACTTTACTAGTGAAACCATTGCTTCTGACTCCACTACTCACATTTAGTACAAGTTCGATAATGACAAAACCTTACTAAGTCTTCAGATAGCCTCTTCAGATTTTGTTGAGCAAGTCTTCTATTGAGTCCAGACAAGCTCTATTGAAAATGAACTAACTAGTCTACTGAGCTTCATAACAAACAAACTCAACTAAATTAAATCAATCTGTTACATTATAATGGTTCATAATCATCTAGGTTTTTTGGGATAACACAAATCTTACATTACAACTCATCACCCAAAAATTATTTGTTTTTAAAAAAAATACCAGTTGTTTATGAAAAAAAGTGTTATTTGCTTAGGAAAGAAGTGATAATTGTTTTGAATAAAAGTATTATTTATTGTTAACATTGAGTTATTTTTTTTTTGAGGAAAAGTATCATGTATTGAGTATCAATTGTTTCGAGAAAAATGTTATTTGCTATGAAAAAATATCCGTTGTTTATGGAGAAAGTGTTAACACAAACGTGTCATTTGAAAATGATAGGAAATACTACAAGCACATCAGTGATGGTAGAAGAGGTTCACAACAAAAATGACACTATTTTCAAAATAAATGATACTCAACAAATGACATTTTGTTCAAAATAAATGACATTATTGTTAAAAAAATTTAAAAATATAAATTAAAAATGATGTTATTAGGCGAGGATCCTAGTCAAATAATCAAGGGCAACCCGGTTTCACACAAGTATACCCCATATTAATGTGGAAAAGTGAAATGATGTTCTCAATAACATTTTAGGTGGGTGGGTGGGTGTGGGGGGGGGGGATACACGTGATGTCAAACTTTTGCCATTTCAGATCAGAGAGACTAACTGATAGTGAGTCAGTTAGAGATTATGCAGAAATATGTTAGGCCCTTTTGTAAAAACGCTTTTCGTGAGTGTAACGGTCAAGCTGATGAATAGTGCAGTGAACAATAAGGTGAAATTAATGAAACATTAAACAACACATCGATTTTATAGTAGTTCGGATTCACAAGATCCTACGTCCACTTTTCTACCTCGTTGCAGAAATCTAATGGATACTCGTAGACTGACGAGCACAGATCAATGCAAACAAACAATCAATCTTAATATCTATCTATCTATTAATGTAAAGCAAGACGTTCTAACAAATATATCAGGGTTGGGGTTTGAGTTGTTCAACAAATAAGAGTATATTGCATGAGTAAGCTATTTCACTCTTAACTCCAAACTTATTATTAGAAAACTATTTCACTTGGAGTATGAACAAAAGATGATTTTCAAGCAATGGAATAGTGAATATGAAAGTAAGGCTTTGTTCTTTTGCTTGAGTATGCTTGAGCTTCTTTGAAATTCCGTAACCTCTCAATGAGAGGCCTTTTTCTATTTATAGATGAGCTAGAGGAAAGATCCGTTGAACATGATCGATCTCATATTGGCTCCATGTTGACAACGGTTTAAAATATTGGATGTATGGATACATGTCACGCTCCGCTTGCTTCTGCGGATTCTGTACAAGGTATTGTTCTGTCGCCTTTGACTTGGGCTGACATGACGACCTGGTATTGGTCAATGTTGATCTGATATATGTGTGTTCCTGTTGACCATCTTCTTTGAATATTGTTGGTCCCGAGTAAAACGTTCAGGTGTAGGGGGGGGGGTGAATACACCTGAAAACTTTTTCTCAAACTTGAACGCGAACGGTCTGATAACGGAGGTTGTCTACTGAACGAGTTCAGTAGACCAAACAGGCTGTTCTAGATCGCGTGGACAGAGTGACTGAATGTGCTGAGCTCTACTAGCTGATTGAAAATGTTTGTTTATGAAAACTGTTTCAGTAGATTAATGTAGTCAGTTAAGCTTTGTTACTAAAACTCAATTGTATGATTTTCTGAAAGGATTTTCAGTATGAACAGTAAAATCAATGCAACAGTTAAGAACACATATTTTTAAAGTGGTTCGGATACACAAGATCCTACATCCACTGTCCTGAACAAAGGCAGGAGACTATTTTATTAACCCGTCCTCCTCTCTTTGAAAGTCTCAGTTTACACGGTCAAACAAAATTATGTTTGAATGTTTCTCCAACGATGAAGGAGTTCTTAACTCTAAGAACAGTTCAATAAATTGAACTCCTTCGGTCTAAGCTATGGATATATATACAGTTGAGCTTAGGTTAGAGGGAAAGGCAACAAAAAGGCTTCTAGAGTGAAGAACAGTGAGGAATAATCTCTCTGGGTTCGTGTTGTTCACTTAGATGCTAGAGGCTTGAGTTCTATGTAAGCTTGAGTTCCCTGAGAGCAGATTGTATGCTTATCACGCTAAGATATATCTCAAAACTTCGTCGCGTATAGCTTGTGTTCTTGTATGCTTGATGTTCTATTCGTTGTTTGTGTTCTTGTATTATTCTGTGTTGTTCAACGATTTGATTTTCTCTCTATCTATAGACGTGAGCTATGGATAGATCCGTTGGAGACGAACTGTCCACGTGTCACTCTATTTGGGTAGCTAACGACTCTTTTGAATTTCCGCAGAATCCACTATCTTTTTCAGAAAAGTGGTTAACTTGCAGCTTTTACCAGTTACTTTAACAGCTGGCTGCTTGTTATTGGTCGATGTACGGAGAGTGGTTGAGACACTTGCAGACTTCAAGGTTGATACTGAAGCTGAGTTCTCTCAGTTGTACGACCTCAGACCATTCTACTGAAATGACATAGAAGTCCTCTGTCAGTCATGGAAACTGACAGGCCGTTGCTGAGTGTGACCCATAGATTCAGTAGTAGAGTCCTGTTGAGTTCAATTCTATTGAAGGTCAAGACTACGAGTCGATAAAGCGTCTCTGCCGAGTGCGGTTCTGCCGACTCCCGAACACCTTTCGCATATCTTGCTCTTGCTGAGTCCAGCACTACTGAATCTTCACTCCATGGTGCTGCGGCGGATAGTCTACTGAATGACAGCAGATAGAACTTCTGAGCCGGAACTATGCTGAAGGCTAGTCTACTGAGTTTGAAGCACTCAGAGACAAGGGTGTTAAACTTTTACAAGGGAATGGTTCATCTATCAATATAGGGTTTTGGGATCAGTCAAATCAACTGCTGAATCACATCCTATCAATTTCCCCCTATTTGATGATGCCAAAACCTATCACTATCATCTATCTAACACAACTAAGAATCTAAGAGCAATCAGATACAAATTCCTTACAAGTATTACAATGAGAATCGATGGAGAGTATCTTCAAGTCTTCTAAGCTAAGCAAAATACTGAATAGACAGATAATCAGTGAGTGTGTGAGTCAGTAATCACTTAGGTGATTCTAAGTGTTAAAGTAAGACAAAGTAGGCCAGTGAGACAATAAGAGATTGTCAGGCTAAGTAACAGATGATGTAATGATACATAAGAGAAGTTCAGTACAATTACATCACTTGCTACACTAGGAAAACAAAGATCTATCAAGACTACTTCCTATCAGATTTAAACCGCTGAATCCGTGCCTTAAAAATCATTTGATTTGTCTTCTGGCAAAGGAAGTCCATACATCTGGCAAAGGGTTCAGATGTGACAGTTTATGTTCCCGTCTTGGGTTCTGAGCCACTTGAGCCTGTCTCAGCTTCTACGTCTCCTGTTGAGATACCCTTGGCTATAGCCCTTGTTCCTGCAGATTTCCCCTTAGGCTTAGCACTTAGAACAATCTGCTTCTGAGCCTTTTCCCACTTTTTGGCATCATCCAATATGCGCGGGGCGGGAATCAGAACTACCTTGGAGTTGAGCAAGTTGAGAGAATTACGGAGCTCCTCCAAGGTCTTGTGAAGACCTTCAAAATGGATGTGTAGGTCATTCCTCTCAGTAATGAGTTCATCACCATACTTGCGGTGAGAGGAAGTTACATCGTCTTCAATATTCTTCAGCTTAGCATCAATCTTCCTTTCACATTCCTTCTGAAGATTTGAGAATCTGAGTTCCTGATCCTGAGTGAGTGAGGAGATCTGGTTCTGATGGGCTGACTTAGCTGCCTTGAAAGAATCAAGAATAGTTGTGTGGGCAGACTTCAGCAGCTCCTGAACCAATGCTTGCTGAGCATCAAAGTCAGCTTTCTGTACGGCTAGGGCATTCTTGATAATGGAAAAGAAATCAAGGACCGGAGGAGAATAGATAGTCTGAATCGAAGCTTTCAGTTCCCTGAGTACCTTGCACTGCGCTGTCGTGGAATTGTTCTAGATTTTATGAACATTTCTGGCAAGGAGCCTATTCTGACTTCTCCGAAGCAGTGTTCGCTAAGGCGCGATACTCCCATTCATCCACCTCTCACGCGAATTAATTGCGTGAGGAACTCCTCTCGCTTCACCGCGGCTCACTCTCTGTCCAAGAATATGGAAAGAAATTCAAGTCTCTGTATGACCAGTTGTTGGCGATTGGACGGCCGGTCGATGAATCCGACAAGAGCCATCTGTTTCTTCGCGATTTGGGAGCACAATTCACGAATTTTGCAGATACGAAAATGGCTCTCGAACCTGTGCCTGGGTTCACTATCCTTCTACACCAAGCCGTTCAGTTCGACCTTATGTCCAAGGCCATGGATGCATCCCCCTCTCAATCCCAGGTCGCCTTCACTGCCGATACTCGCCGGAATTCAGGCTCTTCCCGACCGTCCGGATCTGCTTCTCATCAGGCGAGACATCAGTCCTCACAGCACTCCGGCAACCGTGGCTCTTCTTCCAGCGGCCGCGGTCATGGTTTTACCCGCCGCCCTCCTCGATGTCAGCTCTGCAGGGGAGAGCATTACGCAAACTAGTGCCCCATTTTCCTCAATAGGCCTGCTCTTCCACCCGTTAACTATCGGCCTCCATAACAAGTAGATTTGGCGCAGGCCTTTCAGGCCCAATGCTCCTTCACGCCTCAACCCACCAGCAGCGCCCCTGATTGGTATGTGGATTCAGGGGCATCAGCCCACATAGCTGCTCAACCCGCTTCTCTTGATTCAGTTGAGCCTTATTCTGGAAATCAGTCTGTTGTGGTTGGAAATGGTACCTCTCTTCCCATATCTCATACTGGCTCTCGTACTTTATCTAATGATGTTAATTTGCTAGATGTTCTCGTGGTGCCCCAAATTACTAAAAATCTGTTATCCATATGCAAATTAACTGCTGATTCTCTTGTTAATGTGTTATTTTCTGATAAGTCCTTTACTATTCAGCACCGAATCAGCAAGGCAGTACTAGCTCAGGGCTGATGTGAGCACGACCTCTATGTTCTGGATCGTGGCACTCCTGCATTTCTCTCCACTGTTCGCTCCACCAAATTAAAAGCTAGTTTTAATTTATGGCATTTACGCCTGGGGCATGTCCCATTTTCTGTTATTTCTTTGCTTAACCCTAGTATTTGCTCCTCTTGTAAATTAGCCAAGAGTAAGCATCTATCTTTTGATTTGAATGATAAGCGCGCCTCTGCAGTTTTTGAAGTTGTTCATTGTGATTTATGGGGCCTTGCGCCTGTTGCAGATTCTACTAGTTATGGTTACTATGTTGCATTTGTGGATGATTTTTCTCAATTCACTTGGATTTATCCGATGCATGCAAAGACTGACTTTTATGATATCTTTGTTAAATTTCATGCCTTTGTGTGCAATCAATTTTCAACAACTTTGAAATCCATTCAGAGTGATGGGGGGTTTTGAATTTGTAAATTATCGGGTGCGTAAATTTTTTACTATTTATGACATACATCATCGCATCTCTTGTCCCTATACCCCTCAACAGAATGACCGAGCGGAACGCAAACACCGTCATATCTGTGAAACCGGTTTATCCATGCTCTTTCATGCTTCTGCTCCTGTCTCTTTGTGGTTTGATGCATTTGCCACTGCCGTTCACATTATTAATCGGCTTCCTTCCTCTGTGCTTGGCAATATTTCTCCGTTTGAGGTTCTATTTGGTACAACACCCGCTTATGCAAATTTTAAACCTTTTAGCTGCCGGGTCTTTCCGTATCTTAGAGATTATTCGCCACATAAACTAACTCCTTGGAGCCGTCCCTGTATCTTCATTGGCTATAGAAGCATGTACAAAGGGTTCCGAAGTTATGATCCTGCTACGTGCCGTGTGTTTCTTTCTCGCCATGCCCAGTTCGCCGAAAGCATATTTTCCTTCTCTAAGCATGGTTCTTCACCTCCCGAAAATGATCTGGATATCACAAGCTATGAGGATTATTTTTCTGTTGGCTCTTCACCTGCTATATCCGTCTCTGCTCCTTCGCAAAAACCTCCCGACACACCTTTGTGTCGGCTATGCTCTACTATACCTCTCCCTGTTACACCGAATCCAACTCCTCCTATGATAGAACCTACTCGTCTGGCATCCCCTCAACCAGAGTCCTCATCGCCGGAATCTCCGCCCCCTATAGTTGATTCGGCACCTCGGCATCCCATGATTACTCGTGCCAAGGCTGGAATCTTTAAACCTAAATACCCGGTGAATTTGGCTACTACTTCTCTTCTTACAGTATTATCCACTACCACTGAACCCCGTGGTTTCAAATCTGCCATGAAATCCCCTCATTGGCTCGCCGCCATGCACAAAGAGATCGACACTCTGCACTCTAACAACACTTGGGATTTGGTTCCTCTGCCTTTTGGAGTTAATATTGTCAGGTCAAAGTGGGTATTTCACACAAAGTACCACTCTGATGGGTCGATTGAGCGTTACAAAGCCCGCCTTCTTGCTCAGGGGTTTACTCAGGTGCCGGGCACAGACTTTGAGCACACATTCAGTCCCGTTTTCAAGGCTACCACTGTCCGTGTTATCTTAACTCTTGTTGTTCACTATAAATGGTCACTCCATCAACTCGATGTTAAAAATGCCTTTCTCAACGGCATTCTTACCACGCCCGTATACATGACTCAACCACCCGGTTTCGTGGACTCTCGCTATCCAACTCATGTCTGCCGTCTCAAGAAAGCCCTTTATGGTCTACGACAAGCTCCTTTGGCATGGTTTCAACGCTTTAGCTACTTTCTCACTACATTGGGATTTCGACAGAGT
The DNA here is from genome assembly GCA_028984105.1 of Lavandula angustifolia. Lineage (NCBI taxonomy): Eukaryota > Viridiplantae > Streptophyta > Magnoliopsida > Lamiales > Lamiaceae > Lavandula > Lavandula angustifolia. Next base: position 28,459,411 of record CM054805.1, on the reverse strand, counting down.
CGTTCGGACTCTTCTCTCTTTTCTTATCACAATGGCGCTTCGATCGTCTTCCTTCTACTCCATTAAAGAACCTGGTGAGCTAAATTACTTTTTGGGTTTGGAGGTCTCTTACACTTCTACTGACATTTTTGTTGGCCAAGCTAAGTATGCTCATGATATCTTGGAGCGGGCTCAGTTACTCGAATCTAAACCAGTCGGTACACCTCTTGTTGCCGAATACTCACTTACAAGTGACGATCAACCCTTCGAAGATCCTACCCTCTATCGGTCCCTTGTCGGGGCTCTCCAGTACCTCACTATCACTCATCCGGATCTCTCATATGCGGTCAGTCAAGTCAGTCAGTTCTTGAACAGACCCTCTATTGATCACTTTGATGTTGTTAAGAGGATACTTCGGTATGTCAAAGGGACCTTGTACTTCGGTCTCTCCTTCACAGCTCGACTCGAGTTCTCTATTCTTTCTTACTCTGATCCTGATTGGGCTCGTTGCCCTGAGACCTGTCGGTCTACATACAGATATTCCATATTTCTAGGTGGTAGTAACCTCATCTCGTGGAGTGCAAAGAAGCAACCTACCGTTTCTCGCTCGAGTTGTGAATCGGAGTATCGCGCCTTAGCGAACACTGCTTCGAAGGTTCAATGGCTACTTAACTTATTATCCGAGCTTAGCGAACAATGCTCTGATATCATGATAAGATGTGAATATGATCACCAATGATTAGGTGATGATCATTATCATAAATTTATATGAGAAAATACAACAATCTATCCCACAAATTAAGGGATGGGAATAATTAAAAGATTACAACTGATTTACCAAAATTATAGAATTTTTTACTATCCTTATTAATCATCATTGTGGTGAAGGTCGTAATGCCAGAGGAATCATTACCGCAAGGCATAGATGGGGAGGTCATAAGCATCTATACTGTAAAATTGATTTTCGACGGAATGAAAAAGATATATATGGTAGAATCGTAACCATAGAATACGACCCCAATCGAAATGCATACATTTGTCTCATACACTATGAGGATGGTGAGAAGAGATATATTTTACATCCCAGATGGGCTATAATTGGAGATACCATTGTTTCTGGTACAAAAGTTCTTATAAAAATGGAAAATGCCCTACCTTTGAGTGTGGTTGAACTATTGATTTACGTAATTGGAAGTAACCAATTTGGTTTACGACGAAACCTAGAAATCGATTAACTGATCCAATTTGAGTACCTCTACAGGATATACCTTAATAGAAAACTGAAGAGTAACGACAGCAAGTGATTGAGTTCAGTAGTTTCTCATATAAAATTATTGACTCTAGAGATATAGTAATATGGAGAAGACAAAATTATTTCAAGCACTGATAGAACCGAAAGTGCCCCTTCTTTCAAAGAGAGGAGGACGGGTTATTCACATTTCATTTGATGGTCAGAGGCGAATTGAAAGCTAAGCAGTGAGATTCTAAAGATTCGCCGAGGGAAAAATAAATATGTCTTCTACGTTACCCATAACATGTGGGAGTATCGACATAATTTCATAGAGTCATTCGGTCTGAATGCTACATGAAGAACATCAGCCAGATGACGGAACGAGAAGACCTATGATGTAGAAGATCGTCCCATGAGTGATTCGACATGTTTGGATTCATATAGATATCCACCCATGTGGTACTTCATTGATATATAAGACCCATATGTATAGATATTATCTACATCCAGAAAGTCGTATGGTTTGGAAGAAGCTTGCACAGTTTGGGAAGGGGTTTTGATTGATCAAAAACAGGAATCTACAAAAACTGCTCAGCAACAGTCGGACAAGTGGGGAATGTTGACGCGAACCAGAAAAGTTTGGGTAGAGCCGGATCCAAGCGTTAACTAGGTAAGCGTCCTGTAGTAAGAAGAGTAGTTATGAACCTGACAACCCTTACGAAAACAACCGTTTAGGAACAAGAAACATGAGCCTATTGCCTAAATCTTGACACACGCCATTGAGAGAAAATTCACATTCGATCTCATACATACTGATGATCTTATTATTAACTTGGATCAATTGGATTTCGAGGATTTAAAAATTGTCATTAATAATTGGGCCTCATGGAAGATCTATAATTAGAAATGGTCATTTTTTTCCTAATAGATAATGAAGTGTAGATAATGATGAACAGAGACCTTTATGTAAAGGAGATGAGTAACCAATTAATATCGAATGAGATCGTCTATCCGCTACTCGATCTGAGGCATGATACTGCATAGTGCTTACCATTTTTAAATTTAAAACGAAAAAAATACGAATGTTTTAATAGACTCAATTAATTGGAGGTTAAAAGTACAAAAGTAGGAAAAGGAAATGCCAAAACTAATAACAACAATAAAAATACAACACCAAAATTTTAAACGTAGTATACTAGGGACAAACTTGAAAGTACGTTAAAAAGATACTAATTTGGAAGAATTTCGATAAAATTTGGACCCTTACATAAATAAATAAATAAACTCAACATATGGAATTATGTGGATTCTTTTTTCTTTAGCCCTCTTGTTGAAGACTCGAATTAGTTGAATTGGTAGATGCTTTGACGAAATTTTAAATCGACCAAGTCAAAATTATTAGTTCTATTTATTCATTTCATAAGTTTGACATATTCTCCTTTTCTTTTATTACAATCAGTACTCTTATCTATATTTTATAGTATGGGACCTGCTATCCAATTTTTTGATGGGTTTGATGCTAAAGGGATTATTGGTCCTACCATCCCAAATATTAATATGTAGACAAATCATCTAAAAATTAAAATTATTTTTACAAGTATGCCCTATTGGAGTATTTTGTAATAGTTGGGCCAATCGTCCTCCCTAGCATCAAACTTCAACTTTTTTCATGCTCAATTTGTGTCGAATTTGTGCCACTAATGGAATAGTGACATGTTAATATGTTTGGACCAAAAACATTAACCATCATCACATTGAGTATGTTTTCATACTATATAAAATATTGAGTGAGTCATCCCCTTATAAATTAGGCCTCATATAGGAGAGGATTGTTCAGCCTTATATTCACAAGACATAAACGAAAGCAATTTGACGATGGAAAATTACACAAAAACTGACATAGTTTCTATATATGTACGTAGCAGAAGTATGCGCATGCATGGCTGAACTAATCAAGAGTCAACACTCAATACACGGTAGCTAGGACGAAATGTACCAACTCCATGAAATAGTTAACTCATTAACCAACAAGAAAGTACAAAGTTACGCGTAAATAGAAAGAAACCCACAAGTTTCAATGCTTTATAAATACCTCATACCAACCATATACTTTTAACTCATTCCAACTTCGAACCTATTGCAACACCCAGATTAATTATTTTTTCCTTATAAAGTATCACTACAAAGCTTGAGCTCGTGAAGAGATATCAATATATATATATACAGTAAAGTTTAAATAGAAAATGAATAGCGATGAGGGAGAGGTAGGAAACAAGTACTGCAAGAAGGGGGGTGTATTTCCGAAAAGAAGGGAACATGTTTCATCAATGATGGGCAAGAAAATAGCGAAGGCTTTACGAAATGTTGCCTGTCTCAAGAATCATTATAACAAGGCAGCAGTAGCACCTATTATGATTTAGGTCGATTCAAGTTGTAATTATTTTATTTTATTTTTTTTTCATTATATAGAGTAATATTATGTATGAATTGAAGTATGTATAAATAGTTGGGTCGTGGCTTATTTCTCATTTGGTCTACTTGTTCATGCCCCCACTCTGTATCCAAAAACTCTACCCTAAGCTGCGTTTATAAAATTTGAAACATGAGGTGACAAAGTTTGGTACCACATGGTCTATATATATATATGCTTATCTTTCGTAGAATTTTCCGATCTTTATCTTAGTTCATCTCGTGCTCTCTTATTAAGCGGTAATCTCACATGTTAACGACGTCCTAATATTTAAAGAGCTCTAATCTTATAAATGACCAAATATCCAACTATTAAAAAATGTTGATTAAAATATATTCGCTCGTATCATTTTCTTCAATTTTCGAAACCGAGTGAAAATGACGTATCACTCTCGTTGACCTAATGAAATGAATAAAGTAGTCTCAGTCAAGCTTGTACGAGAACGAAATAGTCGTAACCGCTAGCGGTTAACAACTGAAATAGCAATTGCATTTAGCTAGGTCGTTTCTTGCAGAACATAATACAAACGAGTACTAGATTGTTTGACGAATGAAAGTATTTGAATGTACGAAGCTAAATTTGACAAATTCCAGCGAGTTACAAGACACATTTTTAATGACCGAGACTTTCAAAGTTCTTATAGAAATTGGTCTCTAAATCCCAAACTTGAAGCAACCTCGTATTATTGACCTTAATTAAACAGTTTACTTGATATATCTGCGTAGGAATCGGTCGTCACCACACAGAAACCACAAAAGCTTGTGTGCACCATTTTTGTATACCCTTGTGTGTACCACACTATAAGGGTATTGACATGTGTTAAATATGACCCACTTGATTTAATAAGAAATGTCACATGTCATTACTCTTGTGGTGTGGTACACACAAGGGTATACGAAAGTGGTACATACAAGCCGCTCCGCACAGAAACACAGTCGACGTGTTGGCCTCTATCAGACACACAATATGTTTACATGGGGAAAAATCCTGGTCTTGTCAACAAATCAAACATCTTCGAAATCACATAGTGACGGAAATTAGTGATAGAATACATACCTACTGCGGAATCAAATAGTAGATGAATTCTTACTTTAAACGTGATACTCTAGATCAACAATAATCACAAGGATTATGGTTTGTTTACACAATCCAAATGCTTGAACTTTCCAGTATAGAGAAGAATGAGAATAAGATAAATATTGCGTACGGTTTTTCTCAATAATGATTTCTATATCTTAACCTCTTCTCATTCATCATATATATATGTGTAACTTATTTCATATAAGTCCCTTACTTATATGTTATTACAAAATAACCCCCATGGGTGTATATATATATATATATATATATATATATATATATATATATATATATATATATATATATATATATTTCCAACATCTCCCATGGTGGTTGTTGAATAAAAAATTTCATCACATTAATATACACATAATTTCATAAACAAATGGATCGTGTGACCCGCGAGCATATGAACTTTAAATATCATACACCGGTTAAGGATATATGACACCAACCGTTTAAATAATTGAGGACAATTAGATCACTATACCCCAAGCTACTTTATAGAATACACCAATCAACGTATCTCTAATCCCTTTATAATAATAGAGCATACTTGATCATTTTCCATAACTATGTATTCATAATCACATCCTTGACATGACTGGCTAGCCGATGAATACAAAGAAGTGAGTTAATCAAAGATAGCTTTCCTTACTAACTTATGTCCCTCAGTATCAGAGCTGCTTTCCTAACATGAACCGCATGACCGAATTATCTTGGCTATTGGTCACACATTAAAGTAGCAACACTAAGACAAACCTCAAGACATAGTAGAAAGTCCAAAGGATATACTTTTGAGGTATTAGAATAATAACCCCAAGGTCTCACACAACAAAAATAGAGATTCATAAAAAATCCGTTACCTTATTGGTCAACTAGCACACATGGTATGAAGACACGTGCTATGATGCATCTCTTCCAAACGTGGAAGCGTATGTCATTCTTTTCTTCGAGAAAATGCATCATACACATCTCAGATCAAGAGCTCCTCAGCGCTTAACTCGAGATTTCCTCCAGTCCTCGTAGATCCCACAATCTAATGGGAAAACTCTGATCTAGGCTTTATAACAAGTTTTTAAAATGAGTCGTGGGAAACTCATTCCACTACTTTATCATATAGTAGTCTGTTCTTCACTTATCCTCGATGATGAAGCCGATTACTCGTGTGAGAAAGTTGATCTCTACTTGTAGACATATTTTTAATATCATTAAGATATAAGGAGATATTTATATACAAAACAAACGTTATCATATAATAAAAGCGTTACAACATCATAGTCACATTCACAACACATCTACAGAAATTTTTCGTAAACCAAGTGCTTTTATATGACCCATAAATACTTCTCTAGGTATCGGTTCTGTCATGGGATCATCAGCATTCTGATGTGTAGATATATATTTAAGGACTACCTCCTTTTGTCCAATAACATCTCGAACAAAGTTGAACTTCGTGTCTATATGTTTGGTTTTACCATGATACTTGGGATCCTTGGTGTAAGCTATAGCTGCTTCATTATCACAGTAAATTGTTATAGCCCCTTCCGAGGTGCTTACGATCCCTAAGTATTCTAAAAATCTTCTCAACCAAACAGCTTCTTGTACTGCTGTTGAACAAGCTACAAATTCAGCTTCCATTGTAGACAAAGCTACACAAGTTTGTTTTTTGTTGCGCCATGAAATAACACCATTTTCAAGCAAGAAAGCATATCTTGAAGTGGATTTTCTATCGTAGATATCACCACCACAATCAGAATATGTGTATCATTGCAAAGTCAAGTTTTTCCCTTGATAACACAAGTAATAATTTGCGCACCCTTCGTATCGTAAAAATCCTCTTAACAACTCTCCAATGTCTCTTTCCTGGGTTGGATTGATACCTACTAACTAGACCCAAAACATACCAAATATCGGGACGAGTACACAACATAGCATACATCAAGCTCCCAACAGCAATGACATATGGCACTTTTGACATCTCATCTTTTTCTTGTTGGTTTGAGGATACATATCTCGATTCAGACTTTCTCCTTTAATGACAGGAGTGTCTATGGTTTTGCAGTTTTCCATCTTGAAACGTTCAAGGAGTTTCTTAACATAAGTCTCCTGAGAAAGACCTTATAATTTTTTATAATGATCTCTGTGTATCTTAACACCAAGTATATAATCTGCTCCACCTGTGTCCTTCATCTCAAAATTTGAGGACAACCATTTCTTAATGGTAGATACTCTAAGTTGTTCCCAGTCAGTAATATGTCATCCACATATAATGATAGAATTACAAACTATTTCCCAAAATGTTTGACATAAACACAATGATCTTCATCAATCATGACAAAATGGTATGAAATAACAGCTTCTTGAAATTTCAAATACCATTGCCTCGACGACTCTTTGAGTCCGTAAATAGACCTTGTCAATCTACAAACTTTATCCTCTTGACCTTGAAGTATGAAACCCATTGGTTGTTCTATGTAGATTTCTTCTTCTAGTTCACCATTGAGGAAAGCCGTCCTTGCGTCCATTTGATGTAATTCTAAGTCTAAATTAGCAACTATAGTCAAGAGTAGACGGATAGATGCAAATCTCACAACTGGTGAAAAAGTTTCTTCATAATCTAAACCCTCTTGTTGGGTAAACCTTTTGCCACCAATCGAGCTTTGTATCTTTCAATTGATCCATCGGCTGTTCTCTTGATTTTGAGAACCCATTTGTTCCCAACAGCCTTACGCCCTTGTGGAAGATCAACCAACTCCTAGAAATGGTTATCTTTCATCGACTCCATTTCTTCTTCCATTTTTCTTGATTTTGAGAACCCATTTCTTCTTCCATTTTTCTTTAGCAGGACAAGATAAGGCCTCATTGAAAGTCTTAGGCTCATCTTCATCCTCTAGTCTTGTAAGAAATGCATGTCCTTCAATGTCAAAATGACGTTTAGGCGCACGTTTCATGTTATTCTTGCGGTTAGGGGTGGGCAAACAATTCGGGTTCCCGCGCCCGTACCCGTCCCGTTCGGGTCGGGAAAAACGGGTACGACGGGTACCCGCAAAAAATCAAGTGAGTCGGGAATGGGAACGGGTTTTATTCTTAGATACCCGTTCCCGAACGGGTACCAGCATTAATATACAATTTTTTTTACATGAGGTCCTCTTGCGTAGAGGTGGGCATAGGACGACGCGGGTACCCGTTTGCATGTTTTGTGCTAGCACTAGAGTGTGACTAAACAGTTTTCCACGGTAATTTTAATTATAAGAATCTATGGTTTCATAGTTGATAATCATATGGTCGGTTTTATAATTATAATTTATGGTGAAACACCATTGGAACATAGTTTATAAAACAGATTATCTACTCCTATAGTCCTATTTAGTGGTTTAAATATATTGGTATTTTTTAATTTTAATTTATGTTTTTAAAATTTCATTTATTGGTATTTTTTAATTTTTATTTATGAATTTAAATATATTATAAATATGTGGTAATATTTGCGGGTAAACCCGTACCAGTACCGTATCCGCGCGGGTACCCGCATGTGGGTACCCGCTCTATGCGGGAACGGGAATGGGTATTAAAATCAATTACCCGCAGTGTTGGGTGATGATTCCATCCTCAGCACTGTTTCACTCAGTGGGAAATGATTCGGTCTTAGACACTGATCTTAAGCTCAGTAGCCTTGTGCTCTGTACTTGTCTGAAGATTTGAAGATCCCAAAACCCTATCTGAATGATGAACCATTCCTTTGTATCTGTTTTGTCTCTGAGGTTTCAGACTCAGTAGACACTCTGCTCCTGGGCCAAGGCGCTCGCAGCTTATCTACCTCAAAGCCCGATATAGAAGACTCGGTGATACTTGGACTCAAGCAGGAGCAAGATATCGAGAGAGTCGGTTGAACCGAACTCAGCAGAGTAGTTCATCGAACTCGTAGCCGACCTTCGTAGTGTACCTCAAAGATTATACCTACCGACTACGTGATCGACTCAAGAACGGCGGATATTCTTCAGGACTGCCGAATCTTTTGAAAGACAATCGGCATTGTCATGTACGAGGAAGAGAGAAGTCGGCTTCGGCTCGTCTCGAAGTTTGTGCTGTCTCAACCACTCCATCCACCTCGACGAATGACAAGCATACACGTGTCTTCTCACCTGCTAAAGCTGCAGTCAACCTTTTACCTAAAAAGGTGGGAAAGTACACTGTTACCTACACCAAAAGAGCCGTTTGCTACCAAAAAGAGAGAGAGAGAAGAAGATCGTCTCCAACAGATCTATTTCAATCTCTGCTCTATAAATAGAGGGATTATTCAAGATTTGAAACACACGACGCCTAGAACACAAGAGAGCGCGAAAAAGAGCGAATTCCAAAGAACAAAGTCTTAGCAAGAACTTGAAGAACAATCTCCGGCGAAAGACTACATTCTAGCTCATAGGGAATCAAGCTATACCGACATATAAAGCCTCTAGTATCCAAATCGACGTTACACGAACTCAAAGCTTACCTTCAGTTGTTCGTCGATCTAGAAGCTACTCTCATATTCCCTATCCCTCTAACCCTAAGCTCAACCGTTCTTATCTATAGCTTAGACGAAGGAGTTCACATTTGAACCCAATCCTTATTGTATAAGGACTCCTTCACTGTTGGAGAAGTTTGTCAAACACTTTAAGTTTGATAGTGTTGTAAACCGAGACTTGGATCGCATAAAAACCAAGACGCGGCTTTGCCCAGGTGCAAGCCGACCGAGACTAACTCGGGATAATAAATAGCCTCCCGATCATTCGGGACAGTGGACGTAGGATTTGAGCGATATCCGAACCACTTTAAAAATCCTCGTGTCTCTTATCGCTTTCTTAATCAATTGCATTGATTTTACTATTCATACTCGAACATCATATTTAAAATCAATCAACCGTCTCAAAGATACCGAACTTTTAATCTACCGAACCGAGACTTAAAACGTTTTCTCACAAACCGATTTGGGGCCTACACTATTCCGCGCACCGAACTCTTACCGTAGATACCGAATTCGACCTAGTCGGTTAGCGAGATCTCAGCCGAGTCAAGACTCTTAGCCTTTAACTCGATTCGGAACAGCTTGTTTGGTCTGCCGAAGCTGTTTGGTCGAGACACCATCCTCGAATAGGACTGTTCGAGTTCGAAGTTGAGAAATCGAATCAGGTGTATTCACCCCCCCCTCTACACTCGACCGTACACTCGGGACCAACAATTGGTATCGAAGCAGGAGTTCTTTAAGACTCTTGACACTTTGCGACCGGGTCTATTCGAACGGATCCGGAGGAAAACGTTTTCACCGCATATCACTCTACATTCATATCTATATTCTTCATGGCTGATATGTCGTATAAGGATGGTACCCATGTTCTCGGTGGAGAATTATGGAGTATGGCGAGTCGAATGGAAGCACATCCGACATCCCTCCATGACAAGATGACCGAAGTGCTTGAAGATGGACCTATCGTTCCCATGATCGATAGTGTCGTAACTCGTGACCAAGCTCAAGGAGGAGGAATGGTGACCGGGAAGAAGATTCCCAAAGAAAGAAGTCTCTTCACTCCCCGAGGGAGAAGAAGCTTCACAACTTAGACCGTGTTGCCGTAAAACGCTATACCGACCACCCTTAGTGATTCTTATCTTGGCAGGGTTCAGGGAATGCAAGACCGCAAAAAGAACTCGGGACGCTCTAGCGCTACTGAGTCGAGGGACTCAGAAGATTAAAGCGATTAAACTAGCGCTGGAACTCCAAAAGCTAGAAAGCTTCTCTCTCATGCCCCGTGACAAAATCGAAGATTCGAACGTCGATTTACCAATCGATGAACTCTATCAATGGGCTGGGAAAGACATTCAGCAACCGAGAAATGAATTTGAAGATTCTGAGGGGCACTGCCGGACGGACACTGGACACCTTTTGCCACTCTATTGCGACATTCTGACTTAGATGCTGTGTCTCCTGACCATATCTTTTCGTAATTACAGTGCAGGGAGTTTGAGTTCGACGGACCTCAAAGAAAGCGGAGAGCCGAAGCCGACACAAAATCGACCATGCTTTCAAAGCATCGGTCAGACAAAGATCTCCAAAGAACGAGCAAAACGACGAGTAAGACCGAACCTTCACTAAATGATCTACAAGAAGGAAGTCTCGCTCGTAAGTATGCGCCGCTCGTCGTAAAGTATCGAAGGAGAAGGAGCGACGCGTAAAAGTGACTAAAGCCTATCGGGAAACGAAAGGTAAGTCAAATTATATGTCGAAACACACTCCCGACTCACAATCTTCCGAATACGTAAAGAAGGATGACTCGTAACCATCAAAGAATAGCGAAAGCAAAGAAGAAAAAGTCATCACTTGCTATAATTGCAAAAAGCCGGGACATTATCGCATGATTGTCCCCGAGCTCTAGTAGTGCTGAACGCGCAAAGACGTAAGGCAAGGAGAGAGAAATTCGCCCGAAAAGACAAGCTTATATTGCAGGGAAATCTCGGACGACTCGAAGAAGTCGACTTTTTTATGGATTCATCTCGACGATGAAGCGACCTTCATGGCCTTAGAGCATGAAGCGAGATGAATCACCGAAAAGTGCATGATGGCAGGCGAAGAGGATGAGGTAAATTCTCATGAACCACTTAACTCCTCTTCACACCGCACACACGACACTATTTCAGGTGCAGATGAGAATTTGGACGTCGCGACCGCATACGAAGAACTGCTCGACGAACAAATTTAAATGAGTCTGCAGCTCAGCAAGACTCTTCATGAGTTGGATACCCTGAAAGTAGAGAATCAGAGACTTTCTCAGGAAAGTCGGGTTGCTACCGAGGCCGAAGGACTTGTGTTGAGACTCGGGGGAGGAGATAAACTCTCGATGGCCAAGTCTCGGCATCAAGAAGATCGGATTTCGGTTTTGACCAATGACCTGACTCGTAAAGATATCGAATCGAGTCTGTCGAAGCAAGAAATGTCAGGACTTCAGACCGAGCACGACACACTGAAGAAGAGTGATGATGTCTGGAGGAGCCTGATGACTGAGAGGTACATAGGTGCTGAGAAGAAATTAGAGGCTATGCTAGCAAGCAAAAAGCCAAAGCACCGCAAGGAAGGACTTGGATTCGAGCCGGGAGCTTCCTCATCCGCCCCAAGACACTCGAAGTACGGCTTGCCGATAGGTTTGTTCAAGGGGAGACTATGAACGCAAATATACCGAACACCCTAGCAAAGAACAAACGAAAGATGAAAGCACCTCATCCCACACATCGGCATTCCGACAAGAAGATCGGTGCCAAGAAACCCCGGTTCGGTCCAAGGGGGGAACTAGCAAATCAAAATTGGCGGATCAAGATGGACCTCCAAAGCCGACACATCCAGACTCGGTATGGGTCATATTATTATGAACCTATAGTCGAAGAGGCTCCAAAGGTCAAGAAAAAGAAAGCCACACGTAAGGCTAAGGTCGGCCAGTTCACCGCTCGGAAGATTAGGACTCCCCGAACCTCGAAGCCTCGTGAAGTCACCTATGACCATCCAGTGGTCGATATGTTGACTCTAGTGGAAAGAAGATGTCTGAAACCACCAGGGTTGTTAGACAGATTTGGGTTATGAAAACTAACATCTAAGGACCCAAAATCAAAAATAAAGGGTACCTGAATATAATTCTGTTTTGCAGGTGCGCAGAGACCCATGGTATGTGGACAGCGGATGCTCAAGACATATTACATATCAAATGAGTCTACTGAAGAATTATGTTACTGAAGAAGGACCCAGAATTGAGTTTGGAGATAATGCCAAAGGCTACACGAGAGGATACGACACACTCAAAGATAGGAACTGCCAAAGTTCCAAGAGTATCCTATGTTGAAGGACTTCAACAGTAATCTTCTCTCTGTTAGTCAATTTTGTGATAACTCGAATAGAGTGATTTTTGACGCTGGTTTCTGTGTGTTATTGAAAAATCTTCAGGGGAAAACAGTGTTATCAGGTTCGCGCAAAAAGAACATATACGTGGCTGACTGGAACTCAGCTGAACCTGAAGCTTGTTTGCTGGCGAAGAATGAAAATAGAACGGCGAAGAATGAAAACAGAACGTTATAGTCAGGAACAAAGCAAGGCTCGTGGCTAAAGGCTACTGTCAAGCTGAAGGAATAGATTTCGATGAAACTTTCGCTCCAGTTGCAAGATTGGAGGCAATTAGACTATTCCTAGCCTACGCAACACATCAAAGATTCAGAGTTTATCAAATGGATGTGAAGTCTCGCGTTCCTGAACGGCGTGCTGAAAGAAGAAGTCTATGTGGAACAACCGCCCGGCTTTCAGCAGGGACATCAAGTATATAGACTCAGAAAGGCTCTTTACGGGTTAAAACAAGCACCCAGGGCTTGGTACGATACCCTGTCTGAGTTTCTTCTTCAGAAAGGTTTTTAGAAGGGCACAGTAGATCGCACGTTGTTCAGCATTCGACTAGAAGACGACCTATTACTCGTGCAGATCTATGTGGATGACATTATCTTCGGTTCGAAGAATGTTATTATGTGTCAGCAGTTTGAAAGAATGATGAAGGACAAGTTCGAGATGTCGATGATGGGAGAAATGAACTACTTCCTTGGTTTTCAAGTCAAGCAATCTGACAAAGGAACGTTCATCAATCAAAGCAAATACACTCGAGACCTCATCAAAAGAATCGGCGGCACATCCGGCAAACCTATCAAGATCCCGATGAACACGATTATGAAAATCGATCTTGATAAGGAGGGAGTATCAGTAGATCAAACTGAATATCGTGCTATAATTGGTTCATTATTATATCTAACAGCTACTCGTCCTGACATAACTTATGTTGTAGGTGTATGCGCTCGATTTCAGGCAAATCCGAAGCAGAGCCATCTGGACTCAGCAACGAAGATTCTTTGCTACCTCAGAAGCACACCCAACATAGGTTTATGGTATCCGGGCGGATAATAATATTGAACAACCAGGTTATTCTGATGCTGACTATGCAGGATGTAGAATTGACCGAAAATCAACTTCGTGAACATGTCGGTTCCTTGGCGGCAAGCCGATCTCATGGTTTTCAAAGAAACAAGACTCGCAGCTACGTCAACTACCGAAGCCGAATACATGGCTCGCCGGAAGTTGTTGCGCCCAAATCCTTTGGGCCGAGACAAAGAATGAGAGACTATGACGTCATTCGGAATGAAGTGCCGATCTTCTCGCGATAGTACCAGTGCCATTGCAATCACTCGTAATCCTCGTTCTTCACACGAGATGCAAGCACGTGGACATCGACATCACTTCATTCGTGACCATGTCGAAAAGAAGGATATCGGGATGGAAAAGATCCATACCGACAAACAAAGGGCCGATATACCGACCAAGCCTCTAGGCGAATCCGTATTCGTGAGAACTTTCAAGAGAGCTAGGTCTGCTGGACCCTACCGACCCCGGGCCAAGAAGAGGTTTCAGGGAGAGAGACATTCCAAAGGTGGGGGAATGATCACTCTCGCATCGAGTAAGTTCGAGACGTAGAGATTCGAAAACCATCTACACGAGGTATCGGTGACTACTATGTTCAGCTGACAGGTTTGCGTATCTCTACTCTAGTATCTAATGTAACAATGATAAGCATTTATTATGGAGATTCAGCATGATTTAAATATCTCTTAGTTTGTCATTTATTGATAACATATTACATTTAATACACGACATTCTGTGCACAACTTTGCTGAACTCTGTGCGCATTAAATGCATGTCTTATCATAGTTACTCTTTAGGCATGTTTACAACTTGCATTGACTTAGACGGCTTTTGTGATCATTACCTTTTATAATATTAAATCTTAACCGTCCATCTCATAAAGTAGGTTTAAACTCAGCCTTAGATCGATAACTGTTCAACTTCTAAATATGCATATATTTCGATCAAATCTTAAGAACCGCCATATTCGCACTTAACATTTCGATCATATCTTACCTCCGAAAAATCCGAGAATACCTTTGTGCAAAAACCCTCTTTTGCTTACTTTCTCTTCGATAAAATTCTCGGTATGCCTACATGAAGTTACTTATGTGTTGATCATTATTGATTAGTATCATATATAAAAATGTTTTATTTAAAAATCGATACTGATAACATCTTCGTGTAACAGGTATAATGGCGGAAACCAATATCTCTATGATATCTCCAGCGGATATGCAGAACATTCTAGAAAAGGATCGCGTGTGGTTTGAACCCACCATGGATTTCTATTCATGCGATCTGGAGTTCATGGACGATATATTCTCGGCCGCGCGAGACAGTGGACGGAGAAATTCTCGTCTAGGAGGCCTTCGTACTTCCTCCCGAGACAGGTTGCAGAGCTGTACTTGAATTCAGACGCAGTGTCTGGAGACATAGTGGCGAGATTTGTTGCCCATTCTATCCAAAATGCCACTACGGAGTTGAAGCAGATGTCCATCAAGGATGCTTTGAAGCGGAGCTTTGATCTGCCCTCCGAAGGGATCAGTACAGTCGGGTACAGAGACGACCGAGTTGATGAATATCTTACCGTCTTCTGTGGAAAGCCCACTACTTTCAGAGCTGCTTTTCCGAAGAACAGCATGTTGCCTCAGTTCAGGGCACTTGCTTATATAGTGACGCAACTACTGACAAGCCAAGCAGGGTCGTTTGACCAGGTGTCGAGGCCTAAGATTCAGATGATGATGGCCATATACGACCGAGCCCAGATTAATTGGACGGAGTTCTTTCTCCGAGAATTCATGGCTCAGGCTGCTAAGTTCGACAAGGCATCGAACATGCTGAGCGCAAAGGGCAAATTGCTGTATGGACTCAAACTGTCCATCATGATCGAGGATTTATGTGGATCTGAGCCTATCACCTACAGTGACAAGGAGTACTTCAATGTGAAGAAGGTCAGATTTCACAACAAGACAGCAGCGCTTCAGCAGATAGGGTCAGGACCCTCAGCAGTCTCTCCGCAATCAAAGTCAAAGTCTCAGCAGGCTACGCCTACAAAGAAAAGAACCCCTCCCGCTAAAACTCCTAAGGCACTGGAAAAGAAACTGAAGAAAGCCGTTGAGGTGCCAGCTACTGAGGAGGTTCCCGAAGTGCCTGCTGAACAGGCTCCTGAGAGGACTACTCAGCCCCTGCAGCTGGTTGATGAGTCCGAGTCTTCTGAGAAGACTCAGTCAGTGGAGAAGATCGTCTCCACTGAAAGGGACCAAGGGGATGCTTCTGAAGCTCAGAGCGCAGATATTCAGCGCCTAGACAGCCCCCTTTCTGTCCCTCCACTCAGCTTTGTCCCTCTAACTGAAGAGCAGACTTCACACATAGACTTGGAGTCTGAGACTGCATCTGAAGGTGAATCAATCGGGATGGAAGCTTTAATGATCTTATCTCGAGCCTCCCGTGATATCCTTCAACAGATACCGGAGCTTGCTGATCATTCAGACTTGATGATCATTGCCAAATCAGCAAGGCTCCACATGCTTCTTCGCTTTCAGGAGTGACCGCATCTACTTCGCCTTGTTCTCCACTACTCCTGTCAGCAACTCCATGAAGAAGAGATGAAGTTGAGGCAGGCAAATATGCTACTCGGAGCCTCGCGACCTCAAGCACCATGGAGAATCTCGAGGGCCGCTATGCTTGCAATGATACATGACAAACAAGCGTAAGGCTCAAGACCCTCGGGATGGGTCGATCATGACGACCAGGACCCACCCAAGGATTCGGGCCCCGGACAACCCGATAAGGGATCACTCCAGGACAAGGATACACATGCTGAAATTCCCGATATTCCTCTCGGTATCCTTGGTCCCGAGAAGTCCAAGGCCGGGTGCTTCATCCTCGCCAGAGCCCGCTCGGCTCTTCTTTGCAGCCGACTTTCGACGGCGCCCGGCCACCTGACCGCAAAGAGATCTCGATCGGTGGCAAAAGCCTTAACCGCTCAAGGGATCAAAAATCGAGATCTTGCGAAGGCTATCCATAGGACATGGAAGCAGACGCTCAAGCCACGACTAAAGAACTTCGTGGGTGAAGTCTTCGTCTCTTCATCGGTCGCCCACGATGTTTCGCGCTTATTTCGAAGCGTTGGCTCAAGAAGCAAGTCCAATTCGAAGCTCGGCTCAAGATCTTTCAGAGAGCCAAGCCAAGCTACTTGATGAATTTTTGGCTTCTAAACCGGCTCATACCGACGCTATCACCGAACAATCCGAGGCCACCGAACAAAGACTTGAGAATATCCAATCGGCCTTGGAAGACAAGATCATCGAGCAATTGAACAATGTAAAGGCTCGACATGAACTCTCTTACAAGCAATTTGATGAAGTTCTAACTTTTGAGAGGAACGAGCTGCATGAGGCTTTGCAGACATCCACAATCAAATTCAGTCGCTGTCAACCTCCTTCAACAGCCTTCAGAACACAATACTTATCCCTACCCCGGCTGCAATTGATGATGCCAAAAAGGGGGAAAGTAGAAGAGGGAAGAGTATTGAGCCGACCAAAGGCAACAAGCAGAGTACTGAGAAGCTGACCCCCACCAAAAGTCCAAAGTCTAAGGGGGAAGCTACATTGAAGTCATCCCAGACTCAGACTCAGACTTAGAAGGGGTGAGGCCCAGGGTGTCCCAGCTGCGAACACTGCTGCGACCGGCCCAAGTGGCTCAGGATCCCAGGCTACTCATGCAACCCAGACTCCTACTGATATCATCAAGGAGGTTGCAGAGTATGCTGAACAGAAAGAGGACTCAGAGGACTCAGATGACGATAAAGAAGTCCCTCTACCTCCACCTGTTCAAGGCAAAGGTAAGAAAATTCTGAAACTCCCGACCCCTCCAGCAAAGAAACCCAAGAGATACATCTCAGCTGAGGAGGAGGCTCAGATTGCCGCTGATGAGAAGCTGGCAAGGGAGATCGCCGATGCTGAAGCTGCCAACAAACCAAAGTCTAAGCCTGCTAAAGGAAAGACTAAGGCACCAAAGACGCGGTGGAAAAAAGAAGGCGCCCGCTAGATTGCCTCCCGTAAAACTCGAATTGAAGATGATGAAGACAGGGAGAGGCAACAAGAAAAAGGCACCGAGCAAAGCAAGGTACATCCAAAACCAAATCCAAGACCTCTGCGACTCCGAACAAGCTCCTCGAAGCCTCAAGAGCAAGATGCGAAATTGAAGAAATCTTCGCTCGAGATGGATAGATATCTCTACAGAGGAGAGGAAGCTAGACAGATAGAGGCCGCCAGCGCAGGATACATTTGGCGGGCCTTGAGGCACTCGGGAAGCGTCATCGAACAAGAGGCCAGCCGAGAGTTCCTTCGAAAGCCGACATTCCTTATCGATACGTAAGGTTCGGGAAGCCAAACGATCCGAAAACACATAGATGGCCGAGATCGACGAATGGATGCCTATTCAGGTTCAATCGAGAGATGGGAATCGGCCAAGATAGAGTTTATCAAGAGAAATTATTTCCGGCGATTCGGCTCGAAATGTCTAAGGCCGATGCCTATGTCGAGTGGATGACCATTATCGAACCCGATCTTTACCCATATATGCACGGAGCAAGAATCGAAGGGGTAGTAGTCGGCGTTCTCGAAGCAAGGATCATTCCTCCACCCGAAAGACAAGACGACTCAAGACATCTCGGAATGATTGAACAAGAAGTGAAGAATGCTTGCGTTGAACGTAGGTCTAGAACAAGATGATCCAAGCAGACTTCGCCGAATACCGAAGCCGAGGAAGAACACATTCGAGAATGTATGGAGTCCCATCGCCCGAAGATCAATCCCAAGGTTTCATGAATAGGATTCAAGCGGTTTAAGGGTTCTCCTTCTTAGTTCTCTTCTTAGCTTAGCAATATTTGTAATGTACTGAACTGTTTATCATATTTATACAAATCTTCTTTTGGCTCTGACAACTACTTGTTGTCTAAATAGCCGTGTTTGCTTTATACTTTAACACTCAGAATCACTGAAGTGATTACTGACACACACACACTATTTATTTACTTGTCAGTTTTTGCTCGGTTAGATCTCTGATAGACTAGACTTTCGTAGAGTTATTATTTCTCTTAAGGGGAAATTGTTCTACCCTGTCTCCCTCAGTAGTCTAGCACTTACCAGACAACTCCACTGATCCTACTTGTAATATTTGTACGGAGCTCTGTTTCTGAGTAAGTTAGTGTTTAGCATAGTTGATAGGACATAGATGATAGGTTTTGGCATCATCAAATAGGGGAAAATTGTTGGGTGATGATTCCATCCTCAAGCCTTTGTTTCACTCAATGGGAAATGATTCGGTCTTAGACACGGATCTTAAGCTCAGTAGCCTTGTGCTCTGTACTTGTCTGAAGATTTGAAGATCCCAAAACCCTATCTGAATGATAAACTATTCCCTTGTATCTGTTTTGTCTCTGAGGTTTCAGACTCAGTAGACACTCTGCTCTGGTCAAGGCGCTCAGTAGCTTATCTACCTCGGCACCGGTGTAGAAGACTCGGTGATCTTGGACTCGGCGGGAGCAAGATATGCGAGAGAGTCGGTTGAACCGAACTCGCCAGAGTAGTTCATCCGAACTCGGAGCCGACCTTCGTAGTGTACCTCAAAGATTATACCTACCGACTACGGGATCGACTCAAGAACGGCGTATAGTCTTCGGGGATGCCGAGAATCTTTTGAAAGACAATCAGCATTGTCATGTACGAGGAAGAGAGAAGTCAGCTTCAGTCTGTCTCGAAGTTTGTGCTGTCTCAACCACTCCATCCACCTCGACGAATGACAAGCATACACGTGTCTTCTCACCTGCTAAAGCTGCAGTCAACCTTTTACCTAAAAAGGTGGGAAAGTACACTGTTACCTACACCAAAAGAGCCGTTTGCTACCAAAAAGAGAGAGAGAGAAGAAGATCGTCTCCAACGGATCTATTTCAATCTCTTCTCTATAAATAGAGGGATCATTCAAGATTTGAAACACACGATGCCTAGAACACAAGAGAGCGCGAAAAAGAGCGAATTCCAAAGAACAAAGTCTTAGCAAGAACTTGAAGAACAATCTCCGGCGAAAGACTACATTCTAGCTCATAGGGAATCAAGCTATACCGACATATAAAGCCTCTAGTATCCAAATCGACGTTACACGAACTCAAAGCTTACCTTCAGCTGTTCGTCGATCTAGAAGCTACTCTCATATTCCCTATCCCTCTAACCCTAAGCTCAACCGTTCTTATCTATAGCTTAGACGAAGGAGTTCACATTTGAACCCAATCCTTATTGTATAAGGACTCCTTCACTGTTGGAGAAGTTTGTCAAACACTTTAAGTTTGATAGTGTTGTAAACCGAGACTTGGATCGGATAAAAACCAAGACGCGGCTTTGCCCGAGTGTGCAAGGCGATCGAGACTAACTCAGGATAATAAATAGCCTCCCGATCATTCGGGACAGTGGACGTAGGATTTGAGCGATATCCGAACCACTTTAAAAATCCTCGTGTCTCTTATTGCTTTCTTAATCGTTGCATTGATTTTACTATTCATACCGAACATCATATTTAAAATCAATCAACTGTCTCAAAGATACCGAACTTTTAATCTACTGAACTGAGACTTAAAACGTTTTCTCACAAACTGATTTGGGCCTACACTATTCCGTGCACTGAACTCTTACTGTAGATACTGAATTCTGACCTAGTTAGTTAGCAGATCTCAGCTGAGTCAGTACTCTTAGCCTTTAACTCAATTCAGAACAGTTGTTTGGTCTGCTGAACTGTTTCAGTCAGACACCATCCTGAATAGGACTGTTCGAGTTCGAAGTTGAGAAATCGAATCAGGTGTATTCACCCCCCTCCCCCTCTACACCTGACCGTACACTCGGGACCAACACGCAGGCGCGGGTATCCGCAAACGGGTACCCGCGGCGCGGGGTACGGGTACCCGTCCCGCGCCCACCCCTACTTGCGGTATTGTGATTCATCAGTCTGAGGTAAATTACTCCCACTAGGATCAAGTGATGAGTCCAATTCATACTATACAAATTATGTCTGTTTTGGCGCCCACCTGGCTAGTTGGACCGTATTTCTGTGCTGTCTTGCAGATTTTTGTGCTGATGTGGCGATGACGAGTTGCTGAGGTGGCAGACGCGATTTGGGATTTAAAAGATGGATTTTTGGACGAAAATATGTAGAAGGAAGGTGGAGGATAAGGAAAGAAGAGATACGAAAATAATTAGATATGATATATCTAATAAATATCTTTCCATACTTGGATAAAAGACCTACTTCTACAAGGAAACTAGGGCATATATATATAAGAGAAGAATATGAACGAAAATGAGAATCTATTATCATCATCCCATTACCGCTGCATGAGAGAGAGAGGAGATCATTTATTATTCTTCACCACTTATTCATTATTTTAATCATCATGATCATTATTCCTTTTCCATGATTTTATTCACGCCGCAGCGAGAGAGAAATATCAGCACGTGAGAGAGCAGCAAGTTTAAAGTTTACAAACAGTTTCCTGATTCCGTTTTCTTAGTTTAGATTTGGATGTTTTCGACTTTGCTTTCCGTTGGATGATTTGGAGACTTCGTATTGGTATTTTCAAATCTTTTAATTTCAATTTTGTTCGCATTCGTGTTCTGGATCAGTTCGTGGAATTGTCATAATTTTCGTGCAGTTAATTTTGATTTTCAGCATGTTATTTAATCTGCCCAGTTTTATGGTCTGTTTGCCCAGTTGGACCGAAATGCGTAGTGAATTCCTTTTAGGATTCGGTAAAATGTGAAATGCGCACAACTTAATTTGTGAGACTTAGGCTTAATAATTAATCACTTAGGTTCCAGATTAATCTAGGTTAATTAATTGAATTAATTAATTTAGGCTTAATCACCATAGGTAAATTTAATTCATAGCTAATTTAGTACTTCCATCGTTTCTCCTGGGATTAGGCTAAATGAGTAGCAAAATTGTTATTTGAACAATAAGATTAATTTGGTAGGAGACTATTAGATGCCCACCATACGAGTAGGCTCCTAAGTTGTCCACCAACATAGGTTGCATTTAATTTAGAGAATTAGTCGTTTCAATGCTCACCATGGCGATTACCGAATAATTAAGGGGGAATAAGGGATGTGTCAGTTTAATTACGGTGTCCTGCAACTAATTGATTTAAGGGGATTAATTTATCTTTAGTGTCGAGAATCGATTGTTCGTGTGTGGAACATTTTGCTGAACCCGTTTTTCTTGCTTGATAAATTTGACTATTTAATTTCCGTTATTTAACTTTCTCGCCTAGTTTAGTGAGTCCAAAATTGTGTGGTTGCCAACCAAAACCTTGATTAATAGGAATTTTAGGTTTGAAATTCTCCGTTCCTGTGTTCGATACCTGTTGTTATACAAATTTGAGTTCTAGCAATTCTTGCAGGATTTATTTGGTGAAAACAACGATCACCATCAAGTGTTACTGGAATAGAAATACTCACACTAGGATCAAGTGTTACTATAGTTGAATTAGGATTGCTCCCAATAGCTTGTTCCTCAGATACCTCCAATGACCTATCAAGTACTAAACCCTGTGACTTAATCATTTCGAAAATAGGTTCCTGAATATCTCTAATCTTTCCCATTCCAAGAAAATCATTTTCCAGAAATGTTGCATTTATTGATTCTATCTCAGAAATACTTCCATCTTCTCGTTCTCCAATGAATACGCAAGCTTTCGACTGTTCAGAATATCTGATGAAAATACACTTTTTGCCTTGAGATCCAAGCTTCCCATACTTATGAGAAGTATCGAGTATGTATGCAGCAGATCCCTAAGGTCTTAGGTTACTTAGGTTAGGTTCTTTGCCCGTCCATAGTTCATAAGGAGTAGAAACTACTGATTTAGAAGGGACACGGTTCAGAATATATGCAACAGTCAACAAAGCATCTCCCTAAAAGGAAATTGGCAATTTAGCCTGTATCATCATTGATCGCACCATATCAAGCAATGTTCTGTTCCTCCTCCTCTCAGCTACGCATTTTGCTGGGGCGTATAAGGAGTACTCAGTTGCCTAATAATCCCCTTATGATTATATAAGGCCTTGAATTGATCTGATAGATACTCACGACCGCGATCGGTTCTCAAGGTCTTAATTGTTCTATTTGTTTGATTCTCTACTTCATTAATGTATCGTCTAAAACAATCCAATGCTTCAGACTTGTGAGAAATTAAATAGACATGACCAAAACGTATGTAGTCATCTATAAATGTAATGAAATAAGAAGCGTCGTGTCTAGCCTTTACACTCATAGGACCACAAATGTCTGAGTGTATTAGTTGCAATGGAAATTTGGCTCTAATAGCTTTACCAAAAGGTTTTCTAGTCATTTTTCCAGCAAGACAATTTTCACAAATAGACAAATCAACTTTACTAAGCAACCGCAAATGTCCTTTTCGCATTAATCGATTAATCCTATCTTTCCCAATTGACCTAATGTAGCATGCCACGTTTTATCATCAACAATTACATGACTAGAAGATTTAGCTGAATAACAACGATTAGTATGATATGCAAAAGTCGAGTTACTACAATCCATAACCATAAAATCACAGAAAGATGTACAGTACCAACAAGTGCACCATTATAATATAAACACATCATGTTTACTTCAAAAGTAAATGAATAACCAAGTCTTAATAGAACTAACGGAGATACTAAATTTCGTCGAATTTCTGGAGCATATAGGACATCTGAAGGATGAGAATTCGGCCACCATGCAAATCTAACTTGCAAGAACCAATTCCCTTGACTTCCATACGAGAGTCATTTCCCCTATATATCTAGTGTGAACCAGCGGTAACTCGACGATAGTCCACATAAGCATCTCGATCTCTAGTCACGTGGTCTGTGGCCCCTAAGTGTACAATCCACAAAGGAGAAGATTCAACCAATAAAACAGTGCTAGAGACAAAAGCAACATGACAAGAAGAGGAATAAAGTGATACCTTGTCCCTCTTGGGCTCAGGGCATTCACGAGCAAAGTGACTGAGTGTATTACAGTTAAAACACTTCATCTTTGTCTTATCCTTCCTTTTCTTTTGAAACTTCTTCTTGTTGTTGTTCTGCTTGTTCTTTCCTCCTCCCGTCTCTTTCCCCTTCTTCCCCTTGTTCTAGTTCCGTTTTCGTTTGAAGCCCGAAGCTTTCTTTGAACTAGATTCTGCCATGAAAACACTACCCGCAGGATTCACAGCTCCAAGCCGCTCATCCTCCAACTCAACATGTCGAGCCGCGTTGGTAAAAGTCTTAATGCCATCATTGTGGGCAAGGTTGACTTTGAGGTGTTCCCATTTGTTAGGAAGAGACCGGATTAAGGCTTGGATTTGTTGTTCCTCAGAGAGAACGTGTCCACCTGATTTGAGCTCCTGATCATGTTAGACATCACTCACAAATGTTGCTTAAAGTTATGATCAGCCTGCTTCTTGTACAAGTCAAACTTGATTGTCAACTGACGCAATCGAGTGACAGAAGTGCCATCGTACTTCTCCCTTAGATATTCCCAGATAGCATTGGCAGAAGTTTGTTGCTCACGTTCAGGAATCATGTCGTCAACAACAGAGCTTACAAGAATGCCGCGGGCAGTGGCAGTTTTCTTACGACAAGCTTGATAAGCTTCCTGATCACATCTCTCTTGATGACCGACAGAATCCCCAAGGTCAGCCATGACATGATTAATAGCATCAATGGTATCTTGCTCCTCTTGCTCATACTAAATTTCGTGACGCCAGGTGTCATAGTTGTTGCCATTAAGCTTATCCCCCTTATTGAGGTCAGCTATGATTGTTTTGCTTGCCATTTCTAGTATTAAAAGAAGGATTAATAATTGACATTTCGATGTTGCTAAGTTAGGTATATATAAAAATTTATGTTAAGTGAACTAACATCTGCAACAACTTAACTCATACAAAACATCGAAAGAAGACTTAAAATATCAATCATCAATCTCATACAAGCCTTATCAGAAGCAGAATTAATCCACAAAAACATAACTCGTTCTCCCACATAGGTAAAAAATATAAAGTGAAATCAACAAAAAATATTCATTCAAAACATGTGCATACTTGATTGTTCAAAAAACATCATAATGTACCAAAACAAAACGGGAAATATAGGTCATAATAGAATAAAGGAAATACATAAACTGCCTAACAAGAAAATCAAGAAAAATCATAAACTTAATTAGTCACTCTGTCATTGTGACCTACTCCCCATCCAGTCTAGTTGTAGTGTTAGGGATAACCTTTGTTAGTGCTCTATCACTAACACTTACATTGACCTCGACTCTAGACAAAGAATCCAAACGTCTTGACTTAAAATCCCTCAGCCCATTGTTCATTCTTAAATGAGCATTCTTCTTTTGCTCTTAGAAGCATCATCTTTTGATCTTCTAACACATAGAAATTGACATTGAGTTACTCTTTAAATACCCGTAAAAATGTTAATTTGATTAAAGAGAACATTGCAAGATTTAGAGGTCTATAAATGCCTTACCCTTGTACAATACAGAAGTAGCATAAACATTGTTAGCTATAGGAATAAAACAAATTAAAGAGTATTTCTGATTTAATACTTTTGAAATACCCTTGGATCGAAGATGAACTCGAACAACGGAGGTAGCAGCAGTAGTGGAGGGAAGAAGGGAAGTGTTGTTCCGAAAGAGAGGCAGCACGTCTCGACAATGGAAGGGAAGAAGATTGCAGAGATGGGAGAGAAAGATGTCAAGTCTGCTGCAGAGACTGTCAACAATCACAATAATAAGGGAAAAGTTAATCCCCACAACTAATTATTTACTAATAATAGTCATAATATGAAATTAGATCCCTCTTTCAAAATCTCTCTCCCAATGTTGTTCCACAACAATTTTTACTATACGGCCGTCCGTCCTACCGTATTTGTTAAAAACACATAATAAGGGATCCAATCCCCATAAATTTGTCTATGTTGGGTGCGTCTCACTCTATATCTATCTATATATTTATATAGGGAGTGGATCATGTGAGAACCTGCATTTAACGTGAGAACTGCGAACTATGCATAATCAACATATGTTTTATGCGTAATCCTTATGTTTTTTATGCAAAAAAATAGTATTTTTACATTTTGCATATTTCTTTTATGTTTTATGAAGAAGACAAAAAGTATAACATAACAGACTTTTTTGCATAAAATATATAAGGATTATGCATAAAACATGTAAGGATTATGCATAGTTCGTAGTTCTCACAATAACTATGGATTCTCACCAGATCCACACCTTATATATATATATTACAGTACGACATTGTGTGTATTGATATTTCACGTACATTACAATACTGAAAGTAAGATTCATAAGCTGAAACAAGGTTAGGAGAACGAAAACTATCAATACTGGTACAATATAGAAGATAATTAATTAAACACATTAATTCTTGAATAAGAGAAAAAAAAAAAAGAGATTACAACATGCAGGCAAGGTTAGTCTAATGCGTTTGTTAGTACAGAACAAGGTGTTCAATGAAATTTTAACACTAAAAAAATAAATATGCAGCAAAAATTAAAAGTGACGTACGGAGTAACTTTTTAATGGATGATGTATGTAGGAATAATATAATTCATCGCGTAGCCATATGGCCAAAAACAATAACTTTCTATGATTACTAATAAATTAAAAACACGTCGAGTATACTAAACCACATTCTCCTTTCACATCTTCCTGCTCAGAAGCAATCATGTACAAGGTAAGTTCAAAAGGAACGCATTACTACCCTAAACCTGATTTGAAGTATGATGCAATGATGATGTGAAATTGACAATGAAGGTTTTAGTATATATTTTTAGAACTAAACTTGAACTAGTGTAGTAGATATTATGATGTAGATATTTAGTTATTTGGATTATGTAATTGTATGGATTATTGTGATATAAAATGTGGATTATTGTGATAATATAATAAAAATTGTTGTGTATAAATAGAACTGTTGTGGTAAGCATCTATTACAACAATATTTAAGTCTTTTACATGATAAAAAATTATTTTTATAAACGTGTATAACAACACTTAAAAATTGTTGTCTTTGACCATAAATCGTTGCGGTGAGTGTCTACGACTAGGGTTATTAGTCGTCGTTATCATGCAAAATCATTGTTGTATATACCATACAACAGCATGATTTTCGACAACGGTTGAAAAAAGTTATGATAACAGCTAAAAACCGTTATCAAGGTCATTTATTGGTGATCGTCGTTTTCACCAAATAAATCCTGCAAAATGCTAGAACTTAAATTAGTATAGCAAACAGGTATCGAACACAGGAAACGAAGATTTTAACATTAAATTCCTATTAATCTATGGGGTTGGTTAGCGACCACGCAAGTTTTGGGAATTTTCGAAACTTACACAAGAAAGTAAATAGCAGGAAATGAAAATGGAGTAAACTTATGTAAAGAAAACGGGTCCAACATGTAATGCCCCGAAATTTTCAATAAAATGCATTGCATATCTATTCATGCATGTTATCAAGTGTTTTAGTTTTGTAAGTAAAAGCCTTAGAAATTAAAATAAAAATTAAAGCATCTATGTTATTTTTTCGTTAAATCATTTTTGTTATGTAAATTTTTTTTGGATTTTGAATGTGTTTATTTATTTAGAAATCATGTTAGAATTATTAGGCAGGAATAATATTTATTTATTTTTGATTTCCTAAACCTACTAGGATTCATGAAAGGATATAATATTTTATATTTGTTTGAAATTATTAGGAGATAATTTTATATTAAATTTTATGATTAAAATAGATATTTTATGTGTGATATAAATGTTTTAGGATAAAATCTAGTTGTGGTTATCCATATCCTAATTTATCTAGGATTGAATGTCTTATATGGTAAGTGATAGAATAAATACTATATAAAATACATAAGGACGAAAATAATTATGGATAAAATATGTTTGATACCTTATTTGATTAGGGATGTTTGGATAATGATTTTTAGGCTTATAAATACCCCTTAGTCGCTCATAATATAGCATCCCATAAATTTTCAAAAATCTGCCAGCATATCTGTGAACTGTTTCAAGAATTATTTACGTACCTTCCCTGAATCATATCATTGTGAAATTTTAGGAGAAGCTTCCTAGGTATGTCTAGTATACTCATTTATTTTTGTATAATTTTTAAAGCATTCTAAGTAATTGTTCAAAATTTTTATTCGTAACCTGCCAGTTTCTGACAGCATGTTCATGATCTTGAAAGGAAATTGTTTTTCATGTGTTATTTACATTGTTTTCGATCATGATTAATTTTAATGGGATATAATACATGTTAGGTCATTCATATTAAAAATATAGAATTTTTAGGATACGTTTACTATTTATTTGTTAATTTGTTTCTTGATGTGTCCGATTCTATTATGTCAATTCTTTGGTTGTTAAAATGTTTAAGTTTCATGAGAACAGAAAATCTGTCCTCCAATTTTACCTTCTCTGCCGAGAGTTCCAAGGCCAAATACATGATCTTAAGCTACTTGAAAAATTCCAGAAAAATTATAGAGATACAATTTAGGATGTCTTTAAGCTTTATGTAAATTTTGGGAATTTTTAAACAAGTCTTTATATTTTTCATGAATTTTACTTTTACACTACCGAGAAACCATGCTCTCTGGATAGGGCTTAGTAAAATGTTTATATCTCACACCACAAAAATGGTTTTCACTTGATTCTTTTTCCTAAATACTCTACACACGTAGGTATTTGTAAAAATATTTATTTCATATTTTTAACTTATGTGTATGAAAGCAGTTTAATACAAATGTCCGGGTAATCAGTCGGAGCATGCATTTTCGTATTCGGATTTTGGTGGAATATATTCTGTATTTTATGAAGTCGTTACTTATCTATAGAGATTGAAATTTTGATACGCTCTTTCTAATTATGTCCCCTAGATGTGTGTTAAATCTTAGAATTTGTAAAATTTGTTTAGTTCCCGAAGCTTATAGTTAAACCGCCTTTGTTGACGCAGTAGGTACTGTTTTGGTTATAACTCTGTTGGTCCCGAGTGTACGGTCAGGTGTAGAGGGGGGGGGGGGTGAATACACCTGATTCGATTTCTCAACTTCGAACACGAACAGTCCTATTCAGGATGGTGTCTGACTGAAACAGTTCAGCAGACCAAACAGCTGTTCTGAATCGTGTGCGGCAAAGAGTCTGACTCTACTGAGACCTGCTAGCTGACTGAGTTAGAAATTCAGTATCTACAGTAAGAGTTCAGCGTGCGGAAATGTGTGTAGGCCCAAATCAGTTGAGTGGTGAAAACGTTTTATGAAAGTCTCAGTTCAGCAGATATTCAGTTCAGTATGCTGAGACAGTTGATTGATTTAAAAGGAATGATGTTCAGTATGAATAGTAAAATCAATGCAACAGTTAAGAAAGCAATAGAGACACAGGATTTTTAAAGTGGTTCGGATATCGCTCAAATCCTACGTCCACTGTCCCGAAAGATCAGGAGGCTATTATTTATCCTGAGTTAGTCTCAGTCAGCTTGCGCACTGGGCAAAGCCGCGTCTTGGTTTTTATACTGATCCAAGTCTCAATTTACAACTATCAAACTTAGAAGTATTTGACAAACTTTCTCCAACGGTGAAGGAGTCCTTATACAATAAGGATCGGGTTCAAAGATGAACTCCTTCGTCTAAGCTATAGATAAGAACGGTTGAGCTTAGGGTTAGAGGGATAGGGAATATGAGTGAGTAGCTTCTAGATCGACGAACAGCTGAAGGTAAGCTATAAGTTCGTGTAACGTCGATTGGATACTAGAGGCTTTGTATGTCGGTTCAGCTTGATTCCCTATGAGCTAGAATGTAGTCTTTCGCCGGAAGATTGTTCTTCGAGTTCTTGCTAAGACATAGTTCTTTGGGTTCTTTGCTCGTTGAATGCTTTCTTGATTTTGGCTCTGTGGTTCGTGCATTCGGTGCATTCTTCTTGAATAATCCCTCTATTTATAGAGCAGAGATTGAAATAGATCCGTTGGAGACGATCTTCTTCTCTCTCTCTCTTTTGGTAGCAAACGACTCTTTTTGACGTAGGTAACAGTGCCTTTTCCTCCTTTTCCGGAAAGTGTTGACTTGCAGCTTTAGTAGGTAGGATGACACGTGTATGCTTGTCATTTGTCGAGGTGAATAAAGTGGTTGAGACAGAACAGACTTCGAGGCACACAGAAGCTGACTTCTCTCTTCCTCGTATATGACTATGCTGATTGCATTTCAAAAAGATCCGACGGTTCGTAAGACTCGCCGTGCCGAGTCCGATCCCGTAGTCGGTAGGTATAATGCTTGAGGTACACTCATCGAAGGTCAGCTCGAGTTCGGTGAACTACTCTGCCGAGTTCGGTTCGATCGACTCTCTCGCATATCGCTCCCGCCGAGTCCAAGATCACTGAGTCTTCTACAATGGTGCTGAGGCAAATAAGCTACTGAGCGCCTTGACCAGAGCAGAGTGTCTACTGAGTCTGAAACCTCAGAGACAGAACAAATACAAGGGAATGGTTCATCAGTCAGATAGGGTTTTGGGATCTTCAAATCTTTAGACAAGTACAGAGCACAAGGCTACTGAGCTTAAGATCAGTGTCTAAGACCGAATCATTTCCCACTAAGAGTAACAGTGCTGAGGATGGAATCATCATCCAACAAACTCTTAGAGGACTTATTATTTTGATATGAAACCAAATCTGGTGTGATTTAGACTCATTAAGGAATCTATGTGTAGAAAATTAAGATTTATGGAATGAATTCATGTTCTGTGGATTTTTTTTAAATAGGCATTTTGCACAAGTTAATATGGGACGTTGAAACCTATTTATAAGATAACTGTTTGTGTTACGTTTTCACTGGCATGCTATATAATAAGAAATTTATGAAATATTGTATATGTGAAATACATACACGACTTTCATGAATCATTAAGATGTTTGGATAAGTGTATTCCCCACTGAGTAGTCATACTCATCCCTTATATTTTAACACTTTTCAGGAAATGGATCGGCCGATGCGTAGAGGTGTTGGTGGTGATGGTCACACGAGGAAGGATTTATGAACTTATTATTGCATTAAAACTAGTTTTATCATGAACAGTGCATTTTATTTTCGAAAACTAATTGTTGCACTTGCTTTTATTTTAAGACTTCCGCTGAGTATGAAAATGACCTAAGTTTGCAACGTTTCTATTGAATGAACACGTTTTGAAAGAGCTGAAATATGCATGTTAAGTATGAAGTAACGTCCCTAGTTAAGTTTTGAAAATTGGGGCGTTACACAGCATGATGATTCACACGCACACACAATCGATCATCGACACTAAAGATAAATTAATCCTATAATCAATCAGTTGTAGGACACCGTAATTAAACTGACACATCCCCTATTCCCCCTTAATTATTCGGTAATCGCCATGGTGGACATTGAAACGACTACTTCTCTAAATTAGATGCAACCTACGTTGGTGGGCAACTAATATATTTAACACCTAATAAGCTTTAAGAACTAAGGGAACCCGATTTAGGAGCCTACTCATATGGTGGACATCTAATAGTCTCCTACCAAATTAATCCTATTGTTCTTTGAACAATTGTGCTACTTAATTAGCCTAATCCCACGAGAATCGATGGAAGTACTAAATTAGCTATGAATTAGATTAACCTAGGGTGATCAAGCCTAAATTAACTAATCCAATTAATTAACCAAGACTAATTTGGAACCTAAGTGATTAATTATTAAAGGCTAAGTCTCACGAATTCATAAAAGTTTGTACTTCACATCTCGCCGGCCCTTAAAAAGAATTTAGCTAAGCATATGGCCGACTGGGCAGGCGGACCGTAAAACTGGGCAGAACCCTAAACATGCTTAAATTCGAAAATTAAATTCACGAAAATTATAACAACTAGACGAACTGAATTAAACACGAAAGGAAACGAAATTAAATCTTGATAATCTGTGTTGGTCCCGAGAGTGAGTTCAGGTGTAGAGGGGGGGGGGTGAATACACCTGAATCCAAATTTCTCAACTTCGAACACGAACAGTCCTATTCAGGAAGATGCCGATGCGAAAATGATTCGGCGACCGCATAACCGTTTCGAATCGTGTTAAAGGCTAAAAAGTCGACACGGCTGAGATCTGCTAACTGACTAGGTCAGAATTCAGTATCGATCAGCAAGAGTTCAGTGCGCGGAATAGTGTAGGCCCAAATCAGTTTTTATGAGAAAACGTTTTAAGTCTCAGTTCAGTAGATAAGAAATTCGATATCGAGACAGTTAATTGATTTTAAATAAGATGTTCAGTATGCACAGTAAAATCAATGTAACAGTAACTAAACGACACAGTGATTTTTAAAGTGGTTCGGATATCAACAATCCTACGTCCACTGTCCCGATAGATCAGGAGGCTATTTATTATACTGAGTTAGTCTCAGTCAGCTTGTGCACAGGACAAAGGCGTGGCTTGGGGATTATACTGAGCAAGTCCCAGTTTACACTTCTATCAAACTTAAAGTGTTTGACAAACTTCTCCAACAGTGAAGGAGTCCTTATACAATAAGGATTGGGTTCAAAGGTGAACTCCTTCGTCTAAGCTATGGATATATCGGTTGAGCTTAGGGTTAGAGGGATGGGGAACAAGAATGTAGCTTCTAGAGCGACGAACAGCTGAGGTTTAGCTTTAAGTTTGTGTCACGTCGCTTGGATACTAGATGCTTTGTTGACGGTTCAACTTGGTTCCCTTATGAGCTTAAAGGTAGTCTTTCGCCGGAGATAACTCTTTCGATTCTTGCGGAAGACTTAGGCTTTTAGAATACGCTCGTTTGAAAGTTCGTGTGTGTGTTCGTTTCTTCGTTAGCTCGTGAACTCTCTAACTTCAAATCTTGAATGATCCCTCTATTTATAGAGAAGAGATTGAGAAAGATCCGTTGGAGACGATCTTCTTCTCTCTCCTTCTTTTTGGTAGCAAACGGCTCTTTTGGCGTAGGTAACAGTGCCTTTTCCTCCTTTTTCGAAAAGTGTTGACTTGCAGCTTTAGTAGGTAGGATGACACGTGTATGTTTGTCATTTGTCGAGGTGGATAGAGCGGTTGAGACAGCACAGACTTCGAGACAAGCTGAAGCTGACTTCTCTCATCCTCGTATATGACAATGATGATTGTCTTTCAAAAGATTCTGAGAGTCCTGAAGACTATCTGCCGATGCTGAGTCTGACCTTGTATTCAGTAGATAGACAGCTGAGATAAGTCTATCGAAGATCGGCTACGAGTCCAGATGAACTACTCTGCCGAGTTCGGTTCGATCGACTCTCTCGCATATCTTGCTCTGCCGAGTCCAAGATCACCGAGTCTTCTACACCGGTGCCGAGGCAAATAAGCTGCGAGCGCCTTGACCGAGAGCAGAGTGTCTACCGAGTCCGAAACCTCGAGACAAACAACATATACAACGGAATGGTTCACCAATCGATAGGGTTTTGGGATCTTCAAATCTTCTCAACGGTTCGTAGTACATAAGCTACCGAGCTTGGTTCAAGATAGAAGATAGAATCATTTCCCACCGAGTGAAACAAAGGCTTTGAGGATAGAATCTTCACCCAACAATTTCCCCCTATTTGATGATGCCAAAACCTATCATCTATGCTAACACTAAACAGACATAAACAAATCTCCTTACAATTTTACAAGTAAGATCAGAGGAGATGTTCCATCGGTTCTAGACTGCGAAAAACAAGGGCAAAAATAATTTCCTCCATTACATAGAAGCAATAATAGCGAGAATCTAACAAAGCAATAAACTGACAAGTAATAAAGAAAGTGAGTGTGTGTCGGTAATCACTTTAGTGATTCTGAGTGTTAAAGCATAAGACAAACACGGCTATTTAGACAACAAGTTGTTGTCGAGCCAAAAGAAGATTTGTATATATAAGAGTGATTCGGTTTAGTACATTACAAATCTTGCTAGACTATGAAGAGAGAATACTAAGACTATGGGCGCCTAAACTGCGCCGAATCCGGTCCATGAATCCTTGCGATTGTGTCTCGGAGCGGTGGCACACCATACATCCGGTACGTGGTCTTTCTCGGTTTCAAGTATTCCGCGAAGTCACTGGGTTATCATCTTGTAAGAATCTTTGATCGCGGCGTCCTTCACTTCACTTCAATAGTCGCAACATGAATTGAGTCATCCATTCTTCTTGGAGGTGGAATGATTACGGGTCCGGGAATCGAATCTCTTTCCCTTACGAAATGGCATTATACAAGTGGATGTAGAGATCCGCTTCGGTAAGCATCATCCATTCGAGCATAAGCTTCACTCTAGACTTGTTCGGCCGTAATCTCCGTAAATAATAGCGTTTGATGAACTCAATCTTCGAATTTTCCCATCTCTGAGTGAATTGAGCCGGCATCCACTCGTCTGTTCTCGGCCATCTGTGAGATTTCAGATCAGTGGCCTTCTTTCTGAACTTCCTGTAACGATAGGGAATGTCAGCTTTAGCAGGAGTTCTGTGCCTGGCTTCTTCCTCGGACGCTTCCTTAGAGCTTCCCGGATCGGCTAAGTGGATTCCGTTTCTCGTAGCCTCGATCCGTCTCGCCTCTTCGCCTCTATATAAATATCCGTACATCCGGGCGAATATGGCTTCGTCTCATCATCTAGCTCTTTAGGTTTACGGGAGGCATCTTCCGAGTCGGCGGGGTACTTGATTTTTCTTTCGATGTACCCTGCTTCTCAATACTCTGCTGCTTCTGCTCCTTCTCCTTTTCCCTGTCATCATCGTCTTCGATCATGAGCTTCCTTGGAGGTAGCCTGGCAGGCTTTCTTCCTCCTCTGCTTGGAGCTTTAGTTTTTCCTTTCACAGGCTTAGGCTTAGGCTTGTTTGCAGCTTTCGCTTCAGCAATCTCCCTTGCCAGCTTTTCATCAGCGGCAATCTGAGCCTCCTCTTCAGCTGAGATGTATCGTTTCGTTTTCTTTGCTGGAGGGGTCGGGAGTTTCAGTATCTTTTTGCCTTTGGCCTGAACAGGTGGAGGGAGAGGTGTTTCCTCTTCATCTGAATCTTCAGCAGCCTCCTCAGCATACTCTGCGACTTCCTTAATGATATCAGTGGGAGTCTGAGTCGCATGAGCAGCTTGGGTTCCTGAGCCACTTGGGCCGGTCTCAGCTGTGCTCGCAGCTGGGACACCCTGGGCCTCACCCATTTCAGTCTGAGTCTTCTTCTGAGTTGCTGTACCCTTAGTTTTTGCAGTTTTGGTGGGGGTCAGCTTCTCAGTACTCTTCTTTGCTGTACTCTCCTCTTTTCTTTCCTTCTCTTTTCCTTCCCCCTTTTTGGCATCATCAATAACAGCCGGGGTTGGGATGAGTAATGACCTTTCCAGACTTTTGTATGAGGTTGACAGATCATCAAGACGATCATTGATCTTAGTCAGAGCCTCATGCAGCTCGTTCCTCTCAGTTGCAAGATCTACCTTGTACTGCTGGTGTGAGAGGTCAGCCGCTTCCTTGAACTCTTTCAGCCTTTCAGAGATCTTATCTTCCACGACCAACTGAATGTTTTCAAGTTTGATTTCTGTGGCCTGGGCTTGTTCAGCGAAGGACTCAGAATGAGTAGACAAAGATGCCTTGAACTGTGCAAGAAGCTGAGCTTGTCCTTCCTGGAAGATCTTGAGCTGATCATCAAATTTCGTCTGCTGCTAAGCCAGTGCTTGAGTGACAATGGCAGAGACATCAGGGGCGGCTGATTGGGACATAGAGGATTTCGGCCCACGAAGCTCGGTAGCGGTGGCTTCGAATAGTCTTCTTCCACACGTTGTGGACTGCCTTGGCGAGGGCACGGTTCTGAGTGCCTTTGCTTTTGATAGCCCTCGCCACATACTTGGAACGTCGACGATGCGGGCTGGGCGCTACCTCGAATGCAGACTTCAACAAGAGTTGAGCGGGCTCTGTGGATGCTGAGGTACCAGCCATCGACTTCGCAGGTCCAAGGATACTGAGCGGACGCGGAGCTTCTGCAGAAGTGAGTGTATCCTTGTCCTGGGGATTTCCCTCATCGGGCTTTCCAGGGCTCGAATCATCGGGTGGGTCGTCATGGTCCGACCCATCCGAGGGTCTTGGGCCCGAGGCAAGTTGTCGATCATGTACCATTGCCAGCATTGCAGCCCTCAAATTTTCCATTGAGCTGTGGTCTTCAGGCTCTGAATAGCCTATTTGTTCCCTCAATCTCAGTTCTTCTTCATGAAGCTGCTGACAGAAGTAGTGGAGAACTAAGCGTTGTAGACGATGCCACTCCTGATGTCGCAGCAACATGTGGAGTCTTGCTGATTTGGCAATAAGCATCAGATCGGAGTAGTCAGCAAGCTCCGAAATCAGTTGAAGAATTTCTCGGGATGCTCTGTATAGAATCACTGACGCTTCCATCCTGATTGTTTCTTCTTCAGATGCCGTCTCAGATTCCAAGTCGATTGGAGACGTCTGATGTTCAGCAGGTGGCATACTGCTTAGTGGAGGAACTGTGAGGGGGCTGTCTAGGCATTGAATTTCTTCACTGTGAGCTTCAGTAGCCTCCCCTTGTTCCATCTCTATTGGTTCTTCAGTGGAGACTCCCTTCTCCACCGATTGAGTCTTCTCGAAAGACTCGGCTCATCTATTAGCCGCAAAGGCCGAATAGGTTGCTTGAGTAGCTTGTTCGGCGGGAGTTTCAGGAGATACCTCAGATTCAGCAGGCACGTCTGGGATGGCTTTCTTCAGTTTCTTAGCCAGTGCCTTAGATATTTTTGCTGGAGGTGTTCTCTTCTTTGAAGATGCAGCCTGCTGAGGCTTAGTCTGTTGAGCTTGGGGACCTGACCCTATCTGCTGAAGGGCAGCAGACTGGTTGTGGAAGCGCACCTTTTTCACATTGAAGTACTCTTTATCATCAAAGGTGACTTGGTCTGAACCACAGTGGTCTTCAATCATTACTGAGAGCTTCAGCCCATACAGTAGTTTCCCCTTCGCGCTCAGGATGCGTGTTGACTTGTCAAACTTGGCCGCTTGGATCATGAATTCTCGGATGAAGAAATCTGTCCAGTTGATCTTAGCGCCATCGTACATCGCCATCATTAATTGGATCTTAGGTCGAGAGACCTGATCGAATGAGCCAGCTTGGCTTGTCAGCAGCTGAGTGACAATGTAAGCCAAGGCTCTGTATTGTGGTAGCATGGCGTTCTTGGGAAAAGCAGCTCTGAAGGTTGTTGGCTTTCCGCAGAATATGGATAGGTACTCGTCTACTGAGTCGTCATTGTAGCCTACGGTGCTGATTCATTCAGATGGCAAGTCAAAGTTGTTCTTCAGTGCTTCCTTGATAGATATACGTTTCATCAGTTGGGAAGCATTGTTGATGGAGTAAGTTCTGAACCTCCCAATGATGTCTCCAGAGATGGAGTCTGAGTTGAGGTATATCTCAGCCACCTGTCGAGGAAGGAAGAAAGTTGGCTTCCTCGAAAGAAACTTCTCCAGACCGGACTCCCGTAGAGATGCGAAGATCTCATCCATGTAGTCTAGGTCGCACGCATCGAATTCCATGACTGGTTCGCACCAGACACGGCCTTTTGCAAGAATGTCCTCCATGTTATGAGGGGCACCTACAGTTATGTTCGCCATAGTACCTGTTACATAAGAATCTTATTAGTATCAGTTTTAGATACAACAGTTTATATATATTGATACTGAAGAAACAGAGAATACAGTAACAGTTCTAATAAGCATACCAATAAAATCGAGATAAGATATGAAGATGAAGTTGTAAGTAAGGATTGCTTTTGCAAATCTCGGATTTTTCGGACTTGAAAGATTTGAAGTATGCTAATGGCGGTTTGAGAAGATATGATCAAATATATATATCAAAAGTGAAGATGAACAGTTATTTGATCAAAGGTTGTGTTTAAACTGCTTTATAGAATGGACGGTCAAGATTAGAAGATATATTATAGGTAATGATCGCATATGCCGCCTAAGTCAAAGCCAGTTGTAAAATAGCCTAAGTAGTAACTGTGAAAAGACATGCATTAAATGCGTGCAGAGTTCAGCAAGCTTATGTATGGAATGTCGTGCATTAAATGAAATCCGTTAATAATAAAGACAAACCAAGAGATATTAATATCATGCTGAATCTTTGCCATAAATGCAAGATTCTGTTATATAAATTACTACTGAGTAGAGATACGCAAACCTGTCAGCTGAACATAGTAGTCAGCTGATACCTCGTGTAGATGGTTTCTGAATCTCTATGTACTGAATACATTCAGTACTGAAAGTGAACATTCCCCCTTACTGAAATGGTCCTCTCCTGAAACCTTTTACTGACTGGGGTCAGTAGGGTCCAAAGCAGACCTAGCTCTATCGAAAGTTCTCCGAATCGGATTCGCCTAGAGGCTTGGTCAGTATATCAGCCCGTTGCTTGTCAGTATGGATCTTTTCCATCCTGATATCCTTCTTTTCGACATGGTCACGAATGAAGTGATGTCTGATGTCCACGTGCTTGCATCTCGTGTGTAGTACAGGATTCTGAGTGATTGCAATGGCACTGGTACTATCGCAGAAGATCGACACTTCATTCTGAATGACGTCATAGTCTCTCAACTGCTGTCTCAGCCAAAGGATTTGGGCGCAACAACTTCCGGCAGCCATGTATTCAGCTTCATTAGTCGACGTAGCTACTGAGTGTTGTTTCTTTAAAAACCATGAGATCAGCTTGCTGCCAAGGAACTGACATGTTCCTGAAGTTGATTTTCGGTCAATTCTACATCTCGCATAGTCGGCATCGGAATAGCCGGTTAGTTCAATATTATCATCAGCGGATACCATAAACCCATGTCGGTGTTCCTCGAAGATAGCGGAGAATCTTCTTTGCCGAGTCCATATGGCTCGCCCGGATTCGCCCGAAATCGAGCAATGCATACACCTACGACATAAGTTATGTCAGGACGAGTAGCTGTTAAATATAATAATGAACCAATTATAGCACGATATTCGGTTTGGTCTACTGATACTCCCTCTTTATCAAGATCTATCTTCATATTCGTATTCATCGGGATCTTGATAGATTTGCGGGATGTGCAGCCGAATCTTTTGATGAGGTCTCGAGTGTATTTGCGTTGGTTGATGAACGTTCCCTTTTCAGATTGCTTGACTTGAAAACCAAGGAAGTAGTTCATTTCTCCCATCATTGACATCTCGAACTTATCCTTCATCATCTTTTCAAATTGTTGACACATGATGACATTCTTTGATCCGAATATGATGTCATCCACATAGATCTGCACAAGTAATAAGTCTTCTTCCAGTCGAATGCTGAATAGAGTGCGGTCTACTGTGCCTTTCTGAAAACCTTTATGAAGAAGAAACTCAGACAGGGTATCGTACCAAGCCCTGGGTCTTGTTTTAACCCATACAGAGCCTTTTTGAGTCTATATACTTGATGTCCCTGCTGAAAGCCGGGCGGTTGTTCCACATAGACTTCTTCTTTCAGCACGCCATTCAGGAACGCAGACTTCACATCCATTTGATAAACTCTGAATCTTTGATGTGTTGCGTAGGCTAGGAATAGTCTAATTGCCTCCAATCTTGCAACTGGAGCGAAGGTTTCATCGAAATCTATTCCTTCAGCTTGACAGTAGCCTTTAGCCACGAGCCGTGCTTTGTTCCTTACTATAACGTTGTTTTCATCTTGCTTGTTTTTGAAGACCCATTTGGTTCCAATGACATGTTGATGTCGGGGTCTGTCTACAAGCTCCCACACTTCGTTTCTCGTAAACTGATTCAGCTCCTCCTGCATAGCTATGATCCAGTCAGCATCCTTTAATGCATCCTCAATGGTCTGAGGCTCTTCAGTAGACAAGAAGCAGGAAAATAATGCGCTTTCTCCTTGACAGAATCTGGATCTTGTCTTGACATTAGCTCAGGGATCTCCAATGATTAGATCAGCAGTGTGAGCATCGAGCCACGATCTACGAAGTTTCAGCTCTTCATCTGAAATTTGTTCAACACAGATAGTAGGTGAGTTAGGCATTTCAGTTGTACTATTCTGAGATTGAAGAATTTCAGTGATAAGAGTATGGTCTACTGAGTCACCAGGTTCAGGGGCATTCAGCTCAGGAACATTAGTAGATGTTCCCCCTGAGTCGTTATTCTCAGTAGTGGTCTCAGTTACCTCTTGGGTTTCTTCATCGACCTGAGTTACCTGGGATTGATTCTGTTCGGGAGAATCAATCTGCTCGCCTACTTGCTCTGTCGGTTGAGATTCGAGAGATTTGTCTTCGGTTTCTTCATCTGAATCATCATCCCAACATAGCTGGATCTTTTCAGGTTTGTCCTTTAAGCTTAGATCCTATAGCTGTCTACTGATGTCCTCAGATTTAGAATTTGAGTTATTGCTCCTGTCTTCAGTAGCAAACTCGTTAAAAACAACATGAGGGCTTTCCTCCACGCAAAGAGTCCGATAGTGAATTACTCGAAAGCTTTGCTTGACCCGAGAGTATCCTAAGAATACTCCCCGATCCGACTTGCTATCAAAGGTCTTGACTGATCTTTCCCATTATTGTGGATAAAGCATGAACAACCAAAGATATGGAAATAAGATAGAGAAGGCTTCCTGCCGTTCCAAAGTTCATATGGTGTCGTCTTATGCTGCTTTGTCAGTAGAGATCTATTCTGAGTGTAACACGCAAGATCCGTTGCTTCGCCCATAATTTGGATGGGAGTCCCGAATCATGAGTAGAGTTCTAGCCGCTTCTTTGAGAGTTCTGTTCTTTCGTTCAAGCAACTCCATTTTCTTTGAGGTGTGCGGGCGGCCGATGTCTCATGCTCTATTCCTTCGCTCGTAACTCCTCTACCATGGAATTAAGGAACTCGGTTCCTGCGTCCGAACGTATTTTTCCGATCTTGGTGTTCTTCTCGACACCGAGCCTTTTCGTAAGCGTTGGTAACTCTGTTTTGACGTCAGACTTGTTGGCAATGAATATGACCCATGTGTAGCGCGAGTAGTCATCTATGACCACTAATGCATATTTCCTGCCTCTGATCGTCACTGGAGAGACTGGACCGAACAAATCCATATGTAGCAGCTGAAGGATTCCATCAGTGGAAGGAGATGGAACTGTTGGATTTTGATTCTTTGTTTGCTTTCCCTTCAGACATGCTTCACACTGAGTGTCTTTGCTGAATATTTCATTCGGCAGTCCCCTTGCTAGAGTGTCTCTTGCTAGTTTGTTGAGCGTCTTGAAGTTGAGATGGCTGAGTCTTCTATGCCATAGCCACCCCGTTCGATTATCGTTCTTCGCCAACAGACAAGCTTCGTGGTTCACTGAGTTCCATCAAGAACATATATGTTCTTTTCTGCGCGAACCCGATAACACCGTTTTCCCCGTAGATTTATCAATAACATCACGAAACCAGGCGTCAAATACCACTCTATTTGAATTATCACAAAATTGACTAACGAGAGAGAAGGTTATGCTTTGAAGTCCTTCAACATATGATACTCTTGGAACTTTGGCGGTTCCAATGCTTGAGTGTTCCATATCCTCTAGTATAGCCTTTTGCATTGTCTCCGAACTCAGTGCGGGTCCTTCTTCGGTGATATAATTCTTCAGTAGACTCCTTTGGTATGTCATATGTCTTGAGCATCCGCTGTCCACATACCATGGGTCTCTGCGCACCTGCAAAACAGAATTATATTCAGGTACCCTTTACTTTTGATTTTGGGTCCTTAGGTGTTAGTTTTAATAACCCAAATCTGTCTAACAACCTTGGTGGTTTCAGACATCTTCTTTCCACTAGAGTCAACATATCTGACCACTGGACTGGTCACAGGTGATTTCTGAGGCTTCTGAGGCTCAGGAGTCCTAATCTTCTGAGTTGGTGGACTGCTGACCTTTGCCTTCTGTGCGGCTTTCTGTTTCTTCTGACTTTTGGAACCTCTTCTGACTATAGGTTCATAATAATATGACCCATACTGAGCTGGATGTGTCAGTTTTGGAGATCCATACTGTAGGAATAATAGGGTTGGAAAACCGATACCTTCCTCCCGGTGTGTTGTCGCGGCTCCGATTGTTGCTCCTGTGTTAGACCTTCTGATCTGTGTCCCGGCCTTTTTCTCCCCCTGGGTGGTCAGAGATCTGAAGAAAATAAATTTATTTCTCTCTCTGTAACTCACGCCACTCTCGATTTTTATGAATCAATTGTGTGAGTTTCTGAACAGAATACTAATATATATAGGCTTCAAAAACCTATATAATATTAATATATTTGTAGCCCATTAATTTAATTATATTCCAATGGGCTTCCACATAACCAGCCCATAATATAATTAATTAATTTATTGGGCTACTAATATTTATCAATTAATTGGCCCAGCCAATTAATTCCAGATAAATGACATTATTAAATAATGTAAAAATACATTAATCCATTAATAATGAATTATGAGAGACAATAAATTACTAGACAACTAATTGGGCCAGACCAGGGATCCAATACAAGAAATAAAGTTGGGCTTCCAATTAATTAATTATCCATGCTCAGCCCAGAGCAAAATTAATTAATTAACACAGATTTATTCCACTAGAGAATCCGTGCTGACTTACCCCTTTATCCCAATTTGAGCAAGGGCTTGTATTTTAGACTTAATCGATCTCCGTATTTAAGATAGAAATATCCGTTAATTAATTAAGCTCAACGACACTTAAATTAATTAACATCTTATATTCTCTGAGTAGTACCACTCGACCTTATTAACACACCTGAACTTAATCAACCGGCCGGGTTTAGTGTGCTAATCCTTTCGAGTTCCTCAGGGGATATTATCAACCCATTTTACTAGGATACGGATGCAAGATACAGACAACCAGCCTGAGCCACAAATAACTACTAACACCCAAGATACGTAGATCCCGCCGCTCATTTGATGTTCACCATAGTAGGTCAAAGTGATAGATAGCCAAATGCACTCAGCGAAGTCTTACC
The DNA here is from genome assembly GCA_028984105.1 of Lavandula angustifolia. Lineage (NCBI taxonomy): Eukaryota > Viridiplantae > Streptophyta > Magnoliopsida > Lamiales > Lamiaceae > Lavandula > Lavandula angustifolia. Next base: position 28,416,634 of record CM054805.1, on the reverse strand, counting down.
AAGCTTAAGATCGGCTAAGTCACCGAGATCTTGGTTCTCCACTAAGGTCGGTTAGGAGAACACATCTCACCGTGATCCTTCAATACACCACCTTAAGTGTACCAGTAAAGACAAGCAGCTAAGACAAGCCACTTCTTATCTAAACTGCAGCTTAAACCGACAACTTCATCCTTAAGTTGTCTCAGCTGTTTTAACTGTTTATATCTTGTCGGTTCAACCAATTTGTGTTGTCTTCTCGTGATACCCGACACACCACACAAATCTAACTTTTATACAAGATAAAGGATAACATGTGCAAATATACATATTTATCGATAGGAGAATAAAACGGTGGTAAGGACAAAAACACATTGTATACAAGCATAAAAAGTGCTTCCAGTATACAAAATCCCAACAATTCTCCCACTTATACTAAAGTAAACTTTTAGTATACAATGTGTCTATATCTCAGCTATCTAGGTACAAACTAGTACCCAGCTATATGTTAGCTATCTATCCTATCTATCACGACATCTTCTCCCACTTATACAAAAGTTTCTGTAGTCCTAAGTGGGGGGCATCTCTACCATCCCTAAGCCACGAACATGCTTCTCGTGCGCGGGAGTGGTAAGCTCTTCGTGAAAGGATTAGCTAGGTTGACTTCGGTTCCAATTTTGTCAATCACCACGTCACCTCGATTTACGAATACTCGTATAATGTGGTACTTCCGGTCTATGTGTTTAAACGCCTTGTGAGATCTAGGTTCCTTAGAATTTGTCACTGCACCCGCATGATCACAATAAATCGTGATCGCCTTAGGCAAATTCTGAACAATATCAAGATCTTGGAGAAAATTCTTGAGCCATACTGCCTCTTTCGAGGCTTCTGACAGCCACATACTCTGCTTCCATGGTTGAGTCCGCAATGCATTTCTGCTTTGCACTCCTCCATGAAATGGCTCCACCTCCCAAGGTAAACACATAACCCGAGGTAGACTTCTACTCGTCTCTGTCAGCCTAGAAATCCGATTCTGTATAACCCAAAGACACTAGACTGTCTGACTGGTAAACAAGCCTATAATCTCTAGTCCGTTTAAGGTACTTGAGAATATGGTTGACCGCAGTCCAGTGTTCCTTTCCAGGGTTAGACTGATATCTTGAGACCATGCATACAACATGTGAGATATCTGCTCTCGTACAAAGGATCGCATACATGAGGCTACCGATAGCGGAAGCATATGGTACTAGCCTCATACTTTCTATCTCTTCAGGCGTTTTTAGGGCACTGATTCTTGGATAGAAAAATGCCATGTCTGAAAGGTACTGAACCTATCTTGGCATTTTGCATGCTAAAACGAGCAATAACAGTGTCAATGTAGGACACTTGTGACAAGCTTAACATCCTTCTTCTGGCGATCTCGAATAACATTGATCCCAAGGATGTAAGCAGCTTCATCTAAGTCCTTCATTTGAAACTGCTCGGATAACCACGTCTTTACGTCTGATAACACTTCAACATTATTGCTAATGAGAAGGATGTCATCTACATAAAATGCAAGAAACACCACTGATCCGTTAATACAAATACGTTACACACACCTCGTTAGGACAGGATACAAATCCATAGGATTTGACTACCTCGTCGAAAACGCTGGTGCCATAACCGGAAATCTTGCTTAAGTCCATGAATAGACTTCTTAAGCTTCCAAACTAGATGCTCTTCGCCCTCATTCACATAACCATCTGGCTGCTTCATGTAGATGTCCCTACCTTTTTCAAGGTGACCGTTTAGGAAAGCGGTTTTGACATACATTGGTCAGATCTCTAGTTTCGTGTGAGCTGATATGGCAAGGAGAATCCGAATGGACTTGATCATTGCTATAGGCGAGAAGGTCTCTTCATAATCGATACCTTCTTTCTGGGTAAAACCCTTCGCCACTAGTCTGGCCTTAAACGCCATGATCTCTTCATTCGGTGCTCTCTCTTTCTCTTGTATACCCACTTACTACCAATAGCATTGAAGCCCTTAGGTAGTTCAGTGATCTCGTATACATCCATATCAGTTATGGACTCAAATTCTGAGTCCATGGTGCATCTACATCTCCCACTGCTTCGTTATAAGTCCAGGGATCCACGGTATCTTGTTCATCTGCCAGGAGATAATTAAACGTCTCCATAGTGAACATATACCGATCAGGTGTAAATATCACCCTCCCACTACGTCGAACAGTGTCAGGAGCTGTGTTAATAGATTGTGCAGTTACTCGTGGAGTACTATCTTGCACAACTGGCTGTTCAAGTGGAACCCGACCACCTTGTAATTCCTCAAGGATGATGTCGACTCGAGATTTTTGGTTACTAATGTAATCCTCTTCTAAGAACCGAGTGTTAGGGCTAACAACGATCTTCTGTTCTTTAGGATCATAAAAGTATCCACCTTTCGTTTCCTTCGGATGCCCTATGAACAACATCACTTCTGAACGTGATTCCAATTTGTCGGCCTGCCTATTTAGCACATAAGCTGGATAACCCCAAATCCTTAAGTGGTGCATACTGGGTTTGTGCCCGCACAACTCGAAAGGGATCTTTTGTACCGACTCGGAATGCACACGGTTCAGCAAGTATGCTGCAGTCTCTAAGGCATATCCCCAAAAGAAAACTGGCAAAGTTGCATAACTCATCATCGACTGAACCATCTCTAAGAGACTTCGGTTCCTTCTCTCTGACACACCATTCTGCTGAGGCGTGCCCGGTGATGTCAGCTGGGATGTAATCCCACATTCTGTCAAGTAGTCCTTGAACTCGTTGGACAGGTATTCCCCACCACGATTAGATCGTAGTGTTTTGATTTCTTTACCTAGCTTCTTCTCCACGAGCTTGTGTAGACATAGACCCACACAAGTCAGAATGTATCAAACTTAATGCTTCTGTGGCTCTATAACCCTTTGCCTTCAAAGGCCTAGTCATCATCTTTCCTTCCAAACAGGTTTCACAAGTTGGAAACGGTTCAATCTTGGAGAGACTCCAATGATCCACATTCCACCAACCTCTGAGTCCTGTTAAGATTGATGTGACCTAGTCTTAAGTGCCATAGATAAGTTTGGTTTACCTTAGAAGACTCTTTCCTCTTCTTAGGATTTGATGATGAGGAAGCAATATTAACAGAACTACGCGGTTTACAAGTAATAGTATATAAAGATCCGTTTAATGGTCCACCACAGATAAAATCATCGTCTTTCATGATAGAAACTTCACTATCAAAACTTGATTTATAACCATCCATGGTGCGAGTTTTGAAACAGAATAATGTTTCGCCTAAACTCAGGCACATATTAAACATCTTTAAGTACTAAAACAGAACTATCAAAAGATAGATTTAAATCTCCAATGGCAATTGCATGAACTTTCAATCCATTGCCCATTGAGACTACCACCTCGCCATTGCTCAATTACCTTTTCTGCAAGAAACCTTGCAAGGTGTAACAAACATGAACAGTTGCCCCCGAATCCACTACCCATTCATGGGTAGAAGAGGAAACCAGAACAGTTTCAGTTACAAGATCGACTCGCGTCTCTTTCTGTTTTGCCTTGACATCTGGATTATAATTCTTCCAGTGTCCTTTCTTACCATTCTTGAAGAACCTTCCTTTCTCCTTTGACATTTGCATGTCGCCGGTAAGGACCGTCTTCTTACTCCCACTGCTCTTCTTGAAATGTCCACCCTTTCTGTTCTTTTTCTGGTTTCCGCATTTTAGAGGATTCCTTGAACTACTAGGGATATTCAAGACTTGAGCACTCTTGCCCTTTTCTATAACCTCTTTGACCGCTACCAAAGATTTGAGTAACATACTCATAGAAAACTCGTTCTTAGACATAGCGGTCCTAAAAAAAAGTTCTTATAAAACCTTTGCAGAGCATTTATTGGGAAGGTAAGATATCTCTTCCACTTTGTAAAATTATTTAAAATTGTAAACCCGTTAGGGTTTGGTTGGTGAGACTGTTTAGGAACTCGAAATTAAAGTTTTTTGAACAGACATATCTGAAAAAATATAAATTAAAAGCATGTATAAAATTAATATTTGCACATAATTCGTAATTAACAATCATTGTAACCTTTTGAAAAACCAATGATGTTAAAAACCTCGAACCGCTCTAGGAATTCCACTAGCAAGCCACGCAGGTGGACGTTTACTAGCGTAACCCTAAACTAAGCTATTTACCTAGCTCTTTAATTCCAATCCACGTCAAGGTTCTTAAGACGAATGGAATTAATAGTTCGATATTCTGGACCATGTCACTATTAAAACGCGGGAAGGGATTTCGAGGGAAGTGAATTGTACCTGCGGTGACATCTAAGCATTGACCATTAATTTGACCAAAATAGAATCAAATTCTCGAAATTGACATACTTACTCGAACCATGCCGCATTCAATTTGATCTAATTAGCCATCTTATTTAATTATTATCTTCTAGAGTACTCGTGTTTACTAGGCACGCAAGCCACGCAGGTGGACGTTTACGGCTTCGCTCCCACTACTCAATAATAATTAAATATTATTTTGGAAAACTCATCTCACAAAACTCGGTAGCTCAAAAATGCAAGCAAGCCACGCAGTGGACGTTTACTCACACAATCTTACTACTTTCGTGTAGAGTCCAATTAATGGAGGTCCGATTAATTGTTTAATATCCAAATTAATGGAATCTAATTAAACATTTAATTTTAAAAATTGCTTAGTCTTTTTATTCAAAAGGTTTGTAACGAATCATGCATATCACATAATTCCTAAAGCATGCAATTTCTAAGCGCATATAATAAAACGTGCTCGCGAAAAATAAAACATGCTTTAACAATGACATAAATCCTATTTACATGCTTTTCTAAGCACAATTAATCACATAATTGCATGCTAAAGCGTAATAATAAATAAACGCGCAAATAGGAAATTTAAAATCGTTATCGGGCTTTAAAACACGTAATCCCTAACTATTACAATGCCCGATCAAAATAGAGATCTTCAAAATCTTCAAAAATCATCGAATGCGAAACTGCGTCGAAAACGCACCGAACGTCCGTCGCCACGTCATCAGTGGGTCCGCCACGTGGCGCCCACGTGGCGCATGCATGGACGCCATACTCGGCTAGGGGCCGACGTGGCGCGCCACGCGCCGTGCACCACGTCATCATCTTCCTCACGAAACTGCCGCCGCCACCGTCTTCTTCCGGGCCGGTTTACGGTCGGCCGTCTACACCGGGAGGGTCGCCGGACCACGGAGAGGCTGGAACCGGCCTTCCCATGCCGAGACGCCGCCGAAACGGCGTGAATTGGCGCTTGTGCGCAGCGCGTCTGCCGCCGCGCGCGCGCGCCGCCGCGCCGTTTCCGAGCGTCTCCGCCCCTCCTACACCGTCTCCAGCCCTGAACGACGTCCCCAGGACATCGGATCTGTGAAGAACGGTCGCCTGGAGCCGCCGCCGCGTCGCGTGCAGTGCGATAAATCGCGCCTCCGCCGCCGCGCGTTTGCCGCCCAAATTCGACTTTTCCGAGCCACGATTCGATCAATTGAAAGAGGGGAAACGTAATTGGAACACTCACGACCACCGGGTAACGGATTCCGCCTGAGATTAGTTCCTCAATTTCCCGAATTTCAAACGATTCGCCGGAACGAATTCATGGTGAGCAGCGAACTTCAGACGTCGATTCCGATCGCATCCGGGATCGGATGATCCGTTGCAACCTATCGACGCGAAGCTCGTAAGACGAGGATTTCAACGGTGCAATCCGATAGTCGATCCGACATCGTACGCGTCGGGAATCTCCGCCGCAAGATGCGGCGGAACCCTAGAAAACTAGGGTTTTCCTGCGAAAATCTGATTTTTCGTCGTCTCGATTTTCGTGCCTTCCGGACCAATTACAGTACAATTAAAATACAATCACATAGAACATTGATCCTATCAACTACTCGTGGATTTTCTCACGAGAAAAACGTTACAACGGGGTCAAAACAGTGGCTCGCAGGCCGCCCCAAATACGAAATAAGCCCGATAACGACGGAATAAAAACTAATTATGCAACAATCAGAGTCTCAACCTGGCTATGATACCAATTGTAGGAATAATAGGGTTGGAAAACCGATACCTTCCTCCCGGTGTGTTGTCGCGACTCCGATTGTTGCTCCTGTGTTAGACCTTCTGATCTGTGTCCTGGCCTTTTCTCCCTACGGGTGGTCGAGATCTCGAAGAAAATAAATTTATTTCTCTCTCCGTAACTCACGCCACTCTCGATTTTTATGAATCAATTGTGTGAGTTTACGAACGTAATACTAATATATATAGGCTTCAAAAACCTATATAATATTAATATATTTGTAGCCCATTAATTTAATTATATTCCAATGGGCTTCCACATAACCAGCCCATAATATAATTAATTAATTTATTGGGCTACTAATATTTATCAATTAATTGGCCCAGCCAATTAATTCCAGATAAATGATATTATTAAATAATGTAAAAATACATTAATCCATTAATAATGAATTATGAGAGACAATAAATTACTAGACAACTAATTGGGCCAGACCAGGGATCCAATACAAGAAATAAAGCTGGGCTTCCAATTAATTAATTATCCATGCTCAGCCCAGAGCAAAATTAATTAATTAACACAGATTCATTCCACTAGAGAATCCGTGCTGACTTACCCCTTTATCCCAATTTGAGCAAGGGCTTGTATTTTAGACTTAATCGATCTCCGTATTTAAGATAGAAATATCCGTTAATTAATTAAGCTCACTGACAGCTTAAATTAATTAACATCTTGTATTCCTGAGTAGTACCACTCGACCTTATTAACACACCTGAACTTAATCAACCGACCGGGTTTAGTGTGCTAATCCTTTCGAGTTCCACAGGGGATATTATCAACCCATTTTACTAGGATACGGATGCAAGATACAGACAACCAGCCTGAGCCACAAATAACTACTAACACCCAAGATACGTAGATGTCGCCGCTCATTTGACGTTCACCATAGTAGGTCAAAGTCATAGATAGCCAAATGCACTCAGCTGAAGTCTTACCAAGCTTAAGATCAGCTAAGTTACCGAGATCTTGGTTCTCCACTTAGGTCAGTTCGGAGAACACATCTCACTGTGATCCTTCAATACACCACCTTAAGTGTACCAGTAAAGACAAGCAGCTAAGACAAGCCACTTCTTATCTAAACTGCAGGTTAAACCGACAACTTCATCTTTAAGTTGTCTCAGCTGTGTTAATTGTTTATATCTTGTCAGTTCAACCAATTTGTGTTGTCTTCTATGATACCCGACACACCACACAAATCTAACTTTTATACAAGATAAAGGATAACATGTGCAAATATACATATTTATCAGATAGGAGAATAAAACAGTGGTAAGGACAAAAACACATTGTATACAAGCATAAAAAGTGCTTCCAGTATACAAAATCCCAACACACACTGATCGGCCAATTTTGATTTGCTGGTTCCCCCTTGACTGAACTGGGGTACTTTGGCTTTGATCTTGTTGTCAGAATGCTGCTGAGTAGGATGAGGTGCTTTCATCTTTTGTTTGTTCTTTGCGATGGGGTTCAGTATATCAGCATTGATGGTCTTTCCTCGAACAAACCTATCAGCAAGCCGTCCTTCTGAGTGTACTGGGGCAGACGAGGAAGCTCCCTGGCTGAATCCAAGTCCTTCCTTGCTTGTTAGCATAGCCTCCAATTTCTTTTCAGCGCCCATGTACCTCTCAGTCATCAGGTTTCTCCAGACATCATCACTTTTCTTCAGTGCATCATGTTCGGTCTGAAGTCTCGACGTTTTTGCTTCAAAGGACTCGGTTCAAGATCTTTCCGAGTCAAGTCATTGGTCAAAACTGAACTCCGATCTTCTTGATGCTGAGACTTGGCCATCAGAAAGTTTATCTCCTCCCTGAGTCTCACCACAAGTCCTTCGGCCTCAGTAGTAACCTGACTCTCCTGAGAAAGTCTCTGATTCTCCACTTTCAGGGTATCCAACTCCTGAAGAGTCTTGCTGAGCTGCAGACTCATTTGAATTTGTTCATCTAGTAGATCTTCATATGCGGTTGTGATGTCCAAATTCCCATCTCGCACTCGAAACATTGTCGTGTGTGCGGTGTGAAGAGGAGTTGATCGGTTCATGAGAATTTACCTCATCCTCTTCGCCCGCCATCATGCACATTTCGGTCGATTCATCCGCTTCATGCTCTAAGGCCATGAAGGTCGCTTCATCGTCGATGAATCCATAAAGGAGTCGACCTCTTCCGAGTCGTCCGAGATTTCGCCACTATGTAGAATTGTCTTTTCGGGCGAATTTCTCTCTCCTTGCCTTACGTGCTTGCGCGTTCAAGCACTACCGAGCTCGGGACAATCATATTGATAATGTCCCGGCTTTTTGCGGTTGTAGCAAGTGATGACTTTTTCTTCTTTGGTTGCACTATCCCTTGAGGGTCTTTGAGTCATCTTTCTTTCGCATTCGGAAGATTGTGAGTCGGAGAGCGTTTTGGTGTATATTCCGACTTACCTTTTGTGTCTCGGTATGCTTTAGTCGGCCTTTCTATGCCTCTCTTTCTCCTTCCGATACTTTACAATGAGCAACGCATACTTCGAGCGAGACTTCCTTCTTGTAGATCATTGAGTGAAGGCTCGCCTTACTCGTCGTCTTGCTCGTCACGGGAGATGCTTTGTCTTGACCGTTGCTTTGAAAGCATGGTCGATCTTTGTGTCGGCTTCGCTCTCGCCTTTCGTTGAGGTCTCGTTGAACTCAAACTCCTCCGCCCGTAATTACGAAAAGATATGGTCGGGAGAGACAACATCTAAATCGAATGTCGCAATAGAGTGGCAAAAGGTGTCCAGTGTCCGTCCGACAGTGCCCTCAGTATATTTAGATTCATTTCTCGGTTGCTGAATGTCTTTCCCAGCCCGTTGATTGAGTTCATCAGATTGGTAAATCTGACGTTCAGATCTTCGATTTTGTCACCAGGCATGAGAGACAAGCTTTCCAGCTTTTGGAGTTCCAGCGCTAGTTTATTCACTTTAATCTTCTGAGTCCCTCGACTCAGTAGCGCTAGAGCATCCCAGAGTTCTTTAGCGGTTTTGCATTCTTGAACCCTGCCAAGATAAGAATCGCTAAGAGTGGTTAGTATGGCATTCCTGGCGACTCGGTCTAGATTGTGAAGCTTCTTCTCTTCAGGAGTGAAGAGACTTCTGTCTTTAGGGATCTTCTTCCCAGTCACCATTCCTCCTCCTTCAGCTTGAGTTACAACACTATTGATCATGGGAACGATAGGTCCATCTTCAAGCACTTCAGTCATACTGTCATGGAGGGATGTCAGATGTGCTTCCATTCTGACTCGCCACACTCCATAATTCTCCACCGAGAACATGGGCACCATTCTTATACCTGACATATCAGCCATGAAAAATATTGATATGAATGTAGAGTGATATGCAGTGAAAAACGTTTTCCTCCGGATCCGTTCGAATAGACCAGTCTCAAAGTGACAAGAGTCTTAAGGAACTCCCGCTCTGATACCAATTGTTGGTCCCGAGAGTGAGTTCAGGTGTAGAGGGGGGGGGGGTGAATACACCTGAATCCAAATTTCTCAACTTCGAACACGAACAGTCCTATTCAGGAAGATGCCGTACTGAAAATGATTCAGCAAACCAGACAACTGTTCTAAATCGTGTTAAAGGCTAAAAGTCTGACTCGACTGAGATCTGCTAACTGACTAGGTCAGAATTCAGTATCTATCAGCAAGAGTTCAGTGCGCGGAATAGTGTAGGCCCAAATCGGTTTTTATGAGAAAACGTTTTAAGTCTCAGTTCAGTAGATAAGAAATTCAGTATACTGAGACAGTTAATTGATTTTAAATAAGATGTTCAGTATGCACAGTAAAATCAATGTAACAGTAAGTAAACGACACAGAGATTTTTAAAGTGGTTTGGATATCAACAATCCTACGTCCACTGTCCCGATAGATCAGGAGGCTATTTATTATACTGAGTTAGTCTCAGTCAGCTTGTGCACAGGACAAAGCCGTGGCTTGGGGATTATACTGAGCAAGTCCCAGTTTACACTTCTATCAAACTTAAAGTGTTTGACAAACTTCTCCAACAGTGAAGGAGTCCTTATACAATAAGGATTGGGTTCAAAGGTGAACTCCTTCGTCTAAGCTATGGATATATCGGTTGAGCTTAGGGTTAGAGGGATGGGAAACAAGAATGTAGCTTCTAGAGCGACGAACAGCTGAGGTTTAGCTTTAAGTTCGTGTCACGTCGCTTGGATACTAGATGCTTTGTTGATGGTTCAACTTGGTTCCCTTATGAGCTTAAAGGTAGTCTTTCGCCGGAGATAACTCTTTCGATTCTTGCGGAAGACTTAGGCTTTTAGAATACGCTCGTTTGAAAGTTCGTGTGTGTGTTCGTTTCTTCGTTAGCTCGTGAACTCTCTAACTTCAAATCTTGAATGATCCCTCTATTTATAGAGAAGAGATTGAGAAAGATCCGTTGGAGATGATCTTCTTCTCTCTCCTTCTTTTTGGTAGCAAACGGCTCTTTTGGCGTAGGTAACAGTGCCTTTTCCTCCTTTTTCGAAAAGTGTTGACTTGCAGCTTTAGTAGGTAGGATGACACGTGTATGTTTGTCATTTGTCGAGGTGGATAGAGCGGTTGAGACAGCACAGACTTCGAGACAAGCTGAAGCTGACTTCTCTCATCCTCGTATATGACAATGCTGATTGTCTTTCAAAAGATTCTGACAGTCCTGAAGACTATCTCGCCGATGCTTGAGTCCGACCTTGTATTCGGTAGATAGACAAGTGAGATAAGTCTGCGAAGATCAGCTCCGAGTCCAATGAACTACTCTGCCGAGTTCGGTTCGATCGACTCTCTCGCATATCTTTGCTCCCGCTGAGTCCAGTATCACTGAGTCTTCTACACTGGTGCTAAGGCAAATAAGCTACTGAGCGCCTTGACCAGAGCAGAGTGTCTACTGAGTCTGAAACCTCAGAGACAAACAACATATACAACGGAATGGTTCACCAATCAGATAGGGTTTTGGGATCTTCCAATCTTCTCAACAGTTCGAGTACATAAAGCACGAGCTTGGTTCAGTATAGAAGATAGAATCATTTCCCACTGAGTGAAACAGTGCTGAGGATAGAATCATCATCCAACAATCTGAAAATACCAGTTCAAAGGATTTCAAACCATCCAAACGATAAGCAAAGTCGAAAACTCCAAATCTAAACTAAGAAACGAAAGCAAAATAATGTTTGTGTCTCCAAATCTGATGATCACCAAATCTCGGTTGTAACACCCCGAAATTTTAGATATAAAATGTACTACATATCTAATAATGCATGCTATCAAGTGTTTTAGTTCTGTAAGTCGCGCTTAGAAATTAAAATGAAAATTAAAGCATTTATGTTATTTTTTTGTTAAATCATTTTTGTTATGTAAATTTATTTTTAATTTTGAAGGTCTTTGTTTATATCATATTATGATTATTTTTTTATTATTTAGAAATCATGTTACAATTATTAGGCAAGAATAATATTTATTTATTTTTGATTTCCTAAACATAATAGGATTCATAAAAGAATATAATATTTATTATTGTATTAAGTTATTAGGAGAAAATTTTATATTATATTTTAAGATTAAAAAAGATATTTTATGCGTGATATTCATGTTTTAGGATAAAATCTATTTATGTTTATCCATATCATAATTTATCCATGATTGAATCTCTTTATATGGTAAGTGATAGACTAAATTATATAAGTACGAAAATAATTATAGATAAAATATATTTGATACCTTATAGGATTAGGAATCTTTAGATAATGATTTCTAGGCCTTTTGATACCTTATACCCTTAGTCGCTAATAATATAGCATCCCATAAAATTTTTAAAAATCTGCCAGCATATCTGCGAACTGTTTAAAGAATTATTTACTCATCTTCCCGTCGTCCCCTCGTCTTGAAAATTTAGGATCGTCTTCCTAGATAAGTCTAGTACACTAGTTTAGTTTTGTAGAATTTTACAAGCATGATAAGTATTTGTTAAAAATTGTTATTCATAACCTGCCAGTTTTTGACAGCATGTTCATGAGCTTGATAGGAAAATTGTTTTTCATGTTTTCTTTAAATTGTTTTCGACCATGCTGAATTTTAATGGGATATAATAAATTTTAGGTCATTCATGTTAAAAATATAGAATTTTTAGGATACGTTAACTATTTATTTGTTAATTTGTTTCTTAATATGCCAAATTCTTTGCCAACATGCATGTAGGTTGAAAAACAAAAATTTTAACGTTACTATTAAATGAATTCTTGATTTGTGGTACATTTTATTGTGGTGAATATGTAATATGTTGCTCATGTTAAAGGTCTATAATTTTTTAGGACAATACTTTTATGATTTTATTAATTTATTCATGAATTGATGAATTACTCAATCCACGAATGAATTGTCAATAGAAATAAGTGTATGTTTAATATACTTAATTTTATTACTAGATGAAACCATTAAAATTGCATTATGTTTAATATACATTAGTTGATTATTCTGATCTATGTCTATTTATGAACTATTGAAATTATTGATGCATGCATGACATTCCATGTAGAGTTATTAATATAAATTATTGATGCATGCATGACATTCCATGTAGACTTAATCATTGACACCCATTATTTTTCATCAAAGTCAAGGTCAAGGTGGGGAATGTTACCGTTTATCTTTATTATACATTGTACTCGATATTTCATGTGATTATGACAGGCATGAAAGGAAAGGTCGAAATCGGGCCCTATGATCGAAATCGGATCCTGAAAGGAAAGGCAAGGGTCGAAATCGGGCCATAGGTTCGAATTCGAATCCTCTATGAAAAATCGGTCAAAATTCGGCCGTCAGTCGAAATCGGACTGTTTGAAAAGTTCATGTGGTCTGTGTGGCCAATTACAAGTTCATGTGGTCTGTGTGGCCGAGTATCTCTTTGCATGATCTAATTTTGCATGTCTTATCGGTGTGATATATAATTTTGGTAAATGTGTACATCTCCCACAGAGTAGTCGTACTCATCCCTACTATTTTAACATTTTTCAGGAAATGGTTCGGCCGATGCGTAGAGGTGTTGGTGATGATGGTCACACGAGGAAGGATTTATGAACTTATTATGGCATTAAAATTATTTTTATCATGAACTTTGCATTTTATTTTCGAGAACTAATAGTTGCATTTGCTTTTATTTTATTTAAGACTTCCGCTGAGTATGAAAATTAATTGAGCTTTTTAATGATTCTTTTCCATGAAAATGTTCTGAAAGAACTGAAATATGCATGATACGTATAAAGTAGCGTCCCTAGTTAAGTTTTAAAAATTGGGGCGTTACATCGGTTCTCTCTCTCGCTGATCTCGTGCGCGGAATGGTGTAAAGATCATAAGATTTTCATTCGTCTCCTCCCCTATATATAAGACAACTCATTTTCCATGTAGAAGTAGGGTTTTTATATCCAATATGAAAATATATTAATTAGATAAATCATATCCAATTTTTTCCATATCATCTCTTTCATTATCCTCCACCTTCCTTCTCTATAATTTCATCCCAAAATCAATCTTTTAACCCCAAATTCATGCCTGCCACCTCAGCGTCTTGTCATCGCCACGTCAGCACTAAAAATCTGCAAGACAGCACAGAAAATACGGTCCAACTGGCCAGATGGGCGCCAAAACAGACAGAATTTGTATAGTACGAATTGGACTCATCAAACATCCTTACACTTGAACTATACATGCCCTCAAGTAGAAGAAACACAAAAGAATACGTACTATTCAAATTCAGTCAATCCCCAAGACTCAAGACTCAAAATAAAAAGACACAAGACGAGAATTAGACAAGAAAAGACAAGGAAAAGACAAATACAAATACTCGGAACACAAGAACAAGGAGAAAAACAAGTCACGAACGAAAATAAGAAGCAATACCAACCATATCCGTAATCTCCGCACTCAAAGAACCAGCCATATGAATCTCAACAGACAAGTAGAGTTGCAAATTTTAGACAAGGCACACAAATCTCAACTTGGTCAAAAACCTAAGCAAAAGTGGATCATCCTCACGGTTCACTCAACACTCTCTAATCTAGGTCCGGTCAAGCCACTCAAAGAAAAGAGTCCACTCTATCACAATAAAAGATCATCACAACTGCAACATCAAGGAGATCTTTCTCTTTTGGTTGTAATGGGGCTGAGGACATAGACAAATTTGTTTTCGGTAAAGGCCCTAGGAGTTCTAAGCTCCAACAAATATATATGAATGTCATGCATGTCATACTTGTTTAAAATGAGATAATCAAGAGTAAATAAACAATGCCCACCACTAAAGAATTACACATCAAATGCTACTTAATATAACAACAAATACCCTTCAATTAAGCTGATTTTCCACTTTTTTTTGTTGTTGTTGTTTTTTTTATCAGCATTGTTCACTATTAACGAAAATCTGGGTACAAATACGATCGGACCTTAGATATTGCTATTCATACACAATTCAAGCCAACAATTAATTTCGTAGCATATACACTAGGTAGGCAAAAGATATATAAGAAGATCAATCTTACACAAGCATGTAAAACATGAAATAACACGGGAAAAGAGAAGGCTAAAAAGGCCTCGACTAAAATTTTCTGACTAAATCAAAGAATCGGTCAAGGCTCAAATTTAGTTCACTATGGGGTAATGTAAGGTAGGAAAGTATTGTCGCGGCCAAATAGTTTAATCCCTAGTGCCTCCTATCATGTATCGCAAGTGACTCACCTTTATTGCAACTTCGTGGACAAACACTCTCAAAGAAATTAGTAGGAAGTGTCATACTTTAAAGGCTCAAGTCTAATATATGGAGTGTGTAAAATTCGATCCACTACTTACTTATTATTTGTCATGTGCACCAAGCCCTACTCTTTACAACCACTAACATGCTTGCATATTAAAACATAAAGCACAAATAAAACAGGCTTAGCAAAGAACAAGAGTGCATCAACAACTTCAATTTTTGGCATGCTTCGACGACACAAAAAAAAGGACGACACAAAGTGAAACGTCGTAAAGACCTCCCTCCTGACACTTAATCCCTTGTGTGCCCTCACGCAAGAAAAGAAAAAGGGCGGAGAATCATGACAAAAAACACAAAACAAAAACAAACAAGCCCTCCTTACACTTGATCCCTACTAAGATCAAGTGTAGACACAACAAACAAGACAAAAACACAAAAAAAAAACACAGAATCAAAGACGCAAAAAATAAAAACGATGGGGAAACGACATCACCTATCGCCCCGCCTGGGCAGACGGGGCAGGACAGTCTGCTCTAGCTCATCAAACCGGTGACGAATCTTCCTCCTTACACTTAAGTCCACAACGTCCTTCGTAGCCTAGATCCGGAAAAACAACACAAAAACAAAGACCAAACAATAATAAAATCAAAGGAAATAAACGATAGTAAACTCGGGTTGCCTCCCGGTAGCGCCTCTCTTTACAGTCTTTGGCTAGACTATCTCCCAAGATCTACTTTGTGATGGTGTGCATAGTGGAGTCACATCCACTACTTTAATTACCCTATGCAATCTCTTCCCACGGTCTTTATACCACATGAAATCATCATAGGCTTCTCTCCAAAACTCCTTCTCACACTTGGTTGATGGCCTATCCACTTGCCAAATGATGGAAGTATGCTCCCTTGATGCCCTTTACTTGTGTCTTTTAGGTTGGGGCTTCAGCTTTGAAATGCATGGCTGATCATCAGAAGATAACAGTCTGATGTAAACGCTCTGCCTAGGCAAGTGGGCGATTCTGCCGCCAGTTTCGGGCGAAGCATAGAGTGCCATGATGCTCTCCTCAATCTCTTTATGTCTTTGGCATCCAAATCATCAAATCCATGTGTGAGAGTGAGTTCCATCTTATCCTGCAACAAATGCGTCTCAAGATATTCTTGGACAAAACTCTCAATAACGTCAGTAGAAAGGGCATCTTCATTCTCATGATCATTAGGTTTCTTAAGTGCATTATCAATATGATGAACATAAATTTCAATTTCATTATGATACTTAACACATATGGAAACTTCATCAACATCAATCACTGCCCTAATAGTCTTCAAAAATGGCCTACCCAACAGAACACCCGCAGTACCCTCAACTTGTCTATCATTGGTATCTATAACATAGAAATCAGCAGTATAGACAAAATTGTTAATTCTGACAAGGATATTTTCTAGTAAGCCTATGGGTGCAATGCATGATCTATCAGCAAGTTGTATAATCACTTGTGTAGACACCAACTCAACTTCAGTTAATTGATTATACACAGACAACGGCATAACATTGATTGATGCACCTAAGTCACACATAGCATGCTTAACCATCACATTTCCCATAAGACAAGGTAAATTAAACATACCTGGGTCTACGCACTTGGCGGGGAGCATCTTCTAGATGATTGCCGACACCGATGTATCCATCAATACCTTCCCGGACTGCTGGATCTTACCCGCTATGAAGTATTTGACAAATTTCTCAAATTAGGGAATCTTCACGGCTTCAAATAATCCATGTAATCCTTTTTCGCTGTCTGTTTCCTCTCCAATGCTTCAGGAAATGGTGGAGGCATGACAGTTTCAGGGTCTGTCTGGGCAGTTCGACTGTTTCTGGCAGTCAGCTCTTCATCCTCAATATTCTGCATTGTTGCAGGATCTGCCAGACTGCTCGGCTTGGCCAGTTCGGCGGTCTGTTCTGTTTCAGACCGAATCTTTTGAGGACTCGCATTCGGTGTTGGTTCGGACAACTCCTTTCCACTCCTTAACATGATGTGATTCAAACTATGGGCAGATGAATTTAGCTGAGTCTGAGAAGGTAATTGCCTTTGATTTGCCTTCATTTCATCTAGCGAAGTGGTCATTATAGACATTTGCTTGGTCAGATTTTCCAAGATATTTTGTTGCTCCCACTTCAATTGTTGCACTTCTCTCTTCACGGCTTGGATCTCATCATGATTTGAAGTTATTTTCTTCTGCATCTGCTTCTGATATACAATGGCATCTTTTTGAGAAGTAATCATCTCGCACATCAATTCTTCAAGCATAGAGGATCCCTAGTCGGCTTGGCCAGGCGGAGGCATGATTGATATTTTCATCTTCAATGTCATTTGATGCGAAGCTCGGTAAGGTCGCTCAGTACTGAGGGTAGGTGTCCGATATAAATTGTCATAGCGGTGGATGAGTTGTTGTACTTGACTTTGTGGAAATTCCACGTGCTTGTGTGTTCGGGCACCTTGCTCTCCATCAATTTCCTTGTTGAACTCATTCTCTTTCTTACCGTACATGCTAATTTGACTTAAATTAGCCATAGCATTGGGATTGGGCTTGGACTTGCGACGGTAATCGCCTCGACTTGCCTTCATTTCTTGAATCGAAGAATTCAACTTGGAGATTTGCTTGGATAAGTTCTCGATGGTGCTTTGATTATCCCTCTTGGTCTGATTAATCTCCTCTTGCATCTATTGTTGATAGACAATGGCGTTCTTCTGAGAATTAATTATATCAGCCATCATTTTCTCTAACGAGCTGTTCTGGTCCGTCTGGCCAGACGGTTGCCTCTACTGCTGAAATTGCCTTAGATGCAGAGGCTTGTAGGGTTGTTGATACCCTTGTTGTGGCGGTGGCTGAAACTGTTGATGCTGATATGTGGGCGGCTGGTATGTTTGTGGTGGAGGAATTCTCAGCTGTTGCGGCATTTGATCCTCTTGTCTCCATCTTAGGTTTGGATGATTCCATTGTGGTCCGTTCCAATTACCAGCTACATTTGCATCCTCTCCATGACATTGCAATGAAGTGTATCCCTTTTGTCCACATGCTCCACATGTGTGGTCAGCCATCAGTTGCGATGACGAAGAAGAGGAAGAATTCTTCTCTTCAAGCTGACTGAATTTCCCCTTCATTTTGAGTCCAACTTTCATGTCGAGATCGTCTAGAAAGTCTCCTCTTGAAAGGGTGACAGATATTCTTTGCATCCTTGGACCTTTATATTATGATATGGACTCGGCAAGGCCTTTAATGATAGTCTTGGCATAATTATAGTAGCTATTAGCAAAGCTACCCTTCAAACCAACATTCACCATGGTTTTGGACTCATCTGTCATCCCTTGGTAAAAACACTGCAGCAAATCCACATCAGAAAAACCATGGTTTGGGCAGCTATCAACTAGCTTCCCAAAATGCTCCCAATAAGCTCCAAAAGACTCATCAAGTTCTTGAGTAATTCCCGAAATCTCCTTTTTGAGAAAATTGGTCTTTGATTGAGGGAAGTACTTGTCTAAGAATGTCTGACGCATCTGAGCCCAAGTAGTAATAGACCTAGGTCGAAGTCCAGAAAACCATGCACGAGCTCCGTCTTGAAGAGTGAAGGGGAATGCTTTAAGTTTGAAAGTATCCAAATGGCCCTGCCTATGCAAATCGCAGACCTGATTGAATCTCTCCAAGAGAGAGAGAGGATTCTCGTTCAGCTTCCCATAAAATTTTGGACATACCGCGACCAAATTCAACTTCACATCGATTTGATCAATAGTGGTTATGTGAATTGGTTCGGGCAGGTTCGCTCCCAAGTTTCTCGAACCTGAGTTCATCTTCAGATTGGCTCCCTCTTCGTCGACCATGATTTCTTCTGAACTGCTCTCTTTAGAAAACTGATCCGCTTGGCCAGTCAGAGCAGTTTCGACTTCTGGTTCGCTGGTTCTGTCACCAGCTTCTGTTCTATCCTCTGTCTGGGCAGTTGAAGTAGTTTCTGCATGCGACAAAACTTGTTGCTTTTGCAGCTTTGTCGCCTTCCTATTCCTTTTCGCAGTCTTTTCAATTTCTGGATCAAAGTGTAGAAAAAGGTGGGAAGACCTGCTCATGCAACACTTAAAAAGCACAAAAGATCAATAGAAAAATAAGCTAAAAATAACACCGTTCCCCGGCAACGGCACCAATTTGGTGATCATCATCGTTTTCACCAAATAAATCATGCAAAATGCTACAACTTAAATTAGTATAGCAAACAGGTATCGAACACAGGGAACGAAGATTTTAACATTAAATTCCTATTAATCTATGGGGTTGGTTAGCGACCACACAAGTTTTGGGAATTTTCTAAACTAAAACAAGAAAGTAAATAGTAGGAAATGAATACGGAGTAAACTTATGCAAAGAAAACGGGTCCAGCAAGATGATTCACACGCATACACAATCAATCATCGACAATAAAGATAAATTAATCCCTATAAATCATTCAGTTGTAGGACGCCATAATTAAACTGACACATCCCCTATTCCCCCTTAATTATTCGGTAATCGCCATGGTGGACATTGAAACGACTACTTCTCTAAATTAGATGCAACCTACGTTGGTGGGCAACTAATAGATTTAACACCTAATCAGCTTTAAGAACTAAGGGAACCCGATTTAGGAGCCTACTCGTATGGTGGGCATCTAATAGTCTCCTACCAAATTAATCCTATTGTTCTTAGAACAATTGTGCTACTTATTTAGCCTAATCCCACAAGAATCGATGGAAGTACTAAATTAGCTATGAATTAGATTAACCTAGGGTGATCAAGCCTAAATTAACTAATTCAATTAATTAACCAAGACTAATTTGGAACATAAGTGATTAATTATTAAAGTCTAAGTCTCACGAATTCATAAAAGTTTGTGCTTCACATCTCGTCGGCCCTTAAAAAGAATTTAGCTACGCATATGGGTCCGACTGGGCAGGCGGACCGTAAAACTGGGCAGAACCCTAAACATGCTGAAATTTGAAAATTAAATGCACGAAAATTATAACAACTAGACGAGCTGAATTAAATAGGAAAGCAAACGAAATTAAATCTTGATAATCTGAAAATACCAGTTCGAAGGATTTCAAACCATCCAAACAATAAGCAAAGTCGAAAACTCCAAATCTAAACTAAGAAACGAAAGCAAAATAATGTTTGTGTCTCCAAATCTGATGATCTCCAAATCTCGGTTCTCTCTCTCGCTGATCTCGTGCGCGAAATGGTGTAAAGATCATATGATTTTTGTTCGTCTCCTCCCCTATATATAAGGCGGCTCATTTTCCTTGTAGAAGTAGGGTTTTTATATCCAATATGAAAAGATATTAATTAGATAAATCATATCCAATTCTTTCCATATCATCTCTTTCCTTATCCTCCACCTTCCTTCTCTATAATTTCATCCAAAAATCAATCTTTTAACCCCAAATTCGTGTCTGTCACCTCAGCATCTTGTCATTGCCACGTCAGCACTAAAATCTGCAAGACAACACAAAAAATATGGTGCAACTGGCCAGGTTGGCGCCAAAACATACAGAATTTGTATAGTACGAATTGGACTCATCACCTATGACAACGATTAAATATGAGCAAATATCTATGACAACGCCATCTACCACAAAATTAAGTTTTGTCGTAGACAATGGTTAATGCCTCTAGCAAGACACAAGAGTAAAATAGTTTGAAGTGTGATATTTATTGAATGCTTGCAAGTCTCTCTGCATGAGTGATGTTAGATGAATGCACTCGATGACATTTATACTCTGTTTGCTCATTTCTCTGTCTTCAAATGTGTACCCAATCCAATGTGAATTGGACTGTTTATATAGATATCCCTTGGAAGTAGTGGTGTAACGGTTCGGTTCGGTTCGGTTTTTAATACAATTTAGGAATCGAACCGAACATATGAAAGTGGTTCAATTCGGTTCGGTTTAAAGTGTACTTTACTTTTGGAACCGAACCGCTTAGAAATGGTTCGGTTCGGTTCATCGGTTCTACCTTTTTAAATCCTAAATAGATTTTTTTGAACCATAATATTCCATACATGCTTAACGTGAATGAAATCCAAGCACGACAACTCCAAAACATTAACAAAATATAAATATACTAAACATAACTACAAAAGTTAATCTCCAACTAGGGTCCAAAATATTAACAAAATATAAATATACTTAACATAACTGCAATAGTTAATCTCCAACTAGGGGAAACAAATTCATGACTCCACAATCCACATAGGAAGTAGCAAAATGAAACAATTTCATGACTCCACATAAACGGATGAACTAAGAACTCTCAGAAAAATTTCCTAGGGATGGAGGACTTGTTCAACTTTTACGTTTTGGTAGAAAAAGTGAAAATAGTATTGAGAATGAATTGAGAAATGAGAAAGAAGATGGAAATGAGAATTGAGAAGCCAGAAGAGTGGTGTAGTCAGGACTCAGTTGTGCGGCGTGCTCTACTGCCCTAGTGTAATAGTAGTATTAACATCTCTTTTTTAATTTTTTTAATTACGTATTTACATATGTGTCAATTACCTACTATACCCCTAGTAATCACATATTAGTATACTACCTAGTAAGTAGTAGGTAGTATTAACAAAAATCTTTATATTTCATTCGGTTCCATTGGTTCGGTTCGGTTTGAGCGGTTTCTAAACCTTTGGAACCGTGCACCGAACCGATTGTAAACGGTTTCAAAAAATATAAACCAAACCGAACCACGAAACCGAACCGAACCGCATTTTTCGGTTTGGTTCGGTTCGGTTCCGTCGGTTTCGCGGTTCGGACCGGAACCACTTACACCCCTACTTGGAAGTTGAATGAAGCTCCTCAAATCAATTCATCAACAAAGACATTACCATTAAGGTAATTAACCGTTACTCCGCGATTGCAATACATTCCATAAATTAAGAAGATGATATTGAGCAAATTGTATGATCACACCTCCGTCATTGTCGTTTCAATAATGTAGGCAACATTTACAATCTCATCCATATTAAACGAAAGACGTAATCTTCCTCCTTCATCATCTATCTCCACGATCATGGCTAATTGTTCCAGCTTGTTTCGTCCAAATTAAGTTGTTATTTGATTAAATCTCGATAATGTCAATTATTTAATCAATTAATAAACCTTCAAAAATATTTTGTGAATAAAAGAAATTAGAACAATAGAAATAAAGAACGTAATTAAATGTTTACAAAAATATAATAAATACCAACATCGTATACTTCAAATAATGGGTGTGTATTACTGTTGCGAAAAAAGGTATAGTGCATGTATTTTATTATTGATAAGACAGAGACTTGGTATATGTGAAAAATGGTTTTCTCCAATTTTGAGACAAACGTTTGTTAGGAAAGAAAAGGAAATTTGAAAACAAAGGTGAGGAGGAAAGAATATGGAATTATTCATGGCATGTTGTTGATTCTTGAAATATTATTGTTTTTAAGGTAGTTTCTACAATTGAAGTGATTTTTGCCGTTTCCCGTTTGAGAAAGAAAAAACAAAAGTCAATCCTACTACAACATTAATTAAATCGCCCCCACAAACACGGTGATTGAAATTGAAGTTTGTTGTTTTGAGGAAGCAAGAAGAAACAAAACAGAATCTTGACTTCAATCAATCCTAAAATGACAAAACTAACACGTAGCTAACGCACAAGTTCACCTTTAAACTAATCCAATTTACACTTTAAAGTCATTCTACAAGATGAAGTCTCAAATGGAATCATAATTCTGAAAATGGGTTAAATAAGAAGTAAACTATGTACATTCAATTAAGGCGGAACAAGAAAGGTAATTACTAATTAAGTAATGTGGCCTGACCTCTCCATACTAATTACTATTTACAGTCATTTAAAGCTTGATTGAAACATTACCAAATACAAACATTGTCTAACCTGCTTTAATTTTTAAAATTATCATTTATGAATAATAATAATAATAATAATAATAATAATAATAATAATAATAATAATAATAATAATAATAATAATAATAATAATAATTTTGTTTTAAATTCGGAAGTCTTTACCTATTAGGATTTCTAATTTCAGTAGTATTATTTAATTAGGATTTTTATGTCCTATTAGAATTATAGTAATTGTAGAGCTATAAAGCTCATTACTCTTATTTGTTTATCAATTAAATAGGATTTTTTCCTAATCTTATTCCTTTTTCCGAGAACACATTTAATTTGTGTTGGATGGTTGCAAAGTAGGAAGTATAATGCGAGAAAAATGAAGTTGTTTCGAACCTAAATTCAGATTAATTTTCATGTAATTACTCCATATTACTAACAAGAACTTCTGAATGTCAACCACGTGAGAGAAAGTTGTCGTTTTTCTTGGAATTTGCACGACCCCACTGCCTCTTCATCCCCATTTCCAGATACGCAAATACACACAAACATATATACATAACTCAACACCAACACAAACGAGGATTCAGTCTTTGTTACCAGATAGTCGGAGGAAATTTCTTAGGATTATTAACAAGATATGAAAAGAGTAATATTATCGACGTGTATGGCCAGAGATACGGACACTCAATATATGAAGTGATTTCTCTCTTCAAAACACAAAACATGATCCTTTCTTCCTTGAAACCACACTGAAATTATACCCAGAAATCAAAGGAAATTCATTGCCATATTGAGCCTATAAATACCCACCTAATATCTTCAATCATACACCACCTAAAACTCTAAATTAAACCAATACATTATAGCTAACTAATTTGATTTAGAGTTTGGTAAATCGATGAGTTCAAGCTACGGAGGGAATAAAGGGAGTATTTTCCCCAAGGACAGGACCAAGATTTCGACAATGATGGGGAAGAAAATTGCAGCGGCTGCGGGGAAAGTTGTGAAGACTGCTGTGAAAACTGTGAAGAAAAATATGGGAAAGTAAGCTACTCTTCAAATATGCCAACTAGTTTACGTTTTGAGTGTACATGTTGTGTGGAATATAATTGTTAGAGAGTGAATAACGTTGGCAGTTCATATATCATGCGTACGTTTGTATTATAGATCTACCAAGATTTGTTATCGTCGTGTTTGTTGTAAATTTATATATAGTTAGTAATTTTATCGACTTCGGAACTCTACTGCTTTTGTTTTCTTCCATTTTTATAATTTATATACCAGACTCACGTGAAGAATGGTGATACTCCATATGTTAGTAAAATGTAAAAGCTGTTATAAGTTAATTTAGCGACGACCTTTGTACAACAACACATACATTCCCCATCTTCCTTTTTTTAAATTAAATATGTTACATTTAGCATTTCCGTTTGAGCATGTTTGGAAGGAAATCTTGACTTGGTTTAGCCTCAAATCTAGCAAAATTAAAGGAAACAATGAGTTTATTTGTACTATACATGTAGGTACCACGCGTACGTTGCTAATTCCATTGCAACTACTTGTTAACTTGTAGATGAATTGGTGGTTTCCAGCAATCTAATGTTAAAATTAATAATACAGAATTAATTTTTAATTACATTGACTGCGCTAGCATGTAATTAAACAATTGTAGAATATAATTGATTGAAGAAACAACTGAGGAGTTCAATGTCTTCTCCTTTCGCTTTCTTAAACCAATATTGTCTCTGTTGCCACCGCCGGAGTAAAAATGATGATTGTCGTTGACCTGCAGGGACTGGGTAGTTGCTGAAAATAAATGAATAAAGTAGTCTGACTCAACCTTGTACGAGAGCGAGCGAATTCGTCATAACAAAAAGGTCTTCCTGCAAAACATAATACAAACACAACACAATGATCTCGATTGTTTGACAATCAAAGCATTTGCACCGATGAACGTACAAAACTAAATCTGATATTAATGCAAAACACATTTTTAAAGAACAAGATCACTTTCAAAAGTCTTATAGAAATTGGTCTCTAAATCCCAAACTTGAACCAACCTAACCACGGATTATTGACCGTACACAGTTTCCTTGATATATCTTGGTATGAATCGGTCGGCAACAGACCACCGCCACACAAAAACACAGTCTACGTGTTGCCGTGCATCAAACACACAAATATTTGAATACTTGAATTAACTAGAAAAATAACCATATATATGAAATAACATATATACTTGTTTCGTTCCTAATCTAAAAAAATGCAGAAAATAAAGAAACCTACGTACACATGCATGCACACACTACATATTCTAAAAGTGCCGGTCTCGTCAATAAATCCAACATTCCGAAATTTAATTATCAACAAGACTGCCATTTAATTAATTTCTTCTTCGAAATCACATACAAATGAGCAGCAACTTACTCGTGAAATACCCCACAAATATAATGTTGAACTGAAGAGAAATCTTACGACCTCGATGTCTATAAATACCGTACCTTTCTACAAAAAACAGAAACAAGGATAAAAATTGTTAGCTATTGCAATAGCACAAATTAATCAATATTATATTTCTGAATTAATACTTTTGAGATTAATTAAGATCGAAGATGAACTCGAACAAAGAAGGTAGCAAAGCAGCGAGGGCCGGTCCCGAGATTCCGGTGGCCCTAGGCGAAAAGCAAAAACGGGGCCCTCATTGAAGCTTTGTGAACCATATTTATAGCGAAAACTAGCACATGTTTCCATATTTGTGTACCTACATAACTTTAAAAGTAGAAACCGTAAAGTGCAACAAACTTTAAAAAAAAAGGATCGAATACTTATCAAAATAACTTAGACCTTCTAGCACTTTGAGATGCAAAATCATCAATAACATCATCAAGATCAAGTTTTTTCAATACCTCATTTTCAATACATAAAATTGCTAGTCCATTTAACCTTTCTTGAGACATAGTAGAACGCAAATATGATTTTATCAATTTTAGTTTTGAAAAACTTCTTTCTGCTGAAGCTACAGTAACAGGTATAGTCAACAATATTCGATATGCAATAGAAACATTAGGAAAACAATCTGAAGCTCTAACAAACTCAAAAACTTCACCTATTGACTTTATTTCTAAAGGTAAACACATTTGTAGCACTTGCAATTCTGAATATAAATCTTCAACATATATATCAAATTTATCATTATGTTTAAGCGCATTATCAAGATTAACACAACATTTATGCAATGTATTATCATCTAATTTAGATAACTTCTTATAATTAAATAAAAAACCAAAAATATCTTCAAAGACTACCAATTGCTCAAATCAAGTCTTCAAAGATAAAATAGCAATATCCACTATAACAATAAAATAATTAATCCTAAAAGACTCCTCAGCAGATAATGAAGTATCTTCATGACAACTTTCATCAAATTATTTTTTCCTATGAACCTTACGTTTTGGAGGAAAAATTGGATCAATTTCCATTTTAGATGCAAGCTCCTTAGCTAATGTCAATGCAGATTGAAAACCTTCATTCCTATACTTTTCGAAATAAGAAATCAAACCTTTCAAGATAGTTATTGCAAATTGTAATTTTTTGCTAATCAAATTTACTTTGTTCAAAATATTATGACATATAGTCATTCCTAACAAAAGTTCAAAATTCTCAAGTTCATTAGTAGCCAAAGACTCGGCCTCACTCCTAGTTTTAGCATCATCACTAACTCTTGATAATTCAAATAGAGCATCTCTTATTTCATTAGGTTGAGTTATTATAGCATGAACACTATTAACATGACTTTCCCATCTTATTGTTGACAACGATTTTAAAGTTAAATTATGTTGGATATGAGTCAGTAGATGATACTCAGTTGTTCGTGGTTAAAAGAAAATTGGGGGAAATCATAGTAGTACTATGGAATTGAAGATCCCAAAACCGAGCTGATATCAGTAGTACAGTGTGTCGTTAGGATTAGCTGATGTATAGGTTAGACTTGTTGTAATCGTTTTTATATTCTTGTCTAAGTCCTGTACGGGGTAATTGTTGAACTGATCTTCTGTCGAAGATACTTTTCAGAACCCCACGTCATCAGTGTAATCGCTTGCGTTCTTCAGTCATCAGCTGAGTAGACCTTAGTAGAAGCCAATCCAGCAGCTGATAAGTCATCAGCAGAAGAACTCATGCAAGCCCAAGCATTTCGCAGCCGCCACCGACTTACTCGGAAGTTACATTCCTTGTCGGCCGACTCGGTCGAAGAAGACAGAGACTTTGCGGTCTCATCGTATCCGACGTAAAGCGACCCAGCCTACTTAAGTCTTTTCGAAAGTTCAAGAGAAGATCATACGAGGTTGTTTGAACGGTCAACTCTGACATTCTCACCAACCACAAACCTCGACCAATGAGAAGCCGACAACGCCTTACCTGCTCCAAATAGTAAAGCTGCTCTCATGTACAGTAATTAACTGCGCTGCTGCAACAAGTACGAATTAATGGTCGTTTTCTTTGGAAGCTTGTGACACGTGGCATCGTCGTCTCCAACGGACATATGCCATAGCTCACATCTATAAATAGAGAAGATTTCGAAGCTCCACTAGCGCGAAGCACGAAATTAAAAAAAGGGAAATTGCTCAAGCTCTCAAACACTCTAGCAACTCAATCAGAACATCCAAATAAGAATCGCATTTACTAGAATACTTTTGTGGTTCTTCTCTCTAGAGTCTTCAGATCCCTTTCTTCTCTACCTAAGCTCATTGTCAGATTTATAGCTTAGATTCGAAGGAGTTCATTTTTAGTGAACTGTTCTTATTGTAAGAACTTCTTCATTAGTTGGAGAACTGTTTTTGCTCCCTTTCGAACTTAGGTTTGAATTGTAAAGTCGCTAAGGACTATAACTTAGAAGGATCTGTCCTGTGCACAGTTTCCTTGCTTTGAGACTTGCTCGACTAATCAACAAGTTATCTCGCTCTGTTCAGGGACCGTGGACGTAGGATCTTGCGTATCCGAACCACGTTAAACCGCTTGTGTTCTTTTCTTGTTTTATTGCATACAAACCCTTGAAAATAATAAGTTTGCATAAAACGTATTTCTAAAATCGCACAGCCAAAAGAATTTAATCTGCGAAAACACGTTTTCAAAAAGAGACAAACTCCGGGCCCCACACTTATCCGCACACTTAAGTCTCCGACTGAGTTTCGTAGTACTGACAAAAGTCAGTAGGAGAGCTCAGTAGTTGACTCACTCTGTCCCGTGATCGAAGGTTTATTTGGCACTGTTCATCAGTTGCAACCAACAGCTTCAGCTAACCTTCACCGAGAAAAAGAAACGGTACTCAGGTGTATTCACCCCACCCCCTCTACACCTGATATTTATCTCCGGACCAACAATTGGTATCAGAGCGCACGGTGTTCAACTGACCACCTGTTTTGAAATACTGGTCTTCTCGAACTGATCCTTGAAAATGTTTTCTCTGCACAAGCATCTCTTCATTCATCCTTATACTCGTACACATAAAGTCTGACATGTCAGGTATCTGGATGGTGCCGATGTTCTCAATAGAGAACTTCACGGTATGGCGTGTAAGAATGGAGGCACACCTTACGTCGCTGCACGACAGCATAACTGACGTACTGGAGACCGAACCCATCATTCCAATGATAGACAGCGTTCAGTTCGCTGAAGTGGAAGGTGAAGGTGCTCGTATCGGTCCAAAGGTTCCAAGGATAAATCTGCCTTCACGCCTGAAGAGAAAAAGAGCATTAACCTCGACCGAGTCGCACGAAATGCTATACTGACAACGCTCAGTGACTCACACCTCGGGAGGGTGCAGGACTGCAAAATGGCGAAAGAACTTTGGGACGCCCTGGCTGTACTGAGCCAAGGAACTCCTCAGATTAAAGAAAACAAGCTCGAATTAGAGCTTCAAAAGTTCGAAGCCTTTGCGATGGAGCCCAGTGAAACCATTGACGAGCTGAGCGTTAGATTTACGAATCAAGTCAATGTGATAAACGGGCTGGGAAAGGTGTTCTCAAACAAAGAGATGAACACAAAGATCATAAGAGCGCTACCCCGACAGAAGTGGCTTCCTTTTGCTACTTATTTATGTCGCTCTGATCTTAATGCTCTAACTCCTGATGTTATATTTTCATAATTAAAGACGGAGGAATTTGAACATAGTCTACCTCAGAAGTGTTCCAGTGCTCCAGCTGACACTCAAATCGATCATGCCTTGAAGGCAACAGTCAGCAAAACTGGAGGCAAAAAGATTTCTTCCAGAAAGGCAGTAGCTGCTGCAGATACAAAGACATCTGAAATGTCTGGTACTGACCAGCTCGCACTGATGGCTCTCTAATACCAAAGAGAAAAAGGAGAGAGTCAGAAAGCTGAAGAAATATCACAGAGATTCTCCCCCTGGTAAGAAAGAATATTCAAAAAGGGAAGAATCTAACACTTCTACTAAATGCAGGAACACGGAGCCTGTTGCTAGTCCACCAAAAGCTTCAGCTGGAAAAAGTAGCAGAACATCCACGTGTTACAACTGCAAGAAGGAGGGACACTATCAGTACGACTGTCCCGAACTCTCAGCTGCTCAAAGAGCAGAATGGCAGGCCAGAAGAGATAAATTCGCCCAGAAGAGGCAGGCCTACATAGCCGGAGAGATATCCGACAACTCAATTGAAGAGGATACATTCATGTACTCTTCTGAGGATGAAGCTGCATTCGTAGCTGTTGAAGTCGGAGAGAAGGTTCCTGAGGAATCAGCTGAACAGTGTTTGATGGCCGGAGAAGAGGCCGAGGTAAATTCTAAACTTAATATAACCTCCTCTTCACACAACACACACGACACTTGCTCGGTCTCGGATGACCCTATGGACATAGTACAAGCATATAACGACCTGCTAGAGGAACAAATTCAGCTGAGCAGAGAGTTCAGCAGAACCATCCAGGAACTAGAACAGGTAAAGGCTAAGAATCAGAGACTTTCTTCTGATTGGCAGTTCTCTACTAAGTCAGTGGATCTAGTTGCGAGACTCAAGGAAGAGATCGAATCTCTTATGACTAAGTCTCAGCTTCAAGAGACTCAGATCTCAGTCCTGACCAAGGACAATTTGGAGAAAGAGACTGAAATAGCCCAACTCAGTCAGAAACTCTCAGACGTACAGAAGGACTATGATTCTCTCAGGAGAAGTGATGAGGTCTGGAGAGAACTGATGACTGAACAATACCTAGGAGCAAAGGAGAAACTAGAAAGCATGCTCAGAGCACAACGTCCAACTGCTGTGAAAGAAGGCCTTGACTACACCCATGAAGCTTCTACCTCCAAAAGCTTAGAAGCACTGGCTGATAGGTTCGTCAGAGGAAAGGTGCAAGCTGCTGACACCACACCTCAGGCGAAGAACAAACAGAAAGTAATCGCACCTCAGCCGAGCAGCAACAAACAACTGACCAAAGGTTCCAGCCCCAGGACACCGAGATCGAACTCAGGGGGAACCAAGAAGGTCAGATGGGCAGAACAGTACAAGGAGCCACTGTTTGAGCATCCGGCTCAGTACAGTTCGTACTACTATGAGCCCAGGGTCAGGAGAAGCGCTAAGACTCAGAAGAAGAAAGCGTCCGAACCCAAAATCATCGCGAAAAGTCGGTATCTCCAAGTCCTGTGGAGAAGAAAGGCGACAAGGTTCGAAGAAGAAGTCTCGAGACTTCTAAGGTCCCAAGACGCATTTGGGTTACGAAATCACCCACTAACCAAGAAGGACCCAATCGAACCAAAGGGTACCTAAAGATGCTTACGTTTTGCAGGTGCATAAGGACCCATGGATAGTGGACAGCGGCTGCTCAAGACACATGACATATCAGAAGAGCCTGCTAACCAACTATGTACAAGAAGATGGTCCCAAAATTGAGTTTGGAGACAATTCTAAAGGCTACACAAGGGGATACGGAACGCTGAACATTGGGACTGCTTCAGTTCCAAGAGTAACATATGTTGAAGGACTTCAACATAATCTCCTTTCTGTCAGTCAATTCTGTGATAATCTTAACAGAGTTATCTTTGACGCTGGTTTCTGTGATGTTGTTGATAAATCTATAGGGAAAACAGTGTTATCAGGATCGCGGAGGAAAAACATCTATGTTGCAGACTGGAAAACCGCAGAACCTGAGGCTTGCTTACTAGCACAGACAAAATCTGGTGACAAGTCAGGATGGCTATGGCACAAGAGACTCAGCCACCTGAACTTCAAGACCATGAACAAGCTAGCCAAGAACTCCAAAGTCAAAGGACTGCCCAACGAATCGTTCATTAAATACAGAAATTGTGAAGCATGTCTGAAGGGAAAGCAAACAAAGAGTAGCAATCCACCTATTCCATCACCTTCCACTGATGGAATCCTTCAGCTGCTGCACATGGACCTATTCGGGCCAGTCTCTCCAGTGACTATAAGAGGCAAGAAGTATGCCCTCGTCGTTATTGACGACTACTCGAGATATACTTGGGTCATCTTCATCGCCAATAAATCTGATGTTCAAACTGAGTTGCCCAATCTACTGAAGAAGCTCAGTGTGGAAAAGGACATCAAGATTCAAAGAATTCGCTCGGACAGAGGAACAGAGTTTCTAAACTCAGTAGTTAAGACATACTGCGATAAAGAGGGAATTAAACACGAGACATTAGCTGCTCGCACCCCTCAGCAGAATGGACTTGCTGAACAAAAGAACAGAACACTCAAAGAAGCAGCAAGAACGCTCCTCGCAGATTCTGGACTACCCTCGAAGTTCTGGGCTGATGCTACTGACACCGCCTGCTACACTCAGAATCGCTCACTACTCACTCAGCAACACATGAAGACACCATATGAACTATCGAAAGGGAGAATTCCTTCTATTTCTCATTTTCATATTATTGCCTGTCCTTCCTTTATCCACAATAATGGGAAAGATCAGCTGAAGGTCTTTGATAGCAAATCTGATCAAGGAGTTTTCTTAGGATACTCTCGAGTCAGTAAAGCCTTCAGAGTCTTTAACTATTGGACTCTTTGTGTAGAGGAAAGCCTTCATGTTGTTTTTGATGAATTTGTTACTGAGAACAGGGAAGATACACAGTTAAATACTGATGATGTCAGCAGCAAGCTACAGGATCTCGGACTTACTGATAAAGCTGAAAAGATCCAGCATTGTTGGGATGATGAGTCAGATAATGAACAAACTCAGACTCAACCAACAGTCGACATAGCTGACCTAGTTGATTCTCCCGTACTGAATCAACAACAGGTAACATCGGTCGATGAGGAAGCCCCAGTGGTAACTGAGACCTCTACTGAGAATATAAACTCGGGGGGGAACGATTAATGTTCCTCGAGCTAAATGCCCCCGAACCTCGGAAACTCGGTGGATCCTAACCTTTTTTCGAAATATTGCAATCTCAGAACAGTACTACTGAAATGCCTAACACTCCTACTGATTCTGCAGAAGTTGTATCAGAAGAAGAAGCCAGACTTAGACGATCATGGCTAGATGCTCATTCTTCAGATCTTATCATTGGAGATCCATTAGCAACGATAAGAACAAGATCTAGATTTAATCAAGGCGAAAGCTCACTATATTCTTGTTTCTTGTCTACAGAAGAACCTCAGTCGATAGAGGACGCACTTAATGATGCTGACTGGATCATCGCCATGCAAGAAGAGCTGAACCAGTTCGTTCGAAACGAAGTTTGGGAGCTTGTAGACAGACCTAGACATCAGCATGTCATTGGTACCAAGTGGGTCTTCAAAAACAAGCGAGATGAAAACAACGTCATTGTCAGAAATAAAGAACGACTAGTTGCAAAGGGATACAGTCAGGCAGAAGGAATTGACTTTGATGAAACATTCGCTTCAGTCGCTAGATTGGAAGCCATTCGTCTATTCCTAGCTTATGCAACACATCAAGGCTTCAAAGTCTATCAGATGGATGTAAAGTCAGCTTTTCTAAACGGCGTACTGAAGGAAGAAGTCTACGTGGAACAACCGTCCGGCTTTCAGCAGGGACATCAGGTGTACAGACTTAGGAAAGCTCTGTATGGGTTAAAACAAGCACCCGTGGCTTGGTATGATACCCTATCGACTTTCTACTTCGTAAAAGGTTTTCGAAGGGGACAGTAGATCGCACCCTATTCAACATAAAGTCAGGAGATGACATCCTACTGGTGCAAATCTATGTGGACGACATCATTTTCGGCTGCAGAAACGAGATCATATGTCAGCAGTTCGAGAAGATGATGAAAGAGAAATTCGAGATGTCCATGATGGGAGAGATGAATTATTTCCTTGGATTTCAAGTGAAGCAATCACCTGAAGGAATCTTCATCAATCAAGCCAAATACACTCGAGACCTTCTCAAGAGATTCGGCTGCGACTCAAAGAAAGCTACCAAAATCCCCATGAATACGAATTTTAAAATTGATCTAGACAAAGAGGGAGCTTCTGTTAACTCTACTGATTATAGAGCTATTATTAGTTCTTTATTATATTTAATAGCTAGCCGACCTGACATAACTTATGCTGTAGGTGTATGCGCAAGATTTCAAGCGGATCCCAAGCGAAGTCATCTCGACTCAGCTAAAAAGATTCTGCGCTATCTGAGAGGAACACCTGATGCTGGGTTATGGTATCCTACTGATGATAATCTAATACTGACAGGTTATTCTGATGCTGATTATGCAGGATGCAGGATAGATCGTAAGTCAACTTCCGGAACGTGTCAGTTCCTAGGCAGCAATCTGATATCTTGGTTCTCAAAGAAACAAGACTCGCAGCAACGTCCACTACCAAGGCCGAGTACATGGCTCGCCGGAAGTTGCTTTGCCCAGGATCCTTTGGCTTCGACAACAACTGAGAGATTATGGTATCATTCAGAATGAAGTGCCCATCTACTGTGACTCCACCAGTGCTATTGCCATAACTCAGAACCCAGTTCTACATACGAGATGTAAGCACGTGGATATCCGACACCACTTCATCAGAGACCATGTTGAGAAGAAGGATATCAGAATGGAGAAGATCCATACTGACAAACAAAGGGCAGACATACTGACCAAACCACTAGCTGAGAACAGATTCAGAGAATTATCAGTTGAGCTAGGTCTACTGGATCCTACTGAAATGCATCAGTAGAAGACAACTACTGATAGCAGTCCGTGGAGAATTGGAAATATTTGGTATCAGTAGATGGAACCAAGATCGACAAGTCGGTAAGACTCCGTGCGGTGATTTAGTGGGAAGAATCACACTTGCTACAGGCAAGGGGGGAACGTGCTTATCGGTACATCAATCATCCTCTCGCGATATAACGGTAACCGCGTGATCGAAAGTTCAGTCGAAGAGGTTTGCATAGTATCATATACTTAATTTCTTTTCGAAGCATGTCCGCATTTATTATATCGGTCGCACGCAGATCGTAGTTAATGTGCATTTATTTCCCGCCATTAATAAGTTTAAGGAAAGGTCAGTAGGAAACCTTTTCATTCGCATAAACTGAGTAATTAATGCTGTCTGTTGCGCATTTAATGCATGTCTTCTCACTTACCTTTATTACGTAAGTCTATGTTTGAGGCGGCTTTTGTAATCATTCCTTTTATAACATTTAATCTCAGCCGTCTATAGATTTGAAAGATTAAAAATAGGATCGTTGGATCTAAACTTATAATCAGTCAGATATATAAATCTTTCATCTTCTATCTTCCTCCTCACTTTTCGCCATTTTCAACTTAAGAGCTATTTTCAAGCGTTCAGTTTCTTTCTCAAAAATCATCTTAACTGTCTCGCTTTTGCATCTCTCAAAGCTCTTTAGTACTCGATAATGTATTGAAACCTGCTGAATACTTACTAACTTACTCTATTTTCAAGTGCTAACAAGTTATTTTGCAGATATCAATGGCGACATTTCAAGTCCCTGAGAATATAGAGGAGATAATGGCATCCAGGATTCAGTTTGAACCAACTATGGCCTTCCGACAAGTTGATATCTCTTTCTTGGAACCCGTGTTTGATGCTCTGGAGCGTTCTGGTCTTCAGGAGCTGGTGACAAAGCACCCGATATCTTATCTACCTAGGCAAGTGGTAGAAGTTTATTACAACTGGAGGTCACTCGCGTCTGGAGGCGAGGAATCTTCCTTCGTCTATATGAAGGAAGTAGATCAGAACTGTTGGGATACTACTCAGAGAATCTTCAACGTCAGAGACGCGCTGATGCTGACATTTGCTCTTCCAGACTCTGGTATTTCTCCTATCGGATACAAGGAGAAGGAGGTAAACGCATATGTTCATAAGTTCTGCGGACGCTCTGACATATCATTCAAGTCAGCTCTGCAGAAGAACCTTCTGCTCCCCCAATACAGAGGACTAGCCTACATAGTCTCTCATATCCTAACGAGCTCAGCTGGATCATATGATCAATTATCCAAGCCAAGGATTCAGCTGATGATGGCGATAGATGATGGAGTTGAAGTGAAATGGGCCGACTATTATGTCTCGGAGATGAAGGCCCAAGCCCAGAAGTTACTACCCTACCCACTGGAGAGAGAAAGTTAGCCAGTGTAGGGAAGTTACTCTATGGGACTAAGATGTCAGTCCTCATAGAAAACTCTGTTCAGAGGCACTCGTCGTTTGCTGATTCTAAGTTCTTCGATGTAAAAGCGATTAAGTTCAAGACTAAAGCAGCGACGAGAAGTCTATCGGTAAGGGGCCACCCGAGCCGAAGAGGGCAAGCATCCGCTCTGCCCCCGCATACCGAAGTGCCTAAGAAGAGGCGGCTGACTAAGACCAGACCAGCTGAGGTCTCAGCTGCTCAGCCCCTCTCTGTTATTGAAACCACTCCTCCTCCTACTCAAGAAGAGCAGATTTTAGATTCTGATACTGGCATTGAGGGTGCGACCCTCAAAGATAAAGTCCAGGTAATTAGCTCTGAGGAGACACAGTCGGACGTCAGGGAACCGACTGAGGAGACTGCGACTGAGTGGATAGCTATTCTCACCACTCGTCTCCGTGCCGCAGCTGACATACACGATCATATTCCTGAGATCGATGGGCACTCAGACTTAGTCGACATAGCCATCAGGGCTAGGGTTCAAATGCTTCTTAGATTTATGAGTTGGGATATTCTAGAAGACATAATCAAAACCCACTCAGTCATCTACCTGCTCGATGAGGAGCAGAAGCTACAAGAAGTAATAGGGTACGGAGAACCAGCTGACTTAGCTACTCTTGAAGATCTCAGAGCCGCAATGCTTTACCTTCTAGGCTTGCGAGAGTTTGTCCCTAGTAACACTCCTCCACCCCCATCTCCTCCTGCTGATGATAAGAAAGATGATGATGATAACAATCAGAGGAAGGATCAGACACCCAAGGATACAGAGTTGGGAGGCTCTGTTGAGGGTTCAACTCCCCGTGAGAAGAGCAAATCACCACTTTCTGATACATCAGGTGATGCTCAAGGTGCTCCGAAGTACAGTAGGGAGCAACTCCTCACGTTTTCTGAGCAGAGGCTCGAAACCAGCTCGTACCAGATAGAACCTATCGGTTTCGTGTCCTCAAAGTCTGTAAATAAAGTCATTCGACGCCAAGGAGAGAAAAACAGACTTTTGGCTAAGGACGTCCATCTGAAGTGGACAAAGTATACTAAGGCTCAGACATAGAGCTTACACAGAATAGCTGCTGGCATCTCAAAGACTCCAGTACCTACTCCTCAACCCAACTTTCAGGAGATTATTGAGGCAGCCTTAGCAGCTCAGAAAATCGATCTAGAAGCTCAGAGTCAGCAGTTGCTCCAGAATCAGCAGAAGATATTTTCAGAGCAGCTGACTCAAGCTCTTGCAACTGTTAAGCTCGAAATCGATGAAAGGAATAAGATTGCCACCTCTAGCCTTCAGAAAGTTATTACCCAACAGGCAGAGGCTCTGAAGCTTATTCAGAAAGAATTGACAGAATCGCAGGATCAGGCTCTGCTGAAACTCCGTCAGGAGTCAGCTGCATAGCTTAAAACATCAAGAGCTGATCAAGAAAATGACTGGGAATTATATTGCGATCTCGTCAAGGACTTCGAATCCACAGCGACTCAGATTAAGGATTCAGTCCACGATGTGGAAAGAGACATTCAAGCCATCCGTACCCAACTCTCTAAGGCAGATGATGCCAAAAAGGGGGAAGGTGTTATGAAGGAAGAACCTGACATGGATATGGCTGATGTCCAAATAATAGAGGGTGGTCAGGAGGAAGGACCCTCTAATGCTCAGACTCAGGGGGAAGGTATTCAGGCAGAACAACCCTCAACTACTAATGCTCAAGATACTTCAGGGGTTCTGCTACTTGAATTTCCTCTAGAACCTACCCCCATCTCATCTTCTGCTGCCCACATAGAAGATGTTGCTCACTTCATTGAGCAAGAGTCTGAAGAAGAATAGGCTCCTCCGCAGAGGCCGGGGAAGGAGACTGCTACTGCTACTACTCCTCCTTCCTCCCCGGTCCGAAAATTCAAATCTAAAGAAGAACAAGAGGCCTTCGACCTCCGCGTAGCCCAACAACTACAAGACAAGCTGGACCATGAGCGACAGCTGGAAGAAGCTCAACTTGCTAAAAAGCCTAAGGGCAAAGTTTTTAAGGGCAGAGGAAAGAAGAAGCAAGAGTCTGTGGACGAAGAAAAGAAAAAGGCCCAGGAGGAGTTCGCAAAAACTCTTTCTACTACAGGTCAAGCTACTGCTCAGAGTCACTATCAGACTCATCTTACACCTGAGCAAGAAGCTGAAGATAGAGCCACGTGGGAAGCCACGCTGCGAGGCCTTAACCTGAGGAAAGGAGATTGTAGGGCAGCGGCTCTTCGAGAGAAGAAGAGAATGGCTAATATGGCTAAGATGATGAGCCTATCTCAAAAGCCAGCAGCTGATCCCAGAAGACAAATCTCACGAGGATCAAGGAAAAGAGCGCCTTATGTCAAAAAGGACCCTGTGCTTCATGTTGATAAATGGGTTCCTGCTCTGGTTAATGATCAATGGGAAGAGCTCAAAGAGGAATTTATCAAAGGCTACTACGTATGGAAATTCTATCTAAGTGAGCAAACTATCGAACAAGCCTTTGACGAGTTTTTGTTCAATTATAACTCTGAGCTGAGGGGACAACTTCTGGAGATTATGAAGAGAGAGAACATTCCTTTCAGAGCTCCGGCTTTCAGGCGCATCCCACCTCCTAGAACTGCGCGCGGAGTTCTATGTACAAAGGAAATAGAGGATGAGGTCAGAGCCGCAGCTTATCGCTTCGACCTGAGTGTCGACTTAGCTGAAGACGACGAGGATGTCCAGATACTGAGAAAGAGAATCTACCTATACTATGGTCTGCAACCTCCTGTCGACAGATCTGCTGATTTCAAGAAGCGCACTCAAGGCTTCAGGCGTCAGTAGTGTTTTCTCTTCTCTACTCTTTTGTAATAGTGATAGGAACCTGTAATTTCTTGATCATATATGCTATCGTTCCTATTGCTTGATAGACAATTACTCATTGTCTTACAGCATTTTGCTTTGTGTTTTCACAACTGATCACTAAGTGATCTGACACACACTCACAATCAGTTTCTCTGATTTTGCCTATCTCTCACCTGCTGATGTTTTGAAGTCATCATATCAGTTTGTTTTCCTCAGATAGATTAAGGGGGAAATTGTTGTCAGTAGGTTAGCATTTCTTATAAGATGTTTAGAGTTTAGAAGTAGAGGTTTTGGCATCATCAATTAGGGGGAAATTGTTGGATATGAGTCAGTAGATGATACTCAACTGTTCGTGGTTAAAAGAAAATTGGGGGAAATCATAACAGTACTATGGAATTGAAGATCCCAAAACCGAGCTGATATCAGTAGTTCAGTGTGTCGTTATGATTAGCTGATGTATAGGTTAGACTTGTTGTAATCGTTTTTATATTCTTGTCTAAGTCCTGTACGGGGTAATTGTTGAACTGATCTTCTGTCGAAGATACTTTTCAGAACCCCACGTCATCAGTGTAATCGCTTGCGTTCTTTAGTCATCAGCTGAGTAGACCTTAGTAGAAGCCAATCCAGCAGCTGATAAGTCATCAGCAGAAGAACTCATGCAAGCCCAGTACCTTCGCAGTCGCCAGCTGACTTACTCAGAAGTTACATTCCTTATCAGCCGACTCAGTCGAAGAAGAAAGAGACTTTGCAGTCTACTGTATCCGACAGAAAGCGACCCAGCTACTTAAGTCTTTTCGAAAGTTCAGCAGAAGATCATACGAGGTTGTTTGAACGGTCAACTCTGACATTCTCACCAACCACAAACCTCGACCAATGAGAAGCCGACAACGCCTTACCTGCTCCAAATAGTAAAGCTGCTCTCATGTACAGTAATTAACTGCCCTGCTGCAACAAGTACGAATTAATGGCCGTTTTCTTTGGAAGCTTGTGACACGTGGCATCGTCGTCTCCAATATGCCATAGCTCACAGCTATAAATAG
Organism: Lavandula angustifolia; assembly: GCA_028984105.1. Lineage (NCBI taxonomy): Eukaryota > Viridiplantae > Streptophyta > Magnoliopsida > Lamiales > Lamiaceae > Lavandula > Lavandula angustifolia. The sequence continues at coordinate 28,377,394 of CM054805.1, read as the reverse complement.
AGAAGATTTCGAAGCTCCACTAGCGCGAAGGACGAAATTAAAAAAAGGGAAATTGCTCAAGCTCTCAAACACTCTGGCAACTCAATCAGAACATCCAACGAAGAATCTGCATTTACTAGAATATTTTTGTGGTTCTTCTCTCTAGAGTCTTTAGATCCCTTTCTTCTCTACCTAAGCTCATTGTCAGATTTATAGCTTAGATTCGAAGGAGTTCATTTTTAGTGAACTGTTCTTATTGTAAGAACTCCTTCATTAGTTGGAGAAGTGTTTTCGCTCCCTTTCGAACTTAGGTTTGAATTGTAAAGTCGCTAAGGACTATAACTTAGAAGGATTTGTCCTGTGCACAGTTTCCTTGCTGAGACTTGCTCAGACTAATCAACAAGTTATCCTGCTCTGTTCAGGACCGTGGACGTAGGATCTTGCGTATCCGAACCACGTTAAACTGCTTGTGTTCTTTACTGTTTTATTGCATACAAACCCTTGAAAATCATAAGTTTGCATAAAACATATTTCTAAAATCGCACAGCCAAAAGAATTTAATCTGCGAAAACACGTTTTCAAAAAGAGACAAACTCCGGGCCCCACACTTATCCGCACACTTAAGTCTCCGATCGAGTTTCGAAGTACCGACAAAAGTCGGTAGGAGAGCTCGATGGGCCGACTCACTCGTCCCGTGATCGAAGGTTTATTTGGCACTTGTTCATCGGTTGCAACCAACGGCTTTCACCGACCTTCACCGAGAAAAAGAAACGGTACTCAGGTGTATTCACCCCCCCCCCTCTACACCTGATATTTGTCTCCGGACCAACAAATTAGGAACATGATCTTGTAAAATTTTCCATCTTTTTGTAGAACCAACAAATAAAGTATACAAGCGTTGCACAACTCAAAAAAAAGAGACGGCTTTAACACAAGAACTAGCCATATCACATATTGTTAAATTAAGAGAATGACAAGCACAAGGCATATAGAATGCTCTAGGATTTATTTCAAGAAATCTGTTTTGTACCCCTTGATGTTTCCCTTTCATATTTGAACCATTGTCATAACCTTGTCCTCTCACATCATCAATGTCAAGCTCAAGTAATTGTAAAGTTGCTTGTATTTCATTAAAAAGAGCTAATCCCGATGTATCATGCACACTTAAAAATTCAATAAAGTATTCTTTTACCATTATTTCATTATGGGACATATCAACACATCTAACTACTAAAGTCATTTGTTCATTATGACTTACATCAGAAGTACAATCTAGTATCACCGAATAATACTTAGCTTCTTTTATTTTTTTTAATTATATCATTTTTAACTTTAGAAGCTAATGTTGAAATCAATTTATTTTGAATCTTATGACTAAGGTAGTGATAGTGAATTTCTTTATTCTGGATACGTCTTAAGTGCTCTTGCATTACTAAATCAAATTCGGCAATTAATTCAATTAAGCCCAAAAAATTTCCGTTATTATTTTGATAAATCTTCTCATTATCCCCACGAAAAGCCAAGTTACGCGTAGCAAGACATTTCACAACAGAAATAATCCTAACTAGAACTAATTTCCAATGTTCTTTCTCTTTCACTACAAGAAAAATAGCCTTCGACAACACTCAATAGACAACGGTTTTGACGAAAAACTGTTGTCGTATGATTAAAAACCGTTGTCGTAGATAAAACCGTTGTCTATTATTGTAGAAATGCACTCATAGACAACGGTTTTATTGCACAGTTGTCGTTTATTCGTTGTCGTAAGTCCAAAAATGCGCTCATAGACAACGGTTGCGGTACCCGTTGTTATATATCCATTGTGGTAGTAAAATAATGCGCTCATACACAACGTTTTTCATAACAGTTGTTTTTTATCCGTTGTCGTAAATTAAATAATGCGCTCATAAACAACAGTTTCAGTAACCGTTGTCGTTTATCCGTTGTTGTAATAACACAATGCGCTCATAGACAACGGTTTCAGTAACCATTGTCATTTATCCGTTGTTATAGTAATATTTAGAATTTTAATTATTAATACTTACTAATCAAAATAAAAAAGCTAATTAAAAAAAAAATCATCACTCTCAAAACGTCTCAACTCTCAAATTCAATCCTCCTCCCCAATTTCTGAACGTCCCTCCTCCCCAATTCTAGATGCAAGTACGTAACCTAGGTCAAGAGTTGCTATCTCCAGCGTCGCCTCATCTCCGTCCTTCTCCCCTCTCACCTCGTCTTCATCCTCCACTACCCTTCGCTTTCGCCGCCGACATTCACATCAACTCTGCTCGTGTGATTATGAGCACTACTACCAGCATTTCATGTGATAGTGAGCACCACTACCAGCGTCTCCGGCTACTATCTCCTCCGTCCATTCAGCTGTCAGGTTGAGATGAGCAGGTTCTAAAAAAAATTTCAATCAATCCATAGGTCTTTTGTTTTTTTCGATAAGGCTCCTATTTTATTTCGGGTGACTCCGACGGCCTTCGAATCACACAAAATTAGTGAATCAGGCAAGTTCTACTACTTCTCTCTTTATCAGTAGTCTATTTCTATTGCTATATCTGATTTTGTCTTCTTTGGTGTTAAATTTAGTTTAGTTTTCAATGATTTTGAGGAGCTTAGGAATTTTGTTTTCAATGATTATGGATCACAATTCTTAATAGGAAATAGAGACTTGGAGATAGTGTCTATACTCATTAGATGTGCGTAGGCTTGAGTTGCAAATGGTTGTTGAAGTTGATATTCATGTTATAATTGATTACCTCAAACATGAAATAAGTAAGTCAAGCACGTTTATCATGCTAGGTTGTAGCTTCTAAATTAGGTTTTGTTTAAACGTTGTTATTTACTTGGATAGTCTTTATTAATTAGTTGGACCCCTGCAACATAATGACTTCTCTATTTCTAAGTTCATGGGTTGCTATATCTTTTGGGTTTTGGTCATAAATTAAGTGATGAAGCTGAAAAAGAAATGGAGAATATAGAGGAACTTATGTTAAAGGGTCTTGGTTGGAAGGGGAAAGGATTAATTCAGAGTGCGTATGATGCTGAAGCTAATGAAGTTCCATGTGTTTATCACTCAGATGGTAATATACAAAATGCATCATCAAATGTTGCGTTGTCTAATACAACCATCTTAATTATGCGATTCATTTATAACTCCTTTTCTATTTCTGATATCCTTGAAAAAATCATATTTTTCGGAATTTTCAAAATATAGGAAGAGAGTTGGTAGTCTCCTCTAATTTTACAAACCAAGACACATCAAAGTCTCTTGTAATCTTGTCTATTAACATTCCACTGGGACTATTAACATTCCACTGGGACTATCGATATAGTATTATTGTATGGTCAAGACACATCAAAGTCTCTTGTAATCTTTTTCTCTTGATGTGTTGTAGTAGATGCATCACAAACTTCCAGCTCAAGAGTCTAAAGATGATGTTAATTTTAGTGCTAATTTACTAATTTCTAAAATATTGGAAGGAAGAAATGAGGCAGAATGAAAGAGAAGTGTACTAGGATTGAGAGATGCATATATTAAATTAGCTTAGTCATGAACCAGAACTCTGTTAATTTTTAGTTGCTTTGTCGGTTGAAAAATCTTATAATTGTATCAACTCTACATTCTCATATGTTTTTCAATTATGGGTTCCTGGGATTTTTTGTCTATGGAAGGCAGGGATGAGAAATATGTAGGAGGAATTTGGATCCTATCGTATATGCAGAGAGGTGGTACATTACCTTCTTTCCAGTATAATCCAGAACATAGAAGTGTATCCATCGGATATACTCAAGCACCAAATGGCTTGTCGGAAATCAAGACTAGAATGATTTCCACAACATGCCTTCATCAAGTGTTAGAACATATATATTTGTTGATATATTTTTATTTAAGCTTACTGAGAATAAGTGGTAGTTATATAGTTGTCTATTAATTATGTGTTTTGTTTTTTAATAGTTCGAAAGGGAAAAATATCTGTTGAAGGACATTGAGCTAGTCCAGAAAGAGTGGGCAGAACGAGTAATAGAACATATAATTTAGTTAAAGGTAATTGATATAAATAAATACTTTATTAGTATGTCTGTGTGTATTATATGTTGTTTCCTATCGTTATAAAATTATGATTGACTTGCAGCTTCAAGTGTTATCTTTCATGTAATTGAGGACAATTGTTTTAGAGCAAGCTTCTTTATGGTGTATGCCGTTATTTATTGGATTGGCATTTTCATATGTTCTGTTGATTTTTAACATGTTATAATTCTACGAGCGTAGCTATACTTAGGAGAGTTGTGCATTTTCTTGAATCTATGATTTTTAGAATTAGTATAATATTTGTATCATATGTTTGCTATGAATGATTATATTCTACTTGTGTGCAGTTTCACAGGATTCGACATTTATGGTTGTGGTAACCCGAATTGATTTAGGAAGCAATTGGAAGTGTACAGACCAACAAGTAATTCTTTTGAATCAGTCATTGAAGTCTCCGTCTATATTTTTTTTGTTGGTGCATACACATTGAAACCTTGTTCTGGATTTTGTACATACTTCCTAAAACAATAGTTTGTTAATTTCTAGTTTGGTTTTTATAGCACATTTTCTTGACACGGATGTGATTTTATTTTTAAAATATTTATGAATTAAAATCGTTGTGGTTAATATTTATTACAATATTTAAAAACGTTGTCTTTACTTAATAAGTGTTGTCGTAAGTTTATATGACAACGGTAATCAACTACAGTGTAATACATTAAAACCGTTGATGTAGATCTAAAACTGTTGTTAGTATGTATAACAGCTAGAAAACGTTGTGCATTTAAATAAGCGTTGTCGTAAGCGTCTACAACAAGAGTTATTCACCGTTGTCTATGTATCTAAATGGTTGTAGGTAGTTATGACAACGATTATTAACCGTTGTCTATTAGGTCCTATCTACGACAATTGGACCTTCCGCAACAGTTGAGAATACTCATAGACAACCGTTTTTGTAAATCGGTACGACAATGGTTAATAATCGTTGTCTATGAGCACCTATCTACGACAATGGGACCTTCCGCAACAGTTGAGAATGCTCATAGACAACGGTTAAAAACCGTTGTTGTAAGTCGGTACGACAACGGTTAATAGTTGTTGTCTATGAGCGCCTATCTACGACAACGGGACCTTCCGCAACAGTGAAAATTTACAACGACAACGGTTAATAACCGTTGTCTATGGGCTTTTTTGTAGTAGTGTTTCTTAATGTGCACTTGTAAATCTTTATCAATTGTTTGATTTTTCTTCAATCTAATATGCAAATCAATCCATGTTCTCATATTACTAATATGCACGGAACTATTTTCATGTTTCTTGAGTCTATCATTTATATGTTTCCAATCGTCCGAACCTTCATTTGCTAACAAACTATTACTTTGAAGTGATTTAAATAATTTGCAACAAAAGCAATATACTTTATTTCCATCTTGTGAGTATTCCAACCATTTTCTATCTTGACTCTCACCATTTGGTAGTTTTCTCGTATAATAAGAATGTGCAAAATGTCTACCAAGCTCATTTATAGGAAACTTGAGATTGTATTCTCTTAAGGAACCTTTCTCTATCAAAATATCTCTAGTTTTATTATCAACACTATTCCAAGTTCTAGGATCAAATGTATTCAAAGTGTTATTCATTTTCCCAATAATATCAATTTCTTCATTTTGAGCATCATCCTCATTATCAACTACATCATCTACATTAACATCCTCATCTTCATCCTTATCCTCATTCTCATTCTCATTCTCATTCTCAACTAAATTGGTTTCCTCATTCACATTGATATCCATTTCTTCATTCAAATCATCAACTTCTTCATTATCACTCACATTCACATCAACTTCTTTTTCCAAAGAACTAGAACTAGGTACAAGAAATTTATGAAGAGCCCCTCTTTGAGTTTTAATCACCTCATCAAGTTTTTTCCTTTTATTCCTTTTTTGACTTCCGGAAGCATATTTTCTAGGCAAAATATTGTATTCACACGTCACAAATTACTCAAATACAACACAAAACGTGAAAACCTAAACCCCTATTCTAAAAAATTAGCACAAATTAGAAGCACAAAACCTAATTTAAAGAGAAATTAACACAAATAACAAATTGAAACGAAAAAACCTGATTTTAAAGGGGTAATTTCAACAAATTGAAGAGAATTGTGAAGAAGAGGAGAGCCGCCGACTGCCGAGCGACTGCCGACCGAATCAGTGAATTGGAGTGGTTTTCGTTTTTGCTTGTGCCTTGGCCTTGCAGTACCGAGACAGAGAGTGAGAGAGAGATTGCTTGCACCGGCCAGCCAGGCGCCAACCAGTACCGAGAGACAGAGTTGAGAGAAGAGTCTGAGACAGAGAGGGAGAGAAATGAATTAGAGTCGTTGTTGTGCTGCTGCCGTTCACAATCACAACTCACGTTAATTAAATCTACTTTAATTGTTAATTTGTTGTGGGCTGTATGTGGTGTGTGCTGTGGCCAAATGGATGGGCTTATAATCTTTTTTTTTTATATAAATGGGTTCATATCAAAAAAAAAATTAACGGGCCATTTTGTAATAGGCCGAGTTTTATATTTCATGGCCCCTTAAAATTGGGGGCCCTAGGCAAAAGCCCCACCCGCTATTCGGCTGGGCCGGCCCTGAGCTGCAGTAGTGGAGGGAAGAAGGGAAGTGTTGTTCCGAAAGAGAGGCAGCATGTCTCGACAATGGTAGGGAAGAAGATTGCAGAGATGGGAGAGAAAGCTGTCAAGTCTGCTGCAGAGGCTGTCAACAATCCAATTACCCAATTTTGACCCGCTTTGACCCATGTTTGACCCGTTGACCCGCTGACGTCAGCATGACATCATTATTTTTAATTTTTTTTTACTCTTTTTTATTATTATTTTTTTAACGTTTTTCCCCTTTATTTTAAGGACGGACGTGTCATTCTTTGCATACGAAAGTGTCAATCGTAACAAACAAAAGTATCAATCGCAACAAACAAAGTTTTTTTCTTTTTTTTTTCTTTTTTTCCCATTATTTTAAGGACGGACGTGTCACTCTTTGCATATGAAAGTGTCAATCGTAACAAACAAAAGTGTCAATCGTAACAAATAATTTTTTTTTTCCAATTTTTTTGATAAGGAAGGCGTGTCATTTGTAATGAATAAATGTGTCATTTGTTACATATCGAAAGTATCAATCGTAAATAACAAAAGTGTCATTTGTATTTGAATAAAGTGTCATTTATATCATTTATTGAATATCAATTATTTTTTTTAAAAATGCGATTTGTTTCGAAAAAAATGTCATTTGTTTATGAAAAAGTATCAATTACAATGAACGAAAGTGTCATTTATCTTAAAGTGTCAATCACACTGAAGTAAATTGACACTCATAATTAAGGAATGTGTCACTTTCATCTACTAATCAATATGAAGCATAATAACAATAAATGTTACCCAAAGTGTCAATCGTAATAAACAAAAGTGTCAATTGTCCCGAATGAAAGTGTCATTGTTTAGAACAAACGAACAAAAGTGTCATTGTTTAGAACAAACGACACTTTTGTATACAAAGAGTGACATTCCGGTCCTTATAATAAAGGGAAAAAAACGAAAAATATTTTTTGTATTTCAAAACGAAAAAACGAAAAAAAAATGTCGTGTCATTCTTTGTATTTCCGAAAAGACGAAAAAAATGAAAAAACGAAAACGACGAAAAAAGGCGAAAAAAGACGAAAAAACGAAAAAGACTAAAAAGGCGAAAAAAAATGAAAAAGACAAAAAAAAACGAAAAAAGGCGAAAAAGACGGAAAAAATGAAAAAGACGAAAAATGCGAAAAAATGAAAAAAGACGAAAAAGGCGAAAAAAATGAAAAAGGCGAAAAAAACAAAAAAGACGAAAAAACGAAAAAGACTAAAAAAAGGAAAAAACAAAAAAGGCGAAAAAAAGACAAAAAATTAAAAAAAAAAAAAAAAAAAAAAAGCAAAAAGCAAAAAAATAACGAAAAAAAACAAATACGAAAAAAAAAACTATTCAACACATGAGTCAAAGCGGGTCAAAGGGTCAAACTTGGGTTAAAATTGGGCAATTGGATCATGTTGCATGTGCAACATGATGCACACTAGTCCATCTCTTTATATATACATGCATGCATGTTCTGTTCTAAATTATGTTGTAAATCGTGCTATGAGGTTTGTAAAACCAGTGAAAGAAATTCAAATCTGGAAAGGAACCTTCTAGAGATCACATATTTTATTCAAGATTCTGAACGAAGAAAAAAGATTACAGAGTATCGATGCACACACACTATTTATAATACTCGCTACAGTAATAACTACCTATACCTGCTGCAAAACGTAAACACAACACACACGCTTTTATTAGTAACTAACGAGAACCATCGGCATCCGATCTAACACGCGGCATCCGATCCAACGGCCCAGAATATAACTGGTAACCAACTCATAACCGTCTCCCTAACCAACTCTTTCAACAACAACTCATCTCCTTTTCATCCGACTCCTGCAACTGACACATCTTTACGTTTGGAATCTTCCAGAGAAATCTTGAAGCTCAACACCCCCCCTCAAGATGGAGGCGGTGTAGATCCACGAGCCCCATCTTGGAGTGCAAAAAACGAAACCTAGGCCCTGGAAGAACTTTGGTGAAAACATCAGCAAGTTGCTGACTAGTATGAATAGATGTAGGACAAATAAGCCCATTTTTGTACTGATCTCAAACGATATGACAATCCAACTCCAAGTGTTTTGTACATTCATGGAACACTTGGTTCCGAGTGATATGAATAGCGGCTGCATTTTCACAATGCAGAGAGATTGGTGTAGACACAGTAGTATTCAAAAACTGACGCATATAAGTGATCCAAAGAAGCTCCCTCACAGCAGCTCCCAGTGCACGATATTCAGCCTCAGCTGTGAAGGCAGAAACAGTCTCTTGCTTCTTACATCTCCAAGAGATCACAGAGTTTCCTAAGAACACACAAAATCCAGTCAAAGTGCCCCATTTTTTCACAATAGCTACATCTCAATCTCTTCCTTTCCTCTTTACTCATTCTAGGCTTAGAACCATTCCCTTTGTCCCGGTAGCCGCTTTCATTTCCTTTAAAGCCAACATTCATGACTCCTAACTCCACATTATGAACCTCCTTACCCCCATCACCTACTCTGTTCTTCATCCCGCAGTAGCATAGAATAGGCTCTACTGGTCGTGGGTAAAGGTTCTATCAATAATATTTGACTTCTCACAGCATCATATGTATCATTCAAGCCTAATAGGAATTGCATTAGCTTGTCTGTTTCAACACATCTCCTGAAATTTCCTACTGCATCACAAACACATGCTGCTGCAGCAGCACATCCACAAACGGTATTTGGTTGTAATAACCTTAGTTCATCCCACATCACATTTAGGCTATTGTAGTACTACATTATTGACTGATTTCCTTGAATAAAACCAGATAAATCCTTCTTCAACTTAAAAATCTTTGCACTATTACTTTGGTCAAATCTTAGTTTTATTTCATTCCACAATTGATGAGATGTTTCCATAAGCAAAAAAGACTCAGAATATTCTGGAGCCACACAGTTCATGATCCAAGATGTGACCATGAAATCAACTTGTATCCTAGAGTTGTAACTAGCATGAGTTTCAAGAGGTTTAGGAATGTTACCTTCTATGAAACCAAGCTTATTTCGTCCAGCAAGTGCTCTCCCCATAGCTCTACTCCAGGCATAATAGTTGTGACCATTAAACATAACATTCACTATCTTCAGCCCTGGATGTTCATGTGGACTCAAGTAGTAAACATCGTTAATTCTCAAATTGTGATCACCTCTCTCCATTTCAGTACTTGATGCGCTTTTCTGCGGGGATTCACTACCAGATCCACCACCTTCTATATTCTGTGTTCCTCTTCCTCTCAAGTTCGGTCGTCTATCTCGCCGATTTCCGCGCTCTCCTTCTGTACTGGTTTCTCCAATTTCTCCAGTTTCTTCATCAATCAAAACATTCCAATTCGTTCGGTGAGTTCGCACCATTGCTCTGATACCATGTTGTAAATCGTGCTATGAGGTTTGTAAAACCAGTGAAATAAATTCAGATCTGGAAAGGAACCTTCTAGAGATCACAGATTTTATTCATGATTCTGAACGAAGAAGAAAGATTACAGAGTATCGATGCACACACACTATTTATAATACTCGCTACAGTAATAACTACCTACACCTGCTGCAAAAACGTAAACACAACACACACACTTTTATTAGTAACTAACGAGAACCATCGCCATCCGATCTAACACGCGGCATCCGATCCAACAGCCCAGAATATAACTGCTAACCAACTCATAACCGTCTCCCTAACCAACTCCTTCAACAACAACTCATCTCCTTTTCATCCGACTCCTGCAACTGCCACATCTTTACGTTTGGAATCTTCCAGAGAAATCTTGAAGCTCAACAAATTATTGTGGGTGGTTCGTTTATCTGTACTCCTGAATATATGTTAGACATTAATATTTAATAAGATATGTGATTAAATGCAAGAGTTGTGTATTTTGTGTTAAATGTCTGTTGCTTCATGCACATTTCATCTCTACGTCGTATATATATGTATACAATTTTAATGATAATAGTTGTATATATTTGTATATTACGCGTGTCATTCAATTAACTACACAAAAAATTATAAATTGAAGCAATATAAGGGACACAAAAACTTGTCTATGTGCTATTTCTATAATAAAAATGTTCTGCAGAAGAAATTAATAAAACGTACACTCTTGAGTTGAGAGGGAAAAAAATGTAGAATGAAGGGACAAGGTTAACTCAGCATATATATACTTCAAGTTAAGTAATAATTGTAGTCCTATAGATTATCCTATTTCACACAAATAAGAAACGCGCATGCATTTTTGGAGAAATTAACGAATATAAGAGTGAGCTTTATGGAATGAGATTTGTTGTCAAATTCTTAGTATTTAATTTGTATGATCATGAGTCGTGACACGAGTCCCATTTTCACTCAAATTATCTCAAATAACTCATTTTCTATGGATAATAAATCCATACTAGGGAATATTTAGTTAAATGAGATAGATATCATCATTATTCCATATATTGGTGAGTACAATTTAGACACAAGTCACGCAAACAAAAATTGGACATGAAATCCGTTCTCAAGTTTTAGTATGGGTGTGGTCGGAACTGCTTATTATTAGTACTTTTAATTTATTTTTGCTTAAAGTTGAAAAAAACTCGCTTTTAATTAAAAGTAGATAGTTTTTTGTATTAATATTAAAAAACAGATATTTATGGTAGTTTAAAAAATTATGGTGTTTAAAGCACCAAACTACCTCAATAGATGCTTATGGATTAAAACAAATTTGCTGCTTAATTTTAGAGAAGCTAACGCAGAAAACAGATTTTTACAAATACTAAAACCTGCTTACACGATCAAAAATAAGATAAACAATTAAAATAAGTTTTTGCAAACACGCTCTATATATGAAAAATATTTTTTTTTCATATAGTATTTAGAGAGAAAAAAAAATTTAAGCTAGGTAAGAATAAAAAATTATAAAAGAATGGAGGTGAAGGAAAGAACATGCGAAGATATTGAATGATTTACGGCAATACAACGTTGTTATTATTGATTCTTGAATATGAGAGTTTTAAAAGGTTTTGGCTATAATTTACTCCATCCGTCCCAGTCGATTTGTATGATTTTTATTCGGCTTTGTTATTTATATGGGTTGATTTTATATAGTAAAAATGTGGAGTTCATATAATTAAATAATTATTTAAAATTGATTTGTGTGGTATAAGTGTGGGGTCTATATAGATATTTAATTGTTTAAAGTTGATTTGAGTTGATAAAAGTGTGGACACATTTCCTTATTTATAAAGTAGACAAATAAGATGGGACAATCCGAAAAATAGAAATGTGGACAAGTCGGGCGGGACGGAGAGAGTAATGAATTTTGTCCAAGTCGACCTTTTTTACCGTACAAGGAAAAAACAAAAAAAATAATCTTACTGTACGGAATGAATAATCTAAAGTCTTAACATTTTCCCTACAAACACGTACGTTGATTGCAATTGAACTTTTTTGTTCAGTGTAAGAAAAAACAAAGCAAGATTATAATAAATAATTTTTGGGTTGGAACTACCTCACAATTTTTCAGTACCTACCTTAAACGCGGTCTCTTTGCTTTTCATACTAACAAAATTCATAAACTTTTGTCTGTCTACTATTTATAAATTATGATACATAGGATGATTTAAAGTTAATAACAGAGGAGAATGCGAGAGGTTTAAACTAATCCGATTTACATTATAAAGTCATTCTCCAATTTGGGGTCGCACATCTAAAGCAAAGAAAACAGAGCAAAAATTACTATTGCCAGAGAGATTGTGACCCTTCCTCCTTTTCTTTAGTCAGTTTTATTTCGATATATCTATAACCAATTAACTTAGTGGGGTCAAGTTAAACCTCGATAAAGTAATATTCGAAAAAGTAATAATCTCGCTAAGATAATAATTTCTTCCGTCCCCAATATGGGTCAATGTACTTAAATAATGTTCGATAAAGTAATAACCTCGTTAAATGAATATTTTTTCTCGGTCCCAAGGTTATTACTTTATCGAGGTTTAACTGTAATCTTATTTTTCTAGGATAGGTTGTGATTGTTGTGTGGATTATTCGAGCCCGGTCCGTTTTCTCTCTACGTTATTCTCGTATAGCTACTCCATCCGTTCCGCTATTATTGTCATCTTTCTTAAAATGGCAAATATCTATTTTTAAATCTAAAATGTAGTGGGTCCTCCTTATCCAATACTTACCTCCAAATTCTTATACTCTCTCCAAAAATATTTCTCTCTCCGAACTCGAAATTTATGAGTTTTAACTTTTTGGCAACTTTAGATTATTTATTCATTACAACATGAAAAAATTAAAAAAAAAATCGATTGTTTCAACTATGTATTGCAAAAATTTAGATGAATTCTAATTTCTTCGGCACCCACCACTCCTCGAAAATTGTGTCTATTTATTAATATAATTAAAACTCATAAAATGCACACTTTAACAAAGTGTCTTAGTCTCCATGCCAAAACCAAATGGCTCAATAATAGCGGGACGGATGGAGTAGTTAAATTAAAATACAAATCCAAGGATAGTTGGTAACCAAAATTGTGATCATTAAGAGATTTTCAAGTCTGATCACAATGTTCCCCGAGTTCAATACTCTATCTGCTATAAGTTTCTAGCGTATACACAACGATCTTCAGCACGTGTCTCGTACATTTTACTTTTGTTGGACAGTTTAATTAATTATGATTTATGATAATGTAGTATATCATATCTTTGATATGATATTGTAGTCTATTTTAGTTTGGGAATTAGTCATCATTAATTAACGGATCTCATATCGTTAATTAAGATTTGTCCTTATTTTGTTAGCGTGATTTCATCTATTGTTGTAGCCTATTTATATCTTTGTAATCTTCTATACAGAATATGTCAATATACAAATCTTTTTCATTCAAGTTTTTCAATTTACACACATGAGGTTGTATGTAATATATTGTAAGTGACTTGTGAGTACAATTGTACAATGAATTAAGTTTATTTTGAAACAACTTAAAGAAAAGTGGGGGTACGTTTCCTTCTCTACAATCGGCTCTCAATTTTTTCTTTAGAACTCTCAATCATATTTGAACACAAAGAAGCTTTTGGATTGTGAATAGAATCCTAATCCTTGTGATCATTGTGGATTCCGAAACATCACTGTTGTAAGAATTCGTTTATCAACTATTTTCGTCGACTTTATTCAAAAATATGTTTATGTTTAATTTTTTATTGTTGCAAATTAGTTTTGAAGTAGGATGATATATGATATTTATATGATAAACCAATATGTGATGAATATATAATTGGACCACAAGAAAATAGGAGAGCATAATACGAGAAAATTGAAGTTGCGTTTAACCTAAACTGAGAACAATTTTCAGGTATAGCTAACAAGATTTTTTCAAAATCAACTATATATGTGAAAAAAAAGTTGTATGAATTGTTAGAAATTGCATGTTTCTGATTATGTTGGTCTTTTATACACTCAAAATGTGACAAACGGATTCGTGGAACTCACAGAGACAAAGACTGTAACGTGGTTCGACAATAGACTTACATCCACAGGCTGAAAGAGGAGCAATCCACTAATAAATACGAGAATAAAAAATAAGTTTTCGAAATATGATCTTTGATCCAGAAAAACTCATACCAAAAAAATATAATCAATTAGTCGAATAGATTAATCCTTAACATGTGACTATGATAGTTATGAAGCACACATCAAACAATGAGTAGATGTGCAAATAATGATCTATCATCATTAATTATTTGATGTGAGATAATACTCACACAAGATTTGAGCCACCAACATAATAGATTGTATAGCCCACAACCCCTTCATTCCGGTCTCCAGGTCTCAATTGGTCGCACAAATACACACAGAAAAACACATGCGGACGCTTCTATACGCATAAACATTAAACACAAACACACACGAGGTGTTGATGTCCCTAATTAAACACAAACTTGAGGATTTGTTTAGTCTTTCTCACGGTGGTCCGAGGAAATTTCATAGGATTAACAATTTACAAAAATAATAATAATAATAATAATAATAATAATAATAATAATAATAATAATAATAATAATAATAATAATAATAATAATTTCGACGTGTATTTTATTAACCCAGAGGCACGGAGACTCGGCTACACCTACGCCTACAAAATGAAGTGAAACAATCTCGCTATATATAAATTTAACACAAAACATATATATTAATCATTGAGAGATCGATCGTTTCTTCCTTGAAACAGTACAGAACTACCGACAAAACTACCCCGAAATATCCCGACAACTCTTGAATCAAATAACTAACTACTCCCAATCCTATAAATACCTTGCCAACTCTGCCTATATCTTCAATCACACACCACCTATAAACAATACAAAACACACACACACACTAAATAGTTTTACATTAATTAAGAATCGAGATCGGCGATGAGTTCGAGCTACGGAAAGGGAAGTATTTTTCCCAAGGACAGGACGAAGGTTTCGACAATGATGGGGACGAAAATTGCAGCGGCTGCAGCGAAAGTTGTGAAGACTGCGGTGAAAACTGTGAAGAAAAATAAGTAAAAGTAAAATATTCAGATATATATTATGAGTGTTGTGAGTGAATAACGTTGGAGGTTTTATTTATGTATGCTCATTAGAGATACAAAGAAAGATTTGTTGTGTAAATTAGTCACCCAAAATATATATCGTGTTTGTTGTAAGTTTATACCTAGTAAATTTTATCGCTTTGAAATTATAGTTCTTTGCATTTTATAATCTATATACCGACTTATGTGAAGAAATTGATGATAGGAATTTACCCAATCTAGTAAACTGTGAAAGTTGTGTAGTTTAACGACCTTTTGTACAATATTCCCCAGCTCAATTTCCATTTGAGCATGTTTTAGACGAAATCTCGCAAAATCCAAGAAACAAATGAGGTTTTTTTATTATTAATCATGATGTTGTTAACCAGTCAACAATCTAAGGCTAAAATTAATAACAAACTTAACTGTAGAATGTAATGGATTGAAGAAACAACTGACGTTCCATGTCTTCTTCTTCCCTTTTTTATACCAAAATTGCTGTTGCCGCCGCCGGAGCGGAAAAACAACAAAATAATTAGAAGAAATGGCAACATCAGCAAAACTGAATTGATCGATCAAAGGAGATATCTACAAAATCTAATTAAGACAAAAGACCATATGTACATGTTGGTCGTACGGATCGGGGGAGGAGGAGATCTAAGTTCATGCAGATCCAGGCAAGAGATGCCTTACAGCAGCCTTGCCGCTGCAGACCTCTCTGCCGCCGGGTATGGTGGTCGCTGCCAAGGAAGGGAGGAGGGTAACGGTTGATTTTTCGCCGGCGGTGAACCAGACGGATTTCATTAAATATTAACACAGCATTAATATTTAATTAACTTTCATTTTTCACTAACACCAAAACCAAATGTTATATTGGAGTATATATAATGAATAAATAAATGAAAAACTAGCTATATAAATCTTATTATTGAAAAAGTTGAATGAAAAGTTTTAATGCACTAATAAGATTTTATTTAAAATTATCCCACAAAAAATAAGGTATATTGAAATTTGTAGAGACATTTAATAGTCACAGTATATATGTTAATAGGCATATATTAATTTTGGAATAAACAAAAAAGGAAATCAGATATATAAATTCGCGCTAAAAGACATATGTGCACAACCCCGCTAATATGTAATAATATATATATCATAAAAAAACAAATTGTACAAGACTAACACTTTAAAAGTTAAAACGTACAGGGACTTGGATGGAATTCTAATTTATAATTTATAGTCACAAAATAATCCACCCTATTACTACTAGATAATTGGCAAGGAGGTGTTAGTGCTTTTTTCCCATCAGAAATTGTCTATTCTAATCTTTTACCAATTAAAATTTCCTTTACCTTTCATGGTACATCATATCATGTTTCCTTATAATTTGTGATTATTTTATAATAAATTTGTAAATACCCTTCACTTAAGAAAAAACGACTATGATGATATTAGATGTCCGAGTTGTAGTAGCTCTTAATGTGCCTTTGTTAATTTTTTTCAAAGTCGTGTGATTTATGAATTTCAGTTTAGTTTCCATTTCTTCATGTAGTCTCTCTCTCTCTCTCTTTCTCTCTCTCTCTCTCAACACAGCTACACAGGAGGTGTATATCTTTGCATTTTGGTAGAATGCATTTTTCAATATACAAGATAGTACCAGGGAGTTTCACATCATTAACGAAGAAAGACACAAAAACAGAGTTATACATAAAAAAAGGGTTATTTGTTTTGTTGAAATAGTAGGACTACTTGTCACAAAATATGAGTATGTGTAATTTAGGTACGCATTGCTAAGATCATGTTTGATTCAGTTCATGTATTGTTTGTACTATATTTAAACTATACTAATTATATGTGATATAGTTCTGTCACTACGTATCGAAGTATAAAATATAATGTTATTGTAGAGCATGAATTATATTTTTTAGCTCCAAAGGCGTTGGAATTTCATCATCTCGTATCTTTAATTAATATTAATAAATATTAAATGTAATTTATGATGTTATCGCATACATTGTAATATTAATAAATATACACACACAAGGGCTGTACGTTGTGCTCCCTACATATTATATAATAATTATATTTCCCAAAATTATGGTTTAACAAGAAATACCGAAGGAAACTTCAAAGTATATATTAAGCAAAACAGAGTTCTACATTAGTTTTGATAAATATAAGAAATAAGTTTAGCTTATATGAAATTGGTTGTCAACCACTTCCAAGACAAAAGTTGGTTGGGAGGACAGGAGGAGGCATTGGGTCGATATTCTTGATTCTTGAATATGATTGTTTTAAAAGGTAGTTTCTAAAATTGTTTTGTCCGAGTCAACCTTTTCCCATACGAGAAAGGAATAAAAAGAATTAGTAAAAGCCAGTTGTACTACCAAATTAGTATTTGCCAAGTCACAGACACGTTGATTAAATTGAACTTTGCTTTTTCTTTAATAATCCTAAAAACACACGCAGGCGACACAGAAAGAAATGCAAAAGTCCACCTTGGGATTCGAACAATCTCCCTTAAACTTCTCTTTGAATTTCATATTAACAAAATTCACCAACTTTTCTTTATCCATTATTTATAATAAATACATGGTATGTCTTATAGTAAAACAGAGGATACCAGGTCCAACTCATCCAATTTATACTTTTTAAGTAATTCTACAAGATGAAGTCTGAATTTAGAGCAAAAGTAGATGAAAAAACGATTTCTCAACACTCGCTTTAGTTAGTTTATATTTCATTTATGATGCGAGAACAGGAATCTGTGTTGACCGCCATTATCTACAAATACACATACACACACGTACACAGACGAGGTGTTGGTGTCTATGAACATAAACCTGTGTATTTAGTCTTTTTCATGAGAGAGAGTCCGAGGAAATTTAACAACAACAACAACAAAAACATTAATATAATCATTGAAAGAGCTAACCTTCCTTCTACCATGAAACCACACAGTCTACTAAACTACGCAGAAAATACCCCACAAAAATCTGGAATTAATAAGCAAACTAAATCAACTTATCTTAATCACACAGACACTTATAACATTTTGATGAGTTCGAGCTACGTATTTTCCCAAGGAGAGGACGAAGGTTAGGATAATGGTGGGTAAGAAAATTGCAACGGCTGTCGTCAAAGTTGTCAAGTCTGCCGTGAGTTCTGTCAAGAACAATAAGGGAAACCAAACTCTTCAAAAGTTTATAGTATGTGTGTAATGTGTTGTGAATTATGTAGCAGATTATTGGTTAGTGAGTGAATAATGTTGGCAATTTTTTTATGTATATGTAATGTGAGTTCGAGATACCAAGATTTGTAGTGACCCAAAATATTGTGTTTGGGTCGAAGTTTATATATACTTAATTAATATAGTCTTTGGAATTTCATTATCTTTTTTTGTTGCATTTTCACTATTTATACATATAATAGGCGCCTGTATCCATTTGTTGCATTCAGTAAATTTCCATTTCAGCATTTTTTTGAGGAATGTTTGGTATATACTATATACCCGGATTCTCAAATCTACCAATTCAGGAGAACAATGACATTCTTTACTATAGCTTATAATTGTCATACTTCTTTTAGCAAAGAATATTTTTGGTGCAATCATATATGTTAGTATACACTATATATACTTTTAAATGTTAATGCTGTAGGTAATAAGCAACTGTAGAATATAATAAATTGATTTAAGAACTTAGTTCCACGTCTTCTCCTTTCTCCCTTAGTTAAAACCAATACAGCCTTTCCGCCGCAGCCACCGGAATTACAACAAAAATAAAAGACAGAGACTACAAGAAACCGACAACGCGCCAAAATTGAATAGAATTAAGAATGTATTGTAAGATTAAAGCCATAATTTTATAAAAAAAATTGTTATAAAATAAACATAATCTGCCGAACATGAAAAACCCGTAAAATGGAAATGGAATATTACAACTTAAACAAGAAAGAAAACAAGAACCAAATATCAAGCCGAGTTGAGATAGCCTCTATATCCGCAAGAGATAAACGCCCCGGTAGTGCTCTCGGTGTCGACGTTATTTCCCCAAAGATAAAACGGTTTTTGTCTTGTTATAGACAGCACCGCAATACAACAAGCTCCGGCGAATTAGGATAACGGCGAGAATTTGAGCTTTTGAACTTAGCTTGAGATGAAGATGAAACGAGAATGTTGAAGTGTGTATGAAATGCTTGCACCTTAGACCTATTTATAGACTATGTCACCATGGAGGGAGCATATGCTATTGATTATCATCATCATAGCAACGGTTAAGAGCCATTAACAAGGCCATCATGGCCGTAGGTTACAAGTGACGTGGGAGTAAGCATTCAAGTGAATTTGAAACATTTCAAATTCATACATACACCATGCATATAAATATATATATATATATATATATATATATATATATATAGGGGTTGGTTCATGTAAGAACACCCTCTTATAATGTGAACATAAGAACAAATACTAATCTTTAATTTTAAGTAATAAACGGTTTAAATTTGATTAGTATTGTAGAATAGCGAAATGCACTTTAAAGAATAATCAATCTCACTTAAGGGTAAATTTGACCTTTTTTTTTATAATTGATAAGATTTTTGCAACTGCCTACTTCCACTAATCTACCCAAAAAAATCACAACAGGTCAAATATATTCCTTTATCCCCACTAATGAAATCTATCGTATGTTTATGTGTACAACAATTTAATTTTTATTGACATTTTGTTCATAATTATCCTGCAATTTATTCACAATCGAACTGCATTCCATTCACAAATAAATGCAAAAAAAAAATCGTAATTAAACTGCACTTTGTAAACAATTGAATTGCACTATATTCACATCCAAAATGCACTTATTCATAATTAAACTGCACTTTTTTCAGTATCGAACTGCATTTCATTCACAAATAAATGCAAAAAAAATCGAAATTAAATTGCACTTCGTAAACAATCGAATTGCACTGTATTCACATCCAAAATGCACTTTATTTAGAATTAAACTGCACTTTATTCAGTATCGAACTGCACTTTTATCACATTCGAACTGCACTTTCATCACAATCGAAATGCACTTTATTCATAATTAAACTGCACTTTATTCACAATCAAAATGCAATCATAATTAAACTATACTTTTTCACAATCGAATTCGTAACGCTCCAATTTTCAAAACTTAACTAGGGACGATACTTCATACTTAACATGCATATTCCAACTCTTTCAAAACATTTTCATGGAAAGGAATCATTGCAAAACTCAATTTATTTCATACTCAGCGGAAGTCTTAAATAAAAATAATTACGACTACTAGTTCTCGAAAATAAAATGCAAAGTTCATGATAAAAAATAGTTTAATGCAATAATAAGTTCATAAATCCTTCCTTGTGTGACCATCACCACCAACACCTCTACGCATCAGCCGGACCATTTCCTGAAAAATGTTAAAATAGTGGGATGAGTACGACTACTCAGTGGGAGATGTACACATTTATCAGAATTATAAATCACACCGATAAGACATGAAAAATTAGATCATGCAAAGGATACTCGGCCACACAGACCACATGAACTTGTAATTGGTCACACAGACTACATGAACTTTTCAAACAGTCCGATTTCGACTGACGGCCGGATTTTGACCGATTTTCATAGAGGATCCGATTTCGATCCTAGGGCCCGATTTCGACCCTTCTTTTCATGCCTGTCATAATCACATAAAATATCGAGCACAATGTATAATAAAGATAAACCGTAACATTCCCCACCTTAACCTTGACTTGATGAAAAATAATGGATATCAATGTTTAAGTCCTGTGCGCCGATCCTATATATGGAAATTTATCTTAATAACTCTACACGGAATGACATGCATGCATCAATAATTCAAATAATTCATAAATAAAAATAGATCATAATAATCGAACAATGTATATTATACATAATCTACATATTAACATGCCATTTTCCAATGTTTTTTGTGTTTCACTCTACATTCATGTTGACAAAAGAATTTGGCACATCAAGAAATAAATTAACAAATAAATAGTAAACGTATCTTAAAAATTCTATATTTTTAAAATGAATGACCTAACATGTATTATATCCTATTAATATTCAGCATAGTCGAAAAAAACTCAAAGAAAACATGAAAAATAATTTCCTATCAAGCTTATGGACATGCTGTCAAAAACTGGCAGGTTACGAATAACAATTTTAAACAAATATTTATCATGCTTGTAAAATTCTACAAATATAATAAAGTATACTAGACATACCTAGGAAGACTATATTAAATTTTCACGACGAGAGGACGACGGGAAGATGTGTAAATAATTCTTGAAACAGTTCGCAGATATGTTGGCAGATTTTCGAAAATTTATGAGATGCTTTATTATGAGCGACTAAGGGGTATTTATAGGCCTAGAAATCATTATCTAAAGATTCCTAATCCTATAAGGTATCAAATATATTTTATCCATATTTATTTTCGTTCTCATATAATTTATATAGAATTTAATATATCACTTACAATATAAGAGATTCAATCCTAGATAAATTAGGATATGGATAAACACAACTATATTTTATCCTAAAACATGAATATCATACATAAAAGATCTATTTTAATTATAAAATTTAATATAAAATTATCTCATAATAATTTCAAACAAATATAAAATATTATATCATTTCATGAATCCTAGTAGGTTTAGGAAATCTAAAATTAATATTACTCTTTCCTAATAATTCTATTATTATTTCTATCTATAATCATAATATGATATAAATGAACATATTCAAAGTTCAAAATAAATTTACATAATAAAAATGATTTAACGTAAAATAACATAAATGCTTTAATTTTCATTTTAATTTCTAAGGCGCGACTTACAGAACTAAAACACTTGATAACATGCATGAATAGATATGCAATGTATTTTATATTGAAAATTTCGGGGCGTTACAGAATTGCACTTTATTCATAATCAAACTGCACATTATTTTAAAATGTGATATATGTAATCTTAATTCGGATTGCAAGTTTACCTGATGAACAAACCATCATTTAATATGAAGATTAACGAAATATCTTAGGAAATAAAGATGATGAATTTAAGGAAGATAAATTTAAAGATAGAAGCGGTTTTTAAAATTGTTGAGAAATTTAAGCGTGAATGAAGATACAATTATTGAAATAATATTATTGTGAATGAAGAGCGGTTAGCAATACAATAATTTAGATTATGAATATAGATAATTAAAAGCAAATTACTTAATTAACCTTTAAGTGCAATATGAATAAACTTTAAGTGCAGTTCGTCAATTTAAGTAAAAAAATTAAATCAGACCATCCGTTCAAAATATCAAAGGTATAGATTTGTTCACACGTTCACACATAAATAGGTTGTTCACATTTGAACCTTAGCATATATATATATATATATATATATATATATATATATATATATATATATAGGAAGGATCAAATGAGAACCAACTCCATATGAGAACTAAGAACCTATCTTAACCATTTATATTCTTTGATCTATGGTTATATTTAAAGCTATCATTCAATGCTTTTTATTTATTAAACAATAAGAGAAGGTTATTGTTGTAATTTGTTTTACATTTCATAATTAATGTGTTTTATATACATGGAAATATTTCATTTTCGTTTCCTTATGTTTCATTTCACATTATTAATTTTGATTCACTATAATTGGACGGTTCGAAAGTTTCCCATTAATTAATATCATAATTACTTAATTCAAGAAGATTAACATATTTTGTTCCATGATCTCATGTATTTATCAATACCTTTAATGTGATCATTAATGTTTTCATATCATCAAATACATTAATACTTTAATTTATTACCTTATATAACTATTAGTCCGAGAATTAATCAATTAATTTTAGGAAATGACAATATATATTAAATATAATAGATGAAACAAAATGAAACAAAACGTAATTACTAATTCATCAAAATTACGTGTTTAGTAGCATCTAAGAAGTATAATTCCTCATTAATAAATATAGATGTTATAAGAATGTTTGTTTTAAACATATATATCAACCTTAATAAACTTATGCATCAAACTCTTCATACATATGCATCAAATTTGATAAATTTATGCATAAAAAAGTAGGTACATATTCATTTATATGAATGCATCAAAATATTCGAATTTATGCATCAAACACTTTATACATATGCACTAAACAATTATTATCTATGCATTATTTTCATTATTGGCGGAGAAGAAGATATATTTTTAAAACTTATGCATCAAACTAAAAGAACATATGCATCAAACACTTTATACATATGCATTAAACAATTACTATCTATGCATTATTTTCATTATTGGCGGAGAAGGAGATATATTGTTAAAACTTATGCATCAAACTAAATGAACATATGCATTAAACACTTTATACATATGCATCAAATTGAATAAATTTATGCACAAGAAAAAAAAAATAATGCATCATTCGAAGTTATACATTGATTCATTTTAATATTCTCTAAATAGTATTGCATATTACTTTTTGATTATTGATCCTGATTAGTTCTTAGTTCTTATATAGGAGTTGGTACTTCTCATGGGAATTGTTATTCAAATGCATAACTTAGGAATACTTATGCATTAATAATGCATATATATGCATCAAAGTAATATTTGTGTCGATGGACCTTTTTCAAGCTATTATATTGATTTACGGGAATATGCATCACATTATGAATAAGTATGCATCGAACAATGCATACATATGCATCACATGAACAATTTTTTAATTTACATTATATACAGTAACTAGTCTATCTTTTATTTTTGGATATCTAATTTTTTCTACGATGATTATCTTTAATTTCCCTAGATATTGCTTTACATTAATTAGAGATTATATACTAATCACAGTTTTACTATAAATAATATTGTAATTATAGTATTTTTTATATTTAATTAATCAATCTAAAGATAATATTTTATTAAAGATTTATTACGATTCAATTATAATAAGTAGAGATAATGTAGTTCATGAATCATAAATTTTCATTTGATTTTTTTCTTATAAAAATTTGAGTAATAATGTTGTTTAAATGATGCATATTTTATTATATGTAGAGGCATATTTCATTGTGCGTAGATGAATTATCGAATTAATTATTCATCTATTTTCATGCATCAACTTGCTGATAGATTATGCATCAAAAATATATTTTATTACCGAGTTATTATGCATCAAATAGTGTCAGTTTATTATGCATCAAATAATATATCGTGTTGTTGGATTGACAAGTTATTATGCATCAAATAATATATCGTGTTGCATTCATGTAATCTAATTATGCATTAAATGGTATGTAAAAGCTTATGCATACACATGAATGAATCGTATTAAATAATATGATTGAGTAGTTGAGATCGGCGATTTTAGAAAACTTTTCACAAATGGAATGTTTCACAAATTAATGTTTCAATTTTATCCATATTAATGTTTCGAAATTAATATGATTGTAATTAATGTTTTCACAAATGGAATGTTTCAATTTTACCCATATTTTTTTGTACAGATTTGCCCTTATGTAATTAAAAATTAATTTAATATTTTAGATTTTAGTGTAAAGTTAACCGTAGATTGAAATAAGATCTACGATCTATAATGGTTCCTAATTCTCATATAGGGATTGGTTCTCATGGGAACCCTATATATATATATATATATATATATATATATATATATATATATATATATATATATATATATATATATATATATATATATATCTTATATGATATAGCATAGGCCCATTCTTGTCCAAGCCCACTAAATCGTCCCGATAAACAAAGCCCAACGATTAACACTTTAACTCTCACTTCATCGTTCAATAAATTCCGCGCATCTATTTCTCACTCACCGAATTGAGAAACGAAGTATACTACGATCATCTACTCGGAATGTAGTTCATCACTGTATATTTTACTTCGTCAAACTAACGACATACGTGGCTCGAAATTGAGGTCAAAATAAGTTGACTAGCAACTCAAATTCTGCTTTTAAATGCAGATTTTCCAACAGTCCCCACATGAGTGGAAATAGCCCAAATGCATGCATGCAAACACTAAGCTCAGTCCTCAAGAGACAAGAAATCATCAGGGTAGGTGGCTTGTGGCGAGAACTTGAGCTTTTGAACTATTCTTCCAACGTGTATACCGAGACATAACACTAACTCTATAAAGTCTCAACCTCGTCCGTTCTCACGTTTGTGTCCGTTTCTGGCCATGGACAACCTCTTTGGATTCATAAGTATCGAATAGAAGTGACCCTCACTTCTCACTTACATAGGTGATTTTACACGAGTATCCTGTCATACTCCACCTCCTCGAGGTCTCCAAGAATCATTAAAAGTCTATGACTTAACCTCACCACATAATAGGTCAGCAACACTCTACTGCTCTTTTTAGGGAATTATTTTGTCGAGTGTTACACAAACTGACTCTTATAGCTTAGTTTTTCCATTGAACCAAATTCATGGGATCTCCATTCTACAAGGTTGGGTTACCACTATAATTGTCTTAAGTTGTAGATTTTACTCCCATTCCCTCTAGCAGTTTATACATTTGATCTCGAGGCAAACTCTTAGTAAGCGGATCCGCTAGGTTATCTGCCGTCCTAACATAGTCAACAGAAATAACCCCATTCGTGATCAAGTGTCTTACAGTATTATGTCGTCGACGTATGTGTCGAGACTTACCATTGTATAACCCACTTTTCGCCCTTCCAATAGCAGCTTGGCCATCGCAGTGAATCATTACCGGCGGTACGGGTTTGTTCCAACATGGAATATCTTCCAAAAAATTCCACTCAGCTTCCTCACCAGCCTTATCTAAGGCGATAAATTCTAATTCCATGGTGGATCGGGCTATACACGTTTGATTTGTGTACTTCCACGACACAGCTCCACCCCTATAGTAAACACAGAACCACTCGTCGACAACGGGTCTTTGTGTAGGATATCCAATTTGCATCACAGTACCCTTCAAGTACCGGGGGATATATAGAGTAGTGTAGCCCAAAGTTTAAAGTGTACTTCAAGTACCTCAAAACCGTAATCAGAGCTCTCCAATGCTCCCTACTTGGATTGCTCGTATAACGACTCAACTTATTTACAGGACAAGCTAGATCAGGCCTTGTACATTTTGTGATGTACATTAAAAAACTTATAATTCTAGCATAATCCTCTTGAGCAACATGATCACCTCTATTCTTGCTCAAGTAAACATTAAGTTCTAAAGGAGCCTTGGCCGATAGACCATCATATGCATTGAATTTCTTAAGCACTTTCTCAATATAATGAGATTGTGATAGAACAATTCCATCGGGAGTTCTTTGGATTTTCACTCCAAGAATAACATCAGGAACTCCTATGTCCTTCATGTCGAAATTTATTTCCACCATGCGCTTGGTTTCATTAACCACTTGAATGTTACGACCCATAATTAGCATATCACCAACATAAAGACATACAATAACAAAACCGTTATTCATATTCTTTATGTAAACACATTTGTCACACTCATTTATCTTGAATCATAACTTCGTCAAACTTCAAATGCCATTGTAAAGGGGCTTGTTTTAATACATATAGGGACTTAACTAACTTGCATACCTTTCTTTCTTGACCAGGTACCACAAAACCTTCAGGTTGTTCCATATAAATTTCCTCTTCTAAATCTCCATTTAGAAAAGCAGTATTCACATCCATTTGGTAAATTTCAAGATTGTGCAAAGCAACAATCGAAAGCAGCACGCAGATTGAAGTTATTCTCGTGACAGACGAATAGGTATCGAAAAAGTCGTACCCTTCCCTTTGCTTAAAACCCTTTACAACTAAACGAACCTTATATTTATCAATTGACCTATCAGCCTTATACTTTCTTTTTGGGATCCATTTACATCCTAAGGGTTTACAACCTTCTGGCAGATCCGCTAACACCCACGTATGATTTTGCATAATGGAATCAATCTCACTTTGTACAGCTTCTTTCCAAAGTGGTCCATCAGGTCTAGTAAGAGCCTCATTAACAGACCTCGGTTCCTCATCTAAGAGGAACACCACATAGTCCGGACCAATGTCCTTAGCAATTCTAGCTCTTGTGCTACATCTCGGTTCAAGAGCTTCTAGGTCAGAACCAACCAGGTTGTTTTTGTGAAACTGGTTCAACTCTTCCAAGCTCTAAACTAGTAGCTTCATCTCTCGTTCTAGCATTAGAGCTAGATTCAGCCTTATCCTTACATGGATAAATATTCTCAAAGAAAATAACATTCCTTGATTCAATAGTTGTTCCCAAATTCATATCGGGAACTCCGACTTATGAATAATAAACCTATAGGCACTACTATTCAAAGCATATCCGATAAAGATACAATCGATGGTCTTAGGTCCGATTGTAACTTGCTTAGGTAGAGGCACTTCTACATTAGCCAAATACCCCCACACTTTAAGGTATTTGTAGAAAGTTTTCCTTCCTTTCCACATCTCGTAAGGAGTTATATCCTTACCTTTAAGGGGAATCTTGTTCAGTAAGTAGTTAGCCGTTAAAACAGCTTCCCCCCACATGTTCTGCGGTAATCCCGAACTAATTAACAAGGCATTCATCATCTCCTTAAGTGTTCGATTTTTCCTTTCAGCAACGCCATTAGATTGTGGCGAATAGGGGGCAGTGGTTTGATGAATAATACCACATGATTTACACAACTCTTCAAACGAGGCTACATATCTCCCCCTCTATCACTTCGAACATTTTTAATCAGATAATCTAGTTGATTTTTAGCTTCCGCTTTGAAACTTTTAAAAGCTTTAATTGCCTTGTTTTTACTTTTTAGAAGATAAAGACAACAATAATGTGTGCAATCATCTATAAATGTAATGAAGTACTTTTTACCACCTCTTGTTTGCATAAACTTTAAATCACACACATCTGTGTGAATAAGTTCAAGAGGCTTAGCACTCCTTTCCACCAAATGAAACGGTGGTTTCACCATTTTTGCTTCTACACATACTTCACATCTTTTATTTTCATTAAACTCATTTACTTTTAGTAAAACGATATTAGCTAGACATTTTATTGCATTTAGATTAACATGTTCTAATCTACAATGCCATAAATCGGAGCACTCAGTCAAGTAAGAAGAAGCAGACACATTATTATTATTTCCTTCATTCTTGGGCACTTGGCGAAGTGCCGCTACATTGAGCTTAAAAATCCCATAGTAAGATACCCCGTACCAAGGAACACACCAAACTTAGATAAGATAAACTTATCAGCTTTG
Source organism: Lavandula angustifolia (assembly GCA_028984105.1). Taxonomy (NCBI): domain Eukaryota; kingdom Viridiplantae; phylum Streptophyta; class Magnoliopsida; order Lamiales; family Lamiaceae; genus Lavandula; species Lavandula angustifolia. The sequence goes on along the minus strand of CM054805.1, from coordinate 28,348,805 downwards.
AACACAAGTCTAAAACCACGCTTGACAAGTACAGAACCAGATACAAGGTTCTTCCGAATATTCGGGACATGCAGCACTTCACTCAGAATTAACTCTTTGTCGGAACCGTCGTGGAACTCATCCTAAGCACGACGGTTCCAAATCCAACCACGTCAGAAGACGCTTGGTTCCCCATGTTCAACTTCCTCCCTTGACAGGGACGGTACTTAGTGAAGCAGCTTCTATCACCACACACATGTGCGGTTGCAGCTGTGTCGATGAACCAAAGGCCGGGGCTTTCGACAATATTCACCTCTTCCGTGATCACAACCGCTAGATCTTCTTGAGTGAGGTATTTTTCCATTATATTGGCTTGTCTCGCCTCTTTCTTCTTGGGCTTTTGGTAGTCATTGGACATGTGACCCGCTTTACCACAATTGTAGCAATCTCCGTCAAACCTTCTAGTTTGACCTTTACCTTTGGCATGGTCTTTGTCTTTGGGATACCCTCGCTTGTTAGAGTAACCACCTTTCTCCAACAAGTTGACCCTTAGGTCCATCGGGGCTTTGGACTTTATGTCTTGAACTCGGACATTAGCCTCGATGCGAAGCTTTAAGTCAAGTCTTCAAGGGACATCTCCTTTCGCTTGTACTTGAGGTAGCTTTTGAAGTCCTTCCAACTTGGAGGGAGCTTCTCGATCATGGCTGCCACCGTAAATGCATCGGGCAATAGCATCCCTTCAGCATGAACCTCGTGTATAATTAGTTGGAATTCTTGCACTTGGTCCATGATGGGTCAGGAATCCACCATCTTGTAGTCCAGAAACCGGGCTACAATAAACGTCTTTGAACTTGCATCATCAGTGCAATATTTCTTGTCTAGTGCCTCTCATATTTCTTTAGAGGTTTTTATGTTTGCATATACACTATATAAGCTATCCACTAGACCACTTAACAAAAAGTTTTTACAGAATTAGTTGGAGGTACGCCAATTGTCATAGGCAATGGAGAGTTGCATGTTCTCCTCATTTGCACTTGGAGGTGCGGGACCATCTTCCTTAAGGATGTTTCCAAACCCTAGCGTTTTAAATAAAACAACATCTTTTGTTGCCAACGTTTGAAGTCGGCTCCACCAAATTGTGGTGGCTTTTAGGCGGCGGGCAATGCTCTTGAAGAGTGCAACAGTGACGGCAAATTTTGGGTCGAGGCCCCCACCCCTCCAAGGTGGTTAAACGTCCCAAAAGGGATAAGCGAAGTCGCCGAAGACGACATGATAGCATGAGTTGCTATCATTATTTATCTCTTGTGATTGTTATAAAATAAACGTAATCTCCCAAACACGAAAAACCCATAAAATGGAAAAGGAATATCAGATTTTCTTCGATTTTCTCCCATAAAATAAACGTAGAACACCTTTGACATCGATTTTCTTCCATCTGTATCTTCCAAGGTAAACTCCATATCTTCCACTCTTAGTTGAGAAGAGAGGTGCTCGACCACTTTAGTGTCAATTGAGAAGCCATGTGAGGTGGTCAGCCACTTCGGTCACTCCCCGTATCTGATGACGACACTCGTATCGTTTGTGTAGTGAGAAGCTTTTTTTTTTTGGATGACGAGGGTAACCCACAACCGCTACCGAAGTGCGCACTGGGTAAACCCCGCTCCTGTGCTCTAGCCTGCAAACAACACAGGAGGGTTCAACCACCCTAGACTAACCATAGGTGACAGGCTCACACATAGCGGTCTTGGTGGGCTTTGAACCCATGACCGTCCGACCAAAGACTACCTACCTTAACCGCTATGTCATCCCAATGAGACAATATAGTGAGAAGGTTGATGATTATAATAGTGGGTTTTGGCTAGATTTTGGATCTCTTTTGGGATATCAACCTGACATCATTCGTTCCCCCTCGACAAAATCTTCTATTTCTTAGTAAGGCTATGTATGAACTGACTAGAGTTGTTCCAGAATTTCGTTAACCTTTTTTGTCATGTTGTTGAGAAATAGGTAATTCTTGAACAAATTTTGGTTTATGGTCATTTTCACAACCATAATTAGCTAATTAGGGTTGTATGTTTCATTTGGACAAATCATTATATCCAGCAGGACATGTTTTGGTTTCAGCGTGAATTTATCTTTTCTCCCTCACTTTGTAATGTTCTTTACCTTCATTCAACAATATATGTTATGTTTATATATGTGTTATGTTTATATATATGAATTTATATATAGGATTAAATATCATAAAACTTAGTATCAGTTAGCCAAAATTGATCAGATACTAACCATTAATCTACATAATAAAAAACTCAAGGATTAGAAAATCCCCAGACATGAATGTGTGGATCTAGGACTTACTCAAGTCACGAAGGCAAAAAATATTGTAAACAACTATTCTATAGGCAATAAGTTTTATATACATTTGCTACTAAAAAAAATTAGTGATGATAATGATCTCTAGGTGTTTAGGATTTAGGAATAATTGGGAGCCATGACTCAACTAGACCATCGACATTGAATTCTTTACTTGATAGTACTATAATATGATGGATTAATAATGTAGCACCATAAGATTTTATTGTACTACGCCATCAATTAATTAATACGGTTACATATTAACCTAGTCTCTACAAATTGACCATTTCCTTATTTTGAAATTCTCTCTTCCGCCAGTTCATTTTTCCCCCCTTGATGATTGGATTTTGTTCTGAAAAACATTTCTTGATTGTGTTTTAATTTGTTACATCAATTTGTGATGGTTGAATCATACTATATCAATATCAAGTCGAGATGGTGCGAAGGTAATTGCTGCAGATAGTATTACTTTTGATTTTTTTGGTTGCGAAGGTGGTTGTTGAGAATTTGTGTTGTATTGGTTTTGATCTGTTTACTTAGTTTTTTTTATAAATTTAGGCACTTTCTTGAATGTACATATCAGCTTTGAAATATCCTTGGATCTATTTGGTTGTGATGGTTCATAGTTTGATATATATTGCATATATGACAATTGTTTTTCTTGTTCAATATATAAGAAGAGACCTTAGAAGATTGCTAAAAAAAGGAAACCAGTTTGATGTGGTTGGTGCGGCCAAGAAGGTCACAATAGAGCAACTTGCAGCGAACCTGGAGCATCCTTGGATAGGCACATAAGCAAAGAGGCAACTTCGAGGATGTTAGATTAAGTTAGGAGGATGTATATTTTGAACACTATTTGTCCCTTAGATTGAAAACATTCAAAAGGGGAGTATTGGAACTAGTTATTTTGAAGTTAATATTATGCATCAAATGGTTATTTTGAAGTAAATATTTTGGGTGATAGTAGCTTTGTTTTTAATGGTTAATTCACACTATATACTTTGCATTTCGAATTAAATGTTGTTTATATTGGTACGAAATATCAATTAGCTTATATTTGATACGAATCAATAAAGTTATATGAAAAATTGGTGCAATTTTGGTCCTTGTAAATAAAAATTCTAATTCTGCCCTCTCAATTTCTTGTTTTTTTTTTTAAATAAAAAATTGATTCCCATTTAAATTGACAGAAAAATTAATGGTAGGACTAAATTCGCAAAAACAATGAGTTAAGGGTCAAAAAAATAAAACATAAAAGTTTGAGGATAAATTTCGCAAAAACTCAAAGTTTGAAGACTATTTTTGTCAATTTGCCTTTAATTTGCAAATACATTTCATACTCAAAACGATGTCGTTTTGGGATAGTCAAGTGGACGTCCATGTCAGCATTCCGGTGGTCGAAAAAAATTATTGGTCGGAGCGTGTCTTAAATTGCAAAAAATTAAAACTTCGTGATTTAATTAACCAAGTTTTAAAAAACGTATTAAAATTGAAAATTCAAGTAAGTTTATACTTTTTTCGCTAAGACCCCTTTTCTAATAGAAATAAATAGGGGGTTTGCAACAACTTTGTTAAGCTGTTACAATTTTTTTAACTATGTAAACATTTTTTTTTTTACTATCTAAAAAACATATGATAGTTTCTCTAAAATTAAATAATCAAACTGGTTGAAATTTGAGACTTCAAATAAAATATGTTTGATACTTAAAATGCAATAATTTTTAAACATATCAAAAGTATCCGTTCTTTTGTATTGAAGATTAAAAGCCTCCTGCTTTAATCTTATATAATTTTAAGTAAAAGTAAATAAAAAATGTTTGTAATAACCATCTGCAAACACCCTATTACTTTGGACTACATAGTAGTATAATATTTGTTTTATTTTACAAGAAAAGCTCAAAACTACTCATTCTGATACTACGTAAAAGACGACACCACAAACACACACAAACACACTAGTAAAAGTCAAACACACACATACACATTCGGGCTGTTGTTCTCTAGACTGATTCTAATAAAGCTCTTTTTAAACCAAGAATTGCTGAAGGAGAACTGGAAGCCTCTATGTTGAAACTATGTTTCTTCTTACTTGGGACTTTATACTATCAACAATTTAACATTACTACATTTATTATTTATTAACATTATTATGACATCATATAGAAGGCATAAAACTGTTCAGCACACACCCACACACAGACACACAAACTAAGTCTACTCATGCATTAATCACATAAAACACACACAAATACACACTCTGGCTGTTGTCCTCTACACTCTAATGGAGATCCCATAAGCTTATAAAAACATCTTTCTATAAAGAAAACACATTCCACAAACCGCACACAAAAAAACTCATTGAAGAACCGGGCAAGATGAGTTCCAACAATGAAGGGAGCAACAACAACAACAACAACTATGCAACACCAGGTGGCACAACAGCAAGAGGGAGAGAGCATGTTTCAACAAAGATAGGCAAGAAAATAGCTCGAGCTCTAGGAAAAGCTGCAAAATCTGTGGCCAATGCTGCCGAGGATCACAACAGTAAGGCAAAAGTTGGTCCAAGTGGTTCGTCTAATACTATATCTTAGCTATATGACCTTGCAATTGTATGTTATGTAGCCTATGCCTACTAGTTTCTTTATGCGTCTTTTCCCCACATTTTTCATAATTGAAGTACTTTACACAATTCGAGCAGATTGTTCCTAACATAGATAACATGGGTAGCTCTTACATGTAATCTATGTGTGTGATCAACCAAAGTAAATGTTCTTACAAAATAAATTTAGCACCTTTTTAATTTTAAAACAACTTTCAAGGCATGGCATACATTTCTATACAGTAGTAGATCAGACAATAAAATACACACATGCGCAGAACATATGGCCTACGGACATGCAGAATGCAATTATTTTCTAAAGCAAACAAGGAAAAAATTAAGACATGAGAAAAAATTCATACTGAATATGCAATTGCAAACTATACCCAAGGTCTGGATAAACTATGAAATATGCAAAAGAAGCCTTTTGATAATACATAATCTCATGACAAAAAAGGAACATGGATAGGGGGTAATAATAAAAGAAAAACTCAGTTTTCTGCATTTTCAGAACTACGAGAGAGTGCTTATACATACATGTTAGGCAGGAAAGACTTTGAAATCAATTCAGTTGCTTATTTCACCATTATCTCATCATCACTGATATCACTGTAGACTAGAGGCTCTTCACCATCTTCTACGGTGTCAACTTCCATGGAATCTTCAGATCCATCATCGTCAAATTCATCTGCATCTTCATATATGATAGGTGCTACTTTATCATTATCCTCCACCTCATCATCAATAGACTGCAAATAAGATTTTTATTATTCAGCTCATATAGTTTCCAGTTTCCGCAGGTTAAAATAAACATTTGGCACCATGCACTGACCTCTCCATAAAGCAAATCCAAGCAGCATGATAGTTGAAGAGCAGAGTTGAAAGTTGAGACCCTTGATTCTATAAGCTGCATAGATGCAAAATATCACTTGTAAATTGTTAAACATACGCAGACCATTTTAAGCCTCATTTTTCAATTTTGGAACTCAAAATGTAATGATTTTCTGGAATAAGACGGGGCCAACAGTGATAAAATTAACAATATGCAGTCTTTAAACAACTAAGTACTAAAGTTGTAGTTTAGGTCCGCTATCCTAAAAGTAATCGCATATGTTATGCAACAGATTCAATCAATAATCTTCTTTCTACCTTAATGTTCTAGACTAAAATACCAGTCGACCAGTGAAACTTATTTGGCATAATTGTTTATCCCAGCTGTATTATTTGGAAAGGGCCAAAGATTCAATCAGGCTAATGTCTCAGAAGCTTGCTTGGCGGCAGCATATCACAGAATTGTCTAGCCAAAGAAGGAAACGCGATCATAACCACAAAAATAATTGATATAAGCCTTACCTAAGAATCGAATATGTAACACAGATACTCAAACATACAAGGACCTCTTAGAGTTATTTTTCACAAACATAGTTAATAAGACATAAGACCCTAGAAGAATACGATAAAATTTATGTAGGACCAACAAACTTATGTAGTTCAAGCGATGCACCTTTAACTTCCATATAAGAATGAGATAGCATGAGGTGAGAAATAGTATTACATTATCAATCTAAAATTAAATGCAATGACAAGGATTAGAATCTAAAGATTGGTCAAAACATAAAACATTCCAGCACTCGAGCCTATAATTAAGATATCCAGCTAGGACAAGCTAATCATCCCATTCCAGGAGATTTTGCCATATCAAAATTCCCTAACCTGGTATAAAGAGTTTAGAACAGCCAGGGAAGATTCTTGGGACATAATACTGCTAGCATGCTGAAGAAGTAAAGTTCTGAGCCACGGAAGAGCACAAGCCAGCACAGCGCCCCTGTGATCAAATACGAGAAACAAGAGCATTGAAGAATAAACGATACTTGATTTAGTCATTTAAAAGTTCAACATTTCATACTATACTGTCAATGCAGTCCCTTGACAAAAAATTAATAGTATAATCCGCCGAGGACAATTACAACTAGATAAATACACTTATTTCTTGTGTCCTGAAATTCAAACTAAAATACATCCAACCAAGAACCAATATATGGACAATAAAAACGGCCCTAGAATCCCAGATGTTGTATTGTAATTGTCGAAAATAAAATTTGGATTAAAAATATTATTAAGTTATGAAATATTATATAATTATTGATATAGCGAGGCCATTCTGCATAAACAAATACCGAAGATATCTAACAAGAACTGTTGAGAAAAACTGCAATCAATAGTTTGGTTCTCAAACTTTGATACTCATAATATTTGAACTCATTCTCAGAGTTCAATCATGATTATATATTTAATTTTGCAGAATTCTCATACCTTAACTGGACTATGGGCACGAGCAACTTTAAGAACTTGAGAACATCAGAAGGATTCAACAGTGCTAATGAGTTTGCAATCACCTGCAGAATGACTCAGGTTACACACAAAATTAGAGAAAATTGATCCTCAACAAATGACATTCCTACAGCATGTGGGAACAGTGTTACCATTAGAAGAAGCCAAAAGGAAGTGAAATTATTAACCTTTTCATCTTGTCTGTATAAGCAATCAATGAGCAGGGCTCGATCATCGGCATGGAGTGCTTGCTTAACCAAAATATTAAGTGAATCCGCACTAGGCGGCTTTGCTGGAAGAGAAGTGTCTGCATTTTCATGGTTTGGAATTATGTCGCTCACTTCCAAGTTGAGGCTTGCAAGTTTTTCTCCCATGGTAGGTTCACTTAAGTCATCCACAACAGCAACTGCACCTTTATCTTCAATACCTTAAATCCACAAGGAAATTAGACGATGCTTCAAAGTTCCATGGAACTATACTCCTATCTATATGAAAAACTACAATCATCTCTTTCAGTATCTTTGACAAGTAAAATTCTTTGAAGCCAAGATAGATAAGAAAGCATCTTGAGAATTAAAGTTCCCTACACTAGCCACTCAGTAACAAGCCAACATGCAAGGTTCAGCTCTGTTTAACTTGCACAACAACCTATGCAAACGTGTTTGACTAAGCACTCTAGTCCATGTATAGGTCCCTCACTCAATGTAGACTTTCGAGCACCTGAGTCATCGATGATGTTGCTTCGGTTTCGTTGGTTACAGATATGTTCTAATAAAATGTTTAAATGAGTGTCAAAGGAACTCAATTTAACCTTGATGTTTAAGATAAGTATGAGGTCGTGTGGAGCCTTTCCTATGGGTACGGGATTTATTTAAACTGTAAAAAAAGAAAATCAAGATTCTATTTTGGCCAATTTATGAGATGAATAACAGCTGCTAACAGAGTTAAAAAATGTAAGAGAAATAAAAATCTATTGTTACTCCGTACAACCAGTAAAACATAATTTTGAGGAGAAATAGAAATCCCAGACAAAACAAACAATTTTTCATCCGCGCATTATTCAAATCACGTTAGACGAAATGTGTAGTAGGAAGTCGTTTTAAATAGGTAATTAGACCAAAAGCTAAAAATATTGAATTTTGATGCCACCGAAAAAATCATGAGATTTTCATTTTAAACTTACTCTTTTGCAACATGACCTCACTGGCTACTTCCGCCTCCCGGGTTTTCCTTTTGGAGGATTTATCCTTCTTTCCCATGATTTCTGCACTCAGTCAAAGCAATAAATTTAGGGGGATGATAACGAAAAACTCCCCCAAACTGGAAGAAACATGGAGAAAGTCGATCCAGAGCAACAAATTTATAAGGGCAAACTACTTGTCAAACTTGAGGAACCACAAAAAGCCCACGATCAAGGATGAAACTGCGGCGGCTGCAGAGTGTAGGTACCAAGCGGAGGCGTCCCTAAACCCTTTCAGAACCCTAGCTTTCTCTTTGTAGAGGCCAGGAAACTAAAAACGCCGGGAATTTGGTCCTGTTAAATACCAAATGGCTAAACCCGAATTTAAATTTATTGTTGAATCTTATATTGGCCGCACAAAATATCCAATTTAATTAAATTATTTTAATTTTTTTAGTTGTGTTAAGTCGATATGATCCGCACAAGTATGATCGAGAATGATTAAAATAACATCGAATACCAATCGGGTTGAAGTCACGCTCATGGTACAAATCGAATCCCGCTCGACTTTTTTCAATCTGCAGAGTATGAAATTCAACTCGCAATCCCGTTTAGTTTAAAAATAAAAAAATAATTATATCATTTCAATTTTAGAAGTCCAACTCATGACAGAGCGGGACTTCACGGGCTTTTATGCAAACCTAAAATGGATTGATCAATGAAATTTATTGTCTATATGCTCAATATTTTTTGTATTAATACTGATGATTTACAAATCATTGAACACATTGCGTCCTCTTTCATCCTCAATTGCAAAACCATTAAATATAAATTTTCATCCATCCTTCACAAAAAATGATACTTGATATAACGTGCATTTTAACAATTTGTCCGAGTATATAAGCGATGAAGTAAAAGTTGTCTTCGTTCTAGCCACCAGCGTTTGTCTCTCCATTTTACGACAGTTCATTCATTACAATCTGAATCCGCTTTCACTTTCATCCGACTATGAAATTTATTATACCTGTGTTTCTTGTCATGGTACTGCTATTAGGTCCATTCACACCATTGATATGGATCTCTTTCGTCTTTGTACTACACAAATAAAGTCGACATTAATTTTTTTGCACTCCAATGTTCACTCTCATCATACACTCGTTGTTGAACAGTTAGGATTGAAGTTCAGTTTTCAAGAGCACGGGGGTGGTAACAATCGGGCTAAGAATGTTCACGAATAGGAGGACCATTTCGAGTCCGACACTGATGAAGAAGGTGATCTGGACAGTTCATCCGTCGAAGATTACGTTGAGATGCCAGATGCATTAACTGAATGTATGTTTGCCGACTTTACTGGATGGATCCTTGAGGTCACAGCTTGATCGCAGTTGTAAGGAATTTTGTTTTGCTGTTGAGCCTTTGGCTCAAGCTTGCTTGACTTCACAGCTTATATCGGACTGACTGTCATATGTAACATAGCTCGGGTATCTTTCCTTTGCCTTTGTCAACTTGTGGCGATGTTTGAGGAGTCAGTTGCACTGTGGCTTTTACTAATCTTACTTGTAGATCAACTACTCGAATGATCTTTGCGCCGCTTTGAGATCTGTCGTAAACTCCTCCACTTGTCTCAAATCCATATCTAATGCCTTCTCTCTAACCTAGATGCCTTTGTTTTCATATCATCAGATCAAGCTGCTTCTGGGCTCTTGCAGGTTCTCATGGTTGTGTTGGAGGTTGTCTCTTCCAGGTTCTCATGGCTGCGTTGGAGGTTAGTATACTGAAGCTTGAGTTTCCTCAGCTCATTTCTTTCTCAGTCAGCTCAGTAGCGAAGACTGTCAGCTGACCTTCTAGCTTCTTAGATTCCGACCTGAGAACTTTCATTTCTTTGGTCAATCTATTGACAAGCTGATCAGAGTCAGTGTCGGCTAGACCTGACTTCGAAAGATTCTTCAGCTTGTACATAATCTCATTCTACTTGCTGAGGATCGTGAATAATCTCTCCATATTTTTTTGGCTTTTTAAGAGTTCATCGTATGCGTCTGGAACTGAGAGTCCTCCACAACAGAGTTGTACTCTTGTCCAGTGGCGAAGCCAGCGTTCGAATCTAGTGGTGTCAAAACTCCATCGCCGTACTCTCTTCTTAGCTCGATGCTGGTATACGATAAATGATTGAATCTTGTTAGAACAAATAAGATTATAAACAAACAAGTAATGGTTAAATAAATTAAAACTACTTACAACAAGATCAAAGTTTCTCTCTCCGAAAAGTCATTGTTTGGAAACACTGCATAATATCTTTATTAACAATTCCGTGAAAAACCTCTTTCTAAATATAAGTAACCAAGAACGCATTAAGACACTCATCTCCCATTCGATTGCGTAACCGATTTTTCACAATGTTCATTGCAGAAAATGCTCTTGCCACGCTCGCAGTAGCAACCGGCATGTTAATACCACGGTAAGAAGCATATAAACCAAATGATATATTATATGTCTTCTTGTTTCCACCATCTTCTTTGCAAGATCTACAATCCCATCAACCGAAGAAAACTCCTTGCATGTAGTGACATCAAGAATATAAGTCTCTAGCTGATTATCAAGTAACAAGAGATCATCAGCAGAAAATCCTTAGGATATAATTGAGCCAAACTTATGAGATTTTCCGTGTTGAAAGCCGAAAATGAACCACTAGGATTAAGACACCCCAAAAAAAGAAGTAAATCGATACTTGTCTCAGTAAACCGACTGATGAGCTCCATAAGTTGTTTATTCAAAACAACATAAAATAACTCTACACGAAAATATATCATGTTAATCTTTTCCTTAGTTCCCCATCTTGGATGTCCCAGAGCATGATAAGTGTCAAGTGTATCAAGAACCACAATATTATGCTCAGTACAAAATGAACAAACATTATCAATTAAGTTATCTCATCCACTATCTCTCAAAGATTGCAACCTCCATTTGAATCAATATTCACCAATCTCATTGCATTCTCTATCTCTTGCTCTTTTCTTTGAAGCACAATTGACAACTCATTCGTAATTCTCAATACTTCTATCATTAAATGTAAATGAACACGAACTCAAATGTGCGCAATGATACTAAAAAATTGTATGCCTCCACTCTTTGGTCTGGATTTCCAATATCACCCTTAATAAGTTGAAGCCCTTCAAGTATAGAGGAAAACATAGAAGTGACCCTAAGTAAGCTAGAGTAATGCAAGCTCCAAGGAGTGTCACTTGGTCATTTCAAATTAATTTCTTGGTTCAACCCACGTCCAGTTACAAGTTCACCTCGCCTTAGAGTTTTCATTACTTTCTCATATTGTTTGTCCTTAAGAATATCTTGCCTCTTAGTAGATCCTCCAACAACATTCATAAGATTTTTGGGTGGTTTCAAACAACTTTTGAACTTCAAAATGAGATTTTGCGAGAGCTACTAAACCCAGCTAAAGTTGGTGAGCAAAACAATGAACATAAGCAGATTGATTTTCTTGTAAGATTAGAGTTTTCAAACATGTGAGCTCACCTCGCATGTTGCTTGCTCTATCGTACCCTTAACCATGCAACCTTGAAATACTTAGATTATGACGAGAGAATAGTTTCTCAATAGAATCCTTCAGTGAAGCTACTGTTGTATTAGGAACATGCTCAATTCCGAGAAAATGTTCAATTATTTCCCCTTCTTTATTCACATATTGTAAGACAGCAAACATTTGCTTTTTATTGACACATCACGAGATTCATCAACTAAGATTGTAAAATGCGATTCACCCATATCTTTTCAGAATAGCTAATGTAGTTTCCGAAGCAGGAGCAACACAAACATCTTTCTAGATATCAGAATATATCAAGTGTGAATTTTGAGGAGCATTGATAAATGAAACATTTCGAATCTCATCGTTGTGATCACAAAGCCAATGAAAAATCTCAAGATAGTTTTCTTAATTGCTAGAAGACTTAGATTCATCATGACCTCGTAAAGGTAACCTTTGTCTCAACAAAAAAACGAATACAATCAATAACAACATTTAGTCGAATTCGGTACTCTAGTCTATCTTTGTTTTTTTTCCCGAGAATAAAGTAGAAACACTTGTCGTAAGTTGTTGATTCATTAAATCCTCGCATTTCTTTTTGAACTTATTATGCATACTATTATTCTTTCCAACATGCAAATTCACCTATCTTTTTAGTTCCAGGATTGAAATCATTCCCCAACAAATGACTTGCCACCACCTTGCTTATTTATGGGCTTGAAAAGATAGTAATAGAGACAATATGCATTATTTTTGTCTATACTATACTCCAACCAATCTTGATATTGATTAAACCAATCTGCAACAAATCTTCTTCCATCAATTTGTGGAAAATTGTGAGACTTTGTTTGACAAGGACCTTTTTTCTAGGTATGCTCTTCGTACACGATCTCTATCATTAACATCATAACTCCAAATTGATGGTCGTAGTCCAAGATCAAGCTCAGGACTTTCAAGATTAATCTCTTGAGTTTTTTTTTCTTGATGTAGCTCTATCTTGAAAGGTAGAAGGAGAAGCTTCAATCGATGGATTTTTTTCTTTTGAAAAACTTTTCCACCACTACTAGTTTCTCAATATGAAAAAACAACAATATAGCATTAAATAATGCTCAAAACTAAAAAACTTAAATAAACGAGATACACGTGAATATTCTAATCTCGAAGTGGCAAAGTGGAATGGTTCGTCTTGCGTGGAAAAATGACAATTATAATCCAACTCCAACTCACTAGAAAACAACACCACAACTCCGTATTTATAATTTGGGTAAAAAAGAAATCTTTCCCCACCTCTTGTAAACTTGCAGAGCAATAGAATAAATCAAAATTGATGTGATGAATGAGTAATGGCTAATGTGGAGACTAGTATGAGAAATAAAAATTCAAAGAGAAGAACAAAATTCTCACCTCTTGTAAACTTGCATCGCAGCAGAATAAATCACCCAATTGATTGTCATCGGCGGGTCGCCACTGCTAGGGAGAGATTCGAGGAGAGAAGCTTAAGCTTGCAACTTGGGAATTAGGGATATAACGTTTTTCTTACTTGTTCTATTTTATTCATTCTTTATTTTAATACTTATCATTAATATAAAATATTATATTTAAACCTTCCATCATTCTCCCCATGTTTAGATTATTAGATATTCTCTTTATTTGGAAAAATATTTAATATCTTACTATAAAATAGTAATATAGTATTGTATATATTAAAAAAAATTCAAATCTAAGTGGGGTCAACTGACACCACTCAAGCCTACATGCCTTCACCCCTGCTCTTCTTTGTGTTGTGTGAAAGAGTTAATAGAACAACATAAAAAAGTCACACCTCAACTTCTTCATTATCCATGAGGCAACATTCAAGTTCAGGTTCAGGTTCTAACTTAGATGTTGGCTCAGGCTATGATTCAACGTTCATCGCAAGATAGCCTACGCCAGCATTAGACTTGTTGAAGTACAAACTGCTATTACAAGTAAACCGGTAAGTCGGAAAAGAAAAACAAATAGAAGAAACAGTCGAGTCGAGGAAGGCCTCTCTCCGCAAGACGAAAAACGCCCAGGTAGTGCTCTCGGTTCTAGCGTTTCGCCCCCAAAGATGAAACGACGACGCCTCGAGGATTGCAGCACCGCAAGATCTTCGAGCTCCAGCGAACTGGACTTTCCGGCGAGGACAGGCTGCTGAAGAACTTGAGCTAAGATGAGAATACTTGTTGTTGGTGTGTCTTGAAATGGAATGATATCTAGCCTATTTATAGGCTGTTCCCCCAGGTGAAAGGTTGCAGGAATTACTCTTGCCAATTAAGGCAAGCTGACGTGTTCAGGGGAGTGGAGATGGTAAGTGGAGAGGTGGACTCCTGAACAGTCTCATTCCAGAGACTTCCAAAACTAGTGCTTGGGTGTGGCAGGTGCACTGCACCACAAACTGGATCAGACCTCCAACATTGAACTGGGCCAGTCCACACGAGTCCGCACAAGTCCAATGCCAAGCCCAACGGACAAGCCCACGGACCACCCAAAGGACCAAGATCCAAGTCCAAGTCCAAGTCCACGGATCGAAACCGAAACCAGAACCAGAGCCGGAGTCGGAGCCGGGCACGGGCACGGGCACGGTGCGGTGCGGCGCACCGCGCCGCGTGTGAGGCGGTCGGCGAAAAGGCTCGCGCGCATGAGCATGTGTGGCCCAAGCCCACCACATGTCACTTTGTTATCTCCTACTAAATGGTAGAGACTTAAATACCACACAAAACATTACACGTTAATCAATGTGGGACATTGATTAATGTAATAATTCTCCAAAACCCGAATTACGTAAGTTTCTCCACTTTAGGTAACATATTAGTTTTGTCCCCCCAAACTTTGAGCTACTATTTCTCACTCACCGAAAATCAGAATCGAGAAATTAAGCACACTATAATTATCTACTCGAAGCGTAGATCGACGTCATATATCTCAATTCATAAATCGGATAAATATCGAGGTTTAAAAAGATGATAAAACGGGCTGAATTTTGCCCAAGTCAAATTAGCATTAAATGCTAATTAACTTTCCATAATAACAATATATATATATATATAATTAATATACACGATTTTCCAACAATCCCTCATATGAGTGGAAATAGCCAAATGCATGCATGCAGACATACAGCTCTATCCTCAAGAGACAATAAAGCATCAGGGTAGGTGGCTTGTGACCTTGAACCTTCCTTAGTCAGTGCTATCGAGCATACCGGCGGACTAGTGGACACGTGGCCTGGAACTATTCCTCCATAGTGTATACTTAGACAATAGCACTAACACTATAAAGTCTCAACCTCGTCCGTTCTCAATTTTGTGTCCTTTACAGGCCATGCACAACCTCTTTGGATTCATAAGTGTTATATAGAAGCGGCCCTCACTTCTCACTTACATAGGTGATTCTTACTCGAGTATCCTGTCATACTCCACCTTCTCAAGGCATCCAAGAATCATTAAAAGTCAAAGACTTAACCTCACCACATGACAGGTCACCAACACTCCCGAGCTCTTTTAGGGAATAGACTAAATGAATGTGGTATCAACGGACTCATATAGCTTAGTTTTCCCATTGAACCAAGTTCATGGGATCTCCAATCTATAAGGTTGGGTATCCACTATAATCGTCTTTAATTTTTGGATTTAACTCTCATTCCCTCTACGAGCTTATACATTTGATCTCGATTCAAACTCTTAGTAAGCGGATCCGCTAGGTTATCTATAGACTTGACATAGTCTACAGAGATAACCCCACTCGTGATCAAATATCTTACGGTATTATGTCGACGATGAATATGTCTCGACTTACCATTATACAACCCACTCTTTGCCCTACCAATAGCCGCTTGGCTATCACAATGAATCATCACAGGTGGCACGGGCTTCGTCCAACATGGAATATCTTCAAGAAAATTACGTAGCCATTCGGCCTCCTCACCGGCCTTATCTAAAGCAATAAACTCTGATTCCATGGTGGATCGGGCTATGCACGTCTGTTTCGTGGATCTCCACGACACAGTTCCTCCCCTTATAGTGAACACATAACCACTAGTAGACAACGAGTCTTTAGTGTCGGATATCCAATTTGCATCACAGTACCCTTCAAGTACTGGGGAATGTCTCGAGTAGTGCAGCCCAAAGTTAAGAGTGTATTTCAAATACCTCAGAACTCTTACAAGAGATTTCCAATGCTCTCTACTAGGATTACTAGTATATCGACTCAGTTTGTTCACCGGACAAGCTAGATCAGGCCTCGTACAATTCGTGATGTACATAAGACAACTAATGACTCTAGCATAATCCTCTTGAGCAACAGGATCACCCATATTCTTGCTCAAGTGAACATTAACTTCTAGAGGAGTCTTTGCCGGCGCACTATCAAAGGCATTAAACCTCTTAAGTACTTTCTCAATATAATGAGATTGAGACAAAACAATCCCTTTGGGAGTTCTTTGAATCTTCACTCCAAGAATAACATCAGCAACTCCCATATCTTTCATATCGAAAGTTCTCTTAAGCATACGCTTGGTGTCATTTATGACTTGAAGGTTTTGTCCCATAATTAACATATCGTCTACATAAAGACAAACAATAACAAAATCATTCTTTGTATTCTTTATGTAAACACACTTGTCACATTCATTAATCTTAAAACTATTCGACAACATAGCCTCGTCGAATTTCAAGTGCCATTGTAATGGTGCTTGTTTCAGTCCATATAGGGATTTCACCAACTTACATACCTTTCGCTCTTGGCCAGGTACTACAAACCCTTCAGGTTGTTCCATATAAATTTCTTCTTCTAAATCTCCATTTAGAAAGGCAGTTTTCACGTCCATTTGGTGAATCTCAAGAATAAAGATTGTGCAAAGCACCAATCGCGAGAAGCACACGGATAGACGTAATTCTCATTACAGGCGAATAAGTATCGAAAAAATCATATCCTTCAATTTGCTTAAAACCTTTAACCACTAAACGAGCATTATATTTTTCAATTGACCCATCTGTCTTATACTTTCTTTTTAGGATCCATTTACATCCTTAGGGCTTGCAACCTTCAGGTAAGTCTGCTAAGACCCAAGTGTGATTTTGCATGATGGAATCAATTTCACTTTGGACGGCTTCTTGCCAAAGTGGACCATCGGGTCTAGAAAGAGCCTCTGTTATAGACCGCGGTTCTTCATCCAAAAGAAAAACTACATAATCAGGACCGAAGTCCTTAGTAACTCTTGCTCTAGTGTTATGTCTTGGTTCTAAAGTTTCAAGATCGGCAGCTTGCCTTTTAAGCGTAGCGGGTTCTACCCCCACATTTCTAGAACTACTAGCGACTTCTCTTGCTTCACCACTCGAGCTCGACTCAACTTTCTCATCCTTTTTACATGGATAGATATGTTCAAAGAATATAGCATTACTTGACTCAATAGTAGTTCCAAAATTCATATCCGGCACGACCGACTTATGAATGACAAACCGATATGCACTACTATTTAGTGCATATCATATAAAGATACAATCGACGGTCTTAGGTCCGATTGCAACTTGCTTAGGCAAATGCACTTCTACCTTAGCCAAACACCCCCATACTTTGAAGTATTTATAGGAAGGTTTCCTTCCTTTCCACAACTCGTAAGGAGTAACATCTCTACCTTTTAGAGGTATTTTGTTTAATAAGTAGTTAGCCGTCAAAACGGCTTCCCCCCACATGTTCTGGGGCAGTCCAGAACTTATTAACAAAGCGTTCATCATCTCCTTTAAAGTTCGGTTCTTCCTTTCAGCCACACCGTTTGATTGAGGCGAATAGGGGGCAGTGGTTTGATGAATAATACCACTTGTTTTACACAACTTTTCAAAAGGAGCTACATACTCTCCACCTCTATCACTTCATGCCATTTTGATTTTACAATCAAGTTGGTTTTCGGCTTCTGCTTTGAAGTTAGTAAAAACTTCAATCGCCTCATCTTTACTCCATAAAAGATAAAGAGTACAATACTTAGTGCAATCATCAATAAAAGTAATAAAATACTTTTTCCCACCTCTAGTTTGTACAAACTTTAAGTCACATACGTCAGTGTGAATGAGTTCTAGATGTTTTGTGTTCCTTTCTACAGAATGAAATGACAGCTTAGCCAATTTTGCTTCAACACAAACTTCACACTTGGTTTTGTTAAACTCATTTACTTTAAGTAGATCGAGATTAACTATTCTTTTTATCGCATTTAGATTAACATGTCCTAATCTAGAATGTCATAAATCAGAACACTCAATCAAGTAGGAGGAAGTTGCTTCATTCTAATTATTTTTGGCCTCAACGGGCTCTTGGCGAATTGCCATTACACTTAATTTGAAAAGGCCCTCAGAGAGGTAGCTGGTGATCGCTGTATTGCACCAAATAATCCTGCAAAACTCGAGAATTATATCAGTATAGTTCACAGGGTATCGAACACAGGGAACGGAGGACTAGACATATATTATTTTTCTACTTATCTTAGGTTTGGTTAGCAACCACGCAAGTTTTGGCTTTTTATCTAAACTAAGAACTTGTAAAAACTGCAAGAAATGTAAAAACTGAAAACAGAAATAAACTGTTTTAACTTTACAGGTAAGAGATGGGTCCAGTAGAATATTCACACACACGTATTTCCAATCATCGGCACATAAAATGAATTAATCTTAAGAATCAACTAGTTATAGATTACCGTAACTTAAACTGCGTAATCCTCACTCCCACTTAGTTAATCGGTAACCGCCATGTTGGGCATCGAAACGGCTACTTCCCTAATTTAGCTACAACCTACGTTGTTGGGCAATCAATATATTTAATAGCTAAACAACTTTATCGAACTAAGGGAGCCTAGTTTAGGAGCCTACTCGTATGTTGGGCATCTAATAGTCTCCTACCAGTTTATTCCAATTATTCTAATGAATAACTTTGCTACTTACCTAGCCTTGTTCCACGAGAAACGATGGAAGTACTAAGTTAGCTACAAACTACGCAACTTAAGGTGATCAAACCTAAATTACTAGTTAGATTAAATAAACCAGAATTAACCCGAAACCCTTCAATTAATTATCAACACCTAAGCCTCATGTACTGTTCACGTTTGCGTTTTACATCCTGCCGGACCACTAAAAATTTAGCTACTCATGAAACTGTCCTGACTGCATAGATAAGACACTTTACAAAACAGAACATACATCATTCGTAACCCTAACCCTAGCATGCACGAAAACTGAAAATAGAATAAAGATACGAACTAAAACTGAAAGCGAAACACGTACTGCACTGAAAACTAAACACGAACTGAATTAAAACTAGAATTGAAATAGGATCAAGAGTACCGATAATCTTCGATCTCTCAAAACGAACGAAAACTGAAAGCAACGAACTAAACTAAAATTCGAACTTTAAAAACTGAATTACGGAAGTGTTTGTTTCATCTACTTGAACTAATGGATTGCATAAAATGGAATGGAACGGATGTTTGATCTTCTCCTCGGCTTTGGTGGAATCGGAACGGCGGCGGTGGCGGTGTGGCTTTGGTCGACGGCGGCGGTGGCTTCGGATGATGGATCAGAAAAGGATTTTTTTTTGTCTTGTGATTATGAGGAGGTCGAGGCGCGAGAAGAGGTCGAGAAGGTCCCTGAATTTCGTGCCTCTTCATCCTTTTATAATACTCCTAGATCACATCTAGGGTTCCTTTTTGGATAAGGAAAGGATCTATGAGATATGGTAATATCTCATCCTTCCTTATGTATCTCCTTTCATTCCTTCTCTTCTTTCCTTTCTTTTCTTCTTCTTTCCTTCTTTCTTTTCTTGGCCAAATCCGCTCAAAATCTCGCCATTACAGCTGGAAACTCGTAGCCACATCATTTCCACGTGTCGTGCCAAATCAACCTATTTTCCTGCATAACTGCCAACAAAAGCGTCTCGCCTGCACAGTTAAGAGACTTTTCGGACAGAAATAATTAGGTACGAAATCGACTCATCAGTAGCCTTTTCCTAAAAACATGCCAAATTTTGATAG
Source organism: Lavandula angustifolia (assembly GCA_028984105.1). Taxonomy (NCBI): domain Eukaryota; kingdom Viridiplantae; phylum Streptophyta; class Magnoliopsida; order Lamiales; family Lamiaceae; genus Lavandula; species Lavandula angustifolia. The sequence goes on along the minus strand of CM054805.1, from coordinate 28,328,794 downwards.
AATAAATTTGTCAGACTCAAAAACTAGTCTAAAACCTCTCTTGACTAGTACAGAGCCGGGCACAAGATTCTTTTGGATGTTGGGGACATGCAGTATCTCTCCAAGAGTAAGGTTCTTGCCGGAGCTCAACCTTAACACCCTGGTACCATAGCCAACTACCTCAGATGAGGCTTGATTTCCCCTATTGAGCTTCCTCCCTTGGCAACTCTTGTACTTGGTGAAGCGGCTTCGGTCACCACAAACATGTTCCGTGGCAGCGGTATCAATATACCACTTCCCCTCATTCTCCACGACGTTTGCTTCTTTAGTGACAACGGCCGCAAGGTCGGCTTCAGTGAGGTCAATCTCCAACATATTGGCTTGACGAGCCCTCTTCTTCTTCGGCTTTCGACAGTCCTTGGACATGTGGCCGGATTTGCCACAGTTGTAGCAGTCCCCTTCAAACTTGCGGGCTTGCACCTTGCCCTTCCCTTTGGGGTTGCTATTTGGACTCCCTCTCTTTGCATTGTTGGAGTTTCCACCTTTCTCAGCAAGGTTGACTCTTGGTTCCACGGGTGCTTTGCCCTTCCCATCTCGAGTCCTCATATCGGTCTCGATGCGGAGCTTGACAACAAGATCTTCAAGCGTCATTTCCTTTCGCTTGTGCTTCAGGTAGCTCTTGAAGTCCTTCCAGCTCGGGGGAAGCTTTTCTATCATGGTTGCCACAATGAAAGCATCTGGCAAAAGCATTCCTTCGGCGTGGACGTCATGGACAATGAGTTGGAACTCTTGCACTTGCTCCATGACCGGTCGAGAGTCCACCATTTTGTAGTCCAAGAACTTGGCGACTACAAACTTCTTGGTTCCTGCATCGTCAGTACAGTATTTTCTTTCAAGTGCCTCCCAAATTGCCTTGGAGGTCTTTACATTTGCGTATACACTGTACAGACTGTCATCTAGTCCACTAAGCAAGAAGTTTTTATAAAAGTAGTCAGAAGTTAGCCAATTTTCGTAGGCTATGCGGACTTCCATGTTCTCTTCATTATCACTTGGAGGGGCGGGTGCATTCTCCATCAGCACGGTCGTGAACCCCAATGTTGTCAAATAGAACATCTTCTGTTGCCACCTCTTGAAGTCAGATCCACCAAACTTCGCGGGCTTCTCGGCAGCCGGCAACACTCTAGACGAGTGTAGCGGTGCCGTCAATGTCGGGTTCGAGCCCCCCACCACACCAAGGTGGTTCACACTCCCGAAAGGGACATTATTCTGCAAGGCAGAAGACATCGCAGAAAAGTTATATGCCGAGTTAGTAGCATTAACACGGTTAAGTGTGATTCTAGCGTCGGTAGCGGCGGACATGGCGGCAAGAGTTGGATTTGCAAACACCGGAGTTGGAGTAGGAACAGACGTCGGTGGAACTACATTGCCGGAGGAGGCAATGACATCAGAAACGGCGGGGTTGGTGGCGGCAGAAGTAGCGGCGGCGGCAGCATCGGAGATGGCAGCACTTGAAGAAGACATATTGCAGTTTACTTGAAGCAGCTAGGTAAAGAGTCATTTTTTCGTCTTCCGATTGTTGAAGTACAAACTGCTATTACAAGTAAACCGTAAGTCAGAAAAGAAAAACAAATAGAAGAAACCGTCGAGTCGAGGAAGGCCTCTCTCCGCAAGACGAAAAACGCCCAGGTAGTGCTCTCGGTTCTGGCGTTTTGCCCCCAAATATGAAACGACGACGTCTCGAGGATTGCAACACCGCAAGATCTTCGAGCTCCGGCGAACTGGACTTTCCGGCGAGGACAGGCTGCTTAACAACTTGAGCTAAGATGAGAATGCTTGTTTTTGGTGTGTCTTGAAATGGAATGATATCTAGCCTATTTATAGGCTGTTCCCCCAGGTGAAAGGTTGCAGGAATTACTCCTGCCAATTCAGGCAAACTGACGTGTTCAGGGGAGTGGAGATGGTAAGTGGAGAGGTGGACTCCTGAACAGTCTCATTCCAGAGACTTCCAAAAGTAGTGCTTGGGTGTGGCAGGTGCACTGCACCACGAACTGGATGAGGCCTCCAACATTGAACTGGGTCAGTCCACACGAGTCCGCTCAGGTCCAATGCCAAGCCCAACGGACAAGCCCACGGACCACCCAAAGGACAAAGATCCAAGATCCAAGTCCAACTCCAAGTCCAAGTCTACGGACCGGAATCGGAGCCGGAGCCGGGCACGGGCACGGGCGCGGTGCGGCGCGCCGCGCCGCGTGTGAGGCGATCGGCGAAAAGGCTCGCGCGCATGAGCATGTGTGGCCCAAGCCCACCACATGTCACTTTGTTATCTCCTACTAAATGGTAGAGACTTAAATACCACACAAAACATTACACATTAATCAATGTGGGACATTGATTACTGTAATAATTCTCCAAAACCCGAATTACGTAAGTTTCTCCACTTTAGGTAACATATTAATTTTGTCCCCCCAAACTTCGAGCCACTATTTCTCACTCACCGAAAATCGGAATCGAAAAATTAAGCACACTATAATTATCTACTCGAAACGTAGATCGACGTCATATATCTCAATTCATAAATCGGATAAATATCGAGGCTCGAAAAGACGATTAAACGGGCTTAATTTTGCCCAAGTCAAATTAGCATTAAATGCTAATTAACTTTCCATAATAACAATATATATATATATATATATATATATATATATATATATATATATATATATAATATTATACACGATTTTCCAACAAGACTTACTGAACATTTCCTCACTCTTCTTCTCTTCTTTAGATTTGTCACTAGAGAATGAACCTGAATCGCCACTCTTAGCAACGAAGGCCTTACATGAAAGAATTAGAAGAGTACCTCTGGACCGTTTATGTCCTTTCATCTACAGACTCCTAGTTTAGACCTTTTGATTTTTGTCCCTTGCACGATACTTGAAGCCGCATGAGCAGGTTCTTGAAGACCCTAATTATCGATGCCAATTGTGTCTCTCTCTAGCTCTCTATTTCGAAAATTATGAGATGCAAAGTATAAGAGAATTAAGCTCTTATTATTTATTTATAGTGCTACACAGTCACTATTGAGTTTGTAGTTCAAGCCGAATAATGATGGTAATAAGTTAATAATTATGGACTTGCAAATAATAAATTATTTGCTCCCAAAATTATTAAATTAATTGCCTACTAAAAGGTAAATAATTACCTAATTAGTTATCTGGCAATTAATGGCTTAATTGGGTCGAGTAATTACTATGCAATAATTAAGCCAGACAAGAGATCTAATATAAGAAATAAAGTTGGTCGGACCTCAAATTAATTAATTCTCAATGATCAGCATAATTAATTAGTAAACACGAACTCATCCACTAGATGGTTCGTGCTGACTTACCTCTTTATCCAAAATTGAGTCAGAGATTATATTTTAGACTTAATCATATCTCCATATTAAAGATATAAATACCCGCTAATTAAGTAAGCTCACTGGCAGCCTAATTAATTAACATCTTATCCATGAGTAGTACCACTCAACCTTATTAACACTCTTAAACTTAATCAAACTATAGGGTTTAGTGTGATAATCCTTTCGAGCTACTCAGTGGACATTATTAACCTTTCATAAGGAATACAGATGAAAGATACATATAACCAGCCTGAGCTAAAAGTAGCTACTATCACCTAAGATACGTAGATCAGGCCACCTGTAATGCCCTAATTCTTATAGCAAATAGGGCACACTTCATACTTAAAATGCATATCTTAGTCATTTCAAAAGATTTTTATGGAATAGAATCATCGCAAAACTTAGGTTATTTTCATAATCAGCGGAAGTCTGAATGATTACGAGGGAAGAAATCATTACCTTCCTCCTTCGTATTTTGTTGCCGCTTTGATTATTGCTCGTGGTTTAGACCTTCTGGTTTGTCTCCCATGTCGTCCTCTCTTCTGTGTGGATAGAAATATGAGAGAAAAGATTAGAAAAACTGCACTCTTTTTTGAAACTCACGTTAATCTCTAATTAAGGTTTTTGTTTCTGATAAAACCTATATCTGAAACGTGTGTGTTGTATTTATTAAAGGTGTGATTAATCGTTAATAATTATATGTCCTATTAGTAATTATATTGCTAATGGGCTTCAATTAATAATGATAATCGGCCCAAAATATAATTAATAGTTACTTGGCCACTTATTTATCAATTAATTGCCCTAACCAATTAATTTCAAATAAATAATTTCAAAACTTATTAAATAATGTATAAAATAGATTAATCTATTAAATAGTCACACGAGAGTGCAGTCAATAACCGAGCAACCTACTTGGACCAGATTAGAGATCCAATACATGAAATAAAGCAGGGCCTCAAATTAAATAATCCTCTTTGCTCAGCCCAAAGCAAAATTAATTAATAAACACATATTCATTCCACGAGAGATTCCGTGCAGACTTACCCCTTTATCCCAATTTGAGCATGAGCTTGTATTTTAGACTTAATTAATCTTCGTATTTAAGAAACAAATATCCGTAATTAAGCTCACTGATAGTTTAAATTAATTAACATCTTATTATATTCCTAAGTAGTATCACTTGACCTTATTAACACACCTGAACTTAATCACCCGGCCGCGTTTAGTGTGATAACCCTGACGAGTTCCTCAGGGATATTATCAACCCAATTAATAGGGATACGGATGCAAGATACAGATAACCAACCTGTTGGTCCCGAGAGCATGTTCAGGTGTAGAGGGGGGGAGGGGGGAATACACCTGAAACCGATTTCATCAACTTAAACACGAACAGTCCTTTTCAGGATGATGTTGTACTAAACGAGTTCAACAGACCAGATAAGTTGTTCTGAATCATGTTGGCAGAGTGACTGACTCTACTGAGACCTGCTAGCTGACTGATGGTCAGAATTCAGTATCTTGCAGATAGGGTTCAGACAATAAGATATTGTCAAAGCCAAACAGAGATATTTTATATATATGTAAAGAAGTTCAGTACAGTTACATCTATGCTAAGCTAGAAAACAAGAAAAAGATACAAAGAGAACACAGAAGAAAGAAGTCATTTGAAATGCCCAATCCTGTCTTTGAAATCTTGGGATTGAGATTCAGGAAGAGGCACTCCGTACATGCGATAGGTGACCTTTCTCAGCTTCAGTATCTCAGCAAAGTCCGCTGGATCTTCTTCATCAAGAAATTTGGCTTCAGCAGCGTCTTTCACTTCTTTCTCTATAACACCATAGTGAATGGATCCATCAAGTCTCTATGGGGGTGGTAGGATTCTAGGATCTGGAACTCTAACTTCAACATGTTCATTGACAGCTTTCTGCAGTCTGGCATACATGTTTAGATCGGCTCTCATCATCCAATCAGTGTAAGCTTCTGCCTTGCGATTGTCAGGACAGAATCTCCAGAAGTAGTTCCTTTTAATGAACTCTATCTTCAGCGCTTCCCATCTCTGAGTGAATTCCACTGTCATCCATTCATCTGTCCTAGGCCATCTATGAGTCTTCAGATCCGTAGGCTTCCTGAATCTTCTGTATCTGTAAGGGATATCAGCCTTTGAGGGGATCCTCTGACTCGCTTCCTTTTCTGTTCTCAGCCTTAGAGCCTCAAGATCTGCCACTGATCCTTTCTCTGGCTGCTTCTATCTGCCTGGCCTCTTCACCTCTGTACAAGTATCTGTCTAACTGAGCCCAGATTTCTTCCATTTCTTGTTCTTGTTCCTTAGAGGCAATATAGGAAGGCTTGTGAGGTGGCTCTTCTTCTGAGTCAGCAGGAGTAGAAGATTTTTCTTTGGAGGTGCCCTGCTGCTCAGTAGACTTTTGTTGCTGCTGCTCCTTCTCTTTTTGCTTGTCAGCTTCGTCGCTGAGTTTAAGTGTTCTGGGAGGTAGCCTTGAACTTGTTCTCTTGCCTCCAGCTGGAGCCTTGGTTTTGCCTTTTACACGCTTTGGTTTAGGCTTATTGGTTGCTTTAGCTTCGACAATCTCCCTTGCCAGCTTCTCGTCAGCGGCTATTTGAGCCGCCTCCTCCGGGGTAATGAATCTCTTGGATCCTTTCTTCTTGGAGGGAGGGGTTGGGAGTTTCAGAACTTCCTTGCCTTTGCCGGCAACAAGTGGAAAAGGGGCTTCTTCTTGTTCTGAGTCCTCCTCGTCAGCGTACTCGGCAACTTCCTTAATGATATCAAGTGGAGTCTGTGTTACCTGAGTTGCGACTTCTCTGGCTCTTGAGCCACTTGGGCCTGTCTCAGTTGATGCTGCAGCTGCAGCTGAGACACCCTGGGCCTCGCCAGTTTCAGTAGGTGCAGTAGGGGCAAATGTCTGAGTTGATGTTGCCCCTGCTACTGACCTTGCTCTCTTCGGAGCCTTCAGTATCAGCTCCTTTGCAGCTTCGCCCTTAATTGAATTTTCTTTTAGACTTTCCCCCTTAGTCAAACTTTCCCCCTTTTTGGCATCAGCAAGTAGGGTTGGGGTTGGAGCAGATACCTTCTTGTTCAAGCTTTTGTAGGAGGCTGACAGATCATCTAGTCTTGTGTGGATCTTGGTCAGAGCCTCATGCAGCTCATGTCTCTCGTTGGTCAGCTGATTGATGTATTCTTTGTGAGAGAGATCTGCTGCAGCCTTGAACTCTTTCAACTGCTGTTCAACCTTCTCTTCAAGGGCCTTCTGTACAGTTTGGATTCTGAGTTCATTGCCTTGAGATATGGCTGCGACTGATTCAATATGAGCAGTTTGGGTGGCCTTGTATTGATTCAGCAATTTATCCTGGCCTTCCTGAATAGTCTTGAGCTGAGCCTCAAAATCGGCTCTCTGAGCAGCTAAGGCATTCATCAGAAAGCTGGAGAAGTCAAGGACCCGGGATGAAGAAATGACTGATCTGAGTCCTGCATCTCTACACTCTGTGCCTTAGTGGTTTGCCTCCAAGTTTTGTGGACGGCACGGGCAAGAAGGCGATTCTGGGTGCCTTGATCCTTCAGTGCCCTGGCCACTGTTTTTGAACAACGGCTCTTTGGGCTGGGCACTACTTCGAAAGTAGATTGGAGAAGAAGCTGAGCAGGATCAGTTGCCTTCGAAGTACCAGCCACCGTCTATCTAGGACCAAGGATGCTGAGTGGAGGGTCAGCAGTAGATGCAGTGGCATCCTTGTCCTGTTGAGGTCCCTCATCAGGCTTCTCAGGGCCTGAATCATGGGGTAGGTCCTGACTATCGGGGTCAGACCCATCTGAGGGCGCGGGTGCTGAGACGGGTTGTCTCTCATTAAGCAATGCGAGCATAGCCGCCCTCAGATCCTCGAGCGTGCTGAGGTCAGATGGCTCTGAGTAGCCAATCTTCTCTCTTATCAGCAGCTCTTCTTCATGGAGCTGTTCACAGGTATGGTAGAGGACAAGGCGCTTCAGATTGGGCCATTCCTAGAACCTGATCAGCATATGGAGCCTCGCCTGCCTCGCTAATGTAACAAGGTCTGAGTGGCTGGCGATCTCCGGTATCATCTCAGCAATCTCCCGGGAGGCTTTGGATATGAGCGTTGAGGCTTCCATCCCGACAGATTCTTCTTCTGAGGCAGTCTCCGAGCTCTCAACTTCGATGGGAGATGCATGTTTCTCAGCAGATGGGATACTGCTGAGTGGAGGTACGTCCAAGGGGCTTTCCAGTGTCTGGACTTCTTCAGTCTGGACTTCAGATTGGATCTCTTCAGCTTGGACCCCTTGGTCCATTGTCTCTACATGTTCAGTGGAGACGATCTTCTCCACTGATTGAGTCTTCTCAGAAGACTCAGGCTCGTCTCTCAACTGAAGTGGTGGCTAAGTAATGACGGCCTCTGTTTCCACTGTAGTTTCAGTGGGCTCAACCTGGCTGACCTTCTTCAGCTTTTTGGTTGGCGTCTTTAGTGTGGATTTCGGTGGGGACCTCTTAATCTTCGGTGTCGAGGTCTGCTGAGTCCCACTTGTAGGTGTAGCCAGCCCTGAGCCGATCTGTTGAAGGGCTGCTGACCTATTTTGGAATCTCACTTTCTTCACGTTGAAGTATTGTTTGTCAGCGAAGGTGACTTTGTCAGATTTGCAGAAATCCTCTATCATCACTGAGAGTTTGAGTCCATAGAGGAGCTTTCCTTTGGCGCTCAGCCGGTTAGATGCCTTATCAAATTGGATGTCTGCAGTGCGAATTCTTTGAGGAAAAATTCTGTCCAGTTGATCTTGGCCCGATCATATATTGCCATCATCAGTTGCAGTTTGGGCCTAGATACCTGGTCAAACGAGCCTGCTTGACTCGTCAGCAACTGAGTCACAATGTAAGCTAGTGCTCTGTACTGAGGGAGCATAGCGTTCTTGGGAAAAGCAGCTCTGAAAACGGTTGGCTTTCCGCATAACTCAGTGAGGTATTCATCCATTAAGTCATCTTTGTAGTTGAGTGTGCTGTGTCCTGAGTTGGGAAGGTTGAAGCTTCTCTGAAGAGCTTCGCGGATGGACATCTGCATTACTTCAATCGCGTTCCGTGAGGGATCATCTATTGGATGGACGACGAATCTCCCTCTAATATCTCCATCTACTAAATCATTGTTGGAGTAGATCTCGACGACTTGGCGCGGAAGAAAGAAATTCGGCCTCCTGGTCAGAAATCCTTCTAGACCTGTTTCTCTGAGTGCGTAGAATATCTTCTCCATAAAGTCCAGATTGCACTCATCGAACTTCATGACTGGTTCACACCAGACTCGATCCTTCTCGAGGATCTCTTGCATGTCTGCCGGAGCACCTACTTGAATTCCTGTCATTTTTGTAATCAAAAGATTTTCTGAATATTTTGGAGAGAATTTGGATAGAAAGTAATAAGTATCTCAGAAAATCTCGGTTTTTTTTAAGATATTGCAGATATGGAATGACGGAGTCAAAGATTTGAACTCATATATATGTATCTTATAGAAGATGAACAATTAAAGATCAATGGTTCAGTTTGAACGAGCTTTTTAAATGGACGGCTAGGATTAAGTTTTATAAAATAGGCAATGATCAAATTAGCCACCTAAGTCAAAAGCCAGTTGTAAATAGCCTAAGTAGTAACTTGATACGACATGCATTAAATGCGTGGCAGAGTTCAGCATGCTTGTACATAGAATGTCGTGTATTAAATGTGATCCGTTAAAATTTAATGACATTTCTTAAGGCATTGAATTCGATGTTGAATCTGATCATAAATGCACAGAATCGTTCTATAGGCTACTAAGTAGAGATACGCAAACCTGTCAGCTGAACATCCTAGTCAGCTGATACCTCGTGTAGTTGGTTGCTGAGTCTCTACGTACTGATTTTACTCAGTACTGAGAGTGAACATTCCCCCTTACTGAATGCTCCTCTCCTGAATCCTCTCACTGACTGGAGTCAGTATGGTCCAGCAGACCTAGCTCTACTGAAAGTTCTCTGAATCTGGCTTCAACTAGAGGTTTGGTTAGTATATCAGCCCTTTGATGGTCAGTATGGATCTTTTCCATCCTGATATCCTTCTTTTCGACATGGTCACAAATGAAGTGCTGTCTGATGTCCACGTGCTTGCATCTCATATAAAGTACAGGATTTTGAGTGATTGCAATGGTACTGGTACTGTCGCAGAAGATCGGCACTTCATTTTGAATGACGTCATAGTCGCGTAGCTGCTGTCTCAGCCAAAGGATTTGGGTGCAGCAACTTCCGGCAGCCATGTATTCAGCTTCAGTAGTTGACGTTGCTACTGAATGCTGTAGGTGATATTCTTTCACTCTTCTTTGCAAGTTCTTGGATGAATTCTCATTCATATCATTGTTGGGGAAGTCCTTCCTAAGAGCATTGGTCTCATTCATTAGGTTAGTGAACCTGATGTGCATGTCTTCAATCCGTTCGCCATCTTGATACAAAGTTTATTTTCCTTAATTTTCTCGTTTCCCTCACTCAGCTTCTTGAGCATGTCTCATAACTCTTTGGCTTTCTTATATATCTTGACTCTTCCTAAGTGGCAGTTGTTCCGGTTGAGAGCTTTTGGATGCTTGGGATAATTATGACATCCCACATGGAGTCATGTATTGAAGATAAGTGTGATTCCATCTTCAGGCTTCATATATCATATGTAGTAATAGAGAATGTACATTCCAAACATCGATAGCTAATCAAACATGCTGCAAAAGATAAGAGGTTAAGGTGCAGAAAATGAGATGTGCAACAAAAAAAGGTCTTAGGATCTGAGCAACTTGATTATGATAAACAGAAACAGTAGTTGGTCTCACTGTTGGTCCCGAGTGTATGGTCAGGTGTAGAGGGGGGGGGGGTGAATACACCTGACTCCGATTTTCTCAACTTCGAACACGAACAGTCCTTTTCAGGAAAGTGTCGTACTGAAATAATTCAGCAGACCAAATAGCTGTTCTGAATCGTGTGTGGCAAATAATCTGACTCTACTGAGATCTGCTAGCTGACTGAGTCAGAATTCAGTATCAAACAGGTAGAGTTCAGCGGTGCGGAAAAGTGTAGGCCCAAATTAGTTGAGTGGAAAAACCGTTTTAGCAAGTCTCATTTCAGTAAATAGACAGTTCAGTATGCTGAGACAGTTGTATGATTTTAAAGTAGGTTTTCAGTATGAACAGTAAAATCAATGCAACAGTAATCAGAAAGCAATAACAAGACACAGATTTTTAAAGTGGTTCGGATATCAATCGATCCTACGTCCACTATCCCGAAAAGTTCAGGAGGCTATTTATTATACTGAGTTAGTCTCAGTCAGCTTGTGCACATGACAAAGCCGTGGCTTGGGGATTATACTGAGCAAGTCCCAGTTTACAAAGGCATCAAACTAAAGTGTTTGACAAACTTCTCCAACTATGAAGGAGTCCTTTTACAATAAGGATTGGGTTCAAATATGAACTCCTTCGTCTAAGCTATAAGTATATTCTGTTGAGCTTAGGGTTAGAGGGATAGGGAATGAGAGAGTGGCTTCTAGATCGACGAACAACTGAAATAAGCTTTAGGTTCGTGTATCGTCGATTTGGATACTAGAGGCTCTTCTAATAGTTTAGCTTGGTTCCCTATGAGCTGAGAAGGTAGTCTTTCGCCAGAGATAGATCTTCAAGTTCTTGCGGAAGACTTAGGGTTTTCTGGTTCTAGCTCGTTTGAATGCTTGTGTTTGTTTTCGTCGTTAAGCTTATGCGCATTCTCTCTCTCTCTCTTCTTGAAATGTCCCTCTATTTATAGAGCAGAGATTGGAAAAGATCCATTGGAGACGATCTTCCTTTCTCTCTCTCTTTTGGTAGCTAACGGCTCTTTTTGAAGGATGTAACAATGTCCTTTCCCTCCTTTTCTGGAAATAAGTTGACTTGCAGCTTTAGTAGGTAGAGACACGTGTATACTTGTCATTTGTCGAGGATTATGGAGTGGTTGAGATGGAATAGACTTCGAGGCATACTGAAGCTGACTTCTCTTTTCCTCGTACTTGACAATACTAATTGTATATTCAAAAAGTGTCTGACAGTTCAGAAGACTGTCTGTCGTTGCTGAGTCTGATCCTCATTCAGTAGAGAGACAGCTGAGGGTACTCTACTGATGGTCAGCTCTGACTTCAGTGAACTACTCCTCGCCGAGTTCGGTTCTGCGACTCCTTCCGATATCTTGCTCCCGCCGAGTCCAGAGAATACCGAGTCTTCTACTTCAGTGCCGAGGCCGATAAGCTACCGACCGCCTAAACCAGAGCAGAGTGTCTACTGAGTCTGAAACCTCAGAGACAAAACAATTACACGGGAATGGTTCATCACTCAAGATAGGGTTTTGGGATCTTCAAATCTTCGAGATAGGTACGAGCACGGGGCTCCTTAGCTTACGGTCGGTCTTTGAAGACAAGATTATTTCCCACTAAGTATAACAAAGGCTTGAGGATAAAATCATCACCCAACAATTTCCCCCTATTTGATGATGCCAAAACCTATCATCTATGCTAACACTAAAGTATCAGAAACAGAGCTCCTTACATTATTACAAGTAGGATCAGTGGAGTTTGTTCTTCAAGTTCTAGTCTACGAGGGGAGCGGGGCAAAACAATTTCCCTCTATCTAAACAATTCCCCCGAAACACAACAACTAGACTATCAGATCTAGAGAAGCAATAAGCTGACAAGTAAGATAAAGTGAGTGTGTGAGTCAGCAATCACTTCAGTGATTCTGAGTGTTTAAGCATAAAACAAACACGGTTGTTTAGACAATAAGATATTGTCTGAGCCAAAAAAAGAATGTATATATAGGATATGAAAGTTCAGTACATTACATCTCTTTCTAAGCTAGGAAGATAAAGAAATCTAATACTAAGAACGCTTGTACTTGCTTGATCCCGTCCATAAAGTTTTGCGATTCCGACTCGGGCGGGGGCAAGCCATACATTCCCGTATGAGTTCTTCCTCGGCTTCGTGTATTCGGCGAAGTCTCGCCGGCTCATCTTCTTCAAGTCCTCTGTTTGCGGCAGCATTCTTCACTTCTTTTTCTATTACTCCATGATGGACTGAGTCATCATTTCTTCTTGGCGGAGGTATGATCCTGGGCTCAGGAACACTGACTTCTATACCTTCAGATACGGCTTTATGCAAGTATACGTATAGATCCGGTTCTGTTATCATCATCCATTCTGTGTAAGCATCAGTCTTAGCCTTGTCTGGCCAGAACCTCCAGAAATAATTGCGCTTGATAAACTCTATCTTTGCAGATTCCCATCTCTGAGTAAACTGAGCAGGCATCCAATCGTCTGTCGTTGGCCATCTATGTGATTTCAGATCAGCTGGCTTCCTGAACCTTCTGTATCGATAAGGAATATCAGCTTTTGAAGGTACTCTCAGCCTGGCCTCTTGTTCGCATGCAATTCTCGGTGCCTCAAGGTCCGCCATATGTATTCTCCGTCCCGGCGACTTCTATCTCGTCAGCTTCCTCTCCTCTGTAGAGATACCTATCCATCTGAGCGAAGATGGCTTCGATCTCAGCATCTTGTTCTTTGGATCTCATATAGGAAGGTTGGTGAGGAGAGTCTTTTGAATCAGCAGGGGTACTGGATTTCTCTTTGGATGTACCCTGCTTCTCAGTATTCTTCTGTTGTTGCTCCTTTTCCTTTTCTCTATCTTCATCATCATGAATCTTGAGCTTCCTTGGAGGCAACCTAGCAGTTTTCTTTCCGCCTCGAGCTGGTACCTTAGTTTTGCCTTGAGAGGTCTTTCCTTTAGGCTTGTTGGCAGCCTCAGCTTCGGCTATCTCCCTAGCAAGCTTCTCGTCAGCTGCTATCTGAGCCTCCTCTTCAGCAGAAATGTATCTCTTTGATTTCTTTGCTGGAGGGGTCGGGAGTTCTAGTACTTTCTTCCCTTTGCCTGGAACAGGCGGTGGTAGAGGGGCTTCTTCCTCTTCTGAATCATCACGTTCAGCATACTCAGCAACCTCCTTAACAATATCAGTAGGAGTCTGGGTTGCGTAAGTAGCTGTTCCAGAGCCACTTGGGCCGGTCTCTGCTGTGCTCGCAGCGGAGATACCCTGGGTCTCTTCAGCTGGTCCAGTAGCAGCAATAGTCTGAACTTCGCTTGCATGCGCTGCTCGACTCGGTTTTCTTGGCGGGCTTCAATGGAGCTTCCCCCCTTAGTGAATTTGGTCGAGGGTTTAGTCGTGGTCGCTTGGGGGTTGACTTGTCCCCTTTTTCACTGTCTTTCTTTTCTTCCCTTTTATCATTTCCTTCCCCCTTTTTGGCATCATCAATTATTACCGGAGTCGGAGAGGATACCTTTAGGTCTAGGCTTTTGTACGAGGTTGACAGAGAGTCGAGTTTGTCTTTGATTTTTGTCAGTGCCTCATGCAGCTCATTCCTCTCAGAAGCAAGATCTTCAGTGTATTTCTTGTGGGAGAGTTCAGCTGCAGCCTTAAATTCCGTTAGCTTCTCAGACACCTTATCCTCCAGAGCTTGTTGAATATTGTTGAGTCTGAGTTCAGTGGCCTGGGATAGGTTTGAGACTGATTCAGTATTAGTGGACTGAGAGGCCTTGAATTCTTCAAGCAGTTTGGCATGTCCCTCCTAAATCACTCTGAGCTGATCTTCAAAGTCCTGTGTCTGCTTTGCCAGCGCATTTGAGACAATGGAAGAGACATCAGGGGCAGCTGAGTCGGCTAGAGAAGTTTTCAGCCCCTGAAGCTCAGCGGTAGTGGCTTCAGCAGTTTTCTTCCATACTTTATGGACAGCTTTGGCTAGTGCTCTGTTCTGAGCTCCTTGGCTTTTCAGTGCCTGGGCCATGGACTTTGAGCGTCGGCCTTTGGGGCTGGGCGCTACTTCAAACTGAGATGTTAGCAAGAGCTGAGCAGGCTCTGAAGACGTTGAAGTACCAGCCGTCGACTTCTCAAGCCCAAGGATACTGAGCGGTAGATCAGAAGTTTTAGCAGGTATATCCTTGTCCTGGGGTACTTCCTCATCAGGCTTCCCAGGGCCTGAATCATGGGGTGGGTCTTGACCGTCGTGGTCAGACCCATCTGAGGGGGCTGAGCCTGAAGTCTGCTGCCTATCGTGCAGCAAGGCCAGAATCGCGACCCTCAGATCATCGAAGTTACCTAGGTCAGCAGGCCTGGAGTAGCCTATCTGATGCATTAGGTGCTGCTCCTCCTGATGTAATTGGTCACAGGAGTAGTGAAGGATGAGGCGAAGCTGTGGGTGCCACTCCTGTAACCTTAGGAGCATGTGGAGCCTGGCCTGTCTAGAAATTAACACTAAGTCTTGGTGGCCAGCGATCTCCGGTATTTGGTCAGCTATCTCTCGGAATGCTTGAGATCTGAGCGCTGAGGCTTCCATTCCGATTGATTCTTGCTCAGACGCCGTTTCTGAGTCGTCAAGATCTATGGCGGACGTCTATTTTTCAGCAGATGGCAAAGTGCTGAGTGGTGGAATATCAAGCGGGCTTTCCAGAGTTTGAATATCAGCACTCTAGCTAGGTTCAGCTGGAACCCCTTGATCCACTTCTTGAGTCTGTTCAGTGGAGACGGCCTTCTCCACCGAATGAGTCTCCTCGGAGGACTCTGACTCATCTATTAGCTGAATAGGCTGAGTAGGCTGTTCAGTAGCATGTTCAGTAGCCTGTTCAACAGTTGGCTGTTCAGTAGTTTCCTCCGGTACAGCCTCGGATCCAGTAGGGGTTCATCCGAACCTCTGTTGGAAGCAACCGGAAGAGCATTTTCAACCGAAAAATCCGCCTCAAACCCAATTTCAACAACCATACCAGCAGCAACAAGGCTATCAGCAGCCTTATCAACATCCTAATCAGAATAATTATTAGCAGACGTACACACCCCCGCATCAAAGGCTGTTTCAGCAGCAGAATGTCCCACCTGCCCAGTCAGAGCAGCAGAGCCCTCTAGAAAAGCTTTTAGCCGAAATGGTTTCTTCGCAGAAGGACACCACCACATTTCAACAACAAATGCAGCGGGAGATCAACCAGACAAAGAAGGATCAGCAAGCTACAATGGAGAATTTGACTAAGCAGATGAATAAGCTAAATCCTGCCATTCAGGAAATAAAGACTTCTCAAGGACAGCTTCCAGCTCAAACTCAGCAAAACCCGAATGCCCATAACTGCAATCAGATTACGCTGCATGGAGGGAAGGAACTACGTGGCCCAACTGTACAGGTGAGACAACCAGAGAAGTCAGCAGAAAAGTCAGCAGAGAAGAAGAAGGCTGCAGAACAGCCTCTACCATCAGAAAGTTCGAAGGAGCAGTATGCTGAAGATCCAGAACAAGAAAGAGATGAGGAGGACGTCCAGACTGGCCAGTCGGAGTATGAAAATCTGATTCCGCCACCCTTTCCCGAAGCTTTGGAAAGGAAGAGAACGCCAAACAAGGAAAGTATGGATTACATGAAGTTGTTCGAGAAGTTGGAGATTAATATCCCTTTCCTTGAAGCCATAAAGATCCCCAAGTTCGGCAAATTTGTGAAGGATTTCATCGCTGGAAAAGTTCCCAAGTTTGGTAAGGTTTTATTTGATCACACAGTATCGACAATTATACAGAAAATGCTTCCTGCTAAATGTGCCGACCCAGGTATGTTCACACTTCCCTGTCTGATGGGTGATGTCATGATTAAGCAAGCCATGTGTGATCTAGGTGCATCTATAAATGTTATGCATTTATCTGTATATAATCAATTGGTAGGAGCTGAGTTAATATCCACTAAGGTGATTATTCAATTAGCGGATAGGTCATGCATTGCTCCAATTGGTTTACTTGAAAACATTTTGGTCAGAATCAACAACTTTGTCTATCCGGCTGATTTCTATGTAATTGACACAAATGATAGGCAAGTTGAAGGAACTGCGGGAGTGTTATTAGGTAGGCCATTTTTAAAGACTGTAAAGGCAATAATTAATGTGGATGAGGGTTCGATAAGTGTAGCATACCATAATGAAACTTATGTTCATAGGATATCTGAAGCACTTAAGAAGCCCTACGATCATGAAAATGAGAATGCTTTTTCTACTGACTCCATTGATGCAATTGTCCAAGAATATCTTGAGACGTATGTGGTGCAGGACAAAATGGAAGTCACCTTGACTCAAGGACTGACCGAATCAGACCTCGAAGGTATGAGGGACGAAGAGATCGAGAGAGCATCTCGGCTTTATATGCAACTCCGAATTACAAACCGTCGGCAAGATGTCTCGTTGCCCGGCCCGGCCAGACGCTTACGAAAAGCTGCTGCCGTCGATCATCAAGGCACCAAAGCTGGAACTTAAGCCACTTCCAACAAACCTGAAGTATGCCTATCTCGGAGACAATGAGACGCTGGCCGTCATCATTAATAAAGAACTTGATGAAAATCAAGAGAAGGCGTTGTTGGAGATCTGAAGAAGCACAAGAAAGCAATAGGATGGACTTTAGCCGACATCACCGGCATAAGTCCAGATATTTGCCAGCACTCTATCCTCATGGAGCCGGGTAGCAAACCTTTCCGAGACCATCAAAGAAAACTAAATCCAAACATGAGGGAGGTCGTGCTGAAGGAAGTATTGAAGCTCTTATCCATAGGGATTATCTATCCCATATCGGATAGCAAATGGGCAAGTCTCGTACACATTGTGCCCAAGAAGTCCAGATTCCAAGTTGTCGAGAATGAAAAGAACAAATTGGTTTCGGTACGCTTAGTGACAGGATGGTGCATGTGTATCGATTATAGGAAGCTCAATACGGCAACTCGAAAGGACCATTTCCCGCTTCCATTTATCGATCAGATGCTCGAGAGACTTGCGGGGCAAGTCTATTTTAGCTTCTTGGACGGCTATAGCGGCTATTTTCAAATCCAAGTGCGAGAGGAAGATCAAGATAAGACGACGTTTACATGTCCCTATGGAACGTTTGCTTATCGAAGAATATCATTTGGATTATGCAATGTGCCGGGCACCTTTCAAAGGTGTATGATGAGCATATTCTCGGACCTCATCGAGATGTGCATAGAGGTCTTCATGGACGACTTCACCGTCTAAGGTGACTCTTACACTTCGTGTTTGAAGAACCTTGACAAAGTCCTAACTCGAGGCGTTGAGAAGAATTTGGTATTGAACTACGAGAAATGCCATTTCATGGTGACCGAAGGAATAGTGCTCTGTCACGTTGTCTCTAAAAGAGGAATAGAGGTCGACAAGGCGAAAGTGGAGGCCATCGTGAAGTTTCCATATCCGACAAGCCGACTTCTATCGGCGGCTTCTATCGGCGTTTCATAAAGGATTTCGCAAAGATCGCTCACCCACTAACAAGCCTACTTCACAAAGATGTCGAATTTGATTTCGATACTAAGTGTAAGGAGGCCTTCACCATCCTTAAAGACAAGCTTACAACAGCTCCTGTGATGCAAGCCCCGGACTGGAACAAGCCATTCGAGATTATGTGCGACGCTTCTAACTGTGCAGTCGGGGCAGTACTGGGACAGAAATCTGGAAAAGAAAGCCATGTGATTTATTATGCGTCCAAGACATTAAATCCAGCACAATGCAACTATTCCACCACAGAGAAGGAGCTGTTCGCTATCATCTTTGCCTTCGACAAGTTTCGATCATATTTACTTGGCTCGAAGATCATTGTGTATACCGATCATGCTGCCGTCAAGCATCTCCTTGCCAAGAAGGAATCAAAGCCGAGACTTATCCGATGGATTCTTCTCTTACAAGAATTTGATTGGGAAGTTAAGGACAAGAAAGGAGCGAAAAATCATGTGGCAGATCACTTGAGCCGATTGATTCAAAACGATGATGGAAAGCTAATTAAGGAGACTTTTCCCGAAGAGCATTTATATGCTATACCTGAGACGGTTTCCAGTCTTGCCAAGCTCCTGCCCGCTCAGTGTTTTACGATTGGAGTCCACAAGGTGTCTCAGCTGCCCAATCAAGACAACTCTGAAGCAGAACTGCTGAAAACCGTAGGTAACAGTTCTAAATTACCTTGGTATGCTAATATTGTGAATTTCTTGACCTCTGAGCAGCTTCCACCCGAGTTCACTCATGCCCAAAAAGCAAAATTGAAGAGCGAGTGTAAGCAGTATTTCTGGGACTCTCCAATCCTTTGGAAAATGGGAGTTGATCAAGTGATCCGAAGATGCATTCCGGAAGAAGAGCAAGGCGACATCCTATTCCATTGTCATTCGTCCGCTTATGGAGGACACTTCGGACCAAAACGAACCGCAAGAAAAGTGTTAGATGTGGGTTTCTTTTGGCCGAGCCTACACCTTGACGCATATAAGTACTGTAAGTCATGTGCACGTTGCCAAATGACCGGGAATATATCTATGAAGGATGAAATGCCCCAAAAGCCTTTGAGATTTTGTGAGATATTTGACGTATGGGGTATGGACTTCATGGGTCCGTTTCCTAGTTCAAGGGGTAACGTGTACATTTTACTTGCTGTTGATTATGTTTCTAAATGGGTTGAGGCAAAGGCTACAAAAACTAATAACTCTAAAGTGGTTGCAGGGTTTCTTCGAACTAACATCTTTTGCAGATTTGGCGTACCAAAGGCCATCATAAGTGATCGAGGAACACATTTCTGCAACCATACCATCGAGTCATTGATGAAGAAATATGGAGTAGCCCATCGAGTTTCTACCGCTTACCATCCACAAACGAATGGGCAAGCTGAAGTATCAAATCGGGAAGTGAAGTCTATTTTGGAGAAGACAATCAATCCGTCAAGGAAAGATTGGAGTATGAGGCTGGATGATGCCTTATGGGCTTATCGAACAGCTTATAAAACTCCACTAGGTATGTCTCCATATAGATTAATTTTTGGGAAATTATGTCACTTGCCTGTACAGTTGGAACACAAAGCCTGGTGGGCAGTACAGAAAGTTAATTTGGATCTGACCGAAAGTGCGAAGGAGAGGAAATATCAGCTTCAAGAGCTTGAAGAAATCCGGTTAGAATCCTATGATGCAGCTATGAGATACAAAGACCGCACAAAGGTGTGGCATGATAAAATGATCCGTATGAAAACTTTTGAAGTGGGCCAGCTTGTATTGCTCTACCAATCACGCCTACGCATTATGCCCGGAAAGCTCCGCTCAAGATGGATAGGTCCATTCCGGGTGTGTTCTGTCTGGCCAGGTGGGGCAGTGGTGATACAAAAACTGGACTCAGACGAGACTTTCACTGTCAATGGTCATCGCCTGAAGATTTATCATGCTGCTGCAATGATGGAAGTTGTGGACGAGCAAAGCTTGTCCATTCCCTCGTATATTTGACTCTATGAGGAGAAGGTCTAGCCGAAGACTCTAAAGAGAGGCGCTTCCGGGAGGCAACCCGTTATTTTCCGATTTTCTTTGATTTCGTATTTTTTTTTTAGTTTGATTTAATGCTTGGTGTTGTTTCTTGTATTTTTCAGAATTTTGCTAAGTATGAGATGTGGTTTCAAGTGCAAAGAAAAAGAGTTGGAGGAGTAAAGATAAGAAGAAGAAGACTAGGGGTCTTAATCGCTAATTTCAAAAATATCAAAGGACCCAATTGTAGTAGGGGAACGAATTGCAGGGACTCAATTGCATAAAGGAAGAACATTTGGAGTCAATTAAAGTTGAGAAGAAGTTGGGGACGAAATTGTAAAGTAGGAGGGACCAGATCTCTTAACTGTATAACTGAGAGGACCTGATTGTAAAATTCATATGTATAAAAGGAGGGAAAGGGACCGAACCCTACCACTTGTTACTATTCAAATCCCGAATGAGTTTGTCACTTCCGATTCCCATGTAAGTTTTATAGAGGATCCCGCCCTTCGCATTTGCCACCAATACTTAGCCCACAACTTGACTGGAAAAAGTACTTCTTTTGAAAAGGTAAGTGCCAATGAATTGTATTTTCTATGGTGCATGGCTACTAGGCGCCTCATTAAGTTAGGTTGGTGGATTGCTCATAACATGTTCATAATTGCTAGTCACACCGTGCGTCATATGACTCTTTGCCATATTCTTGCTACGTTCATTGAACGCAACTTTGTCGTATATGATGCGGGTTATTTGACTAGGGTAGATCCACCATCTTTGTTTGATTGGAATTTGTTGAGGCACACTCGCCTACTGTACCAATTGCCTAACCGGGAGATCCTGCTTTATCCACCGGGATCTCGTGTCTCGAGTGCCTTTACTTCTGCAGGACAGGATACAGTGCAGACGCTAAGGATGGATCTGGATTCCCTTGGACGCTGAGTAGACCGCCTCCGCCGCATAGTTATGAACAGACTGCCTCGCCTGCCCAAGCGAGGCGACCGGTGACTTTTCTTCCCCATTTTAGTTTTTCGTTTTGTGTCTTTTTGTTATGTGTTTTGAGTCTGTTTTTATGTGTTTTTCATGTTCTTACACTTGATTGGGATCAAGTGTAAGGAGGAGGGTGTTTCTTTTTCTTGTTTATTTTGTCTTTTGTCTTTAGTTTTCGTTGTTTCTTACACTTGGTAGGGACCAAGTGTAAGGAGGGTGTTAGTGTGTTTATTTTGTCATGCCTTCTTCCTTGTTTTGTCTTTTCTCTCTTGCTCGAGGGCGAGCAAGTTTTAAGTGTAAGGAGGGGGGTATTTTGTGTCAAAGCATGCCAAAATTTTTGATTTTTGAAGCGCCGTTTTTCTATGATCAAGCTTGTCTTATTTGTGCTTTTATTTTCAATAAGCTTGCTTGTGGACTTTGTGAAGAGTAGGTCTAGGCACGTGTATGCATGTAATTTGGGATGACGAAAAATAAACATTGTTGGATCGAAATTATATAACCACTCACTTAAATAAGATTTGAGCCTTAAAGTATGACACTTCCTACTATTCCTTTGAGAGTGTTTATCCACAAAATCGCAATATGTTTGAGTCACTTGTGATAAGTGATAGGAGGCACTAGGGATTTTTAGCCACACGGCCGCGACAAAAATATTTCCGACCCTACATTATCCCTTAGTGAACTAATTTGAGCCTTGACCGTTTCTTTGATTTGAGTTAGTAAAAATTTTAGCCAAGGCCTTTTTAAACTTTCTTTTGACCCATGTTATTGCATGTTTTACGAACTCCTTGTTCATGATAGTTAAAATCTGAAGTGTATTACATATGTCTTCTACCTGCACAGTATAGACTGCTGCAGAAAACAGATTGGATAAAAAGACTAAGTACAAAAACTACTCTACATAAGCAGCATTCATAGTGTCCTATCTGTACAGTTAAGACAGTTTGTGCCCGGCTGCTAAAAAAGAAGTATATGCCACGACAATATTCTCAAAAAAAAAATCTGAATTTGAGAAGTGGTAGAAAAGAAAGAGCATGGGTACGTAGTTGCAGAGTGGCGGGAGTTTTACTGACTTGACTGCACAGGTGAGAGAGTATTATATGCATAACATTGAATCTGAATTTTAATGGAGCTTAGTACCCCTAGGACCCTTACCAACATCAATTTGTCTAAGTCCTAAGCCCCATTACAACCGAATGAGAAAGACCTCCTTGATATTGCTATTGTGATGATCTCTTATCGTGATTGCATGGATTGTTTTTCTTTGAGTGGCTTAAACCGGACCTAGATTAGTTGAGTGTTGAGTGAAACTTGAGGAGATCCACATTGTTTAGATTTTGACCAAGTTGATATATGTGTGCTTAGTTTCAAAATTTGCATTGTCTACTTGTTGGATGAGATTATGATTGCATGGCTTTGACATTGCTTGGCTAGTGAATTGGTGCGGAGACTTTCGAATTGATTGGTATGGCTTTTTGTCTTCGTTTTGTGAGTCCGTTGTCATTTTCGTCCGTTCGTGTCGAGTCTTGTTTTTGTCTTGTTCGAGTCTTGAGTCTTTTCTTTTGTGTCTTGGGTCTTGGGGAAGACCAAAAATAATTAGGTACTTATCTTTTGTTCTTCTTATACTCCAGGGCGAGTATAGCTCAAGTGTAAGGAGATTTGATGAGTCGATTTCGTACCTAATTATTTCTGTCCGAAAAGTCTCTTAACTGTGCAGGCGAGACATATTTGTTGGCAATTATGCAGGAAATGGGCTGTGTTGGTCCGGAGACGATAAGTCAGGTGTAGAGGGGGGGGTGAATACACCTGAGCTCAGTTTCTTTTTATCAATGAAGGTCAGCTGAGCTGATGATTGCAACTGATGAACAGTGCCAAATAAGCCTTCGATCGCGGGACGAGTGAGTCGGCTCTTGAGCTCTCTCCTACCGATCGTTGTCGGTACTTTGAGAATCGGTCGGAGACAGCAGTGCGAAAAGTGTGGGGCCCGGAATTCGTCTCATTTGAAAACACGTTTCAGCAAATTAAATCTTTTGGCTGTGCACTTTATAAAATACGTTTTATGCAAGCTTATGATTTTCAAGTCAGTTGAATGCTATGCAATAAAACAGTAAAAGAACACAAGCGATTTAACGTGGTTCGGATACGCAAGATCCTACGTCCACGGTCCTGAACAAGGCAGGAGAACTTGTTGATTATTCCGAGCAAGCCTCGGCGGGGATCTGTCTGCACCGGACAGTTCCCTCTAAGTTATAGTCTTTAGCGACTTTACAATCCAAACCTAAGTCTGAAAGGGAAGGGAATTTTCTCCAACTGAGAAGGAGTTCTTACAATAAGAACAATTCACTAAATGTGAACTCCTTCGAATCTAAGCTATGAATATGACAATGAGCTTAGTCTAGAGAAGAAAGGGATCTAAGAAATCTAGAGAGAAAAACTGAGAAATTTTCTAAGTACGTAAGTTTTCCTCTGGATGATCTTTGAGTGTTCTAGAGCGTTTATGAACTTGAGCTTGTCCCTTCGAAATTCCGTTCTGCGGAGCTTCAAAAACTTCTCTATTTATAGTTGTGAGTTATTGCATATGTCCGTTGGAGACGACGATGCCACGTGTCACAAGCTTCCAAGAAAAATGGCCATTAATTCGAACTTGTTGCAGCAGGGCAGTTAATGCACTGTTCATGAGAGCAGCTTTACTGTGTAGAGTAGGTAAGCGTTGTCGGCTTCTCATTGGTCGAGGTTTGTAGTTGGTGAGAATGTCAGAGTTGACCGTTCAACAACCTCGTATGTCTTCTGCTGAACTTTTCGAAAAGACTTGAATAGCTTGGTCGCTTTCCGTAGGATACAGTAGACTGAAAAGTCTCTGTCTTCTTCAGCTGAGTCGGCTGACACGGCATCTACTGAGTAGGTCAGCTGGTGACTGCGAAGGTACTGTGCTTGTTTCTGTTCTTCTGCTGATGACTATCAGCTGGGAGTAGTCTTCTACTGATGATTTGTCAGCTGATGCGCTGTCTTCGACTGAGTGGAAGATCAGCTGCTGACTGAAGAACACAAGCGATTACACTGATGACGTGGGGTTCTGAAAAGTATCTTCGACAGAAGATCAGTTCAACAACTACCCCGTACAGGACTTAGACAAAAATAATAATCAATACATCAAGTCTAACCTATACATCAGCTAATCCTAACGACACACTAATCTACTGATATCAGCTAGGTTTTGGGATCTTCAATTCCATAGTAATACTATGATTTCCCCCAATTTTCTTTTAACCGAACAACAGCTGAGTATCATCTACTGACTCATGTCCAACAATTTCCCCCTAATTGATGATGCCAAAACCTCTACCTCTACCTCTTAAACTTCTCAAGTCTATAAAAGATGCTATCCTACTGACAACAATTTCCCCCTTACAACATTCTGAGGAAAAATTAAAGGAATTTCAATACTTCAGTAGGTGGGAAATAGGCAAAATCGGAGACACTGACTGTGAGTGTGTGTCAGATCACTTAGTGATCAGTCGTGAAAACACAATGCAAAGAGCTGGAAGACAATGAGTAATTGTCTAACAAGCAGTAGGAACTGATATATATAATCAATGATGTACAAGCTCCTACAGCTATTACAATAGAAATCAAAAAGAAGGAGAAACCACTGCTGACGCTTGAAGCGTTGAGTCCTTTTCTTGAAATCAGCAGACTTCTCAGCAGGAGGATCCAGGTAATAATACTTGTAAACTGTGATCCTGATCTCCTGGATTTCTTCGTTGTCAAGAGGATTGTCAGGCAGCAAACCCAGATGGAAAGCAGCTTCCTCTATCTCTCTCTCAATGTCCTTCGTGCACAGCAGTCCACTAGCAGTTCTTGGCGGAGGAATACGTCGGAAAGTCAGGGCACGGAAGGGAATATTCTGTTCTTCCATAATCTGTCTCAGCCGATCTCTGAATGAGATATCAAATCTCGAGATTAGTTCATCGAATAACTGATCAGCTGGACAATCGAGAGGATAAATGCGCCATACAAAATAGCCTTTAATAAAATCCTCTTTCAGGCTTTCCCAATGGACGTTCATATCAGCCGGCACCCATTTATCCACATGCGGGATAGGAATATTCTTAACATATGGGCCCCTGATGAACTTGGATCCTCTTGGGATCTGCCTCCTCGGATCAGCTGCTGGCTTGAGAGATAAGCTACGCATTTTTGCCAAGTCAGCTATCCTTTTCTTTTCGCGGAGTGCGGCTGCTCTACTGTCTCCTCGCCTGAGACTCAGACCTTGCAGTGTCGCCTCCCAGGTCGCTTGATCTTCCGCTATCTGCTCAGGTGTTAGAGTAGAAGTGGGAATACTCTGAGCAGTAGCTTGGATCTCAGTCGAAAGAGCCTTAGCAAAATCTCCTTGGGCTTTCTTCTTCTGCTCTTCGACCGGTCCGACCTTTTTCTTGCCTTTGCCCCTAACAGCTTTGCCCTTGGGCTTCTTTGCTGCTTCTGCTGCCTCTTCAAGCTGACGCTCATGGTCGAGCTTATCCTGTAGCTGTTGGGCAATTTTGAGGTCATAAGCCTCTTGCTCCACTTTTGATTTGAACTTATGGACCGGGGAGGAAGGAGGAGTAGATACAGTTGCAATCTCCTTCCCCGGCCTCTGCGGTGGCAATTGTTCAGGCTCAGGCTCTTCTTCTTCTGTCTCCTGCTCAATAAATCTGGTTACTTCTTCAATGTGAGCAGCGAAGAGGAGATGTGGGTTGGCTGGAAGTGGAAATTCTAGGAGAAGGACCTCAGAAGAGTTCTTATCCTGAGTAGTAGAGGGTCCTTCCTCCTGAGCCCTTTCCCCCTGAGTCTGTGCGGGTTCTTCAGCTGTGGAGGGTCTCTTCTCCTGAACCCTTTCCCTGATAATCTGTACATCAGCTGTATCCGTTTCAGGATCATCTTTTATTATACCTTCCCCCTTTTTGGCATCAGCAGCCTTATCGAGGTTGGTACGGATAGCTGTGACTTCTTTCTCGAGCTTGTATACTGAGTCCTTGATCTGAGTAACTGTAGAGTCGAAGTCCTTGACCAAGTCACAGTATTGCTCCCAGTCCTTCTCTTGAGCTGCCCTAGATCGATTGAGATGAGCAACTGACTCCTGGCGGAGTTTCAGCAGGGCTAGATCATTGGATTCCTTCATCTCCTTCTGAATCTCTTTCAAGGCCTCAGCCTGTTGCTTAATAGCAGTCTGGAGGCTGCTTGTAGCCAGCTTGTTCCGCTCATCCATTTGAGCTTGGACTGTTGTGAGAGCATGAGTCAGCTGCTCAGTAAATGTTTTGTGCTGAGCTTGGAGCAGCAACTGACTCTGTGCAGATAGATCTGCTTTCTGAGCTATCAAAACCTGCTCGATCATCTCCTTAAAATCAGGCTGCGAAGGAGCCTCTTGAGGAGTGGAGATGCCAGCGGCTAGCTTATTCAGGCTATCAGTCTGCGCCTTCGTATACTTCTCCCATTTGATATGGACGTCTTTAGCGAGAAGTCTGTTTTTAGCTCCTTGGCGTCTGATCGCCTTATTCACTGATTTGGAGGACACGGAACCAATGGGTTGAATTTGGTAAGCGCTTGTTCCGAGCCTTTGATCAGAAAACACGAGGAGCTGCTCCCGACTGTACTTCGGAGCGTCCTGAGCCTCACCTGATGTACCAGGGGGTGGTGATTGGCTCTTCTCATGGGAAGTTGGTCCCTCAGCAGAGCCTCCCAACTCTGCATCCTTGGGGTTGCCTTCCATCTCTTGATCTTGTTCTTGGTCATCACCCTCATCAGCAGGAGGAGATGGAGGCGGAGCATTAGCAGCAGGAGCTGTGGTACGCAGGCTAAGAAGATAGAGCATAGCAGCTCGAAGATCCTCGAAGGACGCCAAATCAGCTGGCTCCCCGAATCCGATCTCTGCCTGTAAATCTTGCTCCTCTGTTAGTAGATCGATGGCTGACTGAGTTTTTGCAAAATCTATCAGAATATCCCAGTTTAAGAACCTCAGTAGCATCTGAACTCTTGCCCTGATGGCAATGTCAACCAAGTCTTCATGCTTAGCTATCTCTGGAATCTGATCGTGAATCTCAGCTGTAGCACGTAGACGAGTGGTATGAGTTGTTGTCCATTCAGTCTCCTCAGTTGGCTCTCGAATGTTCGACTGAGTGTCATCGGAGCTGATGACTTGAGCTTTCTCCTTGAGGGTGGCTCCTTCCATCCCTGTGTCGGAGTCCAAGGTTTGCTCATCTTGAGGTGGAGGAGGAGCCTGTTCTATGACAGTTATCGGCTGAGCCACAGTGACCTCAGCTGGTCGTGGCTTGATAAGCCTCCTCCTCTTGGGCACATCAACGGGAGATGGCAGGGCAGGAGCAGCTCTCTTCCGCTCAGGTGGCCCTTTGCCAATTGACTTCTCCGTCGCTTCTTTGGTCTTAAACTTTATCAGCTTAGTGTTGTACAACTTTGAGTCGTCGAAAGCTGAGTTCCTCTGTACAACACTCTCTATTAAGACAGACATCTTAGTCCCAAATAGAAGCTTACCCATACTGGCCAACCTCCTCTCGCCAGTGGGTAGAGTAGTGAATTTCTGGGCCTGGGCTTTCATCTGAATCGTGTAATAGTCAGCCCAGTTCACTTCTACTCCGTCATCAATAACCATCATCAGCTGAATCCTTAGCTTGGACAGTTGATCATACGATCCAACTGAGCTTGTCAGTATGTGCGAGACCACATACGCTAAACCTCTGTACTGAGGTAGCAAAAGATTCCTCGGGAGAGCTGTCTTGAACGTCAGATTACTGCGTCCACAGAACTTTTGTACATAGGCATTGATCTCCCTCTCCTTATATCCGATAGGTGAGATACCAGAATGAGGAAGCTGAAACGCAAGGACTAGAGCCTCTCTGATGTTGAAGGTGTGCTGAGTCGGCTTCCACTTGTTCGGAGTTGTTTCTCTCATGTATGAGAAGGAAGCTTCTTCTCCTCCGGCAGCCACTGAGTTCCAGTTGAAATACGCTTCTGCCACTTGCCTTGGCAGATGAGCGCGCGGATGCTTGGTCACAAGGGTCTCCAACCCTGACCTCTCCAGTGCATCGAACATTGGCTCCAAATACGGAATGTCCACCTGGCGGAAAGCCATTGTGGGTTCGAACTGAATCCGGATGGCCATGATCTCCATTA
Organism: Lavandula angustifolia; assembly: GCA_028984105.1. Classification (NCBI taxonomy): domain Eukaryota; kingdom Viridiplantae; phylum Streptophyta; class Magnoliopsida; order Lamiales; family Lamiaceae; genus Lavandula; species Lavandula angustifolia. The sequence goes on along the minus strand of CM054805.1, from coordinate 28,300,907 downwards.
TTGGTTCAGGAGTCTGTACGGTCGCCATAGAAATCTGCGAAACACATGTTAGCACTTGAAAATAGAGTAAGTCAGTAGTTGTCAGCAAATTTGAATACATTACCGAGTATGAGAGCTTGAGAGATGCATAGGCAAAGCAATTATAAGAAGTTTGAGATGGAAACTGATTTGCGATAAAAGCTCTTAGGGTTTGATAATGGCGAAAAGTGAGGAATGAGATAGAAGATGAAAGATTTTGTATATATTGGCTTGATTGCAAGTTTCAATCCAACGACTGAGTTTTAATCTTCCAAAAACTATGAACGACTAAGATTAAAAGTTATAAAAGGAATGATTACCAAAGCCGCCTCAAACATAGATCTACGTAATAAAGGTAAGTGAGAAGACATGCATTAAATGCGCGACAGACAACATTAATTACTCAGTTTATGCAAATGAAAGGTTTCCTACTGACCTTTCCTTAAACTATTAATGGCGGGAAATGAATGCACATTAACTACTGAGTGTGAGCGACTGATGCAATAAAAGCGAGCATGCTTCAAAAGAATTTAAGTACACAAAATTATGCAAACCTCTTCAGCTGAACTTATCAGCCGGTTACCAAACCTCTTCAGCTGAACTTATCAGCTGGTTACCGAACCTCTTCAGCTGAACTTATCAGCTAGTTTCCGTTATGTATAAGGAGAATGGTTGTCATGCTGATGACTATGTTCCCCCTTGCTGTGTACAGTGTGACTTTCCCAACTGAGTCACTGTACTTAGTTATCTGACCTGTCGTACTGATTCCTTATGCTGATACCAATTGTTACCAATTGTTTGGCAATGATGTTCTCAGTAGTCGGCATCTACTGACTCATCTCAGTAGGATCCAGTAGACCTAGCTCAACTGATAGTTCTCTGAACCTGTTCTCAGCTAGTGGTTTGGTCAGTATATCTCGCCTTTTTGCTTGTCAGTATGGATCTTCTCCATCCTGATATCCTTCTTCTCGACATGGTCTCTGATGAAGTGGTGTCGGATATCCACGTGCTTGCATCTGGTATGTAGAACTGGGTTCTGAGTTATGGCAATTGCACTTGTGGAGTCGTAGTAGATGGGCACTTCATCCTGAGTTATACCATAATCTCTAAGTTGTTGTCGAAGCCAAAGGATCTGGGCACAGCAACTTCCTGCAGCCATGTACTCAGCTTCAGTAGTGGACGTTGCTACTGAATGCTGCTTCTTTGAAAACCAAGAAATCAGCTTGCTGCCTAGGAACTGACATGTTCCGGAAGTTGATTTTCGATCTATCCTGCATCCTGCATAATCGGCATCAGAATAACCTGTCAGTATTAGATTATCATCAGCAGGATACCATAACCCAGCATCAGGTGTTCCTCTTAAATAGCGCAGAATTTTCTTCGCTGAGTTTAAATGACTTCGCTTGGGATCCGCTTGGAATCTTGCGCATACACCTACAGCATAAGTTATGTCAGGACGGCTAGCTGTTAAATAAAGTAAAGAGCCTATAATAGCTCTATAATCAGTAGAGTTAACAGAAGCTCCCTCTTTGTCTAGATCGATTTTAAAGTTCGTGTTCATGGGGATCTTGACTGGTTTGCTGGAATCACAGCCGAATCTTTTGAGAAGATCTCGAGTGTATTTGGCTTGATTGATGAAGATTCCTTCAGCTGATTGTTTTACTTGAAATCCAAGGAAATAATTCATCTCTCCCATCATGGACATCTCGAATTTCTCTTTCATCATCTTCTCGAACTGCTGGCATATGGTCTCATTTCTGCAGCCGAAAATGATGTCGTCCACGTAGATTTGCACCAGTAGAATGTCATCTCCTGACTTTATGTTGAATAGGGTGTGATCTACTGTCCCCTTCTGAAAACCTTTCTGAAGTAGAAAGTCTGATAGGGTATCATACCAAGCCCTGGGTGCTTGTGTAACCCATATAGAGATTTTCTAAGTCTGTACACCTGATGTCCCTGCTGAAAGCCGGGCGGTTGTTCCACGTAGACTTCTTCCTTCAATACGCCGTTCAGAAAAGCTGACTTCACATCCATCTGATATACCTTATATCCCTGATGTGTTGCATAAGCTAGGAAAAGACGAATGGCTTCCAATCTAGCCACTGGAGCGAACGTTTCATCAAAGTCAATTCCTTCTGCCTGACTGTATCCTTTAGCAACTAGTCGAGCTTTATTTCTGACGATGACGTTGTTTTCATCTCGCTTGTTCTAGAAGACCCACTTAGTTCCAATCACGTGCTGATGTCTAGGTCTGTCGACAAGCTCCCAAACTTCATTTCTGACGAACTGGTTCAGCTCTTCTTGCATAGCAATAACCCAGTCAGCATCTTTAAGTGCGTCCTCTATCGACTGAGGTTCTTCTGTAGACAGAAAACAAGAGTAAAGCGAGCTTTCTCCTTGACTTAATCTTGATCTCGTCCTTATAGTTGCTGATGGATCTCCAATGATAAGATCTGAAGAATGAGCATCGAGCCACGAACGCCTGAGTCGGGCTTCTTCTTCTGATACTACTTCTGCACAGTCAGTAGGTGTATTAGGCATTTCAGTAGTACTGTTCTGTGACTGTAGCAATTCAGTAAGAAGGTTAGGACCTACTGAGTTTCCAGGTTCAGGGGCATTTAGCTCAAGAACATTAATCGTTCCCCCTGAGTTTATATTCTCAGTAGAGGTCTCAGTTACCACTGGGGCTTCCTCATCGACCGATGTTACCTGTTGTTGATTCAGTTCGATAGAATCAACTAGGTCAGCTACGTTGCTTGTTGGTTGAGTCTGAATTTCTTCATCGTCTGACTCATCATCCCAACAATGCTGGATCTTTTTAGCTTTATCATTCAGTCCGAGATCCTGTAGCTTGCTGCTGACATCTTCAGTATTTGACTTTGTATCTTTCCTGTTCTCAGTAACAAATTCATCAAAAACAACATGAAGGCTTTCCTCCACACAAAGAGTCCGATAGTTAAAGACTCTGAATGCTTTGCTGACTCGAGAGTATCCTAAGAATACTCCTTGATCAGATTTGCTATCAAAGACCTTCAACTGATCTTTCCCATTATTATGGATAAAGCAAGGACAGCCGAAAACATGAAAATGAGAAATAGAAGGAATTCTCCCTTTCCACAGTTCGTAAGGCGTCTTCATGTGTTGCTGTGTCAGTAGTGAGCGATTCTGAGTGTAACAGGCAGTGTCAGTAGCATCAGCCCAAAACTTTGAGGGTAGTCCAGAATCTGCGAGGAGCGTTCTTACTGCTTCTTTGAGTGTTCTGTTCTTACGTTCAGCAAGTCCGTTCTGCTGAGGGGTGCGTGCAGCTGATGTCTCGTGCTTAATTCCCTCTTTATCGCAGTATGTCTTAACTACTGAGTTTAGAAACTCTGTTCCTCTGTCCGAGCTAATTCTTTGAATCTTGATGTCCTTTTCCACACTGAGTTTCTTCAGTAGATTGGGTAACTCAGTCTGAACATCAGATTTGTTGGCGATGAAGATGACTCAAGTATATCTCGAGTAGTCGTCAATGACGACGAGGGCATACTTCTTGCCTCTTATAGTCACTGGAGAGACTGGCCCGAATAAGTCCATGTGAAGCAGCTGAAGGATTCCATCAGTGGAAGGTGACGGAATAGGTGGATTGCTCCTCTTTGTTTGCTTTCCCTTCAGGTACGCTTCACAATTTCTGTCTTTGATAAACGATTCGTTGGGCAGTCCTCTGACTTTAGAGTTCTTGACAAGCTTGTTCATGGTCTTGAAGTTCAAAGTGGCCGAGTCTCTTGTGCCATAGTCAGCTGACTTGTCACCCGATTTAGTATCGTGCGAGCAAGCAAGCCTCGGGTTACTACGGTATTCCGGTTTGCAACATAGATGTTCTTCCTCCGCGAACCCGATAACACCGTTTTCCCCGTAGATTTGTCAACAATATCACGAAACCGGCGTCACAAAGATTACTCGTTAAGATTATCACATAATTGATCGATCGAAAGGAGATTATGTTGAAGTCCTTCAACATATGTTACTCTTGAACCGTGGGCGGTCCCAATGTTCGGCATTCCGTATCCCCTTGTGTAGCCTTTTGAGTTGTCACCGAATTCAATGCGGGACCATCTTCTTGTACGTAGTTGGTCGGCAGGCTCTTACCGGTAAGTCATGTGTCTCGAGCGGCCGCCGTCCACTATCCATGGGTCCTTATGCACTCGCAAAACAGAGGCATTTTTAGGTACCCTTCGGTTCGATTAGGTCCTTACTTGGTTAGTGGGTGATTTTGGAACCCAGATCTGTCTCAGGACCTTAGAAGTCCTAGACTTCTTCTTCTGAACCTTGTTAGCTTTCTTCTCCACAGGACTTGGAGATACTGACTTTCTGCTGATGATTTTGGGTTCAAGCGCTTTCTTCTTCCGAGTCTTAGCGCTTCTCCCGACCCCCGGGCTCATAGTAGTACGAGCCGTACTGAGCCGGGTGCTCATACTGATGGCTCCTTGTATGCTTTCCGCCCATCCGACCTTCTTGGTTCCCCCCCCGAATTTGATCGCGGTGTCCCGGGGCCGGAACCTTTGGTCACCGCTTGTTGCTACTCGGCCGAGGTGCAATCATTTTCTCGTTTGTTCTTCGCCTGAGGTGTGGTGTCAGCAGCTTGCACCTTTCCTCTGACGAACCTATCAGCCAGAGTTGCTGAGCTTTTAGAGGTGGAAGCTTCGTGGGTATAGCCAAGGCCTTCTTTCACAGCAGTTGGCCGTTGTGCTCTAAGCATGCTTTGAAGCTTCTCCTTCGCTCCCAGGTATTGTTCAGTCATCAAACCTCTCCAGACCTCGTCACTTCTTCTGAGTGAGTCATAGTCATTCTGCACGTCTGTGAGCTTCTGACTGAGCTTTGCTATTTCAATCTCTTTCTCAGAATTGTCCTTGGTCAGAACTGAGATCTGAGTCTCTTGAAGCTGAGACTTAGTCATAAGAGATTCAATCTCTTCCTTGAGTCTCGCAACTAGATCCACTGACTCAGTAGGGACCTGACAATCGAGAGAAAGTCTCCGATTCTCGGCCTTTACCTGTTCAAGTTCCTGGATAGTTCTGCTGAACTCTCTGCTCAGCTGAATCTGTTCCTCTAGCAGATCGTCGTAGGCTTGTACCACATCTAGAGGATCATCTGTGACCGAGCACGTGTCTTGTGTGCTGTGTGAAGAAGAGGTAAAATTGTGTTTAGAATTTACCTCAGCCTCTTCTCCGGCCATCAGACAGTATTCGGCTGACTCATCAGGAACTGTCTCTGCGACCTCAACTACGATGAATGCGGCTTCGTCTTCAGAAGAATACATGAATGTATCCTCCTCAATTGAGTTGTCGGATATCTCTCCAGCTATATAGGCCTGCCATCTCTCGGCGAATTTCTTTCTCCTCGGCTCGCCGTTCGCTCTTTGAGCAGCTGAGAGTTCGGGACAATCGTACTGATAGTGTCCCTCCTTCTTGCAGTTGTAGCAGGTGGATGTTCTACTGCTCTTACCAGCTGAGTCTTTAGACGGACTGGCAGCAGGCTCCGATTTCCTGCATTCATTAGAAGGATTAGATTCTTCTTTCTTATGATATTCTTTCTACCTGAAGAAGAATCTCGGTTGTATTTCCTCAGCTTTCTGACTCTTTCCTTTTCCCTCTGATATTTGAGAGCCATCAGTGCTAGCTGGTCAGGGCCTGAAGTCTCAGAAGACTTTGCTACTGATGTGGCCACAACTTTGCTTGAGGAAATAGGCTTGGCTCCGGTATTGCTGACTGTTGCCTTGAAGGCGTGGTCGAACTGTGTGTCAGCTGGAGCGCTTAAGCACTTTTGGGGTAGGCTATGCTCGAATTCCTCCGATTTTAATTCTGAAAATATAACATCAGGAGTTAGAGCATTTAGATCAGAGCGACGTAAATAAGTAGCAAATGGAAGCCACTTCTGTCGGGGCAACGCTCTCAAGATCTTGGTGTTCATCTCCCTGTTGGTGAATGACCTCCCCAGCCCATTGATGACATTGACTTGATTGGTGAATCTGACACTCAGCTCGTCAATGGTTTCAGTAGGCTCCATTGCAAAGGCGTCGAACTTCTGAAGCTCTAGCTCGAGCTTGTTTTCTTTGATCTGAGGGGTTCCATGGCTCGGTCATGCCCAAGGCGTCCCATAGCTCTTTCGCCGTTTTGCAATCCTGTACCCTTCCGAGGTGTGAGTCACTGAGCGTAGTCAGTATGGCATTACGTGCAACTCGGTCAAGGTTGTGCAACTTCTTTTCTTCAGGCGTGAAGGCAGATTTGTCTTTGGGAACCTTAGCACCAGTTTGTGCTCCCACGCCTCCTCCAGCAGCAAATACTACGATGTCGATCATGGGAATGATCGGTCTTGACTCTAGGACATCTGACATGCTGTCGTGGAGTGACGTTAGGTGTGCCTCCATACGTACGCGTCATACCGTGTAGTTCTCTATTGAGAACATCGGTACCATCCTAATACCTGACATATCAGACATTGTAAGAGTAAGAGTATAAGGATGCTGAAAAGATGCTTATGCAGTGAAAACGGTTTTCAGGATCAGTTCGAGAGGACCAGTATTTCAGAACCGGCGATCAGTTGAACACCGTGAGCTCTGATACCAATTGTTGGTCCGGAGACGATAAGTCAGGTGTAGGGGGGGGGGGTGAATACACTCGAGCTCGGTTTCTTTTTCTCAATGAAGGTCACCGAGCAGATGATTGCAAGCGATGAACAAATGCCAAATAAGCCTTCGATCGCGGGACGAGTGAGTCGGCCATCGAGCTCTCTCCTACCGACCGTTGTCGCATACTTTGAGAATCAGTCGGAGACTGTTGTGCAGAAAGTGTGGGGCCCGGAATTCGTCTCATTTGAAAATACGTTTCAGCAAATTAAATCTTTTGGCTGTGCGCTTTATAAAATACGTTTTATGCGAGCTTATGATTTTCAAGTCAGTTGAATGCTATGCAATCAAACAGTAAAAGAACACAAGCGATTTAACGTGGTTCGGATACGCAAGATCCTACGTCCACGGTCCTGAACAAGGCAGGAGAACTTGTTGATTATTCTGAGCAAGCCTCAGCAGGGATCCTGTGCACTGGACAGTTCCCTCTAAGTTATAGTCCTTAGCGACTTTACAATCCAAACCAAAGTCTGAAAGGGAAGGGAATTTTCTCCAACTGAGAAGGAGTTCTTACAATAAGAACAATTCACTAAATGTGAACTCCTTCGAATCTAAGCTATGAATATGACAATGAGCTTAGTCTAGAGAAGAAAGGGATCTAAGAACTCTAGAGAGAAAAACTGAGAAATCTTCTAAGTACGCAAGTTTTCCTCTGGGTGATCTTTGAGTGTTCTAGAGCGTTTATGAACTTGAGCTTGTCCCTTCGAAATTCCGTTCTGCGGAGCTTCAAAAACTTCTCTATTTATAGTTGTGAGTTATGGCATATGTCCGTTGGAGACGACGATGCCACGTGTCACAAGCTTCCAAGAAAAACGGCCATTAATTCGAACTTGTTGCAGCAGGGCAGTTAATACACTGTTCATGAGAGCAGCTTTACTGTGTAGAGTAGGTAAGCGTTGTCGGCTTCTCATTGGTCGAGGTTTGTAGTTGGTGAGAATGTCAGAGTTGACCGTTCAACAACCTCGTATGTCTTCTGGTGAACTTTTCGAAAAGACTTGAATAGGCTGGGTCGCTTTCCGTAGGATACGTGAGGACCGAAAAGTCTCTGTCTTCTTCGGTGAGTCGGCTGACACGGCATCTACTGAGTAGGTCAGCTGGCGACTGCGAAGGTACTGTGCTTGTTTCTGTTCTTCTGCTGATGACTATCAGCTGGGAGTAGTCTTCTACTGATGATTTGTCAACTGATGCGCTGTCTTCGACTGAGTGGAAGATCAGCTGCTGACTGAAGAACACAAGCGATTACACTGATGACGTGGGGTTCTGAAAAGTATCTTCGACAGAAGATCAGTTCAACAACTACCCCGTACAGGACTTAGACAAAAATAATAATCAATACATCAAGTCTAACCTATACATCAGCTAATCCTAATGACACACTAATCTACTGATATCAGCTAGGTTTTGGGATCTTCAATTCCATAGTACTACTATGATTTCCCCCAATTTTCTTTTAACCGAACAACAGCTGAGTATCATCTACTGACTCATGTCCAACAGGCTGATTTGGCGTGACACTTGGAGATGAGGTGGCGATGCGAATTACAGCTGGAATGACGATATTTTGAGCGATTTTTGGCCGAGAAAGGAAGGAGAAAAGAAGAAGGAAAAGAAAGGAAAGAGAGAGGAAGGAAATAAGAAGGATAAGAAGGATTAGATATTTCCATATCTATCAAGATCCTTTCCTTATCCTACAAGAAACCCTAGATATGATCTAGAGGGTTATATAAAGAAGAGGAAGCACGAAATTTAAAGGACATTGGACAACTCTACACACCGTGCCTACCTTTCCTCAACCTCGAAGACTCATCATTTTCATTCCGACAAGTTACCGCCGCCGCCGAGCCATTGCCGAAGACAAATCACCGCCGCCGAAACATAATAGAAATCATAATTAACTTGTATGGAAGGAAATACGTAATATTAAATTCCCTAGTTAGAACCGAACATCATGAATCGAGAAAAGATGACATGCACGCATAATAGCTTCGAAATATTTCACGCCCATAAACCCTAATTATCTATTAAACCATGCAACAATATCCCAAATTCGAAAGTGGAAAGACATATAACATGAGTTTGAAAATCAAAGTTGCACCTAAAACCAAAGTCAGAATGTATAGAAAACAGTAGCAACGTTTAGAACTTCTCTCGCCTTGAAATGGAAACGGTGAAGATGAACTTGAATTCGGTGGAATAAGAACGGCAACTACGGCTTCGGCTTCGGAGGAACTAGACGGCGATTGTACTTCGTCTCCGGTAACTGATCGGCAGACAAGGCGACAACTTCACGGTGATCGGCGGCTAAAGAATAGTGCTGGAGTATCCTCTCGGCTTCGGCGGTGATGAAGATGAGTAATGAAAAATCAGATATGATCGTGGTGTCTTCCTTCTTGCGGCGCATGTCTTCTTTTATATCTAGGGTTTTATTTCTTCTCCTTCTAGGATTAGGAATCCCTTCACCAAGTATGGAAAGATTAGATAAATCTTTCCATCTTAATATCTTCCTTTTCCAATTATTTTCCTTCTTCGTAAAATTCTCCAAATAAAACCCTTAGAATCCTTGATTTTTTTGCATGCCGCCACATCATCAATTCATCGCCACATAAGCCCGGGAATCTACAAAACAGCACAAAAATGCAATCCAATCGCCAAAAATGGCGCCAAAATAACGGAATTTGAATAGTACGAATTTAAGCTCATCAAATCTCCTTACACTTGAATTATACTTGCCCTCAAGTATAAAGTGAACAAAGATATATGTACTATCCAAATTCAATCAATCCCCAAGACTCAAAGAAAATAATTAAAAAAAGGATGACAGACAACTCACAAAGACGAAAGCAAAGACACACAAGAGACGCACGAGACGAAAAATGAAAGCAAATAAAGAACAAAAAACAATAAGCAATGCCAATCCCATCCATCATCTCTACACTCAAGAAATTGCCTAACATATAAAATCAAGCAAATATGCATTTTAGCAAACAAGAAATGCTGCAAATTTCGAACAAGGCACACATGTATCAATTTGGTCAAAAACCTAAGCAAAAGCGGATCATCCTCATGGTTCACTCAATACCATCTAGTCTACGTCCAGTTAAGCCACTAAAAGAAAATAGTCCACTCCATCACGATAAAATATTATCACAACTGCAACATCAAGGATGTCTTTCTCTTTTGGTTGTAACGGGGCTTAGGACATAGACAAAAAATATATTTTCGGTAAGGGCCCTAGAGGTTCTAAGCTCAAACAATTATAACACAATGTCATGCATGTTATACTTGTTTAGAATGAGAAAAATCCAAAATTAACAACTATGCCTATAATTAAAGAACTATGCTAAGATGCTACATCAAATACCCTTCGATTTTACTATATTGTCCACGTTTTTTTTCCGCATATACGTGGATCAGCACTATATAATAAGACATTTGGGTACAAAACTTATTTTGGCCTTAAGTATTTTAAATCATAATCAATTCGGGCCAAACACACATTTCGTAGCATAAAGTAAATAGGTAGGCAACTCATAGATATAACAAGATTTATCTCAATCAAACTTGTACACATGCAATGACACGAGAAAGTGAAAGCTAAAAAGGGCTCGGCTAATATTTTTCTGACTAAATCAAATGATTGGCCAAGGCTCAAATTAGCTTACTAGGGGGAAACTGTAAAGTGGGAAAGTATTGTCGCGGCTAAGTGGCTCAATCCCTAGTGCCTTCTATCATTCATCACAAGTGATTAACCTTTATTGCAACTTTGTGGACAAACTCTCTCAAAGAAATTAGTAGTAAGTGTCCTACATTTAAGGCCCAAATCTCATATACGGAGTGTGTAAAATTTCGATCTAATTTCACTTATTATTCCTCATCCCAAACTACATGCACATGTACACCAAGTTCTAATCTTCACAGCAAACATGAATGCATATCAAGGCATAAAGCACAAGTAAACATGCTTAGCAAAATCAAGATTGCATCAATTTCAAGTTTTGGCATGCTTCGACGACACAACAAAGATACCCCTCCTTACAGTTAAACCTTGCTTGTCCCTAAGCAAGAAAATAAGAACAACAAAGAAGGAGAACATGACAAAAAGATAAAAAACGCAAAGACACAAACACCCCTCCTTACACTTGCTCTTTATCAAAGAGCAACTAAAGGAAAACATAAAAACAAGGAAAACACAAAAAAGGAAAAGCACAAACTCAAATAACAGGAAAAGAAAATAACAAAGGGGATAATGGCGTCACCTCCCGCCTCGTGGCGGTAACCGGGAAAGAAAAGTATGCTCAAACGTATCAAACCTCTGCCGGAGTGCAGCTACCTCTGCGCGTAGCACCTGGACCGAATCGACAGCAACCTGCGGACCTACAGGGGAGCAGCACTCGGGACACGTGGTCCCGGTGGATAAAATCTGATAATGCCGTTAGGCTCCTTATAACAAATCCTAGCATGTCCCATCAACTCAAGGTCAAAGCAGGGGGGATCAGGTAACCGGGTAAGCAAAGAATCATCAAATATAACAAAATTCCGTTCAAGGAACGTAGTAAATAAATGGAATAAAGTAAGATGCCTAGCCCCATGACTAGAAATGTCATACATGCTACGAGCTACCCAGTATGCTAGATCAACCCTCCTACCGGTGTGCATACACCACAGAAAATACAAATCAGTATCAGTCACAATATGAAAACCAGTCCAACGTCCAGTCAAATTATGGCAAATAAACTGATGACACATACGCAAAGCAGGATCAGTCACATAAGAGATATCAGACACGGAAGTCCTAAAAGCCTGAGAATCAGCCGGAGCAAGCATACGCCAAGCATCAGCAGAACCAATATAATCACGTTGTGCAGACGGCAACCCACGAGGAGTTGCCGCATACGTACCATCCTCCAAATCCTCCACAGATAAAATACCCAACCGGGTACACCACTCCACCAAAGACAACTGATAAAACACCCCAGCCACACGGAAACAAATACTCGGATCATAAATACTACGCTCATGCTCAAACGAAAAAGTAGTAAAGAACTCAGAACATAAAGCACGATATCATGGGTAATGATGAGATTCGAGTAACCTTAACCAACCAAGGCGACAAAAATAGGTGTAAAAAGTACCTAGAACTCCAGTGGATCGGATGAATCAGTTATCCGGCACGCGGCCGTTTCGGAAACTCGGACTGGAAATGAAGAACAATCAAGTTGCCGTATGCGGGTGACTGAATCTGGGAAGTAGACTCATTCGAGTCCGCGAGAGATAACTGCTCCAACGTGAGCTCATCCTCGTACGTATCCGACGACTCATAATCCGTCGCATCTGTCGAAAGTACGGAACTACCACCAACTTCCTCAACCCAATTAACTTCATCTTCGACAAACGACGGAGTCGGAAATTGAATCGGTACTTGGAGAAAGGAATACCGATCATAAAATTCCGGTGGCAGCGCAGTTTCGTCGGGCATGGCCGACGGCGGAACAGTGGACGATGCAGGGGAGGTGCGGTCGCTATTGACCGTGGCACGTTGTCGACCGGCGCATCATCGTCATCATCTATGTTGAACGGCCCGGTGGTGGTCGGCACACGCGCTCGCCGAATTCGGCCCATTCGTCTCGGTTTGCGTGAAGTGGAGGTATTAGGTGGTGTAATGAATTGAAGGTAGTCCTCCGTAAGATCTGGAATGGGTAGAGAGAACGGAGTGCGGCCGGCCGCCATTGGAGAAGGCGGCTGCGTCTCGGCTTCAGGCGAAGCAGCAGACGACGCTGCGGCTTCCGATGAACTCGGCGGCGGTGAGGGCGCTATGGCAGACGGAGTAACGCGGTTTCTCTTCTTTCGGGCCATTGTCGTCGAATTGGGCAAGCGAAAATGGCGGTTTAGACTTCGATTTGAAAATGGGGAGTTGGAATTGAAGTGGGGGAGTGGGTAATTGAAGAAGTGAAAGATGAAGGAGGTAAATTGGAGAAGTTACCCCCAATTCCTGTCTTATTCTCGTAATTTTTTTTTTTGAAAAGAAAACTCCCCAACAATAAAACCACACCCCTTATCTCCATTTTATTCCAGCTCCACATGCTCCACTATGCTCCTAATTCATCATTATCCGGTTCTCTGTCCGTAAAATATAATTGCTCTACTTTTTCAAGACCTGAAAAACAACTCAAGAAAGACAAAAGAAAATCGAAGAAAATGAAAAGAAAATAAAAGAGTTAAGCAAGAAATCTGAGTTGCCTCTCGGTAGCGCCTTTCTTTATTGTCTTTTGGCTAGACGTCCCTTTGAGATCAAGAGTAGGTAGGTTCGGACAAGCGATGCTCATCCACATTATTCAATCTGTCAGTGGTGTGATAAATCTTCAACCGGTGGCCATTTACGGTGAACTCATCATTAGAATCGAGTTTGGATATCGTCACCGCTCCACTCGGCCAGACGGACCGAATTCGGAAAGGTCCAATCCAACGGGAACGAAGCTTACCCAGCATGAGATGGAGTCGTGACTGATATAACAGTATCAATTGGCCTTCTTCAAAGTGTTTTGCACGGATGTGCTTATCATGCCACAGTTTTGTACGGTCTTTGTATCTCATTGTTGTATCATAGGCTTCCCGACGGATCTCCTCAAGTTCTTGCAATTGATACTTCCTCTCCTTGGCACACTCATTCAGATCCATGTTAACCTTCTTAACAGCCCTCCACACCTTGTGTTCCAATTCTACAGGTAAATGGCAAATTTTCCAAAAATCAGCCGATACGGAGACATACCTAAAGGAGTTTTGTAAGCGATGCGGTAGGCCCACAAGGCATCATCAAGTCACAAACTCCAATCCTTCCTAGAAGGATTCACGGTCTTCTGAAGTATGGCCTTCACTTCTCTATTTGAAACCTCAGCTTGCCCATTTGTCTGTGGATGGTAGGGCGTGGAAATACGATGTTTGACACAATACTTCTTCATGAGTGACTCTATAGTTTGGTTGCAGAAGTGGCTTCCTTGATCACTTATGATGGCCGTCGGCACTCCATATCTGCTAAAAATGCTAGATCTAAGGAAACCTGCAACCACTTTAGAATCATTAGTCCTTACGGAAACTGGCATGAGTAAAGTCGGAGGGAAGCTGCTTGGAAGTCAAGTAATTAACTATGTTAGTAAACCAAGGGAGTTTAGGAATATTACCTACGGCATTAAGCCATTCTGGAGCAGCATCGGTTAAACTGGCTAGCTGAAGCAGTTGTTGTGTGCAGACTGAAAAACACTGTGCAGGGGCCAATCTGGCCAGACTGGAGACAGATTCGGGAACAACATATAAATGCTCCTCGAGGAAAACCTCCTTAATTGATTCGCCATCTTCCTCTTGAATCAAATGACTCAGACGATCGGCTACATGATTTTCTGCTCCCTTCTTGTCTCCAACCTCCCAATCAAACTCTTGAAGTAAGAGTATCCATCGAATCAGTCGAGGTTTGGACTCCTTATTGGATAATAAGTGCTTAACAGCTGCGTGGTCTGTATATACAACAATCTTTGAACCAAGCAAATAAGATCGGTACTTGTCGAATGCGAAGACAATAGACAATATCTCCTTCTCCGTAGTAGAGTAGTTGCATTGGGTCGTGTTAAGTGTCTTCGAAGCATAATAAATAACATGACTTGCTTTGCCGGTTTTCTGCCCCAGAATTGCTCTGACTACCCTGTCGGACGCATCACACATTATCTCAAACGACTTATTCCAATCAGGGGGCTGCATAATCGGAGCGGTAGTGAGCTTCTTCTTTAGGAGGTAGAAGGCCTCCTTACACTTATCATCAAAGACGAACTCTATATCATGTTGCAGCAGTCTTGTAAGTGGTTGAGCTAACTTAGCAAAGTCTTTGATGAAACGTCGATAAAATCCGGCATGCCCTAAAAACGTCGGATCTCCTTCACAGAGGTAGGTGGTGGCAATTTTGCAATTAATTCAACCTTTGCTTTGTCCACTTCAATTCCTCGACTAGAAACCACATGACCTAGTACGATGCCCTCGGTCGCCATAAAATGGCACTTCTCATACTTAAGCACCAAATTCTTCTCCACACATCGGGCAAGGACTTTATCTAGATTTTTCAGACACCTCTCATACGAATTTTCATAGACCGTGAAGTCATCCATGAAAACCTCAATGCACTCCTCGATTTAGTCTGAAAAGATGCTCATCATGCACCTTTGAAAGGTGCCAGGGGCATTACACAAACCAAATGGCATACGGCGATATGCAAAACTGCCGAAAGGACAAGTAAACGTAGTTTTATCTTGATCTTCCTCCTTCACATAAATCTGGAAGTAGCCACTATATCCATCTAAAAAGCTGAAGTAGGCTTGCCCCGCAAGTCTCTCTAACATCTGATCAATAAAGGGTAATGGAAAATGGTCTTTCTGTGTGGCTTCATTCAACTTCCTGTAGTCGATGCACATACGCCAACCTATCACCAACCGCATTGGCACCAATTCATTCTTCTCGTTCTCCACAACTTGGAAATCGGACTTCTTCGGTACCACATGAACCGGACTCACCCATTTGCTATCAGAAATAGGGTAAATGATACCCATAGAAAGAAGCTTCAGTACCTCCTTCAGCACTACCTCTCACATATTAGGGTTGAGTTTCCGTTGGTGATCACGAAATAGCTTACTTTCGGGCTCCACATGAATCGAGTGAGTGCAGATGTCAGGACTAATGCCGGTGATGTCAGCTAAAGTCCATCCAATAGCCTTCTTGTGCCTCTTTAAAACTTCCAATAAGGCTTCCTCTTGGGTTTGATTTAACTCCTTGCTAATGATGACTGACAGCGTCTCATCATCTCCAAGATAGGCGTATTTCAGATGTGTTGGAAGTTGCTTCGGTTCGAGAGTTGGTGGCTTCACCAATGAGGGCAGAATTCTGTCAGATTCGGCCTGTCTGGGCAGTTGGACGATTCTGCTGACAGTAGCATATTCTGGCGATGCATAGAGTGTCATGATGCTATCTCAGATCTCTTCATCTCTCATATCTTTAGCGTCGAGATCAGTCAGCCCTTTGGTGAGAGTGAGTTCCAACTTATCCTGTAACAAATGCGTCTCAAGATATTCTTGGACAAAACTCTCAATCTCGTCAGTAGATAAAGCCATTTCATTCTCATGATCATAAGGTCTCTTAAGTGCACTTGCAATATGATGAATATAAATCTCATTATGATATCGCACACTTATAGAACCTTCATCCACATCAAACACAACTTTCACAATTTTCAAAAATGGTCTACCTAATAAAACACCCCAGTACCCTCAACTTGCCTATCATTTGTGTCTATGACATAAAAATCAGCAGGATAGACAAAATTGTTAATTCTAATAAGGATATTTTCTAGTAAACCAATAGGTGCAATGCATGATCTATCAGCAAGTTGTATAATCACCCTAGTAGACACCAGTTCAACCCCAGTTAATTGATTATACACAGAAAGTGGCATAACATTGATTGATGCACCTAAGTCACACATAGCCTGCTTAACCATCACATTTCCCATAAGACAAGGTAAAATAAACTTACCTGGGTCCACACATTTTGCAAGAAGCATTTTCTGGATAATTGCAGACACAGATGTATCCATCAATACCTTTTCGGATTGCTGGATTTTTCCCGCAATGAAGTCCTTGACAAATTTCCCAAATTGGGGAATCTTCATGGCTTCCAAGAAAGGTATGTTGATTTCCAACTTCCCGAACAACTTTACATAATCCATATAGTCATTGTTTGGTATCCATTTCCTCTCCAATACCTCAGGAAATGGTGGTGGCAAAACTGTTTCAGGGTCTGACTGGACAGTCTGTCCCTTTCTGGCTTCTTCTTCTTCCAAATTCTGCATTTCTGCAGGTTCTGTCAGATTGCTCGGCTTGGTCAGTTCGACTGTCTGTTCTGCCGGAGGATTAATCTTTCGGGAACATGCCTTCGGTGCTGGTTCGGGCAACTCCTTACCACTTCTCAACATGATATGATTGCAATTGTGGGAATTCGGATTAGGCTTAGTCTGAGAAGGTAGTTGCCCTTGACTTCCTCTTATCTCTTGAATGGAGGAATTCAATTTAGAAATTTGCTTAGACAAATTCTTGAAGGTACACTGATTATCCCTGTTACTCTGATTTATCTCCTCTTGCATTTGTTGTTGATAGGCAATAGCATTCTTTTGAGAAGAAATCATTTTTGCCATCATCTTCTCCAACGAACTGTTCTGGTCTGTCTGGCCAATCGGATGACCTTGTTGCTGAAATTGCTGTTGAAATTACCTTTGATGTGGAGGCTTGTAGGGTTGTTGATACCCTTGCTGCGGTGATGGCTGAAGCTGTTGGTGTTGATACATCGGTTGTTGGTATGGTTGTTGAGGAGGATTTCTTGGTCTTCTTGTCTCCATCTAAGATTCGGATGAACCTTATTCTGTCTGTTCCAATTACCGGCTGCATTAGCCTCCTCTCCATGACACTGCAAAGATGTGTGTCCTCTTTGACCACATGCACCACATGTGTGATCAGCCATCGTACGCGCAGATGATGGAGGATTCCTCTCCTTAAACAAACGATCCAATTCGTCTTCGAGTTGGCTGAATTTCTCCTCCATTTTTACCCCAACCTTCATGTCTAGATCGTCTAGAAAGTCTCCACTCGAAAGATTCACAACTTTCCTTTGCATCCTTGACCCTTTGTATTGTGATGTAGACTCGGCAAGGCCTTCAATGATTGTCTTTGCATCAGTATAGTAGCTATTAGCAAAGCTACCCTTTAATCCGACATTAACCATGGTTTTGGACTCGTCTGTCATTCGTTGATAGAAGCATTGCAGTAAATCCACATCAGAAAAACCATGGTTTGGGCAGCTATCAACTAGCTTCCCAAAACGCTCCCAATATGCTCCAAAAGACTCGTCAAGCTCGTGAGTAATTCCCGAAATCTCCTTTTTGAGTACATTGGTCTTTGATTGAGGGAAATACTTATCCAAAAATGTCTGGCGCATCTGAGCCCAAGTAGTAATCGACCTAGGTCGAAGTCCAGAAAACCATGCACGAGATCCATCTTGAAGAGTAAACGGGCATGCTTTAAGTTTGAAAGCATCCAAATGGCCTTGCCTATGTAAATCGCAGACCTGATTGAATCCCTCCAGGAAAGAAAAGGGATTCTCGTTCAGTTTCCCATAAAACTTTGGACATGCCGCGACCAAATTCAGCTTCACATCTATCTGCTCAGTGGTGGTTATGTTAATTGGTCCGGGGAGGTCCTCTCCCAAGTTCCTTGAACTTGAGTTCATTCTCAGATTGGCTTCTTCTTCGTTAGCCATGACTTCTTCCGAACTACTCTCTTCAGAAGACTGGTCCGTTTGGCCGGTCAGAGCAGTTTCAACTTCTGGTTCGCTGGTACTATCACCAGCTTTTGTTCTGTCCTCCGTCTGGGCAGTGGAAGCAGTTTCTGCCTGTGACAGAACTGGTTGCCTTTGCAGCTTTGTTGCCTTCCGATTCCATTTCGCAGTCTTTTCAATTTCTGGATCGAAGTGTAGAAA
Source organism: Lavandula angustifolia (assembly GCA_028984105.1). Classification (NCBI taxonomy): domain Eukaryota; kingdom Viridiplantae; phylum Streptophyta; class Magnoliopsida; order Lamiales; family Lamiaceae; genus Lavandula; species Lavandula angustifolia. The sequence continues at coordinate 28,282,669 of CM054805.1, read as the reverse complement.
AGGGCGGGAAGACCTGCTCATGCAACACTTTAAAAAGCACCAAGATCAGTAGGAAAATTAAGCTATAAATAACATTGTTCCCCGGCAACGGCGCCAATTTGGTGATCGCTGTTTTCACCAAATAATTCCTGCTATAATTGCTAGAACTCAAATCAGTATAGCAACAGGTATCGAAAACACAGGGAACGGAGAATTCAAAACCTAAATTTCTTATTAATCAAACTTTTGGTTAGCAACCACGCAATTTTTGAATTCACTAAACTAGGCACGTAAATTAAAATCACGAAATTTAAATATTCAAAATTAATAAGCAAGCAAAACGGGTTCAGCAAAATGTTCCACACGCACGAACAATCGATCCTCAACACTAAAGATAAATTAATCCACTTAAATCAATTAGTTGCAAGACACCGTAATTAAACTGACATATCCCCTATTCCCCCCCCTTAATTATTCGGTAATCGTCATGGTGAGCATTGAAACGACTACTTCTCTAAATTAAATGCAACCTACGTTGGTGGGCAACTAATAGATTTAACACCTAATCAGCTTTAAGAACTAAGGGAACCCAATTTAGGAGCCTACTCGTATGGTAGGCATCTAATAGTCTCCTACCAAATTAATCCTATTATTCTAAGAATATTTTTGCTACTTATTTAGCCTAATCCCACGAGAAACGATAGAAGTACTAAATTAGCTATGAATTAAACTAATCTAGGGTGATCAAGCCTAAATTAACTAATCCAATTAATTAACCTAGATTAATTTGGAACCTAAGTGATTAATTATTAAGGCTAAGTCTAACGAATTAAGTTGTGTGTGTTTCACATTTTACCGAACCCTAAAAGGAAATTAGTTACACATTTCGATTACTCTAAACAAATCCCTAAACATAATAGAAATCATAATTGACTTGTATGGAAGGAAATACGTAATACTAAATTCCCTATTTAGAACCGAACATCATGAATCGAGAAAAGATGACATGCACGCATAATAGCTTCGAAATATTTCACGCCCATAAACCCTAATTATCTATTAAACCATGCAACAATATCCCAAATTCGAAAGTGGAAAGACAAATAACATGAGTTTGAAAATCAAAGTTGCACCTAAAACGAAACTCAGAATGTATAGAAAACAGTAGCAACATTTAGAACTTCTCTCGGCTTGAAATGGAAACGGTGAAGATGAACTTGAATTCGGTGGAATAAGAACGGCAGACTACGGCTTCGACTTCGGAGGAACTGGACGGCGACTATACTTCGTCTCCGGTAACTGATCGGCATACAAGGCGGCAGCTTCACGGTGATCGACGGCTAAAGAATAGTGCTGGAGTCTCCTCTCGGCTTCGGCGGTGATGAAGATGAGTAATGAAAAATCGGATATGATCGTGGTGTCTTCCTTCTCGCGGCGCATGTCTTCTTTTATATCTAGGGTTTCATTTCTTCTCCTTCTAGGATTAGGAATCCCTTCACCAAGTATGGAAAGATTAGATAAATCTTTCCATCTTAATATCCTCCTTTTCCAATTATTTTCCTTCTTCGTAAAATTCTCCAAATAAAAACCCTTAGAAACCTTGATTTTTTTGCATTCCGCCACATCATCAATTCATCGCCATAAAAGCCCGGGAAGCTACAAAACAGCACAAAAATGCAATCCAATCGCCAAAAATGGCGCCAAAATAACGGAATTTGAATAGTACGAATTTAAGCTCATCAAAATTAGGCAAATAAATTAGAGGAAATGTGAAAATCTACATAAAAAGAATAACCAAACATTAAAATTGGACTAAGTAAGAATCTTACCCATTAGTCGATTGGAATAGTTAAGATTCCACCAAAATTGTTCAAAAACTTCACAGAACTAATTTGAAAACTCGTTGACTGCTAATGAAAGCAAGTGAGAGAGAGAAACTTGTAATTGAATATAATATGAAAGATTAGAAAAATACCTTTTGTGCAGTTATTTCATAGAGAAAGTGCAGCACCTATTTTTAAGTGAACTAAAGATCTGGACCGTAGGATGACTTGATCAAATGGTTGTGATATGTTCCTTATTCCTACAAGATGGGTTATTCTCGTTTGAACTCCTACACACACATACACACACACACACACACACAATATATATATATATATATATATATATATATATATGAAGAACGACTTCCCAAAAGAGATATGAAAACCAATTGCATCCATAGATTACATAAAAATCAAGGGCTTAGATTTGTCCCTTCATTCTTAAAAAAAGGGAAGAGGGTGAAACTGGAAAAAATGAACCATCAAAATTTGAAACAGATGAGGCGGCTCTTATATGCTTGAAGCGGGAGTGGGAGAATTTGAACTACCATTTCTTGCATAGCCCTCTTCCTTCTTCCATTTCCAGAGAGCATTCCACACAATTGATGAGTTCGTTCTTCATGTATCATAAATTTCCAAAAAAAATTAAGGCTTCATGCGTTTATCTTAAGTTTCCCCATATTTCGTTGATTTTCATCAAAGATTCTATATATTTTGCTATTTTGCTTCAAGCCCTGAGTTTACAATTTGTTTTCAGATTATGAAATAGCGTGAATACGATGTTATATTGTGCAAAAATCATTAGGTCCAACTTGATTTCTGAATTTGTGGTAAAATGCATTTAGTTTTGTGGAAAATGGCATTACACATCATTTCTGCAAATTTAAAACATCAAATCTCTAACTTTTCGCTTCTATTATGTAAATCGGTGTTTTACAGATCATGAAATATTGTGAATATGGTGTTCTATTGTACAAAAAGTTTGAGTACTTTTATTGTTCTACTCTTTTGTGAACAATTTTTTTCACCAGATTTGCTCTTTTGCTGTATACAGATGGTGATCGTTGTTTTCACACCAAATAAAATTCTTGCACACACTCAGAATCTTATAATTAGTATATAATATTGTGGAACTTAGGGAACAGTGGAAATAGACTATATCTATCATTTTGATCAGAATTTCGGTGATGCCACCACACATAAATTTTGGGTTTACTACCAAGGCAAAGGAAATTAAACAGCAGAAAGTAATTGAGAGTAAACAAATAGAGATAGGCGGACTCAGCTCAAGTAACTCGTATGAAATAACTACTTTGATCATTAATGATGCATATATTTAATTAATTCATAGGATCAACCAGTTATAGGATACAATGTTGAATACGTACATACCCCAATTCCTACTTACTTAGTCAGTAATGACATGTTGAACAATCCATCAATTACTCCCTAAGCTACCCACAATCTGGCTTGTTGAAAAACTCTAGATTTAATGTTTAGATAGCACTACGATGAAGATGTAACGCCTCGAAATTTTTAATATAAAATACATTGCATATCTATTCATGCATGTTATCAAGTGTTTTAGTTCTGTAAGTCGCGCCTTAGAAATTAAAATGAAAATTAAAGCATCTATGTTATTTTTCGTTAAATCATTTTTGTTATGTAAATTTATTTTGGATTTTGAATGTGTTTGTTTATTTAGAAATCATGTTAGAATTATTAGGCAAGAATAATAATTATGTATTTTGGATTTCCTAAACCTACTAGGATTCATAAAAGGATATAATATTTATTATTATATTAAATATTATGTTTTATGATTAAAATAGATAATTTATGTGTGATATAAATATTTTAGGATAAAATCTAGTTGTGGTTATCCATATCCTAATTTATCTAGGATTGAATCTCTTATATGGTATGTGATAGAATAAATTCTATATAAAATAGATATGGACGAAAATAAATATGGATAAAATATATTTGATACCTTATAGGATTAGGGATATTTAGATAATGATTTCTAGGCCTATAAATACCCCTTAGTCGCTCATAATATAACATCACATAAACTTTTCGAAAATCTGTCAGCATACCTTGCGAACTGTTTCAAGAATTATTTACATATCTTCCCGGAATCATATCATTGTGAAATTTTAGGCGAAGCTGCCTAGGTATGTCTCGTATACTCAATTATTGTTTTATAATTTTTCAAGCATGCTAAGTAATTGTTTAAAATTGTTATTCGTAACCTGCCAGTTTCTGACAGCATGTTCATGATCTTGAAAGGAAATTGTTTTACATGTGTTATTTACCTTGTTTTCGATCATGATTAATTTTAATGGGATATAATACATGTTAGGTCATTCACATTAAAAATATAGAATTTTTAGGATACGTTTACTATTTATTTGTTAATTTGTTTCTTGATGTGTCCGATTCTATTATGTCAATTCTTTGGTTGTTAAAATATTTAGGTTTCATGAGAACAGAAATCTGTCCTGCAATTCTACCTTTTCTGCCGTGAGTACCAGGCCAAATGGACGATCTTATGTTACTTTAAAAATTCCATAAAAATTATAGAGACAAACTTTAGGATGTCTTTAATATTTCTGTAAATTTTGGAAGTTTTTAAATAAGTCTTTATATTTTTAATGAATTTATACTTTTACACTACCGTGAAACCATGCATCAGGGATAGGGCTTAGGAAAACGTTTATATCTCACTCCACAAAAATGTTTTTGACTTGATTCTTTTTCCTAAATACTCTAAACACGTAGGGATATGTAGAAATATTTATTTATTATTTTTAACTTATGTGTATGAAAGCAGTTTAATACAAATGTCCGGGTAGTCAGTCGGAGCATGCATATTCGTATTCTGATTTTGGTAGAAACTATTCTGTATTTTATGAAGTTGTTACTTATCTATACAGATTGAAATTTTGATATGATATTTCTACGTATGTCTCCTAGATGTGTGTTAAATATTAGAATTTTTAAGATATGTTTAGTCCCCAAAGCTTATTGTTAAAGGTCAGTAGGTCATAAACCGCCTTTGTTGACGCAGTAGATACTGTTTTAGTTATAACTCTTAGATGACTTATTATTTTGATATGAAACCAAATCTGGTATGTTTGAGACTCATTACGGAATCTATATGTGGAAATTTAAAATTTATGGAATGAATTCATGTTCTGTGGAATATTTTTAAAATAGGTATTCTGCACAAGTTAATATAGAACATTGAAACCTGGTTACACTAATGAGCACATGTATATATATATATGATATTGTTTGTAACCTAATGACTATGAGGAATTGTTGTATATGTGAAATACGTACATGACTTTCATGAATCATTAAGAATTATTAATTTCCATGTTTAGGATCGGCGCGCAAGAATTAAACATCTGATATCCATTCTTTTTCATCAAGTCGAGGTTAAGGTGGGGAATGTTACAGTTTATCTTTATTATGCATTGTGCTCGATATTTCATGTGATTATGACAGGCATGAAAGGGAGGGTCGAAATCGGGCCCTAGGATCGAAATCGGATCCTGAAAGGAAAGGCAAGGGTCGAAATCGGGCCCTAGGATCGAAATCGGATCCTGAAAGGAAAGGCAAGGGTCAAAATCGGGCCCAAGGATCGAAATCGGATCCTCTATGAAAAATCGGTCAAAATCCGGCCGTCAGTCGAAATCGGACTGTTTGAGAAGTTCATGTGGTCTGTGTGGCCAAGTATCCTTTGCATGATCTAATTTTCCATGTCTTATCGGTGTGATTTATAATTCTGGTAAATGTGTACATCTCCCACTGAGTAGTCATACTCATTCCCATCATTTTAACATTTTTCAGGAAATGGCTCGGCGATGCGTAGAGGTGTTGGTGGTGATGGTCACACGAGGAAAGATTTATGAAAGTCATTATTGCATTAAACTCTGTGCATTTTGTTTTCGAGAACTGATAGTTGCATTTGCTTTTATTTTTATTTAAGACTTCCGCTGAGTATGAAAAAAAAAACATAAGTTTTGCAATGGTTCTATTGAATGAAAATGTTTTGAAGAGTTGAAATATGTACGTTAAGCATGAAGTAGCGTCCCTAGTTATGTTTTGAAAATTGGGGCGTTACAGAAGAAACCCAATTTTAATTTCTACCAATATTGAACAATCTAACATAGATGATTAACCTACTTAAGTTGACTACCATTACGATAGCTTCGCTACCTAAGTTGTTGAACAATCTGGTACTAATCTTCATAACCTAAATTGATCAGGTTTAAGTTAATCCAATTAAATCTTTCCATCCCGAATTATGTCAAAAAACCCTAGTCTTTAATTACTACGTCCAATCAGATCTCACAAAATTTGTATCTTATACTCATTACTCTCGCCGAAGCCGTAAAAGATTAGCTATGCATAAGTAACTTGGACAAGCAGAACACGGTAACGGACAAAATTAAAACTGAAACTAAAGTACAAGAAACTAAAAGAATGCAAAGTAAAGTGCGAGAATCTAAAGGAGAAAATACCATAAACCTCAAAAACTGAATTAAAATTGGAAATATGAAATCTTCAAAGTATGTAAAGCTGAATTCGAAAGCAACTAAAACTAAGAAAGCAAATAAAAAACGTTTGGTGTTCTTGAGCTGAATCATAAAACTAAGCTATGGGAATAGGAATCGAAAGGCTGCTGCAAATTCTGAAAGTAGTGAAAGGATGGATTATTGATCTGTGCAGCTTCCAGCCCCTTATATTGATCTTCAAACGACTAGGTCTTTAAGAAAGGATATCTAGGGCAAATCTCCTTACAAATATTTCCGTGCATATCTTGTGCCTTAAATATCCCCAACCCTTTCATATCTTTATCCAAGATTTCCTTCTCGATCCAAGTCCCTTTTTAGCTTCAAAATCATGCCAAAATATCCCCAAGTCAGCTCATATCTTCCACATCATCATCAGACCAAAGTATGCTGAAAATCTGCATTTCTGTACAAAACTAGCCTCAACTTCGGCATAGTAAGCGTCAGAACTGGGTGAATTCGAGTAGTATAAAAAAGACACATCAAACATCCACACACTTGAATCATACTTGACCTCAAGTAAGGAATGAACAAAGAATACGACTACTACTCGAATCACCATTCCTCAATACTCAAAACAGACTCAAGGACATAAACTAAAAAAAACTAAGACACGACACTCAGATTCAAAGAAGAGAAATAAAGCAAAGTAGACTCTAACTCAATAAACTCTAACACAAAAGCGTACCAAGTATAAATCAAAAATTTATAATTCTAAATCTCTACCCAAACATGCAATGCAGTCATAAGTTTCATCTAACAAGTCAAGGAACATAATTCTAAAACCATGGATTCATGTATCAGCTTGGTCAAAACATAGGTGTAATTGGACTAGCTCACTGATTCACTCATCTCTATAATATAGTCCAGGTAAACTACTCATAAAAAATATTATCACACATTTAAAATAGCAAGTGGTCAATCTAGCAACTCAAGGAGGTCTTTCTCTTGGATGTAATGGGGCTTGAGGACCATTCAAATACATGATGTGGTAGGTGATCCTAGGAGTCCTATGTTTCTGAAAAATAGGCATAAGTATGTGGCATGTTATTTACTGAGGCATAGATTCAGGCAAGCAGACAATAGCAAAAGAGATTAATAATTCAGCACAGATGGAGATTTATTTAACTTACAAACTAGGCAGGGCAGAACATAAACATTCAAACTTCATCCTTCCCTTTCTAACAAAGAACAAGGTGCTCTCTTTTCTTTTCTTCCCTCTCTCTCTCTCTCTCCTCTCTCTCTCTCTCTCTCTCTCTCTCTCTCTCTCTCTCTCCTTATCATTTTTTTAGCCCCCATTCTCAATTTTTTTTCCTTTCAGTACTACATTCTTCCTTACCAAACTGACTGTAGGCAGATTTCAGAATGTATAACAATTCAAATATTGGGGGAGGTATCAATTCAAACAATCAATGTCCAATTAAACATAAGAATCTCCTTAATCATAGGTTGCCCTCAAATTATAAACTATCACGGTAAACACATGCATACATATGGTTAAGAGAAAGGCTTTGAAGGGTTTGAGTTATTAAAATGACTCATGAAAGAACAGGACAAGTCTTCAAAGTGGCTAACTAAGGGTTGAGCAAATGTAGGAATTGAAAGTGGCTAACTAGGGGCTGAGCAAATGTATGAATTGAAAGAATTAAAAGCTCAATTTCGTTCACCCTAATTTGCCTTATATCATTTATCACACATGACCACAAGTTATGGAGACTATGCAACACATCACTCTCAAGAAAATAGTGGGAAGTGTCCCATTTTAAGCTCAAATATCTCTTTAGTGATAGGGTTTAAAAAGTTCAATTTTTACATGCGTAAACTCCTCATCCCAAGCCACATACAAAATCCTCCATAATTAAAAGAAAGTACATTCCAATCATGCAGAATTCAGTCATAAAAGCATGCTTTAAAAATTTGGGCAGATTTCTCATCAAATCAAATCAAGAATTATAAATTCCTAGCATGCTTCGACCTAGGACGAAGGACACAAACCTAAGAAAACATCCACACACTTCAACCTTACTCGCCCTCGAGCAAGTAAAAGAAACAGAGAAGCAAGCAGAGGGAATACAATCAAACCTCACAAAGACAAATAAAAACAAGCAAAAAAAAACTGACTGGGGAATGATATCACCGGTCCTTCAGCTCGTCCAAGCGAGCATTCACTGTATTTTGAAACTCATCCAATTGGCCCTCTAACTTTTCCTACTTTGCTTCTATCCGGCCAAGTCCGTCATGCTCCTCCTCCTACCCTGCACCCACAGATTGGCTCGGGACATTGGGTCCTGGCCTAAAGAACTTGTCCAAACTGTCAGATCCAACAATGGTCAACTTGGCCAACCTCAACCGACTCAGGGTCATAGTAGCAAGAGGATCACACAAAGACAGTGATACACGGGAAATCAAAGCAAAGTTTCGAATAAACAAAGTAGCATGTAAGTGACACAGGGTATGATGCCTAGTAGGCCTAGCAACTATGTTATCAAAGCAATGAGCAACCTTATACCCTAAATCAAGTTGTGTACCCGTACGCATACACCATAGAAAATACAGCTTAGTAGCACTCACTTTAGCAAAAATCCATAGTGGTACCAGTCAAATTATAAGCAATGAAGTAATGTCATACATGAAGCATAGGGTTTCTACATGGTAAATAGCAGACCGAGAAGAATAAAAATCAGATGGAGCAAGCAATTTCCATGCATCCCTAGGACCTATATAATCTGGATTTGTTTCAGAAAAACCCCATAGACACAAATCATGCATCCTCATAGAAAATCAGCTTAATCCAGCAAACCTAACCTCATATTCCAATCCCACAAACAAGCAGTAAATTCACAGCCACCCAAATGGAAAACAATACAATCATCATTTAAATTCCTAGCATCGACAAATTGAAATGAAATGAAAAACTCAAGAGCAAAAACCTTCATCAAAGAGAAATGATGGAGGGCTAATAACCAACTCCAACCAATACACTTGAAATAATCAAAGAACTCAACTCGGACACCAAGCTCATGCAAGACTTTAGCATCAAGGAACACACCTGACTTGCATTCTCGAATCTGCCGCTTCTCACATTTGGCAACCGATTCTAGCTCCTTAAACTGGCGAAGGCGAAGATGATCCTCTTCAGACATAACACAGATCACAAACATGTTGTCGTGGCTCAGAGTCAGAGACTTCTTCCCTCGCTTTGGCATAATGATGCAGAAGGGCTTGATCTTTCGCGTCTAAGAGCATGTTGGTTGGGCAATCTGCTTGGGGAACGTAGTCTTCATCCACCTCGTCCAAGGGATATACTCCATCCCAAATCAACTGATTCCAAGGGATGTGGATAGAGCCATCCTCCATAACAGTACCTCCTACTAATTTGGAGCGGGATTCTACCGCGTGCTTAGCATCAATGATAGAGGATTTCGGGGGAGGGGATTATGGAGGTGATAATTGTTGAGTCGGAGAATCTTGAACGGGCTGATTCTCATACGATTGTGGTTGCTCTGTTGGCGGAGAGCCTAGATCGGCTGCTTCTCCAACAATGTTGATCTTTCCAGTTGAGGAGGAGAAACCCCAATCGGCAAAGACTACGGCGTAACGGCTGGAGTAGAAATAAAGGGGGGGGGGGCTAGTGTTGCATTGGAAGATGTTGAGCGATCTTCCGATGAAGATATATTCTTGGATATAGTGATCTAACTGATGATAATGATTATAGTGTATCATAGTCCGATTGTGATAAAGCTCCCAAGCATGATCACTACATAGAAGTGACACAACATGATCATTAGTGTTCTTTACCAACTAATTTAATTTGTCAAAAGTAAGCATAATTTTTCTATTTTTCACCATATTTGAGAAGAGGGGGGTGAATTGCACCACTTTAAAACCATGGGGAATAACGACACCCGATTGAAACCATAGGGATGCATTTACACTTGCAAGAAATCACAAGGGTATTTGCCACTAATCGAAAATTGGATTTTACAACACAAATTGCACGATAAGCGCATGTACTTCAAACTCGATGAGAGGAAGGCAGAGTGCACCTTTTATGAAACCTTAAGGAGTCCCGATGCACCTTTTAAAACCACATGATGTAATATACACCTTCCCTAATTTCTTTTTCAGAGGTTAAGTCAAACTTCTCGTGTTCGGTGAATCAATCAATTATTGTATTGTATTTATGTTTAGGCAAAAACTTGTGTGCACCTTGTTGCACATGCAACATGATCCAATTACCCAAATTTGACCCGCTTTGACCCGTATTTGACCCGTTGACTCGCTTTGACCCGTGTTGACCTGCTAGTGTCAGCATGACATCATTAATATTTTTTTTAATTTTTTTTTTTTGAATTTTTGAATTTTTTTTACGTTTTTTTTCCTCTTTATTTTAAGGACAGTCGTGTCACTCTTTGCATATGGATGTGTCAATCGTAACAAACAAAAGTGTCAATCGCAAACAAACAAATTTTTTTAACGTTTTTCCCCATTTATTTTAAGGACATGCGTGTCACTCTTTGCATACGAAAGTATCAATTGTAACAAACAAAAGTGTCAATCGTAACAAACAAATTTTTTATTTTTTTCGATTTTTTTGATAAGTAAGGCGTGTCATTTGTAATGAATAAATGTGTCATTTATTTTTTATCCAAAATGTCAATCATAACAAACAAACATATCATTTGTATTTGAATAAAGTATCATTTATTGACTATCAATTATTTTTGAAAAAAATGCGATTTGTTTCGAAAAAAAAGTGTCATTTGTTTCTGGAAAAAGTATCAATTATCTATGTTGTTTGTGTCAATCATGACAAAATAACGTGTCAATGATAAGCAGTGTTCGTTTAAGATGTAATTCACAGTAGAGAGCAGAGTGTCAATTGTCTCTATTGTGCGTGTCAATCATGATAAAATAATGTGTCAATGATGAGCAGAGTGTTTGTTTATGCCGTAATTTACAGTAGAGAGCATAGTGTCAATTGTCTCTACTGTGAGTATCAATCATGATAAAAGAATGTGTCAATGATGAGCATAGTGTCTGTTTAAGCCGTAATTTACAGTAGAGAGCAGAGTGTCAATTGTATGTGCTATTCGTGTCAATCATGACAAAAGAACGTGTCAATGATGACCGGAGTGTCTTTTTAAGCCATAATTCACAGTAGAGAGCAGAATGTTAATTGTCTCTATTGTTTGTGTCAATCATGATAAAAGAATATGTCAATGATGAGCAGAGTGTTTGTTTAAGACATAATTCACAGTAGAGAGCAGAGTGTCAATTGTCTCTACTGTGCATGTCAATCACGATAAAAGAACGTGTCAATGATGAGCAGAGTGTCTGTTTAAGCCGTAATTCACAGTAGAGAGCAGAGTGCAATCATTCAACGTTTTCCAACCTTTCTTCTTCATATTATGTCTTTCCCTGCTCACCTTTGGTGCCTACTAACAAGTAACAAACTTCACAAGATTTTACTTCACATGTCAACTTTTAGCCTTTATTCTTGGCCCTTGTTTTTTGTATCGACCTTCATTCTTGCCCGGACGATGTTTTTCGTCCAGAATGTCTAGCGGATAAGACGAATAGCATATAAGCATTGTACATTATTTGGATCTGGTTTCACATACCCTCCATTACAGCTGCTTCTAGCTAGCTGAAATCCTCAACATATCGGTTATGTTTATAAAGATGAATTTTCTTCAAGATTTTTCAAATTAAAAATCTGATAGCGAAGCGATCATTTTCACTCCAAATCTACTTTCTTTGAACATCTAGTTTAGAGGATTCTTTAAGAAACGCGGTAGATAAAGAGGGGAAACGAGACTACCTCGTAATATCTATCTGAAATGAGAGCCATTCTACGAGCATAAGGTACCCTTTCATTATAATCCTCATTTTCATCAGTCATTGAATTGCAAACAATGTAACCCTGTTTTAAATCGCAGAACCATACCCATAGGAAGAAACAAAAGAAATTAATCAAAATCAAGACAAAGTCTAAAGAACACTATTTACATTGAATGGCATTCTAGGCTCAAGTCCAGCTTCATATCCTGCAAATTCAACAGCCTCAGCTTAATCTAGACAAGGTGGAAACGAAACAAATGAACGAAGTAAGGCAACCTGTTGCTATCTCCAGTGCAACCATAGGCACAATCTTGCCTCCGTAAGAGTCACTAGCAACATAGATGCGATTACTCGCTAAAGTAGGGTGGATTAGCAATCACTGCATGTTTCAATACATCATCACTTCAATTCCAAGACTAACAAATAGTTATTTGTATTACAATTTACAAGATTACCTTCCTCATGAATGTGTAGATGTCTTGAGTTGATTTAGTGTCGGAGGAAGCATAACCTTGTAATGTATTTGAATACGAGAATCCAGTTCCGACGGGGGAATCTATGAATATAATGCTACCAACCTAGAAATTCAATACCAATACCAACACATGCATTTAAATCGTTTTCAATTAATTCTAATACGAATCGCAACTTGTGCTCAAACCTTGGTCCATGAATATTGGTTTATATTGAAGTTGGGTAAGTTTCCATCAAAACTTGTAACATCAAAGGACAATGGACCTACCATTGAAAAAAAATCACAAATCTTAAGGTGGTGGAAACTCACAAAATCAGCTGAGTTCTAATTCTAAAACGGAGACTCACCGATTTCATATACGAGGCCGGAAAAGGCAGAGCAGCCCCGACCGCCGGTGAGCCAGAGGATGAGTGGGTCCCTCATCGGGTCGTTTTCCGATTGGATGAAGTAGTAAAAAAGCTGCACTTCATCGTTCTCTCCCACATCGATATATCTAAAACCAAAAAATACACACATCAGGAATCATGATCCAACTCCAACCCACGAAATTTGACACAGAAAAGAGGGAATTTAACGAACTCGTTATCTGCTAATTGTTACAAAATCATGTAGGAGAAAGAGAGAGAGAGGGGAGTGGAGAAAGAGAGGGGTGAGTTGCAGAGAGAAAGAGAAAGAGAAAGAGAGGAGAGAGAGAAAGGGGTAATGGGAAGGGGATGAGACGGGAAAGAGATGAAATTTTTTTTTTTTTAATAAAGTAGAAAACCGGGTCAAACCCGGTCAAACCGGGTCAAAATTGAAAATTGGATCATGTTGCATGTGCAACATGATGCACACTAGTCCTTCTCTTATGTTTATTTATGTAAGTATGTACTAGTTTTTTTACTTTGTGTTGTTTTAATTATTTTTTGACAAAATACTTTTCGAAGGTTTATATGAGATTGCAAGATTGATGTTATCAAGATCCAACCAATAATAAAATAATTTAGACGAAACAAGTTTAGAACAATCAGTCATGATAGAGATAATGAAGGGGAAGGTTACATCTTTCATTTAATGTGAAAGACATTATAAATGCCGCTTACATTATTAAAACGACAATGACGGAGGATGTGATCGCCCAATTTTTCTCAATATCATCTTCTTAATAATTATGGAAAGAGCTACAGTAGTCATGAAGTAACAGTTAATCACTTTAAACTACGTTGCTCATAAAGAGAGTCTTGCGAGAGGTAAAGGGTAATAACTAATAGATAGTTTGGGTGGATTTGTAAAACATTTCTTTTGATTTTTTGAACGATACCTATATAGTACAAGATAGTGCGATAGATGCGAGATAGGAATGTGGTTTTATATACTTGATATGTTTGTAACTTATAATAAGTTATTATAGTGTGGCTACCTGATATGTTATATTAACCCATCAAAAGATTATCTTTGTGCGTCATTTTCATTCCGCTGCAAATGTTAATTGTTCATTGTTAACATTTAATTCTAACAACTGATTTTTTAACGTTCAATACTTAAATGACTGAAAAACAATTAGTAATTGCAACCATATATGATATATCATGCGAATTCTACACGAATTAAATTAAAAAATTCTTATTCCTCTGAACACCTCCATATAAACTACTCAGACTCAGATTTTCCTGTTATGAAAAAGGTGCTTAATGCCATTAATCCAAATTAACATCTGATTCATGTCATACATATGTGGTGTCATCTAATATACATGGCTGCAATGTAGATGTCCTTGGATGAACAAAGTCTCCAGTTGGAATTCCCTCTTTGCATGGAAAGTCACCTCTACAGGCAAGAAATATCAGAACCAAAAATATTCTCTTTATTTTCAGAGGAACAAACAAAATTAACACTTACAGAAGTTTTTTGCCTAAAGTTACAAGTTAGAATCTAAACTATCATAACACATTAGTATTCCTTTACATACAAACTACATACACTGTCAGAACAGTACTAAACATGTCATGCATTCTTGAAATCCCAACATAAGAACAATCCCTTTTTTGCTTACTACTGTACTTGCTTCAGTCTGTACAATGGATCTTTTCTCTATCCCATCACTCATCACATGCAAAAATGGCCTCCATAGTTACAGGAGTTAAGCTAACTACTTCCCTCATTGCTAAACTCTCCCATCATCAAAAGGCAGCTTCTGATCCATCTCCACAGCTTTAAAAGATGCAGTTACAGAATTAGTCCCTCTCGACGGAGCTGAAGACGGAGTTGGGAGCCTCTTCGGCAGCATCTGCTCCCAATTATACGGCTTAGGCAGCCTTGTGCCTTGTGATACAAAAACAAAAGCAAGCATGCTCAAAACCAAGCACTGGTGCCTCCAGGAGACTGACATGATGATAATGATGATGATAAGTAAGTAATGCAGCTCTGATTCCCCTCTTTTTAATCCCTCTCCCAGAAGCTGCTTTTTAGGCAGCCTGTGAGGAGCAGACATGTTGAGCAATCTAAGAAGTGGTGCCAACTTGTTCGTGTGAGAAAAGGTGAAACACTTGGCAGACAATGATGTAATAAAATAATCCTCAAGTTTGTTAGCAACTCTTTGTTTGATGCTTTTCTTATCTTATCCAATCAGAAGCAGTTTATGCAGCATTGTGAGGAATGTTTCTAATACATATGACCCCATTGTAGTAGGAATCAGTCATTTTTAAACTGGGGACACAGATTTGTTGTCAGACTTGTCAAAGTAAAACACAATCAGTACCTCCACTAGGATTAAGTGTTTGTTTTTCTTTGCAGCTTAATGTGTTTGTATGGTTATAAGTGCGTTGATTGAAGCAACAAACAAGACTTTAAAATTACAAAAAGGGGACCATCTAAAGCATGTGTTGTTATTCTAATACCTTCATGTAAGTTTATAGTATGTGTAAATTAAAAAAAGAAAACCAATGTAATAAATGAAATATATTCTGATTCTTGAAATTCAATGATGCAAACATAAGGGGAGAGTGGGTTAGAATAATAGTTAGGGGATTGATTAGGGAGACAAACCCCAGTTCAAAAGGTTAAAGTGTGTTTGTGGAAGCCTCAAAAGAGTAGATTTTTTAGCAAAAGGGTAAGTTTTTATATGCACAAAAAAAGAGAATTAGTACCAGTGGGTAGTGTCTGTTAGTCATGAGACTTTGATATTAGTCTTTCAAGAAAAGGTACAACCCCCTCCTTGACTCCATGGGACACTCCTACATATTGTGAAAGTTGAAAATCTTGTGCCTCTATTAGTCGAGTCTATTATTAGTTTAATCCATATATACCGTTTGATTTTATTTTCTTTGCGGACTATACGGATATCAAATAGTTGTGTTAATATACATAATAATAATATCGTGACCATAAGTATCTAGTATAATACCTGTGAGGAAAAGTACAAATAATTGAACAATATTCAACTTCTTCATTTAATTGTATATTGAAACACTATTGACAAAACATTTCTTATTTTAATAGTTTTGTTTACACAAATAAGTCTGCACGAACTCAATAGCATAGAAGCTTTGAGAAATCAATAATTAGAAACTGGGAGAATGGCTTCTTGAGTTTTGAATGTATACTCGCAATAAACTATATAGCTTGGTATATAATTGAATATAGACAATGAGGAGTTGGGCAAAGGTGGAGAACTGAACCTTTTTCCCAACTGGTGGTCCAAAGTTTCATATAGAAATATTTGTGGGGTCTTCAACAAATTTTTTTTTTCATTTTGATTTTTTATATAGTTCTCTTTTGCATTTAATATGTCAAAAAAATACTTGCACACGAGTAGTTTCTTTATTATTAGCTTTCAAGAAAAGTATCAACACAAAAAATTGTGTAATCCATTTTAAGAATAAAAGTAGAAGTACTAAGATTTGTGTCATTTTAGCCTCTGACGTTTTTGTGTATATTTAATAATATCCTCATTAATTATTGATGTATATAATATTCTTTTGTTTGACAAGAGAGTCATTTTGTGCAATTTATTATATCCTCATTTATTTATGTATATTGTTTATTGTGATTTGTGACAAGAGACGTTTTGTGCATATGTATAATATAATATATAAAAATGACTATACAGTAAGGAGGCTTAAGACAAAAAAAATTGGGAAGGAATTCTAACTACTCTCCATTTCATTCATTATTTCGAAATTGTGAATTTTTTTAAATAGTTTATTAATATCATTGAGAGTATTTATGTCCATTTTATTTCTTTCTCTTATTAATAGCTCATCAACTTTTTTTTTTCCTTCATCTACATCTGCTGATTCATTCTTTCTTCTCATTCTCTAGAATTATCATATCAGATAAATTCTTTGATTTTTTTTTTTGGTTCGAAGGTTATAATCTTAGGGTTTTGAAATTGAGATCTATTGTTTGAATTTGGAGATTCATTACATTTTTTGTATGATCTGCTTTTTCATTCTCTCATCTCCTTCACTTGAATCAATTCATTGATTATTATATCAGGTATTTACTATTTTGATTCGAAGTTGGAATGCCCCAAATTTTCCATGTAAATTTAATATTATTTTCATGCATGTTATCATATATGAAACATAACCCTATCATATTTAATATCATATATGTTTGTGTATTTAATGAATTATAAATTATTTAAGTATGTCTATTTGCATGTATTTGGATTATGTGTCATTATTAATAAAATTTGGAATTTAACTTAGGGCCGTCTAACCCATTAGAGAACGAGCTCGACATATATGTTATGCCTAGCGATAAGATATACCTTTTCTTTTATTTGATTTATTAATTAAATATGTTTGACAAATCAAAAGAAATATAAGATTTATTATTTGGCGATGGACTTATATTATATATACTTATGTTTCAGTCTAATCCAATTAGTTATCTGTTTATTATTATTTCCTATTTTCTTAGGGGGATAACACTAGCTATTAACTATGTTCTCATAACCGGCCTGATGATCGACCCGGAAAGTATGAATTTAATGGTTCAACCGGTTTGACCGCTGGGTCGACCCGGGAAGTGTCTGGTTAAAGGGAGCTGTTGGAAGATGATTTAGTAGTTGATTTGACTGATCCCAAAACCTTATTATGATTGATGAACCATTCCTTTGTAAAAGTTAACACATTTGTCTTTGAGTGTTTCAGACTCTGTAGACTCGCCTTCAGCATGGTCCGGCTCAGAAGTTCCATCTGCTGTCTCTCAGTAGACTATTTGCCGCAGTGCTATGGAGTGAAGATTCAGTATGGCTGGACTCAGTAGGAGCAGCATATTGAAAGGTGTTCAAGAGTCAGTAAAACTGGACTCAGCACGAGCAGTGCCCTCAGTAGTGTTGGACTCAGCAGGAGCAACATACTGAACCTTTCGGTCAGACTCAGCAATGGCCTGTCAGTTGCTTTAACTGACAGTGGAATTCAAAGTCATATCAATAGAGTTGTCCGATGTCGTACATCTAAGAAAGGTCAGCTTCAGTATCAACCTTGAAGTCTGAATAAGTCTCAACCACTTTCTGTACCTCGACCAATGACAAGCAGCCAGCTGACAAAGTCTCCGACATAAAGCTGCAAGTCAACCACTTTCCCGCAAAGAAAGAGGACTCTACAGAATTCGAAAAAGAAGTCGTTTGCTACCTATATAGAGTGACACGTTGACAATTCGTCTCCAACGGATCTATTCACAACTCACGTCTATAAATAGAGGGAATGTTGTATTCGAAGATTGGCACATCACGATAGAATCGCAAAACGCCCAGTCGCACTACACGATCATACAAGCGACCTATCAAGGGAACTCAAGCGTAAACGAACTCAAAGCTCTAGAATACTTAAGCGAATATTCAAGTGAAGAACACTAACCCAAAGAGATTATTCCTCATTGTTCTTCGCTCTAGAAGCCATTCTCGTTCCCACCCTCTAACCTAAGCTCAACCGTTATATCCATATCTTAGAACCGAAGGAGTTCATTTATTGAACTATTCTTAACTGATAATAACTCCTTCATAGTTGGAGATACATTCAAACTTTTGTTTGACCCTGTAAAGTGAGACTTGCTCAGTATAATCACAAGTTACAGTTTGTCCAGCGCACAAACTAACTGAGATAACTCAATATAATAAAATAGTATCCTGCTTTGTTCAGGATCAGTTGACGTAGGATCTTGCGTATCCGAACCACTTTAAAATTATTGTGCCGTTAAACTATTGCATTGATAATTGTTCATACTGAAAATGTCTTTACAAAATCATACAACAACATTTCAGTGAAAGCTTAAAACGTTGCACTAATATACTGAAACTGGTTTGATAAACAAACATTTTCAAACAAGCTTAATCGGGCCTACACATTCCGCACGCTACTGAACAGCTGTTGAATGCTACTGAATTCTGACCTTAAGTCAGCTAGCAGAGCTCAACACTCTCAGTCACTCTGTCCATGCAATCAAGAGCAGCTTGCTTGGTCTATTGAATTCATTCAGTAGACATCTTCCGTAAATCGGACTGTTCGCATTTGAGTTTGAAAAGGAAACCATAAACCCTAACACCCCCCCCTCCCCAACACCTGAACGTTTGACTCGGGACCAATAGGAGCGTCCAAGATGATAATTAAATTTCAGTTGTGTAGTGTTAACAAAAGCCCAATGGTTTGGGTGTGTAGAAGAATATTGTAGGGGAGGGGTTCGATCCTCAACCTCTATATTTTTAATAAAGTATAAAAAATATTCTCCATAAATTCTCAAAACCGAGTTGATCGTCGCACCGGGCCAATTAAAGAAATGGGTTAATGTCGAACTCGGCCCCGATTTATCATCGGTTCCCGGTTGAACTTGGCGGGCCGGGCCGATTTTAATAACACTGGCTATTGATAAATTTTAAATTAATATTATTATTATATTCCTTAAGAAAATCAAATTTAGTAATGACTTTAGATAAAATTATGGCTAGTTTGCATATCAATTTGTTTAGATAGATGAGGATCTTTTCAAATCTTTTATGAGCATGGGTTAGGATTAAACGGTAGTTGGGCTCTCGTACATTCGGTTACAGGTGCTACCGACCGCTTAACATAGAGTAGTGTGTATCATGACAATAGTGTTGTGCTAGGGCAGTTGGTACATTTCCTCAAAAAAGTTCTATTTTATAATGTATTCAGTTTAATTGATACACTAGCTCATTTTAAGAAAGTGATACAATTGTTCAAAATGAATGATACATTTATTAAAAAAGAGTGATATATACAATGTATTCAATTTAATTGATATACACACTTTATGAAAGTGATACAATTGTTCAGCATAAATGAAACATTTATTAAAAAAAATAAGTGATACATTTCCTCGAAAAAGTGATATAGATGTTCAAACAACGGATACATTTATACCTCTTAAATGATACTCATATTGCGTATAAGTGATACGTGTATTCATTTCAATTGATAAATTAATTTTAAGAATGTGAAATAATTTTTCAAATAAATTATACATTTATTAATATTAATTTATACATATATTTAGTATCAATGATATTTTTATTCACATCGGTTTATATCTTTTCAAATCAAGTGTTACTTTTTCCATGTCAAATGATACTTTCATTAAAACCGACGGTATTTTTATTCAATAAGTGATAATTTTATTCATAACAAATTTTATTCATAATAAGTGATAATTTTATTCATAACAACTGATACTTTGATTCATAACAAGTGATACATTATATTGATTAATAACAAGTGATACTCTTATTTAGAATAAGTGGAATATTCAGAATACTTAATAATTTTTTCATATAAAGTGATACTTTTGTTAGGAACAATTGCTACATTTATTAAAACCAACTATATTTTATTCATAAAAAGTGATACTTTTATTCATAGCAAGTGATACTTTGATTCATGACAAGTGATACATTGGTTAATTTAGACGTGATACTTTTATTCAAAACAAATGATATATTCTGAATAATTGACCTTTTTTCATGTAAAGTGATATTTTTGTTAAGAATAAATGATACTTTCATTATCTTCACATGATCCCCATTATGTTTTATCTCTCCTATGTGTATTATGTATACAATCATAAAATTGGAAAGAAAAAAAAAGTAAAAACAATTTATTTCTTTGCAAGAATAAAATTTAAGTACATATTCATATTCTTCGTGTCATATATTAATTTTTGTAAATAAAGAATTAAATTTGTTATTCTTCGTGTCATATTGTAATTTAAAAATAAAAATTAATTTTTGATGGGATAAATTAATTAAAAAAATATAATTTTATTGCTGGGACTCACTACAAGATGAATATTACAAAGCTATACATAAATACTTATTTGTACACGAACTTTGGTGCGATCGGTCGGACCTGCAATCGGTTGCACCAAAGTTTTTGAGTTCTTTTTATAATTCTAAAATCTTCTTTGACGTAATTCATTTCTACATATTTAATATTTTGGGACGTTTTGCTGCTGGGTATTTCTAAACTTTAAGATTTAACAATGTTATTATTTGATTATTGTCAAGGTTGTTTTCCGTGAACAATTAGTTCGGTCTTGTAAATTAATATACTATCGACAACATATAGTGTAGTTGGTATTCTCACTTTTACGTATGTAGTTGATAAGGAGGTGATCTACTGTTCGATTCTCATTATGCTCAATTTAAATTAATTATATATATTGTAAATTAACATGCTAGAATAATGATTTGGATTAGAATAAATATTTATGGATGATTAGCACTTCATGATCCACTTCAGGCTTTTCGCATCTCAGGACAGGAATGGCATAACACGTCAGGCTGCGATGCGGTTAGGAACATAACTATAACTAAATTACGCGACATCCGCATAGTCACCTAAAACTTGATTGCTATACAATAGCCTTGGTTCATCCTTCAACATTTTAGAGTATAAATCAAAACCTTATCATTAAAATTATATTCCATCAAAATCCTTTTTTATACTATATGAACATGGTTATATAAATATTTGCTTAAAGTGTTAGTGTAACATCCCGAAATTTTCATTATGTAACATATTTCATCTCATGCCTGTTATCAAGTGTTATAGTCTCACGCCTTTAGAAATTAAAATAAAAATTTTAAGCATCTATCTCATTTTTCATTAAATCATTTTTGTTATATATATTTATTTTGAATTTTTAAGTGTTTATTTATATAATATTATGATTATATTATTTATGGTTGAGATATAAAACATGTTAAAGCTATGAGCCAATAATAATATTTATTTCGGATTTTCTAAACCTGCTAGGATTCATGAAAGGATAAAATATTTTATATTTGTATCAAGTTTTTAGGAGATAATTTTAGAATATGTTTTATGAATGAAGTAGATATTGTATGTGTGACATGCATGCTTTAGGATCAAATCTAATTATGTTTATCCATATCCTAATCTATCTATGATTGAATCTCTTATGTGCTAAGTGACAGACTAAATTCTATCTAAAAAATATAAGTACGAAAATAATTAAGGATAAAATATATTTGATATCTTTTATGATTATGTATCATTAGTAATTTATTCTACGTCTATAAATACCCCTTAGTCGATGAGTAACATGGTCATGTTTGGCAACAAGTATTTGTATTGAATTTGATTAATTTTATAAAATGTGATACTTGTTTGCTTTTTCCTTGAAATTGCAGAGAAATTGGTGAAATCATGGTGTTTGAGCATGATGGTGTCTAAGTACGCTCGAATATGAGTAAATGGGCGTAAACGGCTCGAGATTTAGACTTAAAACGAGTGAGAACGAGTCAAAAGAAGTTGGAGGTGTAAATTGTGACGACCCAGATGCAGCTGCGTGAGGGTCATCACAACAGGGTTTAAAGGAAGCAGGATGCGACCCAGATGCAGCCACGTCTGGGGCATTACAGCTTGATGGAAAAATGACCCAGACGCAGCCACGTCGGGGTCATTTTCGGCTGTCTGGGTCATTTTTCGGCTGCTGTTTTAATATGCGGGAATTACATAAAGCCCTTACTTAGGGCTAAGATTTGAAAGCTATAAAAACCCCAAAGGGAGAGCTCTTGAAGAGAATAGAGGAAGGAAGAAGATCAAGAAATTCAAGTTCAACACAATAAAGACTTTTGTTTTCTTCTACGCTTTAATTTGCTTACGAACATGATTTATTGTGATTTCGTTGGTCTCGTTACTTTGTCCATGAGTAGCTAAATCTTTTTATTCTAGGGTGGTGATCGTTGTATTGCACCAAATAATCCTGCAAAATTAGAGAATTAAATCAATATAGTTCACAGGTATCGAACTCAGGGAACGGACGACTAGACACTTTATTTTCCTACTTATCTATGGTTTTGGTTAGCAACCACGCAAGATTTGGATTTTAATCTAAACTAAGAAATTGTAAAACTGAAAGAAATTATAAAAGCTGAAAACGGAAAATAAACTGAATGAACTGGCAATTGAAAGGCAGTCCAGCAGAATATTCATACACACATAATTCCAATCCATGGCACTTAATATGAATTAATCTCAAGAATCTACAAGTTATAGACCACCGTAACTTAAATTGCTTGATCCTCACTCCCACTTACTTAGTCGGTAACCGCCATGTTGGGCATCGAAACGGCTACTTCCCTAACCTAGCTACAACCAACGTTGTTGGGCAATCAATAGATTTAATAGCTAGACAGCTTTATCGAACTAAGGGAGCCTAGTATAGGAGCCTACTCGTATGTTGGGCATCTAATAGTCTCCTATCGGTTTAATCCAATTACTCTTACGAATAATTTTGCTACTTACCTAGTCTTGTTCCACGAGAACCGATGGAAGTACTAAGTTAGCTACAGACTGCGTAACCTAGGGTGATCAAGCCTAAATTACTAGCCAGATTAACTAATTCAGAATTATCCCGAAACCCTTTTGATTAATTATGAGCACCTAAGCCTCATGTACTGTTCACGTGTGCATTCACATTCTGTCGGACCCTAAAAAGTTTAGCTACTCATGCTGACGCTTCGGTTGGGCAACTGGGACAGTTTACATAACAGAAACATAAACACGAATAACCCTAGATCTAGCATGAACGAAATTTAAATTAACTAAGGCACTAAATAACAGAATATTTAAACCTACGAAATTAAACTAGAACTTGAATTAAAATAGCAAATGATGTTCAAATGTAAATATTAAGATCCTACGAAAACGATTAATTACGAATGGAAATTAAAACTAGAATTCAAACTATGGAATTTAAAAGCATAAAACACGGAAATTAAATGATGAGTTTCTTCTTCAACTAATCTACGGAAGTCAGTCGGAAATGGTTTGGTGGTTGTCGGCGGTCTTCGGTTGGCTACGGCGGTGATCAGCGGTCGGCGGCGGCGGAAATCTTGGATCGGAAGGGAGCAATGGCGTGAATGTGTGTTCGGGGTTTCGAATGGTTCCAAGGTTCGTGTATGATTCTCGCCCCCTTCAAGTCTTTATATACTCCTTTTCTTCCTCTCCAAGTTAGGTCAAATATTTAATAAGGGAAGAGATTTGGAAAAATAAGGAAATAAGATCTTCCCTTAACTACCACAAAATATCTTCTTGATTCTTTCCTTCTCCACAAATCCGCGCCCACGTCATCAATTCCGTGCCCTTTTCTTCATCGAAATTCGCCAAATAATATCCTCGTCATCATGCTACGTCAGCACCTAAAACCTGCATTTTTCGCCACTGCGACTGCACCGATTGGCCAATTGACGCACTTTTCGCCCTGAAATTACTAAGTACGAAAACGACTCATCAAATATCCTTACACTTGATTTATACTCGCCCTCGAGTATAAGGAGAGAAAAGGTAAGTACTTAGTTATTTCGGCCAATCCCTAAGACTAAAAACAAAAATAAAAGACTCAAGGAAAACAAAGACACGACATAACAAGGACACAATGACACGAACAAAACAAAGACACAAAATAAACACACGGACTCAAAACAAAAACATAAAAAACGACAACATGAAGCAGCACCAATCAATCCAAAATTCTCAACACCAATTAACTAGCCAAACAAATCAAATCATGCAAATATGATCTCATCAAGCAAGTAGACAATGCAAATTTCGAAACTAAGCACACATATATCAACTTGGTCAAAATCTAAACAATGCGGATCTCCTCAAGGTTCGTTCATCACTCAACTAATCTAGGTCCGGTTCAAGCCACTCAAGAAAATAAATTCACGCAATGACGATAACAGATCGTCACAATAGCAATATCAAGGAGGTCTTTCTCATTAGGTTGTAATGGGGCTTAGGACTTAGACAAATTGATGTTGGTAAGGGTCCTAGGGGTACTAAGCTCCATCAAAAATTACAATTCAATGATATGTATGCCAAACTCACTTACTTGTGCAATTAATACAAAAATTCAAAGCATCCCACCACTTAACAATTTCGAACAAATGCTACAATTATTTAATACACCCATTTTTTTTTCTTGCCACATCTCTTTTTTTTTCTGAATATTTCATATGTACTTTTTCGTGGCATAATTTTTTTCTTCTTTTTCCACATTCTGGGTACAAACTGTCTCAACTGGGCAATCAGGCCACTTATATTCTGCTTTTTTCTTTCGCATCTTATACATTCAACTTTCGGCCTATACAAATCTTTTCGCAACACCTCTTACTTTGGTAGGCAGAGGACATATGTAACAATCCTCTAAACAACATCTATAATGCACAAGAAAGTTTATAAGACATGCAATAACATGGGTCAAGAGAAAGTTTGAAAGGCCTTGGCTAAATTTTTACTAACTCATATCAAAGAATCGGTCAAGGCTCAACTTGGCTCACTAGGGGATAATTTAGGGTCGGAAAAATTTTGTCGCGACCATTTGGCTAAAAATCGCTAGTGCCTCCTATCATTTATCACAAATGACTCAAACTTATTGCAATTTTGCAGATAAACACTTTCAAAAGAAATAGTAGGAAGTGCCCTACTTTAAGGCTCAAATCTAATTTAAGTGAGTGGTTATAAAATTCGATCCAACAAAGTTTATTTTTCGTCATCCCAAATTACATACACATATGTGCCTAGATCTAATTTTCACAAAGTCTACAAGCAAGCACATTGAAACACAAAAGCACAAATAAGACATGCTTGAGCAGAGAAAACGGCGTATCAAAAATCAAAAATTTTGGCATGCTTCGACACAAAATACCCACCTCCTTACACTTAAAACTTGATCGCCCTTGAGCAAGAAGAAAAGACAAAACAAAGAGAGAAGGCATGACAAAATAAAAAACAAAAAACACCCTCCTTACACTTGAACCCTTTCAAGTGTAAGAACATACTAACACAAGACAAAAGAAAATAAACTACCCCTCCTTTCAAGTGTAAGGACACAAAAGACTCACAAAAACTGACTCAAAACAGAAAACAAAAACGAAAAACAAAAACTGGGGAGAAAAGTTACTTGGCGTCTCACTTGGGCAAGCGAGGTAGTCGGCTCATAACGGTACGGCGAAGGCGGTAAACACGGTGTCCCAAGGAATTTAGGTCAGTGCGCAGCAACTCCACAGAATCTCCACCTACACTCGAAGATGCACTCGAGACACGAGGTCCCGGTGGATAAAACTGGATGTCCCGGTTAGGCAGTTCATACACTAAGCGAGAATGTCTCAACAAAGACATATCAAACAAAGTGGGAGGGGGCACTTGACTTAAATACTGAGCATCATAGATCACAAAATTTCGTTCAATGAATGTAGCAAGTAAGTGGCACAACGTGAGGTGTCGTGCGGTGTGACTAGCTATGATGAACATATTCTTGGCAATCCAAAACCCTAGGTTTACCGGTCGACCGGCATGCATACACCGTAAGAAATATAACTCATTAGCCGTTACCTTGTCAAAAGCCGTACTCTTTCCAGTGAGGTTGTGGACTAGGTATTGATGACAAAGGTGGAGAGCGGAATCCTCAATGTAGCACACATACGAACCCGAGGATTGAAAATCCTCTGGGTCGCTCGGCGCTAAGAGCATCCATGCATTGATCGATCCTATGTATTGAGGATCCTTGTTCGGCAAGCAATGTGAACCTATCTCATACCTCATACAAGTCGTGATGCCTAAATGCGCACTCCATTCGGCCAAAGAAAGATGATAATTGTTTCCAAACAATCGAAAGGCTATGCATGGCTCATACAAGTCTTTATCATGCTCAAAATGGAAAGTATTGAAAAACTCTCTAGCCAACTCCTTGTAGCAAATATAATGATGAGATTCTAGCAACCAAGACCAACCAATTCGACCAAAGTAGGTAAAGAAGGGAATGATGTTACCCGTTCGGCGAAGGAACTCGCGGTCGATGAGGCGTCCGCTCCGGTACTCCTTTCCTTCGTGCTCCATGTTCCGGTCGTCCATGTACTCGATCTCGAAACGAGAGAGGGCGGCGACGGCTTCGGACGTGTCCAAATAAATTATAGTTCGGTTACCATATTCATTTTCTTGCGGGAAGGTGGATGTGGAGTCGGAATCGACTAGAGAAAGACCACTCAAGTTGAAGTCACCTTCGTAGTTCCGTCATGGTCATCGGACACATAGTCCGAGTCTTGGTCGTCGCTCGACAAGTCGCCATGTAAGCTCTCCATCCAATTCACGTCGCCGTAATATTGCAGAGGCGGTGCCGGTTGAGATACTCGGGCTTCATCCACAAATGGCAACCACTCGTACACCGTTTGCGGAGAATGAGGCGGTTGAGAGGATGAGGCTTCGCCGGGATGTCAGACGGAAGACTGACGGGCGCGAGGGAGACTCCTCGGGTGTGGATTCCGTGAGATCCGCCCTTGGCGGTTGGATCGGCTCTTGAATTCGAACTCCCGTAGAACTATGTAATCGTCCCCTTAGCGATTTCGGAGGAGAAGAAGATTCCATGATGAAGTTTGAAAATTGATATTACGGATCTTCTTTCGGCTCCGGTTCGTACGTGAATGCCGGCGGTGGTGAGACTTCGGCATCGTCGAAGGGAACTTGATGGAAAGGCACAATGGCTTGGGCGGCGGCAGCAGCGGCGCTGTGTCTCCGGGTCGGCTTTGTACGCGGCAAACGATTTGGCAGCGGCTCGGAATCCAGACTTCTTCTTCAGCGGCATAGTGTCTCGGTTGCATAACTGATCGGGTTGTGGTGGTGGAACTTGAAGAACTTGTAGAGAGAAGGAGGAGGGCGGCGGCTTAGAGAGAGAAAGAGGGTTGAATAGTGTCAAGTGGGTAGGGTTTCATGATCTCTCCCCTTTTATAGTACAAAATTTTTCACTTTGACCCCTCCCCTCCACTTGCACAATTGATAGAATGACCCCCATCTTTATGCAATTAAGTCATCCAATCTTTATAAACTTCAATTGGCCCCAACAAAACTTCCTTCTTTCAATTTAACCCTTCAAAAACTTTGGAAACATCAATTGGGTCATTTATGACTTCCGGAATTGCAATTTGGTCCCCCAAACTTCTTCTCTTCTTGATTCACCACAACAATTTATTTCTCCTTACACTTAAGCCCTTTTCTTCCTTAGCCAAAATCTGAAAAATAAGAAGAAAACACCAAGCATAACATCGGGAAAAACAAATAAAAATACAAAAAAAAAATGAAATAGCAAACACGGGTTGCCTCCCGGTAGCGCCTCTCTTTAGAGTCTTCGGCTAGACCTCCTCATCAAAGAGTCAAACGTAAGAGAGAATGGACAAGCCTTGCTCGTCCACATCTTCCATCATAGCGGCTGCATGGTAGATTTTAAGGCGATGGCCATTGACGGTGAAAGCTTCGTCTGAATCGAGTTTCTGTATGACCACTGCTCCGCTTGGCCAAGCGGAGCGCACTCTGAACGGACCAATCCATCTGGACCTAAGCTTTCCCGGCATGATCCGTAGGCGTGATTGATACAGCAAGACAAGTTGCCCCGGCTCAAATTTCTTCAAACGAATGGCCTTATCATGCCATGCCTTAGTACAATCCTTGTATCGCATTGCCGCGTCATAGGACTTCATCCGAATTTCCTCCAGCACTTGAAGCTGATATTTTCGTTCCTTAGCACATTCAGTTGGGTCCATGTTGATTTTCTTTACAACCCACCAAGCTTTGTGCTCCAGTTCCACAGGCAGATGACATAGCTTACCAAAAATCAATCTATACGGAGACATTCCGAGAGGAGTTTTATAAGCTGTCCGATAAGCCCATAAGGCGTCATCCAGCCTCGTACTCCAATCCTTCCTTGATGGATTGACAGTCTTCTCCAATGTAGCCTTGATTTCTCTATTAGACACTTCAGCTTGCCCATTCGATTGAGGATGGTAAACTGTAAAGACTCGGTGAGCTACTCCATACTTCTTCATTAATGATTCAATGGTGCGGTTGCAAAAGTGTGTGCCTTGGTCGCTTATTATGGCTTTGGGCGCGCCAAATCTGCAAAAAATGTTAGTACGAAGAAATCCTGCAACAACTTTTGAATCATTAGTCTTGGTGGCTTTCGCCTCGACCCACTTAGAAACATAATCGACGGCAAGTAAAATATACACGTTCCCATATGAGTGAGGAAACGGACCCATGAAATCCATACCCTATACATCAAAGATTTCACAAAATCTTAAAGGCTTTTGGGGCTTTTCATCTCTCATGGATATATTTTCGGTCATTTGACAACGCGTACAAGACTTACAGTAATTGTAGGCATCGAGGTGTAGGCGTGGCCAAAAGAATCCCGCATCCAACACCTTCCTTGCGGTTCTTTTTGGACCAAAATGTCCACCATAAGCAGAAGAGTGGCAATGGAATAAGGCGTCTTCTTGTTCGTCTTCGGGTATGCATCTGCGAATCACTTGATCGACTCTCATTTTCCAAAGAATTGGAGAATCCCAAAAGTATTGCTTGCACTCGCTTTTCAGCCTAGCATTTTGAGCATGAGTAAACTCGGGTGGAAGCTGCTTAGATGTCAAGTAATTCACAATATTAGCAAACCAAGGTAATTTAGAAGTCTTACCCACAGTCTGCAACTGTTCTGACTCGGTGGTGTCTCGGTTGGCCAACTGAGACACTTTTTGAACTTGCATCGCAAAACACTGTTCCGACAGCAGCTGGGCAAGGCTGGAAACAATCTCTGGAACAGCATATAAGTGTTCTTCTGGAAAGGTCTCATTGATTGGCTATCCATCATCTTCTTGATTTAATCGGCTTAAGTGGTCCGCCACATGATTTTCAGCACATTTCTTGTCCTTCACCTCCCAATCGAATTCTTGTAAAAGAAGAATCCATCGAATAAGTCATGGCTTTGATTCCTTCTTTGCTAGGAGATGCTTGACGACGGCGTGATCGGTATAGACGATTATCTTCGAGTCGAGTAAATAAGAACGAAATTTATCAAAGGCAAACACTATTGCCAACAGCTCCTTCTCCGTGGTGGAATAGTTGCATTGAGTCGGATTCAATGTCTTTGATGCATAGTAAATCACGTGGCTCTCCTTTCCGTATTTATGTCCCAGAACTGCTCCGATTGCCCAATCGGAGGCATCGCACATAATTTCGAAGGGTTTGTTCTAATCCGGCGGCTGCATCACCGGAGCTGTTGTTAGCTTGCTTTTTAAGAGGGTAAAGGCCTCCTTAAACTTGTCATCAAAATCAAAGTCGATCTCTTTTTGCAGTAGCCTTGTCAATGGTTGAGCGATCTTCGCGAAATCCTTGATAAACCAATAAAAACCGGCGTGCCCTAGGAACCCACGAACTTCTTTTGGCATAGTAGGGTACGACAACTTGGCTATGGACTCGACCTTGGCCTTGTCGACTTCGATTCCTCTTCTAGAAACAATGTGACCAAGCACAATCCCCTCGGTCACCATGAAATGACATTTTTCATAATTCAACACCAAATTCTTTTCTACGCACCGGGCTAGGACCTTGTCAAGATTCTTCAGACACGCAGTGTAAGAGTCACCGTAAACGGTGAAGTCGTCCATGAAGACTTCTATGCAATTCTCGATAAGGTCCGAGAATATACTCATCATACATCTTTGAAAGGTGCCCGACGCGTTACACAACCCAAACGACATTCAGCGGTAGGCGAACGTTCCATATGGACATTTGAACGTCGTTTTGTCTTGGTCCTCATCTCGAACATGGATTTGGAAATAGCCGCTATATCCATCTAGAAAACTGAAATAGACTTGCCCCGCAAGTCTCTCGAGCATTTGATCGATGAAAGGAAGCGGGAAATGATCCTTGCGTGTAGCCGAATTCAGCTTCCGGTAATCGATGCACATGCGCCATCCCATCACTAAGCATACCGGAACCAATTTGTTCTTCTTGTTTTCCACCACATGGAATCCGATCTTCTTCGGCACGACGTGAACGGGACTCACCCATTTGTTGTCCGATATGGGGTAAATTATACCCATAGACAGCAGCTTCAGAACTTCCTTTAATACGACCTCCCGCGTATTTGGATTGAGCTTCCTTTGTTGATCGCGGAAAGGCTTGCTATCATGCTCCATCAAGATAGAGTGCTTGCATACGTCGGGACTTATAATGGTAATGTCGGCTAAAGTCCATCCGATAGCCTTCTTATGCTTCCTCAGAACTTCGAGCAATACCGCTTCTTGATTGTCATCAAGCTCCTTGTTGATGATAACGGGTAGCGTCTCATTCTCTCCCAGATATGCATACTTCAGATATGTAGGGAGCTGCTTAAGTTCCAGTTTTGGAGCTTTGACGATCGACGGCAATAGTTTCTCAGACGTGTCTCGGTTGGGCAACTGAGACACATTGCTGACAGCTTCCAGCTTTGGGGCTGCGTATAAAGCTAGGATGCTTTCTCTGATCTCCTCGTCCCTCATATCTTTGACATCTTCCTCGGTCAGCCCTTGCGTCAAGGTAACTTTCATTTTGTCCTGCATCACATACGTCTCAAGATATTCTTGGGCAATAGCATCAATGGAGTTAGTAGAAAAAGCATTCTCATTTTCATGATCGTAGGGTTTCTTAAGTGCTTTAGATATCCTATGAACATAAGTTTCATTATGGTATGCTACACTTATCGAACCCTCATCCACATTAATTATAGCCTTTACAGTCTTTAAAAATGGCCTACCCAATAACACTCCCGCAGTTCCTTCAACTTGCATATCATTTGTGTCAATTACATAGAAATCAGCCGGATAGACAAAGTTGTTGATTCTGACTAAAATGTTTTCAAGTAAACCAATCGGAGCAATGCATGACCTATCTGCTAATTGAATAATCACCTTAGTGGATATTAACTCAGCTCCTACCAATTGATTATATACAGATAAAGGCATAACATTTATAGATGCTCCTAGATCACACGTAGCTTGTTTAATCATGACATCACCCATCAGACAGGGAAGTGTGAACATACCTGGGTCGGCACATTTAGCAGGAAGCATCTTCTGTATAATCGCCGATACTGTGTGATCGAACAAAACTTTCCCGGACTTGGGAACTTTTCCAGCAATGAAATCCTTCACAAATTTCCCAAACTTGGGAATCTTTACGGCTTCAAGGAAAGGGATGTTTATCTCCAATTTCTCGAACAACTTCATATAATCCATGCTTTCCTTGTTCGGCGTTCTTTTTCTTTCCAAAGCTTCTGAAAATGGTGGAGGATGTATCGGTTCCGACTCCGATTGGCTAGTCGGGACAGCCTCCTCTTTCGGTTCTAGTTCAGCATCTTCAGCATGCTGCTCTACTGGACGGTAGGGTTGTGCAGGCTGTTCTGCGGACTTCTTCTTTTCTGCTAGCTTTTCTGGGTGTTTCGCTTGCACAATCGGGCCAGACAGTTCTTTTCCTCCACGCAGCGTAATCTGATTGCAGTTTTGGGCATTTGGATTTTGCTGGGTTAGAGCTGGAAGCTTCCCTTGAGAATTCTTCATCTCCCGCATCGTAGAATTCAGCTTACTCATTTGCTTGGCCAATTGATCCATCGTAGCTTGCTGATCCTTCTTCGTTTGATTCATCTATCGTTGAGTTTGGATCATCTCCTTCTGCATTTGTTGTTGAATTGCAGTAGTGTCCTTTTGTGAAGAAATCATTTCAGCCAAGAGTTTTTCCAAAGGATTCTGGTGCTCCGGTTGGGCAACTGGAGCACTCTGTTGCTGAAACTGCCGTTGATGTGGAGGCCTATACGCCTGCTGATAGCTATTCTGATTAGGAGCCTGGTATGGCTGCTGATAACTCTGTTGCTGTTGGTATGGCTGCTGAAATTGTTGTTGAGGCGGATTCCTTGGTTAAAATTGTTCTTCCGGTTGCCTCCATCGAAGGTTCGGATGAACCCCTTGCTGTCCGCTCCAATTTCCAGCTGCGTTTACTTCTTCTCCCGGACATTGTAATGATGTATGTCTTTTTTCTCCACATGCTCCACATGCGTGATCGGCATTTGATCGGCTTGGGGCAGGAGCATTCTGCTTGAGTATCAAGTCGAGCTTGTCTTGCAATAGGTTGAATTTTGCCTCCACTTTACTATCGATCTCATCCATGTAGTCAGAATGAGACCAATTTACAGCTCTCCTTGTTGGTCTCGGCCCTTTGTATTGCGAGGTAGACTCCGCAAGCCCTTCGATTATATTTCTTGCATCTTCGTAGAGGCTTGTATGGAAATTCCCTCTTAGACCGATATCAACCATGGCTTTAGCTTCGTCTGTCATTCCTTGATAGAAAATCTATAGAAGCTCCACATCCGAGTAGCCATGGTTCGGACAACTATCGACAAGTCGTCCAAATCTCTCCCAGTATCTGCCGAAGGTCTCGTCGATTTCTTGAGTGATCCCGGAAATCTACTTCTTTAATGAATTTGTCTTTGACTGCGGGAAATATTTCTTCAAGAAAATTATACGCATCTGGGCCCACGTCGTGATCGTGTTCGGCTTAAGACTTGAGAACCACGCTTGTGCTCCGTCTTGGAGAGCGAATGGAAAGGCCTTGAGCTTGAAAGCGTCCAGGTTGCCCTGCCGGTGCAGATTACACACTTGGTTGAACGACGCCAAAAAGGAAATTGGATTCTCATTCATCCTTCCATAAAACTTCGGCATGGCAGCGACCATGTTCAGCTTGACATCGATTTGTTCAGTAGTTGTGATTTGGATTGGACCGGGTAGGTCCGCTCCCATGTCAAGCGATCCTATATTCATCCTCAAGGGTTGTGGATTGTGTACTTCGTCCTCCATCACTTCCTCTGATTCTGAGCTTGTTACTGGAGTGTTTTGCCTTGTTATGTCGAACAAAACAGTCTCTGGTTCTGAATCGCTGATCGGATCAACGGCGTCTGTTCTGTCTCCTGGTTGGGCAGTTGAGACGTCTTCTGCCTTGGACAGATTCTGTTGTTTTTGTAGCTTCGTCTCCTTCCTATTCCTCTTTCCTGCTTTCTCGATCTCAGGATCAAATATCAGATTAGGTTTGGAAGACCTGCTCATGCAACATCAAAAAGCACAAAAGAAAGTTTAGTAGAAAAATTAAAGAAAACTAGTTAACACCGTTACCCGGCAACGGCGCCAATTTGGTGATCGCTATATTGCACCAAATAATCCTGCAAAATCAGATAATTAAATCAGTATAGTTCACAGGTATCGAACTCAGGGAACGGACGACTAGACACTTTATTTTCCTACTTATCTATGGTTTTGGTTAGCAACCACGCAAGATTTGGGTTTTAATCTAAACTAAGAAATTGTAAAACTGAAAGAAATTATAAAAGTTGAAAACAGAAAATAAACTGAATGAACTGGGCAATTGAAAGGTAGGTCCAGCAGAATATTCATACACACGTAATTCCAATCCTCGGCACTTAATATGAATTAATCTCAAGAATCTACTAGTTATAGACCACCGTAACTTAAACTGCGTGATCCTCACTCCCACTTACTTAGTCGGTAATCGCCATGTTGGGCATCGAAATGGCTACTTCCCTAACCTAGCTACAACCTACGTTGTTGGGCAATCAATAGATTTAATAGCTAGACAGCTTTATCGAACTAAGGGAGCCTAGTATAGGAGCCTACTCGTATGTTGGGCATCTAATAGTCTCCTATCGGTTTAATACAATTACTCTTACGAATAATTTTGCTACTTACCTAGCCTTGTTCCACGAGAAACGATGGAAGTACTAAATTAGCTACAGACTGCGTAACCTAGGGTGATCAAGCCTAAATTACTAGCCAAATTAAGTAATTCAGAATTATTCCGAAACCCTTTTGATTAATTATGAGCACCTAAGCCTCATGTACTGTTCACGTGTGCATTCACATTCAGCCGGACCCTAAAAAGTTTAGCTACTCATGCTGACGCTTCGGTTGGGCAACTGGGACAGTTTACATAACAGAAACATAAACACGAATAACCCTAGATCTAGCATGAACGAAATTTAAATTAACTAAGGCACTAAATAACAAAATATTTAAACCTACGAAATTAAACTAGAACTTGAATTAAAATAGCAAATGATGTTCAAAAGTAACTATTAAGATCCTACGAAAACGATTAACTACGAATGGAAATTAAAACTAAAATTCAAACTACGGAATTTAAAAGCATAAAACACGGAAATTAAATGATGAGTTTCTTCTTCAACTAATCTACGGAAGTCGGTCGGAAATGGTTTGGTGGTTGTCGGCGATCTTCGGTTGGCTACGGCGGTGATCGGCGGTCGGCGGCGGCGGAAATCTTGGATCAGAAGGGAGCAATGGCGTGAATGTGTGTTCGGGGTTTTGAATGGTTCCAAGGTTCGTGTATGATTCTCGCCCCCTTCAAGTCTTTATATACTCCTTTTCTTCCTCTCCAAGTTAGGTCAAATCTTTAATAAGGGAAGAGATTTGGATAAATAAAGAAATAAGATCTTCCCTTAACTACCACAAAATATCTTCTTGATTCTTTCCTTCTCCACAAATCCGCGCCTACGTCATAAATTCCATGCCCTTTTCTTCATCAAAATTCGCCAAATAATATCCTCGTCATCATGCCACGTCAGCACCTAAAACCTGTATTTTTCGCCACTGCGACTGCACCGATTGGCCAATTGACGCACTTTTCGGCCTGAAATTACTAAGTACAAAAATGACTCATCATAGGGTTAGAGAGTAGGTGGATGATATAACTACGGATCTTTTGCAAATCAATTACGTTATTTGTTCCTCCTTCTTTTGTTCATGGTTTGATTGTGTTGGGTATGAGATTCAGTGATATAAAGATTTGACGATTCCAAACCCCCTTAGCTGAATGATGAACCTTGATAATGTAATAGCTTAGTTGAGTTCATGATGTAAGGAACTCAGTAGGCTAGCTAGAGTTCAGTAGCTGATAGGTTCAGTAGAACATTTTTTGTCAGCAGGATGGACTCGGCACTAGGGACTCAGTTGGGCAGCTTAGAACTCACTGAATCTGTAAAGAAATTCGAGCCACGTACTGAATATCTCAGAAGAATGTCAGCAGATGACATTTCAGTAAAGGCCTACGAGGAATCAGATGAAGTTAACTCAGCATATGCTTTGGAGTTTGAACAAGCCTCACCAACCTCAACCAATGAAGAGTTGTCAGCACTGTACTTGCTCTGACAGAAAGCTGCTCCCTATACTGAAAAAAAGAGAATCTCTACAGTGACATTCAAATTCGAGATGACAGTTTTCTTGGCGTTTTCGATAATTCTTAGTTCTTCACTCTAGAGAGATAATTCTTAGTTCTTCACTCTAGAGATCTATAGTTCCCCTTCTCTACTCTAAGCAATCTTTGTTATATCACAAGCTTAGAAAAACCGATGGAGTTCAGTTATTGAATTGTTCTTATTATTAGAACTCCTTCGTAGTTGGAGAAAATCAAACCCTTGTGTTTGAACTTGTAAAGTCACAACGACTATAAGTAGAGTATCTATCCAGCGTACAGATCAAGTCACTACGACTATAAGTAGAGTATTTGTCTTGCGAACAAATCGACTGAGACTTGCTCAGTATAAATTAATTCAAGAACTCCTGCTTTGTTTAGGACAGTGGACGTAGGATTCAGAGTATCCGAACCACTTTAAAAATTGTTTGTGATGTTTTACTGTTTCATTGATTTACTATTCATACTGCGTATAACTGAACTTTCAAAATTACACTGGCATAAAACGTGTTTTCAAAATTGAGACGAGAATTATTTTGGGCCTACACTTCCGCACACTATCTTTTACTGAATCTACTGTTTACTGACTGAAGTCAGTAGATAGTGAATCAGTAGACAGACTCTCTACTCACGCGATCTAGAAAGCCTACTTGGCCAACTGATACATTCAGTAGCACTATTCAGTAACAACTGAATTTTGCATTTAAGTTGAAATTCGCACTCAGGTGTTTTCACCCCCTCCCTCCTTCTTCATGTGAAGGCTCGTCTCAGGACCAATAGATTGTTTTATTGGTTGTTTGATCACCAATTAAACATTATTTTTTGTGTTTATTCGAGATTCGAGACAGGAGAATTAATGATTGATCTAGGACACAAGACATGTTAATTATTCAACGCCTAAAAGGTTTTATTTTAATGTGAGAACAATAGATCTTATGAGCTTTTAGGAGTAACAAGATAGTAATTACATGGAGACAATTTTACGAGCATTGATGAGTGGTTTTTATACTATCTCATCGTGTTTTTTCTAAGCTTATTTACATTATTTTCTATTCATTTTTAGCTTTTGTTTTGCTTGGAATTGTATACTTTCGATGGTTTTTGGTTTTGTAGATTTCTCACGCG
Organism: Lavandula angustifolia; assembly: GCA_028984105.1. Classification (NCBI taxonomy): domain Eukaryota; kingdom Viridiplantae; phylum Streptophyta; class Magnoliopsida; order Lamiales; family Lamiaceae; genus Lavandula; species Lavandula angustifolia. Next base: position 28,245,231 of record CM054805.1, on the reverse strand, counting down.
TTTTGAGCATATTTGGTGCTATTTGGCACCAAAATGAAAGAAATCATGACCATTGATGCATTGTTGGCAAAGATGGAGTTGTTTGGATGAAGAATGAAGAGGTTTTGAAGCCGGATGTTGAAGAAACCGTGTTTCGGAGCTCGTGTAATAAGGCAGTTGAAAAATCACGTGGCAGACGGATCTAACGATCTTATAATCCGATCTCCACCGTTCACATTGTAATTCTATGTGTTAGGAACATTGTGGAAAAGTTTCGTGGCGGTCCAACGGTTAACTAAGGATATATCGCATTTTTTTCCAAAATGCGGCAGTGTAGAAAATTGCAGACGGAAGTGGCGCGGACAGAACAGGTCGGACCGCGGTCCGCCTTTTGTGCTGGACCGCGGTCTGCACTGTTCTGACTCAAAAACTGGATTTTTCCTGTGTGCTGGACCGTGGTCCGCCTTTTGTGATGGACCGCGGTCCGCGTCATTTACAGCCCAAAAACTTTTTTTTTCAGCCCAAAACCTATATAAACCCTTCCGGACTTCTTTCCTTCGTAAAACACACACCATAATTTCGACTTTTTCCAGCCCCCAAAGCAGAGAAACACCTAATGCATCCCTCCGTTGAAGATTCAAGACGAAGATTGAAGACCACAACCCGAGAACCAAGCGCGAGGATCAATCCGCTAGATTCTAGGTTGTATTATTCCTTCTCAGTTTTGTTTAGGGTTTTTGATACTTGAATTCTATGGATTATTTTTGCATCTTTTGTGATTATTTTCCTATGAATATGAGTGGCTAAATCCCCTTGTGTGGGGGTTTAGCAGGATCTATGTTTTTTATGAATTGATTCAAACCCTAGTTTTTCAAAGAATGAATTGTTTTGTTTCTTAATTGTTGAGCCTGCTTTTGATTTTTCTATGATTCTTTAATGTGACTGGCCATCATCTTAGATAATTATAGAGAATATAGGTAATAGATAATACGGCGCATCATACCCGGTTATTTATTTAGACCTGCAATTAAGTGTTTAAATTGTCACCATTGGTTTGGGATAGTTTAGATGGTTCCTTAAATCCTTGAGCATGATACGATCCTTAGGTTCATGATATGATCATTTGATTGACCTTAGGATTATAAATTAGAGATCTCCCGCCATCATACGGAATCTCTAGAGCCTTAATGGATGAACCAACAAAAGAAATTCATAAATGCTAGCTAGAGAATGGAAATGAATCGATCATCTTAGGCATAGTGATTGTTAAACCTTCGCACTCTTCATCAAACTTGAAACCACACCCATTAATCCACTTTGTTTTGCTTTACTTGCTCTTTTACTTTCTTGCTATTTTAATTCCGTAGTTTATAACAAATCAAACTCAGTTTTGGACCAAGTAGATAGTGAAATAATTAGAGTAATTAGAACCCAGCTGAGTCCTTGTGAGATCAACCTCGGGAGTTGCTAGATTAGGTACTATACCGATTCATGCACTTGCGAGAATTATTATTTGTTCATCAAGCATGTTATCTACGGGTTAGGTACGCTGAAAAGGTTAATTGGTCTAATTTGTGATCGTTTTAGGAGATGATAAATCTTGTTAGTAATTGATTGGTTAAAGTGAAGGTTGATAAACCATCCATTGAAATTGAATCCCTAGAATAAGCTTTTCCATGTTTTCTTCGAAATTCATTCACTTGCTTGTTTAAATTACAAGTTTTTAGGTTTAGTAACTCATCAATTTTCGTAGTCTAAGTAGAGGATAAAATAGGAATTAGTATTTACTAGTTTAATTAGTCTCTGTGAGATCGAATTGCTTCTCTATCTGCAATTGCACCCGTACACTTGCGGTGTGTCAATAAATTAGCGAACAGTCGATCATAATATAGTCTCTCATAACATTTTTGAAAATCTGACAGCATATCTAAGAATTATTTTAAGAATTATTTACACATCTTCCTGTGATCATATCATTGGGAAAGTTTAGGAGAGTCTTCCTAGGTATGTCTAGTATACAATACTATTTTTGCAGAATTTTACAAGTATGATAAGTATTTTTTTCAAAATTGTTCTTTGCAACCTGCCAATTCTCGTCAGCATGTACATAAGTCTGTTAGAGAAATTATTTTCGTGGTGTTCACATGTTGTTTTTCTACCATGATGAGTTTTAATGGTATTTATCATATGTTAGGTCAATCATGTTGAAAATATAATTTTTTTAGAATATGGTTACTATGGTTTCTTAATTTGTTTCTTGATGTGCCAGATTTTTCTACCAGCATGCACATAAGTTGAGAAATAAAAAATTTCATATTGGTTTTAAATGGATTATTGATCATGTTCAATTTTATGGGGCTTATTTATATGTTAGGTTGTCCAGGATAAAATTCTAGAACTTTTACGTTGAGTTTGTTATCAGTTTTGATAATTTATGTCTTGTACTGTTAAATTAGTTCACTAATGAGCGAATAACAAAATATGTAAGATTAGATTGATATTTTTTTTTACTTAGTATTATAGAGGACATGCTAGAGATGATTTTGATATGTAATCTACATTGTTTGATTATTATTATTATTTATGTGTATTTTATGAATTATTGTTGCATACATGACATTCCTTACACAAGTCATTAAGATAAACTTTCATGTTTAGGACAGGCACGCAGGACTTAAACATTGATATTCATTATTTTCTTCAAGTCAAGGTCAAGGTGGGGAAGTTACCATTATCCTTATTATATATTGTGTATAATATTCTTGTGTTTATGACAGGCATGAAAATGAAAATAAAAATGGGTCAAGGTCAAGATGAGACCTTTGACCGGGTCAAGAGGAGGCCCTGTGAAAAGTTACGGTCAAGAGGAGATCATGTGAAATGAAATGGATTCTTAGGATCAAAAGGAGACCCTAGAATCAAAGTTATTTATTATGCATATTTCATATCCGTGTTTATTAACATTTTTTATAGTTTGGATATATATGTAGGGGTGTAAGTGGTTCCGGTCCGAACCACGAAACCGACGGAACCGAACCAAACCAAACCGAAAAATGCGGTTCGGTTCGGTTTCGTGGTTCGGTTTGGTTTATATTTTTCGAAACCGTTTACAATCGGTTCGGTTCACGGTTCCAAAGGTTTAGAAACCGATCAAACCGAACCGAACCAATGGAACCGAATGAAATATAAAGATTTTTGTTAATACTACATACTACTTACTTACTAGGTAGTATACTAATATGTGATTACTAGGGGTATAGTAGGTAATTGATACATATGTAAATATGTAATTAAAAAAATTAAAAAATAGATGTTAATACTACTATTACACTAGGGCAGTAGGGCACGCCGCACAACTGAGTCATGACTACACCACTCTTCTGTCTTCTCAATTCTCATTTACATCTTCATTCTCATTTCTCAATTCATTCTCAATACTATTTTCACTTTTTCTACCAAAACGTAAAAGTTGAACAACAAGTCCTCCATCCATAGGAATTTTTTCTGGGAGTTCTTAGTTCATCCGTTTACGTGGAGTCATGAAGTTGTTTCATTTTACTATTGCCTATGTGGATTGTGGAGTCATGAATTTGTTTCCCCTAGTTGGAGATTAACTATTGTAGTTATGTTTAGTATATTTATATTTTGTTAATATTTTGAAGTTGTCGTGCTTGGATTTCATTCACGTTAACCATGTATGGAATATTATAGTTCAAAAAAATCTATTTAGTATTTAAAAAGGTAGAACCGATGAACCGAACCGAACCGAACCGAACCATTTCTAAGCGGTTCGGTTCGGTTCGGTTCCAAAAGTAAAGTACACCTTAAACCGAACCGAACCAAACCACTTTCATATGTTCGGTTCGGTTCCTAAATTGTACTAAAAACCGAACCGAACCGAACCTTTACACCCCTATATATAAGTGCACCCCACTGAGTCGTCGTACTCATCCATATCATTTAACATTTTTGAGGAAATGGATCGGCCGATGCATAAAAGGTGTAGGTGGTGATGGTCACTATGAGGAGAATTTATCATATTTAAATTATTGCTTTTAGTTTATAAAATTTTCCTTGTTCTTTTTTAAATGTTAGACTTAATAAATTTTTATTGCAGACTTCAGTTGTTGTTTTCGGGATTTATATGTGTTTATGGTTTTGGTGAGCTTCATTTCGTACTCACCAAATGATTAGTCCTGTAACACAAGCTAAAAATGGGGATTAGCACAATAATAAGCAGGGTCGTATCCACAGGGAACGGGAGAAATATCCTATATTTCATAATAATCCGGTTTTGGTGTAGCCCCCATGCTTTAATTTGGATTTGATTATGACTAGGTAAGAAATAAACAACAATTAAATACGAAGAAATGCGATAAGAGAGAAGGGACCCGACTCGACAATTCCGAACTAACCACTACCCCACTCCTTAATTCAAGAATTTATTCAACCCCTTAAGCTAAGTAGTGGGAATAACATGTTGGGCATGATTATATCCCTAACTTTACCAACTAGGTAGAAATAAGCATGTTAACCATAGAACTAATTTCATCTTCCTTAACATAATCTAGCATGTTGCAATTTCTAGATTAATATTAAGAAGCATTAAACTCAAGGTCACCAATTTTGCTATTTACCCATGATGAGCATGAAAGCAAATTAACCAAAGACCAAATTCCATTCAATTAAAAAATTTACTATCTTAGGGTGATCAATCATAAAACAATCGATTATCCAATTATAACCCGAAATTAGCCAAAACTCAAGGAGAAGAATTTAAGCACCATTAGGTCTCAAGGGGGAATCGAGGGCTAGAATTTCATTGCCTCGTCGAGTCGAGAAGATTAGCTACACATATTTAGAGTATTAAAAACAAAGTTTGTTGGAAGATAAAACATCAAAGAGATGGTCATTAAACAAGCAATAAATGCTATATGATTTGTTTGGAGAAGGACAAGTAAACAAGGGAGTTGAGAGAGAAAGGAAGTTACCAACATAAATTGCATTCATGAATTACCAAAGTCTTCATTCTCCTAGCTACTTGAAAATTACAAAACATAAAATCTTCTTCCGCTACTGTCGCAGCCGAGAGCCAAAGGAAAAGTTAAGAGTTTCAAAAGTTATTCTTTACAAGCCACTATTCACTATATATATCTAGGTCAAAACACCAAAATGTAGACAACATGGGCTTAACACAAAATAAGTGGTGGACCCAATTTAAATATTTTCAAATCTTCAAGCTTTGACCCAACAACAATTAAATCTTCAAAAGTGGCCCAATTGTTAATAATTAATTCATTCCGCTTCTACATCTGCAATCTTCTTTCTCGTCTTGCATTGTTTCGATTTTACCGCCATTCATCCATGAGAAGACACACAAATGCACAAATCTAGTCATTTAACTGCACAAAAGCCGGTGAAATGCAAGTAGCAACATACTTATCAAGTTTAAAAATTATGTGAAGATGTTTATTCTATGAAAATGGTTGCTTCATATATGCATAATAAATATGAAGTAGTGTCCATTGTTAGATTATGAAAATTGGGGCATTAGAGTTAGTTATTCATACATCTTCTAGCATACCAACTGCAAGTGATGTACATGTAATTGTTGTTTGGGCTTATTCGGTGGCCTTGAACTGGGAACAATGATGAAAAAGAATTGGCAGAGTAGTGATAAAAATCTTGAAAATTAAGAAGTATCACATGCTAACAGAGATAACCAAGATGCTTAAAGTTACCGGTGAAAATAGTCAGAAAATATGATTGAAGGATTTGCAATAGAAATCAGCATGAAGAATTTGCCCATTTAAAAACTTTCCCATAACAATACATTTGCTAAACTGTCATGTTAAGATTTATTCTGAAAGTTATGCCTGCTGTGCACTTATACGAGCACATTTGCACAAATAGAGTCAATATAAGTATCAAATATCAATTAATTATCAGATTGTTTACAAAAAGGTACTATAAACATAGAAAATCTCCTCTATTAACAACAGGGTTAAATATGCATAATTAATAAAATAATAATGCATATTGTGTAGTATATAGGAAAATCTGCATTTAAAAGCTAAAAATTAATTATCGGTCAACACACTTTGACTGCGATTTCGAGTCACGTTTATTGTTAGTTTGACAAAATAAACTATACCGCAACGAACTACGTTCCAGTAGATAATCGTAATATGTTACGTTTTTCAATTTCAATTTTCGGTGAGTGGGAAATAACTGCTCGAAGTTATGCGCGCAAAATAATATTGAATTGTTGTTTGGGCTTATTCGGTGGCCTTGATTAGTGGGCTGCTCGAACTACGTTTGGACTTAATTTTGCAACTTGATATTAAATAATTTTGAATTTGAACTGAATTGATATAAATTCTTTTAACTCCACCATTGCACATTATTTCCACTTCATTGCCGTAACGTTTTGGATTGATGAGCATGATCAATTTTGATTGATGACCATGATGAGCGGCTGTGTAACCGATGATTATTTGAATGCTTTCATCAAGTTATGGCTCCCTCATGTGTGGACTTGCCTTTATAAACAGGAGGTTGTAGTGATCATTCACATAACAATATATCATCATATCTTCATTTTGCATTAGCTATATTTCGTCGAAGCTCAAGTCTCCGTCATTCATTTTGTTCGCTGGAGTCCGTTTGTTTTGCGGCGCTGCTACGTTGGACTCGAAGGCGTTTCATTTTTGGGGAGATCACGCAAACACCGAGAGTATTACCGGGGCGTTTATCTCATGTGGATAGAGAGATAATATCGAGTCGGCTTGTTTTCTTTCTTGTTTCTTTTATAAGTTCTAATTGTCTCATTTTTCGAATTTACACTCTTGTGTTTAGCAAATTCATGTGCTCGTTTTTATAACATAGTTTACCTCTAACAAATATATTATGCATTACAAATTTCAGCAGTATACGTCCTTTAATTAACATACCTATGTTGATTTTGAAGTTTAGAGGTGTTGCCTTCTTCCCTTTCCTTCGAATATGTTTGTGTTGAGTTAAGCAGCTGAAAATGGGAGAAAAATGGAGATTTCTTAAGGCTCAAAGAAGACATGGTATAATATTTTTATTGTAAGAACTTCCAGTTGGATGAAATCCCGAACAAACCTCTACCTCAAAGAAGACGTAGTTGTGAGTTTGAGATTGTAAAGCTGCTTAGAGCAATACAAATATCCATTAAATCTAGCATATAAATCGAATGAAGTTGCTAGTATAAATACAAGAGTTCCCGTGTTGAACAGGAAGAGATCCGTGTTCCTATCTCTTCACATATTTCTTATGACATTTGCATTGAAACGGTTTATACGAGTAAACAAGTGTTTTCAGTAAAACTCTAAAATGTGCACAAGCATAACACTTACGATAACAGTATTGCCTTAGTCTAGGAACTGACTTAAGTATGACTTTCAATACTTGATATCTCGGTAAGTAACATTAAGTGAATACTGACATCCATGTTCATTTTATAAATTTATTTGGATCAGGTGTATTCTCTTCCCCCCTCCCCTTTTAAACCTTGAACTTCGTGTTTCTGAACTAACAATTGGTTACTCGTCCCAACTGACAGCACTAGTTTAAGTTTGAGCTATGACAAATTGTCGAGTCCAGTGTCTGTTTCGAAAGATTAAATAGACCAATTATATAAGGGCTATTAAACCCAATGGCTGCTGACCCATGACCCCATTACAGCCCATGTCCATTTCAACATGTTTAACATTTAAGGGGCAGCCCCATTACGGTAAAAATTTACATAATAGAATTCACGTTCTATTTATTTAACAGAAGTTCAAGAAGCAGTAATGTGATTGGTCAGCATTGGATTCCGTAGGCCTACAAAACCCAGAATAATTTCTTTCAAATGTGTTTTCATGATGTCCACCCATAAATTCACAACCACAAGCCATCTGTCTTTTTTTCAGATCTTTACTCATACACACAACTTAACACAACACACATTCAGAGAGAAGAGAGAGACGGAAGGAAATATTGCTGGAATGGGCAGAGAAAAAGCGGAGAAATAAGCAACGCAAGAAAGAGAATGAGTAATCTGTCATGCAGTCCATGGCTACTAGGATTTCTGCATTCCCACCATCTTATATTCATAACTGCAAAAACCAATAAATCACCTCCTTCTGTTCCTTCTTACAATGTGTTCCTTCATTTTTTGGATTAGTAAATGTGTTTTAGTTTCGGAAAATCTGAGGAAATGGGTCCAAATGCAGTGAGATTACTGATTAGGATGATAAATTTGAGGGTTATATGCTGTAAAGAACATCTCTTGGCGGCACTCTGGGCTAAATAGGCTACGCCTTGTGTAAATAATGGTCTTATTTTGGCATTATAAACTGAACTGGTCAATTGGACATCAAGCAAAGCAAGAATAATGGTATTTAAATAGCATCATAGAAATGTCAACTATTTTCCAAACTTGGCCTTTTGCTTTGCAGTCAATATGTAGACTTTTATTCAATTGGCGATATTTAAAGCTTATTTTAATCAAATTTATAATAAAAAAGTCGGCGACAGTGAGTTTGTAGGTTCTTGAAGCTGTGCTGTATGGAGATGCAGAGTTTTCCAATGAGAATCAAGAACTAATGGGTGCTCCAGTGAGAGTGTATTCCATTCCAGCTTGAAGAAATATAAGCGCGTCGAGTGTTTGGGGGCGTTGAAGGATGCTGCTCTGGTTGGTGAAACTTCAAACCAAACTATTACAACTTCAAACTGAATTGAGATGTCTGTCTAGCAAATGTGGGTGTTTCAGGGAAAAGGGGTAGATATGATAAATGGATACTTATATGCAAGCAAGGAGACTTCACGTCCTCACAACTTCTGGGGGACCCCAACATCAATCTTTCAAGCACTAGTCACATTCCTGCTATAATTTCATGAATAAAGGTAATTTGATTCTTCTGTATGTATGTAACTCATTCAGATGATTTCTTAACTGGCAACTCTTGCTGAAAGAAGATTGTTTGAAATTCAAGAATGTATGATGTTTAGATACAACAAGAAATGGATGGTCTAAGTCACCGTTTGAAGACATATTAACAGAGGCAAACACACAAATCTCATCTCTCACAAGTTCATGTTCATGTCACTGTAATAGCCATACGTCAAACATATGATATAAAGAAACTCACAATGATAGGCGGAGAAGCAAGCAATCTGTGAATACAGTATCAATATGACCGGTTCGGGTTGGGTGATGACGACTTGGCTTTAGCAAAATCGACCAAGTCTCTGAAGAGTGCGTCTTCAGGCTGCTCTGCTGGCTTAGATGGGGATGGTGATTTGAGTGAGAGATTCTGGGTTTGCCCAACCAAGCTATCATAAGAAGAATTAGAGGAGTTAGAACTTGAACGAGGCGGCTCATCACCAAGAGTCTTGAAAAACTGTTGTCTCTGGTTGTACCTGGAAGGTGGAAGAGTACTTGGAGCAGAAGGCAGATGGTCGGCAGATGGAGCGTACATTGACGCTGTTGGATTAATGAAGTCATCGGAAGGAGAGGAAGAGAGCGTTGGGCCAGATGGAGTAGCTGCAGATGCTGATGCTCTTGAGGATCGTTCAGCCTCGTAGACGTTACCACTGAGATAATCAGCCATGGCAGAGTCTGAACTAGTTGGTTTCTTGGATGATGGTGGAGGAGGAGGAATAGGGCTGACATGGTCAACTGCAGGCTTCTTGCCTAGTCCTTGTGAAGTATCCCTTGATCTAGAAATGCCATTTTGATCAACATATAGCAACAATAAAAAGAAAAAAGAACAATATAGAAAAGGTACATTTGCAAAAAGGGGACAAATACCTGCGTGCTAATTGAGCGAGATCATCTTCCAACTCTTCATCTTCATGATTCACATTCATAAGAGGTGCAACTGGAGTTTCCCTATTCGTTACTGGAGTTCCATTGGCAATGTCATCATGTCTACTCAGAACTTGCTGCAGATTATCGTTCAAGGCCAATCCCTTCAATAGAAGGTCTTCGTCTCTGAAAAGCCAACAGTAAATATTTGTATATTGCCAAACCGGTTTACTTTAAGATGACCATTGAAAATCAAGAGTCAGAATCCTCTTACGCAGTATTATTCACTAGAACCAGGACACGCTTTTGGTATAAACGGCACTGATCAACCAAGTCAACAATGATCTCATCCTTCAATCCCTGTACAGTTTGATCCAGAAAACTGATCGTTTGAGTCGATCAAGAGAAAGTTGAAAATATATGCATGTATTTCCAATTGCAAATTCAGGACAGACTTTTGTCACATTTTCAACAAAATCAGGAACTCGTAATTATCAGGAAAGAAGCAAAGATTTTTAAAAAAATGCTATACTGCAAACACTTCTGCCCAGCACTAAATAACATCTGAATATACATATATTTCCACTTTCAACAGAAGTGTAAGCAGTCAAGAGTCAAAAGGTTAATATTTATCATCAACAATATAGTATTGTCATAAGAGTATTTTGTTAGCATGATTGAAATTTAATTGTGTCCAAGATGCCTGGAGAGTAATGTAGCATTCTAGACAGTGTGAGAAGTACAGGATTTCAATTTCAGTGCAAAAAGATTAGCATTTGTGCAATGCAAAGATAGGAACGACAAGAAGGCACATCCTGCTCATTATAGGGTAGTGAGATGAGCCGGTTAAGATAAATCTGATAAAAGAAAGTAAAAGCATATTGTTTTATCCTTATAACAAAGTAATTCAGAAGCTAAATTAGGAAAATAATAAAGATAACTTACACAGGGAGGTCCCCATGAATAATTTCTATAACTATCTCAAAGCATATTTAAAGAACAGATTCACAATTTTTTTATATTTAAACACAGTTGATCTTCTAATAAAGTAAAATTCTATAGCTCGTAAGTAGTTACTATATAATTATTATTTACAAAAAAATTCTTAAGAATTAAACCATAAAATAAATTTCACAAATATTCCTTGCATTTAATTTCAGAAAGTAAAATGGAACAAATTGATGCGCTTAAAACATGTTTATAATCACATACGCACCACTTTTTTAAGGTGTTTAATAGAGTTTCAATGTTTTCTAGAAACGTCTTATAGTTAATAATAAATAATACTACATGGCCTGAAAATTTAATTATCAAGATATATCTTAGATACAATCTTTTACGTACATAAAGGTGAATATATATGCTTAATGTTATGACTTTACATTGTTATTATCGAAGGGTTCTTTAGAATGCTTAAAAAGTCAGGTCAAAACTGCAGACTCGGGTAAAGGTTGAGTAATTTGCAGCAACATAATATAAGTAGATAAAACAAAACAGCCACTGAGAATAAGAAAAAAGTTGATAAAACTAAAAGCTTACTCTCTACCAAATCAGTCACTATCTCGAGCTCCAGGAAGAGCAACAAACCGATGCCAAAGGATACCTTACAAAATGATAAAAAGTTTAGTAGAATTAAGAGGTTCAACCTGTGGATTATTTGGATCCATGGCAGATAGCATTTCCGTAAGAACATCCACAAGGCCCTCAGCATTTTGCATCTCTGGCAAGCTATGTCAAAAGAAAGATGGCCAAATTCAAGATGTGCAATTTCTGAGACCATAGAAGAAAAATGATATAGACACCAATTTTTTCCCCAGCATAGCATGTAATTTACAGCCACTTCAGAATTGGACTCATTATATATCAAATTTTGCTATATCAAAATACATAAAGGACATTTTAACTAGAAGTACTAAAGAAAAAGTCAGATGTTCACACACCTTGTGCAGGAAGTAAAAAGTTCAGAAAAATAAATCAGTAACTGATGTAAAAACAACATTTTCATTTTATTCAGAATCATTACTATTTCAGTCATAGCATACATTAACTAGCAAAGGGTAACTAAAATACTTTCAATCAGATCCCTGTCATTGAAGAATATATCATATCTATGTTTCTTTTATATATCTACGTTTCTTTTATATATCAATATTTATCTACATAGACTTTATATAAAGTTTAAATTGTAAATTAGTCTCTTATATATATCTATATAAGGAGTGGATCGAATATGAATATGTCCCTACCAAAAGAAATAAGAACCAATTTGCACTCTTCATCTTACTCATTGGATGGTTTGGGTCGAATATGCTCCAGAAGATTCTGCTATGCATAATCCTTGTACAGTTGTACGTTTTATGCATAAAAAAATAATAATTATGCTTAAGTTCGTAGTTCATATGGTAGAGGCAGGTTCCTACCAGATCCACAGCCAATTTATACTTGTATTATACATGAAATAAATTACTCTTTTCTACATGGTATGGAACAGGATGAATCCTACTTTGATATAAGTTAAAGAACTGGTCTTTATTGTCGCCAAGTAACTCGCTGCAGTCGTGCAATCACTGCTGCTCTGCCTTATCTGCACAGCTAGCAGCTCTAGTTCCAACTGTTTCTTGTGGTCTCGTCTTACTTATTGGATCTCAAATAAGCAAGATCAAATTCTATATGCTCCTAATATTTTGGATGAGAAATATTCTCGTTGGAATTAGGCAGACTATTCTTTCATGACTTGATTCTTAACAGCATGGAAGTATTTATGAGCGACAAATAGCATGTTCATAGACTTTGCAAAAGCCACTAGGAATGTCTTACAAAAGACATATTTCGATTACTAGTTTCTCCTGACACGCGAAGAGGAAGACGACTCCTTCAATTTATTTAGAACCCAGAATGTAACATGTATTGCATGCCATATAGTCCCTCCGTCCCATTATAAGTGTCCTCCTTCCTAATTGGGTTGTCCCATCAAAAGTGACATTTTTCTAAAAAAAATACAAGAATGTGTGGACAGAAATAAATTAGCCAAAAGTCAATCAACATACACCACAAAACATCATTTTCTTGATCTCCGTGCCGGAAAAAAAGAGGACACTTATAATGGGGCGTATATAGGAATTACCAAAACCATACGTAATAGGAGGGGGGGGAGGGGGGGATCACAATTTTAAAATATGTAAATATAGGAATTAGCATAGTGATAGGAATTACTCCTTGTGTGGGGTATTTTTTTCTTCCTAATTTAGCTTCCTAGAGATATAGCATATATCTACCCATTACTTCAACCAAAAAAGATTTGAGTACTTCAGTATATATTTATCTCTGCTTATTTAGATAGACTTATATTAGGTTGAGATTGTAGCCTTAGCCATATTCGTCTTTTGACTTGAATTAGAAATAAAACTAATAATTTTTTACACAAATAAAAGACCCCTTTGTTTGAGAATTGGCATCCTATAAAAAATGATGGCAATTTAAAAAAATGAACATATACCTGAGTCCAGAAGTATCAGATTCAAGAGAGGCTAGAACTGCAGCTTCCTCATCTGGTAAAGTAGGTTGAACAATTGGATGTGTCTGTGGTGGAGTGAATAATGGAACACTATTTTCCTCTGGCGGTGGAAACTCTACCCCAGCAGACTATCAAAATCAAAACAAAAAGGACATAAACAGTTAAGAGTAGACAAATTCAAATAAAGAGTAACACCTCTCAATCATACTCCTCTCTTGCAACCCCAGTGTGAGAAACGACCACTCCAAAGCACAACTTCACCCAAATATTAGCCAAGTCAAAGCCACAGATTCACTCTAGACTTCTCTAAGTCCGATCAAAACCTACCCCAGGTCCCCAACCTGATAAAGGGTTATTACACTGCCAGCTCTTATCAAGGTTACCAACAACGGGATCAATCAAATTGAGCTCGGATTTTAATGAGAATATGACAAAAAACGGAACAACCTACTGCTTATCCAATAACAAATATGAAATCAGAACCAGAATATATGTAGGAAGGCTAGAGAAACGACTAGAATCTGGCTGCCAGAAACCTGGAGCACGTGGCTAGGAACATGCAAATGATTAAATTTGCTGGAGGCCAGATTCATTTAGATTCATATCATAAGCAGTCACCAAAATTTTAGACTTTTGGGGAAAAAATGTGGATATGTGGCTAGGACGAATAATGATTCCAACTTCCAGTAGTGTGGAAGAAAATAGAAAAAAAACACCATATACACTAAAGGGGAATTTGTCTTTCACTCTAGTATAAAGATCAAAACAGGAAAAAGAGATGCAGTTAAATGAGTTTTCAAGAGCGACAAGTAGGAAATCCCTTCGAGCAGGTAAATTTGAGTCCGCATTCACTTATACAACATGGAAAGGATCAGACAGATTCTAATCACCTTTAACTCATTGTAAGCAGCAAAATACTGTGGAAATCTTCCCCTTGGCCCCCCTAAAGCTTCTTGCCAGGTGTCAATCAAAGTCAGAATCTTCTCCCTCACATTTAAATCAGGCTGCAAATGTATACCACAAAAAGATAAAGGACCCGTTAAGTTACATGGACAATAGGGGGGAGCCGAGGAGACCAGGAACAAAAAGAGATCATTACCTTCTTTTTAACAATTTTAACCATATCATGTAAGATATCTCGCTCAGCAATCAGTTGAAACACATGTTCCCCACAATTTTTGCTTAGAGTCTCAAGTACCTAAACCATAACCGGTTAGAATGATAGGTGATATATAAGCACATCTATGTATGTATACATGTATTTCCTTGTGCAACATTGATATGAAGCCACATGTAACACATCAGTATAGAAGTATGAACGCAACAATTAATAGGTGAAGCAGTTTATTTTGCAGTTTTATTTCTCCAGTTTTTAGTCATGGGACAACAGTAAGAATAGTTTGGCGTACTATATTTCCAGTTCCAATCTTGCATTGTAAGGATATAATTGAGCAGTCTAAGGAATGTAAGGATACCAAGAAGAAAGTTATTCCAAACTTGAGATAAGAGCTCTCTCATACAATCGAGCTTTGAAATAAGCCCTCTCATTAATTGAGCTTATTCATATTCTGTGAAGATACTTCACGTGTATTCTAGTACGAGTATACGACCGTTTCCATTGTATGCTTCCAGGATCAAGTTCGTAAAAACTTAGCATCAGAGCCAGCATGTGTTATGGGGGAATTATGCACATGAAAGAACAACTCTAAGAATTCCTTACGATATTACAAATCGTTCTATGAAAAAATTGTTAGGTATAAATATGTTAGATCTGTGTGACTTCATTGGTGATATAGCATCTCTCCCATCAAAAGCATGCCTTCTTTATCAACTCATAAAGAAAATATTTTGTTACAAATCACGCATGTTGCAAGAACAATTCTAAGAATTCCGTACATATACAAATTGTTAAAAATTGTCAAGTATAAATATGTTAGATATGTGTGACTCAATTGGTGATATAGTATCTCTCCATCAAGAGCATGCCTTCTTTTATCAACTCAGAAAGAAAATATCTCATTGTGAATGAACTAGGTTTTTTAAGTTTCCATACATAAAATCATAATTATTGATACTAGCATTTTCCACATAAAAGGGGAAACTTGTGTTGCAGTAGAACAGTAGAAAAAGAGTGATAGATATTCAAGAATCAAAGTTGATTTGCTTATGAAAAGAAGATGTCAATGAACATACAGAATGGTTACACGAGACACAACAGAAAGCTATGCACAAGGCAAGAACTTACAATGCATCTTGACAATTTAGTCGAAATCATGAGGGTCACAGAACAGGGTGCCGCTACCTCACCTCCCTCATCATGAGGCAAATACCTTAATTCCATGCTACACCAAACTCGAACTTTTCAAGATTAAGTGGGATTAATGAGACTAAGTCCAAGAAGAAGGCGTTTACCAAGTACTTCCAAACATCAGAGACTGGTGACGGAAAGAAGGATATCCAGTCACAACTAGTGTCATTGAAGAAATATGCATCTCTTATTATTGTATTAGCTCATACCCAGATCAAGAAGATGAAAGGGCTGAAACAAAAGAAGGCACACTTGATGAAAATACAAGTGAATGCTAAGAGGGTTGACTTTGCTTCTTATGATTTCTTTTAGAAGGATGTTCTTATAGATGTTGTACGCCAGGAGGGCGAGATGGCTGCCAGTATAGGTGTCAACATATGGAAAGAATATTAAGGCCTTGCTACCGTTAACTGACATTCCATCGGAGGTCACACGCTTGTTCGATGGGCTGCTCATGCAGTACATGCATGCAATGCTTAACCGTGTAGGACACATAACATGGTCAGTTTTATTTAGTATTAGGGTAGTTTATACAGTTTCCAATTAATGGGTAAAACAGTTTTGTTTTGTAGTTTTATTTCTCCAATTCTAGTTCTAGGTGAACCAGTTTTATATCTCTAGTTTTCAGCCGCAAGGGACTACATTTAGAATAGTTTGGCAGCTTTGCTTACCATATTTTCAATTTTTCTGTTGCTTTATATTTAATTGGGCAGTCCAAGGAATTGAAGAATATCATAAAGAATTATTTCAAATTTGATATAAGAGCTCTCTCACAATCTGAGAATTGAGATTAGAGCTTTCTCATTGATCGAGCTCATTTCTTATTTGCATATTTATTCAATTACAGTCAGGCTCATAACGTGATCATAATCTCGGGCATGTGACGAACTTCATTTGCTTCTGTTTTATCTAGAAGTATACTTTCCCTCACAATCACAGTCACCAATAAAAAAATCCATATTCATATATTCAGAATTGCATGGGAATGAATTCCTCTCATAAGCAATAAAGAAAATCTTCTTACTTCCATCCCTTTCATACTCATCATATAACATGAGTGCAATTTCCACCGTGTACAGAAAATACATTGAGATCCTTACTCCAATATTTAACTTCACAGCCTACAGAAGACAGACTCTTTTGGTGACTATAATAGTTCTTATTTCTTTGAAATTGGACAATGCACGGATTGAGAGCAAAACAAAACTGAGATCTTTAACCACCATGGCTTTAAAAAAAAGAAAAAAAAAAGAACCAATATTTTCTACATAGTTAGGTTTATACCTCCTAGCCCTGGTGGAGTATATGTCTACCAGATAAAAATTTATGGACTGCAAAGCCTTTTGCATATCTAAGGCCCAAAATTAACAGGTGTGTTTTTTTATTTAAGTGAATGGTGTGCAAATCAAGTTTATTTTAAGGATCATGCTGGACGTGCATAAGGATACTGATCTAGCAATACTTTTATTTTTGAAAGAAAACAATAAAAGATTCTAGAATCATGTTCAAAATATGGTTTCATAAATCTCATTTAATTGGAATTGCCATAAAAATCGCTGAAGATATACTTAGCACAAAACTGAAGAAAGGTAGGAGCAACCAATACATTTCAGAATCATAAAAGCCATAATTTGGTTTGGACTGGAGATTTTAAGCATATTTGCAAATCGGTTAAGCAGGCACAAGGCACAGAACAAAAGAACAGAGGAGAACAAACTTACGAATAGCACAAGGAGCTGTGTTTTCGGGTTTTTATTCCCCAGTTTTTTCTTGAGTGTCTTTAATGCATCCTTGGCTTGCCTGCACATTAACTTGCCATATAAGATTTGACCTAAACATCTCATCTCGCTTATTAGCAAAAGAAATGAACAGGCACCCATCAAATATAACGAGAGATACCCAGGGTCCATGTTTATTAAATCGCATAGCTCTAAATTCACTGCCCAATCTGGACCATTCAGCAAATCACTAGTAGCCCTCTCGGCAACAGCTGCCGCATTTGCCATATTTTGTATTGACACGTCGTTCCAATACCTAAATAAAGAATCACAACCACCACAATCAACTTAGTGATCCATATGCCTAAAAAAATGATCTAATATAATCTGGCAACAACATATTGAGATAAAGTTCATCATGGAAGTCAAAAATCAAGTTCTCTGTAACAATCAAGAAAACCACGGATGCACTAGTACATGCAAAAACCTCAAATTATAAGATGGAAAACTTAGAAAATGAAAGGGAGGGGAAGAAAGAAAAGACAGCAAAAATTGAACCACCACGGATAACTCATATATATTTACCAGCAATCTCTAGATACCTATAATTCAAGAGCAACGACAATATAATCAATTCTAATCACCTAAAAGCTTGTCAAGAAATAACCAAAACGCAAAAATGGGGTTACAATGCATAACCAGACTTCAAACAAAAAACTGCATAATTCAAGAAAGTAAAACAATACCAAGCAAGAAAAGCACCCCCAAAATCTAGGACCTTCCACCGTCACAAAATTCAACAAAATAGACCAACAGGAACTCGTGGTCAACCTTAGGAAAAACAAAACTAAAGCTACAAAATCGGGGTGGGAAAGTGAACAAATAGAATCACAATATCCAAATCAAGATTGCAGGAACGTAACAGAAATTAAGAAAGATCTCTCGAATATTACCTGCCAAAGTCTCAAGTCTTTTCGAGTCCACGGGTATAACACAATAGACTATGTACTTCCGCTGGCTAATTCCTTTAGTTTACGGAGCGTGAAGAATTATGGATTTTCACTGCGTATATTGTGCGAGCAATGCGTGTCACCTTCGAAACTTATGCTTCGGACGAGCCAAGAAAAATAAAATTGTGCGTAGAATATATTGTTTAAGACCGCGTTTGGCGATAGAATAAGATATTAATTGTCATTTGATTTCCTGTTTTCTTTTCAAGAAGAGGCTTCTCTTTTCTATTTAAAGTTTTTTCTGCATTTTGTTATGATATGTTGAATAATTTCAGTACAGTATACTACCTCGAACATTCAAAAGTACGATTTTATTACACATACTTATCGTCCGATGAGTACGATAATACGATTTTACAACGAGGAGAACTCAAAAAGTTAATACAATTTGTGAAAATTCCCTTCTTCCTCTTTACCCTCTACTCTTTTCTTTTGTATATTAATGGGAGGACATTCTTCCTTTTGACCTTTTTAAAATTACGTGAACGCGACTTTCCGCTTTCAGATGGCTAACTTGATTATTTCAATAATTTGACATTCCTAATCGCCAGTTAATTTTACAAGTAGTATAAATTAATTTATATTTGAAAATGTATAACTTCTTTGGGTTTTCTTTATCAAAATTGTAAGAAGAAAATTCAATCTGGTTTTTCTAGCTAATACTACTCGCTCAATCCTATGTGGATATTAGTTGATGAGTCGGTTTTATAAATATTTAAGCGTCGAACATTATCCTTTATTATATTTGAAAAGTCAAATGATAAGTACAGTTACTCATTTAATTATCTAATCTCAGAGTCGGTTCTCATATTTCGATTGCCATATTCGAAAATAAAAAATGGGCTCATGTAATACACACAAAAATATAATCTTTTTAACGCAAAAAATATATCGAACGTAATACCAAAAAGGCGCCAATCATAAAGTCATCAAGAACTCCTCCTTGAAACTTATTTTTTGTTTTTTCTTATATTTTTCAGACTAAAAGCCTATTTTCTAATCTCTAGACAAAATTCGAATTCAATCAACTGCAAAAATCATATTTTAATTTTATAATTTCTTTACAATTAGAAGCATGTTGTCTTTTTTATTTTCTAGGGATTGAAGTAGGTTTTTAATTTTATTGTTTCTTTACACCAAAGAAAAACTAGTTAAGAAATGAAAAACTGATCAAAACAATTTTTAATTTAGTAAATTGAAAATGAATTTAACGAGGGCTTGGGCCTTTCTTTTTATATTGAAGTTGATTTTATATGCTCGATTTATTAACCCTACAAGGTGACATGAACTGATTATTTATGTTTGAGCCTTTTCTTTTGAATTGGAGTTGAATATCTGCCGATTAATTAACCTTGCAATGTATATAATGTAAATACATGGGTTGGTGCCCATTAAAATGTTGGGCTCTAATGGTCGAGTCGCTTGCACCTATTATGGGTCGGCCCTATCTAATCCAATCATGACGTTCGAGTACTTGATAATGAGATGCACTCCGGCAGAACCGACTTTAGTAAGGACGGCAAAAAATAGATGATAAGAAAAATAAAGAAAACAAGGAGGTGGATGAGGACAGCAAGAAAAATAAGAAAAACAAGAAGGTTGCACGTGAAGCCGATCCTACAAGAGTGTTTGCATTTGTTAATTACTACTCCCTCCATCCTATAATTCTTGTCTCACTTTCCTTTTTTAGTTGTCCCAAAACGCTTGTCTCGTTTTCTAAAATATCAAATTATTACAACACTTTATTTTAGGGTCCCACCATCTTTACTCATAACCAACAACTCTCTTAAATTACCGTGTCTAAAAGAAATTGGACAGCAATTATGAGACAAAGGGGTATATGTTTAATTAATGTATATAAACATATTTTCTTGACTTTTTTATGATGGGGGTAAACCTTCAAATGCTAATGAATTGCGCATTGAATGAACACCGTTATTGTGCAATAGTCTGTAAATTACATAAGAAAAGTGAACCACCATATGCGCTAAGTCTTTTTCAAATCATGAAGGTAACCCACAGTCTGTACTGAAGTGTGCACTGAGTAAATATCGTTCTTTTACAATAGCCTATAAACTACACGGGAGGGACTAACCATCTTAGGTTAATTGTAGGCGACAGACCCACACATAGTGGTCTTGATGCATTTTGAATCCATAATCTTCGGCCACAAGCTAAGTATTGGGATTTATAATGGAAGCAACTTTTATGCATGCATACAATGTAATTCTTTTCCACTATTTGTGTTTTCCTATCTTATTATTATATTTGTACTTATTTAATCATATTATCTTATATAAAAGCTAGATTTTGTAGTGTGATGTAGATCACAGAAGACTAGACAATTGGTTGAACTAACAAAATGTAACAGTTATCTCAGTTGAGACAACTTTAGGACAAGTTGTTGGTTTAAGCTGCAGTTTAGATAAAAGTAGATTGTCTTGACTACTTGTCTATTTTGGTACACTTAGGTTGACAGATCATAGTGAAATGTGTTCTCCTTACTAACCTAAGCGGAGAATCAAAGATCTCGGTGACTTAGATAGTCTTAAGCTTGATAAGGTTTCAGTTGAGTGCATATAGTTATCTATCACTTTGACTTACTATGGTGAACGTTATCGCGACCGAATCTACGTATCTTGGGTGATAGTGGTCACTTGTAACTCAGACTGGTATCTGTTTCTTGAATTTGTGTCCCTAATAATGAGTTGATAATATCCCTGAGGAGCTCGTAAGGATTATCACACAAAATCATGCAGGTTGATTAAGTTCATATATTCAAATAAGGTCGAATGGTATTGCTCAAAATAAGATGCTAATTAAGTAAAATTGTCAGTATGCTTAATTACTTAGTGGGTGTTTCTATCTTAAATACATAGTCAATTAAGCCTAAAATACAAGCCCTAACTCAGATTTTGGATAAATGTTACACTAGCCTAAATTCTCTAGTGGAATAAATTCGTATTTATTAATTAATTTTATTCTAGGCAAAGCAAAGAGAATAAATTAAGTGCAAATGGGTAGAAATAGGCAAAAACATAAGTCAGAATGTAAAAATAGGCACACTATGCTAAATATGCATCAAATAGGCATTGTGACAATTTTACCCTCTACCCATCACTCTACCCTAGCTGTACTCTTGTGCCTAAAAATGTGATGTGATATTAAAATTAAATAGTAATTCAAATTATTAAAAAATACTAGTAATTTAAATTTAAAATTTGTAAAATGGTAATTTAAAGTTTAGAGCGGATTGTATGTACCACTTTTGTATACCCTTATGTGTACCACACTACAAGGGTATTGACATATGTCATTTTCTATTAAAAAATATGGGTAATATGGTACACAAAGGTATTGACATATGTCATTTCCAATTAAAAAAATATGGGTTATATTTAACACATGTCAATACTCTTGTAGTGTGGTACACACAAGGATATACAAAAGTGGTACACACAAACCTTTGTGCATCGTAAAAGGTGATGGAAACAAATTAAATATTTTTATGGTTGATGTGAAATAGGTAAAGACGAAATAGATATAATTTGTATGCAATTATACAATTATAAGATTTTTATTCACTTTTATATATATATATATATATATATATATATATATATATATATATATATAAGGAGTTTCAAATATTAACAGACTTTTATCGCATGAACGTGTGAACACAATACTTTAAAGAATGTATTGTACTTTTAAGGCAAAGATACTGCACTTTATTTGTCAAATTATAAAAATACCCTTTTACTGCAGTCTGATCATTTTAATGTACTTTATTGTACTTAGGGACCAATTCATCCAATTTTTAAATTAAATTTGAACTTTAAAAAAAATTAAAATTATAATATTTTTTGAAAAAAAATAATTTTTTCAAATATTTTTTTTCCGTAAAAGATTAATTTTTTTTCAACTAATTTTTGAATTTTTTTCAAATAACATTTTTGGTAAAGATGAAATTTAATTAAAAATTAAAAAAAATATATAATTTTAGAAACAATTCATCTAATTCTTATATTAATTTTTAACTATTTTTTAAAATAATTTTTGAATTAACTTTTTTTCAAGTTTTTTTATTTTAAAAAAATTAACTAAATCTAGATTAACTAATAATTTTGCGTCTCACGACGGAGGAGGGGAGCGGGTCGACACAATGGTTGGGGAAGGTGTTATGTTATTTGAGGTCGAAGATGTCGTCGAAGAACATAACACCTTCCCCAACTCCTGTGTCGACCCGCTCCCCTCCTCTTCCGTGAGATGCAAAATTATTACTACCTCCGTCCCGCTATTTCTGGCACACTTTCCCGAAATGGATGTCCCGCTATTTCTGGCACACTTCCTAATTTGAAAATTGTTGGTCCCCGAGAGTAGACGAGTCTTCAGGTGTGGAATACACCTGAGTCAAAGTTCAGCAACGAGCGCGACGGTCGATCGTCTTGAATCGCATCGCTGAACGCGCGGGCAGAGAATCCTTCTGCGAGTACGGTCTCATCGAATTCGGTCGAGTAGAACAAGTAGTTCAAGATCGGTTTCGAAAGTCGGAAGAGTAGGCCCAAAAGAATATTCGTCTCAAGTCCGAAAACACCATTTTTATGCTATTTGATTTAAAGTCAGTTTTATGCAAGTGAACAATTAAGCAGAGCGACAATAAATCAACACAGAGTTTTTAAAGTGGTTCGGATATCAAACGATCCTACGTCCACTGTTCCGAAAGATCAGGAGGCTATTTATTATACTGAGTTAGTCTCAGTCAGCTTGTACACAGGACAAACTGCGGCTTGGGGATTATACTGAGCAAGTCCCAGTTTACACGGTTATCAAACTAAAGTGTTTGACAAACTCTCCAACTATGAAGGAGTCCTTTTACAATAAGGAACAAGTTCAAATATGAACTCCTTCGTCTAAGCTATGGATATTACAATAAAATCAGCTTAGATTAGAGAAGGGGAACGAGATAGAACTCTAGAGAGAAGAACTATAAGAATATATCTATGAAAGATTAAGTTCTTCTCTGGATATGGCTTGAATCTTCTAGAGTGTTTGTTCGGTTGAGCTCGGTTCCTTGGATGTGTCCATCATCGTCATGATCGACCTCCCATCCTTTTTCTTCTCATCTCTTTTCTTCGTGAAGACCCTTCTCTATTTATAGAGGTGACCTAGGCATATGTCCGTTGGAGGGGACGATGCCACGTGTCACTCTATGGGGTAGCAAACGGTTTTATTTGAATTCTGTAGAGTCCACTAACTTTAATAGAAGTGGTTGACTTGCAGCTTTATGTCGGAGACTCTGCCAGCTGGCTGCTTGTCATTGGTCGAGGTACAGAGAGTGGTTGAGATCTATTCAGACTTCAAGGTGATACTGAAGCTGACTTCTCAGATGTACGACCTCGGACAACTCTACTGAATTGTTCTTCTGAAGTCCATGGTCAGTTAAAGTAACTGACCGACCGTTGCTGAGTGTGATCTTGATTCAGTAGATAACTTCTGCTGAGTCTGCTCTTGATTCAGTAGATAACTTCTGCTGAGTCTGCTCTTACTGAAGATCAACTCTGAGTACAGTGAACTACTCCTGCTGAGTTCAGTTCGACTGACTCATTTCAGTATACTGCTCCTGCTGAGTCTAATATTTACTAGTCTTCTACTGAATGCACAACTGTTGAACTTTAGGTAGTCTACTGAGTTCCTAACACGGTGAACTCAGTTAAGCTATAACAATATCGAAAGCTCATCATCCAGCTAGGGTTTTGGGATCTTCAAATCTATCATAGTGAACCTAATTCCCAACAAAAATAACTATTATCTCTCTCATACTTTACTATCTTATCTCTCATACTTTTTCTTACTTTATCATCTTATCTCTCTTACTTTACCATCTTCTCTCTCTTACTTTATCATTTATTCACACTCATCTTCTCTCTCCTACTTTATCATCTACCCATATCTCATTCTTAATCATCTACTTTCTTAATTTCCGTGTCGAAATGAAGTGTGCCGGAAATAGCGGGACGGAGGTAGTAGTTAATATAGATTTAGTTTTTTTTAAATCAAATTTTTTTAAATATAATTTAAAAAAAAAAGTTATTTCAAAAAATGATTTGAAATAATAATTAAAAATTAATTTAAAAATTGGATGAACTGGTCCTTAAAACTAGTACTCCAGTTAACTTAGGTTTTTTCATAATTTTTTTTGTTACCAAAATTTTAAAAAATAAGAAATTTTATTTCGAAAAAAAGTATTTAAAAAAAAATATCTTTTTCGAAAAAAAAAAGTCGGAAAAGGATTATAATTTTAGAAAAAATATTAAAAAAAATCAAATTTAATTTAAAAATTGGATGAATTGGTCCCTGAAACTTTTACTCCGTAAATACTCCTATGACTAACAGTTGACTAACTTAAAATTTAACAAAATGACCAATTTATCCAAACTAGTAAATATTGGGGACCAATAAACTACAAAAAAGATTAGGGACCAATTCATCTAAACTAGCAAACATTGGGGACCATTTGTACCAATTTGCCTTTAATTTATTATCACTAATATTATCTAGACATGCCTATTCTAAAACCGAAACCGGTTCAAATTGGGTTCTAAATCAGAACCGGAACTCATGCAAATCGGAACCGAAACTCATGCACATTTTCTTTCTAAAATGATGATAATGAAGAATCAACAACAAGAGCGATTAAATATATTTAATATTTCAATTTTTTCATGTTAAAAATTTTAACAATTTATTTATAATTGACTACTGACTTGTTTCGAATCCATAGATTAAAGGTGTTTTTTTTTTAAAAATTTAATGAAATGTAATTAATTCAATAAATTAAAAAAAATCATAAAAACCTTAAAAACTCATCGGAACCAGAACCAGAGGTTTCAAACCGAAACGGTTAATCGTCTACAGACTGTTCAATATCGGTTTCACTTTTTACAAAACTGTAATCGTAACTGAAACTGGAAATAGACATGTCGTTGTTATCTTATACTCTTTCTGCCCCGTAGATTTAGTCCACTTTCTTTTCGGCATACGGTTTTAAGTATAGCTTTTCATGTCTCTAGAGTTGCATAAAGTTGTTTGTCCTTCAAAAAATTATTTGTAACAATTTGTTAAAAAAGAAAATTGAACTATTTATTAGGACATCCCGAAAAGATATAAGTATTAAATTAAATCTATGGGAGAGCACTTGATTATTTTCGATTTTGCGGGGTCATTTTCCCTAAATAAACGTTACACGAGGCTATGTATTGACTCAAACCACAGATTGCTGGAAGTTTCATATTAAATGGGGCTACATTTATGCTTGTTAGTTATTACCAAATGAAAAAATAAGGTAGAATTTCCACAAGTGGATAAATAATAAATTTATAGAAGGTAATTCAATTAAAATTTTAACAGTAGTAGTGGCAACTAGAAACAATAACAGCAAAACTCAAAAGAATTTACACTAATATTTCCCCAAATTTATTATCATGGAGTGCTCTCACCTCTCACATTTCTGTTTACTCTGCAGGTTTGCTTCTTCTTCTTGAGTATGAAAAGTGCCAGCAATTTGTTGTCCCTCTATTTCGTCTCCTGCATTTTACCAAAATCAAGCCAAAACTATTAGACATGGAAACACTTTTTTTTACTCTTACAAAAAATTGTACCCTCATGAGAATGAGAAAATGGATTGAATCTAAGAGGAAAAATACCAATCTTGATATGGCACTTTTAATCAAAACAAAAAATCAGAAATTGCAAACTCTTTAGATTTTGACGTACCTTTCACGGGCTGCGCTACGTCCTCCTCCGCTGCTGCCGCAGTTATTGCTAGTTCTGCTGCTATCACTATCGCTCGATCTCGTGAATTTCCTCTTCCACCAATCCCTTTCACCACCACCCTTCAATCCCTCCGGCTTCGGAGAAACCCTCCCACTATTACCACCATTGATCCTCTGATTTTTCTTCGATTTAAAAGAAAACGGAAATACCATGTTCAAGAACAACCCCTTATTCTCAAAGCTCGGATTCCGATCAAACTTCTTGCTCTCTTCTTTCTTCACTTTCCGCACACATCTTCTCTGCGCCACAATCTCTGTTTTAGGGGCTTGATTCTCAACTCTGTGACGAGGCTCCACTATATCCTTCAAAGATAGTTCGTAGCTCGATTCTGGCATATGTCTCACCATTTCCATGAGCTCCGACCGCCCTCTAGCGATGGCTTGAGCTCTAGAATCCGGCGAGAGAGATCGGCGGTTGAGGAGAGGATGCGACGGACTTGCCGCTGGACTTGGGCTGTTCTTCCTCCTAAATTTGACCTCACTATACCACTTCATATGATTGATTTCATGTTCTCTCTCGACTAACTTCATGGGATCTAGACGACGACTGTATGGATCGGAAGATGAAGTTAATGTCATGAAGGAATTATAAATGAGAAGCCAAAGAGTTTGGATTAGTGTTGGTGTGGCTAATTTGTATTTGTTGTTAATGAGGGTGTGTGAAAATAGTCAAGGGTTTCTAGATGGGTGGGCGTCGCCCACTAAATTCTTGCTTTTTGTTGTTTCATCTAATGACGCGGTCTTGTACGTAGATACTCGAGGAGGTTCAGTTTATTTCATCGCGTGACACCATCTTGCAAGATATTAGTATTAGGGAGTGTTTGATTCATGGTTATCCTACCCTATTATGGGTATCACTCGGGTTTGATACTCATATATCGTGTTTGGTACGTGGGTATCGATACTCTACTATGGGTATCAAACCCATATGTGAATGATTTTTTTGAAACCCAAGTGATAGGTGGGTATGAGTTTTGATACCCATATGGGTATCAAAATTATATTTTATGTATTATTTTTTAAAATTGAAATTTATTTTTATAATATTATTTAAAAATAATAATGATATAAATATATATTTTCAATTTTATAAATAACAAGTATCATTAGTTAGAAATATTTTAGCATAAAATATTATTATAAAAATATATACACTTATGTTTGAAATAAATAACTTTATAAAAACACAACTTTATAATTATTAAATAAAACTTTATAATAAAATTTATCAAATAATAAACATTATTATTTAAAAATATTTAAACATAATTTATCAAAATGTTTTTAGTTTAATAAAAAGTAAATACACTAATCTCATAAAAATATATAATAACATAATAATATTAAATAAAATATATAAATAATTTATAAAAATGTTTTTAATTTTTATTAAAATAAATATTCAATAATCATAAAAATATGTAGAAAGTATCTTTACAATTATTTTTTAAAATATTAGATTATTTTTTTGTAAATAATCAAATAAAAGATAATGTACTTTTTATTAAAATATTCCTGTATTAAATTTCACAAAATAAAAAAAACATGACTCATGTTATTATTATTTGCCACGTTAGAATATTCACAAAATTATCATAATTTTTTATATAAAATTATTTATTCACATTGAAGCTTAAGTACAACCAAACATCATATTTGGTTATTATACCCATTCACTAGCAAATGTCAAACACCATTAAAGGAATTACTCATACCCATACCCAATCACCCTTCTATCATACCCATTACCATTGCCATTCCCGAATTCTTACCAAACGGCCCCTTAGTGTATTATAGGTTAGGGAGAACCAATATTATTTATTTTAAATAATTAAATTATTTTCTGAGGAATAACTTAAAGGAAGTAATAAATCATACAAATAGAGTTCATCATTAGACGATCCGGCGTAGTCACTGATTTGCATATGAGCCACATGATTCATATTTTTATTTGTAGGGTTTGTAATTTTAGTGTTTAATAAATTAAGTCGTTTCTTCTGTGGCCTAAAGTTAGGCTAACTGGTTGCTAGACTTCACGAAAATATTGGCCAGGTTTTATTAGCTACTAATGTAATTAAGCAATAGGCCAGGAAATCTAAGTAATTAACTAGATGCGGACCAAGCTAGGATTAAGCTACTAATTAATTGCTATTTGATAAATTTTAGGAGCAATTTAAGTGTTGGGCCAGTGAAACAATGTAAAAGACAAGAAGTATAATAATAGTGATAAAAAATTGTCTATCATACAGTTAAGGCAATTGACAAAAGCTCGAATATGAAGATTTTAATCTCATTAATGTTATCTGTTATGTATAAATATATTATTATATTAACATTTCCTTTTTGTTTTAAAAATATTAGATTCTAAACGCATAAATTATAACCAACACGACAAATCCCAAGAACTATGCGATCTCCAAATTTTATTGTTAAACATAATTTACCATGAAAAAAGATAACTTGTACTCATGACCTATTTCACTATCGTTCTAGTCCATATATATAATTATCTATTGTAAATATATTTATGTGTATATTTATCATATATATGATGATATGTGTAAACCCTAGAAACTCATTAGCCCATCTTGCAACTATATAAATAAAAGTCTCCACTCTCATAACAATACACATTCATTTCTTATTCTCTCCATATTCTCTCGTTCTATTTAGTTTATAACACGTTATCATATATTACAACAACCATACTTTAATTGTTGCTCATGAAGTAGCATAATTAATATTCTTGAAAATATTACATGTTCCTAAAAAACAATGTATATTTAAAGGTATGTTAAAATTTAAAGTATTACCTAATTACATGGAGTGGTAGCAAGAGCTCCTCTATGCATAAGAATTAATGCATTTCCAATACCCTATTGTGGCTTAATTTCTTTTCAAGAATAAGTGTGAGATCCGATAGATCTCAAAATTTACAATTTACTGATTTTGATTATCTTGAATAAAAATAAATTGTTGCTCTGGAAGTAGCACAATTACATTCCTGAGGAATAACCATATTGTGATAATAACATTACTATCACATGTTTGTAGAAATGCTTTAAATATAATATTTTTATATGCTATTTAACTTTTAATCCTGAAGTATCATCATTTATATTATAGAAGAATATTAAATGATTTTAAAGAGCAACTCATACTTACGATGATATATGTTATTTCTGAATTAAAATTATTATTTATGTCTAGCTTGGTATTAATGCACTCTTGATATCACTGTGAATATGCTAGTAAGGGAAAAAGAGGGAGACAAAAATAGAACGAAATGAAGCATCAAAGCAGGATTGCATAAAGATATAATTGCCCCCCCCCAGCTTGACATTAATGCGTTGTTGATATCAATGTGACTATGCCAATAAGGGGAAAACAAGGAGACAATAATAGAATGGAATGAAGCATCAAAGCAGGATTGCATAAAGATATAATTGTTCTCCCCCCCCAAAGCTCGATACGAGTAGTTGCATCTTAAAATGCAATATTTTTAAATCTAGTGCATCGAAATTATTAAAGGCTCTAGAAGAGCATGTGTCATTGTATCAAATGATACGAGATTAACTATTGAGTTTACCCTTTACTGTGGTAAGTCTAGAAGAAACTTACTAAGTTTTAATGATATTTGTTGCAATGGGTAGTGATTGTTTTGTATTTAGCCATAAGTCAACAAAAGAAAAGTTATCACACTACTATCTGAAATGTATTACACATTCATAAAAGCAATAGAGACGAAATCATGTCATGAACCAGAAGTTCAAAGAGCTTTATGCTTTGACATGATAGATTTTGATATCTACAAGCAACTACGATGTGCAACAAAATAGAAAATTCATATTTGCGCAACACAAGTCCCCTCATTATTTTACACATATATCTAAAAATTAGTCTTTGGGTCTAGGAACATATTTCGGAGACCCGAATTTGTATTCTCCACTTTTATAGTGAATTTTCTTCCCTCCGCCCGTGGACGTAGCTAGGTCTATTAACCGAACCACATAAATTCTTGTGTTCTTGTTTTATTTATTTTCTCGTATTTCGTTTACTCGTATTTTATAACAAGAATGATATGGTTGACTAAGTAGCACTTACTGACTTTTATCAGTTCATAATTTAAACAGTTTGGATAATGCACGGAATGCGTAGGTCCAATATTAAGTCTAGTTTGAAAAGCGTTTGTTTACTGAAACTGTTCAGATATGCTTGTGCTCGTTTAAGGCTTTACTGAAAACCAATACTTGTATATTCTTGAAAAGGTTTTATGCAGATGGTTAGTAAGCAATAAAAAGTTAAATAACACAACGATTTATAGTGGTTTGGATTAACAAAATCTTACGTCCACTCTTCATGTTCGCACAGGGTTGACTTGTATTTATACTAAACATGTTCAATGAGTCTATACGCAAGATAGACTACAACTTAGTCACAGTTTTAAGTGACTTTATAATTCAAACACTCGGCTACTCTTTTAAAGGGTAGGAGTTTGTCTAGGGTTTTCTAACTGGAAAGAGTTATTACAATAAGAATAGTTCAATGCTGAGCTTCTTCAATCTATGCTTTGGATATTACAAGTGAGCTTAGAGAAATAAAGTAGGAACAAATATCACTCTAGTAGGAAGAACAAGAAGATGATTATCTCGCAGTTTAGTTCTTCATTGTGCATTTGCTTGTATGATTGGTAGATTGTTTGTAGACTTGAATGCATGTGTCCCCAAAGTCTTGAACGTGAGCAACAGTTCTTCTATTTATAGGTTCAGCTAGGAATAGATCCATTAGAAAGAGGATCTACTCCTAAAGCTAGAAGACTAGCAAACAATCATTTATGAGCTTCGGATCTTAAGGTAGAGATTCAGATTTTTTTCAATGAATTAAGGGTTTTTCGGTAGCTTTATGTCAGAGCAAGTACAATGCTGACCGCTTTTGATTGGTAAACGTTGATTTGGTAGTTGAGACATGATCTACCTTCAAGAATGGATACTGAAAGATTCCTCAGATACAATCTCGTACTCTTTACTGAAATGATTGAGTATTAAATATCAAGAGACCTAACCGAGTCTTCAGAAGTCCGTTCTTCAGGCATTGTTGAGTCTTAATCTATTGAATCAACACATAAAAATTGAAAACATCTAACTAGATTAACAGACTTCCTAACAAGTAAACTTGACTAATCCTGATCGATCTATTATAAAAACTTGTTCGTGATCATCTATGATTTTGGGATCATTAAAATCTTATCCACTAAAAACCATCACCCAATACGAATGTACTCTCTCATTAGATACAACACTGCAAGGATTGATACGCACAACGTCTAATATCCATTTTTACGGCAAGGACCCATTACCTTTACACCCGGATATTTGGTGTTGCACAAGTTTGATGCGAGGATTTAATGTTGTCAGGTGGGACAGTTTCTAAACACTTCAACTAGGGACTATTGAATACGACATTCATCTATATCGACACATATTTACGTACACGAAAAGGAATTACATAGAAGACAATAGAATTATCAAATGTGGCGGAATAGAGGAGATGGGTTACGATCTTCGAACAAAGGATCCCTACGAAGAATTATAAAGATTTCTGATTTTAGAAGTAATTTTCTCCAAAATATTAGTTAAAATCAACAAATTTCAATTTTAGGCTTTGATCTTGAATTGTCATGATCTGTATTGATACAGTTTAAATAAGACTATAAATTAACGATTCTAACATACTACCTCTTATGACTTATTCCTTTTACAGATTTTATCACTTGTACTTTTACTTTTAACAAAATAACATCAAAATAACAAATTTCGCTATGGACTAATTGAATAGAATATTTTAGTTTAATAATTATATTCATGGGAGGAACCGGCGGACAAAAATATAAAGGGACGAAATGTGCAATGCAATGGGAGAAGACTAATATGCAATTTGTGGTGAAATAATATATTTCAAAAAATATACATAATATTTATAATTCTTTGCGATTCTTAATTGAGGAAGGGAACACAATTGATATGCCTTTGAATTTGCCTCTAGTTATATCTTGAGTCCGTAAATTAAACTATACGGAACTTGAAATATCAATATTTAAGCAAAACATAAAGATAAACATATGAAAACTTTAGATTTGATAGGTCATAAATCAAGCCAATCGATATCGTCCGGGTAGGTTATTCTGGTATGTAATTCTTGTTGGCCCTAATCTTTCTGTGTGTGTGTGTGGATGACAATGCGCATATGCTTTAAATACTCTTCATTACACTAAGCTATTTGTAGTTGTTATTCAATTACATGGCCAAATAGGGGTATGTTTTGCTGTTTGGTGGTTTACTATTAATATCTGGCCTCCATTACCAACTCTCGAACAAACAAATACCCGAGACTAGATTGGAACAAGAAAATAAGGTTTGGCATTTTTAGATGACTCCCCACCATTTCATTTTTAGTACAAGATCAGCGTGACACGTGATTTGGTGGTGGCCCTCTTTGATTTGGATCCATCTCTATCCCAAAGTTTTGTCAATTTCCCAACCATCTTTCTTATGGTATGTACATCTCATCTTCCGTATCCATGCACGTTCCATTCCCATTAATATTGTCCATTATAAAATCAGCCATATCCTGCAAAAAATTTCATAATTAAGTTTACATGAATCTTTTAAATTATAGTAGAGAGATTTTAAACATTGTACATCCACCCAAAGGCGGATTCAAAGGAGGCGTCCGACGTCGGTTGCTCTCAAACTCATATCGAAATCCGATTTTTTATACTTCCTCTATCCTACCAAACTTGTCTTGTATTCCCTTTTGAATTGTCCCGCCCAACTTGTCCTGTTTCTGAAAAAAGGAAGCATGTCCTACAACTTTACCAACTCAAATCAACTCATAAACATTAATTAATTAAATGGGTTTCACATCTCTACTTCACAAATCAATTCTAAATAATTACTTATTGTACGAGTCCCACATCTTTACCAACCAAAACCAACTCTTCTAAATTATCACGACGAAAAGAAACAGGACAAGTTCGGTCGGATAGGGGAGTATGTAATTTCTAGAATTTTTTATATTTCGTCCCTCCGAATTCTACATTGAGTCCCCTTCTCTATCGAATTTTTGGAATTGGAGTAAAGAGATTGTAAACATTGTACATATTCCACCCTCACATAAGCAGGTAAATTTTGCATAATCTCGAATTTTATGTGTATAATCACGAATTTTAGTTGCTCTGTTAAAAAAATATATATATATATATATTTTGCCCACTCTTTTCAAGAATTAAGGATTTTCATCCACCCATGCATAATCGATTAATGAATGCGTATTACTCTTGTAGGAAAAGGGTGAAACGTATGAAACTTGAATTCCTCTTTCATTTTCTGTGTTTTCTGTTATTTTTAAGTGACAAATTTGCGTGTGCCAACATCGATAATCGACAAATTCTTAAACAAATGATAAATAAATGAGAAAGTAGAAAATCCTTTTGTATTATTTTTCCCGAGTGATGAAACCATACAATACATGCTTATATATACAAGAAGAAAGAAGGTCTTAAAAGGAAAATATATTACAAACAAATATTAGGGAAGTATATCTCAAAAAATCCCAAAGATTACGTCCAAAATATATTCCAATAATAATTAATAGTGCATCACATCATGATGTGGAGATAACTCTTAGCTTTCTATTAGGCCTAAAATACAACTTTATGATTTAGGGAAGATAAGCTGGCCTTTTTCTCTAGAGTTTGGTACTTGGATATTTATTCTCTCTCCATTAAATTGGAAGCCAACGACATTTATTTATTTATACGCATCTGTACATACTCCACACAACACAACTGATCCCATTTATTATGATCTCAGTCAGGACCGAGCATTGAAGTGATGATCCATCAGACATACCCACGCCGTATTCTGTGTCACATGTAATAACACACACAAACACACACTAGTCAGATCAAAATGGCCTCATGGTTTGCAAGAACAAGAAGAATCACAAATATGCTCAAGGGGACTAATTCTCTCTTTGACAAGAGCCCTTCATCATCAACTCATTCCTTCTTACATGCAAAGTCTTCTTGCACAACCGATAGATCATCACCGTCCATTTTGTTGTTCCGGCGGTCCGAATCGGCCAGAGCTGGGGAACAGCTCGAAGCAGTTGCTTATACCGACGATGCTGTTGATGGTGATGATGAAAGACAGGTATTTTTCTGTAATTTCTTGCTTTCTGTTTTCTTTTAAATGGGAAGAAGAAAACAGATCCAAAGAAAATCAGAATGAAACATTGCATTTTATCTTTTAATTTTTACTATTAAAGTTTGATTAGTAACATAAATAAATAATTCTAATTGTGATGGGCCACAATTATGTAACCCATGAATGTTTTGTATCTGCCAGGTTCCGAATTTTCGGAAAATTTGATGTTAGAGAGAGCGAGTAGTGGTCCTACTCAAAATACATAAATTAATTTGTAAGATTTAAAAACTTCAATTATGATATGTAATTATAATAATATGTGTATAATTGTACTTGTATAACATTTTAAGAGGGAAAATTACTCGTCCTACTCCTAATAATAATAATAAATAAATAAATCGAATTTTCATATATTTCAAAAATATTAAGCGAATTTTCTGCCTATAGATGTAAAAGATCTTAAAACTAATAAATATCGAGTGTGACCCTGTCGGACGGTCAACAAGTTCGAATTTATATGTAAATGCAGAGTGGATCTAAATTTAAAACACGTCTCGTGGAATTTGACCCATAACTCGGACACAAATTTTTGTGATAAATGTTTTATTAGTCTCTTTCATATAAAAAAAAGTATCATGATTTTTTTATGTGATTTGATAACTACTCGTTCGTCATTCTCAAAAATAAAGATATTTTAATCCCTCGTGGGGCATAAAGGCTATATCATTTTTATTTATTTATTTATTTTTAAATCTAGAACTCTACATGGGTTTGTGGCAGTCATAATTCAGTTGACAATGAATTCGATTTCGATTTCAATTTTTAAATTTTTGAATTTCGGCTTTGTTTTTTTTCCTTTCCTTTATATGGTTTCAAACGGAACTCCATGTAACCGAACTATTTTTTTGATTTAAATAGGCTAGCATTTAAATACACGAAAATTATGATTTTGCAAGTGACTCTCAGGTTCTGTCATAAGTCCTCACATGACATGAAACCTCCACGTTGAATTTAATTTTGCCAAAATTCATCATGTGTACAAATTTTAAAACAAAAAGTTACATATTTTCTTGGACTATTTGAAAATGATGTGCAAAAATAAAAAAGTCGCTCAAAATTAGTATATGTACATGCTAGTAGTAATTTCATACTTTTTCTGCCAATACGACATGTTTAGTTAAGTAGTTAACGGCACTATTTTTCTGGTTGGTCGATTTGTCCATGCAAGATATCCAGGGATCCAAGTCATAATCCATTTGAAAGTTTTTATTTTATTTTATTGCGGTTACAAATCTTAAGAGATTAAAGTTATGTATGTGGCGAACAATTAAAAGGTCATCTTCCCCAAGTTTGTATATTTGAATTATTTATTGAACAGGGCATAGAGTTTCCTGGTGGAAGAGTTGCATTTACTCCTGAAATGAAATTCCTTTCGGAAGCTTGTGATAATAGATTTCCTTGTTACCGCGTTCTGGACGATGATGGGTATCTCATCCCAGGCACCACCACATTCATGCAGGTATGCATACATACATATATTGTGATATATAAGCATGTCTGCGTTTTAATAATTTAAAAGGGGGGTTTATATTAATTCCTTTTTGAGGTGGAGGAAGAAAC
The DNA here is from genome assembly GCA_028984105.1 of Lavandula angustifolia. Taxonomy (NCBI): domain Eukaryota; kingdom Viridiplantae; phylum Streptophyta; class Magnoliopsida; order Lamiales; family Lamiaceae; genus Lavandula; species Lavandula angustifolia. The sequence continues at coordinate 28,209,220 of CM054805.1, read as the reverse complement.
AGCAGTGAAGATGTACAAAAGCATGGTGACACTTGAAATAATGGACACCATTTTGTACGAAGCTCAGAGACAAGGGAGGTTATCCTTCTACTTGACCTCAACAGGGGAAGAGGCCATCAACATTGCAACTGCTGCTGCAATCGAGCCTCATGACGTTATACTGCCCCAGGTACGTAGTAACAAATTAAACCAAATCTATCTATCTAACTTGGCGCAATAATTACTTAATCAAGTGGTTGGGTATGTTTAGTACCGGGAGCCCGGGATTCTGATATGGCGCGGCTTCACCATCCAAGACTTTGCTAACCAATTGTTTGGGACTAAAGATGGTCATGGCAAAGGCAGGCAAATGCCAATACACTATGGCTCTAAGGACCTCAACTTCTTCACTGTTTCATCACCTATCGCGTAAGTTGATACATCATCATCCTATATATGATCCGGAATGTAATGGAATTGTATTTATATATATATATATATTTATAGGACGCAGCTGCCTCAAGCTGCAGGGGTTGCTTACTCTCTAAAAATGGAGGGAAAGGAAGCTTGTGCAGTTGCTTTCACCGGGGATGGAGGCACCAGTGAGGGAGATTTTCATGCTGCTCTCAATTTTGCTGCAGTCATGGAAGCTCCTGTCATGTTCATATGCCGCAACAATGGCTGGGCTATAAGCACCCCAGTTTCACAGCAGTTCCGAAGTAATTAAAAAAAAAAAAAAAAATTCACACTTTACTCTACATAGCTATAGATGATGGTTTTAATTATGCGTGGTAGGCGATGGAGTTGTTGTGAAGGGCCCGGCCTACGGGATCCGGAGCATTCGCGTTGATGGAAACGACGCTCTTGCTGTTTATGCAGCGGTTCGTGCTGCGCGTGAAATGGTCGTGCACGAGCAGAAGCCAATACTAGTCGAGGTAATTAACTTAATTACACCACACTTGTTTAAACTATTATAATTAAGTAGATCATCGGCAACATTTTCATTTTCATCTTCACTTAATTTGTTGTTTAGGCACTTACATATCGAGTAGGCCATCACTCCACATCAGACGATTCGACCAAATACCGATCATCGAACGAGATTCAGCACTGGAAAACAGCAAGAAGTCCGATGACAAGATTCAGAAAATGGCTTATGAGAAACGGTTGGTGGGGTGATGAACGTGAAACCGAGCTCCGAGGAAGCATACGCAAGGAGGTAGCATTTTTTGTGTATCATTTGATTAGGCTTCAAGAAGTTGTTTTAACTGTTGGTGTTGCAGGTGCTGAAAGCGATTCAAACCGCGGAGAAGACAGAGAAACCGTCTCTTGCAGATCTGTTCAGTGACGTGTACGAGCAAGTGCCGTTAAATCTGCAAGAACAAGACAAGTCTCTGAGAGAAACAATCAAGAGACATCACCAAGTTTTCCCAGCTGATGTGCCCGTCTAGTCTTCATTCACACAATCAACTAATTTATGCAAACAAATATTATATCTTATCAAATTTATTCATTATGGTCATTGCTTCTTCAGTAAATTCAAGATCAATAATAATAATAAAATAATTGGTTAATCAAAATGAGTAAGGAGGTGTGAGTATGCAATTAGACAAGGTGACAACGGTAAGGAACATGCGACGACGACACAAATTCTTAAACCTAGGAAAATGTTTGGGTGCAGAATATTCAGAAATATCCACAAGTGATACTTAAGATTATATTTTTGTTGGCCGCCATTTAAACAATTGAGTCAAACACTAAACAGACAATATACCTAGGAAATTGATTGGTGTTATCAACTACAGCTTTGAGATCATCATCATTTCGTACTGTTCCGAGACATGTTCCATTATTCCCGCCACAGACCCATTTCGAATATCCCCATCAATATTCGGAAGTTTCTTTCTTGCAATTTGCCGGTCTCTTGTGTTTGCATTATGCAGCTTGTTTTTTATTTCGCAAAACAGAATCTGCTCTTCGCCCCTTCACTTTACTGCATAGCAGCTTAAGTGAAGATTTTTCTTGGAATCCTGTGAGATTTTAATTTTGATTAGGCATATGGCAAGTAGTAGAAGCCCTGCTCCTCTCATGCCAGGGCGCATTGTAGTTGCATGTGATGCCACTAAAAGTCCTAGTGCTAAGGAATTCGAGAACATTATCAGTAATATCCAAATGCGCAAAGAAATGATTCAGGAAGTGGATACCATTACCGTTCTTGGAGTCTTGCATAAAGTACTCCACCCCAGTAAGTCCATGTATTTTCATTATATTACAAACCTAGTTGTCATAATTGGGTGATGAAAATCAGTTTAATTTATCACGTGGTTAGTCTAATTTTCTTGATGTTTTTTCAATAAAGATTTCTATCAATTTCTTAGAATGGGGTTTATGATCATATATCTTTTGTATTTCAACTAGCTGCACAGACCTCACCATTACACCATCTCCTACATTCAACCGTTCTACATAAATGATTCCCAACTTATCAACTATATAGAAACATAACTTCAACATCTTGAATCTCTCCTTGAAGTATTTTTTTCCTCTAAAGATGCATCGGTACTAACATAGGGTGTCAAATTTCTAAATCTTTGTAAGACCTCATTTTCACTTCAAACAGCTAAACTCATGCATATCCACTCTGGAATTCTAAACTATCAGTACTGCAGCCAAGTTTAGTGTTAACATGATGGTCATTAGTTTTTCTATTCGGTTCATATATCTATGATTATGTGACTGTCTATACACTTCCAATTTGTAACGAAATTTTCATAATGAACCTGTACCTCTGCAAAGTGGGTTTCCAAATCCAAATAGGCCCTGATTCTTTCATTGGGACGCGTGTTCGTGCAATTAAAGAGGAAGTCTCAAGAATGGTGGATGCATATTTAGGGAAGCTTCAGCACAGTGCTGAGGAATGTGAAGGCAGTGGGGTAATATTTGTGCCTGTTTACGAAGAAAATAATGTATTGCACTTGCTTTTGACAAAAGCAAACTTGAGTAGTGTACCTGTGAAAATGAAAAAGTAGTTATCATTTCTTGATATCAAAATGGTCATATTGTATAGGTTGTCATCGAAGTCAAGATTGTCGTTGGAGCTCCACTAAAGGAGGTTATTGTACAAGAAGCTATAGCTTCAAATGCAACATGGGTTGTCCTTAACAGGTGCAATTTGCTTTAAGATGTCTTACGAGTTTTCATATTTTACCTCTCTTCTATTATTTCTCATATGGTTCATGTTTATGAGTGAAGTAATTATTACAGGAAGAAAAGATAACAAAGAATGACTCTAAATTGTAACGCTTGTTTTGAGCTATCAAAACCACTTCTTAGATTTTACTTCTTGTCAAATCCTCAAAGGAAAAGTTGATTTTGCCATTTGAGTATACATCATAGATTGAGTTCATAGATTTGAAATTATTCAGTTTGATGTACTGATTGCAACAAATGGTGTTTGTCTAATTGAGTTGAAGCAAATTGGATGAAATAGAAATAAGATTACCAGATCACTAAATGTTGATTTACGCTATTTTGTTTACACTAATATAAATAGTCATTGGGAAGAAAACCATATGAACAATTTGGTGTTTTCTATCATCTGGAATTGAAATTGTAGGAATTTCTGTTAGACATAGATGTCAAAGCTGATTTTTACAATGGTGATTAAGATTTCAAAGTGACAAGGAATTTGGAAGGTATTAGTGTAATGCTAATACAGATATCGAGTGTCATTTCAGTGAGTTCTTTAATCCTTGTTCTCAAGATTGCAAAGGTTGTACGAAAGTGGATTTTATTTGTATTGATTGGTATAGATGTTACTAGGACCTCTCTGTCAATTTGCAATAAAAGAAAACAACTTTACAGAGAGAGTTTTTCTCACAAGGTCGATGTGCATATGCTGTTAAAATGTTCAGATTGTAAAAGAGGCCACAATTATATATCTATATAAAACCTTAAAATTTGAAGTATGTTTTAGCCCAATTGCATGCTCCTCAATAGTTTCCAAATGTTTGCTTTTGTCTGCTTACAGTTTCCATAGATCATATAGCATTTCTCACTGGGAGCTGCTAATTTGCTATTAACAGGCACCTAAAAAAGGAACTAAGGTTTTACCTTAAGCACATACCTTGCAAAGTTGCTGTGACCCTCGATAACTTTTCTCTGAAAGTCTTGAGGCCTTCTTATTCTGACAAAGCTTCAGCTACAGATAATATTGAGTTTAAGTTGTTTTACACACTGTCCAAGCTCGTTCCACTGATACCTGCCGAGTATTATCCTATCTACCATGGATCTACTAGTTCCCAAGGAAGCTCTGGTAGTGATAAGAGCAGCTTTGCATCATCCGTGACCTCCAAATCAAAGGACCAACAACAAGAATTTGTATCAAATTCTCGTCCGGAGAAACAAGGTTAGAGATGTTACTTGTGGTTCTGTTATAAGGATCATTACTATGAGGCTTTCATCTGTATCTGCTGAGTTTACAAGATAAGATCTTTTAAACATCACTGTAATAATCGGAATGATTTTTAAACTACGGAGAAGTGCTTGTGCTCCCACTTGCTATTTCTGTACGAACACTGTCGTCTGCCTTTAACACAATTTTGTTGATAGTCTCTACAGATATCTATGCTAAAAGTACAGATAAGTATGATAATCCTCCCCCAGTGAAGCTAAAACAAAGTGATTCTGGTTTTTCTGTTCCTTACACTGCTAACAAGATTAACTCGAAGCTGAATACAAAGGAATCCAAGTTTTTGGAGATACAGATTGTAGCAAATGCTTCTTTGTATGGTGATTTAAGCAGAGAAGGTATGTATGAAGTTTGATAGACAAAAAGAGGTCTTAATGTTAATTCTATGTGTTTGTGACTTAAATGAATGATGCTCAGATACTGATAAGGAAGTGGCTACAGAATCTCATGATTCTTTCCTCACAATACAAAAGCACAGAAATCTGCAGTTGGAGTCTCATGAGATGAAAATGCAACCGGATTGGAAGGGATGGAAGTATTCTGAGATACAGACTGCAACAAACGATTTCTCTTGTGATAATTTAGTGGGAGAAGATGAATACGGGTTTGTATATAAAGGTCGGCTGAAGGATGGACAGCTCATTGCTGTAAAAGTGATGAATGATGCGAATAAACGAGGTTTTTCAGAATTTCATTCACAACTATGTGCCCTAAGCTTGGCGTGTCACAAGAATATTTTGATGCTTCTTGGTTATTGTCACAGAGAAAACACTAATATCTTGTTGGTATATGAGTATATCTTCGATAGGTCCCTGGAGTGGCATTTATTTGGTAAGCAAACAAGATTTCTATATCGGATTACTTGTTCTTGAATGCAAGCTATTCTCTCCTCATCTGTAATGCAGACAATACAGAACGTGTTCTTGAGTGGCACCAGAGGCATGCTATTGCTGTTGGAATTGCAAAAGGGTTGCGTTTTCTGCATGAAGAGTGTCGAGGAAGTCCTATTCTTCACCGCGACATGAAGCTGACCAATATCTTTCTCACACCTGAAGGTGTCCCCTTGGTATAGAATCAAGCCTTTTACTGTTTTCAAGGCTATAACTTGTTGAAGATTGTTATCATATTCAGTCTGTATGTGCAGCTATCAGACTGCGGCCTTGCTAAGTGGAAAATGAATAAGCACGGAGCCTCTGAGTGGGTATTTATACACCTCCTACGCGTTGGTGGTTGTTTTTAATTAAGACAGGTTGTTTGGCTTTCTTGCAGATATGCTGCACCTGAGTATGCAGAGAATGGTATTTGTTCTGTAAAAACTGATGTCTTTGCATTTGGGATTATTTTGATACAACTGATATCAGGACGGAGAGGTGTCGACAGAGAGTGGGTACGGCCCTCTTTCTTACCTCTACATTTCAATTACGATGAGCCTTGCTCATCATCATGTCTTGCTACCTGTACAGGCTAGGCAGTTAATCATGTCACTTAAACTAGATGAACTGGTTGATCCTCGTCTTGGGGACTCGTATGGCATGTACGAATTGTACCAAATGGCGAGAGTTGCTTACTTGTGCATTCAGAATAAATCTAGCATTCGCCCCACCGTGGGAGAGGTAAACTAAGCAACCTAACCTTTTAATCTATGAATGCTCCATTCACACTAGCTATGATTTTGTGTAGGTGTTGCTCATTCTTGAGGGAGAAAATGATCGTCTGCGCTAACGTGACGATATTATTAATGGAAGCATGGATGGCATCTTCATAGTTGTTTCAATAATACTCACACTTGTATGCAACATACATGGCTCTACAGTCTAGACTAGACTTTGAGCAATGAAAAATTCAGATTTCTTTCATTTCATGTATATAGTCGTACGAAAATTACCATAGTAAAAAGATATGGTTACTTTACGGTATGTAGGAGATTTTCTAGCCTTCTTGCAAGATTCAACTCATTCTTCATCAAATAAATTCTGGGTTCAATTTGGAGTCGAGATTCTCTCAATCCTTTGAGATTATCAAGTTTGAAGTATCAAGTACTATATAATTTTAAGTATCAATATGGAGAGGGCAGATTTAATCATATGTTTCATTGTAGAGAATTAGAGAAGAAAGAAATAGAGTAGAGAAAAATTAAAGCGAAATGAACACATTTTACCTCCTTTGGTTGAGATGAGAAAGAGGGAGGAAGTTGGTCTATTACTCATTTGGGTAAAGTAAAAAATATTTATACTCATTTCTTATATAACACTACATCTACCCACGAAGACTAAATTATCCTTGCTTTTTGAAAAATATTACTCTCTCCCCAATCATTTTCAGGTGGATTTATAAATTTCTATGCAACAAATGATTGATTTTTTGATAAAAACAACTATCTTTGAAAATGATTGTCCGATCATGTGTCCGATCACGGTCCAATCGATCGGCACAATCCCGATAGGACACGTGCCTTATCATGTTCCATATCATGTGCTCGATCGGTCGGACACATCCATATCATGTGCCCGATTGATAGGACATACTTTTGTGTGAATAAATGTATCACTGTGTGCCTATCATCTTTTTCACTGTGCCTTATCACGTGTCCGACCGATAGGGCACACTTTCTCGTGAATAAATGCATAAGTGTGTCATATCACCTTTTTACAGTGTTCCCTGTCACGTGGCCGATCGATAGTACACATTTTCTCGTAAATAAATGAATAAGTGTGTCCTATCACCTTTTTGCAGTGGTGCCCTATCACGTGTCCGACCAATAGGGCATACAAGCGACACGTGCCGATCGATCGGCTCACGTTATAAATTTTTGTGCAATCATACAAACTTACTTTCAGGTGAGAAAAATAAAAAAAGTGGGGGTATTTTCGACATTCTAGATATATAGTGGATAACTTTTATATAGTTAGTTGTTATAGTGAAATTGATAAAGTTGTATAATTCCATGAAAAAAAATGGCGGGTCCCCTCGATTTTTCTTTCTCTTCAAATATGAGAAGAAAGTGAAAAGAATTGACAATTCTATTCTCTTAAAAAAAATTAGCTAAGCTCCATATATTTTTGAATAAGGACATTTATTAATTAAAGATAGTTATCTCTTCTCACTTTCTATACAATCAAACAAAGAAGAAAAAGAAAAAAAATCTTTCTCTTCTATTTCTTCCTTTTTTTTTCTTACCAAATAATATATTAAATTCACTATATTTCTCATATTTTTTTTCTCTTTACTTTCTTTCTCTATCTATTTATTTCCTCTCATTTTCTCATCTGAACACTCGAAAATACTACAAGTTAGAGATTCCAACAATTGTTGTAATTCCAATTCAATAAAAATATTCATTCTACACTTATGTACTTATTTAATTACAAGTGAATTTTAGTTTAAACTAATTTTTTTATTCAAATATGCATAAGAACATGAAACAGTCATCTTTTTTCTCAAATTAACCGCTTTGATGCTAGGTGGTTATAAATATCTCGAATAATAAAATTAAATTTATCAGTTTATATAAGGAAACCGAAACAAGTCAAGTGGATAACGAAAAAAGGAAAACAAGACAAGTCAAGTGGGATGGATGGAGAAGAATATATTCGTTTAATGAAGTTATTAAATTATCAATAAACGAATATTTATTATTTTAGAAAGAAATTCTCAATATAAAACAAGTTAAATGCGTACATTAAACTTATTTTTTTTAATAACTTAGGTCGTAAAAACATTACAAATGAAAAATTTTAGTATTTGCTTTATTAAAAACATGTTAAAAATGTATATTTAATATATACTAATTAGAAAACAAGTCAAATTATTTAGTTTTAGAAAAACTCAATAGCTTTATAAAAGAAGGAAACTCATATACATGATAAACATGGATTTTATAGGTCTTAGAGAGCTTACATGTTGTTTATTTACTAAGAAAAATCATGATTGTACATGTTGTGTTTGCATAGTTCATCATTTTCGAAGATTATGCTACTTGGGTTGGTTTCTATTGATTTTTCAGGAGAATGAAGACCTATTTTGAAGAAAAGGGAAGTTGAGCCTTAAATTTCAGCTCGTTGGGGTCACGTGGCCGAAAACGGATCGAGATTTGGATAAGAAACGAGGGAGAACGAGCCAAAACAAAAACGGCGCGCAGCAGCAGAAACGGGACCGCGGTCCGATATTTGTACTGGACCGCGGTCTGACTTGTTCTGCCCCAAAAAATGAAACGGGACCGCGGTCCCAGCTTTGTGCTGGACCGCGGTCCGACCCTGTTTTCGCAGGCTATCCATTTTTTGACCCAGTTTTGACCTGGGTCACTATAAAAAGCCAAAACTTGAAGCCCTAGCCACCATAACTCACCTACCACACGAAATTTCACCCTTTTCACTCTCCAAAACCATTCCTTCTCTCCCAAACACCCAAAATCCTGCATTCTCCACCATTGAAGTTGATAATTGTGTGAAGATTAAAGAAGGAGTCAAGCAATCAAGATTGAAGACAAGACTTTAGGATTTGTTTTCATTTTCTTTTCCCCTTGCTTTCTCATGTCTTTAACTTGCTATGATTTGAGTATTTTGCTAATTAAGAACATGAGTAGCTAAATTCACTATTCTAGGGGCTAGACTTGATGAGTTTGTTTGAGAATTGATGTTTGCTAGATTTGCTTATGGTTAATCTACTCTATTTCTCTATGCTCTTGCTTTTAATGATAGTTTGAATGATTGATCACCATTTAAATTTATATATGGAACTAATTCGATAAACGAGAGTTGAGAATTAATTCTAGATTAGGAGGATAGAGCACCTCTTTCCAATAGGCCGAAAGGTTGCGGGATACGGGTGAGGGCAATAGACTCGAGGGCTTTTGGGAGTTCTAGGTTTCGATAAATTGGAGACGATAGTCTTAATCTAGAATTCACGGTCTAAGTTCACCGAGAGGTAGTTAGGCTATATCCGACGTCGCTCATAACTAGATGTAATTAACCGTAGCAAACTCAAGTAAGCTAGATCCTTGTTCATATCATTAGTGTCTACCCCTAGAATATCTTCTCTTGAATTTTCATCAATTTAGCTTTCTTTATTGCCCTTAGCTTAGATTTATTTCAATTATTGCGTAGGATTAATCACCCCGCTAAGTTTTCATCGTCTAGATAGAGTTTAAGCATCCGAATAGGAGTAGTTACACGATTAACCGCATAGTCCTTTGGGATACGACCTTGCTCACCACCTATATTCCAACACCCCATACACTTGTGGGTAGAGGTCTAAATAGGACACGATCAAGTTTTTGGCGCCGTTGCCGGGGACTATTGAGTTTATTTGTGTGATATTTTGAAACGGTGCTTGATTCTAGTTTAGACATTTATTTTCCTGCATTATTATTATTATTATTATTATTGGTGTTTGAAGTTAGATCTTTTGTGGTTGATAGGTGCATGAACACAAGGTCTAAATGTTTGCCATACGACCCTTTGAACCCGAAAATCGAGGCCTTTGTCGACGCAACCGAGGTGAGGCAAGAAGGCACCAACAATTACCTCCCCAAATGGAGGGACAAGGTGGAGATGTCATTCAACAACTCCAAGAGCAATTGAGATTGGTTCAAGAACAACTTAGGAACCAAGAGGCAGAAAGGAATCGGGAACAACCCCCTCCACTCACAAATGTGTTTCAACCTACCATTCAACGAGGGGCCCGCATGGTCCGGGTATCGATGAAAACAACTTTGAGATCAATCCGGGACTCATATCTATGATCTCGAACAATCAATACGAAGGTCGTCCGATGGAGGATCCTAATGCTCACTAGCTACATTCTCGGAGATTTGTAGCACGGTGAAGAAGAACGGAGTGCCGGATGGAGCTCTTAAAATCAAACTTTTTCCTTTCTCCCTCTGTGACAAAGCTAAGACGTGGCATCAATCATTGGAACCAATTGCCACTTGGGAAGAAATGATGCAAAGATTCCTTCTCAAATTCTTTCCTCCGGGGATGACCATGAAGTTGAAGGCGGAAATCACCCAATTTCAACAATTGGATGGAGTGACTTTTTATGAGGCATGGGACCGATTCAAGGAGATGCTTTGAAAGTGTCCCAATCATGGGTTTGATCAAGACACTAAGGTATGCTTGTTTTATAATGGATGCAAGGGGGATATGTAAAGACTAGTGGATGCGGCCGCGGGAGGAGCATTGATGAGCAAGAATAGTCAAGAAGCCTTGGAAATCATTGAGAATATGGCTACAAATTCTTATCAATGGCCCGGAGAGAGGACAATCTTGAAGCCGGCGGCTTCAACTTCTACTTCGAGCTCGGATCCGATAGCTTTGTTGGCCGCTCAATTGACCGTTATAAATAGTAAGATTGATGCTCTTTCCCAACCCAAGAGTGGAGTTATGCCGGATCCCCAACTCCTTGTGGAGGATGTGAACTACATTAACAACAACCGAAATTAGGGTAATCTTCGTCCTCAACAAGGGGGTTACCAAAATAATTACCAAGGAGGATATCAAGGCCCAAGGGTGCATCCAAATCTCTCATATGGGAATCCAACCAACTCCATTCAACCACCTCCCGGATTTTCGGTCATCAACGGAGTTATTGACCAAGAGAAGAAGCCTAATCTTGAGGATGTGTTGCTTAAATTCATGATAATTTCTCAAACAAGGATGGAGAAAGCCGACTCAATTATAGAGGCTCAAACTACTCAATTGAAGATGATAGAGAATCAATTGGGACAAATCTCCAATACCTTGAGTGCTCAACGTCAAAAAGGGCAATTCCCAAGCAATACGGTGACGAATCCAAAGGAGGATTGCAAGGCGATAAACCTCCAAAGTGGAACTTCATATGAAGGCCCAAAAATGCCGGTTGAGGAAGATAGTCACAAGAAGGATGATAGATCATCTAAGATGGGGGAGAGCCAAATTCCAAGTGGTGAAACTACCAAGGCTACAAATAAAGACAAAGAGAAGAAAGCCATGGAAGAGCCATCTCCATATCACCCACCACCTCCTTATGCGCCTCCTATTTCATTTCCACAACGGTTGAAGAAAAAGAATGTGGAGGAGCAATTTACCAAATTCTTGGAGATTTTTAAGAAGATACACATCAATATCCCTCTTGTAGAAGCTTTGCAACAAATGCCCAACTATGCAAAGTTCTTAAAGGAAGTGGTGGCCAAGAAGAGGAAATTGGCGGAATTTGAGACGGTTAATCTCACCGAGGAGTGTAGTGTCGTCCTTCAAAGGAAACTACCTCCCAAGTTGAAGGATCCCGGAAGCTTCACTATTCCATGTGACATTGGAAGAGACAAGTTTGGGAAAGCCTTTTGTGATCTTGGAGCTAGCATCAACTTGATGCCTCTTTCTATTTTCACTAAGCTCGAGATTGGAGAGATAAAGCCAACCACAATCGCCCTCCAAATGGCGGATAGATCTATATCTTATCCAAAAGGGATTGTGGAAGATGTGTTGGTTAAGGTGCATAATTTCATCTTCCTGGTGGATTTTGTTGTATTAGATATGGCGGAAGACAAGGATATACCTCTTATCCTTGGGAGGCCATTCCTTGCTACGGGAAGAGCACTAATTGATGTGGTAGAAGGCGAGCTTACTCTCCGAGTGAATGATGAAAGCCACACATTCTCCATTTTTAGAGCCCTTAAATTTCATGATGATGATGAAGGAATGAAGGAAATTGAAGAATCCAAAGTGTTGAAGATGGTGGAGTCTTGCATAGATGTGAAGGAGTTTCAAGCTCCAAGGGACCCATTAGAGGAGTTCTTACTTAACTCCTCTCCATCTCATTCTCTTGTTGGGAACATGGTCAATGGTGAACAAGTTGATTACTCCACTTTTGTGAGTTATGTGCAAGAAATTCTCAAGCATGAAGCTTGCTTCATGAAGCTCAAGGATGAGGAGCAAGAGGAAGAAGAGGAAGACAAGAAGACTCTCACCCTCAAGTTGAAACCCCTTCCTGAGCATCTCAGATATGCTTTCCTTGGTGAAGACAAGACATATCCGGTAATTGTATCATCCTATCTCTCTCCTATTGAACTTGAAAGTTTGCTTAGAGTCTTGAGGGAATATAAGTCGGCTATAGGGTGGTTAATTTCGGATTTAAAGGGAATTAACCCCTCAATTTGCAGGCATAAGATTTTGATGGAAGATGAGTATAAACCTAAAAGGCAAAATCAAAGAAGAATAAATCCGATAATGCAAGAAGTGGTTAGGAAGGAAGTCTTGAAATTGTTAGATGTCGGGATTATTTTTGCCATTTCGGATAGTGAGTGGGTTAGCCCAACTCAAGTGGTTGCTAAAAAAGGGGGGATGACGGTTGTGAATGATGAGAAGAATGGTCTTATTGCTACTAGGGTAGTAAATGGGTGGAGGATGTGTATTGATTATAGGATGTTGAATGCCGCCATTAGGAAGGATCATTTTCCCCTCCCTTTTATTGATCAAATGCTTGATAGACTAGCCGGCTTTGAGTTTTATTGCTTCCTTGATGGGTATTCGGGTTATACTTGTCCTTATGGTATCTTTGCTTATCGACGCATGTCATTTGGTTTATGCAATGCCCCGGCAACTTTTCAAAGATGCATGATGTCTATTTATCATGGATTAATTGAGAATGTGATGGAGGTTTTCATGGATGATTTCTCGGTTCTTGGTAATTCTTTTGATCATTGCTTGCATAATCTTAACCTTGTTTTGAAGAGATGTGAAGACACCAACCTTGTCTTAAATTGGGAGAAATGTCACTTTATGGTAAAGGAAGGGATTGTGCTTGGGCACAAGGTGTCTTCTAGCGGATTGGAAGTGGATCGGGCAAAGGTTGTTGCCATTGAAAAATTACCACCACCATCTAATGAGAAAGCCGTGAAGAGTTTCTTAGGGCATGCCGGGTTCTATAGGCGATTTATCAAGAATTTCTCAAATATTTCAAAGCCTTTGAGCCGCTTGCTTGAGAAAGATGTTAAGTTCGAGTTTGGGGAGGATTGTTTGAAGGCCTTTGAGTGTCTTAAGAAGGCATTGGTGAGTGCTCCCATATTGATAGTGCCGGATTGGAGTCTACCCTTCGAGCTCATGTGTGATGCAAGTGATATTGCCGTAGGGGCGGCTTTGGGGCAAAAGAGAGACAAGATCTTCCGGGTGATCTATTATGCGAGTAGAACACTTGACAAGGCTCAAGCCAACTACACCACAACCTTGAAGGAGCTACTTGTCGTGGTGTATGCATATGACAGGTTTCGACCTTACTTGGTTGGAACGAAGTCCATTGTTCACACCGATCATGCCTCCATTCGATATCTATTTAACAAGAAGGATGCAAAGCCTAGGCTTATTCGATGGCTCTTATTACTTCAAGAGTTTGATATAGAAATTCGGGACAAGAGAGGATGCGAGAATGTGATTGCCGATCACCTCTCTCGAATTGAAGGCCCGGTGGAAGGAGAAGATCATGGAGTTCCTATTAATGAAAACTTCCCGGATGAGCAAATATTGCAAGTGCAAGCTACTTCTCCATGGTATGCGGATATAGTCAATTTTATTGTTTCCGGTGTTAAACCTCCGGACATGTCAAGCTATCAAAGAAAGAAGTTCTTTCATGATGTCAAGTTTTATATGTGTGATGAACCTTTCCTCTACCGGAAATGTGCCGACATGGTGATTCGGCGGTGTGTAGCACAAGAAGAATGGTCTTCCATCATTCATTATTGCCATGCCTCCCTTAGTGGAGGCCACTTTGCAGCCAACCGCACGGCCATGAAGGTACTTCAATGTGGTTTTTATTGGCCAACTATTTACAAAGATTGCTATGCCTTTGTGAGTGGTTGTGATAGATGTCAAAGAATCGGTGAAATTTCTTAGAGACATGAGATGCCTTTGACCAACATTATAGAAGTGGAGCTTTTTGATGTTTGGGGGATTGATTTCATGGGGCCTTTTCCCGCTTCTTATGGTTTTCAATATATCTTGTTGGCGGTGGAGTATGTGTCGAGGTGGACAGAGGCTATCCCCACTCAAACAAATGATGCTAAAGTTGTGTTAAAATTTGTCCAAAAGCACATTTTGTCGAGATATGGAGCTCCTCGTGCTTTGATAAGTGATGGAGGAAGCCACTTTTGCAACAAATGGGTTGCCAACCTCTTGACCAAATGTGGAGTGAAGCATAGGATCACCACCGCCTACCATCCACAAGCCAATGGGCAAACCGAGCTTGCCAACCGGGAGATCAAGCAAGTTCTAGAGAAAACGGTGAGTGTCAATCGAACGAATTGGGCGATGTTGCTTGATGATGCCCTTTGGGCATATAGAATGGCCTACAAGACACCTCTTGGAATGTCCCCATATCAAATGGTCTTTGAGAAATCGTGTCATTTGCCGGTAGAGCTTGAGCACAAAGCATATTGGACGGTCAAGAAGTTGAATTTTGACTTTAAAACCACGGGTCAAGCGAGGGTTCTCCAACTTAATGAATTGGATGAGTTTCGGTGTGAGGCCTTTGAGAACTCAAGTCTTTATAAGGAGGGGATCAAGATATTTCATGATCGGTTGATCAAGAAGAGGGAGTTTGCCCCCGGAGATGAGGTCTTGCTCTTTAATTCTCGTCTTTCACTCTTTCCCGGAAAGTTAAAGTTGAAGTGGTCGGGACCTTTCGTTATTGGTCAAGTGATGAAGAATGGATCGATGGAATTGATTGGCCATGATGGAGCCCCATTTCGTGTTAATGGTCAAAGAGTGAAAGCTTACTTTAGGCCGGAGCAAAGGAAGGAGATAATGGTGATCTCCTTGGACTATCTCCCTCCTCAAAATTAATCCGGTGAGTTTGCAACAATCTAGCACACTTCCTTTATTCAAACTTACTTTCCCTTCATGCTCAATAAGTTTGGGGGGAGGGAGTCGTGTCTTGATTGTCTCTCTTTTAATGCTTTTTATCTTTAGTTTGTGTGTTTACTTTTCTTGTTTTGTTTCTTTTAGTTTGCTTGTCTCCTAGTGTTTTGCTTCTTCATGTTTGGTGCTTGCTTATATGGTTTTGTTGATTTGTTGATGAGGCTAATGATGAGATGCTATGGTTTGTGTTGAGAAAATGTTGTTTATGAGTCTTATATGAAGTCTTGAGCATGCTTTAGCCATTTTTAGAGATTTGACCTTTTTGAGTTTGAAATCAAAGAGCCTTTGTGAGACTTGAGCTATGACTATCACATTTTATGGTCGATCTCCTTTCTTGTGTGATTTTGTTCGGGCTTGCATGTTGATCTCTAGAACTTGCCATGATATCTTCCTTGAGGTTGCGTTTGTAAGTCGACTAAGAGATGATCTTAGGCCATGCTTCATAACTACACGTACCAAAAGAAGTGACCCAAGCATGAATATCCTAGTTCACCCCTTTTGAGCCTTAACCATTTTCTTTGATCTAGCCTAATGGGAAGGGATGTGAGCTTAAGAGACTTGGAGGTGTAGGTTTTTGAAAAATGATGAATGAGTAAAAATGAAAAATGTTATCTTGAGATACAAATGTTGAAAGTGTTCAATTGTTGGAATTATGTGCACCCACATGAGAATGAAAAAAAATAAAAAATAAAAAAAAGTGGTGCTAAAAGAAAAGAGATGTAACTTGGGTTAGAGAAGAGCTTAATGTCAAAGATGAGCTAGTTGGAATTGTGGGAATGAAGATAAAAGATCATATGAAGTGATGAGTATATGATATGAAAATATTACATACAAATTGGGTTATATGAGTCACTTTAGCCAAATATTCCTCACCCTTCCAAAGAGCCAACATTACAACCCTTATCAAAGACCTTTGTGATCTTAGTAAGAACTTACATTGTGCGATGGAGAGGTTAGACGATTGACAAGCTTATGGTAGATTGCATATTTGACTTGAATTGAGTGTAAACACGTCCCACATAATTAGGGGTGTAACGGTTCGGTTCGGTTCGACTTTTTATGTATTTTAGGAACCGAACCAAACACATAGAAATGATTCGGTTCGGTTCGGTTTGATGGATTTTTCAATATCGGAACCGAACCGAACCGAACCGCTTATAAATGGTTCGGTTCGGTTCGGTTCATCGGTTCACTTTTTTATTTTTTTATTTATTTTTTAAATCTTAAATAATGCAAGAATAATAGTTTATAAGATGTCACTCATTCCGAACTCATAAGTATAGAGTTGTTACTTCTTTCTCTTCATTTGTATAGAATAGAATTGATCTAAACTTAAATCTAATATCTAAATCCAACAATATTCTCATATAAGAAAGACAAATATTAAATAAAAAATTAAAAAATAGGATATTAGTTCGGTTCGGTTCGAATCGTTCAAAAATTCTTGAAACCGCGAACCGAACCGAATGTAAACGGTTTCTAAAAAAATAAATCGAACCAAACCGCGAAACCGAACCGAACCACATTTTTCGGTTTGGTTTGGTTCGGTCCGACCGGTTTCACGATTCGGAGCGGAACCACTTACACCCACTTGAGAGTGAGCGATTGGTTTACCCTTTTGTGAGGATTTTGAATTCAATTTGGCCAAGCTTTGATAATTGTTGGTGTATGCAAGAGATGGATTATGGGATTTATCTACAACTTATTTTTGTTTAGAAAATTTGAAGCCTCTATAGTCAAAGTGTCGTTTTTCCATGTTTGTTTACCTTCGTCTTCTTCTTCTTTTTGTTGTTCGAGACGATCAACGGTTTAAGTTTGGGGGGTTGACAAACATGGATTTTATAGGTCTTAGAGAGCTTACATGTTGTTTATTTACTAAGAAAAATCATGATTGTACATGTTGTGTTTGCATAGTTCATCATTTAATTATGCTACTTGGGTTGGTTTCTATTGATTTTTCAGGAGAATGAAGACCTATTTTGAAGAAAAGGGAAGTTGAGCCTTAAAGTTCAGCTCATTGGGGTCACGTGGCTGAAAACGAATCGAGATTTGGATAAGAAACGAGGGAGAACGAGCCAAAACAAAAACGGCGCGCAGCAGCAGAAACGGGACCGCGGTCCGAGATTTGTACTGGACCGCGGTCCGACCTGTTCTGCCCCAAAAAATGAAACGGGACCGCGGTCCCAGCTTTGTGCTGGACCGCGGTCCGACCCTGTTTTCGCGGGCTATCCATTTGTTGACCCGGTTTTGACCCGGGTCACTATAAAAAACCAAAACTTGAAGCCCTAGCCACCATAACTCATCTACCACACGAAATTTTACCCTTTTCACTCTCCAAAACCATTCCTTCTCCCCCAAACACCCAAAATCCTCCATTCTCCACCATTGAAGTTGATAATTGTGTGAAGATTAAAGAAGGAGTCAAGCAATCAAGATTGAAGACAATGCGTTAGGATTTGTTTGCATTTTCTTTTCCCCTTGCTTTCTCATGTCTTTAACTTGCTATGATTTGAGTATTTTGCTAATCAAGAACATGAGTAGCTAAATTCACTATTCTAGGGGCTAGACTTGATGAGTTTGTTTGAGAATTGATGTTTGCTAGATTTGCTTATGGTTAATCTACTTTATTTCTCTATGCTTTTGCTTTTAATGATTGTTTGAATGATTGATCACCATTTAAATTTATTCATGGAACTAATTCGATAAACGAGAGTTGAGAATTAATTCTAGATTAGGAGCATAGATCACCTCTTTCCAATAGGCCGAAAGGTTGCGGGATACGGGTTAGGGCAATAGACTCGAGGGCTTTTGAGAGTTCTAGGTTTCGATGAATTGGAGATGATAGTCTTAATCTAGAATCCACGGTCTAAGTTCACCGAGAGGTAGTTAGGCTATATCCGACGTCGCTCATAAATAGATGTAATTAACCGTAGCAAACTAAAGTAAGCTAGATCCTTGTTCATATCATTAGTGTCTACCCCTAGAATATCTTCTCTTGAATTTTCATCAATTTAGCTTCTTTATTGCCCTTAGCTTAGATTTATTTCAATTTTTGCCTAGGATTAATCACCCCGCTTAGTTTCCATCGTCTAGATAAAGTTTAAGCATTCGAATAAGAGTAGTTACACGATTAACCGCATAGTCCTTTGGGAGACGACCTTGCTCACCACCTATATTCCAACACCCCATACACTTGTGGGTAGAGGTCTAAATAGGACACGATCAATACATTAAAAAAAAGTTTTTTTATTTTTTGTTTATAATAAAACTATCTAAGTAGGTTTTCGGCAATGTAAGATTCGTGCAACAGAAAATGTTCTACCCGAAATCGAAGTTGTTGAATTAAATAAAGATCTCAAAACATTAGGTAATATTATCTCTAATTTACGCCACAAAAATGCTATGAATGTTCAAGATTTTTTTAGCTATCCTAGCGAGAATGATGCAACTATGAAATTATCAATGAATGAAGAAATTATTCAAACATTTTTTATGAAAATAATTATCATAAATGAGATGATAATACATTTATTCCAATTGTGCCATTAAAATGAGCAATAATTACCTAAAATAATTACTTGCTATTGCACAGTCAAAAAATTTCAGAAGTTGTCTATATTTTGGAGAAAGTTAACGATGAGATTAATTTTGGTTTAGGCGTGAAGAAAAAACAATAATTGTGGAAGGATATAATAATAAAAAATGATTATTATACTACTTATTGTAATTGTCTATTATATATTTTCTAAAATTAGTAATTATTACGAAAAAAGTTATTGTTTAATGAAGAATATTACTTTATGAAAAATTATTTTAACGAAGTTTAACTGCATTATCATTTAAGATACATGAGTAATATAATTAAATACATTGGACAAAATAATATACTAGTAAGTTTTAAAGAAAATGAAATGAATTTATAATTTTCTATGTTGAATAGGCGAATAGCTGCTACCGTTGTCAACTACCCAACTTGTCGTCTTATGAATAATATGCTAATACAATAAAGGGTGAAATCCTATCAAATATGGGAGTGAATATATAATTCAAAACAAAGGCTCAAATGCGTTCGACAATGGCGGAAAAACCAGAATAAACAGCTTTTCGTCTCTTCCGCGGTTGAGAAATGGGCAGCTCTCTAATGCTGAATATTCTCAGAATATCTCAGAAAATATACTTTCACATATTCCTGATTCCTTTCTCCAACGTAGAGACATACATGTTTCTGGATTTTGTTAAGCAGGCGATAATCTCACTCGTCCGACGTCCTTCGGAACTGAATTTGATTGGGTGGGCTCTCGCAGTCTCGTTCTCGGCCCCATTATTCTGTTTTCTCATCACTTCTCAAATTGGCTCGATATATGTGCTCCATAATTTAGCACTACCAGTCAAGGCAGTTCGATTTTTCTGAACTCCACATGCCTTCGGATATGGAAAGCAGTAAAGATAGTTACCTGGATAAACCGCAGATGCGTGCGCGTATCTTGATTGTCTGTGACGCCACTAAAGATCGGAATCATCACGAGTTCAGGCATACGATTCATAATATCCGGATGCGTGGCGGCATCGTGCATCCGGGAGATACAATTAGGGTTTTTGGAGTGCTCCATAAAGTCTTGCATCCGAGTAAGTCTGTTTTCGCTTGTGATTGGCAAAATCAACATTCTCAAATATATTCAGTTAATGTGATTTTGTGTGTATGTTTATTGGTTTTTATGTTTTAATCATATGCAGTGGGTTATAGTATGGGAGTGGCTCCTGAGAATTTCCTAGGTGCAACACATGCACGTGCAGTGGTAGAAGAAGTCTTGAAAAGGGTTGATATGTATGTGGGAATGCTTCAGTACAGTGCTGAAGAATGTGAAGGAGAAAGGGTAATTTATACAGACCTTTTTGTCCACTTCTGTTTGCAAGTTTGATGGTGTTTCTCAGATTACAAACACAGTTTCAGCATAATTTCTCTTCAATACTTAGTTCTTTTGTTTTCATCACGACTCGGATCCTCCGTAGTGTAGGTTGACATTGAGGTTAAGATCACTGCTGGAACTCCTTTAAGGAAGGCTGTCATACATGAAGTAACCACTTCTAATGCAGCTTGGGTTATATTTGACAGGTAGCATTTGTTCTTGATCATTTGAATCAAATGTGGACATTTTTTTTTCATTATTCCAATGGGAGTTTATGTTCATACAACTGCATTATAGTTGGATAGCTGAGAGTATTAGATTTACAGGCCTCTGCGGAAGGAATTAAGGTATTACCTCAAACACATTCCTTGCAAGGCTGCACTCGTGCTGGATAACTTCACGCTGCAAATTTTGGAACATGAGCATTCCAATAAGGAAACCGAGCATTTTGACAGCAAGCAATTTTACTCGCTTTCCAAGCCTGTCCCACTACCACCAGGTAGCGATAATGAATACGAGCAGCAGCCACTCAACACTATCAACGACAATGGATCTATGCCTTCTATGGAAAGCTCAGACACGGCTAATAGCATCTGGCTGTCTTCATTCACATCAAACTCCAATGATCAGAGCATTGTCTCACAAAATGAAACTTGGCCAGATGCTAAACAAGAGGAATCAGGTTAGAGGATTCATTCTCTTTTTATATAACATAGATAAATCGTATTCTCTATCCAGTGCAAATGATTGTCAGCTTTCAATTGTAAGATACAATCAACAATATTCATCGCAACCTTGTGATTGTATTGAATGATGTCTGCAGGTAATTCCAGGCAGATTATTAAGAAATATGCCCCATTAATCCCAAACCAAAAAAGAAGGTCCAGTCGAAATAGATCCTCTAATGTACCTGACCTCTGCATTGCTTGTGGATTGAAGACGGAGTTGAACTCAGTGAAATATAGTTATTCTGAGATTCAGCTTGCAACCAGTGATTTTTCATCTGACAATTTACTAGGTGAAGGTGGATATGGTCTTGTATATAAAGGTAAGCTTAAGGATGGGCAGAACATTGCTGCAAAGGTGCGAAAAGAAGCGAGTACACAAGGGTTTGCAGAGTTCCATTCTGAAATATTTATCCTCAGCTTTGCACGCCACAAGAACATTGTGATGCTTCTTGGTTATTGTTGCAAGGAAAACCTTAATATCTTGGTCTATGAGTACATCTGCAATAAATCACTGGAGTGGCATTTATTTGGTGAGGAAACTTCGTATCATCACTTTTTTCCCCCTCACTCCCTCTCTCACAAACAGTCTCTTTCAGAAAATACCAATCAAGTTCTTGAATGGCACCAAAGACATGCTATTGCCATTGGAACTGCCAAAGGATTGCGCTTCTTACATGAAGAGTGTCGAGGAAGTCCCATCATTCACCGGGACATGAGACCAAGCAATATATTGCTGACCCATGACTTTGTTCCTATGGTAAAATCTTACACCCTTTGGACACAATTTGAGGATAAAAGGCCTTGTATCTCAAATTTGTGTTGAAATTTTCCATCAATAGCTGGGAGACTTCGGGCTTGCAAAGTGGAAGAGTGATGAGGATGAAATACAAACAAGAATTCTAGGCACTCTTGGGTACTGAGTGTTTTTTTTATTTATGCCAATGTTGTACGTAGTCAATATGATGCATGATTAACATGCATGTTGTTGTGTCGGTGGTTTAGATATCTAGCACCTGAGTATGCAGAGAATGGGATTGTTTCGGTACGAACAGATGTTTACTCCTTCGGTGTTGTTCTGATTCAACTCATCTCTGGACGCAAGGCAGTGGATTCAAAGAGAACAGGCAAGCAATCATCTCTTAGACAGTGGGTATGTATGTATGTATGTGCATTCTGGTCAATTTGATGTAGGGATGAGAGTAGTTGTTATCTAAGAGTTGGAAGATGGCATTTGCAGGCATTACCTCTAATCGAGAGACTTGCTCTGCACGAGCTTGTTGATCCTCGTCTTGACGAATCTTACAACACATACGAGATGTACAGCATGGCTAAGACAGCTTATCTATGTCTCCAAACTGACCCTGCTAGCCGACCATCAATGGCAGAGGTATATAAACCCTTTCCTGCTCTTTTTTCAAAATTTATCACCTTCGGAACTTCCATAGATGTCCGTGATTATAGGTGTTGCGCCTTCTTGAAGGGGAAATCGACCATTTTAACCACTTGCCGGAGCAGTTTATACCGCACTATACTAAGTGACGAGATGGTCGCAATAGTTGCATGCCTCCATATGATTTCATGATATATAATGGTGATATTTGTAATACATAGTTTAGTGTGAGCTGATTTTCTTGTCAAAATCAAAACAAAATTAGGTACCAAATCAGTTTTTTTTTTTTTTTTAAATTCAAGATTTCGACTGAATCCCTTGTGAATTGTAACGCATCACCGTAAGAAACATAGAAATCATGGTATAATTCAATATTTAATTTTTAAATAAAAACAACATTTTCTGCTTCAAATCGAAAACAGAGGATTGAAAATCTTTGAGAAAATTGCTTCAAAACCCCAGATTCAGTTATTTAATAATTGAAGGTGCTTCGTCCAACGAAACCCTTAACCAAATCCAGACACTACTGAATATGAATATGTCAATCCCATGACTTTTGAGTAAATCTGCAATTTATGTATTTGGAAACAAATTTTCAAGATTCCTTTTACAGATGATTAACTACGTACATCAAGACTGCTTTGTTTTATTACAGAAAAAAGTGCGACTCCAATTTCGTAGAGCATATTTAATCGTACCCAATAACTGTTCTTTCGAATTCGTACGAAAGATACCTATTCAATTTACGTAGAGATTTTGAATTTGTATGCTTTAAATTATAAAACTATTGGTCGTTATAATGTTTGGTATGTAAGGAATAACGACAAATATTTGATTCTCTACAACAAATATATATAAATCAAAATATCATCAATTGGGTCAAGTTGTACTTGTACATGCATGCATATATGACCCATATTACACTGGTGGGGATTTTCTATTCACTGTATGTCTCACTATATGTCCAACTCTCAAAGTTAACTAGTAATTCCGTAGTTACTTGAGTGAGACATAGAGTGAGGAAAGTGGAACATATAGTGAGACATAGAGTGGGATAGAAGATCCCCACTCATATTACACACAGTTGTTATTCTAGTATTTTTAAACTTTTGAACAAAAGAAGATTTAATTTTAAATATATATTTATTTATTACAAGTGTATAGAAAGAGAGGCGGGTCAAATAGAAATTATTACTTGTAGAATTGGAACACTCATATATCTCATATGAACACTTGGGTCCATTTTCATATAAAAAAAATTCATAAACTTGAAGTCTTTTGAGAAAGAAAGAAATATGAGAAAGAAAATAGGGAGAAAGAAATAGGTGAAAAAGATAGTGTATTTTGTATATTGTTTGGTTTGAGAGAAAGAGAAAAGAAATAAGAGGGAAGAGAAATGATGATATATACAAAAATATAAAAATACCCTTCAAATAAATAAAAAAGTAAAATATTATTAAAATTAAAATAATCATTTGCTTTAAATTTTTCTTTCTCTTCATTTTCTCTTCATATGTGATGCGAAAAGATTTTAAGGTGAGTCCAACAACTTTTTCTCTCTTCTTTTTCTTGTCTAACCAAGCGAGAGAAAATATTATTTTTTTCTCCTATTTCTCTCCTTCAACCAAATAAAGGGAAAATGTTATATAATATGGATTTCCCAACAAGTCTATTATCCTTTTAAAAGTCCATTAAAGATGAGAGTAATCCAAAAATATCAATTTAATATAGGAAGGACATAATAGATGTTTGAATTATGAATCAATCAAAAAATGATTGATCATTTTAGGCGCGTGTTGTCACTTAGTGCTGTTTGGTATTGAACTAACTAGTTTTGGCCAAATTGTTTTTAAGTTGCATAAGAGATTATCAGTTTGCCAAGCCTTGTCTAATATGTTATTCAAATTATTAGCTAAGAGCCAACGCTGGCTTCAACTTGAAAGCAAAACAACCTATATTGCGAAGAAGATGCATAATTATAACTAGACAGTGTATTTAATTAAAATGAAGACAATATAAAGGTGAGAGGACTCTTTTTTATCACTATGAAAACTCCACGTACTATCTAGTCACAATGTCACATCTCTTGTTTTTTAGTATAAGTTATCTGTCAGCATACTTGAATTAAAATTTAAGATATCTAAAATGATTATCATTTCTATAGGATATTCTACGAATATTTAAATCGACCAGAATTGAAATTATATTTAGGATAAACTTATCATTCAAATCAAAACTAGAATTGTCTTGAGTTGGTCCGCTAATTGACAGGTAACAATAAAGTCGAAGACAAATTTTGTTTACATGAAGTGAAATATAAAATTTTCTTATTGATAAAATCAAAAAATACCTTCAAGTTATAATCACATGACTTATTTAAAGAATTTGAGCAATCTAATTTGAAAATAATTCAAAACAAAAAATTGCTAAAATAACAAAGGTTATTTATCTCAAAATACACAAACTTTTATCAAATTTCAATTTTACACACAAACTTTAAAATTTGTCTATAAACACATGAACTATCAATTTGTTTAAAATTGCACATGAGTCAAAAATTTGGCGAAATCAAAGCTGACATGATATATTCCGGCATGACAGTCCAATCAGCATCAAACAAAAAGCCTGAATTTTTTGTATTCTAATAAACGCAAATTTTATAATAATTCTTATTTTGCACATGAATTTTGGATTTCATTTAAATTTACGTATAAACTTATAATTTCATTTTAATTTGTAAATAAAGTTTGAATTTCATTTAAATTTTGTTATAGAAACAAACGTACTTTTTTATGTGAAGTATGTCGGCTCCAAGAAATTTGTAGAACTAACAAATATAGTTATCGAGTCCAAATTTTTTTTATGTCGGGTACTTCTGTAAAAATTCAATCTCAACATATCCCACATAAATAAAAAGTTTGACTCGGTAACTATATCCATTAGTTCTATAAATTTTTTGAAGTCGACATGCCTACATAAAAAGTGCTCTCTCCATTCCATTAATACCGTCTCTTTTCTTTTAGGCACAAAGATTAATAAAATTTATTTATATGTATATTTTATGTGCTTTAAATTGTATTTAAGAAAAAATAACACGGTTTTCGCGGAATAGTTGGTGGGAAGGAATGACAGTTTATCCAAATTTCATTAAGGCATAATTGTGGCAATTGATTTTTTTAAGTTTTTTTTCATATTGTATTTAACGAAATAATCTAAATTTTCCAAAAAGTTAAAAATAATAATTTTCTAAGTTCGGAGCGGAACGAAATTGTGTGAGTGAGAAAACTTTTGAAGAGAAAATATATAAGAATGTGAGGGGGTGGTACGTAATGAGGGGCCCACCTCATTTTGAATGTAGAGTGATTTTTGTCATTAAATAATACAAGATGATATTAGTGGGACGGTCCGAAAAGAAAAACGAGATAGTATTAATGAGACGGAGGGAGTATATTTATTTAAATAAAATTCGAACTTTATTTACAAATTGAAATAAAATTTTAAGTTTATGTATAAATGCAAATGAAATACGAAGTTCATGTGCAAAATGAGAATTAACACAAGGTTTATGTATTTTAAAAAATAAAGAATTTCACTTTTTGTTCGGTGTTGACTGGATTGCCATTTGTGTAGACATGTCACGCCGAAAAATAAAATGTCAGCTTTGATTTTGCCGAATTTTTGATTCGTTTGCAAGTTCAAACAAATCGAAAGTTCATGTATTTACATGCATATTTTAAAGTTCGTGTGGAAAACAAAAATTTGACAAAAGTTTGCTTTTTTTGAGGCAAATAACTCAATAATGAAAGAGCCTTTAGGGTAAAAAAATAATTGAGTTCGGGCCTTCGAAGCACTACATCATTGCACAAAATTTTATGAGTTCAATTCGAAACGTTAATCCCGCTACCAAAGAGATATTATAATAGTGATTTTGAACTTTAATTCAAAAATTACGCTCATTTTAATTCTTAATGTCGACCATCCTTTGTTCGGTAATATCTGTCAATAGTTATATGCTCCTTATTTCACATCATTAATTTTAGAAATAAATTGAAATAAAACAAATTAAAATTCAAAGTAAACTAATCAAGGTTTAATGTGCAAACAAGTTTAAGACGCTCTTGTTAATTTTGTATCTTTAGAATTTAATTATTTATCTATTTACAGTTTCAAAAAGCACTAAAACTAGTACACATGATTTTCAGTGAATTTTCACGACTTTCCCATTCCAAAACTTAGTTTTTTTTATTTATTTATTATAGGAGTTAATCAGTAGAACGTAATATTTTTCATATTATTTATAATCGATAATAATTATCATATGAAACTGAAATTGTCCATCCACCAACAGCAAACTCAACTTTCTTATCGTTAATCTGGTTATGGAAACTTGCCAAATTTGAGATACAACGCAAGAATGAGAAGGTGGATCAAGAAAGTTGTAAAAGAGAATATATTTATTATTGTACTACTAAATAGCAAATTAAAAAAAAAAGGTTAACTCTTTATATAACTTACATGGATAAGTAGATATGATTTTTAGTCGGATGTAAAGCCCCAATTTTTCAAAACTTAACTAGGAACGTTACTTCATGCTTAACGTGCATATTTCAATTCTTTCAAAATATTTCAATGGAAAAGAATCATTTCGAAACTTAGGGTTTTTCTTTCATAGTCAGCGGAAGTCTTAAAAAAAACAAGTTCTCAAAAATATACACATTTCATGATAAAACTAGTTAATCCAATAATCAATTTCATAAATCCTTCCTCGTGTGACCATCACCACCAACACCTCTACGCATCGGCTGAGCCATTTTCTGAAAAATGTTAAAATAGTGGGTTGAGTACGACTACTCAGTGGGAGATGTACACATTTACCAAAATTATATATAACACCGATAAGACATGGAAAATTAGATCATAGAAAGAAATACTCGGCCATACAGACCGCTTGCACTTGTAATTTGGCCACACAGACCACATGAACTTTTACTTTGGCCACACAGACCACATGAACTTTTTCATAGAGGATCCGATTTCGAACCTAGGGTCCGATTTCGACCATTAACTTTCATTGAGGATCCGATTTCGAACCTAAGGTCCGATTTCGACCCTTGACTTTCATTTAGGATCCAATTTCGAACCCATCCTTTCATGCCTGTCAAAATCACATGAAATATCGAGCACAACATATAATAAAGATAAACGGTAACATTCACCACCTTAACTTGACTTTGAATGAATAACGAGGATATCAATGGATTAAGTCATGCACGCCAATCCTAACATGAAATAATTCAAATCTTAATGTCGTGATATGCATGAAACAATTAATCATTTTGTACATGGGATGCAAATAAGTATATCGATACTTACTTCTACTTCTCGTTTCTAAATAACTCCGAGTTCTAACGACTTATTCTAGTATTCAGCTTATAACATGACATACACAACGATACCTTATAGTTATTAGGTTGCAAACAATATCATATCTATATACTAGGTTTCTATGTTCTATTTTAACTCGTTCATAATACCTATTTTAAAAGAGTTCCACAGAACATGAATTCATTCCATAACTTCTAATTTTCTACATATAGATTCTTTAATGAGTCTAAATCATTCCAGATTTGGTTTCATATAAAAATAATAAGTCCTCGAAGAATCATAACCAAAACAGTACCTACTACATCGACAGAGGCGATTTCTGACCTGCTTACCTTTAACTATAAGCTTCAGGGACTAAACATACTTTAAAAATTCTAATATTTAACAAACATCTAGGGACCATACATAGGGATATCATATCAAAAATGAACCTTTGTTGGATAAGGGATGACTTCTGAAAAACATAGAACGTTTCAACCAAAATTCGAATACGAAAATGCATGCTCTGACTAACTACCCGGAAATTTGTATTAAACTGCTTTCATACACATAAGTTAAAAATACGAAATAAATATTTTTACAAACCCCAACGTGTGTGGAGTATTTAGGAAAAAGAATCAAGTCAAAATCAATTTTTTGGAGTGAGATATAAATATTTTGCTAAACCCTATCCCGGATGCATGGTTTATATTTTATATACTAGTATTTATTCTATCACTTACCGTATAAGACATTCAATCCTAGATAAATTAGGATATGGATAGACACAATTAGATTTTATCCTAAAATATGTATAACACTAATATAATATTTGTTTTATTCACAAAAAAAAAATTTAAATTATCTCCTAATAACTTATATAATATAAATTATTATATTCTTTCATTAATCCTAGTAGGTTCAGGAAATTCAAAATAAATTTATATAACAAAAATAATTTAATGAAAAATAACATAGATATTTTAATTTTCATTTTCATTTTTCTAAGGTGCGACTTACAGAACTAAACTCGTGATATTATGCATGAAATACAAATGCATTTTATTTATTTAATTTTAGGTAAAATTTCGGGGTGTTACAATCTCCCCTACTTATAAAATTTTCGTCCTAAAAAATTAATTACCTTTATCCATTAAATTTGGGTATCGTAGCTCCATGTTTTTTTCTACTTCCCATGTCGCCTCACTCGCATCATGTCTACTCCAGAGAACTTTAATTAATGACACTTCCTTGTTCCTAAGTTGGATAACCTTTTGGTCTAAGATGGCATTTGGCATCTCTTCATACGACAAATCTTTGTTCAGCTCCAATCCTTAATAACTGACTACATTGTTTGGATCGTGGACATACTTCCTCAAGTTTGCCACGTGAAAAACATTGTGAATGGATGTCAAACTTGGCGGCAGTGCCAACTCGTATGACACTTCTCCTTTTCTCTTAAGTATCTCAAATGGTCCAATGTATCGAGGTCTAAGCTTCCCTCTCTTTCCAATTCGCACTACTCCTTTCATTGGTGACAATTTGAGGAACACTTTGTCACCCTTCTCAAACTCTATATCCTTCATCTTCAAATCAACATATGACTTTTGTCTGTCTTGAGCTATCTTCATTCTCTCTCGAATCTTTGCAATTACTCCCACAGTTCTTTCGACGATTTCGGGTCGCGATCACATACAATACTGGTACGCTCTCCATGTAGCCTAACAATCTCATTTATATAGATTTGTGCTAACCGATCCATGTTGTCAGTCATCTTCATCGAAAGAAAATGAGACGATTTCATGAGTCTATCCACGATTACCCAAATTGAGTGATTTCCTTTTCGGGTTTTAGGTAATGCTACGACGAAGTCCATGGATATCTCCTCCCACTTCCATTGAGGTATATCAAGCGGCTTTAATAGGCCGGATGGTCGTTGGTGTTCAGCTTTTACTAGTTGGCAAGTCATACAACTCTCTATGAACTCTGCAATTGTTCTCTTCATATTCCTCCACCAAAAGTGTCTCTTCAGATCATGATACATCTTTGTCCCTCCGGGATGGACAGTGTATGGAGTGTTATGTGCTTCTTCTAAAATCTCCCTCATCAATGCACTCCCTTTTGGTACACAGATCCTCCTCTCGAACATCAACATCCCGTCTGCTGCAATCTCAAATCCCTTATTCTACCCTTCCAGAACTTGATCTCTTATCTTGCACAAAAATCTATCACTCTTTTGTGCTTCCCGAATTTGATCCCTTAGCAAAGGTTGGATCTTCATAGCTGCTAACTTAGTAGTAGTGTCTTCTGTCGACGGTACAACTTCAATTTCCATTTTTGCTAACTCTTCAATCATTCGGGAAGTATATAGGGCGGTCAAACTCCCTTTCCTGCTCAAAACATCAGCTACGACGTTTCCTTTTCCTGGATGATAATGAATTGTGCATTCGTAATCTTTCACAAGTTCCAACCACCTTCTTTGTCTCATGTTCAATTCCTTCTGTGTGAACAGATACTTTAGACTCTTGTGATCAGAATATATCTCGCACTTGCCTCCATATAGGTAATGTTTCCAAATCTTTAAGGCATGAACCACAACTGCCAATTCCAGATCGTGTGTAGGGTAATTCAGTTCATGCGTCTTTAGCTGTCTAGAAGCATAAGCTATGACCTTCCCATGTTGCATCAAGACACATCCAAGTCCTTGTTTTGAGGCATCGCAGTAGATTACATACCCTTCAGTTCCGTTAGGAATAGTAAGTACCGGTGTCGTGGTTAACTTCCCTTTCAATTTTTAGAAGCTCCTCTCACACTATTCATTCTACTCAAACTTGATCCCTTTTCTGGTAAGCTGAGTAAGTGGCCTTGCTATCTTTGAAAATCCTTCGATAAACCGCCGATAATATCAAGCTAATCCCAAGAAATTTTGAATTTTGTTTGCATTCCTTGGTGCCTTACAGTTATGAACTGCTTCGATTTTTGCAGGGTCCACCTCTATTCCTTGTGCAGTTACTACGTGACCAAGGAATACAACTTGATTAAACCAAAACTAGCATTTATTGAACTTGTCATATAACTTCTCGTTTCTTAAGGTCTCCAACACAATCCTTAGATGCTCTTCATGTTGGCTCTGATCTTCTGAGTACACTAATATATCATCGATAAAGACAATTACGAATTGATCCAAATATTGATGAAACACTCTGTTCATCAAGTCGATGAAAATAGCTAGTGCATTAGACAATCCGAAAGGTATCACAGTAAACTCATAATGACCACATCTTGTTCAAAAAGCTGTCTTCGACACCTCACTCTCCTTGGTCTTCAATTGATGATATCCAAACCTCAAGTCAATCTTTGAGAAGATTCCTGCACCGTTTAGTTGATCAAAGAGGTCTTCAATCATTGGCAATGGATACTTGTTCTTAATTGTCAACTTGTTGAGTTCACGGTAATCTATGCACATACGCATAGTTCTATCTTTCTTCTTGATGAAAAGCACATGCGCTCCCCATGGCGATACACTTGGACGAATATGTCCCTTGTCTAACAACTCCTGCAGTTGTATCTTAAGTTCCAGTAACTCCATCGGTGCCATTATGTATGGTGCTCTTGAGACAGGAGCTGCTCGATGAATTATATCAATGTTGAATTCTACTTGCTTATTTGGGGAAAGACTACTTAGTTCCTCAAGGAACACATCGGGAAATTCCCTTACCACCGGAATATCATTTATGGTTAGTTCCTCCGTCTTTGTGCTTGTAATATTCACCAAGTAGGCTTGACAATCCTTCTTCCTCATCATCTTGGTGGCCTTCATACAGTTATGATATGTGGTCCTCTCTTTCTCTTACTTCCGTAAAAGGAGAATTGATTTCCATCTGGTGTTGAGAAAACGACTTCACGGTCATTGCATTTGATAACTGCATCATGCTTGCTGAACCAATCCAACCCGAGTATGACGTCGAAGCCCTTCATCTCCAGGATGTACAAATCTGCTTTCAAGATCACGCGATCGATCTTCAACTTTACTCCTTTTACTCGACGATTTGCTTCCTTTGCCTTGCCTACTGGAAACCCGACCTTGCATGTTGCACCCTCCTCTTCGCATCTTTCGGCTACTTTGTCGTAAAATCTTTTTGATATGAAGGAATCCGATGCTCTGGAATAAAAAAGAAACTACGGCTATTTGGTTAAGTACTAAAATGTTTCCTGAGGTAGTCAAGTTTACTACCTATAATTGGATGCAATGATTCATATAATAGAACTAAAACGTAGTTGAAGACTGAGTGACATCGTCCTAAAATCATTCACAATTTGGATCTCCTCCTTGACGTTGCGGAAACATTCCCCTCATAGCCACCAGCAGCTGTGCATTGCTAAGGTTCTCTGGAGGGTTATTTTATGGCCCTCCACTACCATTGTTATTGAGTTGTCTTCTCGGAGGCATCTTCCTATTGTTCATTTCAAGTTCAACTATGTAAGGCCTCTAGGTTCTTATCTTAAGGCAACATCTTCGAGGACTTTAAATGTTTTACATAATTTACTTGTATAATAATCATGCTCATGTCATACAAGAAAAACATGCTTTCAATATTATGCGTCAAAATTTACTTAGAAAATCTTTCTTACCTCGCCGGCACGATGCTGTGACAGTGATGATGGTCAATTTTCTGCATAACATGAAGCAAATCTACAGGAAAGTAGACCTACTCTGATACCAATCTGTAACGCCCCAATTTTTCAAAACTTAACTAGGGACGTTACTTCATGCTTAACGTGCATATTTCAATTCTTTCAAAATATTTCAATGGAAAAGAATCATTTCGAAACTTAGGGTTTTTCTTTCATAGTCAGCGGAAGTCTTAATAAAAACAACACAATGATACCTTATAGTTATTCTAGTATTAAGCTTATAACATGACATACACAACGATACCTTATAGTTATTAGGGTGCAAACAATATCATATCTATATACTAGGTTTCTATGTTCTAATTTAACTCGTGCAGAATACCTATTTTAAAAGAGTTCCACAGAACATGAATTCATTTCATAAATTCTAATTTTCTACATAGAGATTCTTTAATGAGTCTAAATCATTCCAGATTTGGTTTCATATAAAAATAATAAGTCCTCTAAGAATTATAACCAAAACAGTACCTACTGCATCGACAGAGGCGATTTCTGACCTACTTACCTTTAACTAAAAGCTTAAGGGACTAAATATACTTTAAAAATTCTAATATTTAACAAAAATCTAGGGACCATATATAGGGATATCATATAAAAAATGCACCTTTGTTGGATAAGGGATGACTTCTGAAAAACATAGAACGTTTCAACCAAAATCCGAATACGAAAATGCATGCTCCGACTAACTACCCGGAAATTTGTATTAAACTGGTTTCATAAACATAAGTTAAAAATACGAAATAAATATTTTTACAAACCCCAACGTGTGTGGAGTATTTAGGAAAAAGAATCAAGTCAAAATCAGTTTTGTGGAGTGAGATATAAATATTTTGCTAAACCCTATCCCGGATGCATGGTTTTTCGGTAGTGTAAAAGTAAATATTTATTAAAAATATAGGAACTTGTCTAAAAATCACCAAAATTTACAGAGATCTAAAATACATACCTAGGAAGATTCGACTAAAATTTCGCCATGATTGGATACCGGAAAGATGTGTAAATATTTCTTGAAATAGTTCGCAGGTATGTTGACAGATTTTTTCGAAAAGTTTATGTGAAACTATTTTATGGACGACTAAGAATGTATTTATAGGCTTATGATAAATTATCTAAAGATCCATAATTATAAAAGGTATAAATATATTTTATCCATAATTATTTTCGTCCTAATATATTTTATATAGTATTTATTCTATCACTTACCATATAAGACATTCAATCCTAGATAAATTAGGATATGGATAGACACAATTAGATTTTATTCTAAAACAAGTATAACACTAATATAATATCTATTTCATTCACAAAAAAAAAATTAAATTATCTCCTAATAACTTATATAATATAAATTATTATATTCTTTCATTAATCCTAGTAGGTTCGGGAAATTCAAAATAAATTTACATAACAAAAATAATCTAATGAAAAATAACATAGATATTTTAATTTTCATTTTCATTTTCATTTTTCTAAGGCGTGACTTACAGAACTAAACTCGTGATATTATGCATGAAATACAAATGCATTTTATTTTATTTATTTATTTATTTTTAGGTAAAATTTCGGGGTGTTACATCGGACATATAGGAAACATACAGTTTTAGTCACTTCTGAAAAGTTTTCATTTTTTTTACTTAAGTCCACAATGTTAGATGAAGATATAAGAGAGTTTCGCCTAAGGTTATTTAATAGTCATCGCCAAGCCCCTATCTTAAGTCGCTACTGCCGAGCTCCAATCCCAAATTGCCATCACCAAGCATTAAAACCAAATCGTCATCGCCAACCTTATTTTTTATTATTTAGAAAAAAATATTAAACTATAATAATTCTTAAATTATATTTTAAAATTTTTTAAATATTATAAACTTTTTAAAACTTTTATCTACTTGAAAAACATTTGAATCAAATCATCGACAAAACTTAAAGGGACCTTAATTCTTCTACCATCAGAAGTAATGTATGATGAAACAAGTCGTATCACGTATTGGAAGGATCAGTCTTTCGGTTGCGGTGAATATCTTGTAGCAGTTGATGGATATTGAAATTCATCAACGTGAAAAACATTAATTCGTCACCACC
The DNA here is from genome assembly GCA_028984105.1 of Lavandula angustifolia. NCBI lineage: Eukaryota > Viridiplantae > Streptophyta > Magnoliopsida > Lamiales > Lamiaceae > Lavandula > Lavandula angustifolia. The sequence continues at coordinate 28,174,724 of CM054805.1, read as the reverse complement.
TTTATACTCAAATTTATTTCAATAACCACCATGTCGAAGAATAATGCGTTGCCATCTAATTTGTAATAAGATTAAAAGAGATAAATTATAAAGTTAAAAACATAATTAAACTACGTAAATTCGATTAGTCCAGTAAATAATAATGATTAACTAAGTAGTGGAGATTATATATCATAATAATCGTAATCATCAATTGACATCGCTGTGGAGGGACAATTATGGTTAGGTAGTGGCGATTATAAATTATTCTCATCGCCTACTATAAACTATAATCAACCCCGCCTAGCTAGGTGATGACGATAATCCTCAATCACCTAATTATAAACAACACACATAATTCTACATAAATGACACACACACACACACACACACATATATATATATATATATATATATATATAATGATATTGAAACAATAGTAAAGTGAAGACAACATAGATCTAAACACATTAAATTTACTAATACTATCACAACTAATAAAAAAACTAGAAAAAATACATGAGATATGAAATTGTCAAATACGACAATTTACTGGATTCATGCCTTTTAACAAGATTTATCTACTGGGTTTTTGAATTTTACACACAAAATTTTCCTTTCGAGTATGAATTTTGTTCGATAAAACAAAAATCGCCATTCAAAATAAGTGAACTTTACCAAAAGGTGATTCAAAGATGGTTGTATACAAATTAATGGGAAAATAAATATTTACTTTTGTTAGAGAAAATGAACTATTACAGAAAGGATAGTTGCTCTCCCTCATAGTTTATTATCTATCAATTTAAAGAAAAGTGATTTAAAAACTTAATTTTTAAAACACCATTTAAAAAGCATATCTACTTATCTAAATAGGCCCTTATTATATATTTCCCTTTAAAAAATATTGCGAGTATCGGTGAATTGTAATTAATGGTTGGGGTGGAGGTCCACCACACCCTTGTAATTGAGAGAAGGATAACGTGGAACATATTGGCCTATTGTGCTAGTGGTATTCTTTGCATCTTCCACACTCATCTAGGATCACTTCGTCTGGTGGAGGCTAATTTGTGTGTGTGTGTATGTGAGAGAGAAATAAAATTCACCTTTAGAGCATCATTTTTCCGAGAACACCTTTATAGTATCAAATTCATGCTATGTTTAGGGTAATTACTTCTTATAAGTTATAATAATATATTTAAGAGATATTAATAAAAAATTATTGAAGACTAATCACTTTGGGATAGTATCAAAATTTTCGAAATACATTAATGAGTTTCGTGAATATCTTTGATTTCATGAAATGACACTGCATCAAGATTACACGACGTTCTGTTTGCTAATATTTTCTGTATTATGATTAATATTTTTTTGGACTATATCGGAGTGGCTAAAAACCGTAAGCTAAAGAGATAACGATTTAACATTTTAACAACCGCAAGGCTCAAATGCACATGAATAAAGTTTCATACCATATAAAGAGATAAATCATGCGATTAAACTAATCATGTGTCGATTCTCCATACACAATATATAGTATAACAAGTATATATAAGATCTAGGATTTAGCATATGCATACGTAAGGGAGAAGTAAGAGAGAGAAAGGCAAAAGAAATAAAAGAAATATTTAGTGGTGAATGATCCCGATTCATAATTTTCTCTAAATAAACATATAATATAAAAGAACATCCTCGTATAGATAGAAATAGTCAGAGTTTAATTTGCTTGTTTTTCTGATGGAGTATGTAAAACCTAAGATGGAATATGATTCTATTTCTCGTGGCTCAAACAAATTATGCAAAGTTGAGATGATATGATAATGATACCTCTGTCTATATATATTATATACGTCTGTTGGAGCTTAATCATCTATCATGATTAGTATATCACGATTGGAATCAGTACCAAGCTGCCTATAAACTCTACAAATGGTTGATAGTTGTGATACTGGATTAGAGATTGATTTATGTTGCACAAAAAGAAGAAAAATAATAATAAAGTAAAAAGAGCGAGGTAAAAAAGAAAAAAAAAGGTGGTTGGATAATTGAGGGATCCCACTTTAATCTAAATTAACTCAAACGCAATATTTTTCCCAGGAATAATGGAAAAGGAAATACAAGGTTCCTTAGATGAAGAATCTTACTTTAGTTGAATTTGTAATATACAATATAGTGTTAATTGGACCCCACTTATGGGTATGACTCTGGCAGGAAGATAGATATTATTAATTTAAGTTGATCCTAACTAGAATGGAATACTAGATCCACTTTAAATCAATCACTTACGCATAAGTGGAAATACCAACTACACTACATGTTGTCGGTCTGACATGAGTATAGAGTTATATAGAAAGTAGGAAGCATGCATATCCTTATATTTTTATGAATAATTTTTACTTATTTTATGCATAAATTCATTAAACTTTTATATTTTTACTCTTATGAATAAAACATATAAGAAATATGCATATAAAATTCCAAATCATATTTAGTCCAAACTGTCCAATAATAATATGTAGGGCAGATTGCTTCTTATTTCTTATTATCTTCCTGCATGATCCATTCCCACGAACCGTTTATCCTAATTAGCATGAAAGAGAAAACCCTTTCATCAACTTGAAGAGAGAAGATGACTTCGAAGCTTTTTAATTTATTTTTTATACTAAAGCAAGATCGTTATAAAATACCACACGCTCGAATCTGCTAGGTGTGTCTACAACCCCCCCAAAACTCGTGTGGTTTCTATTTTATAAAGCAGTGTTTGGAATAGTTTTTATAAACAGTTTTTATCTATTTATGTTTAAAATTGTTTAATTTTTTTTAAATAAAAGTTGTTAATGTTTACAATATTAGAAAAAATACATTAATTTTAGAAAAAAAAACATTATTCCAAACACTCTTATAAACTGTTTTTCAGTTTTTTTGTTTAAGCTTATGACCTTATGCTTTTTTTGGCTTAATTTAACCTGCAAAAAAGCATAAACCTATATTTCAAAAATTAAAAAAAGTACATTTGCAAAGAAAAAGCCCAAAAAAATCAGCTTATTTAAGCTGTTCCAAACACTACCTAAATAAATAATGGTATGATATGGTTGACAACTGCCCAACTAGGGTGTTACTGTTGATAGAAAAATCGTATACCGCACATACTGTACCAAAAAAAAAACCAAATTTTCAATATACTGTAATTTTCAAAAAGGTATCAATTTTTCGGTACAACAACGGTATGAGAATTTTCATACCACTGTATACCGTTGTATACCGAAGTTTCAGTACATTCGATATCCCAAACTATACCGTAGTATAGAATCTCGGTATATACCGTATACCAAACTATATCAATTTATACCAATGTATACCTATTAGTACCGAATCTCTGTATATACTGTATATAGAACTATACCATTCTATACCAGTATATCGATGTATACCAAGAATGGTATACAGTTCGAACACGGTTGTTACAAATTATTGCAAGCATGTTACTCATACTAAACAATCTAAATGACATAACTTTATCTAGCAAAAAGTCACATTATTTATCTATTAAATTATAAAATGGATAAATTTTTTTAATATTTTTCAACTTTATAAACACTAACCCATAATATTAGCATATCCATACAAAATATATAGATTAATTGGCAAAACATATTAATAACTTTCTTATTTTTTATAAAAAACATAGATTAAGTTTAAGGTATATCGCCCACTTCGGTATACCATTACATACTTGGTAATACCGAAGTGAGGTACAATATATCGAAAGAGCAGTATGACAACGGTATAGAGATTTGTTTATATTGAACTCTCGATATACCGGACTACGGTATATTGAATAATCGGTATAATAACGATATGCTTTTTTCTACACTGAACCTTTTCAATTCGAAAGTACGATAAACCTTACCAAACGCCCATGCGCCCAACTACAATCGTGTGGTGGATATACCGTGCCACCGCCTACATTAAACTACAAGTCATATATATTTTTCTAACTTCTAATATAGAAAAACCAGCCAATTCCTCTATTTCTCTTTTAGAATTTTATTAGATTTATAAGACTTTAAGTTGTTATTTTGGACTATAAATTGTTGATTAATGATGTAATTTATTATTTTAGAATGTAAATTATTGTTAGTTAATTTAATAGATTAAGGTTTTTTGGACTCGATATATTTTTTTTTTATGGACAATCTGTAACTGCCAGCCAATCCTCTTTTATGGAAAATCTATAACCGCCTGCCAATCCTCACAATCTGAAATTGCACAATTTATAAAATTAATGGCACTCGTATAGTTTGAAAAATCGATCACCGACTAAAACGGGTTGGGTGTAAGTGTGCAACAGTTTGGTTTGGTTCGATTTTTTATTTATTATAGAAACCGAACCAAACACATAGAAGTGGTTCGGTTCAGTTTGGTTCGATGTGTTTTTAAATATCGAAATCGAACCGAACCGAACCACTTATAAATGATTCGGTTCGATTCGGTTCATCGGTTCACCTTTTTATTTATTTATTTATTTTTAAAATCCTAAATAATGCAAGAATAATAGTTTTAGAATGTCACTCGGTCCGAACTCATAAGTATAGAGTTGTTACTCCTTTCTCTTACCTTGTATAGATTAAAATTGATCTTAACTTAAATCTAATATCTAAATCCAACAATATTCTCGTATAAGAAAGACAAATATTAAATAAAAAAAAATTCTCGTTCAAAAATTCTTGAAACCGCGATTCGAAGCGATTGTAAACGGTTCCTAATAAAATAAACCGAACCAAACCGTGAAGCCGAACCGAATCATATTTTTCGGTTCGGTTCAATGCAGTCCGATTGGTTTCCCGGTTCGGAGCGGAATCACTTAAACCCCTAGTTGGGTGGAATTTTTTGTTGACATCCACCCAAAATCACCCACGTAAACTCTTACAAAATGTAAACTGATGGTCCCGAGTCAAACGTTCAGATGTAGAGGGGGGGATGAATACACCTGAAAACCTTTTTCTCAAACTTAAAACGCGACCAGTCCGTTTCACGGAGGATATCTGATGAACTGATTCAGTAGACCAAACAAGCTGATCTTGATCGCGCGGACAGAGTGACTGATAGTATTGAGGTCTGCTAGCTGACTGATGTCAGAATTCAGGACCGTTCAGCAGAGGTTCAGTAGCGTGTGGAATTGTGTAGGCTCGATTCAGTTTGTATAGAAAACGTTTCTTTATCAAATCCGTTCGGTAGATTAGTGCGATGTTTTAACTTTTAACAGAAATGCAGTTGTATGATTTTTGTACGAATATTTTCAGTATGAGCAGTTAATTAATGTAACTAATAAACAACACAACAATTTTTAAAGTGGTTCGGATACGCAAGATCCTACGTCCACTCGTCCTTAACAACACATGACACTATTTTATTACACTGAGTTAGTCCCAGTTAGTTTGTACGCTGGACAATCTTTTACTTGAGATTATACTGAGCAAGTTTCAGTTTACAGGGTCAAACAAGGATGTTTGAATGTATCTCCAACTATGAAGGAGTTCTTAACAGTAAGAACACTTCAATGAATGAACTCCTTCGGTTTAAACTATGAATATTACAATGAGCTTAATGTTAGAGGGTGAGAACTAGAAAGGCTTCTAAAGTGAAGAACAAAGAGGATATATCAACTCTGGGTTTGTGAACTTCACTTGAATAAACGATAAGTGTTTTAGAGCTTGACTATTGAATGCTTGAGTTCTCGTATGGTCGCTTATGTGATCGTGTAGTGCGACTTTGAAGATCAAGACCTTCCCTCTATTTATAGGAGTGAGCTTGAATAGATCCTTTGGAGACAAACTGTTCACACGTCACTTTATAACTAGGTAGCAAACGGCTTCTTTTCGAATTCTGTAGAGTCCCATTACTTTTCGGGAAAGTGGTTGACTTGCAGCTTTATGTCGGAGACTTGCCAGCTGGCTACTTATCATTGGTCGAGGTACATAAAGTGGTTGAGACACTTGCAGACTTCAAGGTTGATACTGAAGCTGACTTTTCTCAGTTGTACGACCTCGGACCACTCTACTGGAATGACATTAAAGTCAACTGTCAGTTAAAGAAACTGACAGACCGTTGCTGAGTCAGTAGTATACTCCTGCTGAGTTGAACTCTACTGAAGGTCGATTCTGAGTTTAGTAAACTGCTCTTGCTGAGTCTAGTTCTACTGACTCCTGAACACCTTTCAGTATGCTGCTCCTACTGAGTCCAGCACTACTGAATCTTCACTCCATGGCACTACGACGGATAGTCTACTAAAAGACAGCAAACGAAACTACTGAGCCGGAACCATGCTGAAGACAAGTCTACTGAGTCTGAAAAAGACAAGGCGTTACAAATACAAAGGAATGGTTCACCAATCAACATATGGTTTTGGGACAACCAAATCATTAACAACTAAACAACAGCTGAATCATCTCCCAACATAAACGAATTAAATATTTTTATTCGATTTAATATTCAAATTATGATATTCATATTCGAATATAAATATATGATTAGATCCAATTGGTATTAAAATATGAATACAAAATTATAATATTCAGTTAGATATTTGGAAATATTTGATTCGATTAAAATTTTAATATTTTCAATAATTAATTAGGATTATTAGTATAATGTTAGTTAAGGAAATATGTATGTATATACACTATGGAATTTTCATATACATCTTTACTTGTGATACTCCCTCCGTTTCATTTAACATGATACGTTTCTTTTCGGCGCGAGAATTAAGAAAGTTGATGATAAAATATGAAAGAGGGAAAAATAAAGTAAGAGAGATAAGATAAATGAGTTTGTGAGAGAGATGAATGATCAAGGAAGATAAATAAATGAAAAGGTATGAGAGAGAAATAAAAAAATACTCCCTCCGTCTCGCCCGACTTGTCTTGTATTCCTTTTCGGGCTGTCCCACCCGACTTCTATTGTTTCTTAAAAATGAAATAATTACTACACAAACTCCTACTTTTCTTTGTGGGGCCTACCTTTCTACATACAATCACTTACTCATCTACACACAACCACACACTTATTTAATCTCCGTGCAAAAAAAAAAACAAGACAAGTCAGACAGGACGGAGGGAGGGAGTAAGAGATAATTTAGTACTCCCTCCGTCAGATTGATATAGTCCAGTATTTCTTTTCGGGTTGTTCCACTATAATAATCCACTTTCCGTTTTTAGTAAACAATTACACACTTTATTTGAGGGTCCCATAACTTTACACAACTCTATACACAACTAACAACTCTCATTAAAAACCGTGCCGAAAGAAAGTGGACTATATCAATGAGACGGAGGGAGTAATATTTTAGAAAATTATTTGCTTTTAAGGAAACATGTTATTTTAAGTGGGACGCCCCCCTCCCCCCCCAAAAAAAAAAAAAAAAAAAACGTGTCATGTTAAATAAAATGTAGTATATTATTACTTTAAATATCTATCTATGCCGTCGCACATTTAAATAATGCGGCAATTGGATATTTATTATTTTAGGTAGATGTTATGCTAAATATATTGGATATTGCTTTATATTATTTAGAATATTGTTTTACAATTTTTTTTAATAACATTTCTAATTGAATTGTTTCAAATTGAATAGTCTCGAAAATGAATTGAATATTCTAATTGAGTATTCAATACTATAGCATAGTAAAGTATGAAACGAATTGTTGATTTGATTGGAATATTCAAATAATACTAATATATCGAATACGAATCAGATTTAAAATTCGAATACAAATAAATACGAATATAAATTGAATATTATGATATTTAATTCAACTCGATTTGTTTTATAAATATAACTCTTAACTTATACATGTTGATATATTAACAGGCTTCGTTTCAAAAAATGACTTAAATGGTATATATATCATAAACGCTTAAATAAATTGAATAAGTTGAATAAACTATTCAAACTAAACAAATTCATTTAAAATTAATAGTTTAAGAACATTTTGTGTTTTTCTTTTATTATACACAATCATATTAAAAATCAAATTTATAAGAAATTTTCTATAATTCATAAAAAATTATTATAACATAAGTTCAGATGATTTGGAACCAGTCAAATAAGGAAAAAAAATGGATCCGGCCAGACTCGACAGTTGTTTATATATTGTTCTTATAATTAAATACCATTAATAATAAAATCTCAAATTAAAGTAGAAAGTTTTGACGGAGAAAAATTAAGGGGAAAAATTAAAAATAGGCAAATTTGGAATCTTAAATGTAAAAATAGGCAAACTATGCCAAATATGGCAGGAAATAGACATTTAACCCTTTTTATAAATTTCTTGTTTTTTTTTCTTCTTTACTTTTTGTAAATTGATGTTGATTGATGTACAAATAGATATATTACATAAATAAATTTATTATTGGAAAATGATTATAATGACTTGACTTAATAATTGGGGCACAAATATAACACTAAGGTACTAAAATAATTAGGAGCACATATAAACCTTAATTAATAAATAATTATGATTATAAAGTATAACTAATTTAAAATTAAGAATTAATTATGCATTTCACCATACTTAATAATCTACAATTGAGTGTAAAAAAATTAAATTTAATTATGCATTTATTTGAAGGGAACATATTACAGCTATAGACATGCTTTTAGATTATTGAAATTGATAAAAAAAAAATATTGCTATGTGATGCATATTTGACATAAAATATCTATTTTTGTATTTAAGAAATCAACTTTACCTATTTTTATTGATTTCACCAAATATTAATCATCAGCAGCAGATAGTGTGATAAAAATGCGTGTGTATGGGAGAGAGAGAGAGAGGAAGACAACCAAATACTAGGAAGTTCTGTAACACAAATTAGTTGGGGCCCGTGGGGGCCACTAGCCACAGGCCTAGAGTGTTTTTTTTTTTAGAAACAGGGAACCAACTGTTATGCGACACGCGCTCCTAAGAGCGTGAGAAAGACAGGGCAGTAGCCGCATGACAATCCACTGTTCGGTCGCCGCGTCATTATCTTAAATACAGTATTCAAATGTTATTACTGTGCTTTATCTGATTATATTTAATTATTATTCCAATTTTCCTTATTTTAAACTGGAAGCTTTGTCTACTCATTCACGAGCGCTATTTCTCTCTCCCCCCACCACAATTCTACTCGCGCTGCCATCATTCATCCACTGGCCCAATCTCTTCTTCTCCACCTCCATTTCCCTTTTCTCACCAACATCACAGATTCCTTCTCTCTCTAACCCACTATCGTGGGGGGAGAGAGAGAGAGAGAGAGTTATTAATACTAGTGGAGTAGTGCTCTTCCAACGTCGAAAGTTTCATTCTTGTCTCTTCCTCTCCAGTTTAAGGCACAACTCATTTATATGTAAAGCCAACTGTCAACTGAAAACTCCTCTTCACAGCTCTTCAGTTTCTCAGAGCTGCAGGTTAGTGAATTGTCCTACTCATGTCTATCACTGTATACGTGTATGTGTGAGAGAGAGAGAGAGAGAGAGAGAGAGAGAGAGAGAGAAAGAGATTTGATGCTTCACGATAGATGTGATTCAAATCAATTGCTGCCTAGAATTTTCTTGAACCGGCGATTAATCGGTTTCTTTACTTTCTACTGTAATCTTCTTGTTATTTATGTGCATAATATAATTATTTCTTTTCTTTTTCTTGATGAAGTTCCATGCTGATTTTTTTAAAATTGTAATTAAGATAAATTTAGCAGATTTAAGTAAGGAGCACAAGCATTTAATTGTCATTGCAAAACAGTTTTGTTTGGTAAAGCTGCAGCTATAATTTTAAATTGGACTAACTGCCTTTTCTTGATTTTGATGTGCCTATTTACTATTCACTATGGCTTCTGCTGTGAAACTTTTATGAGAATATGTATATGTAATTCTTCTGCAGTTCTTTAGTTTTTTGGTGTCTCAAGAACCTTGTGCAGTAAATGATTTTAAATGGTGTTGTTCAATTAGATGATCATTCGAGTACGCTTATGTTTTCCTCATTTGAATGTGAAACATAATGCCTTCCGGATATGTAAAAGCTTGTATATTCATTCATGGTCACTTCTCTAGTATTTTAATGAAAGGTGTGTATTTGAGATTCAAATATCTAACCGTCCTATTTCCTAACATTACATTTAAATGCATATCTAGCTTTAGACTATTATTTTTTTTTTTGCTAATGTGACAGTTGCACTGATGTATACTGGCTCATTCTGCACTAAATACTAAATAGGCTGTATTTCTGTCATTTCACTAGCATTATGGACTGTCGAATTTGCTATCTGGGAGGGGATGATTTGATGCTCTTGCTTTGCTTGTTCGCCATCATCAAAACTTCATCATGCTTGATTATGAAACTGTCGCTGCTTGGTCTTGCTCTACTCTCTTGGCCTCATCTGACATTCCACTATACCTAGCAATCAATCTAAGTATATAACATTTGACTATTGCATATTGCTTTTTTCACCTTGGTAGAGGAAGTCCGCCTATTTAGTTACTTAAATTCGGGAAGACTATAACATCTGACTATTGCATATTGATTTTTTCTTTTAGACACTAAATATGACATTTGCAAATGTTCTGATATAGCATTCTACTGCTTTACCGAGTTCAGTTGATTGGTGGGAATAGATTGAAAACTATTATAATTTTACTGCAGAGAGGTGTAGTAATCACAATGTAAAGGTTGTCTTGCTGCTAAAGAGCTAATATTTCGTTAATTAGGTTCCACAACTTTCTTATTGGCCTTAGTTTTGTCATTTTTCTCTAGATCTATGGTACGTTCTTATATCTGCTACGACTTGCACCTTCTACCTCTCATGCCTTCTTTGTTGAAATGGTTACATGTATAGTTCAAAGGAAATGGGACATATTAGAAGTGTTAGATATTGTAGTGAAGGACATCGATTGTTGCTTGTATTGCTGACAGTGTTCTTGATTCATATTCTTCTTAATAATATCTCACAAATTCTCTTGATGCACTGATAACTTATAGTCCCTCATTGTCTAGTACTTAGTTATTAACGACTGATGAGGGATCTTACTTTTTTAACATCGAGTCTAAATTAAGTTATATTTTACTACCACTATCATGATTATTGTGACTATAAACCATCTCTTGATGCGTTGCATCTCTGATTTTTTTTTCATAGCCTGGATGAGAATATAATATATATATATATATATATTTCCTTTTAAATCATGGAATCCCTTACTTCAACAGCTCAAAACTTGAATATTTCTTGAAATGTCGTGTCCCTGCTTCTCATTAATACTCCAATGGTTATGATGCAGAGAGGAGAGTATGGGTTCGTGGGCATACTTCGATCCTGAGTATGAGACATTAAGCATCAGAATAAATCCTCCGCAGTTCAGTTCCAAAACCTTCATGTTTTTACTTCTGATACAAAATGTGGCATTTGTCTCTTCTTGCATTGGTTGTGGCAGATCATTTGCTCGTTATTTAGATTATCTTGCTACAATATTATTTTGAATTTCAAAAGTTGAAGTTTGATTTTGGTCGTTTACTCATCTTTTTGATAATGTGATATGTCCTTTCCTTGTTCCAGGGTTTCTGTGGACAACACTAGCTGCAAGGAATGTACTCTGGTCAAGGTAACCGTCTGCATGACTGCATGAGTTTATCGACTTTTAAAGGAAACACTCATTTATTGGGTTTCCATTATGATCTAAATACTATCAAAATATAATTTACAATTTCGGTCAGAATGATGATGCAACTGTGGCATTTCTCAACGGAAATTTTCAACTGACATTTCTATATCATTGAGCACTATATGATAATCAAGGCCATTGATGCACATAAGCTCCTGAATTACTTACTTATCCTGGACAATTGAACATCTCATTGAAGCATTAGTTAGGAAATGAATGGTTACATGATTTACACGAATATGACAGAATACTCTGAATAACCAATCAATAGTCTAGTGGAACCGTCCATCGTTGCACAATTGGTTTCCCGTGGATTTTGTCAGTATGAAATGTATCCACATCTTCTTGGACTAATTGCTCTGTTCATAACATAATCTTATATTTGCTGAGAAAGAGCCATCTGTAGGCATAATTTAGTGGTATAGAACTCATCCACGAACACATCAAGAAAGGATTCTAGTAGAGTGAGATCAGTAGGATCTCAGGTTAATACAGTTGGCTATGTCTGCAAGCATTCAATATAGTTTGGTAAAATCACAAGATCATTTTTACATTTTCCAGGTTGACAGCATGAACAAACCAGGGATACTGTTGGAGGTGGTGCAAATCCTTACCGACCTCGACCTTACAATTACAAAAGCTTACATCTCCTCTGATGGCGGGTGGTTTATGGATGGTAAGCCCGCTTTTCTAGAATTCTTCAACACAACAGCATTTAGAAGAACTCTCTGTTCTTGCTTTTGAGGCTTGATTCTGGGCATGTCTTTGGAAACCATTTAGCTAAACTGGTGCAGCAGGCTCGGGATATTACTATGAGCCATATAATTTATTTGATGCACTAAACATTAAACAACTGATCAATCAAATGTCAACCACTTACCTGCTTCATTATGTTGGCTAACATCGTTTCTGGAGGTTTCTTTTTACCTCGTTGATCCATTCCTGTTCTTTTTCAGTATTTCATGTCACTGATCAACACGGCCATAAGATTATCGACAACAAGACGATTGATTACATAGAAAAGGTATGTTGTATTTGCTCCTATCTTGCTTTCGCAATAGAAAAACATCTCTACTTGATAAATTGGAAACACGACAGACTATTCTAAGATGTATAAGCATTTTGTGTTTATCCAAACCCCTTCTTACTTTATAAATGTGCATATGTTGGGTCTGCGTAAAAAAAAACTAGATTATATATAATCAGTGATGAGGTTATGCATTCAACTCAAATATTGTACATTTTCATGTTATAATTCTCCTTGTTTTTTAATGTAAAACTAGGTTTTAGGACCAAAAGGAAACATGTCAGGCTTATTGAAGTCATGGCCAGGAAAGAGGGTGGGATTGGACTCTACGGGCGACTGCACAGCTATCGAGCTTATAGGCCCTGATCGTCCTGGTCTCCTGTCGGAGATATCTGCTGTGCTTGCCAATCTCCAGATCAATGTTGCAGCTGCTGAAGTTTGGACCCATAACCGACGCATAGCATGCGTTCTTTATGTCAATGATGAAACTAGCAACCATGCTGTGGATGATGCTTCGCGGTTGTCTGCTATGGAAGAGCAGCTCAAGAACATTCTCCGCGGGTGTGGCAATGATGACTCAGTAGCATATACTAGTGTCTCTGTGGGCTCCACCCACATTGATCGACGGCTGCACCAGCTGTTCTTTGCTGACAGAGACTATGAAGTTACTGAATCTGATCCGGATTCTCCTATCAAACAAAATGTAACCATTGATCGGTGCGAGGAGAAAGATTACTCGGTGGTAACTGTCAAGTGCAAAGATAGACCAAAGCTCATGTTCGATATTGTATGCACCCTTACGGATATGCAGTACATCGTTTTTCATGCCACTATCTCATCCGACGGCCCTTATGCTTCACAGGTCTCTACTCATCTTCTTCCTTCTTCTCCCTACACACACTTTCAGAACAACATACTTCTTGCATTAATGCGTTGCTTCTACTAATCAAATGGTGTTCGAGTTCCAGGAATACTACATACGTCACATGGACGGTTGCACACATGAAAGGGAGGGAGAGAAAGAAAAGGTCACTAAGTGTCTCGAAGCAGCAATTAGACGAAGAACAAGTGAGGTAACAAGAAACGCGAGTAATGCGATATTTGTGTTTGTTAGAAAATAGAAGGGGTATTTTAGTGTTTAGTCTTAATAGTGCTGAAACATGACTAGGGTCTAAGCTTGGAACTATGTGCAAAGGACCGCGTAGGTCTACTCTCAGAAGTAACCCGAATCCTCCGGGAACACGGCCTTTCGGTGACGAGAGCAGGTGTGACGACTGTGGGGGAGCAAGCCATGAACGTGTTCTACGTGAGCGATGCATCGGGTAAACCAGTTGATGCGAAGACTATCGAAGCCTTACGGAAAGAGATAGGGCAGACGATGAGGCTGAACGTGAAGAAGGCCCCGACGAACACGAAAGCGCTGGATGCGAGTGGTTGGGGAAAGACGAGCTTCTTCTTTGGGGGTTTACTGGAGAAGTTCCTCCCTTGAGTTTGTACGATAAGGAACCTCCCACCTTTAATGTTTTCACAGCTTTCTGCCAAGACTCTATAGATCCTCACTTGCTCAACTGCATAAAAACTGTACAAAATTAAGTGAGAATTGTAATAAAAAAAGCTGTACAAGTATACTAGAAATTGTTGTTCTTTCTTTTTCTTCCTAGGTTCGGTTTTATACAAGGGTTTTCATGTAAATTATGAATACCTATTGATTGTCTATTCTACTACCCATCCAATGATTCTTGATTTCCAGTTTTATGCGATGGTGATAGAAACCCAAACCTACCTATTGATTGTCTATTCTACTACCCATCCAATGATTCTTGATTTCCAGTTTTATGCGATAGTGATAGAAACCCAAACCTACCAGAATGGTGCCTAACAAATTACTGTATCATTTTGTTGGTGAGTAGAGTATCTCCAACTGGACCCAATCAGCTGGAAACGCAACTGCATAATGCCTCGCTGTTGGGATCTTGAGCGATGCCCAACATCCTTCAGTTGCGCGGTGTCGGGATAATGGGCGATGCCCGACACTCCATCCTTGCGTTGCATAGCAGCATTCGATCCGTAACGCTAACTGCTATGCAACGAGGAATAAAAGTTGCGCCCTCACCACTAGCAATTGCTTTTTGACGTAGTGGTAAGTACTTGAGGACCAACACTCGTTTGAGGTTTTAAAGGTTGCATATCAATCCTCCAATTTGTAATAGCCAGATTGAAAAGAAGTCCTTCAATTGGGCTGGGGCAGCATATTGTAATTGGATTCAAGTATATATTGTATATTACTATTTTCTTTTTGTTAGACTTGTCTTATTTTACTTTTCAGACTGTCTTATATGACTTGTACCGTTTCATAAAATGGAAAATAATAAGGATTATTTGCCTCAAAATACACGAACTTTCTTTAGTATCCCGATTTACACATGAACTTTAAATTTGCTTGTAAATACATGAATTTTCAATTTGTTTCAAATTTCACACCAGTCAAAAATCCGGCGAAATCAAAGCTGACATGAAATTTCCCGGCGTGACACGTTTGCAGACGTGGCTGTCCTGTGACTCTTGTCAACATGGAACCAAAATTCTGAATTTTTTTTATTCTCGTAAATACACAAAATTCGTAATTATTCCTGTTTTGCACATGAAGTTCGAATTTCATTTAAATTTGATCATAAATTTAAAATTTCATGTCAATTTGTACATAAACTTCATATATATTTCATTTATTTTGTTTATAAAAAATGCAAGTGGTTTTTAGATTTAATTTAGTCGAGTTCAAGTTCAAGTCTAGATTCAAGAATGAAATGTATAATAAAAGAATGACAAAGCTATAGCTTCTAAGTACACCGGAGTACTTAAGCTATGTCACTCCATTCAATTCATTGACAGCCAATTATTTTTCCATTAGGTCCTTTTTCAGTTTTACCATTTACATCTATATAGGATCCAAAGGTTGGTGCAATATGGATCATTGGAATCTCTCCATGTTGAATCATTTCCAATCTGCTAATCCTGTTTGGAAGGAAAGATAGTGACTAGGCCTTTCTGGGGAAAGGTTGTAGAGCCGTAGAAGCTTTAAGTTTGATTCATTCTGACTTGTGTGGAGCTATGCCGACACAAGGTCGAGTAGGTTATGAGTACTTTGTCATGTTTACTGACGATTACTCGATGTATGAATGAGTTTACCTTCATTGCGACAAGTCTGATTGATTTGAAACCTTTAAGGAATTCAAGGCAGAAGTGGAGAAGAAGCTAGGTAAACAAATCATAACACTATGATCTGATCATGGTGGAGAATACCTATCCAACTAGTTCAATGATTACTTGACAGATAATGAGTGATTTTTATACCATCTCATTGTGTTCTTTTTAAGCCCATTTTTATCATTTCCATCTATTTTTAACTTTTGTTTTGTTTGGAATCGTATACTTTTGATGATTTTGATTTTTGTAAGTTACTTGCGTGTTTTGAGCATATTTGGAGGTGTTTGGTACATAAAGGAAGAAAAAACATGACCATTTATGCATTGTGGGAGAAGATGGAGTTGTTTGGATGTAGGATAAAGAAGATTTAAAGTCAGATGTTGAAGAAACCGGACTTCAGAGGCTTGAAACAAGGTAGTTGGGAAATCGCGTAGCAGACGGGTCTAACAATCTTAGAATCTGATCTCCACTGTCCAAATCCTAGTTCTATGTGTTGGAAACTTTGTGGAATTTTCTTTTGTCTATCCAACGGTTATCGAAGAAGATATTGCGATTCTCTCAACTTGGTTGGTGCAGAAAATTAAAGCTGCGAGAGTCTTGGCCCAAAACATATATAAACCTTCCGGGCTTCATTCTTACTCACCACACACCATATTTTCGAGATTTTTTTTATCTTCCTGAGTAGAGAAATACCCAAGGCATCCCTCCGTTGAACATTCAAGACTACAACCGAAGAACCAAGTGTGAGGATCAATCTACGAGGTTCTAGGTTGTATAATTCTATCTTAGTTTTGTCTAGGGTTTTTGATACTTGTTTCCCATGGATTCTTTTTGCATCTTTTGTGACTATTTTCCAACCAATATGAGTATCTAAATCCCCTTGTGTGGGGGCTTAACAAGATCTATGTTTTAGATGAATTGATTCGAACCCTAGTTTTTGAATGAATGAATTATTTTGTTCCTTAATTGTTGAGCTTGCTTTTGTTTTCTCTATGATTCTTTAATGTGATTCTCCATCATGTTAGATAATTGTAGAGAATATAGGAAATAGGTAATATGGAGGATCATACCCGGTTATTTATTTAGCCCTGCAATTAAGAGTCTAGATTGTCACCATTAGTTTGGGATAGTTTAGATGGTTCTTTAAATCTTTGAGCATGGTACGATCCTTAGGTTCATGATATGATCACTTGATTGACCCTCAGGATTATAAGTTAGAGATCTCCCTGCATCATACAGAATCCCTAGAGCCTCAGTGATGAACCAACAAAAGAAACTCAAAAATGCTAGCTAGAGAATGTGAATGAATCAATCATCTTAGGTACAATGATTACTCTTCATCAATCTTAACCACAACCCTTAATCTTCTTCACTTTGTTCTTATTGTTATTTACTTTCTTGCTATTTTAATTTCGTAGCTTAAATAAATCAAACCCCATTTAGGACCAAGTAGATAGTTAAATAATTAGGATAATTAGAAGCCAGCTAAGTCGTTGTGAGATCGACCTCGAGAGTTGCTAGATTAGGTACTATATCGATTTGTGCAATGCGAGAATTATAAATTGTTCATCAACAGACTGTGGGATTACATCCTAGCTATAACACTGGGCATGCCTTAGCAGAATGATATATTAGAGAGACCAAACCAAACTCTTTTAGAGATAGTTCGTTCGATTATGAGTTATGTAACATTGCTGGTTTCCTTTTCAGGATATGCCTTAGAGATTGCAGAATACTTACTGGACCGCGTGCCTCCAAGTCTGTCAATAAGACCCCTTTCAAGTTGTGGAGCGAGCACAAGCTCTGTTTGCACCACACAAGGATTTGATGTTGTCTTGCTTATGTGCTAAACAAACCTGTAGACAAGTTGGGATCACGTTCAAAAAGTGATGTTCTGCATCTGGTATCCAAAGAAAATGAAGGGTGTATACTTTTATGATAAAAAAAATGAAGATCATTGTTAGCACCAACGGTCGGTTGTTAGAGGAATATAATATTAGTAACTGCAACTCTCGAATCGACATCATTCTTGAGGAATTACAAGATGATCGATACCCATTCAAAGAGCAAGTTGTGCAAGATCATAGAGCTCCACAAGCAACTACACAATTTATTAACACAACTCTAATATTGTTCAGCGTAGTGGGCGGGTGATTTTTACACCCGATCGATTTATATTCACTGGGGGTACGCATGATCATTTCCCGGCTGATGAACAAGATACCGTGGATCCTAGGACCTACACTGAACAATGGGAGATGTAGATGCAAATTCATGGCGAATCGCCATAGACTCGGAATATGAGTCCATAACGGATATGGATGTATACAAGCTGAGGACTGCAAGACCATTGGTAGTGAATAGGTATACAAATGGAAGAAACCATGACCATTGATGCATTGTTGACAAAGATGGAGTTGTTTGAATGAAGAATGAAGAGGATTTGAAGCCGGATGTTGAAGAAATCGTGTTTCGGAGCTCATGTAACAAGACAGTTGGAAAATAGCATGGAAGGCGGATCTAACGATCTTAGAATCCGATCTCCACCGTCCACATCGTATTTCTATGTGTTAGGAACATTGTGGCAAAGTTTCGTGGCGATCCAATGGCTAACGAAGGAGATATCGCGTTTTTCCCAAAACGCGACAGTGTAGAAAAAAAATGTTCGGCCGAAGACGTCGGACCGCAGTCCGCATGTGTGCTGGACCGCGATCCAGTATGTTCTGACTCAAAAAATGCAAAATCCATGGGGGTCGGACCGCGGTCCGCCTTTTGTGCTGGACCGCGGTCCGCGTCGTCTACAGCCCAAAAATATATTTTTTCGGGCCGAAACCTATATAAACCCTTCCGGACTTCTTTCCTTCGGACCACACACCATAATTCCGACTTTTTCCACCCTCCAAGGTAGAGAAACACCCAAGGCATCCCTCCGTTGAAGATTCAAGATGAATATTGAAGACCACAACCCGAGAACCAAGCGCGAGGATCAATCCGCTAGATTCTAGGTTGTATTATTCCTTCTCAGTTTTGTTTAGGGTTTTTAATACTTGAATTCTATGGATTATTTTTGCATCTTTTGTGATTATTTTCCTACGAATATGAGTGGCTAAATCCCCTTGTGTGGGGGTTTAGCAGGATCTATGTTTTTTATGAATTGATTCAAACCAAAGTTTTTCAATGAATGAATTGTTTTGTTTCTTAATTGTTGAGCCTTCTTTTGATTTCTCTATGATTCTTTGATGTGACTGGCCATCATCTTAGATAATTATAGAGAATATAGGTAATAGATAATACGGCGCATCATACTCGGTTATTTGTTTTGACCTGCAATTACGTGTCTAGATTGTCACCATTGGTTTGGGATAATTTAGATGGTTCCTTAAATCCTTGAGCTTGATACGATCCTTAGGTTCATGATATGATCACTTGATTGACCCTTAGGATTATAAGTTAGAGATCTCCCGCCATCATACGGAATCCCTAGAGCCTTAGTGGATGAACCAACAAAATAAATTCATAAATACTAGCTAGAGAATGGGAATGAATCGATCATCTTAGGCATAGTGATTGCTAAACCTCCGCACTCTTCATCAATCTTGAAACCACACCCATTATCCACTTTGCTTCGTTTATTTGTTTTCTTACTTTCTTGTTATTTTAATTCCGTAGTTTTAAATAATCCAAACTCAGTTTAGAACCAAGTAGATAGTGAAATAATTAGGATAATTAGAACCCAGTTGAGTCCTTGTGAGATCGACCTCGGGAGTTGCTAGATTAGGTATTACACCGATTCGTGCACTTGCGAGAATTATAATTTGTTCATCAATGCCTATGATGATTTCATGTGGTATAAAGACCGTGAGAAGAGATTGCATCAGATGTTCAAGGTAGTGGATAGGACTCCACTATGCATACCTCCACCAGATTGACCCTTTAAGAGGAGGTCTAGCCAAAGACTTTAAAGAAAGGCGCTACCGAGAGGCAGCCCGAGTTTACTATAGTTTATTTCCTTTGATTTTATTATTGTTTGGTCTTTGTTTTTGTGTTGTTTTTCCAGATCTAGGCTACGAAGGACGTTGTGGACTTAAGTGTAAGGAGAAAAGATCTCGGAAGATTTGTAGCCGGTTTGATGAGCTAGAGCAGACTGTCCTGACCCGTCTGCCCAGGCGATGTCGTTTCGATAGGTGATGTCGTTTCCCCATCGTTTTTATTTTTTGCATCTTTGAGTCTGTGTTTTATTTTTCGTGTTTTATGTTTTTTTTGTCTTGTTTGCTGTGTCTACACTTTATCTTAGTAGGGATCAAGTGTAAGGAGGGTTTGTTTGTTTTTGTTTAGTGTTTTTGTCATGTTTCTCAGCCCTTTTTCTTTTCTTTTCTTGCGTGAGGGCACATAAGGGTTTAAGTATAAGGAGGGAGGTCTTTACGTCGTTTCACTTTGTGTCGTCCTTTCTTTTGATGCACTCTTGTTCTATGTTAAACATGTTTTATTTGTGCTTTATGTTTCAATATGTAAGCATGTTAGTTGTTGTGGAGAGTAGGACTTGGTGCACATTTGTATGTAATTTGGGATGAGGAATAATAAGTAAATTGTGGATCGAATTTTACACACACTCCGTATATTAGACTTGAGCTTTTAAAGTAGGACACTTCCTACTATTCTTTGAGAGTGTTTGTCCACGAACTTGCAATAAAGGTTAGTCACTTGCAATACGTGATAGGAGGCACTAAGGATTAAACCATTTGGCCGCGACAATACTTTCCTACCTTACATTATCCCCTAGTGAATTAATTTGAGCCTTGCCCGATTCTTTGATTTAGTCAGAAAATATTAGCCGAGGCCTTTTTAGCTTTCTCTTGTCCCGTGTCATTGCATGTTTTACACGCTTGTGTGAGATTGATCTTCTTATATATCCTTTGCCTACCTAGTTTGTATGCTACAAAAATAATTATTGGCCAGAATTGTGTATGAATAGCAATATCTAAGGTCCGATCATATTTGTACCCAGATTTTCGTGAATAGTGAACAGTGCTTATCCAAAAAAAAAACGTGGAAAAATCAGCTTAATTGAAGGGTACTTGCTGTTATATTAAGTAGCATTTGATGTGTAATTCTTTAGTGGTGGGCATTGTTTATTTACTCTTGATTATCTCATTTTAAGCAAGTATGGCATGCATGATATTGATCTACATTTGTTGGAGCTTAGAACCCCTAGGGACCTTACCAACGAAAATTTGTCTATGTCCTAAGCCCCATTACAACCAAAGAGAAAGACCTCCTTGATATTGCAGTTGTGACAATCTTTTATCGTGACAAAGTGGACTATGTTCTTTGAGTGGCTTGACTGGGCCTAGGTTAGAGAGTGTTGCGTGAACCGTGAGGATGATCCACTTTTGCTTAGGTTTTTGACCAAGTTGATATTTGTGTGCCTTGTCTAAAATTTGCAATTCTACTTGTTTGATGAGATTCATATTTGCATGGTTTGGCATGTTTGGCTAGTTTTTTGAGTGTGGAGATCATGGATACGATTGGCATTGCTTCTTGTTCTTGTTTTTGTTTCTTGTCTTGTTCTTGTCTTTGTTTTTGTCTTTGTTTCGAGTCTTTGTCTTTTCCTTGTCTTTTCTTGTCTTATTTTCGTCCTGTGTCTTTTTATTTTGACTCTTGAGTCTTGGGGATTGACTGAATTTGAATAGTACGCATTCTTTTGTGTTTTTCTTATACTTGAGGGCAAGTATAGTTCAACTGTAAGGAGGTTTGATGATTCTAATTCGTATTATACAAATTATGTCTGTTTTGGCGCCCACCTGCCACTTGGACCGTATTTTCTCTGCTGTGTTGCAGATTTTAGTGCTGACGTGGCGATGACATGATGCTGAGGTGGCAGACACGAATTTGGGGTTAAAAGATTGATTTTTGGACGAAATTATAGAGAACGAAGGTGGAGGATAAGGAAAGAGATGATATAGAAAGAATTGAATATGATTTATCTAATTAATATCTTTTCATATTGGATATAAAAACCCTACTTCTACAAGGAAAAGGAGCCGCCTTATATATAGGAGATGAGACGAACGAAAATCATATCATCTTTACACCATTCCAAGACCGAGAGAGAGACAACCAAGTTAGAGATCTATTCCTTTCGTTCAAGTACGGATTTGGAGACAAAAACACTATTTTACTTTACTTTCTTAGTTTAGCTTGGTAGATTTCGATTTATGCGTTTCATTTGGATGATTTGGATTCTACATATTGGTACCTTCTGATCTTTTAGTGTCAATTTCGTTTGCATACGTGATTTAAATCAGTTTGTCAAGTTGTTATAATTTTCGTGTGTTTTATTTCCGAATTTCAGCATGTTTAGTGTTATGTCCAGTAAACCGGTCCGCCTGGCCAGTCGGGCCGATATGCGTGGCTAAGTCATTTAGGGCCGGCGAGATGTGAAACACACACTACCATATTTCGTGAGACTAGGGCTTTATAATTAGTCACTTAGGTTTCGAATTAATCTAGATTAATCAATTGGATTAGTTAATTTAGGCTTGATCACCCTAGATTAGTTTAATCCATAGCTAATTTAGTACTTCCATCGTTTCTCGTGGGATTAGGCTAAATAAGTAGCAAAATTGTTCTTAGAACAATAGGATTAATTTGGTAGGAGACTATTAGATGCCCACCATACGAGTAGGCTCCTAAATTGGGTTCCCTTACTTCTTAAAGCTGATTAGGTGTTAAATTTATTGATTGCCCACCAACGTAGGTTGCATCTAATTTAGAGAGTCGTTTCAATGCCCACCATGGCGATTACCGAATAATTAAGGGGGAATAAGGGATGTGTCAGTTTAATTACGGTGTCCTACAACTAAATGACTTAAGGGGATTAATTAATTAATACAGTCGATGATCGATTGTGTGTGTGTGAATCATCTTGCTAGACCTATTTTCTTGAATTAGTTTACTCCGTTTTCATTTCCTGTAGATTTTAATTCCTTGTTTTAGTCATAGATAAAAACCCAAAATTGCGTGGTCGCTAACCAACCCCGTAGATTAATAGGAATTTAAGTTTAAAAATCTTCGTTCCCTGTGTTCGATACCTGTTTGCCATATTGATTTAAGTTCTAGCAATTTTGTAGGATTTATTTGGTGAAACAACGATCACCAAATTGGCGCCGTTGCCGGGGAACGGTGTTATCTTTTAGCTTATTTTTCCTACTGATCTTTTGTGCTTTTTAAGTGTTGCATGAACAGGTCTTCCCGCGCTTTTCTACACTTCGATCCAGAAATTGAAAAGACTGCGAAAAGGAATCGGAAGGCAACAAAGCTGCAAAAGCAACCAGTGCTATCACAAGCAGAAACCGGTCCGCCTGCCCAGACAGAGGGCAGAACCAGCGAAACAGAAGCTGAAACTAGTCCGGCTGGCCAAGCAAGCCCTTTTTCTGAAGACAATAGTTCTGAAATTGAAGAAGAAATCATGGCCGACGAAGAGGGAGCCAATCTTAAGATGAACTTAGGTTCGAGGAACTTGGGAGAGGACTTGCCCGAACCAATTAACATAACCACCACTGAGCAGATTGATGTTAAGCTGAATTTGGTCGCGACATGTCCAAAGTTTTATGGGGAAGCTGAATGAGAATCCTTTTTCTTTCCTGGAAGGATTCAATCAGGTCTGTGATCTTCACAGGCAAGGGCATTTGAATGCTTTCAAACCCAAAGCATTCCCTTTTACTCTTCAAGACGGAGCCCGAGCATGGTTCTCTAGCCTTCGACCTAGGTCAATCACTACATGGGCTCAGATGCGTCAGACCTTCTTGGATAAGTATTTCCCTCAATCGAAGACCAATGTTCTCAAGAAGGAGATTTCGGGAATCTCTCAAGATCTATACGAATCATTCAGAGCTTATTGGGAGCATTTTGGGAATCTATCAAATTATTAGGAGATAATTTTAGATTATTATATGATTAAAATAGATATTTTATGTGTGATATTCATGTTTTAGGATCAAATCTAATTATGTCTATCCATATCCTAATCTATCTATGATTGAATCGCTTATGTAGTAAGTGATAGAATAAAATCTATCTAAGAGATAAAAGTACGAAAATAATTATGGATAAAATATATTTGATATATTTTATGATTAGAGATCTTTAGATGGTTTTTTATAGGCCTATAAATACCCATTTAGTCGATCATAATATAGCCACCCATAGAATTTTTCGAAATCTGTCAGCACAACTAGAAATTGTTCGGAGAGGATTCTTATGTATGTCTAGTTTACAATTTTATTTTTTTAAAATTTTAAAAGTATGATAAATGTTTTTCCAAAATTATTTTTCGTAACCTACCAATTTTCGTCAGCATGTACATGAGTTTGTAAAATAAATTATTTTCATGGTGTTCTTACATTTTTTTCCGACCATGATAAATTTTAATAGGTTTTACTATATGTCAAGTCATTCATGTTAAAAATATAGAATTTTTAGGTTACGTTTACTATTTAATTGTTAATTTGTTTTTTCATGTCCCAGATCTTTTGTCAACATACATATATATTGAAAACCAAAAGTTTTCATGTTACTACTAAATGAATTATTGATCATGATAATTTTTATTTTGATGGAATATGTATTATGTTCTTCATGTTCGAGATCTATAATTTTTAGGACAATTTTTTTGATTTCATTAATTTATTTCATGAATTGTTGAATTACTAAATGTACAAATGAATTGTCAATAGAAGTAAGATTATGTTTAATATATATATATATATATATATATATATATATATATATATATATCTTAATTTATTAATATGTGAAACCGTTAAAATTCAATGTTAATAAGTAGAATATGTACAATATACATTTATTTGATTATTTTGATCTTTGTCTATTTATGAATTATTTGAATTGTTGATGCATGCATGACGTTCCATGTACAAGTAATTAAGATACATTTCCATGTTTCGGGCAGACACGTAGGACTTAAACATTGATATCCATTATTTTCATCAAGTCAATGTTAAGGTGGAGAATGTTACCATTTGTTTTTATTATATGTTGTGTTCGATATTTCATGTGTTTATGACATGCATGAAAGGATGAGTCTAAATTGGACCCTTGGATCGAAATTGATCCTGAATGAAAATTAGTCGGAATTGGGTCATAGGATAGAAATTGGATTCTCTATGAAAATCGGCTGGAATTGGGCCGTAGGATCGAAATTGGATTCTCTATGAAAATCGATCGGAATTGGGTTGTAGGATCGAAATTGGATCCTCTATGTAAGTCGGTCGGAATTGGGCCGTATGGCAAGGTTATGGTCTGTGTGACCAATTATCTCTTTCCATGATCTAATTTTTCATGTCTTATCGGTGTGATATATAATTTTGGTAAATATGTACATCTCCCACTGAGTAGTCGTACTCAGCCCTATCATTTTAATATTTTTCAGGAAATGGCTCGGTCGATGCGTAGAGGTAGTGGTGGTGATGGTCAAAGGGAGGAAAAAAGGATTTGAAGAGTTCTAGATATGCATTTGTAGTAAAAACCATTGTTATGTTTTGAAAAAAAATAATATTGCATTTGTTTTTTTCAAGTAATGTATTAAAGTCTTCCGATGAATTAAAATGTACTTCACAAGTTTTGAAAGAATCATGAGTCTAAAGGTTTTCTGAAAATTGGGGCCTTACAGATATAATGTTAAACACGTACATACTCCAATTGGTACTAATTCTATGGATGATGTCCGTATTGGAGTTGATCTGGATATCTATTGCTCAAGAATGTTGGTAGTACTGCAGTGAACATCAGTATTATCCTTATACCTGACATATCAGACATTGGTAGAAACAAACTATAGGATAAATGAAGAAATATGTAAATGCTATGATTAATGTTTTTCAGGATCTGTTCAAGTAGACCACATATCTAAAAAACGGTGATAAGAAAAACACCGCTCTAATACCAATTGTTGATCTAGAGACGAGTCTTCAAGAGGGTTTCAAACAGATCACTACTAGTTATTGCCCTAGTGACTTTACAAGGGTTTCAAACACGAAGGGTTGATGATTTTTCTCCAACTATGAAGAAGTTCTTATAATAAGAATTGTTGAGAAATGAACTCCTTCGGTTTATAAGCTTGTGATCTAACAATTAAGGCTTAGAGTATAGAGAAGGAAACTAGATTTCTCTAGAGAGAATAACTTTATGAAATGTTATTGGTTCAGTGAGTTCTTGACTTTGTCTACTTTGAGTATGCTAGTAACTGTATGCTCGAATGCTTTGTGTTCCTGGTGTCTTCAATGCTTGAAGATCGATCTTTATTTATAGTCTTGACTCCTGAATAGATCTGTTGGAGAGGACCTACACACGTGGCAAAAACGACAAGCAAAACGGCTTCAGACAGCTGAGTTCCAGCGACTGCTGACCATAATAGTCTACTGAGTCTATCAATAGTTACTGAAACGCGATCTAGCCTACTGAGCTCCTAACATACTGAGCTCAACTAAATTATACATCTATTATAATATATTGGTTCATCACCCAACTAGGAGTTTTGGTTCAAATCTTACATTATAAATCACGACACAACACTTACATTTATTGTACATAATTTAAGTGTATCAATTTATTGAGGAAAGTCAATGTATTGATTAAAAAAAGTGATCCTAATATTTTAAAACTATTTTCTTGCAACTCACTTTCTATTCATTTATAATTCACTCTTTTGTTATGTTTGATATACTTTGTTTCATTTTCTCTCTCTCCTATGCGCTTCTACAAGATTTTAAATGGAGATTTTACATATCATCCAGATCTAACTGTAACTTGATTTCTTTGTTGATTTTGTGATTTCTTCACCACTTTTTCGCCATCCATAATCTCAATCGACCAAAAGGTGAGTGAATTATTTAACTGCTTAAAGTGTATAAAACAAGCCTATACATGCATCGGGAATAGAACCATATCAATGTACAAAAACTAAGGAAAGTGTACCTCGAAACGAAAGAAAGTGTATTAAAAAAAAACGAAAGAGCATAACGAGCAGAACTATAACCAAACTACACGAAAACCAGAAAATACAATCTCCAAATAGGAATACATAGGTTTTTCGAATGCAACTGGAACACATGACTAACATATTGAAGAAACCAAGAAGTCAAGTGTGAATCGTTGTTTTGAATGCAACTTTTCAAATAACATTAGGAGGAGTTTGAGTTGATGATAAGAGGTATTCCTACCATGTTCAGAGAAGTCGAATTGCTTTGCCGGTGTCTGGAGAAGACGAGGGGTGCTACTTCGAACTGATGACGAGGGGTTCCCACTATGTTCGAAGAAGATAAACTATTTTGTCGATGTTCGGAAATAACGAGGGGCTCTCCTTCGATGAATTCTTTTTGCCGGAAAATGGAAGTCTTTCGTCGGAGAAATGGAAGAGAATGGTAAATTCTCGCTAAATTCGTATCTGTAACTCATAAATTGAACTACAATCGTTTGATCTATCTAATGAGTGTAGGGCGTTCTCACTTCTCACTCTAATACCCCATTGAACCAAAACCTATATATATGTATATATATATATATATAAATGTATATATGTTGTTGGGAGATGATTCAGTAGTATATTGTTTAGAAGATTTGAATGATCCCAAAATCCTAATTTGATTGGTGAACCTTTTCATTGTAATAGTAACGCCTTAGTCTCTGAGAGTTTCAGACTCAGTAGACTTGCCTTCAGCATGGTTCAGGCTCAGAGTTCTGTCTGCTGATCCCTCAGTAGACTATCCGCCTCAATACCATGGTGTGAAGACTCAGTAGTGCTGGACTCAGCAGGAGCAGCATACTGAGAGGTGTTCAGTTTCAGTAGTGCTGGACTCAGCAAGAGCAGCATACTGAAAGGAGTCAGTAGAACTGGACTCAGCAGGAGCAGTTCACTGAACTCAGAGTCGACCTTCAGTAGAGTTGGACTTAATAGGAGTATACTATTGAACCCAGGTCAGACTCAGCAACGGGCTGACAGTTTCCTTATTGTCAGATGATCTTATATGTTAAATTAGTAGAGTCATCCGAGGTTATCAGAGAAGTCAACTTCAGTATCTGCCTAGAAGTCTGTGTGTTTCAACTGCTTTCTACGCCTCGACCAAAGATGAGCAGCCAACTGTCAAAGTTCTGGTAAAAGTTACAAGTCAACCTCTTTCCAAAAATGGAGGAAAAGACTGCAAGATTCCTTAAAAGAGCCGTTAGCTACCCAAAGAGAGTGACACGTGGATCGCTCGTCTCCAAAGGATCTATCCATGGCTCACCTCTATAAATAGAGGGAAAATCAAATCGAAGCATATACCGAACACACAAGAACGAGCGATTACGAGCAATACACGAACAAGTTACAAGCTTTCCACAAGAACTTCAGAGAAACACTCAAAGCGAAAGGCGACATCCTTGCTCTAGGGAACCAAGCTGAATAGATTCAATAGCCTCTAGTATCCAAGTGATCGAACACGAACCTAGAGAGTTATTCCTCATTGTTCATCACTCTAGAAGCCACCTTCTTGTTCCCTTCCCTCTAACCTAAGCTCCACTAAATATATCCATAGCTTAGACCCGAAGGAGTTCATATCCTGAATTGTTCTTATTGTAAAGAACTCCTTCATCGTTAGAGAGTTTGTCAAACTTTATAGTTTGATCCTTGTAAACTGGGACTTTCTCAGTATAATCCCCAAGGCCAGTGTTCGTCCAGTGCGCAAACCAACCGAGACTAACTCAGTATAATAAAATAGCCTCCTGATCTTTTCGGGATAGTGGGCGTAGGATTGTTTGATATCCGAACCACTTTAAAATCGCTGTGTTCTTTTTACTGTTGCATTGATTTTACTGTTCATACTGAAAACTATTTTACAAAATCATACAACCGAGTTTCAGCAAAGCTTAAACTGAATGCACTAACCTACTGAAACAGTTTTAATAAAAACGTTTTCAAACTCAACTGAATCGGGCCTACGTTTTCCCGCACTCTACTGAACTCTTACTGAACGGTACTGAATTCTGACATCAGTCAGCTAGTAGGCCTCAGTATAGTCAGTCACTCTGTCCACGTGATCCAGAACAGCTTGCTTGGTCTACTAAACTTGTTCAGCACGACACTCTCCTGAATAAGACTGTTTGCATTTTAAGTTGAGAAAGTTTTCAGGTGTATTCACCCCCCCTCTACACCTGAACATTTATCTCGGGACCAACAATTGGTATCAGAGCAGGAGTTCTCTAAGACTCTTGTTATCTGAAACTAGTCTACTTGAACGGATCCTGAAAACGTTTTCACTGCATATCATTCTTCATTCATATCATTATTTAACATGTCTAATATGTCAGGAATTAGGATGGTACCCATGTTCTCAGTAGAGAACTACGGGGTATGGCGAGTCAGAATGGAAGTTCATCTGACTTCCCTCCACGACAGCATGACAGAGGTCTTGGAAGACGGACCTATCGTACCCATGATCGATAGTGTCGAAATCCAGGATCCAACACAAGGAGGAGGAATGGTAACCGGGAAGAAGGTTCCCAAGGACAGAAGCCTCTTCACCCCAGAAGAGAAGAAACTTCATAACCTTGACCGGGTTGCCAGGAATGCCATACTGACCACCTTGAGAGACTCTTATCTCGGAAGAGTTCAGGACTGCAAGTCCGCCAAAGAACTCTGGTATGCTCTAGCGCTACTGAGTCGGGGGACTCAGAAGATTAAAGCTAACAAGTTAGCGCTGGAACTCCAGAAGCTGGAGAGACTGTCTCTCATGCCTGGCGACACGATTGAAGATCTCAACGTTAGATTTACGGATCTGATAAACACTATCAACGAACTGGGAAAGACGTTCTCCAACCAAGAGATGAATCTCAAAATCTTAAGAGCACTGCCAGACGGACATTGGACTCCCTTTGCTACTTTGCTTAGACATTCTGATCTTGATATTATTTTTCCTGATCACATATTTTCAGAATTAAAAGCTGAGGAGTTCGAGTTCGGTCTACCACAGAGGAAGCAGCGAGCTGGAGCTGACACTCAGATTGACCATGCATTTAAAGCATCAGTCAGCACAGCAGCTCCCGCATCTAGCAAAGCTGAGCCTTCAACCAGTTATCTACAAAAAGGAAGCTTAGCTAAGATATATGCACTACTTGCCATCAAATATCAAAAGGAAAAGGAGCAGCGCAGAAAACTGTCCAGAGTCGTCAGAGACTCAAAGAGTAAGTTTGAATACTCACCTAAGCGCACTCCTGAACCACATACTTCTGAATACAGGAAACATGAGGATTCTGCACAGTCGAAAGATAGTGAGAGCAAAGAAAGAAGAGTCACCTCCTGCTATAACTGCAAGAAGCCAGGACACTACCAATATGACCTGTCCTGAGCTCAGTACAGCTGAAAGAGCTGCATGAAAAGCTCGAAGGGAGAAGTTTATCAAGAAGCATCAAGCCTACATTGCCGGTGAACTCTCAGACGACTCAGATGAAGTCGATTCCTTCATGGATTCATCAGACGATGAAGCGACATTTATGGCCCTAGAGCTTGAAGAAGATGCTGAAATGTGTCTAATGGCATGAGAAGAGGATGAGGTAAACTCTCACGCACCATTTAACTCTTCTTCACACTACACACACGACACTGTTTCAGGTGCAGATGAGAATCTAGACTTCGCGATCGCCTATGAAGAAAACTACTCGACGAACAGATTTAGATGAGTCTGCAGCTCAGTAAAACTCTTCAGGAGTTGGATACCCTGAAAGTGGAGAATCAGAGACTTTCACAGGAGAGTCAAGTTGCTACTGAGTCGGAAGGACTTGTTTTGAGACTCAGGGAGGAGATTAACTCTCTGATGGCCAAGTCTCAGCAACAAGAAGATCTGACCAAGGACTTAACTCAGAAGGATACTGAATTGAGTCTACTGAAGCAGAAGTTCTCAAGACTTCAGACCGATCATGAAACTCTCAAGAAGAGTGACGATGTCTGGAGGAACCTGATGACAGAGCGGTACATGGGAGCTGAGAAAAAGCTTGAGGCGATGCTAGCCAACAACAAGCCTAAACACTACAAGGAGGGACTCGGGTTCAGCCATGGAGCCTCTTCATCTGCCCCCATACGCTTAGAGAATCGGCTGACTGATAGGTTTGTTCAAGGAGAGACGATCAATGCTGAATCACTGAACCCCTTAGCAAAGAATAAGCAAAAGATGAAGGCACCTCATCCGACCTATGAGAAATCTGATAAAAAAATTAGCTCAAAATCACCCCAGTTCAGTCAAGGGGGAACCAACAGAGTCAAATGGGCTGATCAGTATGGACCGCCGCAGCTGACATATCCTGCTCAGTATGGGTCGTATTACTATGATCCTATAGTCAGAAGAGGTTCCAAGAGTCAGAAAAAGAAGAAGAAAGTCGTTCAGAAGGCTAAGGTCAGCAGTCCACCACCTCAGAAGATCATGACTCTTGAACCAGTAAAGCCTCAGAAGTCAACATCAACCAGTCCAGTGGTTAAGTATGTTGATCAGAGTTGAAAGAAACCGTCTGAGACCACCAGGGTCGTAAGACAGATTTGGGTTTCCAAAACTAACGCATAAGGACCCAAAATCAAAAATAAAGGGTACCTGAATATAATCCTGTTTTGCAGGTGCACAAGGACCCTTGGTACATGGACAACGGATGCTCAAGACACATGACGTACTAGAGGAGTCTACTGAAGAATTATATTACTGAAAAAGGACCCAGAATCGAGTGCAGAGATAACGCAAAAGGCTATACCAGAGGCTATGGAACACTCAACATTGGAACCACCATAGTTCCAAGAGTATCATATGTTGAAGGACTTCAACATAATCTTCTCTCTGTTAGTCAATTTTGTGATAACTCGAATAGAGTGATTTTTTACACTAGTTTCTGTGATGTCATTGACAAATCTAAAGGGAAAACAGTGTTGTCAGGTTCACGTAAAAAGAACATATACATAGCTGACTGGAAATCAGTAGAACCTGAAGCATGCTTGCTAGCGAAGAACGACAACAGAACGGGATGGCTCTGGCACAGAAGGCTCAACTATCTCAATTTCAAGATGCTTAACAAGCTAGCTAGAAACGCTCTAGTAAGAGGACTGCCGAATGAAGTGTTCAACAAGGACACTCAGTGCGAGGCATGCCTGAAGGGAAAGTAAACAAAGAAGAAAAATCCACCAGTTCCATCACCTTCCACGGATGGAATCTTTCAGCTCCTCCACATGAATTTGTTCGGTCTAGTCTATCCGGTGACGATCAGAGGCAAGAAGTATGCTTTAGTGGTTATTGATGACTACTAGTGCTATACATGGGTCATATTTATTGCCAACAGGTCTGACGTCAAAACAGAGTTGCCTACGCTTCTGAAAAGGCTCAGTGTCGAGGAGAACATCGAAATCAGAAAGATTCGTTCAGACAGAGGAACAGAGTTCCAGAATTCTATGGTGGAAGAGTTCTGCAAAATTGAAGGCATAGAGCATGAGACGTCTGCTGCACCTACGCCTCAACAAAACGGGATTGCTGAGAGAAGAAAACACTCAAAGAAGCAGCAAGAACCCTGCTCGCAGACTCAGGACTCCCATCTAAATTCTGGGCAGAAGCGACTGATACTGCATGTTACACTCAGAACAGATCACTGCTGACAAAGCAACATCAGAAGACACCATATGAAATATGGAACGACAGGAAGCCTCTCTTATCTCATTTCCATATTTTTGGGTGTTCTTGCTTTATCCACAATAATGGAAAGGATCAGTTAAAGACTTTTGATAGCAAGTCAGACCAGGGAGTCTTCTTAAGATACTCCTGGGTCAGCAAAGCCTTTAGAGTTTTTAACTACCGGACCATTTGCGTGGAGGAAAGCCCTCATGTTGTTTTTAATGAGTTTTCTACTGAGAACAGGAGTAGAAACTCAAATTCAGAATCTGAGGACATCAGTAAACAGCTACAAGATCTAAGCTTAAAGGATAATGTTGAAAAGATCCAGCTGTGTTGGGATGATGATTCAGAAGAGGAACAGATTGATTCTACTGAACAGATTCAATCCCAGGTAACTCAGGTCAATGAAGAAACCCAAGTGGTAACTGAGACCTCTACCGAGAATAACAACTCAGGGGGAACAAATAAAGTTCCTGAGCTGAATGCCCCTGAACCTAGTGAGTCAGTAGACCCAACTCTTGTCACTGAATTGCTTCAATCTTAGAATAGTACAACTGAAATGCCTAACTCACCTACTATCTGTGTTGAACAAATTTCAGATGAAGAGATAAAACATCGTTGATCGTGGCTGGACGCTCACTCTTCAGATCTTATTATTGGAGATCCTTCAACAAGTGTAAAGACAAGATCCAGATTCTGTCAGGGAGAGAGTGCTCTATATTCTTGCTTCTTGTCTACTGAAGAACCTCAGTCAGTTGAGGATACACTTAAATATGCTGACTGAATCATTGCTATGCAAGAGGAGCTGAATCAGTTCAAAAGGAATGACGTATGGGAGCTTGTTGACAGACCCCGACATCAACATGTTATCGGAACTAAATGGGTCTTCGAGAACAAGCGAGATGAAAACAACGTCATAGTAAGGAACAAAGCTATACTCGTGGCAAAAGGCTACTGTCAAGCCAAAGGAATAGATTTCGACGAAACGTTCGCTCAAGTTGCAAGATTGGAGACTATCAGACTATTCCTTGCCTACGCAACACATCAACGCTTCAGAGTATATCAGATAGATGTGAAGTCAGCGTTCCTGAATGGCGTACTGAAAGAAGAAGACTATGTAGAACAGCCTCCCGGTTTTCAGCAGGGACATCAAGTTTATAGACTCAGAAGGCTCTGTACGGGTTAAAACAAGCACCCAGGGCTTGGTACGATACCTTGTCTGAGTTTCTTCTTTAGAAAGGTTTTTAGAAAGGCACAGTAGACCGCACACTATTCAGCGTTTGTCTAGATGATGACATCTTACTTGTGCAGATCTACGTAGATGACATTTTATTTGGATCAAAGAATGTCATTATGTGTCAACAGTTTGAGAAAATAATGAAGGACAAATTCGAGATGTCAATGATGGGAGAGATGAATTATTTCCTCGGATTTCAAGTCAAACAATCAAAGAAGGGAACGTTCATCAATCAAGGCAAATACACTCGAGACCTCATCAAGAAATTCGGTTGCACATTCGGCAAACTAATCAAGATCCCGATGAACACGAATATGAAAATCGATCTTGACAAAGAGGGAGTATCAGTAGACCATACTGAATTTCGCCCAACTATTGGTTCTCTATTATATCTAACTGCTACTAGACCTGACATAACTTATGCTGTAGGTGTCTGCGCTTGATTTCAGGCGAATCCTAAGCAGAGCCACATGGACTCGGCAAAGAAGATTATCCGCTATCTTAGAGGAACACCTGACATGGGTTTATGGTATCCAGCAGATGAATATGTTGAACTAACTGGTTATTCTGATGCTGACTACGCAGGTTGCAGGATTGACTGAAAATCAACTTCGGGAACTTGTCAGTTCATCGGTAGTAAGCTAATCTCATGGTTCTCAAAGAAACAACATTAGGTAGCGACGTCAACTACTGAAGCTGAATACATGGCTACCGGAAGTTGATGCGCCCAAATCCTTTGGTTGAGACAGCAGCTACGCAACTATGACGTCATTCAGAATGAAGTGCCGATCTTCTGTGACAATTCCACTGCCATTGCAATCACTCAGAATCATGTTCTTCATACTAGATGCAAGCACGTGGACATTAGACACCACTTCATTCGTGACCATGTCGAAAAGAAGGATATCAATATGGAGAAGATCCATACTGACCATCAAAGGGCCGATATTCTGACCAATCCTCTAGCTGAAGCCAGATTTAGAGAACTTTCAGTAGAGCTAGGTCTGCTGGACCCTACTGACTCAAGTCAGTAAGTGGATTCAGGAGAGGAGCATTCAGCAAGGGGGAATGTTCACTCTCAGTACTGGACTTATTCAGTATACAGAGATTCAGCAACCAACTACACGAGGTATCAGCTGACTACGATGTTCAGCTGACAGGTTTGGGTATCTCTTTCAGTATCCTACCTAGTATTTAATGCCATTATGATTTAGATTCAACATCGTATTCAATGCCTTAGTATATGTCATTTATTACAAACAGTTTCATTAAATGCACGACATTTTATGCTAAGATTGCTGAACTCTGCTTTGCATTAAATGCAAGTCATGTCAACTTACTTCTTAGGCTATATACAACTGTATTTTGACTTAGGCGGCTAATCTGATCATTACCTTTTATAAAATCTAATCTAGAACGTCCATCTAATAAACCAGGATTCAAACTGAGCCATTGATTAAAAATTGTTCATCTTCACTTTCATATATATCAACGTTTAAGCGCTGAAACCGCCATTTTCACCCTCTGTTTTACAAACCCTAAAAATCTCTGAGTTTAGAATTCTCTCTTGCATTATGCATTAACCATCAATCAAAGATTATTACGGTAGATTTCCATGCTTATTCAGTATTTATGCTTACATGTTATATTTTTAAATACTGATACTGAGTTCTGCAGATTCAGATATGGCGCAGTCACACGTTTTAGTTGTTTCTCCAGTCAACATGATCAAGATATTAGAGAAGGACCGAGTCTGGTGTGAACCCATCATGGAGTTCGACCGGTGCGAGTTGGACATCATGGACGAGGTGTTTGATGCGCTCCTCGAAGCTTTCTTGTCGAGGAAATCGACGTATTTTCTCCCCCGTCAGATATCTGAGTTATACCTCAACTCAAAAGCGGTAGATGGTGATATTATTGGAAGATTCATAATCCATCACATGGCTGACCCCTCCAAAACCGATGAAGAGATGAAGAAGATGTCTATCAAACAAGCTCTTTAGAGGAGTTTTAAGCTGCCAGATAGTGAAATCAGTGTAGCAGGGTACAAGGATGATATGATAGACGAGTACCTGGAGATCTTTTGTGGGGAGCCAACATCCTTCAGGGCCGCATTCCCCAAGAACTCCATGTTACCTCAGTACCGTACCCTTGCCTACATCGTCACTCAAATCCTGACGAGGCAAGCGGGCTCCTTTGATCAGGTGTCCAGACCAAAGCTCCAGATGATGATGGCGATTTATGATAGAGCCAAGGTTAACTGGACATAATTCTTCCTCGGAGAATTCCAGACACAGGCTGCAAAATTTGACAAATCCACTTATAGCCTCAGTGTCAAGGGAAAGTTGATGTACAGGAAGAAACTGACAGTGATGATTGAGGACTTCTGCGGAGACGATCATATCACGTATGCGGAAAAGGGATACTTTAATCCCAAGAAGATCCGCTTTCACAGCAAGGCAGCGGCCCTTCAGCAGATTGGGGCAGGGCCCGCTGAAGTTAGGAAAGGGAAGAGGAAGACTTCCACTCCCACTAAGAAGAGGTCTACACCTCAGAAGACCCCTCAGAAAAAACAGAAAACATCTACTAAGAAGGCGGTTATCATTCCTCCATTCAGACTGAGAGACGACTCAGATTCGTCTGAAAAGACAGTCTCTGTGGAGAAGCCTGTCTCAGCAGAGAAGACAGTCTCAGTTGAGAAGGAAGCCTTAGTGGAACAGGGACCGAACCTGAGCCGACAACTCCTATCTCTTAGTCCCCGCTCGATGTTCCTCCACTCAGCAGCATTCCATCTGCTGAGAAAACCATGTCTCTCATTGATGTAGATGACATGGAGACCACCACTGAAGCTGAGACAATCGGGCTTGAGGCAGAAGCTCTTCAGAACAGAGCCACCCGAGAAGTCTCTGAGGTCATACCATAAATCTCAAGTCACTCTGACTTGGTGACTATAGCTCAGAAGGCCAGGCTTCAAATGCTGATAAGGTTCCAGGACTGGATTGCTCTAGATCGTCTGATCCAACACCAGTCCTGTGAACGTCTGAACACCAAGGAGCTGGAAATTCGCCAGCAGATAGGCTACTCCGAGCCTGCAGATATCAGCTTGCTCGAAGATTTAAGGGCGGCGATGCTGGCTATTCTTGACAATCGCATCCTTCAGCCGCAACGCCTTCAGAGAGTTCCGATCCCAATGATCAGGACCCACCTAGTGATGCAGGCGCTGAGAAGCCTGCTGAGGGTACTTAACTGGTGGAGGGAGCTCAACCCTCTGCTGATCTACCTGTCAGCTCCCTCCCTCCATTTTTAAATTCCTTTAGTACTCGGCATATTTTTTACTATAATTTATATTGCACGATTAAGAATTACAAACAATACATTTAAGATATTGAAGATTGCACCTTTCAATAATTTGTGAATGTGATTTAATAATATAGTGTAATTTGCACACTTTTGAATTACTTTTTGCACTATTTAAATGCACACTTTCAACATTTTTTTCCATGTAGGATGATATGTTTGTATTGAATTATTTCAATAACTTATAACACTATAGTGTTATAAGTTATTGCACATCTTTTCTTTTTTATTTACACCATTACAAAACTGCAACAATTTGGGCATAGTTTGGTGATTAAATAATGTAAGCATGTGTAATGAATTTATTTTAAATATTTGTTCAATTTTCTGTAGTGGTTAATAGATTTTTTTTTTTTAAGATAAATTGCACGATTAAGTATTACATAGAACACATTTTACATAATAAAGATTGCACTTATAGTCAATTTTTAATGCATTTATGCTAATTAAAATAAATGACAGAGTTTGGCTGATTGGGATGAAGCAGACAAATGTGGAGGCAGAATTGAATGAAAAAGAATTTCTGAAACTATCAGTTGTTAGTCATTAATTAATTTAATTAATTAATCATTTGTTTGCAGTTTTTCTTCCATTTCCAAATGTTTATTTATTACTTTTAATTTGCATCGACATATGAGCTTCAAAGATTTTCTTGGTAGATAGTGCTAATGATAATGAAGGTCAATGTAGTTTGAATAACTATTCGGATATCCTACATAACTTGGTAATCAACTAACTACACTTTCATTTTTTTTAATCATGAATGAATTATTTGAATACTAATCTTTTTTGTAACACTATTTGCAGCAAATCATGCTAGAAAAAATTCCTTCGAACTAAGAAGCTTGATGCTAAATCAAATTCGTTTAGAAAAGCAACAACTAACATGGTCTGCATTAAGTGGGGAGACAAGAATAATGAGGTTGATAGTGGAGTTTTACCTTATCAGACATATGGAAACTTTCAAAGGTGACTTGTCAAGCTCTTGGGCGATAGGATTACGAAAGAATGCCAAGAAGCAGTTGTCTATGTTGAGAGTAAGTACTGTGCAGAGATCCTTCAAAGTGATATAAATTTGAAATGGTGAGTTTGCTTCAAATCTAGACAACTACTTTAAAGAAGTTTTCTTGCCTAGCAAAACAAATGTGGAGTGTTTTCTGCTCAGATAATCTGTTTATGTGTTTAGAATTTTATCATTTTGAATATGCAAACTGATTTAATGAAATAGACTTTTTTTTTAATTTTTAAATGTCATTTTTCGAATGGTGTCACTTTAATATAAGAGAAACATGCATTGCATAAACATAAAATAAATGCATAATTTTTTCTTTAGTAAACATTAATTTGAACAATTACAAACTAAATTGTGCATTGATGAGTCAATTTCGTACCTAATTATTTCTGTCCGAAAAGGTCTCTTAACTGTGCAGGTGAGACGTATTTGTTGGCAGTTATGCAGAAAATGAGTTGATTTGACACGACACCAGGAGATGATGTGGCAATGCAATTTACAGCTGGAATGGCGAGATTTTGAGTGGTTTTGGCCGAAGAAAGGAAGAAGGAAAGAAAAGGATCTAGAAAGGAAAGAGAGAGGAAGGAAAGAAGAAGATAAGGAAGGA
The DNA here is from genome assembly GCA_028984105.1 of Lavandula angustifolia. Lineage (NCBI taxonomy): Eukaryota > Viridiplantae > Streptophyta > Magnoliopsida > Lamiales > Lamiaceae > Lavandula > Lavandula angustifolia. The sequence goes on along the minus strand of CM054805.1, from coordinate 28,135,915 downwards.
TTAGATATTTCCATATCTAACAAGATCCTTTCCTTATCTATCAAGAAACCCTAGATTTGATCTAGGTATTATAAAAGGAGGATTGGAGCACGAAATTTAGAGAGCTTTTACACACGTATACAGCGCCGTGCATACCTTTCCACCTCGGAGACTCATCCTTTCGATCCGATCAACTTACCACCGCCACCGAACTCGCCGAAGCCAAACGCCGCCGCCGCCGAGAAGATCACAACCACCAGCCTTCCGATCAATTCATGCTATCAGTAGTTTTATGTTTAAGAAACAAACACTTCTATGCTTTCGTATTTTAGTTTTCAGTTTTGGATTCTAGCTAGTTTTATTATCGTTTTAATTTCGTTTCTAGTTTTATGTTCGTTTCGTAAGACCGATCGCTACGGTACTTTTTAATCTAGTTTTAAGTTGAGTTTTAATTCAGTTTACTTTTGGTTTAAGATTCCCGTTATTATCCGTTTTCGGTTATAGTTCGTTATCTTTAGTTTAATTTCGTTTACGTGCATGCTAGGGTTAGAGTTACAAATGGTGCATGTTCTGATTTGCAGGGTGTCATATCTGTGCAGTCAGGACAGTACTATGAGTAGCTAAACTTTCAGTGGTCCGGCAGGATGTAAACGCACACGTGAACAGTACATGAGGCTTAGGTTCTAATAATTAATCAAAGGGTTTCGGGTTAATTCTGGTTTATTTAATCTGACTAGTAATTTAGGATTGGCCACCTTAAGTTGCGTAGTTTGTAGCTAACTTAGTACTTCCATCGTTTCTCGTGGAACAAGGCTAGGTAAGTAGCAAAGTTATTCATTAGAATAATTGGATTAAACCGGTAGGAGACTATTAGATGCCCAACATACGAGTAGGCTCCTATACTAGGCTCCCTTAGTTCGATAAAGCTGTTTAGCTATTAAATCTATTGATTGCCTAACAACGTAGGTTGTAGCTAAATTAGGGAAGTAGCCGTTTCGATGCCCAACATGGCGGTTACCGACTAAGTAAGTGGGAGTAAGGATTACGCAGTTTAAGTTACGGTAGTCTATAACTAGTTGATCCATGAGATTAATTCATTTTATGTGCCAAGGATTGGAATTACGTGTGTGTGAATATTCTGCTGGACCCATCTCTTATCTGCCTAGTTAAAACAGTTTATTTTCAGTTTCAGTTTCTGCAATTTGTTTCAGTTTTAATAAGTTCTTTGTTTAGTTAAAAACCCAAAACTTGCGTGGTTGCTAACCAAACCCAAGATAAGTAGAAAAATGATATGTCTAGTCCTCCGTTCCCTGTGTTCGATACCCTGTAAACTATACTGATATAATTCTCTATTTTTGCAGGATTATTTGGTGCAATACAACGATCACCAAATTGGCGCCGTTGCCGGGGAACGGTGTTATCTAGTTTTATTGTTTTCTACTAATCTTTTGTTCTTTTTAGCGTTGCATGAGCAGGTCTTCCAAACCTAACCTCATATTTGATCCAGAGGTCGAGAAAATAGCAAAGAGGATTAGGAAGAGGACAAAGCTGCAAAAGCAACAGATTCTGTCCGAGGCAGAACACGTCTTAACTGCCCAGTCAGAAGACAGAACAGACGCCGGATGATCAGATCAGCGACTCCGAACCGTAAGTCGTTAGGTTCGACAAAACACTTCATAATACTCCAGTAACCAGCTCAGAATCAGAATCAGAAGAGATGGAGGACGAAGTGCACAATCCTCAACCCTTGAGGATGAATACCGGATCACTTGACATGGGAGCGGACCTTCATGGTCCAATTCAAATCACAACTACTGAGCAAATCGATGTCAAGTTGAATATGGTAGCTGCAATGCCGAAGTTCTATGGAAGAACGAACGAGAATCCCAATTCCTTTTTGGCCTCGTTCAACCAAGTCTCGCAATCCGCACAAAGGGGCAATCTGGATGCATTCAAGCTAAAGGCTTTTCCATTCACACTGCAAGATGGAGCACAAGCATGGTTCTCAAGTCTAAAGCCAAATACAATTACAACATGGGCCCAGACGCGTACTGTTTTCTTGAAGAAGTAATTCCCGTAGTCAAAGACAAATGCACTTAAGAAGCAGATTTCAGGGATCGCTCAAGAAATAGATGAAACTTTCGGTGCATATTGGGAGAGATTCGGGCGACTTGTTGATAGTTGTCCGAACCATGGCTATTCGGATGTGGAGCTTCTACAGATTTTCTATCAAGGGATGACAGACGAAGCAAAGGCCATGGTTGATATCGGTCTGAGAGGAAATTTCCACACAAGCCTCTACGAAGATGCAAGGAATATAATCGAAGGGCTTGCGGAGTCTACCTCGCAATATAAAGGGTCGAGACCAACAAGGAGAGCTGTAAATTGGTCTCATTCTGACTACATGGATGAGATCGATAATAAAGTGGAGGCAAAATTCAGTTTGTTGCAAGATAAGCTCGACTTGATACTCAAGCAGAACGCGCCTGCCCCAAGCCGGTCAAATGCCGATCATGCATGTGGAGCATGCGGAGAGAAAGGACATACGTCGCTGCAATGTCCGGGAGAAGAAGTAAATGCAGCAGGAAATTGGAACGGGCAGCAAGGGGTTCATCCGAACCTCCGTTGGAAGCAACCGGATGAGCATTTTCAGCCGAGGAATCCGCCTCAAACCCAATTTCAGCAACCATATCAGCAGCAACATGGCTATCAGCAGCCATACAATCCTCCTAATCATAACAACTATCAGCAGATGTATAGACCCCCGCACCAGAGGCAATTTCAGCAGCAGAACGCCCAGCCTGCCCATTTTCAGTAGCAGAACGCCCAGCCTACCCATTTTCAGCAGCAGAACGCCCAGCCTGCCAAGTCGGAACAGCAGAGCCCTTTAGAAAAACTCTTGGCCGAGATGGTTTCTTCGCAGAAAGATACCACCGCATTTCAACAACAAATGCAAGCGGAAATTAATCGACCAAGAAGGATCGGCAAGCTACGATGGAGAATTTGGCTAAGCGGATGAATAAGCTAAGTTCTCGCAATACAAGAAATAAAGACTTCCCAAGGACAGACTTCCGGCTCAAACTCGGCCAGAATCCTAATGCCCACAACCGCAATCGATTACGCTGCGTGGAGGGAAAGAATTACACGGCCCGACCGTACATGGTAAGACACCCGAGAAGTCGGCGAGAGAAGAAGAAGGCTCGCCGAACGACCTCTACCATCGAAAGTTCAAAGGAACAATATGCTGAAGATCCAGAACAAGAAAGAGATGAGGAGCACGTCCAAACTGGCCATTCAGAGCATGAAAATCTGATTCCGCCACCTTTCCCCGAAGCTTTAGAAAGGAAGAGAACGCCAAACAAGGAAAGCATGGATTACATGAAGTTGTTCGAGAAGTTGGAAATAAATATCCCTTTCCTTGAAGCCGTAAAAATTCCCAAGTTCGGGAAATTTGTGAAGGACTTCATAGCTGGAAAAGTTTCCAAGTCTGGTAAGGTTTTGTTCGATCACACAGTATCAGCAATTATACAGAAGATGCTTCCGGCTAAATGTGCCGACCCGGTATGTTCACACCGCCCGTCTAATGGGTGATGTCATGATTAAACAAGCCATGTGTGATCTAGGAGCATCTATAAATGTTATGCCTTTATCTGTATATAATCAATTGGTAGGAGCTGAGTTAATATCCACTAAGGTGATTATTCAATTAGCGGATAGGTCATGCATTGAACCAATTGGTTTACTTGAAAACATTTTGGTCAGAATCAACAACTTTGTCTATCCTGCTGATTTTTATGTGATTGATACAAATGATAAGCAAGTTGAAGGAACTGCAGGAGTGTTATTAGGTAGACCGTTTTTAAAGACTGTAAAGGCAATAATTAATGTGGATGAAGGTTCAATAAGTGTGGCATATCATAATGAAACTTATGTTCATAAAATATCTGAAGCACTTAAGAAACCCTACGATCATGAAAATGAGAATGCTTTTTCTACTGACTCCATTGATGAAATTGTCCAAGAATATCTTGAGACGTATGCGGTGCAGGACAAAATGAAAGTTACCTTGACTCAAGGACTGACCGAAGCAGACCTCGAAGGTATGAGAGACGAAGAAATCAGAGAGAGCATCTCAGCTTTGTACGCAACTCCAGAACTACAAACTGTCGGCAATATGTCTCAACTGCCCATACAGGACGCTTCTGAAAAGCTGCTGCCGTCAATCATCAAGGCACCAAAACTGGAGCTTAAGCCACTTCCAACAAATCTGAAATATGCCTATCTCGGAGAGAATGAGACGCTGCCCGTCATCATTAATAAAGAGCTTGATGAAGATCAAGAGAAGGCGTTGTTGGAAATTCTGAAGAAGCACAAGAAGGCCATAGGTTGGACTCTAGCCGACATTACCGGCATTAGTCCCGACATATGTGAACACTCCATCCTCATGGAGCCGGATAGCAAACCTTTCCGAGACCATCAAAGAAAACTCAATCCGAACATGAGAGAGGTCGTGTTGAAGGAAGTATTAAAGCTCTTATCCATGGGTATTATCTATCCCATATCGGATAGCAAGTGGGTAAGTCCTGTACACGTTGTGCCCAAGAAGTCCGGATTCCAAGTTGTCGAGAATGAGAAGAACGAGTTGGTTCCGGTACGCTTAGTGATGGGATGGCGCATGTGTATCGATTATAGGAAGCTCAATGCCGCGATGCGTAAAGACCATTTCCTGCTTCCATTTATCGACCAGATGCTCGAGAGACTTGCAGGGCAAGCTTATTTTAGCTTCTTGGATGGATACAGTGGCTATTTCCAAATCCAAGTGCGAGAAGAAGATCAAGATAAGACGACGTTCACATGCCCATATGGAACGTTTGCTTACCGAAGAATGCCGTTTGGATTATGCAATGCGCCGGGCACCTTTCAACGATGCATGATGAGCATATTCTCGGACCTCATCGAGATGTGCATAGAGGTCTTCATGGACGACTTCACCATTTACGGTGACTCTTACACTTCGTGCTTGAAGAACCTCGACAAAGTCCTAGCTCGTTGTGTTGAGAAGAATTTGGTATTGAATTACGAGAAATGCCATTTTATGGTGGCCGAAGGAATAGTACTCGGTCACGTCGTTTCTAAAAGAGGAATAGAAGTCGACAAGGCAAAAGTGGAGGCCATCGCAAAATTGCCATATCCGACAAATACGAAGGAAGTTCGTGGTTTCTTAGGACACGCCGGCTTCTATCGGCGTTTCATAAAGGATTTCGCAAAAGTCGCTCAACCACTAACAAACCTACTTCACAAGGATGTCGAGTTCGAATTCGATACTAAGTGTAAGGAGGCCTTCACTATCCTTAAGGGCAAGCTTACAACAGCCCCTGTGTTGCAAGCCCCGAACTGGAATAAGCAATTCGAGATTATGTGAGATGCTTCTGACTGTGCAGTCGGGGCAGTGCTGGGACAGAAAAATGGAAAGGAGAGTCATGTGATATATTATGCATCCAAGACATTAAATCCAGCTCAAAGCAACTATTCCACCACAAAGAAGGAGTTGTTAGCTATCGTCTTTGCCTTCGACAAGTTTCGTTCTTATTTACTTGGCTCAAAAATCATAGTGTATACCGATCATGCTGTCGTCAAACATCTCCTTGCCAAGAAAGAAACAAAGCCGAGACTCATCCGATGGATTCTTCTCTTACAAGAATTTGATTGGGAAGTTAAGGACAAGAAAGGAGCTGAAAACTATGTGGCAGATCACTTGAGCCGATTAATTCAAAAAGACGATGGAGAGCCGATTAAGGAGATTTTTCCCGAAGAGCATATATATGCTGTTCGCGAGACGGTGTCCAGCCTTGCCAAGCTTCTGCCAGCACAGTGTTTTACAGTTGGAGTCCAGAAAGTGTCTCGGCTGCCCAGTCAAGACAACTCTGAAACAGAATTGCTGAAAGTCGTGGGTAACACTTCTAAATTACCTTGGTTTGCTAATATTGTGAATTTCTTGACTTCTAAGCAGCTTCCACCTGAGTTCACTCATGCCCAAAAGGCAAAATTGAAGAGCGAGTGTAAGCAGTACTTTTGGGACTCTCCAATCCTTTGGAAAATGGGAGTTGATCAGGTTATCCAAAGATGCATTCCAGAAGAAGAGCAAGGCGACATCCTTCACCATTGTCATTCATCCGCTTATGGAGGACACTTCGGACCAAAACGAACCGCAAGGAAAGTGTTGGATACGGGTTTCTTTTGGCCGAGCTTACACCTTGACGCCTATAAGTACTGTAAGTCATGTGCAGTTGCCAAATGACCGGGAATATATCTATGAAGGATGAAATGCCCCAAAAGCCTTTGAGATTTTGTGAGATATTTGATGTATGGGGTATGGATTTCATGGGTCCGTTTCCTAGTTCAAGGGGTAACATGTACATTTTACTTGCCGTTGATTATGTTTCTAAATGGGTTGAGGCAAAGGCTACAAAAATTAACGACTCTAAAGTGGTTGCAGGATTTCTTCGAACTAACATCTTTTGCGAATATGGAGTACCAAAAGCCATCATAAGTGATCAAGGAACACATTTCTGCAACCGTACCATAGAGTCGTTGATGAAGAAATATGGAGTAGCCCATCGAGTTTCTACCGCTTACCATCCACAGACGAATGGGCAAGCTGAAGTTTCAAATCGAGAAGTGAAGTCTATCTTGGAGAAAACGGTCAATCCTTCAAGGAAAGATTGGAGTGCGAGGCTGGACGACGTCTTATGGGCTTATCGAACAGCCTATAAAACCCCCCTCGGTATGTCTCCTTATAGATTGATTTTCGGTAAATTATGTCACTTGCCTGTGCAGTTGGAACACAAAGCCTGGTGGGCGGTACAGAAAATCAATATGGATCTGACCGAGAGTGCTAAGGAGCGGAAATATCAGCTTCAAGAGCTTGAAGAAATCCGGTTAGAGTCCTATGATGCTGCTATGAGGTATAAAGATCGCACAAAGGCATGGCATGATAAAACAATCCGGCTGAAGACTTTTGAAGTGGGCCAACTCGTATTACTTTACCAATCGCGCCTACGCATCATGCCCGGAAAGCTCCGCTCAAGGTGGATCGGTCCATTTCGGGTGTGTTCGGTCTGGCCAGACGGAGCAGTTGTGATACAGAAACTGAATTCAAACGAGACTTTTACTGTCAACGGTCATCGTTTGAAAATTTATCATGCTGCCGCAAAGATAGAAGGCGTGGACGAGCGAGAGCTTGTCCATTCCCTCGTATCTTTGACTTTTTGAAGAGGAGGTCTAGCCGAAGACTCTAAAGAAAGGCGCTTCCGGGAGGCCACCCATTATATTTTCCGATTTTCTTTGATTTATTTTTCGTGTTTTTAGTTTGATTTTATGCTTGGTGTTGTTTCTTTTATTTTTCAGAAATTTTGCTAAGGAAGGAATTGGGGATAAAAGTGCAAGGAAAGGAGTTGGAGGAGTAAAGATGAAGAAAAGAAGACTTAGAGGTCTACATTGCAATTTTCAAAAATACCAAGGGACCCAATTGTAGTGAGGGAACGAATTTTGGGAACTCAATTGCATAAAAGCCAAACATTTGGAGCCAATTGATGTGAAGAAAAATATGGGGCCGAATTGAAAAGAAGGAGGGACCGAATCTTTTAACCGTACATGCTTGGGAGGACCCGATTGCAAAATTCCCTTGTATAAAAGGGGAGAAAATCTCAAACCCTACCATTTTCTACTATTCAAATCTCCCTCCTAAGAAACCGCCGCCCACTACTTCCCTCTATTCTAAAACCGTTTCCTCCTCCACAAGTCCTCCTCCCTGCACAGTCGAGAGACAGCAGCCATGCCTCCGAGAAAGAAGAAATCCGTCTTATCCAGTCTTTGCTCGCCGGTTCCAAGTGCATACAGCTCGATCTTGAAACACAGCGCCGCCGAGATGCAGCCGCTACTCACCAGCAAGCCGCACCACGCCGGAGCTTCCCCTCATTGTGTATGAACCACCACCTCCGCCGGAGTTTACCTATGTGGAACCAAATCCACCACAAATGGCAGAAGAAGCCGGAAGTCACTATACCACGGAGTCTACATCTCCGTCGAACCCGCCACGCGGACGGTTAAGAAGACACACCGGCGTTGCTACCTCGCAGAAACCGCCACGTGAACCAACTCCTGATCCTACTCCCGAACCGATGCCTCAACTGACACCGGAGCCAACACCTCAACCGTCACCGGAGCCGACGCCTCAGCCGACGCCCGATCCCACGCCTCCGCCGTCTCCACCGCGTCGTTCGAGAGCCCGGAAACCGAAGGTAAGTCGCGCGGATGGTGCTTCTTTGTCAAATCCGCCGCCCAAATCTTCGCAAACTCTATATGAGTGGTTGCCCTTCCTTGAGTTTCAACATCCACCACCACCACTCAATTACTATGAAGGAATTAATTGGACCGAAAGCTTGCGAGAGGAGTTGCCGAGCCAAGAGGAAGAAGACTTGGACTACAAGTCTGATGATCACGATGGCAACTTTGAAGACGATTTCAACATGAATTATTTGTCTCTTGCCGATTCCGAATCCTCTTCAGCCCTTCCACGAGAGGCGAAGTATGGAAACCGAGTGGTTATCCGTATTGACTCACCGGCAGCCGTCCATGCACTCTCTCAATTTGAGATCGAGTACATGAATTTGCGTCTCCTAGAGCGCGAGGGCAAAGATTTCCGAAGTGGCCGACTCTTTGACCGTACGTTCCTTCGCACGGCAGGTATCATCGCACCTTTCTTTCAATATTTTTGAAATATTGGTTGGACATGGTTGCTTGAGTCGCATCATTATCCGTGCTATAAAGAGGTTGCAAGTGAGTTCTTTAATACTTTTCATTTTGAGGGTGATAAGGACTTGGTTACTCCGTGTATTGAATTTCGTTTGTTTGGTGGAACTTATCATATGAGTGTTGCCGAGTGGAATGCTAGATTAGGTAGTTGCACGTTTGATGATTATTACTTAGGTCATTTTGAGATGGGTTATCATAGTATACCGAGCAAGGATCCAAGCTATATAGGTTCACGGGCCGCGTGGAGGCTTCTCGCCCCAAGCGACCCGGATGAGTTTGTTACCTCCGGTTCACATGTTAGTTTTATAGAGGATCCCGCCCTTCGCATGTGTCATCAATACTTAGCCCACAATTTGACTGGAAAGAGTACATCTTTTGAAAAGGTGAGTGCAAACGAGTTGTATTTTCTTTGGTGCATGGTTAATAGGAGACTCGTTAACTTAGGTTGGTGGATTGCGCATAACATGTTTATAATTGCTAGTCATACCGTGCGTCACATGACTCTATGCCATCTTCTTGCCACGTTCATTGAACGTAACTTTATCGTCCAAGATGCCGGTTATTTGACTAGGGTAGAACCACCAACTTTGTTTGATTGGTCTTAGTTGAGACACACTCGCCTTCTGTACCAACTGCCTAACCGGGAGATCCAGTTTTATCCACCGGGACCTCGTGTCTCGAGTGCCTTTACTTCGCAGGACGGGATACGGTGCGACGCTAAGGACGGATCCCGGATTCCCTTGGACGCAGTAGATCGCCTCCGCCGCACAATTATGAGCGGCATCGCTCGCCCCGCCCGGGCGAGGCGACCGGTGACTTGTCTTCCCCCATTTTATTTTATTTTCGCTTTTTTGTCTTTTTGTTTTGTGTTTTTGTGTCTGTTTTGTTTTTTTTTTTTTTTTTTGTGTTTTTCTTGTTCTTACACTTGATAGGGATCAAGTGTAAGGAGGGGTGTTTCTTTTGTTTTTATTTGTCCTTAGTTTTCGTAGTTTCTTACACTTGGTAGGGACCAAGCGTAAGGAGGGTGTTTGTGTGTTTATTTTGTCATGCCTTCTCCCTTTTTTTGTCTTTTCTCTCTTGCTCGAGGGCGAGCAAGGTTTAAGTGTAAGGAGGGGGGGTATTTTGTGTCGAAGCATGTCAAAAATTTTGATTTTCGAAGTGCCGTTTTCTATGATCAAGCTTGTCTTATTCATGCTTTTATTTTCAATATGCTAGCTTGTAAACTTTGTGAAGAGTAGATCTAGGCACGTATGTGTATGTAACTTGGGATGACGAAAAATAAACCTTGTTGGATCGAAATTTATAACCACTCACTTAAATAAGATTTGAGCCTTAAAGTAGGAGACTTCCTACTATTCTTTTGAGAGTGTTTATCCACAAAGTCGCAATATGTTTGAATCACTTGTGATAAATGATAGGAGGCACTAGGGATTCTTAAAGCTACACGGCCGCTACAAAATTTTTCCTACCCGAAATTATCCCTTAGTGAACCAATTTGAGCTTTAACCGAATTTCTTTGATTTGAGTTAGTAAAATTTTAGCCAAGGCCATTTTAAACTTTCTCTTGACCCGTGTCATTGCATGTTTTACGAACTCTTTTGTGCGAGATAGTTAAAATCTGAAGTGAATTACATACATCTTCTACCTGCCCAGTATAGACATGCTGCGAAAGAATCAGATGGGATAAAAGTCTAAGTATAAAAACTGCTCAATATAAGCAGAATTGAAAGTGTCCTGTTTGTACAATTGAAACAGTTTGTGCCCAGTTTACTGAAAGAGAGTTTATGCCACGAATGTTTAAAAAAAAAAAATCCTGAATAAGATACGTGGCAGGAAAGAAAGAAAAAATGGGTACATAGTATTGATTTTGTAGCATGGATGTAAATTTTCTAAGTGGTGGGAGTTTTGCTGACTTGACTGCACAGGAGAGAGAGTTTTACATGCATAACACTTAATTTGAATCTTAATGGAGCTTAGTACCCCTAGGGCCCTTACCAACATCAAATTGTCTAAGTCCTAAGCCCCATTACAACCGAATGAGAAAGACCTCCTTGATATTGCTATTGTGATGATCTCTTATCGTGATTGCGTGGATTGTTTTCTTTGAGTGGCTTGAACCGGACCTAGATTAGTTGAGTGTAGAGTGAAACTTGAGGAGATCCGCATTGTTTAGATTTTGACCAAGTTGAAATATATGTGTTTAGTTTCGAAATTTGCATCGTTTGCTTGTTGGATGAGATTATGATTGCATGGTTTGATATTGCTTGGCTAGTGAATTGGTGCAGAGAATTTCGAGTTGCTTGGTATGGCTTCTTGTCTTTGTTTTGTGAGTCCGTTGTTATTTTCTTTTTCCGTTCGTGACGAGTCTTGTTTGTTCTTGTTCGAATCTTGAGTCATTTATTTTGAGTCTTGGGTCTTGGGGAAGACAAAAAATAGTTAGGTACTTATCTTTAGCTCTTCTTATACTCGAGGGCAGTATAGCTTAAGTGTAAGGAGATTTGATGAGTCAATTTCGTACCTAATTATTTCTGTCCGAAAAGGTCTCTTAACTGTGCAGGTGAGACGTATTTGTTGGCAGTTATGCAGAAAATGAGCTGATTTGGCACGACACCAGGAGATGATGTGGCAATGCAATTTACAGCTGGAATGGCGAGATTTTGAGTGGTTTTGGCCGAAGAAAGGAAGAAGGAAAGAAAAGGATCTAGAAAGGAAATAGAGAGGAAGGAAAGAAGAAGATAAGGAAGGATTAGATATTTCCATATCTAACAAGATCCTTTCCTTATCTATCAAGAAACCCTAGATTTGATCTAGGTATTATAAAAGGAGGATTGGAGCACGAAATTCAGAGAGCTTTTACACACGTATACAGCGCCGTGCATACCTTTCCACCTCGGAGACTCATCCTTTCGATCCGATCAACTTACCACCGCCACCGAACTCGCCGAAGCCAAACGCCACCGCCGCCGAGAAGATCACAACCACCAGCCTTCCGATCAATTCATGCTATCAGTAGTTTTATGTTTAAGAAACAAACACTTCTATGCTTTCGTATTTTAGTTTTCAGTTTCGGATTCTAGCTAGTTTTATTATCGTTTTAATTTCGTTTCTAGTTTTATGTTCGTTTCGTAAGACCGATCGCTACGAGATTTTTTAATCTAGTTTTAAGTTGAGTTTTAATTCAGTTTACTTTTGGTTTAAGATTCTGTTATTATCTGTTTTCAGTTCGTTATCTTTAGTTTAATTTCGTTTACGTGCATGCTAGGGTTAGAGTTACAAATGGTGCATGTTCTGATTTGCAGGGTGTCTTATCTGTGCAGTCAGGACAATACTATGAGTAGCTAAACTTTCAGTGGTCTGGCAGGATGTAAACGCACACGTGAACAGTACATGAGGCTTAGGTTCTAATAATTAATCAAAGGGTTTCGGGTTAATTCTGGTTTATTTAATCTGACTAGTAATTTAGGATTGGCCACCTTAAGTTGCGTAGTTTGTAGCTAACTTAGTACTTCCATCGTTTCTCGTGGAACAAGGCTAGGTAAGTAGCAAAATTATTCATTAGAATAATTGGATTAAACCGATAGGAGACTATTAGATGCCCAACATACGAGTAGGCTCCTATACTAGGCTCCCTTAGTTCGATAAAGATGTTTAGCTATTAAATCTATTGATTGCCCAACAACGTAGGTTGTAGCTAAATTAGGGAAGTAGCCGTTTCGATGCCCAACATGGCGGTTACCGACTAAGTAAGTGAGAGTTAGGATTACGCAGTTTAAGTTACGGTAGTCTATAACTCGTTGATCCATGAGATTAATTCATTTTATGTGCCAAGGATTGGAATTACGTGTGTTTGAATATTATGCTGGACCCATCTCTTATCTGCCTAGTTAAAACAGTTTATTTTCAGTTTCAGTTTCTGCAATTTATTTCAGTTTTAATAAGTTCTTAGTTTAGTTAAAAACCCAAAACTTGCGTGGTTGCTAACCAAACCCAAGATAAGTAGAAAAATGATATGTCTAGTCCTCCGTTCCCTGTGTTCGATACCCTATAAACTATATTGATATAATTCTCTATTTTTGCAGGATTATTTGGTGCAATACAGCGATCACCATGCATATTATTATAAGATAAATCTTGGTATGTGATCAAGACTTTAGGAATTTAATTTCTCATGCATTTGAGAAAAACCTCTAGCAACCAACCATATGATACCTGACCCTCGTTCGTTAATAATCCAACACCGAATGTGACACAAAAACCATGATTATCATTGCCAGTAAAAGGTGCAAATATCATATTGTATGTAGAAAATGTATTATAAAAAGGTGCAAATTATTTTGAGTAAGGAAGCATATTATGCAATATAAACGTGCATTTAATACAAATAAAAAAGAGTGAAAACTATAATTAGGGGCGGATACAAGGGGGGCGCGTGGGTGCGACCCCCCCCCCCGACTTCTGTGTAGTACCATTTCAGCCCCTTTCATTCTGAGGAAATTTAATTTCAACCCTAAAGCATTTTGTGCATTCGCCCCTTCTCCCCCCGACTTCTTTCGATTGATTAAATTCGATTTTCGTGTTTACCTTTTTACCTCAGGATCTAATAGGAAAGAAACTACAATTGAAAGCAATCGAAAGAAATAGATTAAATTGGAAATATTATCCCAAAATATTTTGAAAGCAATCGAAAGAAATAGATTAAATTGAACGGCGAGAACCCTAAAATTGAAAGCCATTCGCAGCCATCTAACCCTGAAATTCAACGTCGTTCGCCGCCATCTTTTCAAACCGGCGTGAGAGAACCTCGAAATTGGACATTGGTTTCCGCTGGTCGCCTCCCCGTTCGCCGCCAGTTCTTCGAGTCGTCGCGGAAGAGAAGGCTTTCCGTTCGCCGCCATCTCTTCAAGTCGGGCGAGAGAGAAGACAACTGTTGTTGTTGGCCTCGATTTCTTCAAGTCGGGCGAGAGAGAAGACAACTGTTGCTGTTGGCCTCCATTTCTTCAAGTCGGCGAGCAGAGAGAGAAGGAAGGAGAAACTTGCTGCTCTTCCACAACAAGTCAAATTTGTAGTTGTTACTTGTTAACTCTCATTTAACCTATGCTATTAAACCCGGCCCGGCCCGGCCGGTTGATCCGGTTCAACCGTGACCCGATGAAAAATTCGGGCCGGGCCAATAAAAAATCGATTTTGGCCTTTGATCCGGTACGACCCGCCAGAACCGGCCGGTTGACTCGGTAACCGGTAACCGGTTGATCCGGTTGACCCGGTAATATTAATTAAAAAAAATTAAATTTAAATTTTAAATCTCTAATGTACTAATTCTATTTATGAAGTTTGGACATGGAAAATACTAGGTTAATTTTTTACTTCAAATTATATTAATATTAGGTTTTTTATATTTTTAAGTTATTTATTTTATTTATTTGTATTATTAAAAGATATTTAATATTTATTATATTACACCGGGTTGACCTACCGGTTCGACCGATTGAACCATTAAAATTAATTTTTTCGGGTCAATGACCGGGCCGGGTTTAATAACATACCATTTAACTATCAATTTGTACTGTAGTGGCCGACAACAGTACAAGTCACAAACCCACCACAACCACAAGGTATATTTAATTGTTTGATTTAGTATGATATTTAAATAAATAGCCAACTTTTTATTATTCTCTTGCAGCTTTTTACAAATTCGTGGCCCGCAAGCACAAGGTTTTGTCTTATTTGATAATGTATTGTATTATTGTTGATGCCTTGTTGGCATGTCATTGTTGGTTGACTTGCATTTAATTGATTCTATGTCAGAGTGTCTCGGTTTGATTTTTTGATTGAATTAGGTACTAATTGAAGTATGAAGAAACTTGTTTTTTACTTCAAGAAAAAAGCTGAAGAGGTGAGTTCTCTCAATTCTAACACTGAAGAGGCTAGTTCACTCAATTTGAATAGTCTTGAAAGTATAAATGTCATTGAAGAAGATACAGATAGTGATTTCAATGAATGAGGGAGAAAACAGTAATGGTGTGGAACATGACCCTGACAAACGAAAGATGATGTGGCATTTTCCGGTGGACAAGAGAAATGAAATTCGGAGGGAGTATCTATCAATGTGTCCCTATCAACCGATTCCAACCGGAAGAGTAGATAAACAAAACAGAAAGTCTCTCTCGTCTTGGTACAAATCATTTCCAGATTGGTTGGAGTACTCTCCTAGCAAAGATGCTGCATTTTGCTTAAAATGTTTTCTCTTCGCCAAGCCATCTGCTATTTCGGGTTCAAATGTCTTTGTTATTCATGGTTTTCGATCTTGGAGGAAAGTGGGTGGAAAAAATTGTGCTTTCCGAACTCATCAAGGAGATAGTCCCAATTCTATACATCGTGCAACTGTGATTGATTGCAATAATCTAAGGAACTCCTTACAATACATTGACAAGATGGTGGAGAAACAAAGTTCGGAACAAGTTGCAAAGAATCGTCTACGACTCCAGGTCTCTATTGACGTGGCAAAGTTGTGTGCTCTTCGATCAATTGCATTAAGAGGTCATGATGAACGCCCAGAGTCGCATAATCGTGGTAATTTCTTAGAAATCATAAAGCACACAGCTTCATATAATAGCGAGGTAGCTTCTGTCGTGCTAGAATATGCTCCTACAAATGCCACATATACATCTCATGGAATTCAGAAAGATATTTTATCAGTGTATGCTAGAAAGATCCAGAGGTTCATAAGAGAAGAAATCAATGGGGAGAAGTTCTGTATTATTGTAGATGAGTCACGAGAAGAATCCAAAAGAGAACAAATGACTATTGTTTTAAGGTTTGTGGATCAAGCTGGCATAATCTGTGAGAGGTTGTTTGACATAGTTCATGGCTATATGTGATGTGCTATCTTATCATAATCTTGACATACAAAACATTCGAGGACAAGGGTATGGTGATGCAAGTAACATGCGTGGAGAGTGGAATGGTTTACAAGCTCTATTTACAAAGGAGTGTCCATTTGCTTACTACATTCATTGTTTTGCTCATCGCTTACAATTGATTCTAGTAGCAACAACAAAAAGTATAATTCCTATTGAAAATTTCTTTTCAATTGTGAATTTGATTACTAATGTAGTTGATTCTTCTTCCAAACGCCATGACCAGCTCCAAATTGCTCGAGCTATCCAAATAGAAGAAGAAACAGAGGGAAATGAGCTTGAAACAGGAAAAAGGAAGAATCAAATAAGAAACATACCACATCCAGGTGATACAAGGTGGGGTTCTCATATTAAATCTCTCTACAACACACTTGAAACGTTTGAAGCTATTTTGTCTGTATTGGGTGAGGTTATAAGTGAAAATGGTTCTCTCTCTTCAAAAGCCGCTGCTGATGGAACATATGAGGCTATGGTATCATTTGAATTTGTATTCAACTTGCACTTTATGATAGAGTTGTTGGGGAAGACTGATAATCTTTGTGAACTGCTTCTAAGAAAACAACAACACATTCTAAATGCGATGGATGCAGTGGGAAATACAAAGGAGATCATCCAAAATTTCAGAGAAAATGGGTGGAATGACTTATTTCAAAAGGTCATTGTGTTTTGTGAAAAACATAATATTGATGCCCAGACATGAATGGTATTCGAGAAACAAGTGGAGGTCGGAAGAGAAAGGAAAATCCGATTACATATGACCATTATTATAGAATTGACATATTCAATGAGACTATAGACTGCATATTGCATGAAATGAATTTGCGATTTAATGAAGCTTCGGTGGAGTTGCTTAAGCTACGCTCGACTTTGGATCCTAGAGGTGGCTACAGACTCTTCAATATTCCTGATCTTATAAAGTTGGTTGATAAATTCTATCCATCAAATTTCACAAGCCAAGAGAAGCACCTTCTTCAGAATCAGTTACAGATTTTTGAAGTTGATATCAAGAAAAATCCCCTTTTGCAAGAAGCTTCAACACTTCATGATCTATGTCAAGTGTTGTTTGAGACCGAAAAGTCAATCCAATACTATCTGATCAACAGGTTTGTTCTCTTGTTTATATTACTATTTGTTGTTTTTGTCAAATTTTTTTAAAACATAAAAAAGTTACTTTTTTTATCAATAGATTGACTCGACTTATCTTGACTCTTCCGGTTTCAACTGCAACTTCTGAGCGTGCATTTTCTAAAATGAAACTCGTGAAGACAAGGCTGCGGAATAAAATGGAAGATGATTTCCTTCGCGGTTGTTTACTAATGAGCTCGAAAAGAGAAATTGTTTAATTGTTTGATACGAACTCAATTATTGATGAGTTTGATCTCATGAAAAAACGTCGATCTCAATTTCAAATTCCTAAGAATATATCATAATTAAATATGGTTTTTGTATTTTTATTTTAGACTCTTTTTATTGCTTTTTTTTATAAGTTATAAGTACTTTTGACTTCTTATACTCATTGTTGCGTAATATCTTATTTAAAATGTTGCATACATTTCTTCTGAAACGTGCAACACAATATACATTAATGTTCATAATTAAAATTTCACCCCCCCCCAACTCAAAGTCCTGGATCCGTCCCTGACTATAATTAAAATGTAGCATACATTTCTTCTGAAACGTGCAACACAATATACATTAATGTTCAAACAATTAAAAAAAACGCACAATATAATTACTTATTAGTAGAGTACGTAGCATCAAAAGAAGCTGCTTCACCAAAAAATTTGTAGTGTTGAATAGAAGTACTATCCGACCAAAAGAGACAAGTAAGTTTGTTACGTTGATCAACGAAATACTCAAAAGTGAAAGCATGGTCATTTTCACGACGTCTCTTCAGTTTATCCAAAATAACTTAAATATCAACACCATTTACCGAGTCCCTCAAATCACGAGAGAAACTCTTGAAATCAACACCGGTGCAACCAATATTATCTTAACTTCCAACCAGCTCACGAAAACCACCATATTTCCTATAAAAAAGCACGCCATCATCAAATGAGGCAAAAGTCATTCCGACAAATGACTTAGGAGGTGTTTGGTTCATGGGTACCAGCCCTACTAATCACCCGGGTTTGATATCCATATATCGTGTTTGGTACGTGAGTATCGGTACTCTACTATGGGTATCAAACCCATGTGGGTATGGATTTTTTGATACCCAAGTGATTGGTGGGTACCCAAGTGATTGGTGGGTATGAGTTCTGATACCCATATGGGTATCAAAAGTATATTTTATGTATTATTTTTTAAAATTCAAATTTATTTTTATAATATTATTTAATAAGAATAATATAAATATAAATTTTCAATTTTATAAATAACAAGTTTCATTAGTTAGAAATATTTTAGCATGAATATAAAAATATTTTTTATAAAAAAATATATACACTTATGTTTGAAATAAATAACTTTATAAAAAACTAACTTTATAATTATTAAATAAAACTTAATAATAAAATTTATCAAATAATAAAAATTATTATTCAAAAATACTTAAACATAATTTATCAAAATGTTTTTAATTTAATAAAAAGTAAATACACTAATCTCATAAAAATATATAATAACATAATAATATTAAATAAAACCTATTTTGTTAAATAATAAACATTATTGTATAAAAACATTTTAACATAATTTATAAAAAATGTTTTTAATTTTTATTAAAATAAATATTCAATAATCGTAAAAATATGTAGAAAGTATCTTTACAATTATGTTTTAAAATATTATATTATTTTTTTGTAAATAATCAAATAAAAGATAATGTACTTTTTATTAAATTATTCTTGTATTAAATTTCACAAAATAAAAAAAATATGATTCATGTCATTATTATTTATCACGTTAGAAATATTCACAAAATTATCATAATTTTTTTTATGTAAAATTATTCATTCCCATTGAAGCCTAAATATAACCAAACATCATATTTGGTTATGATACCCATTCACTAGCAAATGCCAAACATCATTAAAGGAATTACTCATACCCATACCCAATCATCCTACAATCATACCCATTACCATTGCCATACCCGAATTCTTACCAAACGACCCCTTAATATCAGATGGACATTCTGGAATATAATTTTGGTTGTTTTCCGTTGTCGTGCCAGATTCACCGAATATGATTTCATCATCTGAAATAAGAACGAAACAACAAAACATTTGAATTGCATAAATAATCATAATATGCATTATGAACGTGCATAAAAAATTGTGTTTACGGTGCATAAAATAAATGTTCATATGAAAAATTAGGTTTTCCAATGGATTATTCAAAAGCTTGTAATCGGAAAAGCTTGTAATCAGAAAACGAACATAAATTGCAAAAGCTTGTAATCGGAAAACCAAAAAAAAGAAACTGATAATTGACTGATTCATATTCTTCCAATATGAATCCAAATGTTCATATAAAAAATTAGGTTTTCCAATGGATTATTCAAAAAAAAAAAAAAAAAAAAACAAACAAACATAATGAAAAAAACCAATGAACCCTATAACATGATTTGATACACGTATACGAAGAAATTAAGGAAAAGGAATGTAAGCCCAGAAATTTTCAATATAAAATGCACTGCATATCTATTCATGCATGTTATCAAGTGTTTTAGTTTTGTAAGTCGTGCCTAGAAATTTAAATGAAAATTAAAGCATATATCTTATTTGTCATTAAATCATTTTTGTTATATAAATTTATTTTAAACTTTGAATGTGTTTATTTATATCATATTATGATTATATTGTTTATTGTTGAGATATAAATAATGTTAGAATTATGAGACAAGAATAATATTTATTTATATTGGATTTCCTAAACCTACTAAGATTCATAAAATGATATAATATTTTATAGTGTATTAAGTTATTAGGAGATATTTTGACATTATATTTTATGAATAAAATAGATATTATATTTGTAATATACATGTTTTAGGAAATTAAATCTAGTTGTATTTACCCATATCCTAATTTATCTATGATTGAATTTCTTATATCGTAAGTGATACACTAAATTATATATAAAGTATATAAGTACGAAAATAATTATGGATAAAATATATTTGATACCTTTTATGGTTAGGGATCATTATATAATTTAATCTAGGTCTATAAATAGCCTTAGTCGCTCATAATATAGCATTCCATAAAATATTCGAAAATCTGCAAGCATAACTACGAACTGTTTCAAGAATTATTTACACATGTTCCCGTCGTCATCTCATCGTGAAAATTTAGGATCGTCTTCCTAGGCATGTCTAGTATTCTCTATTATTTTTGTAGAATTTTACAAGTATGAAAAGTATTTCTTTAAAATTGTTATTCGTAATCTGCCAGTTTTTGACAGCATGTCCATGAGCTTGATAGGAAAATTGTTTTTCATGTTTTATTTGAGTTTTTTTCGACCATTCTGAATATTAATAGGATATGCTACATGTTGGGTCATTCATGTTAAAAATATAGAATTTTTAGGATACGTTTACTATTTATTTGTTAATTTATTTCTTCATGTGCCAAATTCTTTGCCAACATGCCTGTAAATTGAAAAACAAAAGTTTTAATATTACTATTAAATGAATTCTTGATTAGGGTACGTTTTATTGTGGTGGAATATGTAATATGTTGTTCATGTTAAAGGTCTATAATTTTTAGGACAATACTTTTATGATTTTATTAATTTATTTCATGAATTGACGAATTACTCAATGCACGAATGAATTGTTATTAGAAATAAGATTGTGTTTAATATACTTAAGATTATTACTACGTGAAATCATTAAAAATGCATGTTAATAAGTAGATTATGTATAATATACATTGTTTGATTCTTATGATCTATTTGTATTTATGAATTATTGAAATTGTTGGTGCATGCATGACATTCCATGTAAAGTCATTAATATAAATTTCCATGTATAGGATTGGCGCGCAGGACTTAAACATTGATATAAATTATTTTTCATCAAGTCAAAGTTAAGGTGGGGAAGTATTCTTACCCTACATTTATCCTTATTATATTTTATGCTTGATATTTATGAGTTAATGTCAAACATGGAAAGGAAGGATCGAAGTTGATCCACGATCGAAGTTGATCGGTATAGAGGTTTATGGTTGAAGTTGACCGGGATCGAAGTTGATCCGCGATCGATGTTGATCGGTACACATGTTTATGGTCGAAGTTGACGGGGGTCGAAGTTGATCAATTTTAAATGTTAGAGTCGAAGTTGACTCGGTGGTCTGTGTGACTACGTAATTCTTACATGTTCTAATTTTCCATAATATATTGGTATATTATATAGTTTGGATAAGTTTATTCCCCATTGAGTAGTCGTACTCATCCCTATCATTTTAACATTTTTCAGGAAATGACTCGGCCGATGCGTAGAGGTGTTGGTGGTGATGGTCACGTGAGGAAGAATTTAAGAAATTTATTATTGCATTAAACTAGTTTTATCACGAACTGTGTATTTTATTTTCTAGAACTAGCAGTCGTAGTTATTTTTATTTAAGACTTCCGCTGAATATGAAAATAAATTGAGTTTTTTCAATGATTTTTTTTTCATGAAAATGTTTTGATAGAATTAAGATATCCATGTTAAGTATGAAGTAGCGCCCCTAGTTAAGTTTTGAAAATTGGGGCGTTACAAGGAAAGAGGTAGAAATCGAATGCGAAAAAATGTTGATTCAATCACATATTGAATACAAACAAGATAATGGAATCAAACATAAGATTTACGTGGAAAAATAAGTAAATGAACAACAAACCTTGTGCCGACATTATTAGGGAATGATTAAAATCAAAATTGAAGAAAGACTCTTGATTCCTTAGCATTTGCATCAAATTTCATAAGAATGGACGATTGAATGGTTTATAAAAGATAAAAGGAGGTTACAATATAAAATAGAATCAGAAATTTACTAAAAAGACATTTGTGCAAATTATTTCCTTTAATTATGAAAAATGGCAACTTAAATGAAAATACGATCTGGAGCGTCGAATTAATTAATCAAACGATTATAAACCAATCTTATTTCTCACTCTAAGGAGTGTTCTCATATGATATATGTATATGTACGTTTGGGAATCTAATTAAATTAGGGGAGGATGTTGGATGCCAGTTATAAATTAAAGAGAGCGAGGTCAAACTTCAAACGTCAAATATTGTAATATTATATAATGGATTTTTGTCCTTTTATGTATATGTTGGTGTATTTCTCGTGACTAAAAGAATCTGGCACCTAAATTTATACTTATATACAAAGTTGAAACTGATAGTGCTGATTTCATGGTTGGCGTGAGCAATGTGACACGTAGCTTAGCAAAGACATATATCAGGTGCATGCATTTTATCACCCGATATCATGGTGGTGCTGTTCTAGGCATAACACGAAAATGTTACTATTGACTCGAACAAAATACTTCGATCTAGAGGTTCAGATAGCAATCAGAAATATATTGTAAATTACTAAGAAATTAATTCTATTAATATTCCTACTAATAAGTTAGTTGAAAATTGTTGTGACTTTAGGTTTTTGAATGCATAATATGTCGCTATAAATATGAGCCCATGGTTTTCATTAATTATATACTTAGTGCCATTTTTAAAGAGTTTTTGTTATCTAAGCAAGAATTTATATATACACATAACTACAAATCAGTATCACAAATACGTGCTCGTACGTGCTCATGTATACACATTACGTACGTGTGCCTACATAGTACGTACGTGCCTACGTACACATACATACGCATATATACCGACAAACTCAGTCGTGACGATGTTTCATGATATACCTTTTCAGATCACGGTGACAGAATTGCGACAAAATTAACGATAATTTGTCGAAATGTTGGTTCGATTTTATCTCGATCAATACAAATCTTGTTTTTTTGGAAATTTATACTCGAATATGTAGACAAAAGTTACCTTATCGTAAGAGTACTTGAAATACTTCCGCATAACCGGAAATAAGTATCTAACAATTAGGGTTTCGCATGTCTACATTGACGAAGTGGGTGATCCCATGAGTGGAAGATTAGTAAGTAAAACGTGATTAGATAAAATACTTCTGTTAATTCCCTTCTTAGAATTGGTATTTCTTCTATTACGCACGAGCTTAAATTGATAATCTTATCATTATAATGAACCCTGATTAATGTAAAAAAAATAAAAAATCTACCACGATTCACGTAATTATGAAATTTTAGAATTTGTGTAATTTAATGCTTTGAAGCTGAAGATTTCGTGCATATGATAAAAATCTAACAAAATTATTGTTGAATTTCGAATAACATATAGCGTGTATTGAGATGTAGAATTATCTTTCCACACATGACAAAAAAAAAAGCCTGATCTCCAAATGTAAAGATGGTAAATGAAAAAAAAAGATGGTAAATGAAATTCAATGCTGCACTATCCCTTGTAACCTTCCTCTCGTAATCGCTTTATCTCAAATTATGTCTTCTTGCGCGCAAAGCTTCTTTGCCTCCTATAAATCGGAAGGTCTCACGGAAAACAAGGCATCAAGAAACTCCCATTGCAGTCCGAGAGAGAGAGAGAGAGAGAGAGAGAGAGAGAGAGAGAGAGAAAAGAATGGAGCAAAAAAGTAGAGTAGTAATTGTGGGTGCAGGGCCAGCTGGTCTAGCAACTGCTGCGTGTCTAAACCAGTTAAACATACCCAACATTGTCTTGGAGAGAGAAGACTGCTCAGCTTCTCTCTTCAGAAAAAGGGCCTACGATAGGCTCAAGCTTCATCTAGCCAAGGAGTTTTGCGAGCTCCCACACATGCCGTTTCCGGCCGATGCACCGACCTACGTCCCTAGAAACGCCTTCATCAAGTATATAGATGAGTATTCATCACATTTCAAGATTAACCCTTTATACCGCCGTGTAGCTGAGTCCGCCTCGTTTGACCGGGTCAATGGAAACTGGGTCGTCGTGGTTCGAGATTCTCGGTCCGAGGCGACCGAGAAATGGGTGGCGGAGTTTCTTGTGGTGGCGACGGGAGAGAATAGTAAGGGATACATCCCGCCGGTAGCGGGGCTCGATTCGTTCTCCGGCGAGGTGCTACATTCGAGTGGGTACGATAACGGGGAGAGGTTCGTCGGAAAACAAGTGTTGGTGGTCGGAAGTGGGAATTCCGGTATGGAGATTGCTTTGGATTTGGCTAATTGGGGTGCTCGGGCGTCTATTGTGATTCGAAGTCCGGTATGTTGGTTGTTGTGATTAGTATTTGGAAATTAATTGGGTTTGTGGTGAAAATTGAAAATCAATTAATGTGATGCAGGTGCATGTGCTTACTGAGAATATGGTGAGATTAGGAATGACATTACTGCCGCATCTGCCGATAAATTTGGTGGATAACCTCGTACTAATGGTGGCGGAGGAGAGAAATGGAAATCTTTCTAGTTATGGTATCGAGAGGCCGAAAGAGGGACCCTTTTTTCTGAAGAAGGAAACTGGGAGATCCGCTGTCATTGATGTCGGAACCGTCGCCAAAATAAGAGCAGGAGAGATCCAAGTCTCTCTCTCTCTCTCTCTCCCACACACACATGTTTTGCATGCAGAATGTTACATTTTTGCTTCAACTTCACAAAGACATGCATATATATGAGTGTGTATATATTTCACCAGGCATCTCATTAGGTGATTATTAATCAATGACAACAGCACAAAACCCTCCTAACTTTTGAAGAAGAAAAAATATTTGTCATGTAACAAATTGAGGAATTTTTTTAAAATTTTTTTTGTAGTATATCTTTTGAAAAATATGCAGATTTTTGCTCTTTCCATGAAACCAAAACAAAAATAATTATTGGTCTTAAATTATTATAAAATCCAAAATTTAAAAGGTTTAATGTTGAAATTTTTTATTTAAAAGAAACCGTTATTATTAGCTTCAATTTTGCCATTCAAAACAAAAGATGAGCCTCAATTTTATTTTATGGGTTTGGCCAACGGATATAATATATTTTACCATGAAATTTATTCGTTATGTATGTTTTTATTAAAAAAAAAAAAAAATTGCATCCTATTTTCCCCATTCTTTAGCTTTATTTGCTTCACTTTGAACTATAATGATTTAATTCATAGCAAAGAGTAAAGAGAAAAATCCGAGTAAAAACAAAATTGAATGTGCAAGAAAATCATGGCTGCAGGTCTTCCCAGGCATCATGAAGGTGAATGAGAAGCAAGTTGAGTTCAGCAATGGCCGTAGCGGAAGTTTCGACGCCATCCTTTTTGCCACTGGTTACAAGAGCACTGTGGGGGCATGGCTTCAGGTATATATGAATCTAAGTCTCATTCTCTCTGACGAGCTCATGATGTTAACTGTGTCTGAATATGTAGGATGATGGAGCGCTATTTGGTAAAGATGGGATGCCGAAGAAGAAGGTTCCGGATCACTGGAAAGGACAAAACGGGGTTTACTGTGCTGGCTTTGCGAGGTCGGGGCTGTTCGGGATCTCCCAAGATGCCAAGGCTATATCGCAAGACATAAATGCGATTTTAACCTCCCGGAAATGATGCCTAAGGCTCTGCATTACAACATAAATTAGCTTTCTAAGAGTTTCCTAAGCAGTATTGGTGTGTGTAATCCTACAGTTTTTAGCCATATTTCTAAATAATTTCAAATGCTATGCTACAGTATCAGTATGTAGTAATTGTCTTGTATTAGACGACTATCCTTGTCAAAATAAAATATGCAAACTTTAATTGTAGCATAATTTACAACTTTGGAAAATTCTGATTCTGAATACAAAGGCTCTAACAAATATTCACGAACGTACTTGCGTTACGTTTAAATTAAACTTGGTATAAAAGATTTTGGTATAGACGTCGCCGAAGGAGCCTGGAGAATCCTTGTATCTATTTTACTCTGGTGTCTTTAAAAGTACATTGAATTTTCCAAAATATGAAATTATGCGCAAGTGAAATCAACAGTCTTTGAAGTATAAAAAAAATACCAAAATTAGGGAATAATTATAGTTTTTTAGGTGTCTATCCTATGATCGAAGATATGAGTTTGAATTCTACTAATATTCCTATTCGTGAATTTATCACACTGACTCCAACATGCATAGCCTAATGGAGTTTGCAATACACACCTATGATAGTGGTGACAAGTTTCCTCTCAAATAGAAGGGCATTAAAAAAATAATAATAATAAAATAAAATAAAAATAAAATAAATAAATAAATAAAGAGTTTCATTTAGGGTTGACTTGGGCGGATGTTTTGACTGCCTAGGATTTGGGGCTTTAGGATTTGAGGGTGTGGCTGGAGGGTGAGAGTGATTTGGATTTTAATGGGTTGTAAATTAAGTTATTTGAGATTTTCAATTTGAAAAAAGCTTGACGAGTATTGAAAAAGGCTGTGAATTGTATTTAAAAAAGGATGAGCATATTATTGCAAATAACTATGTTTTTCTTTTTAGTGTTATTTTTAGTGCAAAAAAGGTGTGAGTCACGTTACCCATACCAAAAGTCCAAATTGTAGAGTGGGCTACCAATTAAAAAGATATAAATCTGGCCTAGTGATATTTTTAATTATTTTTTTTTTGAAATTCTACTTGGGGTGTAACGGTTCGATTCGGTTTGATTTTTTATGTATTTTAGGAACCGAACACATATAAATGGTTCGATTTGGTTCGGTTCGATGGGTTTTTCAATATCGGAACCGAACTGAACCGAACCGCTTATAAATGGTTTGGTTTGGTTCAGTTCGGTTCCTCTGTTCACCTTTTTATTTATTTATTTATTTTTTAAATTCTAAATAATGCAAGAATAATAATTTGTAGGGTTTCACTCATTCCAAACTCATAAGTATAGAGTTGTTACTCCTTTCTCTTCATTTATATAGATTAAAATTGATCTTAACTTAAATTTAATATCTAAATTCAATAATATTCTCATATAAAAGGATAAATATTAAATAAAAAATAAAAAAATATGATATTGGTTCGGTTCGGTTTGAACCGTTCAAAAAATCTTGGAACCGCGAACCGAACCGAATGTAAACGGTTTCTAAAAAAATAAACCGAACCAAACCGCGTAACCGAACCGAACCGCATTTTTCGGTTTGGTTCGGTTCGGTCCGATCGGTTTCGCGTTTCGGAGCGGAACCACTTACACCCCTAATTCTAGTATTATTTTCATTACATATTTATTACTATTATTATATTTTTATTCCTACATTTTAGAGTAATGATTATTGATAACACTCCATGGGTTCCATTATAATTGTCATATCTTCTTAATTGGGTTGTCTCTTTAAAAATTCATCCTTCTAAAAGAAGTCAAAAATGAATTAGTCAAAAGTCAAATAATGTACACCAAAAAACATTATTTTCTTAATTTTGGTGCAAAAAAGAAACGTAAAACTTATATGGGACAAAGGAGTATATATGTTTTGTTGTATTTTGTTCAGAATGTTTTTTTAGATTCTTTGTAAGTCTCAAGTTTTCTAAAGCAACTTATATATTATGTTCAATGTTGTACGTTTTATCATAATTAGGTATATTTATATTTCTTGCTAAATTCACGAGGGCAATTTATTCGGTTTCAACATACATTTCTTTTTTATTATGAAAATAGTGGGGGGCCTGGGGTTTTTTTTTTTCATCACAAATTTTGTTTGCATTTTATAAAGTGAGGGCCAAGTGGCTCTAAATATTTAAGTAACTATGAGTGCTTATACACCATCAATAGAATTTTCAGTTTTCCACGAATTCTTTTTGAGAGAGCGTATTAATTAAAAATAAATTCAAGCTTGATAAAATCTTTGATTTGGTGGAAAAGGAAGGAGCGTCATGATGGAATACGTTTTTCCCTTCTTTATCACCTCTTCTTTCTGATTCCGACACTTCGCTCAAATAATATGGAAGAAGAAAAGGACGGTTTGAATTTTGAATTCGTTGTTTTACTTAGGGTGGGTAAATATACCGAAAAATCGGTATAACGCACATACCGTGTTGAAATATACGTAATACACAACAAAAAATTTACCGTAATAATCCGTAATAATCCGTCGGTAATTCATTACCGACGGAAATATGGCGTCGGGTCAGGCTTCGTCGGTAAAAATAACCGACGGAATATTTCCGCCGGGAGAATGTCACCGGATATTCTGTCGGGGCGTAATCACCGACGTTTTACCGATGGAATATATCCGTCGGTAAAGTTTACCGACGGAAAAGTCCGTCGGTAATTTTCGAACTTTACCGACGGCATTCCGTCGGTACTTTTTTTTTTTTAATAATTTTTTTATTTTTTCGTACCCAATTCTCGACAACCTGCATTTTTTAACCAACCAACACAGCACATACATATAACTCTTCAAATCAAGTCAAAAAGCAAACCGAAACAGAAATATAAATATATAAATCATAAAATCCAAATATTCAGTATATATACATAACACATATATAAGTCAATCATAAAGAGGTGGCAGGAGGGGACTGATTGCTGTCGTCCGGAGGCTCTCGTCGGCTAGAAGAACCCATCATCTCCTTAAGCTGGTGCATCTTCGCATTCATGAATACCGACTTTATTGGTATACCGTAATTTTCGGTACGATATGATACCATACCAATTTTTTCCGGTATGCTAATGGTATGAGTTTTACATACTGAGGTATATCGATCCTACCGAAACGTCGGTATATTTATATATAAGTATTTTTAACTTTATTATTTTTTATAATGATTTATTTATTATCGTTGATGAGTAACAATAATTATGAACAAAATATTATTAAGAATGACAAAAGAAAATAATAAATAGTACTCTATACACGTATTATACATCTATATATTTAAATACGAGATATATATTAAGTATAATAATTTTATTAAATAATATCCATATTATATATTTAATATTAAATGGATATTATTTTAAATAAATAATATTCACACACGTATTACATATTAAGTAATAATTTTAAATTTCGGCATACCATGATATATTGGTATACGTATCGTCAAGATTCGATATATTATAATGTTTGGTACATCGCACTTTACAGTATATTGAATATCGATACGATATACCGACAAGACGAACGGTATACGGTATGATCAATTTTAATATCGAAGATTCGGCATACCGAACAAAGGTACACCGCACAGTACGGTCCGATCACGATACGTAAAATTTTCATACCGTCATTTTCAGTACGTTATACGATATGAAGAAAAAAGTTCGGTATACCGTACCGACCCACCCCTAATTTATTCCTCTAATGTCGTTTTGTAGGTGTTTCGTCTTAATTTTTTTTTTCCAATCTTCGCTTAAATTCCTACATTTTTAAGGATGAGGAAAATCAACTATTGTTAAATGAGATGTGTAATTAGGTAAATTTCGCTCTTATAATTAATCTGCTAATTACATATTAGAAATGAAACCATGCAAAAAATGAGTAAGAGGCTTAGCCTGAAGGTGTTATTAGATGAGAGTGTCATCTAAATGTGTAAGAGCCACTTGGGGCAGGATGAAGTGTCAGTGTGTAATTAGTAAAACAAGAACAATATACTTTAAAACTATGACCAAATAAAGATTGATTCGGTAGCAAAGATTTGCGCATGGGATTTTCTAAATATATAATTAAAGATCATGATCAATTGGAAGTAGTTAACAATTAAGACATCTGCTATACTAATTCGAGAAAAGTTTGTTACTATGTCAAAAATATCTAGTCTTGGAATATCACCATGAATTTGTTAGCGTGACTTTAAGATTAGTATTTAAGATATGTTTAGATATAATTGCTTTCAAATTTCTCATGTCATCAAAATTGTTGTTAAATCTTATAATTGTATTTGAGATTGTTTGTTAAAAACATAAACGGCACCAACTTAGTTCTGGCACCTTAGAAGAGATCAAATTATTGGATATTTATGCATAGGAGCGATTAGTAAATTAAAGCTTATCAAGTTGGATAGACTAGTTAAAGAAAATTGAACAAGATTGTGGCAATAGCTATGTGCCGTTGATGACAACAATTATTAGAGTTAGATTAGAAAAATTTGCCGCTGCCTATTGAGGTATGTTTAAGATTAAACCTTGTTCGTGTATTTTTAATAATAGGTTGTAAATCAAACTAATGATATAAATTATATTATGATTTGGCCAATCATGTTATTATACTTATATCTAATATTAGTAGTGTTGGAAAAATCGAATTATATATATGTTTATATATATATATATATATATATATATAAATATAGTTATATTGTTATTATGGAAATTTGATTAGCATTAAATACTAATTTGACTTGGGCAAAATTCAGCCCGTTTAATCATTTTTTCGAGCCTCGATATATATCCGATTTATGAATTGAGATATATGACGTCGATCTACGTTTCAAGTAGATAATTATAGTGTGCTTAATTTCTCGATTCCGATTTTCGGTGAGTGAGAAATAGTGGCTCGAAGTTTGGGGGACAAAACTAATATGTTACCTAAAGTGGAGAAACTTACCTAATTCGGGTTTTGGAGAGTTATTACATTAATCAATGTCCCACATTGATTAATGTGTGATGTTTTGTGTAGTACTTAAGTCTCTACCATTTAGTAGGAGATAACAAAGTGACATGTGGTGGGCTTGTGCCACACATTCTAATGCGCGCGAGTCTTTTCGCCGACCGCCTCACACGCCGCGCCGCACCGCGCCACTTGGACTTGGATCTTGGTCCTTTGGGTGGTCCGTCGGGCTTGTCCAACGGGCTCGGTGGGCAACTTGTGGGCTGGTCCGGTCGTTGGTGTAGTGCTCCTGCTAAACGGGATTACTCTCCTTGGTGTTGTGCTCCTGCCACACTGGAGTGTACTTTTTGGAAGGTGCTGGAAGAAGACTCTTCAGCAACCAACCTTCCAGCTCTCCACTCCCCACTCCCCTGAGCACGTCAGTCCGCCTTAATTGGCAGGAGTTAATCAACAACCTTTCACTTGGGGGGAAGCAGCCTATAAATAGGTTGCTGCATTTTATTCCAAAAACACACAACTCAACACAACATTCTTTGCATTCTTAGCTCAAGTCTTTAGCAGTCCTGTCCTCGCTAGAAGGTTCAGTTCGCCGAAGCTCGAAGATCTTGCGGTGCTGCAATCCTCGAGACGTTCGTCGTTTCATCTTTGGGGGCGATACGCCATAAACCGAGAGCACTACCGAGGCGTATTTCATCTTGCGGATAGAGGCTATCATCGACTCAACGGTTTATTCTGTTTGTTTTTCTTTTTCCGACTTACCGGTTTACTTGTAATAGCAGTTTGTAATCCAACAATCGCAAGACGAAATAGCTTACCTAGCTGCTTCAAGTAAACTGAAAAGAAGTCTTTCTCAAGTGCTGCCATCTCCGACGCTGCCGCCGCCACCAACACTGCCACCGCTACCACCATCTCCTCTACCTCGGACGTTGTCGCCTCCTCCGGCTATGTGGTCCAGCCGGTGTCTGTCCCTACGCCTACTCCGGCTTTCGCTAATCCAACCGTTGCTGCCATGTCCGCCGCCACCGATGCAAGGATAGCACTTAACCGTGCTAATGCCACTAACTCGGCTTTTAACTTCAATGCTATGTCCTCTGCCTTGCAGAGCCATGTCCCTTTTGCGAGCGTGAACCACCATGGTGTGGTGGGGGGGTTCGAACCCAATCCTGACGGCACCTCTGCACTCGTCAAGAGTGTTGCCCGCTGCCGAGAAGCCGGCCAAGTTTGGGGGAGCCGACTTCAAAAGATGTCAACAAAAGATGTTCTACTTGACAACATTGGGCTTTACAACCGTGCTACTGGAGAATGCACCCGTCCCTCCAAGTGAAAACGAGGAAAATGTTGAAGTCCGCATAGCCTATGAAAATTGGCTTACTTCGAATTATTTTTGTAAAAATTTCATGCTTATTGGATTAGATGATAGTCTATATAGCGTGTATGCAAATGTAAAGACCTCCAAGGCTATTTTGGAAGCACTTGAAAGGAAATATTGTACTGATGATGCAGGGACTAAGAAGTTTGTAGTTGCCAAGTTTTTGGACTACAAAATGGTGGACTCTCGACCGGTCATGGAGCAACTGCAAGAGTTCCAACTTATTATCCATGACGAAGGGATGCTTTTGCCCGATGCTTTCATTGTAGCAACCGTGATAGAGAAACTTCCCCCGAGCTGGAAGGACTTCAAGAGCTACTTGAAGCACAAGCGAAAGGAAATCCACATAGATCTGCACTAGTAGTATGTCATCATCTGACTTGATGATGAACAAGGTGCGGTCTACGGTTCCCTTCTATAAGCCTTTCTAAATTAGAAAGTTTGAAAGGATATCATACCAAGCCCTGGGTGCTTGTTTTAACCCATACAGAGCTTTCTTAAGTCTGTATACTTGATGTCCTTGTTGAAAGTTGGGTGGTTGTTCTACTTAGACTTCTTTCTTCACTACGTCATTTAAGAAAGCTGACTTTACGTCGATCTAGTTGACAATAAAGTGTTGATGAGTTGCATATACTAGGAATAGACGAATGACCTCCAATCTTACAACTAGAGCGAACGTTTCATCAAAATCTATTCCTTCAGCTTGACAATATCCTTTAGCAACTAATCGAGCTTTATTCCTGATGATGACGTTGTTTTCATCTCGCTTGTTCTTGAAGACCCATTTGGTTCCGATCACATTTGATGCTTGGGTTTGTCTACAGTCCCCATACGTTGTATCTAACAAATTGGTTGAGCTCTTCTTTCATGGCAGTGATCCAATCAGCATCATTCAGCGCGTCCTCAATCGAATGAGGTTCTTCAGTGGACAAGAAACAGGAGTACAGAGCGCTTTCTCCTTGGTAGAATTTGGATCTTGTCTTAACACTTGTTGATGGATCTCTAATAATAAGATATAAAGTATGAGCTTATAACCATGAGTGACGTCTTCTTATTTCTTCTTCTGAAGTTACTTCTACACCAATAGTATGGTTATTTGGAATTTCAGTAGTGTTATTTTGTGATTGAAGTAATTTAGTAGCAAGATTAGGATCTACTGAGTCACTAGGTTCAGGGGCATTTAGCTTAGGAACATTAGTAGTTCCCCCTGAGTTGTTATTCTCAGTATATATCTTAGTTACCACTAGGGTTTCTTCATCGACCTGAGTCACTTGGGATTGATTCTGTTTGGGAGAATCTATCGGTTCATCAACATTGTTTGAATCATCATCCCAACAATGCTGGATCTTTTCTATGTCATCGTTCAAGTTTAGATCATGTAGCTGGCTGCTGACCCTTTTAGCATCATCCTGAGTGCTTTGTTTCCTGTTCTTAGTAGTAAACTCATTAAATACAACATGAGGGATTTCCTCCACACACAGTGTCCGATAGTTAAAGACCCTGAAAACCTTGCTGACCCTGGAGTATCCTAAGCAAACTCCTTGGTCTGACTTGCTATCAAAGACCCGTAAATGATCCTTTCCATTATTGTGGATAAAGCATGGAAAACTAAAAATATGGAAATACGAAATAGACGGTGTTCTCCCTTTCCATAATTAGGAAGGTGTCTTCATGTGTTGTTGTGTCAGTAATGAGCGATTCTGAGTGTGGCAGGCTGTGTCAGTAGCTTCTGCCCAAAATTTGAAGGTAATCCTGAGTCTGCAAGTAACGTTCTTGCTACTTCTTTAAGTGTTCTTTTCTTTCTTTCAGCAAGCCCGCTCTGCTGAGGCGTGTTTGCCGCTGAAGTTTCATGCTGAATTCCTTCAGCTTCACAGTACTCTCTCATCACTGAATTCAGTAATTCATTTCCTCGATCTGATCGTATCCTCTGAATCTTGATATCCTTCTCAACACTTAGTCTTTTAAGTAGTTTAGGCAGTTCAGTTTTGACGTCAGACTTGTTGGCAATGAAGATTACCCAAGTGTATCTCGATTAGTCATCTATGACCACTAGAGCATATTTCTTTCCTCTGATCTTCATTGGAGAAACTGGCCCGAATAAATCCTTGTGGAGTAGATGAAGGATTCCATCAGTAGAGGGTTACGAAATTGGTGGATTACTTGATTGTTGGTCCCGAGATAAACGATCAGGTGTATAGGGGGGGTGAATACACCTGAAAACAATTTCTCAACTTAAAACGCGAATAGTCCTTTTCAGGAGAATGCAGTACTGAACAGGTTCAGTAGACCAAATAAGTTGTTCTGAATCGCGTGGCAGAGTGACTGACTTCACTGAGGCCTGCTAGCTGACTTAGGTCAGAATTCAGTACCGTTCAGCTGAAGTTCAGTATAGTGCGGAAATGTGTAGGCCCAAATTCGGTTGAGTTAGAAAACGTTTTTAAGAAAACTGTTTCAGTATATTAGTGCGATCTGTTAAGCTTTGCTGAAACTCAGTTGAATGATTTTGAAAGATATTTTCAGTAAGAACAGTAATCAATGCAACAGTAAAACACAGAACCCAAGGAATTTTAAAGTGGTTCGGATCCAACAATCCCACGTCCACTGTCCCAAAAAGATCAGGAAGCTATTTTATTATACTGAGTTAGTCTCAGTCGGTTTGTGCACTGGACAAACACTGGTCTTGAGATTTATACTGAGCAAGTCTCAGTTTACAAGATATCAAACTTAAGTGTTTGACAAACTCTCCAACTATGAAGGAGTCCTTTACAATAAGGATCAGTTCACAGATAAAGTCCTTCGTTCTAAGCTATGGTTATGGTCTGTTGAGCTTACGTTAGAGGGAAGGGAACGAGAAAGTGGCTTCTAGAGCGACGAACGGTTAAGTATAGACTTTGGGTTCGTATTCAGTCGCTTGGATACTAGAGGCTTTATGATCTGATTCAGCTTGGTTCCCTATGAGCAAGTATGTCGCCTTTCGCTGGAGATTACTCTATGAAGTTCTTGCAGAAAGCTTAAGTCATTTCTGAGTTGCTCGTGAATGCTCGTGTGTTCTTGTCTGTGTCGTGAGCTTCAATTTGAAATCTTCCCTCTATTTATAGAGCAGAGACGTGGATAGATCCGTTGGAGACGACAATCCACGTGTCTCTCTCTTTTAGGTAGCTAACGGCTCTTTCAAAGTATGGTGACAGAGTCTTTTCCCTCCATTTCTGGAAAGTTGTTGACTTGCAGCTTTAATCAGAAAGTAGACAGCTGGCCGCTTGTCATTGGTCGAGGCTGAAGAAAGTAGGTGAGACAAACAGACTTCAAAGTGGATCTGAAGCTGACTTCTCTATACCTCGTATGACTCTGCTGATTTGACTTATGAGATCTCCTAACAGTGAGAAGACTGTCTAGCCGTTGCTGACTCTGATCTATGTTTAGAAGCATACTCCTGCTAAGTTTAGCTCTACTGAAGATCAACTCTGAGTTCAGTGAACTACTCTCGCCGAGTTCGGTTCCATCGACTCCTTTCGATATCTTTGCTCCTACCGAGTCCAAGATTACCGAGTCTTCTTCTTATGGTGCTGAGGCTGATAGTCTGCTGAAGAACCAGCGGACAGAACTGAGTGCCTGAACCATGTCGAAGAGTGTCTACTGAGTCTGAAACTCTCAGAGACAGAACAACTAATTACAACAGAATGGTTCATCAGTCAAAGTAGGGTTTTGGAATCTTCAAATCTACTGAGCACTAGGCTACTGAGTTATCTCCCAACAATTTGTGGAGCTACTGAATCATCTCCCAACATGGATTTTGTCTGCTTTCCCTTCATGCACGCTTCACAGTTCTTGTGTATTTTGAAGATTTCAGTGGGCAGTCCTCTGACTTCAGCGTTCCTTGCTAGCTTCTTCATTGTTTTGAAGTTCAGATGACTCAGTCTTCTGTGCCACAACCATGTTGTTCCATCATCTGACTTCTCTTGTGCTAGTAAGCAAGCTTCAAGTTCAGTGGTAACATCACAGAAACCTGTGTCAAAAGTCACTTTATTGGAGTTATCACATAATTGACTGACTGAAGAAGATTATGTTGAAGTCCTTCAACATATGATACTCTGGGAATTGTGGGAGTTTCGATATTTTTTGGAATTATCATAGAAACCTGGGTCAAAAGTCACTTTATTGGAGTTATCACATAATTGACTGACTTAAAGAAGATTATGTTGAAGTCCTTTAACATCTGACTTTTTGGTGCCCCCTGAGTTTGATCCTGGTGTTATGGGGTCTGAACCGTTTGTCATGTTTTCATAGCTGAGCTGAGGTGCTTTCATTTTTGTTTATTTTTCGCATGAAGGGTTATATGTTCGGCATACTGAGTTTCCCCCTGAACGATTCTGTCAACTAGCTTTGTTGAGCCTTTTTCTTGTGAAGTTGATGCCTCATAAGTGTATCCAAGTCCTTCCTTTGTGAAGGATGGTTTTTGTGATCTTAGCATTCCTTCTAGTTTTTCTTTGGCTCCCAAATACTGCTTTGTCATTAAGGTCCTCCAGACCTCATCACTTTTCCTCAAAGCTTCATACTCAGCTCTGGACTGTGCAAGTTTTTCTTTCAGGCTAGCGATTTCAATATCTTTCTCAGAGTTGTCCTTGGTCAATACTGAGATATGAGATTCTTGTAGTTGAGACTTAGTCCTTAGAGAATTTATCACTTCCGTCTGTCTCAAGACAAGTCCTTCTGACTCAGTAGAGACTTGACTACTTATTAAAAGTCTCTGATTTTCAAATCTCAAGTGTTCTAGCTCTTGGATTGTTTTGCTGAACTGAGTACTCATCTGTATCTGCTCGTCAAGAAGATAACCTCATCTAAGGGTTCTCCTGCAGTAGAATATATGTCCTGTGTGCGAGGTGGAGAAGAGCGTAAATCATGATTGGAATTTACCTTAGCATCTTCTCTAGCCATGAGACACAGTTTAGTCTCTTCCTCAATTTCGATTGCCATGAATACGGTGTCATATGATTCTATGAAAAGTTCTTCATTGCTTGTGCAACCTAAGATTTCTCCGGCTATATAGGCTTGCCTTTTACGGATGAACTTGTTCCTTCTGGCTTGCCTTTCGACTCTTTCAACAGCCGATAGCTCAGGACATTCATACTGGTAGTGTCCGGTCTTTTTACAGTTGTAACATGTTGAGCTCTTTCCTTCTTTTCTAGATGTGTCATTATATCCCGTGGTAGTAGTCTCTGTGTTCTTGCATTCAGGTAGAGAGTTATATTCATTTTCCGAGTGATTGTTTTATCTCTTACCTTTCCGACTTCTTTCTTTCTTCATCTTCTTGAACTTCTCCTTTTCTTTCTGATACTTTATTGCAAGGAGAGCATACTTCTCAGCTAGATTGTCAGCAGTTGGGATCATTCGGGAGCTTCATGCTGATTGACTTGTGACTGAGAGTCTGGCTCTAGGTGTGTTGACCGTTGTTTTATAAGCATGATCCATTGGCATATTAGTGTCAGCATAGGGAGTGTGTGGAAGATTGAATTCAAACTCCTCAACCTAATTTTTAAAAATATATAATCAGGAGTAACAATGCTTAAGTCAGATCTTCGTAAGCACGTAGCGAATGAGTACCACTTGGGCCTAGTTAGAGCCCTTAAAATTTTGATGTTTATATCCTTGTTGTTGAACGTTTTCCTGAGTCCGTTGATGATGTTTATTTGATTTGTAAATCTCACGCTGAAATCATAAATTGACTCCCCGAGAATCATTGTGAACACCTCAAGCTTCTGTAGCTCTAACTCCAGTTTGTTTTCTTTGATTTGTGGAGTCCCTTGGCTTAGAATGGCTAGAGCATCCCAGAGCTGCTTTGCAGTTTTGCATTTATGCACCCTTCCGAGATATGTATCACTGAGCATTGTCAATATAGCATTGCGAGCAACTCGGTCAAGGTTGTGAAGCTTCCTTTCCTCTGGCGTGAACTGGCTTTTGTCCTTTGGAATCTTCTTCCATGTTCTAGCCCCTATTCCGCCCACAATTGTATAATCAACACTGTCTATCATGGGAATAATAAGTCGTGATTCCAGAACTTCAGTCATGCTGTCATGCAATGACGTCAGATGTGCCTCAATTCGCACGCGCCATACCGCAAAATTTTCTACTAAAAACATGGGTACATTTCTTATACCTGACATATCAGACATAGTTGAAATATGGTATAGGATGCAATGAAAGGAATGAGAATGCAATAAAAACGAGTTTTCAGGATCTGTTCGAGTAGACTATTGTATTCAGAAGACGATGATCGAAAGAACACAGCTCTGATACCAATTGTTAGTCCATAGACGAGCCTTCAGGCGTAGAAGGGGGGGGGGAGTACACCTGAATGCAAATTTCAATCCAAATGTGAAAGTCAGTAGTTACGAAGAAATGCTACTGAACAAGTTAGATTGCCAAATAAACTTTCTCGATCGTGTGGGCAGAGAATCTATCAACTGAGCCACTGTCTACTGACTTCAGTCATGAACAGTAAGTTCAGTATGAGATGATGTGTGCGGCAGTGTAGGCCCAAAAATAGTTTTCGTCTCGATGCAGAAAAGCACATTTTATGCTGAGTGCAATTTTGAAAGTTCAGTTGTATGCTGTATAACAGTAAGACAATGAAACAGTAAAACCAACACAAGAAATTTTTAAAGTCGTTCGGATACGCTGGATCCTACATCCACTGTCCTGAACAAAACAAGAGTTGCGCAAGTCTAAGTTGATCTATTCACAAGATAGATACTCTACTTATAGTCGTAGTGACTTGATCTGTGCACTGATACTCTACTTATAGTCGTAGTGACTTTACAAGTTCAAACACAAGTGTTTGGTTTTCTCCAACTAAGAAGAAGTTCTTACAATAAGAACAACTCAATAAATTGAATTCCTTCGGGTTTTTTTCTAAGCTCAAGATCTTACAATGAGTGCTTAGAATCTCTAGAGAGAAAGAAATAAGAGTTATCTTTGTGAGTAAGTTCTTCGCTGGATAAAATGTTTGATTGCTAGAGCATTTGAATGCTTGAATGTTTTTAGTTCCCGGGTGTCTTCTTCGCATGAAGATTGTTCTCTATTTATAATTTCGACTCATGAATAGATCCGTTGGAGAGGGTCTAGACACGTGTCGAAAACGCCAAGAAAAACGGCCATCTCGAATTTGAATCCCACTGTAGAGATTCTCTCTTTTCAGTATAGGGAGCAACTTGTTGTCAGTGCAAGTACAGTGCTGATAGCTCCTCATTGGTCGAGGTTGAAAAGTTGGTGAGGCTTGTTCAAACTCCAAAGCAGATGTTGAGTTGACTTCCTTTGATTCATCAGACGCTTGTACTGAGTTGTCTTCCGCTGACATTCTTCTGAGATATTCAGTACTTCGCTTGAA
This sequence comes from Lavandula angustifolia, assembly GCA_028984105.1. Classification (NCBI taxonomy): domain Eukaryota; kingdom Viridiplantae; phylum Streptophyta; class Magnoliopsida; order Lamiales; family Lamiaceae; genus Lavandula; species Lavandula angustifolia. Next base: position 28,096,905 of record CM054805.1, on the reverse strand, counting down.
TTTCTTTATTGATTCAATGGGTTCTGAGCTACCGAACTGAGTCTCTGGCGTTGAGTTCATCCCGCTGACAAGAGATGTTATACTGAACCTATCAGCTACTGAACTCTAGCTAGCCTACTGAGTTTCTAACATGCTGAACTCAATTAATCTATTACATTATCAATGTTTATCATTCAGCTAAGGAGTTTTGGGATATTCAAATATTTTCCATCACTGAATCTCATACCCAACACATTTTATGGGACGGAGGGAGTACTACATACGTCTTGCTAAAATTGACTTATTTTCCTCTTCGGATCATATCTCACCAAAACTGACTCATCCTAAAAAAAAGTATAAATTAATTGGGGTGGGGGTGGGGGGGGGAGGGAGGGTTGTCAGTAGACCATGTCCTAATAAGTTGTTTTTTTAATTTTATTGTGGTTTCTACTTGTAAAATCACCTCATGACAAACCGTTGGGACTTTCGCTTATTCTGTCGTATTTTAAGTGAAAAAAAACTTACATACCACACTGAAAAAAGTACTCTTAGGTAAAAACCGAAAAAAACTGTTTATAAAAATTATTTCAAATACTACAATAGAATAAAATCAAATAAGTTGTTTGTAACCTATTTAATTTAATTAAAAATGGTAGTGTTTTACTCGGTATGACGCAATTCAATGTTCTAATTACTATTATTAATATAACAAGGCACAGTATTAAATATAGAATGACAATATAGAAATTTCTACAAATATATAATTACATAAAAAAATCGTGTGGAAACGGTAATTAATTCGAATGCCTAATAAGGGGAAGTTAAGGTGACAAGTGGCTAGAAATTGTTATTTAATAAGAATAATTTAATTTTAATTTCCTTCATTTGGTTTTTCCTCTTTCAAATCCTCCACAGGCATCTCGGAATCATCCTTGCCAGATTCAACTAAGGATTCTACCTTTTCCTCTTCTTCCTGTACCTGCAGTATTTTACCACCAAAGTATTTGAAAACTTAATAAATAAAATTTAATATTTATATAAAATGTAAGCACTGCATAAAATAGGATTGATAGTTTATGTATGCGGACGGTATGGCCTATTGGCCTTGCTTGAAAAACCACAACCTATGAACTGACTTTCTGTTTAGACCAATTAACATGTGGCTTATTATATTAATGAAGCTAATGACTTGCTAAGCATTGACTAATTAATCCAATGCAAAAGTAACTCGAAACATATATGAATGAAATATAGGGAAAGAAGTGGGACCTCATCAATAAAGTCATCAATTTCTCCAGCGTCCGTTGCTGCCTTTTCAGCTATTTTTTCAACAAAATCTACAGCCTCCCTTAATTTTCCACCCTTCGGGATATTCTCTGCAATATCCTCCGCCACTTTCTCCACCCCCTCAGCCACGTCTTCCGCCGCCTGCAGAACCGATTCAATCTTGTCTACACATTAAAGTAATACGAAAAAAAAGTAGGATCATATATAATATAATAATAATTAATAAAATACAAAATTAAAATATGTACAATATGAAATGCAGAATTTGATGAGAGAATTCTTACTCTTGATTAATGGACCCCATTTCTGAGTGACGAAAGGTACCACTATTGCTAGTGCAGCAGCGACAACCCAGCTTCTATCACATAAGAAACAAAATAACAGTTGATAGAATAAAAATAAATAAGCTTAAAGCAAAAAATTAAAAATATCTAATGACTCACAAGATATTTGAAGGTGGCCCGGGCGGCGGAGCTCCTGGTTCCACGCCGCACACGACAAATTTTCTGAAAGCAACAATCCCTCAAACCCTCAAAAACTAGGCCACTACAAACAGCACCAGTAATTGAAATTCGATCCTCAATTCCTTGTTCCGACTAATAGTTTAACTACTATGCATATGTACGTATTTCTACACATTATAACGAAAGTTACATACCTTCTATTGTTGCCAAATTTGTGCAATCTTGTATAGCTCCTTAGAGGTTGGAACCCTTGTTTATCTTTGGACTTGAAGGCAGGGTTATGTAATAGAATTTGGGATTTCTGATAGTGGTTAGAATGATTGATGAATCCTCTGGAAGCAGGGTTAGAAGCATGTCTGATTTTGATCAACATGAGACCTTGATTTTTGCAGAGTAAGACTGTCATAATTTCAAGTTGTCAGAAGATTTTGTTAACTGGGAGAAGAGAATAATATGTATGTATGTGTATATATTGTGTAAATGGTTTTGAGTGGTGGAGGGGGGCGGGTAAAAAGGGGAAAACTTATGTGGTTACTTGGGGGGGGGGAGAAAAAAAATTAAGACTTTTCATTAAATCTAATTATAGTACTTTTATGGCTTATTAAGGATTATACTCTAGAATAACATATATTTTTATATTTATTCGAAAAACTTATTACACAACTATTTTGACATCACAATTAGTTAGAGGAAATTATAAAAAATAACAATACTAACTAAGGAAAAAAAAAAAAAGTTATAAAAAAGATGAATTAATGTGGAGATAAAAGATTTTAATTGTTCTCATAAATACAGATTTGGAGAAGTACAAAAATAAATAATTTTGTGATATTAAAAAAAAAAAAAAAATCAACAAATTTTGAGGTGAGGCAATTTCCTAGGATGCGGGGGATGTAATATATATCCAACCACTCCAATTTACATGGCCCAGATTTATAGTTTGAAAGGATTTGTGTGAATATAAAATGTAAGAGGACTTGACTTTTCAATTAAGAATGCTTGCTTTCTAGCTTGTTGATAGTAAAGTTCACTTTGAATATTCCATTCCTTTTATTATCTTTTATGTGCACGTTGAAAGTTTGGAAAATGAATCTTAAGTTGCTGTTCCACCATCTTGTTTTTTCTACAAAAATCGGATTTATCATCTATGGCGATGCAAAACGTAATATTAACTATTAGTGTTCAGCAAGGGTCAAAAAAAGGCAGAAATCCTATGTTAATTTGCTATCGTAATTAATTAATAATTACCATTATATATTTTTTTTATGCTATTCTCAATTCTACTTCGATTATTGCTGGGGGCCTGTCTTCTCAGTCCAAAAAAACTATATTATTATATATATGAGAGAATCTTATGTGGAACGATTTCATATGGATCTCTCAATTCAAAATATTAGAAGATGATAAGGAATATAAAAGGGTGGATAAGGGAGCAAAAATAAGGAAGATCTCACATGAGGTTAAACCCACATAAGTTTTTGTGTTATTATATTAGGGGTGTTATTATACTAGCTAGGGGGCGATCTGCTACTTGCCACAGCCCCTCGTCGAAGAAGAAGAGATCGAAGTCAATATATGTAGTATACGTAGAGAGATAATAGTATTACGTATTAGGATTTTTGAATCCTCAAAAAGGGACGATCGGGTTCTTAGAATCCGAAAGACACAATAACAAAAAAACACAAATAGAAAATAAACAAACACAAATAATTTGTCGTGGTTCAATCGATCGACAGACATGCACGAGCGAAGAAGGAACAATACACTAATAAATAGAAGAATACAAAATGGACCTCCAAAAATTATCTTAGGGCCAAAAAACCCATAATACAAAACATTGTAAATTAGTCCAATTGACTGATCCATAACATGTGGCTATTAAACTTATGAAACACACCTCAAACTGAGATAAACCTATCGATATATAAGAAACACGAATGACAATAATTCATTAATTTTCCAATACAAGATAAATTTCAAATTAAATTTGAGTCACGAACATATCTATCAGCTTGCACCACAAGATATATATAAACGAATGTACAGTCGAGGTTGAAAATCAAATGATTGACCAAGTGTCTTAAATCACAAGGTGACCAACTTAATTATTTTGTTAATTAACTAATTTAATCCATGACGTGGTCATATTGCACATGACTTGTTAGTTAAATTTATTTGTTTAATATCCTAATCGAAGCAAACGTTTTTTTTTAATGAAATCAATAGAATTTTATTACCTTGTCAATGGCGTCTCATGAAATCAATAGAATTTTATTACCTTATCAATGGCGTCTCCCACAATACAATTAAGCCTCTTCAGCTGTAGCTTCAAATAACATCCTAAACGATATTTGAAAAAAAATTATTATCCCAATATAATTTGTATCCCATAAGTGAAATAACTAATACTCCTTCGTTCCCGCCCGACTTCTCTTGTATTCTTTTCCGGGTCATTCCATCCGACTTTTCTTGTTTCCTAAAAAGAAAAATAATTACTACACAAACTTTCACTTTTTACATAGAATCACCTACTCCTCTACACAAAACCACCTACTTAGCAAAATATTCGTGCCAAAACCAAATAAGATAAGTTGGCTGAAACGGAGGGAGTAATAAAATCCAACTACTTATTAGATGGACCGTTGAGATAAGAATTAAAATTGGATTGAAAATAACGGTTTTTGCATTTTAGTCGGGTTAAATAGTATGGGCAAAAATTCGGGAAAAGCTTCACATTAGAGGTGTGTTTGCAAGAGCTTATTTAATTGCTTACCTGCTTTTTGACCGTAGTATTAGCAAAAATCTCTTTCTATGTTAGTTTCTCTAAAATTAAACAGTAAATTTTCTTAAATCCATAAGCATCAATTGATGTGCTTTTGGTGTTTAAAGCACCATAATTTTCAAAACTATCATAAATATCTATTTTTTAATTTTAATACCAAAAACATCTTGATTTCGATTAAAAGTAATTTTTTTAACTTTAAGCAAAAACAAATAAAAAATACTTATATTAAGCAGTTGCAAATACATCATAAGTATCCCCGTGCACTCTAGTCATTTTTGATTTCACAGATCTAAAAACACGATTCCCCTCTAGAAAACATCATTTCACCGTAAATCTTACGCTAGTTGTTGCTGGGATATAAATTAAAATTGATGTAAAGTATAAGGATCCAATAACCTTGATCGGGGTAGGGGAATCTATCGTAGGACAAGAATATACATACTTATTTTGCAGGGCCAGCCCAACCTGCTTGTGTAGATTGATCCAAAAAATGAACAAGAACCAAAAAAAGATCTGTACAAGAACTAGAATTTGGGTTTTTATTGCAACTGGGTATAATTGAAATTCCACTAAAGATGGCATATTGTCTAGTAACAAGATTTGATACACGGGAATGTGGATTAAGGTTATTACAAATGATGATGTGCATAAGGTATTTGATTTCCCTATGAGAAACCCAACTGCTAAACTACTAAAAAAAATATAGATGACATTTTGAACAGTGGAGGGGATTTTTTGGTGGTAATGTACTGCCTCGATTTTCTAAAATCTTAAAAAGGGACGTCAGTTGATGCTTTAAATCATAACTTGTAAAAACTATATAATTCTTTCCACAAAAGTCTTAATTACATGATGGAAAATGCAATATATGATTATTTTTTAAAACGTTATTTTTTTTTTGCAAACTCTGCATTTCTAAGACTCTAAAAATCTCTTTTTTTTCTCTCTCTTTAACTATCTCCACCACCATCTCTATTTATGCATGATTATTATTAAAAATAGTAATTAATCATTACTACTTCTTAAAGTTCGAAATTCTCGAACTTCAAACCATATAAGGATAAATACTAACTATCCAATCTAGAGTTCTAAGCTACATATGACATGTCATATACATTCTGCATAATCCCATAAATAAACTTCTAACACATAATAGATAATCACGTTGCCCAATTAAAGTAAATAACTCTATTATGTACTCATTCCTTCTCATTATTTATATTCACATTGAAATGGGCATGGAGATTAAGGTATTGAGTGTAAAGTTGAAAGTGATACGACCAGAAGATCGAAAAGGGATGTAAAATTAAAAAGTGTAAAGTCAAAAAATTGTGGGTCCCGAGGTTGAAAAGTAGTGAATTTTTTTTTTCATTTTGGGAAGTGGAGATAAATAATGGGACATCCATTTTGGGTATATTGGATATGAATAATGGGACGGAGAGAGTATAAAATAAAGAATGATGATGGTACAATGACAGTCTTCATGTGTAACGCTCCAATTTCATATACTTAACTGAACGCTACTTCATACTTAACATGCATATCTGAATTCTTTCAAAACATTTTCATGGAAAAGAATAATTGAAAAACTCAATTTATTTTCATACTCAGCAGAAGTCTTAAATAAAAATTTTCTAAGTCTAACATTTCAAAAAAAAAACAAAAATTTCATAAACTAAAAGCAATAATTCCTCCTCGTGACCATCACCACCAACACCTCTACGCATCGACCGAGTCATTTCCTGAAAAATGTTAAAATAGTGGGTTGAGTACGACTACTCAGTGGGGAAATGCATTTATCCAGATTATAAACGATACTGAATTTAAACATGATAACATAGACATGGTAACATAGCATGGTTTTTGGTCTGAAGACCCATAGACATAGCAGCCCGTAGGCTTGACCCGAAGGTCCCTCGTTGATATAAGCCCGTCGACCTTATATCCCTCGTACATAGTTTCATTGATCCTGTACTATAGTCACATGAAAAACTCAAGTAAAGGATATAATAAGGATAAACATCAAGAATTACCCACCTTAACCTTGACTTGATGAAGAATTATGGATATCAGATGTTTAAGTCCTGCGCGCCGATCCTATACATTGAAATTTATCTTAATGACTTTACATGGAATGTCATGCATGCATCAATAATTCAAATAATTCATAAATACAAATAGATCATAATAATCAAACAATGTATATTATACATAATCCACATATTAACATGTTATTTTACAATTTTTTTGTGTTTCAATCTACATTCATGTTGACAAAAGAATTTGGCACATCAAGAAACAAATTAACAAATAAATAGTAAACGTATCCTAAAAATTCTATATTTTTAACATGAATGACTTAACATGTAGTATATCCTATTAATATTCAGCATGGTCGAAAAAAACTCAAAGAAAACATGAAAAACAATTTTCCTATCAAGCTCATGAACATGCTGTCAAAAACTGACAGATTTTTAATAAATGCTTATCATGCTTTTAAAATTCTACAAGAATAATATAGTATACTAGACATACCTAGAAAGACGGTCCTATATTTTCACGACGATATGATGACGGGAAGATGTTTAAATAATTCTTGAAACAGTTCGCAGATATGCTGACAGATTTTCAAAAACCTAATGTGAAACTAAATTGTGGACGACTAATGGTGTATTTATAGGGCTAGAAATCATTATCTAAAGATTCATAATCATATAAGGTATCAAATATATTTTATCTATAATTATTTTCGCACTTATATAATTTATATAGAATTTAGTCTATCACTTATCATATAAGAGATTCAATCATAGTTGAATTAGGATATTATCACAATTAAAATAGATTCTAAAACATGAATATCACACATAAAATATCTATTATAATCACAAAACATAATATAAAATTATCTCCTAATAACTTAATCCAATAATAAATATTATATCCTTTTATGAATCCTAGTTCGTTTAGGAAATTCAAAATAAATAAATATTATTCTTGCCTAATAATTGTAACATGATTTCTAAATAATTAAATAAATAAAATATAATCATAATATGATATAAACAAACACATTCAAAATTCAAAATAAATTTACATAACAAAAATGATTTAACGAAAAATAACATAAATGCTTTAATTTTCATTTTAATTTCTAAGGCGCGACTTACAGAACTAAAACACTTGATAACATGCATGAATAGATGTACAATGCATTTTATATCGAAAATTTTGGGGTGTTACATCATGTGTGTGGCAGAAGGGGGGTTGAATATATCTGAGTCTGAGTTTCAACTCAAACGCGAAAGTTAGTCTGGTACTGAATTTCTTTGCTTAACAAATCCAGCTTTCCAAATAAATTTTCTGATTGCGTGACAGAGTGATCCATCATACTGAGTATTGTTCACTGACTACAGTCAGGCAAAAAATAATTCAATACAAGAATGAGTGCGGAAATGTAGGCCCGATTTTATTGTCTATTTTGAAAAGCGTTCCACTCCTCCCCCTCCTCCTTCACCGAAGAAGAAATTCTCAAGCATTGAAGCCTAAATTGCTCATAATGGGAAATGGCTAGGCGACTTCAGACATAAATTGCAAAGGAAGAGATTAAGGAACATGTTGAAAAGAAAAACCCAATTCATGAGAAAGTATGTTGAATTTCTGGATTGTGATTTGGGCATTAGATGGGTTGGAATGAAGAATCGTTCGAGAGGAGTTGCTTCAGTGTTGCTTCAGGCTTCAAACAGTTAGTAGTTATAAAGACGCTAGTCACTAATAAAAACGTTAGTATGTTTGTTCTTCAATAAGAGCCGTCAGATCTCATGGGTTGGATTGATGGTCAAGATCGCAACTTATAGAGTCGTTGGCGTGTTTTACTTGTTAGTGTTATCACGTTTTCTTCATTGTAATAGGTTAGACGGTTATAACCGTTTTTCTTCTCGAAGCTTCTGCCATCTCATTATATAAGAGAGGCGAAGCTCGCTCTGTATCTGATTTTTGTTTTTGATAGAAATAAAATTTCGTTTTCCTTATTTTCTTAGCTTGATTTTCTTCATGGTATCAGAGCTAGGCTGCTTATATGTCTGTTAATGGTTCGTCCTCATCGATTTAATTGGCAAAGAATGGCGCGCGATAACAATGGAAATGGCAATCGAACTCCGCAGCAAAATCGTGGAGATTCAGGATCTGAAACTCATGACAGTGGAGATACTGCGTGAAATGCGTACGTAACAAAGGCAAACAACGTTTATTATCTTAATCCACATGATCATAGTGGATTGAAGATAGTAAACGCTATGTTTAATGGATCGAATTATTACGCTTGGAGCCGAGCTGTTAGACGTGCTCTAGGAGGAAGAAATAAGCTAGGGTTCATTGAAGGTAAAATTCCTCAACCGATGAATGAAGATGATCCTAATTATAACTTGTGGATTCAAGCAGATTTTATGGTGATGTCTTGGATCACCAATTGTATTTCTGAGAAATTAGCTGGATCATACTTGTTGATGGAAACCTCACACCAGCTATGGTCAGAACTAAAGCAGAGATATGACCAGAAGAATGGACCTAAGATCTTCCGTATCAAAAAGGATCTAGCTGGATTCACTCAAGGTACACAATCTGTCACTGTGTACTATTCGAATCTAAATTTGCTTTGGGATGAACTGCGTCTTTTGCTACCTACACCTATGTGTACATGTGTTGCGGCTGGAAAAGTGAGTGATAGTTATGAGAATGAGAAATTGATGCAATTTCTCCTAGGACTCAGTGATGTCTATGACACTGCCAGAACTCAAATACTTCTTTCTGATCCTCTGCCCACTGTTAGTGAAGCATATGCACAGATAGTTCAAACTGAGGATCAGAAGAGAGTGACCTCAGGAAATCCAATTGCTTCTGAGCAAGTAATCATGAATGTTAAGGAGGTTGTGGAACATTCTGATTATGAGAACTTGGCTATGAATGTGAATCATAGAGGAGGACAAAACTATAAACCTCTGATGAGTAAAGAAGAGAAGAGAAGGCTTAAATGTACATACTGTGAGAGATCTGGTCATGAAAGGACAGATTGCTTCAAGCTAAATGGTATTCCGGATTGGTTTAAAAAATTGAAGGATGAAAGAGACAGAGGACAAGTAAAATGTTTGAAGGAAGTTACTGAGGTTCCAGTACATAATGCTGGTGTGAATGGTAATGGAGAAACCAATGGAGGAATGAGTCAGCTCTTATCTGAGGTTGAAAGAACACTGAATAAACTGAAGGGGATAGGGCTTCCTAGCTCAGTAAATTCTGTTCTGACTTATACACCACTGGATATTGTAGAGAAACACTATTCGTTCAATATTTTTGGAGATTTGAAGCATGAGAATGTATGGATTATGGACTCCGGGGCGAGCAGCCACATATGCTGTAATTCTCAGTTGTTGACTGATGTTGAAAGTTTGAGCAGTCCACAAGGAATTTATCTTCCAAATGGATCCATGCAGCTCATCCACAAAATTGGAAAGATCAAATTTACAGATGATCTGGTTCTGGGCAGAGTATTATTAGTGCCAGAATTTACTCATAATTTGATTTCCACTTTTCACTTGGCAAATGACTTGCAGGTGAAGTGTATTTTCTATCCTAATCATTGCTTCGTGCATCGCCTATCTGATGATTGCTTGATAAGCATGGGGACAGCAGTGGGAAGGCTTTACATCATGGATCCCATTCAGAAGTTTAATCAGGTGCACAACATACACCTATCTAACTCTGCTAGCTTGCATGATTGGCATGTGAAACTAGGACATGCATCTTTAACTACTATGAAGCATGTTTTGGAATTAAAGGAATTGTGGACAAAAAATGAAGAATTGGATATTGGCTCTTGTGAAGTCTGCCACAGGGCAAAACAATGTAGGAATCCATTTCCTACATTGAATCATAGAAGTAATATTTTGTTTGAGCTTGTTCATGCTGATGTGTGGGGTCCGTATCATGTGAACAGTATAACCAATACACCATTCATGTTGACATTGGTTGAGGATCACAGTAGAAATACTTGGACCTATTTGATGAATTCTAAAAATCAGGTCTATAGCATTCTGAAAGAGTTCAATGGGATGGTGCAGGTTCAGTATGACTGCAACATTAAGAGGTTTAAAACTGATAATGGGAGTGAATTTATTAATCAGGATGTTAAAAATTTGTTTTCAAAAAAGGGAATTATACACATTAAGAGTTGTGTATATAGCCCACAACAAAATGGCACGGTGGAAAGAAAGCATAGGTCTTTGCTTGAGATTGCTAGGGCCTTAATGTTTCAAAGTAGGTTGCCTGAACAGTTTTGGACATACTCCATTCTACAGGCTACATGGTTGTTGAATCGATTGCCTTCTGCTGTTTTGGACTGGAAATCTCCTTATGCAGTTTTGTCTGGTAAAGCGGTGGATTTTTCTCATCTCAAACCTTTTGGTTGCTTGGTATATGCAACTAATGTTAATCCACACCGTAGAAAGTTTGATAGTAGAAGCACAAAGTGTGTGCTGCTATGTGTTTCTGCAGATCACAGAGGATATGTCTTATATGATTTGGATTCCTCTGTCATATTTGTTTCAAGGGATGTGAAGTTCTTCTCCCATATATTTCCTTTCCACACTTCGCATACCCAGTCTTCTACAGAAACTTTAGGCCCTTGTACCTCTGTTCATCTCGAAGAATTAGATGTAGACATGCCTGCTGCATCTGGTTCAAACTCTTATCCCGCTACAAATTTACCCATTTCTTCACCAGAATCCTCTTCTCAACCTATTTCAGAACCTACTTCACCTACTTTAGAACCTTTACCTGTCTCCCTTGAACCCAGGCCCAAGAGGGTAGTGACAAAGCCATTATGGATGAAGGATTTTGTGAGCAATGCCAGTTTTGTGGGCTCAGACCCTACCCCTTCTACTTCTTCTCCTTCATCCACCTATCCGTTCATGCGCTCACTTGCATTTACCCCAGCTTATTCCTCTTTTGTAGCCAACATTACTGATGTTTCTGAGCCATCTACATATAATGAAGCCAGTAAACATCCTAAGTGGGTTGAAGCAATGCAGGCTGAATTGACTGCTCTGGAAGAAAACAAAACTTGGGAATTGGTCAGTGTTCCCTCTGATAAGAATATTATTGGATCCAAGTGGGTGTTTAAAGTGAAACTGAAATCTGATGGAAGTATAGAAAGATTTAAGGCTAGGCTTGTGGCCAAAGGATACAAGCAAGAATTTGGTGTAGATTATGAGGAGGTTTTTTCTCCTGTAGCCAAGCATGTTACTATATGTTTGCTGATTGCTTTGGCTTCTCTGCAAGGCCGGTGTTTGCACCAAATCGACATTAACAATGCATTTCTGCATGGATACTTGTCTGACACAATATACATGGCTCCTCCCCAAGGGTATACAAAGGCTGCTCCCGGGCAGGTATGCAGGCTAGTTAAGAGTCTTTATGGGTTGAAACAAGCCTCACGAGAGTGGAATACTGAACTGTGCAGAGTCTTGTTAGCTTATGGTTTGAAACAGTCTTCACATGATAATTGCCTCTTCACTATGGGGAATGGTGGTACGTTTGTTGGTCTCTTGGTGTATGTTGATGATATTCTACTGGTTGGACCTTCACTTACTCTTATAGAACGGTTGAAAGAGTTTCTGCACAACCAGTTTACTATTAAGGACTTGGGGGAAGCCAAGTTTTTTCTTGGAATGGAAATAGCTCGTGGAGACCAAGGCATTTCATTAAATCAAAGGAAATACATTCTTGAAGTGATTGATAAAGCTGGTTTGCTTGAATGTCAGGCTACTACCACTCCTCTTCCACAAGGGGTGGTGTTGAGTTCTGATTCTAGTCCCTTACTTTCTGATCCATAGTGTTATAGGAGACTCGTGGGGCAGCTTCTATACTTGAATTTGACTCGGCCTGATTTGAGTTATGCCACTCAACAGTTGAGTCAATACATGGTTCGTCCAAGGAGTAATCATTTACAAGCAGCACATCATGTGCTAAGATATCTCAAGGGATGTCCATCCTTGGGTTTATTCTTCCCGAGTACTACAGATTCTGATGCCTCAGTGACTGCATATGCTGATGCAGACTGGGGTACTTGCGCTCTCAGTCGCCGGTCTTTAACTGGGTTTTGTATTTTTCTGGGAGGATCCTTGATCTCTTGGAGATGCAAAAAACAAGCAACTGTCTCAGTTTCAACAGCCGAGGCTGAATACCGTGCGCTTGGTTCCACGGTTAGAGAATTGCTTTGGATTTCATATATCTTGCGAGATGTTGGGTTTCCTTGTATGTTACCAATTCCTCTTAATTGTGATAACACTGCTGCGATACATCTCTGTAAGAACCAAGTCTTCCATGAGCGCACAAAACATCTCGACATGGACTGCCATGTGGTGCGCGATCAATATAAGTCTGGCTTTGTTCTTCCGCAGGGTATTCATACCTCTCTGCAACTTGCAGATCTCTTCACTAAAAACTTGTCAGGGCCGCGATTTCAGTTCCTTCTAGACAAGATGGGAATGTCTGATATTTATCAGTTCCATCTTGCGGGGGGATGTTGAATTTCTGGATTGTGATTTGGGCATTAGATGGGTTGGAATGAAGAATCGTTCGAGAGGAGTTGCTTCAGTATTGCTTCAGGCTTCAAACAGTTAGTAGTTATAAAGACGCTAGTCACTAATAAAAACGTTAGTATGATTGTTCTTCAATAAGAGCCGTCAGATCTCATGGGTTGGATTGATGGTCAAGATCGCAACTTATAGAGTCGTTGGCGTGTTTTACTTGTTAGTGTTATCACGTTTTCTTCATTGTAATAGGTTAGACGGTTATAACCGTTTTTCTTCTCGAAGCTTCTGCCATCTCATTATATAAGAGAGGCGAAGCTCACTCTGTATCTGATTTTTGTTTTTGATAGAAATAAAATTTCGTTTTCCTTATTTTCTTAGCTTGATTTTCTTCAAAGTCATGCTGAAGGCAGTTGTACCGAGACAGGCGAGGATTCCAGTGACCAGACAATCAAGGTCTCACGTAGCTAAGCTAAAGCTGTACAGATTGCTCAGAGTTCTCTGGAGAACAAGCTGATCAAACTCAAAAATCTAGAGCCGAAGCTACTGAAGACAAACTTGGGAAAGCTTACGAGCGAGGCTTAGATTTTAGAGCTAAGGCAAGGCAAATTGCTGAGGCTAGAAGCAACATGTTACAAGAAAAAATTGATGCTGAAGTTGTAAGGACTCAGAACGAAGCAAGAGAGAGGGTTATTGAAAAGACTTGAGAGATCCCTACTACATCTAAGTTCTACAGGGGAGGGGGAAAGAAGGATCATCTGAGAAAACCCTTATACTCTCACACTAACACGTGGATCCCTTGGTCTCTGAATGGCAGATGGGAAATAATCAAAGCTGATTTATAAAGAGATACCACTGCTTGAAAATACGGGAAAATGTTGATGTTGAAAATTTGTTTGAAGAATTGGTATTATCCAGAACTAGGAGCATCTGTCAAGAAGTTTCTCGAAGTAGAAGGTTTGGAAATGAAAGAACCTGATTACAGAGTTCTGCCACCTTCCAGAGGGCTCGATGAAACTATCTGTACCTAATAAATTGAAAGTGAAGCAAGACGTTGTGGAGAGAAAACAGCTAGAATTTGAAGAAAAGGAAGATCAGCAAGAGATTATGAAGTTAAAAGCCGATATATATGGACTCTACGGACTACAAACTCCTGAAGCAAGTTGCAAAAAATCAGAGTGAAGAGGGAGTAGTTGCTTAGTCTAGATACAAATTAATGGAGCTATAGTCAGTACACAATTTTTGACCTGACAATTACTCATTAGCACAAAGGCCCAGTTTTTAATTTTACACAACTGATTACTTAGTGATAACTGACACACACTCACACTTAAGCATATTATCTTATTTTGTTTGTATTTGTCTTCACTACATCTATCTTTTTATAATTGGTTTTCACATCATCAAATAAGGGAAAATTGTTGCATGATGATTTATAATATAAATTTTGAAGATCTTAAAACCTTAGCAGATTGGTGAACCAACATATTGTAAGAGATGTATGGCAATTAGTTGAGCTTAGCTTGTTAGGAGCAAAGTAGAACTGCTTTGGTTTCAGTAGTAGATCATTGTCAGCAGTCTCTGGAGTTCAATTGTCTGAAGACTCAGTAGAATCTCATCTGTGTCTAGGAATCTACTGAATGTGTGTTGTGGAGTCAGAAGAAGCAACAATGAACATACTAAAGACATTGCAGAATGTCAATTGTGAGATCTTTTCAGTAAAGTGTCCGAGGTATCAGAGGAAGTCAACTCAACATCTGTTTTAGAATTTGAACGAGCCTCACCTACCAACTGACCTCGACTAATGAGGAACTACTAGCACTGTAGTTGTCCTGACATAAAGCTCTAGTCAACCTCTGATCTCTAAAAAAGAGAGAATTTCTTCAATGCAATTCAAATTTGAAGATGGTCGTTTTGCTTGTCGCATTTGACACGTGTCTAGGTCTTCTCCGAACGAAGCTATTTATCAGTCAAGCCTATAGATAGAGATTATCTTCCATGCAATGAAGACACAACACGGGAACACAAAGCATTCAAGCACACATGCTCTAGCGAATTCAAAGCTTACATAGCGAAGAACCCTAGAATTGAAAGTTTATTCTCTAAGTTCTTCTCTCTAGAGTAATCTAGTTCCCTTCTCCATACATTTAAGCCGACCTTGTTTGATCTTAAGCTTAGAATTCAAAGGAGTTCATCTTTTGAATTGTTTCTACTTGTCAGAACTCCTTCATAGTTTAAGAAAACCCTCAAACTTTCGTGTTTGAAACCATTAATATAAAGTCACTAGGGCTATAACTAGTCAATATTTGCCTCACGAACAAATCAACTAAAACTTGCTTAGTATAGTATAATCAAGAACTCTTGGAAACAGGAAAGTGGATGTAAGATCTTGCATATCCAAACCACTCTAAAAATCTATTGGTCTTCATTGTTCAACATGCACAAAAACAGATTTGCAAAATTCATACAAGTGAAAGTGTTCGGTAAAAATCTCTAAGACACACACAAGCATAATTGAAACAGTTATCAGTAAGAATTTTTTTTCAAAAGAGACGATAAAATCAGGCCTACATTTTCTACACTAGTTCTCAAACTGAATTACTTGTTAATTGACTTCAGCCAGTGAACTGTAGTCAGTATACTGAACTACTCTACCACACGATAAAAAAGCTTATTTGGCGAGCTGAACTTATTAAGCCAACAAATACATTATCAGTTTGACTTTCGCATTTGAATTGAGACTTGGACTCATGTGTATTCACTCCCTACACCTGAAGACTCATCTCTAAACTAACAAAGAACTTGAACCAATTTGATCTGGGTTGTTTCGCAACAGTATTATGTTCCCAAGTGTGTCACCCAACATAGAGCATCACATTTGTTAGAAGTGTAGTCTAGTTAGAGAGTGGAAGCTAATAACTACGTATTAAGATAGAGTGATAGTTTGAGTGTTTGTCTCTTGTGTTTAACAAGTCATAAGTGTTTAGGCGTATTAGTGATACGTTCTTTAATTCTGATTGACACTTTACCTTAGTGTGATTGACACTTTGAGATGAATGACACATTTATTCACAATAATTAACACTTTTTTCATAAACAAGTGATACAAATGACACTTTATTCAAATACAAATGACACTTTTATTCCGAAGCAAATGATACTCTAAAAATGACATTTTTCTTCAAAATAAATGACACTTTTGTTCAGTGTAAATGACACATGCTGGTTCTTATTTAAACTTGGGAAAAAAAATTAAATAAACATATAATAAAAAACATTAAAAACCATAAAGTAAATTTAGAATAATTTAAAATGTTAAATAATTAAAACAAAAGTATTAAAAAGTTAAAATAATTAAAAATCGAACAGTATTTTCGATAAATAAAAAATTATAAAAAAAATAACGAAACAAAAAATGAAACTAAGAGGTCTTGAACGTGTTATTTGGTTGAAAAGAAGACCACCTCACTGCTGGGCTATGAGCTACTATAGTAAAATATCGAACAAAATATATATTTACTTTGTTGCGCGCGTGGATTCGGATCGGGTAATTAGGTCGCAGTTGGGTCCACGCGGATCTTGTTGCACATAAAACAGTTGCACACTAGTGTTTGTGAGTAACTTGTTTAATTGAGTAAACAAACACATTGTTCATTCACATTTCCTATAACATTCAAATTCTTCCTCCACTTTTCAATTGAGTCGCATAAACTTAAATATCCTAATTTCGTATGTTATATTTGTCTTCTCCTTTGTCTCACTTTCTCTATATGCTAACATGGCTCCTTCGTAGCATTAACTCCGTTACAAATCAAAATCAACATTTATTTGGTTAACTTCTTCCTTCAAGTAAAAAAATGGGGTTGATTTACAGTTTAAAAAGGAGAACGAATATATCGGTCGACATTAGGATGTTTAGGCTTATATGACTCAATTGAAATATGGAGAACCAATTGAATATTATGGGAGAAGTGCAGGGACGAATATGGCGACAAATTTGAGATGTTTAGGCTAACATGACCAAATTGAAAAGTGAACAATCAATGTGGATGTTATGACAAAGTTGGAGGACCAATTTGACTATTCACTCTATTTAATTTTCATTTGAAGCTAAAATGGTAAATAATAATATTAATAATTAAATTATGGAAATATAAACAATGAGAGAATCCTAGTAACCTACCACCTCTCGCTCGCCCCCGCCGACCGCCGCCGTCGGTAGCTAGAGAGAGAAGAAGAGTTAGGTTATGTATTATAATCTATGTTATTTTGTGACCTTCTTATAAGAGAAATTATCGCTTTCGACTTTTTTTTTCGGGTTGTTTTTGCAAATTAATGAAGTATTGCTTTAATGTTTGTTTTACAATTTTTTCTTTTCATTTGTTATTATTTTTTTAGTTAAATTGTATTCACATTTTGCAATCTAGTACCAATTTAAATGAATTCTACAAAAGTGCAAATTTAAATATAGTAGATGTGTATTTTTTATTTTATAATTGTTCGAATTGATGCTTGCATATTGTTAAAATGCACATTTCAAAATAAAATTATGAAAAAGAATAATTAATATTATTTACTTATTTTAGTTTTATAAAATGCACGTTTTTGTGAATAATATCGACCATTTCTGCACTTATTCTACACCATTCATAAATTCACCACTAAAAAAACATTTATTATCTGAAATCGATCTAGATAGTTCAAAATGATAAAATACTAAAAACAAATACATATTATTCTAGCACAAAGCGCTCCATATTTGTTTTGCTAGGTGAGAAGACATCTTTGAATTAGTGATCTGTATTTCTAGCGACCTCATCCTTCTCCAAATTTAGATCACTTATTATTCAAATAAAATGCACAAATTATAGCAATTGTGTAATAGTGCAAAAAAATGTAGAAAACGTGCATAATAAAATGAAATAATAGTGCAATTCATTAATATTGACATAAGATGCGCGAAAAATAGAAACATTAATAGTGCAAATAAAATCAGAAAATAGTGCATAAAAAAGCTTAATTGTGCATATTTTACTTAATACTAGAACAACAAGCACAACTTATTGAAATAGCGTAATATTGCAAAAACCAAAAAAGAATGGGATTAACGTGCATAAAAATGGAGTAACTGTGCAGACATCACTTAGTACTCAAATAAAAAATCACAAATCATATAATTGTATAATATATGAACTCACATTCAATCCTATAATCTAGAAGAAATTTCATACTAATAGTTTGTACTCAATAGAAAAAAAAAAAAAAAAAAAATAAACAGAGAATGGTCCATTTTAGAACCAAACCGTGCAGATTTTAAAAACAGAAAATTAAATCAATAATATTGAAAATAAATCTTAGAAAAATCCCAAAAATAAAAGAAGATATGAGAGTGTAAATACAAATTAAGACCATCACCAAAAAAAATTAGAGAAATTCTAGACAAGAACAAATTCAGACAGCAATACCCATATAAGAAATCAGAGTTTTGATGAAATCAAGCCAATTGAATTAAATCAGATTCGAACAAATCAATCCATTCAATTAAATTCAGAAAGAAAAAAAAAACATATTGAAAGAAAAATCACTCACCAATTCATCAATTACGAGCAATGAATTACATCAACTTCGAAGGCAATCGGTAGATGAAGAGGCAAATTCTGGAACGCATGCGGGTTTTTTCTTAATGTCGTGGGGAGGGTTAACTCATTGTAAGAAGGTAAATAAAAGGATTTGAATGGTTCAGGGTAGGTTTTGTTTATTTTAGTAAAAGAATTTTACCAATGTAACCTTAGTGCAAGTTTTTAATATTGAATTGTGCATTTCGGGAAAAAATACAAAAATCAATCTGGTCCATCTATTTTCAAGATCTAAAGGATGAAAAAAATAATATATATATATATATATATGAGGGTTCAAATAAGAACACTCACCTTAGAGTAAGAAATAAGAACAATTTTCATCCTTTAGATTATGAAAATAGATGGCTCAGATTCGATTTTGTATTTTTTTTCCCGAAATATACTATTTAGTAATAAAAATTTGCACAAATGTTATATGGATAAAATGCTTTTATTAAAATAATCAAACCCTACCCAAAACAATTCATACTCATTTTTTTTTATTTCGCTGTGTTCCTCTTCCGCACTCATTAGCGGTTCCACAATCCATCTCCATAACTCCAGAGAAACCATCTGCGAGAATTCGCCCATTACACATCTCTTCAGTCGGCACCCATCAAGAATTCACATCTTCAATTGGTAAGTGTTTTTATTGCGGCAAAAACATTGGTTTTTCAAGATTCTGAAACTCTCACATCTAATTTATTTATTGGTGATCGTTGTTTACCCCAAATAATCCTGCAAAATTGCTAGAACTAGAATTAGTATAGCAACGGGTATCGAACACAGTGAACGAAGTATTTTAGACCTAAAATTCCTATTAATCAAGGTTTGGTTAGCGACCACACAAGTTTTGAGAATTTTCTAACCTAAAACAAAAGAAAGTAAATAGCAGGAATAAAACACGAAGTAAACTATGCAAATAAAACAGGTCCAGCAAGATGATTGACACACACTCACAATCGATCACTGACACTATTAATTAATTAATCCACTTAAGTCAATTAGTTGTAGGACACCGTAATTAAACTGACATATCCCATATTCCACCTTAATTATTCAGTAATCACTTCTCTAAATTAGATGCAACCTACGTTGGTGGACAATCAATAGATTTAACACCTAATTAGCTTTAAGAACTAAGGAAACCCAATTTAGGAGCCTACTCGTATGGTGGGCATCTAATAGTCTCCTACCAAATTAATCCAATTGTCCTAGGGTGATCAAGCCTAAATTAATTAATTCAATTAATTAAACCTAGATTAATTCAGAACCTAAGTGATTAATTTTAAGCCCTAGTCTCACGAAGATATGGTGGTGTGTGTTTCACATCTCGCCGGCCCTAAAAAAACTTAGCCGCGCATTTCGGCCGGACTGGCCAGACAGATCGGTTTGCTAGACAGAATACAAAACATGTTGAAAATCAGGAAATAAATATGCACGAAAATCTAAACTATAACGAAATCAACTAAACACAAATTGAAACGAAATTAAACCTAAGGAATTAGAAAATACCAAATTTAAGTCTTCAAATCATCCAACGGGAAAATAAAACGGAAGCATCCAAATTCGGGAATGTAAACGGAAATAGGAACATGTTGTTTTCTCCAAATCAAACTACGAACAATAGTATAAAATCTGAAATTCGAATTCTGGAAATAAGGTCAAATACTCGGTCTCGGATCTCCCTCGGTTTCG
This sequence comes from Lavandula angustifolia, assembly GCA_028984105.1. NCBI lineage: Eukaryota > Viridiplantae > Streptophyta > Magnoliopsida > Lamiales > Lamiaceae > Lavandula > Lavandula angustifolia. The sequence goes on along the minus strand of CM054805.1, from coordinate 28,076,489 downwards.
GTAATCTCTCTCTCGCTCGATCGATCTCTCTCTTCCTCGGCTTCGGATCTCTCTCGCTCGCGTGGATTGGATGGTGTTGAATGATGAAGATGATTTACGTGAATGAAGGATGAAAAGTGGGTCCGGAGTGCAGCGTGCGTATGAATGCGGATCGATGATCTTATTTTCGTTCGTCTCCTCTCCTATATATAAGGCGGCTCCTTTTCCTTGTAGAAGTAGGGTTTTTATATCCAATATGGAGATATATTAATTAGATAAATCATATCCAATTCTTTCCATATCATCTCTTTCCTTATCCTCCACCTTCCTTCTCTATAATTTCGTCCAAAAATCAATCTTTTAACCCCAAATTCGTGCATGCCACCTCAGCATCTTGTCATCGCCACGTCAGCACTAAAATCTGCAAGACAGCACAAAAAATACAGTCCAATTGTCCAGGTGGGCGCCAAAACAGACATAATTTGTATAATACGAATTAGACTCATCATTTATGCACATTAATTGTCGAATATAAGTATTTTTGTTTATGAATGGATTGATTTTTCCTGAATCTAGTTTCAATCGATTGGGTATTGTTTTCTGGATTTGTTCATGTCTATAATCTGATTTTTCCTGAATCTTATTTCTCCAAATTGTTTTAGGGGTAGTCTTAGTTTGTATGTCCAATTACTCTAATCGCAAAGTTTGTTAATATTTTTGGGCGTTTCGTAAGAGTAATTCAATATCTCATTGTTTTTGTTTTTGTTTTTGTTTTTATTTTTTATGTTGTTGAAATCTGCACGCTTTGGTTTTTTAAAATGCATCTTTCTCTTATTTTCTTGGCTATCGAGTAGAAACTATTCTATGAAATTTTGTAAAGTTTATTGGTTTGAATGCGGTTTCAAAATGTTATACAGCTACATGATTTTGTGGCTTTTTAATTTTATTATTAAGTGAAGTATGCACATTTATTCATTTTTATATGCATGTTTTGTGGTTTTTTTTTTTTACATTTTAGCAATATTACACTGTTTTGCTAAGCTGTGGTTGTTATTCGATTATTAAGTAAAATATGCACAGTTAAACAATTTTTTTTTGCACTATTTCCCAATTTTATTTGCACTGTTATAATTTTTTTCCGGCATTATGTGTTAGTATTAACTAATTGCTAAATTATGTTGTTTTTCATGCACGTTTTTCCATACTATTGCATAACAACTATGATTTGTGCATTTTTTGTGATTAATAAATTATCTAATTTTGCAGAAGGATGAGGTTGCTAGAAATGCAAATCACTAATTCAAAGATGTTCTCTCACCTAGCAACACAAATGTGGAGTGCTTTCTGCTAGGACAATTTGTGTATGTTTTTTGTATTTTATCATTTTGAGCTATGTAGACTGATTTCAGATAATAGATTTTTTTAATGATGAATTTATGAATGGTGTAGAATAGGGGAAGAAATGGTGCGTATTATTCACAAAAAACGTGCATTTCATAAATTAAAATAAGTGTATCATATTTTTTTCATAATTTTATTTTATTTTCAACAATATGCAAGCATTAATTTAAACAATTATAAAATAAAAAACGCACATCTACTATGTTTAAATTTGCACTTGCAGAATTCATTTAAATTGGTACTAGATTACAAAACGTAATTGCAGTTTAATTAAAAAAATCAATCACAAAATTTTATTTTTTTTTAAAAAATAAGAAAACTTTTAAAAACAAACATTAAAGTAGAAAAGATTGCAAAACCAATCCGAAAAAAAGGTCAAAACCGTTAGTTACTCTTATAAGAGGTTACAAACTAAAATATATCATCAATTTTACTAAAAAAACCTTTGTGCATATAATTTACTTTAAATTGTGAAAAAATGTTACTTAAATGAAAATACGATCTGAAGCGTTCAAACAGTTGATCAAAAGGTTATAAAATGTTCCTATTTCTCATTTTAATAGGTGTTCAGTATCTTTGTCTTTAAAGTGCAATACATTTGTGTTTAAAGTGTAGTGTTCACACGTTCACACGATAACAGACTGTTCACATTTGAACCTCCTCCTATATATATATATGATTTGTGGATTAATGTACGTATATGAGCACTGCTTACTCACGGCATATATCGAATTGCGAGAATGCAAATTTCTCCTATTCTAAAAAATATAGTATGCCTTTATATAATGAAATTAACATAACAATAGTTTTGATACATGCATGATCCACTAAAATAAATTATAATGTTGATGATTATACTTGTAGAGTTGTAATATATACTCCCGCCATCTCTATGATATTCTTTATTTTCTTTTCATGAATTTTTTAAAGAGGGTTATTGATTGTATATAAAATTGTTTATATTGCGAGTTTTTCAAATAAAGTGATGTAATATTTAACAAAAATAAGAAATTGGATAATATCATTGAAACAATACAAAATAGTAACTAAACAATATTTTTTGAGACGGAGAAGTAATTCTCTGAGTACACAAATAATAAGTTATATATAATCTCACGTACGTGCCGCCGCCTCAACATTTTTATCGTATTGTTCATTTGCATGTCATTATAGAATTCTTCTGGTACAGTGGTGATGTACTATAGCAAAGTATAGATAGAAATTTGACTTGTTCAGAAGTCGGAAATAATCCTGGTTGGAATAAGATATTATTTGCCGTCAAAATAAAATAAATTAAAATGGTCGAGATTTTAAACTAAAGTAAGCCAGTTCTAAGTACGACAAAAGGAATATCAAAAGCAAGAGATCACACAATTCTCCACCCCCCGAGTCCATAAGATTACCAAAGACCCAGCTGCTTTGTCTTGTCTTTATCACGAACTAGTGGGATCTGCCAAATTTTTAATGGTTAGAGTGTGTTTGCAAATAATTATTATAAGTAATTTTTATTTATTTTATTTAAAATTAAAAATAATTATTTTTAAATAAAAGTGTGGAGTTTTTGGTATCAATAATAAGAAATAAATATATTTAGTAGTTTTGAAAATTATGTTGGTTTAAACATCAGGAACATTTCAATAGATGTTTAAAAAATTGTTTAATTAAGTAGTTTAGTTGCTTAGTTTTAAAAAAACTGCATTAGTAATCAAATTTTCAAACACTAAAAAACTATTTATACTGTTAATAAACAAATAAACATTTGCAAACACCCCCTTAAGGCTTCTTATGAAAAAATACCTTAAATAACTGTTTATAATTAATTGCTTATTTAAGCAAGAAATTGTTACTATTAATTTATGAAAATTAAATTACAAATAACTTATTAAAACTTATGAAGTAATTCAATAAGCTCTTCAAAAATGCATATAATTAAAAAACTTATATTTTAACACAAGCTGTAAATAAGCTCTCTAAAACCGGACATATATAGAACTCGAATTGATGTAACAGGTCGCTAACATGCATGCCAACTCAAGAAAATATAAAATAGATCGTTAATGGGCCTTCTGTTTTCATATTGAGGCTAAGCTTTGGTGTTAGCTCAAATAATTAATGGATTTAAACTAATGGGATTGGGATGACCCAATATATGACCATTTAAAATAAATTAGTCATTCATACTATAAATGAAATGCATGTGTGCATGTGAATCACTAAAATTAGATATCCACTGTATCATATCAAGAATATCAACGAATCAAACATTGATGTTAATCATCATTATATAACGATGTCGTGCGTATCCATATAATATGTATAAAAAAAACGATATGAAATAACTCTTGAATTGAATATTTTAATCAGAATGCATGCATCAAAATATTTTAAAAAGTGATTTAGAGAAGATAACATAACTATCGACTGTCTTAAAATCAAGTTCCCTGTGTGATTCCTCATTGATATTAACGCAAAATTAAAAACCAAATCAAAAAACATACCAAAAATCCCCTAGGTTTTGTTTTTGTAGGCAATATTTATAAATTATCATACAAGAGAATATCTTCCCCAAAGAAGTAAACTAGAGCAACAATATCCAGGCCCTACATGGCTACATTTAGATCACTACGTTACGTACCCCATAAATCTCATAAACTCATACTAAATCCTAACCAACTCATCATGTGGTCACCTATCACCTACCTTACATCTTCTAAATAGCCTATAAAATACCAACATCCATATCCATGCCAACACAAAACACTATGAAACCCTAATTAGGAAATAAACATATATAAATATTGATCAAGAGGAGATCCCCACCCCAAGAAAATCTATGAAAGGAACTTCTTTCTTCTCGGTCGATTTCTCTTCAAGCAGCTGCTCCGCACTCGTCCTGGTCATGCCAAAACGGAACGATGCCTCAACTGAATCATTGTAGGGGCTAAAAATCGAAAATTTGCTTGGATTATGTGAAGTGCTTCTTCTACCGTAAAGTTCAGGAGAGTAAGATGACAAGTTATTTGGCCAACCGGACAAGGACGAAAAGGAGAAGATTTTATCATTGTTATGGCTTTGCGAATCAAAAAACCCACCATACTCCTCTTGAAGCCTTGAACTCTTTCGTCGGAAAATGTAATTAGTGGGGGATTTGGAGTCTGTATGATCTTGATGGGCTCTGATCTTGTTAGAGAGCTTGGATTTCTCTCTTTGCTTTCTTGCCATAATCACGTGCCAGTGATTCTTAACTGCATTATCTGTTCTACCCGGGAAAAGTCTTGAGATTAATGCCCATTTGTTTCCATGTATTCTGTGAGCTGCCAGCAGCCTTTCTTCCTCTTCCTCTGTGAATGGTCGTCGGTTTATTCTTGGATCCAGCTGATTAAACCATCTTAATCGGCAACTCTTACCTACATACATGTAACATTTATAAAGATCAAAAACATTAGAAAACAAATCAGAAATGGAAAATTAATACAATAGTTAACTAGTTTAGGAATAAATGAGATTTTTTTTAGGGTTCTGAATCGGTTGAAAAGCGTTTAATTTGTTGAAACCTAAAAATAAATATGTGCATACAAAATACGAATACAGCTATACGTATTGTGTAAGAACTAAGAAACAACATATAGTGAAAGAAAATTTTACTTGATTTCTCCCTGATAAACCCTAATCTTGATTATGGAGCTTCAACTGAAAAATATGATTAAAAATTCAAGATAAGGTTATAGATGGTTATACTATAGCCCAATTACCTGATCTTCCCTTAAGATTTTCAGCAATTGAATTCCAGTTTTGAGGGCCATATTTTTGGACGAGCTGCCGGAGTTTTTCATCTTCTGCAGGCCTCCAGTGGCCACGCGGGCAAGTCCTTGGATCATCACCTGAACCGCGACATGTAGTTTCATCCATCGAAAGCTCAAGCTTTATCTAAACAAAATCTTCAGAATATCAGAAAATTAAAGGAAAATATTGCAGATGATTCTCTCAATCATATGTAGGGTAGTTCATGGGATCAGGTGAATGAAGAAGAAAAAAGTGGATGTGAAGAAGAATAAGGGTTTTTCGATTTGCACCACAAAATGGACTTTACCATGTATGAATAATAGAAAGGTGGTTGTTTGTGGACCAATGTTTTCTGACTACTGAGGTGTACTTGTCTCAAAGTTTTATACTTCACGCACACACAACACATGATAAATATATATATTTATTTTTGTTCTATAGGGTATAGTTTAATTATTTCCTACTTCATTTTGTTAGTACATATTAGATTCTTAATTACCATCATTACTTAGTTATGTTTAGCTTGCATCGGTAAAATAATTATAATGTATTAAATATAATAAAGTTTTATACATTTCGGGAGGAGGATGCATAATATTTTAGTCAATGATCTAGAATTAGGAGATAGGGGTGGCGAATTATTTAGTTGTGTTACTTGAGTATATCTCTGGAAAATAAAAAAATGGTTTATATACCCTACTCTATATGAGTATAAAAAAATGGCACACAACAACAACAACAACAAAAATTAAAAAAAAAATTTAAAAAAAAAAAAAAAATTGTGACTATGGCAAAGGTAAAGAGGATAAGGAGAGATGAGAGGGGAAAAGGCAATAAAAAAGATCAACACTTGCAGCTATTACATATACTTGAGAATTACATTGAAGAATAGTGGGATTTGACGTTTTGTACAATGTGATGTAATGAAATAGGAGTTTGAGTTAAATGATTGTAATATATACCATGAAGAACTCGATCATGTAAAAAGATTAGCTAGTTAAGAAATGCACCTTAACAAGCAGAAACCGAACAATTCATCAGAAAATCTTACTTCAATAAAACATGAAAATTAATTCATAGAAAGGATCTATATTACCTCGAATTTAAGAAGAAAACCAAAACGTGAGAGGTTTTGATTAATCCTCAATCACAAGACGGATTTGTCTTAAATGTTGAAACGTTTGTTCTTATAGAAAGATCGATCAATCAGAACGACAAGCAAGTCCAACGAGGAAGAAGATTTTGTCTTGCGACAAGATTGTCAAGAAAAATACTTAAAGCTTCAAGCATGTCAAGATTGGTTTTGAATATTGTATTGGTTGGTGACCTCTCCAAGATTATTTATATACACACACTTGAAATTCTTAATATTATAAAATGTGAACTGATACTTCTTTAACAAGAAATAAAATTTACATGCATATACAAAATGCTAACAAACCATGCATATAATCTCAGAATTCTATTTTACTTGTTCAAAGGTGTAAGTTTAGACAAGTTCTTATTAGCTCTTAACTAATTTTTGTTGCTATTTTGCAAACTAACATCTTCACGTTTTCCATATTTGTTAAGCTAGTAAAAAATTAAATAGATTGAAGATTTGTAATCTTGGGGAGGGAGGGCCTGAAGAAAAAATCCCATTTATGCCTTCTTAATTTAAAATATTCCATATTTCTCAATAGTTAGGTACATGTGAGAATTAGAGGAAATTATATAAAAAACTTAGAATTCTATGATTTGAATGTCATCTGAATCCGACTCTCTGAGTTGTACTCCCTCCTTCCCGTTTGAAGCACTGTGTTTCTTTTCGGCCCGGTAATTATAAAAGTGAATGATAAAGTATGAGAGAGAAGTAGATGATAAAGTAAGAGAGATAATATAAATGAGATATTGAGAGAGAGAAATTACGTGTCATATCATAAACCAAAGAACAACGCAAGGGAAGGCCTAATAATGACCTTCCCCCAAACAAACAACCAAACTGAAATATAAAAGGCGTAAGCAGATCGCCAACAACGAACAATAATCTAGAAAATCATAGAAAACTCAATAACTGCTTAGGTAAGTAAGATATTGAGAGAGTAAAGGATAAAGTAGGGAAAAAAATGATAAAGTAGAATATGAGAGATATTTAATTTGTTTTGAAAAGTAATTTTCTTTTTAGTAAACATGTCGCTTCAAATGGAACACCCTAAAAAAAATTGTGTAGCTTCAAATAGGAAAGATGAATATTAATTATGTGGTTTTCACTACTTTCTAGATAATGGTCCAAATATTATACTCATTTTTTTTTTACTGAAGTGCATGCATTCACAATAGTTGCATATACATTCTGCAACTATGTTGCTTTATATTAAAATAATGTATATAATATAACTCTTAGCTCTATATATTATTATATTAAATTAATAGACCAAATGGCGAACAATTCTTTTCTTTAGCAGCTCAATTTCGTTAGTCAAACATATACTCATACTTTAAAGGAACTAAAGCTAACACGTACTACTTCCTTCGTCCCACTCATCTTGCAATATTTGAGATTAGGCTCGAAGTTTAAGATAGTGGGGTAAAGGTGTAAAGTAGTGATGTAAAGTAAAAGATAATGTGGTCTACTTGTTTATGATGATTGTAGTCCACTTATTTTTTTATTTTAAGAAATGTTGCAAGATGAGTGGAACGATCTGAAAAGGAAAATGTTGCAAGATGAATGGGACGGATAGATTATTATTTTTTGGTAATTCTCAATATCGTGTGTTTTAATCTATATATAGATTATTTTTAAACAATGAAACCAAGTAGGCCAGTCATACATATATACATACCTCTACATGTATATATAACTAGAAAAAAGATAAAAAAAAGTGTAGTTTCCATGCAGATGATGAGTCAAAAGCAAACATAGACAGAAACAACGCAATAAAACTTAAAAAATTGATTTCTTAACTGACTGATTATTCCATACCCCACGAAATGAAACACTTGGGTTTTGTAAGAAAAATAGTTTATGTATCCACATCAAACATTTATCAATGAGCACAAGCCATCTCAAATGGTGGGTGCAAAATCAGTGTCCAACCTGTGGTGATGTCTTTATTTCCCATCCTATGTTGCAGCAGCCACTGTCTAATCAAGAACAAGTCTTCTAATCACTACAACTTATTCATCACCACTCTCATTTTTATATCCAATTTCATCATATTTGATCGTTCATACTTTTGATTATATATAATCAAGAACAAGTTATTTCCCATCCCATCATATTTGATCATTCATACTTTTGATATATATTTATATATAATCAGGGAAGGACAAAAAATTATGAGGAGAATGAAATGATTTTTGTTTTTTCAAAAACTACACATAAAAAGGGTTTATGCATGATTTAGGGGGAAGCGGCCCAACCTCATATGTCACAACCCTATCAAGCAAGGTTAAGAGTGTGTATATGAAAGAAGAAGATGGCGAATAGAAAGGTTTGGAATAGCTTTCACTGGGATGATATTAATTAGATCAAAACGCATGCAAATCAGTTAACTTGCAAAGGTAAAAATGTAGGATGAAATAAAACATTTGATCTGAAGTGTCTCTGTAATGAAAACAATAATATACCTTTTAATATAATGTGATCATCCTTCCAAGAAACCTATTTTAGCAACACATCAACGAACGCTGATAAACCATCAACGAACAAACTTTGACCCAGCACCTCTACCATATTCAATTCTACATTTATTGTACCTCTCTTCTAAGTTATTTTAATATTCCCTCCGTCCCGCTATTACTGTTCTACTTGCCTAATCGGGTTGTCCCGCTATTACTGTCATCTTTCCTAAAATTACTTTTAAACATAAAATGAAGTGGGTCCCCCTTACTAACTACTCAACCCCCACATTCTTATACTCTCTCTCTTCAAAAATCTATCTTCCACTCGATTATATTTTGCTTCAAACTCAGAAAATTATGATTTTTATCTTTTTGAAAACTTTAGATTATTTCTTCAAATACAATATAAAAAAAATATAAAAAATAAAAATCGATTGCGTTTTACTAGCCTTGCAAAAATTTGGATAATTCTCATTTCTTTCCACCAACCACTTCTCGAAAACTATGTCAATTTCTTTATACAATTAAAACTCATAAAATACACACTAAATTAAAATTTCTTAATTTTCGTGCCGAAGTCAACTGGAACAGAATTAGCGGGACGGAGGGAGTACTATTTACCATACATTCGTATAATCTCTGTTTGTGAATATGAATGTACGAAAATGGATATATACTATCTCGTGCAACTTTATCACCCAAAAGAGTTTGTAACAAAATAAATATCAATATGTAATTCTTTTTCTCCTAAAATTGATACTAGCTAAATAATTTATCTTCCATCGGACCAACTAAATATGATGGTTTAACTCTCTTGGTTGAATACAAAAATAGAATTTACCCAGTCCAGGTTTCCCTCGGGAAAAAAAAAAGTACACATAAATGACTACTATCCAAAAAATTAGTAGTATTATTCTCTTTTATCCAATTTCATATAACAAAACTCAAATTTACTCAATCCTTATATTTGCTACACAAAATACTCAATTTTACTTACACTATCCTCACTTTTTTTAAAAAGTTGACTGACATCAATCATTTTCAGGTGTTTTCCCGCTCGAGACGAATTCAATCAAGAAACAAACAAAAATAACACACGAATGTATATATAGTCACTAATTCCGCTCGTAAATAATAAATCCCGCTCGAGTCCCGTTCAATCCCACTCATAAACAGTAAGAAACATCAAATCCCACTCGACTCGAATCCCGCTCCAGTCGAATCTTGCTCGCTCTCACTCTCGGTCTCACAGTCGAATCCCGCTCGGTCGAACCGCTCGGTCGAATCCCGCTCGCTGCAACGGCCGAATCCTACTCACTGCAACGGCTGAATCCCGCTCGGCGTGTGGTTGTTTCTGTCAAATCCCACTCGGCGAGCGGGAATTCACAGGCGGGACCGAGCGGGATTTGAACAGATCTGGAATTTATTATCCAGATCTATCGCTTTTCTCATCTTTCTCCCTAATTTCCTTCGCCCCTCGCTAATATCCAGCTCAAGACCGCTGAAAAATGCAATTTTGGAGTACAATTCGACACCAAAACACGAGAATTGCCAACTAGGTTAGTCCTGCTCGAATGCTATAGTCCCGCTCAAATTTTATCCGTTAATTTGACGTGAATCTTCTGATTTTTTTAGCATGGTAATTTTTTAATTTTCTAAGAATTATTCAAATTTGAGCATGAATATTGTTTAGTTTTTCGGCGAATCTAATAATTTTCGGCTCTAATTAGTTAAATTTGGAGCGTGAATATTGGTAAATTTTTGGGCGTAAATATTGGTTAATACCAAATCAATTTTTTGGGCTTAAATATTTCGTTGTTGCATTTAATTGTGATTTGTGATATTATAGGAGCATGAACTGATTTTGATGAAATCTCGCTGCCGACTACGTCGACTGCATTATCGTCCCAAATCCCGCTCGCCGAGCGAGATTCCACTTCGACCGAGCGTGATTCCAATTTGGCCGAGCGCGATTTGAATTTTTTTTAAGTTCAACTGTTAAATTGCTTCGGTGCAGCCCGTATTTAAATATTTCGTTGTTGCATATAATTGTGATTTGTGATTATCTGGAGTATGAACTGATTTTGATATTTGAAATCCCGCTGTCGATTGTGCCGACTGTATTATCATCCCAAATCCCATTCGCCGAGCGGGATTCCAATTCGACCGACCCGGATTTGAATTTTTTTAATTTTTACTGTTAAATTGTTTATGTGCAGTCCGTATTTAAAAGAATTGATATTCTCAATGTGATTCCAATGATCGACATAGAATATAACATGAAGATTTTTGATACGATTAAAAATGTTTTAAGAGCTATCGGGGATGATGGGTTAGTGGAGGAGTTTAGGAATGTCGTTTTTGGTCAGTTTATGGATTGGAGGATGGGTAGAAATGTGATCAAAGCTCTTCACATGTTGATGTGTCATGAGATTCAAGTGAACGGAGATGATCCAGTTATATGGTTTTTCGTGTCCGGTTCGACTATCCGATTTTCTTGTTTCAATTTTCCCTTGTGACGGGATTAATGTTTAGACCCTGCAATTTTGATCTGTATGCTCAGCATGATCCCCGTTTCTCGACTGTTTACACTATGTTAAATGGTTGTACACCAATAACGGGCAGAGAATTGCTGACAAAGTTCGAGAGTGGAGATTTGGAGTTGGACGAGTTTGGGTTTTTTAAGGTGGCTAATGTTCGAGCCTTATTTTTCTTTGCCCTCAGTTATAGCGACACAAGAGTGGTGGACACGTGGATTTGGGTATTAGTGGACGATCTACGTGCATTTTCCCAATTTCCTTGGGGCTCGTACACTTATGGTGCTCTGAAGCACTATTGAAGTTTTGTTCCGAGAATGCCGGAATAAATTTCACAAAAATATCATTTCTATGGACTCGTTTGGGCACTCCGGGTGTGTATTATGATTTTTTTAATTTAATTATTTTAATTATTGATATATCTCATATACTAATCAATATTGATTTTCATGCATTGTAGATTTAGTCTTACGATGCTATTCCAGATTTAGGAGTGATATCTGCAGAGAAATATTGTCTACAACTGGATTTCCTTGTTGGAAGAATTGGTTCTTCGGTAGAGGCCAACCGCGTAGGCTTAACAATTTATGGCGCCGTCAGGTAAAAATATTTAATTTAGAGTTGATTTATAATTTTATAATTTAATGTTGTTTATATTAGATATATATATTTTTTAATTTAATGTTGTTTAATAATATTTGATTTAATGTAATTACAGTATCTTGTCCGATATGATCTCACACCATCCGATACGGAGACACAAACTCTGTATTGGCATAGTATCATTGGAGACGATCGATTTCATGTGTCCTACATTCCGGCTGAGAATTCATTACAGCCCAAGATCATACGGGACCATGAGGAACGAGAGCTATACTGATTCGGACAGTAGACACAACGTTCATCCAGTTCTAGAGGAACTGGACAGAGGCAACGCCATTCCACTAAAGGTGGTAAGCGGCTTCGAACGGAGGCGGGACCGAGGGAGCCCGGTCACCAGCGGTTCTTGACCGTCGAAGACGTCCGGACAGTTGTGAGGGAAGAACACCAGACCTTACGGCAAGATATAATTAACAACGTGAAGAACCTATTTCGGTCGGTGTTTGGTCTATCTAAGAGCCGAGGCTTGGCTTCTACGTCATCTCACACGGGTAGTAGCCGTCCGAACCGTATACTGCACGGGCTTGTGAGGAGTGAATCGGTGTCGATGGGGCACTGTCATGAGAGGGATGTTCGTGAGGAGATGGGGGATAACTCTCCCCGGGCTGAGGATAGAGCCGACTCGGCGTACCTCTCCGAGATTATAGAAATGGGGGATAACTCCCCCCGAGTTGAGGACAGAGCCGCCTTGGTGTACCGGCCCGAGGTTATGGAGGTGGACGACGAGTCGGATAATGAAGAGGACCAGCCGGTCATTCCACCGACGCAGGGTCGACACAACGTCTACGAGCGTGGCTGTTATGCTCCGGAGTCGGTCTAGAACATGTTTGACTATTATGATCCTATTTACGGAGATTGTCCGCCTCGTTAGTGCTAGTCATACGGTGCACAACTCATGCACCCACTTCCTTTCGACGGTGGTAATTGGCGTCAATATTATGCTGCCTATCAGGAGCAGCCTTCAGCACGCCGCGTCGAGGTTGGTGCATCTTCTGCCAATCCGGTACGGGTCGAGCCCACCCTGTCGTCTGACCACAATTGGCTCGATATATTTTTCGTTAATTCAGTTTATCAGGTACCGTATAATTTATATATTAATTTTTTTTAATTATAGTTGTTTTAATAATTTAGATCTTTTAATATTAGGCATTGACGATTCCACGTGATAACCCGTGGGGAGCCCCAATAATGAGCGCTCCCATAGTCATTGAAAATTATCGGCAGCACCGGGCATCTGGACTATGGTGTTTCACGTATGCTGCGAAATATGTTGTCCCCCAAAGACTTTTCGACGAGCTCGAGAATCCTCGTAAGGAGTTGGAGCAGGGGACCCTGGATTTATACATGGGAGCGTTGAGGAGGATGAAGTGTCTGGGGGGTATCGATGTGTTGGCTACGACCCACTATCATCAGACCGTGATAGTCGAGTCGGCATTCTTTGTAAGTAATAAAAATTTTGCTCCATTTAATTGATGAGTGTGTTTGCTACTCGTGTTTTCGTCGGATTAGTGGAATAAATTCAACATGATGGAGGCAATTTGGTGCATCTTTGGTGTGATTTAAGCTCGAAGATACGAAGAACAAAGACGTCATTGATGTCCGATGTTTCATGAAGAAATTGATGAATTTTGGACAATTGGGCTACATTTGAAGATTTAATTGTTGTTGGGCCAAAGCTTGAAGATGAGAATATTTAAATTAGGCTCAATACTTATTTTGTGTTAAACCCATTTTGTGTTTTGACCAAAGTATAAATAGACTAGTGTAGAGAGAGGGAAACAACTTTTCAACACAACTTTACTTCCCTTTTAATTTTTGCTCTCGGCTACTACATTGGAGAGAGGAGACAATTGATGTTTGGTGCTTTTAATGCTTTCTACAATGAAGAAGATTGAGTAATGGGTAATGCATTTATGTTGGTAAATTCCTTTTCTCTTTTAGTTTTCTTTGCTCAAGTGTTTCATTCTCTTTAAGTTCTTAGCATTTATTGCTTGTTAAAGGGTTCTTCATTTATGTCTCATTCACCTATGTATTTTGTTCTTAATAATCCAAGTATGCGTAGCTAATCTTCTCGACTTGACGAGGCAATGACGTTCTAGCCCTCGATTCCCCCTTGAGACCTAATGGTGCTTAAATTCTTCTCCTTGAGTTTTGACTAATTCCGGGTTGAAATTGGATAATAGATTGTTTTAGGATTGATCACCCTAAGATAGTAAATTATTTAATTGAATGGAATTTGGTCTTTGGTTAATTTGCTTGCATGCTCATCATGGGTAAATAGCTAAATTGGTAACCTAGAGTTTAATGCTTCTTAATATTGGTCTAGACTTGCTCAACATGCTAGATTATGTTAAGGAAGGTGGAATGGGTCATATGCTTAACATGCTTGTTTCTACCTAGATGGTAAGGTTAGGGATATAATCATGCTCAACATGTTATTCCACTAATTAGCTTAAGGGGTTGAATAAATTCTTGAGTCAAGGATTAGGGGTAGTGGTTAGTTCGGAATTGCCGAGTTAGGTCCCTTCTCTCTTATCACATTTCTTCGTATTTAAGTCGTGTTTATTTCTTCCCTAGTTATAATCAAACTCAAACTTGAAGTGTGGTGACTACACCAAAACCGGATTATTAGGAAATGTAGGATAATTCTCCCGTTCCCTGTGGATTCGACCCTGCTTATCATTGTGCTAATCCTTATTTTATCTTGTGTTACAGGACTAATCAATTTGGTGAGAATTAAATAATTACTGACATTTTTTCATTTATTTAACAGAACGTGCTCTGCGAAAATTGGAAGAAATGCATTCCGGAGCCGGATAGTGATATGCACAACGTGGACTTCAATTATCGATATTACTGGACGCCGAACCAAAGCATCATGGAGCACATTGTCGGTGCAAACTTGTCCACCGATGCGTAAAAGTGGTATACTGCCCGATACGTAAGTATTATATTAATTTTGCTTAGTGGTTTATTTATATATTACAAATTATTTATATTAAGTATTTTTATTATTTTTGAAGTTGTTACTGCCGTGTATTTGTTTCGATCACTGGGTGATGAGTCTTAATTCGTACTATTCAAATTCCGTTGTTTTGGCGTTATTTTGGCGATTGGATTGCTTTTCTGTGTTGTTTTGCAGATTCCCGAGCTTACGTGGCAATAATATGATGATGTGTCGGCATGCAAGAAATTATGGATTAAAATGGTTTAATTTGGGCGAAATTTACGTAGAAGGGAAGTAACGGATAAGGAAAGGAGTATGGAAAGATTTGGATATAATATATCTAATAATATCTTTTCATACTTGGGATAAGATATCTACTTCTACAATGAAACAAGAAACCTAAATAAGAGGGGAGAGAGGGACGAAAGGAAGGGGATTTTTATCACCATATTACCGCCGCGGAGGAAGAGGAGAATTGATTAATTAATTAATTCTTATCATCAACTTCACGCAGCCAGCAAGAGAATACCAAATCTTTTATCATCCTTATCATCATTCCCTTAAATCATCCCTTAAATCATCTGACGTCGAGGAGGGAGAAGGGAAGTCATTATATTATTATTTTATTAATGGCAAAAACTTGTATGCATCATGTTGCACATATAACATGATTCAATTATCCAATTTTGACCCGCTTTGACCCGTGTTTGATTCATTGATCCGCTTTGACCCGTGTTTGACCCGATGACGTCAGAATAACATCATTATTTTTTTAGTTTTTTTTTACTAATTTCTTTTTTACTTTTTTTTAACATTTTTTCCCCTTTATTTTAAGGATGGTCGTGTCACTCTTTGCATAAGAAAGTGTCAATCGTAACAAACAAAAATATCAATCGCAACATACAAAAAAAATTTCATTTTTTTTTCATTTTTTCCCTTTATTTTAAGGACGGACGTGTCACTCTTTACATATGAAAGTGTCAATTGTAACAAACAAAAGTGTCAATCGTAACAAATAATTTTTTAATTTTTTCCAATTTTTTTGATAATGAAGGCGTGTCATTTGTAATGAATAAATGTGTCATTTATTACTTATCCAAAGTATCAATCGTAACAAACAAAAGTGTTATTTGTATTTGAATAAAGTGTCATTTATATCATTTATTGAATATAAATTATTTTTAAAAAATTGTTTATGAAAAAAGTGTCAATTACAACGAACGAAAGTATCATTTATCTTAAAGTGTCAATCACACTAAAGTAAATTGGCACTCAGAATTAAGGAACGTGTCACTTTCATCTACTAATCAATATAAAGCATAATAATCAGATATGTTACCCAAAGTGTCAATCGTAATAAACAAAAATGACAATTGTCTCGAATGAAAGTGTCATTGTTTAGAACAAACGAACAAAAGTGTCATTGTTTAGAACAAACGACACTTTTGTATACAAAGAGTGACACTCACGTCCTTATAATAAAGGGGAAAAAAAAGAAAAATATTTTTTGCATTTCAAAACGAAAAAACGAAAAAAAGTGCCGTGCCATTCTTTATATTCTCGAAAAGACGAAAAAAATGAAAAAACGAAAAAGACGAAAAAAGGCGGAAAAAGCGAAAAAACGAAAAAGACGAAAAACGAAAAAGGTAAAAAAAACGAAAAAAATGAAAAAGACAAAAAAATGAAAAAGGCGAAAAAGACGGAAAAAAAGAAAAAGACGAAAAAGGCGAAAAAATGAAAAAAGACGAAAAAACGAAAAAGGCGAAAAAAACAAAAAAGACGAAAAAACGAAAAAGACAAAAAAAAGGAGAAAAACCAAAAAGAAGAAAAAAAGACAAAAAAAACTTTAAAAAAACGAAAAAAGAAAAAAAAAGCAAAAAAAAAACGAAAAAAAACAAATACGAAAAAAAAACAACAGGTCAACACATGAGTCAAAGCGGATCAACAGGTCAAACATGAGTCAAAATTGGGCAATTGGATCATGTTACATGTGCAACATGATGCACACTAGTCCATCTCTTTATTAATTCATATGATCTATTAATTATCATCTTCATACGTCCAGCGAGAGGGGGAGAGGGATTGATTATTTATTATTCTTTTCCACATTCTCTTCAAGCAGCAGCGAGAGAGAGAATTCAGCAGCCGATTCCCATAGCCGTTCAGATTTTAAGATTATGTCCTTTGTTTTTAGTTCAGTTATAGAGAAACAAACAATTTCCTGCTTTCGTATTCGTAATTTGATTTGGATGCTTTGAATTGGTATTTTCTAATCTTTCAGTTCAATTTTCGTTCGCATTCGTGTTCTGAATTTGTTCGTTTATTTGCTGTTATTTTCGTGTGTTTAATTCTAATTTTCAGCATGTTTAGGATTTTACATAGATGCATCGAAATGCGTAGCTAATTTCCTTTTAGGGTTCGGTAAGATGTGAAATGCGCACAACTTAATTCGTGAGACTTAGGCTTAATAATTAATCCCTTAGGTTCCAAATTAATCTAGGTTAATTAATTGGATTAGTTAATTTAGGCTTGATCACTCTAAATTAGTTTAATTCATAGCTAATTTAGTACTTCCATCGTTTCTCGTGGGATTTGGCTAAATAAGTAGCACAATTATTCTAAGAATAATAGAATTAATTTGGTAGGAGACTATTAGATGTCCACCATACGAGTAGACTCCTAAATTGGGTTCCCTTAGTTCTTAAAGCTGATTAGGTGTTGTTGGTCCCGAGAGCACGTTCAGGTGTAGAGGGTGGGGGGGTGGGGGGGTGAATATACCTGAAAACCGATTTCTCAACTTAAACACGAACAGTCCTTTTCTGCGCCTCTCTTTCTCCTTCTGGTATTTTACGGCAAGCAGTGCGTATTTCTTGGCTAGATTGCCTTATTGTATGTCAGTGAGTGAAGGTTCAGCCTTGCTAGACGCTGGAGCTGCTGAGCTGACTGATGCTCTGAATGCATGGTCGATTTTGGTGTCAGCTTCAGCTCGCTGTTTCCTTTGAGGTAAGCCAAACTCGAATTCCTCTGCTTTGAGTTCTGAAAAGATATGGTCATGAGTAACAATATCTAGATCAGAATGACGTAATAATGTCGCAAAAGGAGTCCAGTGACCATCTGGCAGTGCCCTCAAAATCTTGAGATTCATTTCTCGGTTGGAGAATGTCTTTCCCAGCCCGTTGATGGAGTTCATCAGATTCGTGAATCTGACGTTGAGATCTTCTATGGTGTCATCAGGCATGAGCGACAATCTTTCTAGCTTTTGGAGTTCCAGCGCAAGTTTATTTGCTTTGATCTTCTGAGTCCCCCGACTCAGTAGCGCTAGAGCATCCCAGAGTTCCTTAGCCGACTTACAGTCCTGAACTCTCCCGAGATAGGAATCATTCAAGGTGGTTAGTATGGCGTTTCTGGCGACACGGTCTAAGTTGTGAAGCTTCTTCTCCTCTGGGGTGAAGAGACTTCTATCCTTGGGAATCTTCTTCCCGGTCACCATTCTACCTCCATCTGCTGGATCCTGGGTTACGACACTATCTATCATGGGGACGATAGGTCCATCCTCAAGAACTTCTGTCATGCTGTCGTGGAGAGAGGTCAGATGAGCTTTCATTCTGACTCGCCATACGCCGTAGTTCTCTACTGAGAACATGGGCACCATCCTTATACCTGACATATCAGACATATTTGATAATGATATGAATGAAGAATGATATGCAGTGAAAACGTTTTCCGGATCCGTTCAAGTAGACCAGTTTCAGAATAACAAGAGTCTTAGAGAACTCCTGCTCTGATACCAATTGTTGGTCCCGAGAGCACATTCAGGTGTAGAGGGGGGGGGTTGAATACACCTGAAAACCGATTTCTCAGCTTAAACACGAACAGTCATTTTCAGGATAATATCTTGCTGAACAAGTCCAGCAGACCAGATAAGCTGTTCTGAATCGAGTTGGCAGAGTGACTGACTCTACTGAGATCTGCTAGCTGACTGAGAGTCAGAATTCAGTATGTGTAAATAAGCGCTCAAAGACAACGTTTATAATAACCGTTGTCGTTTATATGTTGACGTATGAATGATAGACAAAGATGTTCATAACCGTTGTTGTTTATACGTTGTCTTTTACTTAGATATGTAATATATATTAATTAATTGTAAATTTCTATATTTTTAAAAGTCATAATAAAAATCAAATAAAATTCTTTTTATATAAAAATCTATAAATACACATTTTAACATATAATTTAAAATACTATATAATATAAAAATTAAAAGTACTCTACTTATATATTTTTTAGTAACACAACACTTATATGTACTTATAATATAATACTTTATAGTTATATTTATATATAATACAATAATATTGTATATATATAATATAATAAAAATAATATCATTAAAAAAATATTATACCTTAAAACATTACATCTCCTTCTCAAATTGAAATCGTCTTCCCCTCCGCCACGAACCGCGCGCTTCTCCCAGGCCAAACCGCCGCTGTCAGGCCTCACCGCCGCTGCAGGCCGCCGCTTCGAACCGCCGCTGCAGGCCGCTGCTGCGAACCTCCGCCGCTGCTGCGAACCCTACCGCCGCTGCAGGCCGAACCCGCTGCGAACCTCCGCCGCCGCTGCAGTATTCAGTATAGGTTAGTTTCCTTTGATTGTTTAGACTCACATCATAGCCCCTCACCTACATATTTTTTTTTTTTTTTTTGAATTATATCCTGACTAATCATAATCTTTAGGCATTTTCGTGGGATTTGGACCTGTGATTTACTCTTACTCTCCTAGTGGGGTTTTAATGTTTTTCACTATTTTCTTACCATCATAGTGGGGATTTCAGGATTTCATATACTGAGTCCAAAGTCCAAACAAATGTGAATAAGCTTCTCTATCATTTTGCTGATTCTTCATGTTATTATATTTAAACAAAGTAGGAGAACTCAAATTATATAGCACTTACGTTGAGTTGAAGCCTTTCTTGTCGTTCCAGCATCTATGAATAAGTTAGTTGTAGAATATCCTTTATGTCTCTGTTTGCATTGGAGCCACTGGTTTATTGCCTTTCTCCTGCAACGTTGGTGAGGTTTCGAAGTCTGGTTCTATGAATCGTTTGTACACGTGATACTTAGTCTACTTTGTAAATCATTTTCTTTACTAGCATGGTCCGTAGATAGACATAAAACTTATCTGAAACTGGTCCAAATCCCACGAAAATGCCTAAAGAACGATGTTTAATTATGTCACTTTGTTGATAACCACGTTACTGAAATTGGACTGCGTACCTGTTATAACCTCTTGTTGGACTGAACACTTAAGCTTACTTCCTTGATGGTGGCAGGTTTGGGATAGATTGTACAACGAACACTTTTCCAGGTTGAGATCCCCTTTTCAACTTCAAGGAACTACTCTCTCTTTGCACAACGAACACTTTTCCAGGTTTGTCTCTATGCGTACTTCTCATTGTATATTATTATTTGTGTTTGCTTTTAGGTTTTTGTTGATTATATGCATGAAGGAAAATAGATTAGTTGGCACACTTATTGTACATCATAAGAACAAACTAACATATAACACATCCTATGACACATTAGAAAAATAACTTATCCATATCCATTGCAGAAAAATAACAGGTGCTACTTGCGTGTTTTAGAAATATGTTTTTAAAAAAAAAGAATTTTATTTATGTATATGAGTATGTAGATTATAATTTTCTGTATATGAGTAATTTATGGTAATTTATGGTAATAGGTTTATATGATAGATTATAATTTTCTGTATATGAGTAGATTATAATTTATGGTAGATTATAATTTTCTGTATATGAGTAATTTATGGTAATAGGTTTATAATGGACAAATCATGGATGACAAAGGATAGGATGTCAGAAGAGTATAGGATAGGAGTAGAGTATTTCATGCAATTTGCTTTGCAAAGTACAACTAATTACGAAACTATGGCATGTCCATGCACGGCTTGTGGAAATCTACAAAGGAGAAAGGTTGACCTTGTAAGATTGCATTTGATACAATATGGTATGGATTTAACATATCATACTTGGATATGGCATTGGGAAAGATATGAAGGGCTTTGAGGATGTTCAAGTTGTTGAATTGTAAGTTTTCCTTTTTTATCGATTTCATTTTTGTCAAATTAATATTTTCCAAAGTAGTACTTCAATTAAGTAATTTTTATCGTTGATATGAAGGGCTTTGAGGATGTTCAATATTGAGAATGCAAAGAGAAGCAAAAAGACACTTGATTGGACTTTACCGAAGGTATGTCATCTCAAAGAAATAGGAATAATGATAATAATAACATTAGTTATTATTCAAAGAAATAGGAATAATGATAATAATACCAATTGTTGGTCCCGAGAGCACGTTCAGGTGTAGAGGGGGGGGGTGAATACACCTGAAAACCGATTTCTCAACTTAAACACGAACAGTCCTTTTCAGGATAGTGTCTTGCTGAACAAGTTCAGCAGACCAGATAAGCTGTTCTGAATCGAGTTGGCAGAGTGACTGACTCTATTGAGATCTATTAGCTGACTGAGAGTCAGAATTCAGTATCTTGCAGATAGAGTTCAGTGGTGCGGAATAGTGTAGGCCTAATTCAGTTGAGTTGGAAAAAGTTTTTAATAAAATAGTTTCAGTAGATTAGTGCAATCAGTTAAGTTCGTTGAAACTCAGTTGAATGATTTAAGAAGGCTTTTCAGTATGAACAGTTAAATCAATGCAACAGTGAAAAAGAATACGAGACACAAGACACAGAGATTTTTAAAGTGGTTCAGACACAAAAATCCTACGTCCACTATCCCGAATGATCAGGAAGCTATTTATTATACTGAGGTAGTCTCAGTTGGTTTGTACGCTGGACAAACTCTGGTCTTGAGATTTATACTAAGCAAGTCTCAGTTTACAAGGTTATCAAACTGAGTGTTTGAAAAACTCTCCAACTATGAAGGAATTCTTTACAATAAAGAACAGTTCAAAGATGAACTCCTTTGTCTAAGCTATGGATATATTCTATTGAGCTTAGGTTAGAGGGATAGGAAACAATGAAGTGGCTTCTAGAACGACGAACAGCTGAGTATGACTTTAGGTTCGTGTATCGTCGTTTGGATACTAGAGGCTGTATTTAACAGTTCAGCTTGGTTCCCTAAGAGCTAGAATATAGTTCTTCGCCGGAGATGAATTCTTCGAACTTCTTGCGGAGAAATTAGGCTTTTCGAGATCTGACAGGTCAGACGACTGTCTGGCTGTTACTAAGTCTGATCTTTGATTCCGAAGTGAACTCCTGCTGAGTCTGCTTTACTGAAGACCAACTCTGAGTACAGTGAACTACTCCTGCTGAGTTCAGTTCCACTGACTCCTTTCGCATATCTTTGCTCTCGCCGAGTCCGAGTATTTACTGAGTCTTCTACTTCTGGTGCTGAGGCGGATAAGCAACTGAATGCCTGAACCAGAGCAGAGGGTCTACTGAGTCTGAAACCTCAGAGACAAAAACAGGTTACAACTTAAAGGTTCACCAATAAAGATAGGATTTTGGGATCTTCAAATCTTCAGACTAATTCAGAGCACAAGGCTACTTAGTATCGGTTAGTAAAGAAGATAGAATCATTTCCTACTATATCTAATACTGCTGAGGATAGAATCATCACCCAACAGGTGTTAATTCTATTAGTTGCCCACCAACGTAGGTTGCATTTAATTTAGGGAAGTAGTCATTTCAATGTCCACCATGGCGATTACCGAATAATTAAGGGGGAATAGTGGATGTGTCAGTTTAATTATGGTGTCCTACAACTAATTGATGTAAGTGGATTAATTTATCTTTACTGTCGAGGATCGATTATTCGTGCGTGTGGAACATTTTGCTTACTTGTTAATTTCGAATATTTAAGCTTCGTAATTTTAATTTTCGTGACTAGTTTAGTTAATCCAAAAATTGTGTGGTTGCTAACCAAAAATCTCGAATTATAGGAATTTTAAGTTCAAAATTCTTCGTTCCATGTGTTCGATACCTGTTGTTATACTATTCTGAGTTCTAGCAAATCTTGCAGGATTTATTTGGTGAAAACAATGATCATCAAATTGGCGCCGTTGCCGGGGAACAGTGTTATTTTTATCTTATTTTTCTACTGATTTTTGTGCTTTTTTAAGTGTTTTATGAGCAGGTCTTCCCGTCCTTTTCTACACTTTGATCCGGAAATTGAAAAGACTGCAAAAAGGAATAGGAAGGCGACAAAGCTGCAAAAGCAACAAGTTTTGTTGCAGGCAGAAACTGCTTCAACTGCCCAGACGGAGGACATAATAGAAGTTGGTGACAGTACCAGCGAACCAAAAGTTGAAACTGCTATGACTGGCCAAGCAGACCAGTCTTCTGAAGAGAGCAGTTCGGAAGAAATCATGGCTGACGAAGAAGGAGCCAATTCGAAGATGAACTCAGGTTTGAGGAACTTGGGAGAGGACCTGCCCGGACCAATTAACATAACCACCACTGAGTAGATCGATGTTAAGTTGAATTTGATCGCGGCATGTCCAAAATGTTATGGGAAGCTGAACGAGAATCCTTTCTCTTTGTTGGAGGGATTCAATCAAGTCTGCGATTTGCATAGGCAGGGCCATTTAGATGCTTTCAAACTTAAACCATTCCCCTTCACTCTTCAAGACGAAGCTCGTGCATGGTTTTCTGGACTTCGACCTAGGTCGATCACTACTTGGGCTCAGATGCGTCAGACCTTCTTAGACAAGTACTTCCCTCAATCAAAGACCAATGTTCTCAAAAACGAGATTTCGGGAATTACTCAAGAACTTGATGAGTCTTTTGGAGAATACTGGGAGCACTTTGGGAAGATAGTTGATAGTTGCCCAAACCATGGTTTTTCTGATGTGGATTTGCTGCAGTGTTTTTACCAAGGGATGACAGATGAGTCCAAAACCATGGTGAATGTTGGTTTGAAGGGTAGATTTGCTAATAGCTACTATAATGATGCCATAGGCTATCATTGAAGGCCTTGTCGAGTCCACATCACAATATAAAGGTCCAAGGATGCAAAGAAGATCTGTCAACCTTTCAAGTGGAGACTTTCTAGACGATCTCGACATGAAAGTTGGACTCAAAATGGAGGAGAAGTTCAGCCAGCTTGAAGATAAATTAGATCGGTTGTTCAAAGAGAAGAATCCTTCCTCTTCTTCGTCATCGCAGCTAATGGCAGACCACAAATGTGGAGCATGTGGACAAAAGGTACACACTTCATTGCAATGTCATGGAGAGGATGTAAATGTAGCTGGTAATTGGAACGGACCACAAAGGAATCATCCAAACCTAAGATGGAGACAAGAGGATCAAATGCCGCAACAGCCGAGAATTCCTCCACCACAAACATACCAGCCGCCCACATATCAGCATCAACAGTTTCAGCCACCGCCACAACAAAGGTATCAACAACCCTACAAGCCCCCGCATCAAAGGCAATTTCAGCAGCAGAGTCAGCCGTCTGGCCAGACGGACCAGAACATCTCGTTAGAGAAAATGATGGCTGATATGATTAATTCTCAGAAGAACGCCATTGCCTATCAACAACATATGCAAGAGGAGATTAATCAGACAAAAAGGGATAATCAAAGCACCGTCGAGAATTTATCCAAGCAAATCTCCAAGTTGAATTCTTCGATTCAAGAAATGAAGGCACGTCAAGGGCAGTTACCGTCGCAAGTCCAGCCCAATCCGAATGATATGGCTAATGTAAGTCAAATTAGCATGTACGGTAAAAAGAAGACTGAGCTCGAGCAGGAAATTGATGAAGAACAAGGGGCCCGAACATACAAGCACGTCGAATTTCCACAAAGTCAAGTACAACAACTCATCCACCGCTATGACAATTTATATCGGACACCTACCCTCGGTACAGAGTAACCTTACCGAGCTTCGCATCAAATGACATTGAAGCCGAAAATGTCAATCATGCCTCCACCTGGCCAAGCCGACCAGGGATCCTCTATGCTTGAAGGATTGATGTGCGAGATGAGTGCTTCTCAAAAAGATGCCATTACATATCAGAAGCAGATGCAGAAGGAAATAACTTTAAATCATGATGAGATCCAAGCTGTGAAGAGAGAGGTGCAACAATTGAAGTGGGAGCAACAAAATATCTTGGACAATCCGACCAAGCAAATGTCTATGATGACCACTTCGCTAGATGAAATGAAGGTAAATCAAAGGCAATTACCTTCTCAGACTCAGCCAAATTCGTCTGCCCATAGTTGCAATCACATAATGCTGAGGAGTGGAAAGGAGTTGTCCGAACCAACACCGAATGCGAGTCCTCAAAAGATTCGGTCTGAAGCAGAACAGACCGCCGAACTGGCTAAGCCGAGCAGTCTGGCAGATCCTGCAGCAATGCAGAATATTGAGGATGAAGAGCTGACTGCCAGAAACGGTCGAAATGCCCAGACAGACCCTGAAATTGTCATGCCTCCACCATTTTCTGAGGCATTGGAGAGGAAACGGACACCGAACAAGGAATACATGGATTATGTGAAGTTGTTTGAGAAGCTGGTAATCAACATACCTTTCCTCCAAGCCATGAAGATTCCCCAATTTGGGAAATTTGTCAAAGACTTCACAGCGGGTAAAATCCAACAGTCCGGAAAGGTGTTGATGGATACTTCGGTATCGACTATCATCCAGAAGATGCTCCCCGCCAAGTGCGTAGACCCATGTATGTTTACTTTACCTTGTCTTATGGGAAATGTGATGGTTAGCAGGTTATGTGTGACTTAGGTGCATCAATCAATGTTATGTCGTTGTCTGTGTATAATCAATTAACTGGAGTTGAGTTGGTGTCTACACGAGTGATTATACAACTTGCTGATAGATCATGCATTGCACCCATAGGCTTACTAGAAAATATCCTTAACAGAATTAACAATTTGTCTATCCTGCTGATTTCTATGTTATAGATACCAATGATAGGCAAGTTGAGGGTATTGCGTGTGTTCTGTTGGGTAGGCCATTTTTCAAGACTATTAGGGCAGTGATTGATGTTGATGAAGTTTCCATAGGTGTTAAGTATCATAATGAAATTTATTTTCATCATATTGATAATGCAGTTAAGAAACCTAATGATCATGAGAATGAAGATGTCCTTTCTACTAACGTTTTTGAGAGCTTTGTCCAAGAATATCTTGAAACGCATTTGTTGCAGGATAAGATGGAACTCACTCTCACACATGGATTTGCTATTTTGGATGCCAAAGACATGAGGGATAAAGAGATTAAGGAGAGCATCATGGGACTCTATGCTTCGCTCAAAACTGACAGCAGAATCGCCCACTTGCCCAGGCAGGGCGTTTACAGCAGACTATTATCTTCTGATGATAAGCCATGCATTTCAAAGCTGAAGCCCCAACCTGAAAGAAACAAGCAAGGGAGCAGACTTCCATCATTTGGCAAGTGGATAGGCCATCAACTAAGTGTGAGAAAGAGTTTTGGAGAGAGACCTATGATGATTCCATGTGGTATAAAGACCGTGGGAAGAGATTGCATAGGGTGATCAAGGTAGTGGATGTGACTCCACTATGCATACATCCACCAGATTGACCCTTTAAGAGGAGGTATAGCCAAAGACTTTAAATAAAGGCGCTACTGGGAGGCAACCCGAGTTTACTATCATTTATTTCCTTTGATTTTATTATTGTTTGGTCTTTGTTTTTGTGTTGTTTTTCTAGATCTAGGCTACGAAGGACGTTGTGGACTTAAGTGTAAGGAGGGAGATTTGTCGCCGGTTTGATGAGCTAGAGCAGACTGTCCTGCCCCGTCTGCCCAGGCGGGGCGATAGGTTATGTCGTTTCCCCTTCGTTTTTATTTTTTTTTATTTTTTGCGTCTGTTTTTATTTTTCGTGTTTTATGTGTTTTTGTCTTGTCTACACTTGATCTTAGTAGGGATCAAGTGTAAGGAGGGTTTGTTCGTTTTTGTTTTGTGTTTTGTCATGTTTCTCCGTCCTTTTTCTTTGTTTTCTTGCGTGAGGACACACAAGGGTTTAAGTGTAAGGAGGGAGGTCTTTACGTCGTTTCACTTTGTGTCGTTCTTTCTTTTGTGTCGTCGAAGCATGCCAAAAATTTGAAGTTTTTGATGCACTCTTGTTCTTTGTTAAGCATGTTTGATTTATGCTTTATGTTTCAATATGCAAGCATGTTAGTTGTTGTGAATAGTAGGACTTGGTGCACATTTGTATGTAATTGGGATGACAAATAATAAGTAAATAGTGGATTACACACTCCATATATTAGATTTGAGCCTTTAAAGTAGGACACTTCCTACTAATTTCTTTGAGAGTGTTTGTCCACAAAGTTGCAATAATGGTGAGTCACTTGCGATACATGATAGGAGGCCCTAGGAATTAAACCATTTGGCCGCAACAATTCTTTCCTACCTTACATTATCCCCTAGTGAACCCAATTGAGTCTTGACCGATTCTTTGATTTAGGCAGAAAATATTAGCCAAGGCCTTTTTAGCTTTCTCTTGTCCCATGTCATTGCATGTTTTACAAGCTTTCATGAGATTGATCTTATTATATATGTGAGGATAACAGATTTAGTCCTCTGTCTGCCTAGTTGATGCATGCTACACAATGGTATTTGGCCGGAATCATTGAAAAACTGCATTTTAAATAGCAGAAATTACGGCATGTCTGACCAGACGAATATGTACCCAGTTTGTTTCGAAAAAAAAAAAAAACAATAGCATTTAATGTGTAATTCTTTTGTGGTGGGTGATGTTATCTATTCTTGATTATCTCATGTTATGCGAGTATGACATGCATGACATCGTTTTACATTTATTGTAGCTTAGAACCCTTAGGACCCTTACCAATGAAAATTTGTCTAAGTCCTAAGCCC
This sequence comes from Lavandula angustifolia, assembly GCA_028984105.1. Classification (NCBI taxonomy): domain Eukaryota; kingdom Viridiplantae; phylum Streptophyta; class Magnoliopsida; order Lamiales; family Lamiaceae; genus Lavandula; species Lavandula angustifolia. The sequence continues at coordinate 28,048,681 of CM054805.1, read as the reverse complement.
CATTACAACCAAAAGAGAAAGACCTTCTTGATGTTGCAGTTGTGACAATCTTTTATCGTGATAAGAGTGGACTATTTTCTTTGAATGACTTGACCGGACCTAGATTAGAGAGTGTTGAGTGAACCGTGAGGATGATCCACTTTTGCTTAGGTTTTTGACCAAGTTGATATTTGTGTGTCTTATCTAAAATTTGCAACTCTACTTGTTTGATGCGATTCATATTTGCATGGTTTGATATGTTTAGTTGGTTCTTTGAGTGCGAAGATTACGGATATGGTTGGTATTTCTTCTTATTTTCGTTCGTGTCTTGTTTTTGTCCTTGTTCTTGTGTTGCTCCTTATCTTTGTTTCGAGTCTTTGTCTTTTCCTTGTTTTTTCTTGTCTTATTTTCGTCCTGTGTCTTTTTATTTTAGAGTCTTGAGTCTTGGGGATTGACTGAATTTTAATAGTACGTATTCTTTTGTGTTTCTTATACTTGAGGGCAAGTATAGTTCAAGTGTAACTAGATTTGATGAGTCTTAATTCGTACTATTCAAATTTCGTTGTTTTGGCGCCATTTTTGGCGATTGGATTGATTTTCTGTGCTGTTTTGCAGATTCCCGAGCTTATGTGGCAATAATATGCTGATGTGGCGGCATGCAAGAAATTAAGGATTAAAAGGGTTTAATTTGGGCGAAATTTACGGAGAAGGAAGTAACGGATAAGGAAAGGAGTATAGAAAGATTTGGATATTATATATCTAATAATATCTTTTCATACTTGGGATAAAATATCTACTTCTACAAGAAAACAAGAAATCCTAAATAAGAGGAGAGAGAGGGACGAAAGGAAGGGGATTTTTATCACCATATTACCGCTGCCGAGGAAGAGGAGAATTGATTAATTAATTAATTATTGTCATCAACTTCACGCAGCCAGCAAGAGAGTACCAAATCTTTTATATGGAAATATGCACTGGGGGCCAAAATGAAAAAAAAAACACACACAAATATAACCTAAAACTTAAACAAAACACAAAAGTAGTCATTTTGTCTTTATTCGACGGGGCCGATGGGAGGGCCGATGGAGGGCCGATGGGTCCATCGGCACTTCATATTTTTTTATTATTTTTTTCACTAAGGGCCGATGGCCCTCTCCTCCATTTTTTTTTGTTTTCTTTTTTCCTTTCTTCTCTGAGGGCCATCAGCCCTCCTTCATTTAATTTTTTTTTTTTTTTTCTTTGAGGCCCTCCTTCATTATTTTTTTTTCTTTCTTCTTTGAGGGCCATCGGCCCTCCTTCATAATTTTTTTTTTAATGTGAGGGCCATTTTTTTTAATACACATGAGGGTCGATGCCCTTTCATTTTTTTTTTTTTTTTTTTTTTTATGGAGGGCCTATGGACTCCATCTGCCCTCCATCGGCCCCCATCGGCCTGCGCCGTATAAGGACAAAATGACTATATTTGTATTTTATTTTAATGGTGGGCTATAATTGTATATATATATATATATCTACTGTTTGGCTATAGTAAAAAAAGCCTCTTCCTTATCATCATTCCCTTAAATCATCTGACGTCGAGGACGGAGAAGGGAAATCATTATATTATTATTTTATTAATTCATATCATCTACTCCCTTCGTCCCAAAATTCTTGTCCAATTTGCTTTTTGCACGGTTTTTAAGGAGAGTTGTTAGTTGTGTGTAGATTGGTATAAAGTTGTGGGTCCCACAAAAAAAGTTGTGTGTAATAATTTACTAAAAAAGGAAAGTGGACAAGAATTTTGGGACAATCCAAAATGGAATAGCGGACAAGAATTTTGGGATGGAGGGAGTATTAATTATCATCTTCATACGTCCAGCTAGAGGGGGAGAGGGATTGATTATTTATTATTCTTTTCCACGTTATCTTCAAGCAGCAGCCGAGAGAGAGAATTCAACAGCCGATTTCCATAGCCGTTCAGATTTAAAGATTATTTCCCTCGTTTTTAGTTCAGTTATGGAGAAACAAACAATTTCCTGCTTTCGTATTCGTAGTTTGGATTTGGATGTTTTGAACTGGTATTTTCTAATCTTTTAGTTCAATTTTCGTTTGCATTCATGTTCTGAATTTGTTCGTTTATTTGTTGTTATTTTCATGTGTTTAATTCTAATTTTCAGCATGTTTAGGATTTTACTTAGATGGATCGAAATGCGTAGCTAATTTCCTTTTAGGGTTCGGTAAGATGTGAAACGCGCACAACTTAATTCGTGAGACTTAGGCTTAATAATTAATCACTTAGGTTCCAAATTAATCTAGGTTAATTAATTAGATTAGTTAATTTAGGCTTGATCACCCTAGATTAGTTTAATTCATAGCTAATTTAATACTTCCATCGTTTCTCGTGAGATTAGGCTAAATAAGTAGCACAATTATTCTTAGAATAATAGGATTAATTTGGTAGGAGACTATTAGATGTCCACCATACGAGTAAGCTCCTAAATTGGGTTCCCTTGGTTCTTAAAGTTGATTAGGCATTAAATCTATTAGTTGCCCACCAACGTAGGTTGCATTTAATTTAGGGAAGTAGTCGTTTCAATGACCCCCATGGCAATTACCGAATAATTAAGGGGGAATAGTGGATGTTTTAGTTTAATTACGGTGTCCTACAACTAATTGATTTAAGTGGATTAATTTATCTTTAGTGTCGAGGATCGATTGTTCGTGCGTGTGGAACATTTTGCTGAACCCGTTTTGCTTACTTGTTAATTTCGAATATTTAAGCTTCGTAATTTTAATTTTCGTGCCTAGTTTAGTTAATCCAAAAATTGTGTGGTTGCTAACCAAAAATCTCGATTGATAGGAATTTTAAGTTCAAAATTCTATGTTCCCTGTGTTCGATACCTGTTGCTATACTAATTTGAGTTCTAGCAAATCTTGCAGGATTTATTTGGTGAAAACAACCATCATCACTGGGTCACAGTTCGGATCGACCTTTATCAATAGAAGATTGAGGTTTATGATTCTCTTGACCTCAAAGGCGATGAGTTTACCCGAAAGCGTAGGATAAGGCAGTTGAGACCTCTGGTGAAGCTGATTGATCTTTATCTGCAAAATGGCTCCTATTGGGTCCATAATGAATTCGGGTATAAGGATCCCCAGGATCGGTTGCCCACTGTGCAGATTATGCCTCCTGAAAAAAAATATTAGTTCAGAGAGACTCGTGGAACTGTGGACCGATGGCGTGCATAGTAGTGGAGCTATTCATTGCCACTTACCCGACAATCGAGTGGGGCAGCAACCCCGACAACGTAGTCATTTATCGTCGATTAATGGCTCAAAGGATCTTCAAGATGTTCTACACACGTCCGAACAGTTTTTCATGACTTATTTGTATTAGATTGACATATTTTATTTGAATTTATGACTTTTGATTTTGTTTACAGTTTTTCGAGTTTCTGTTTTACGGTATTTCGACTTATGACATAATTACAAATTAACATAATTACGAAATCATAAATTACTTTGACAATTACAAATCAAGAGCAATTATAGACGATTTTAAAATGCTTCCGACTCTGGTGAGTCCGGCACATTCGTTCCCGGACACTTCCTCCTAGTATGACCAACCAAACCACATATGCTTCATTTTTTCGAACCGTGTGTTCTCCCACTAGATATACTTACTTCGGCACATGAGGGGCGTCTACTATTCTTCGATCTCCCTGTCTGCCGTGTGATTAATGGTGGTAACACAACCATTGAGGCCACATCTGACGACACCCGCAATTACGCATGGGGGGTACCGGATACAGTGTTCCGGCATATATCATCTTCCAATTCTCTGTCTTATATGCGTCCGAGACATAGCCTAGTAAATTTAGTCCATCAGCTCTACAGATAAAAAACATGTTAATACACAGGAATGTAGCAGCCCTATTGACGAAAATTGTATTATACCTGATAGCAGCAGAAGCATGCGAACACGGGATCTCATCGAGTTGCCACTCACGACATTCACAAGCGCTTCTGCTGATTTGAACTCTGCATGGATACGTTCCATCGTGAACCTTGAATTTGTCTCTGTTCACGGACACAAAAGTGAAGCGATGTAAACGGTCCTCTGACGGAGCTAACTTTAGCTCTGCAGCAATTGTGAGCGCATTATTTTGTGCCATGGATTTTGCTCGACGTTGGTCACACTACTGTTCCACCATGTGACTTATTGCCTCGATCATAGCGAATATTGACAGACGTCTTGCTGTGAGCAACCTTGAGTTGATGGATTCAGCTAAGTTTGAGGTCAGCTGACTGTACAGGCGAACGGGAGACTTCGATCTAGCCCTCTTTTCCGGTCCGACATTCATTAACTTCTCATATGCCTCAGGATAGGCTTGACGAATCCCTTCCATCGCAAGATCAAAATCATACGTCGTATACGCATAGGTAGCATCATGATACAGCTTGATCAGCGTCTTACCATATCGTGTAATCTTGTTCTAGAGATGATAGTAACAAGTGACATGGGCTGCTTCCAGATAAACAGCCTCTACCGCGTTAGCTATGCTGTAGTGCTGATCGGAGATGATCATTAAAAAGGCTTGGCATCGTATATGCTTCTCTCAGTCGGGACATGAACCACGCCCAAGAGTAATCGTTCTCAACCGGACCAACACCAAAGGCTAGTGGAAATATTTGATCATTGTCATCTATCATAGTAGCTACAAATAACACGCCTTTATTCCTTCCTTTCGAGTGAGTCGCGTCGACCACAAAGGTTAAATACCCACAGACCACGAGAAACATTAAAAGCAACGAATAATTGTTGGAAACGACCTTCTGAATTGACTTCGAGACCAGTCATTATACCTGGATTCATTGTTTTCAGTACGTAGAGGTAACGAGGAAGCATCTTGAACGAATTTGAGTGTCCACCAAAAATCATTTCCACAACACAATTGCATGCTCGTAGAGCTACACTGTAGGTTTCTTGAAAGCTAAATTCCCCCTAGAGAGCTGATATAGTTTCTTTCGGTTTTCGGATGGATTTTTGACGGCGCTTTCATCGAGCAACATAAGCAGTGAGCGCCTTTGCACGCACCCTCCTTGGACCAGTCTGCGAAAAATCTCGATTACATGTGTGTTCGACTTACAAGCAGTTTACAATCCACAACACATCTCTGCGAAACGATGCTCGTAGAAAAAATGGGCAATCGCGACTCCGTCTGCATTTATACTCAACCCAACCAGGTTCAGAACAAGCCACCCTGAAATCGAGACCTTGTTCCATGTGTCGAAATGCAACAGCAGCAAACAAATCCTCCTTCTCCCAAAATATCGCCCCTTCACGGAGTAGATAGTCTACAACGTGATCCAGTTCTCGAACCATAGGTGAGTCGGATGCATCAAGAGAAACAAGTGGAAGTAAACCACCACTTACTTCTTCAACGCCACCATATATTATTTTGTTACTTGGAGGGTCACGATTATCCGGCATGAGCATAGATATCAGTTGATTCACACCACATTCTCGTCGGATCCATGCCGCGAAGTCGCCAAACGTACATTGATTTAATGCACCAGGCACCTCATCGTATTCTTCGTCAGATGAACTATCCAAATTATTTTATTCGTCACTGCCGGACACAACACGGGTACTCTTCGCGAACAAAGGTTTCCTGTTCACGAACAATCTCAGCCCGATTGCTACCACCCGCTTGCTCTTGAAAATTGAACCTTGAATCGAATTGTTCAACAACATCAGGTGTACGATAAGATTGAACATTGGAGTGCACAAGAAATAAAGTCGACTCGATTTGTGTACTGCAAAGACGAACTATGTCCATATCGGTCGCGAGAATGGACCTAAGCGTAATACCATGACGAGAAACGTAGGTGTAATAAATTTCATAATTTGACGAAAATGAAAAGGGATTAAGATTGTATTAAATGAACTATCATAAAATCGGGATACAAACATTGTTCCCAAGAATGTAGACAACTCTAACTTCACCGCCAACATACTCAAACAAATTGTTAAATTGTCCATTAAAATAAACAATAATATTATACCAACTTTTCATTTTTTTTTCTGGAGTGTGGAAGTAAAATTCTACAGAATTATTTTGTAATTGAAAATGAAATGAAAGAGGATGGAGTGTGTTCGATTTTGGACTTCAATCACGGGTATTAATAGAGAAAATTTTATGATAGGGACTAGGAATGGAACGAGCGGGACTAGGAATGGAAGGAGCGGGACTTGACTGGACCGAGCGGGACTCCTTGAGCGGGATTCTGCTCCCCCTGCCAAGTCAAAAAAGTCGAGCGGGACTCGGCAGGCCGAGCGGGATTCCACTAGTGGGATTCTGCTCCCTGCCAAGTCAAAAAGCCGAGCGGGACTTGGCAGGTAGAGCGGGATTTCCCGAGTGGGATTCTGCTCCCTGACAAGTCAAACTCGAGCAGTAATTGGGCAGGCGAGCGGGACTTCCGAGCGGGACAGGCCGAGCGGGACGCGAGCGTGATTCAATGTTCTGCTTCAGATATCCGATTCCAATCATGTACGCACGGAACGAAGCAAAATAACGAAATTGCAGGCTGACAACTTTGAAAAGTAGGAAATTTAAAGTAAAAGTGAGTATTTTGTTTAGCAAATATAAGGATTGGATAAATTTGAGTTTTGTAATATCGATGTGGGTATTTAAGAAAACGCCCCAAAAATTATATACACAATATCCAAGTTTGGGTGGATTTCCAACTTTCCAGTTTGACATAATAGTTTATGAGATGGACTAGTGTGCATCATGTTGCACATGCAATATGATCCAATTGCCCAATTTTGACTCATGTTTGACCCGTTGACCCGGTTTGACTCATGTGTTGACCTGTGTTTTTTTGTATTTGTTTTTTTTTTCATTTTTTTTTTGCTTTTTTTTTCTTATTTCGTTTTTTTAATTTTTTTGTCTTTTTTTGTCTTTTTTGTTTTTTCCTCTTTTTTTTGTAATTTTCGTTTTTTCGTCTTTTTTGTATTTTTCGCCTTTTTCGTTTTTTCGTCTTTTTTCATTTTTTCACCTTTTTCGTCTTTTTCGTTTTTTCCGTCTTTTTTCGCATTTTTCGTTTTTTTGTCTTTTTCGTTTTTTTTGCTTTTTTTTCGCCTTTTTCATTTTTTCGTCTTTTTTCATTTTTTTGCCTTTTTCGTCTTTTTCATTTTTTCCATCTTTTTTCGCCTTTTTTGTTTTTTTTTTTTTTTTTTTTGTCTTTTTCGTCTTTTTTCATTTTTTTTTTGCCTTTTTGGTCTTTTTTGTATTTTCGTCTTTTTTCGTTTTTATCGTCTTTTTCATTTTTTCGTCTTTTTGGAAATACAAAGAATGACACGACACTTTTTTTCGTTTTTTCTTTTTGAAATACAACAAAATATTTTTCGTTTTTTTCCCTTTATTATAAGGACGAGAGTGTCACTCTTTGTATACAAAAGTGTCGTTTGTTCTAAACAATGACACTTTTGTTCGTTTGTTCTAAACAATGACACTTTCATTCGGGACAATTGACACTTTTGTTTATTACGATTGACACTTTGGGTAACATTTCTGGTTATTATGCTTCATATTGATTAGTAGATGAAAGTGACACGTTCCTTAATTCTGAGTGCCAATTTACTTCAGTGTGATTGACACTTTAAGATAAATGACACTTTCGTTCGTTGTAATTGACACTTTTTTCATAAACAAATGACATTTTTTTTCGAAACAAATCGCATTTTTAAAAAAAATAATTGATATTCAATAAATGATATAAATGACACGTTATTCAAATACAAATGACACTTTTGTTTGTTACGATTTATACTTTGGATAAGTAACAAATGACACATTTATTCATTACAAATGACGCGCCTTCCTTATAAAAAAAATGGAAAAAAATAAAAATAAAATTATTTGTTACGATTGACACTTTTGTTTGTTACGATTGACACTTTCATATACAAAGAGTAACACGTCCGTCCTTAAAATAAAGGGAAAAAAAATGAAAAAAATTTTGTTTGTTGCGATTGATACTTTTGTTTGTTACGATTGACACTTTCGTATGCAAAGAGTGACACGTTCGTCCTTAAAATAAAGGGGAAAAAAAGAGTTAAAAAAATGATGATATGCTGACGTCAGCGGGTCAAACACGGATCAATGCGGGTCAACGGGTCAAACACGGGTCAAAACGGGTCAAAATTGAGTAATTAGATCATGTTGCATGTGCAACATGATGCACACAAGTTTTTGTCATAGTTTAATTTCAGTTATCTTTAGTTTTTAGGTTGTTAACACACGCGAAAATGATCTAAGACCCTAGATTATGTATTAACAAATAATTTTATCTCTATTGTATCATATACTAACTACTATATAAAAATGCTCATACATAGATATTCATAGACAACGATTTGTAATTATTATCGTATCTTTTTATATTTTTTCTATTATTGTGGAAAGTCCCATCGTCATATGTGGTGCTCATCGACAACGTTAATAATCATTGTCAAAAGGGTTGTTAACAGTAATTTTTGCATTATAGACAACGTTTATTACTATTAATTATTGTATACACTTACCGCAACCGTTATAGATCATAGCAACAATTGAAGCGTTGTCATTTATGTCTATTACAACGATATTTTATAATTATATTATATTCCCTCCGTCCCATTTAAAGCGATCATTTTTTCCTTTTCAGGACGCTAATTTGAAGCGACTCATTTCCGAAAAAAGGAAATAACTTTCCAAGAAAAAATTACCTTCTCTCCTAATTTATCATCTACTCTCATTATATTACTCATTTTCTCTTTCATACTTTATCATCTACTCTCTCATTATTTCACTCATCTTTTCTTTCTTACTTTATCATATACTCATCTCTCATATTTTATCATCTACTTTCTTAATTTCTCGTGCCGGAAAGAAATGAGTCGCTTCAAACGGGGCAGAAGAAGTAGTTAATTACCGTTATTGTATATACCTATGAAACATTTGATGAACATGGAAACATTTTTAGGCTTTGTAATAAATGCTAACCACATAGATTGAGTCATAAACAACAGTTCATTAACATTGTCTTTGATGCCTACAACATGTAAAACCAGATTCATCATCCCATCAATCTAGATACTATAAACACCAACACCACTACAATAATCCACAATTAAAAAAATCTACCATTTTACAAAGTACACATGAAATCCTCAACAAGCTTGTACCCAGATAAAATTATATAAAATTGGGTCTTGATTTTCGGAAAGCCATATTGTACCCACTTATGCACTTCTATCTGCTAGGTTATAGAGGGAAAGAAGGCATGTCTAGAGGGAAAGAAGGCATGTACCCACCTCTTTGCACACGATGTGATCCAAATTTCTCCTACATATTACTCATCCCAGCCTTCCATAGACAAGCAATCCCTGGAACCTATAATTGAAAACCATGTGAAATTGTAGAGTTGATACACGCATAAGATTTTTCAACCTCTAAGCAAGTAAAAGTTAACATAGTTTTGGTTCCTGACCAAGCAAACTTAATAGATGCATCTCCTTATTAAATCAATCCTTCTTTTTTTTTTAACTGGTAGGTGTTGCTTTGATTTTTTATAATGAGTAATCCGCAGACGTTATTTTTGATGTGCACAGAATAAATTCCGCATAGCGGTTCATGATCTTTGGCCACATGCTAAACACCTTAATCGTTTATGCCATTTAATGGCGATCTTGTAAATTTCTCTTTTATTCTGTCTCATGTCTTCCTTCCAATATTTTAAAAATTAATAAATTACCACTAAAATTAGTATCTAATATTTGTAGAATCTACTCATGCAAATCATACTAGTATTTTCTGTATTTTGGCTTCAAAAAATTTTAAAAAAATAAAAAATAAAAGAGAGAGAGACAAGAAACATCCTCTTTAGACTCTTGAGCTAGGAAGTTTGTGATGCACTACTACAGCACATCAAGAGAAATGAATCCGAGTAATTATTCCATATGCATCTGCTTATTTGTACCTCCAAATTGAAAGCACTTGAGAAAGAATCCCAGCAAATAGTTTTATATATAATACAAAATAGCTAGGTTTTTTTAATACATAAAACTACTATTTGATCTAGTTTGGCTTGCTGAAATGGTATACATTAGCAATATGATTTCTTATCAGTTATTTGTTAATTAAAAAAATTATAATAATTTTTGTAGCATCTATTGTATTTATGGTGTTAAAACCAACATTTTTTATTGCATGCATACTGATTTGGTATCAATCATGTCTTATGAATATAAGATGGATAAGATAGATAATTATCTCTTCCTTATAAGGCTTTTATAGCATCAAAACAGATCTAAGTTAATGATGATTTGAATGGTCCACGACTCCACAAATTCAATTCATTTACATCCCTAGTTTAGGGTAGATTTAAGAAAATCAACAATAGAAAAGTAAGTGTTATGCTATTCTAAAAATAAATAGTGTTCGTTAATTGAGTGAATAAAAGTTGATGATTAGCACTTAATTAATTAGCCGCCATTTTAATCTCAATATTCAAATGAATCACCCGAACAGAAAGAAGGTGGCGTGTCATCTACCGAGAAAACTAAGTATTAAAAAATAGAAGAAAATCCAAATGAAGTAACCCATATGTGCTTAAATGGATAAGACATACTTTTCTTGCTGAAATTTAGTTAATACCAACCCTATTTAATCTTAATTATTATATTATTACGTTTGGTTGATTAATTGAAATATAATTACAGTTAGTTGGCGTTTTTGTATCTATCATTTCGATGGATTGCCTAAACCTTTTAATTCTCATTTTCAAGGTGGAGTATTTAGAAATACGAGTGCGATAGTTTGGAGTATTTAGAATTACGAGTGTGATAGTTTAGCTAACTTTTATGTAATAATGAAATTGGGTATCTTGATTGAGCAAAAACATAAGTCTCAGACTTAATTTGTGCACATTTTGTTTACGCTTGCACGAAATAGTATACATTAACGAAATGATTCACATCACATGATTAAAAACATGATGTCCGTTGAAATTATATACATAGAGGTTGATGTATTTGTTTTATAAGCATTGACGAATATAAGAAGTGCGGAGAAGGAATTTCTCCTGCTAATATACCGAGTGCAAATGGATTTCCATCATTGTAAAAAAAAAAATTAATATATATATATATATATACCTGATACATACTGTATCGTGATGTACTGATACTAGTAAATATTGAAATATGAAAAAAGATTGATTCATCAACAATAATCATGACTTGAGCTACTAATTCTTGTAAGACTGCTCGGATTATAATATTTTATTACAGAAACAGATAATTATTTGATGAAATTGAATTGATCTTTACGTATTACCTACCATAATTTCAAACTTACCAACATGTATACTTTATCATATTTAATTAATAAATCATTTAATTTTAAATTTTATCAAATCGAACTTGGGCCCAATTATTTTCTTCAAATCAGTGGGCTTCTCATTTCTCTAAATAGGTCAAGTAAGAAAGCTACTGCGTACAGCCCATTTTAGTAAACTATGGCTTTGTTAGCTTATGATGAAAAAATGTAATTATTCATTGAATTATACAAAAACGTGTGTTATATTATCGGGAACAAATCACTTGTACAATTCTTTGGTATCCTAAAGATAAAACTAGGTATGGTCCGGTCCGTATGGAGATCAAATTCGAAAATTATATGGAAGATGTTGTTACAAAATATAATATTCGTAATCTGCCGAACACAAAAACTCGTGAAATGGAAATGAAAATTACAACTTGAACAATAAACAAAAATATAACCAAATGCAAAGCCGAGCGAAAAAGTTCTCTATCCGCAAGAAACAAACGCCCCGGTAGTGCTCTCGGTTTAGGTGCGGTCTCCCCAAAGATTAAACGACTTTCGTCTTATTATAGGCAGCACCGCAATACAACAAGCTCCGACGAACTAGGACGAATGGCGAGACAAGAGCTCTTGAACTTAACTTGTGAAGAAGATGAAATGAGAAAGCTTGAATGTGTATGAAATGCTTGCACCATAGATCTATTTATAGACTTTCTCCACCATGCAAGAATCAAAGCTCATGAAGAACATCATTATTACACAATTAACGTTATGGAAGGTGTCATCAATATCAACGTTTCAATTAAGCGTAGTGGATGAGTAATTGTGAAGTTTGAAACTTTTCAAATTCACAAATTTCCAACTTTATAATAATATTTATTATTACATGGGCTCCAAAACATGTCCCATTCTCACTCCAAAGCCCACTAAGCACGCCGACCGAACTAGCCCGATAAACAAGTTTATAGACCACCCACTACATTACGCACTCAACTTCGAGCAGCTATTTCTCACTCACCGAAAATTGGAATTGAGAAATGAAATATACTACGATCATCTACTCGAAACGTAGTTCATCACTGTATATTTTACTTCATCAAAATAATGAAATACATGGCTCAAAATTATGATCAAAATGAGCTGACTTGCAACTCAAATTCTGCTTTTAAATGCAGATTTTCCAACAGTCCCCCACATGAGTGAAAATAGCCCAAATGCATGCATGCAGACACTAAGCTCAGTCCTCAAGAGACAATAAAGAATCAGGGTAGGTGGCTTGTGACCTTGAACTATCCTTAGTTAGTGTTATCGAGTATACTGGCGGACTAGTGAACAAAAGGTTTTGAACTATTCCTCCATCGTGTATACCGAGACAGTAACACTAACACTATAAAGTCTCAACCTCGTCCGTTCTCATGTTTGTGTCCGTTTCTAGCCATGGACAACTTCTTTGGATTCATAAGCATCGAATAGAAGTGGCTATCACTTCTCATTTACAAAGGTGATTGGATTCATAAGCATCGAATAGAAGCGGCTATCACTTCTCATTTACATAGGTGATTCTTACACGAGTATCCTGCCATACTCCACCTCCTCGAGGTATCCAAGAATCATTAAAAGTCTAAGACTTATCCTCACCACATAACAGGTCAGTAACACTCTACTGCTCTTTTCCAGGGAATTATTTTGTTGAGTGTTGTTACACAAACAGACTCTCATAGCTTAGTTTTCCCATTGAACCAAGTTCATTGGATCTCCACTCTACAAGGTTGGGTTACAACTATAATTGTCTTAAGTTGTGGATTTTACTCTCATTCCCTCTAGCAGTTTATACATTTGATCTCAAGGCAAACTCTTAGTAAGCAGATCCGCTAGGTTATCTGCCGACCTAACATAGTCAACAGAAATATCCCACTCGTGATCAAGTGTCTTACAGTATTATGTCGTTGATGTATGTGTCTGGACTTACCATTATATAACACACTTTCGTGTTGGGAGATGATTCAGTAGCTTAGTGCTAGTAGATTTGAATGATCTCAAAACCATACTTTAATTGGTGAACCATTTAGTTGTATTTGTATTGCCTTTCTCTTAGATTTTCAGACTCAGTAGTGCTGGACTCAGCAGGAGTAGCATACCGAGAGGCTTTCATACTCAGTAGTGCTGGACTCAGCACGAGCAGCATACTGAAAGGAGTCAGTAGAACTGGACTCAGCAGGAGCAGTTCACTAAACTCAGAGTTGATCTTCAGTAGAGCTGGACTAAGCAGGAGTATGCTACTGAAAATAGATCAGACTCAGCAACGGCCAACTGTCAGTAATCTTAAGTCAGATCAGTAGAGTCATACGAGGTACAGAGAAGCCAACTTCAGATCTACCTTGAAGTATGTTTGTCTCACCTACTTTCTACAGCCTCGACCAATGACGAGCAGCTGTCTACTTTCTGATTAAAGCTACAAGTCAACATATTTCTAGAAATGGAGGGAAGAGACTCTGCCAAATTTCTTTGAAAGAGTCGTTAGCTACCCAAAAGAGAGTGACACATGGATCATCGTCTCAAACGGATCTTTCCATGTCTCTTCTCTATAAATATAGGGAAGAATTCAAATCAAAGCTCACGCACGAACCTAGAAATCAAGAACACATACGAGCGATTACGAGCAAATTCAAACCGACTCAAGCTTTCCGCAAGAACTCCAGAGAAAACCTTCAAGCGAAAGACAACATTCTTGCTCAGAGGGAACCAAGCTGAATCAGATTCAAAGCCTCTAGTATCCAAGCGATTGAACACGAACCCAGAGTTTATACCTCATTGGTCGTCGCTCTAGAAGCCACTTCCTTATTCCCTTCCCTCTAACCTAAGCTCAGCTGAACCTATCCATAGCTTAGATCGAAGGAGTTCATCCTTGAACTGTTCTTTATTGTAAAGAACTCCTTCATAGTTGGAGAGTTTGTCAAACGCTTTAGTTTGATATCTTGTAAACTGAGACTTGCTCAGTATAATCACTAAGACCAGTGTTTGTCCAGTGCACAAACCGACTAAGACTAACTCAGTTTTACTGTTGCATTGATTACTGTTCATACTAAAAATATCTTTCAAAATCATTCAACTGTGTTTCAGCAAAGCTTAAAAGACTGCACTAATATATTGAAATAGTTTTACTAAAAACGTTTTCTAACTCAACTGAATTGGGCCTACACATTTTCGCACTCTACTGAACTCTTACTGAACGGTACTGAATTCTGACTTCAGTCATCTAGTAGGCCTCAGTATAGTCAGTCACTCTGCCACGCGATTCAGAACAGCTTATTTGGTCTATTGAACCTGTTCAGCAAGACATTCTCCTGAAAAAGACTGTTCGCATTTTAAGTTGAAAGAGCTTTCAAGTGTATTCACCCCCCCCCCCCTCTACACCTGAACGTTTGTCTCGGGACCAACAATTGGTATCAGAGGATGAGTTCTCTAAGACTCTTGTTTTTTGAAACTGGTCTACTTGAACGGATCCTGAAAACGTTTTCATTGCATATCATTCTTCATTCATATCATAGTTTACAATGTCTGATATGTCAAGAATCAGGATGGTACCCATGTTCTTAGTAGAGAACGACGGGGTATGGCGAGTCAGAATGGAAGCTCATCTGACTTCCCTCCACGACAGCATGACAGAAGTATTGGAAGACGGACATATCGTTCATATGATTGATAGCATCGAAGTCCAGGATCCAGCACAAGGAGGTGGCATGGTGACCGGGAAGAATATACCCAAAGACAGAAGCCTTTTCACTCCTGAAGAGAAGAACCTTCACAATCTAGACCGGGTTGCCAAAAACGCCATACTGACCACCCTGAGTGATTCCTATCTCGGAAGAGTTCAGGACTGCAAGTCCGCGAAAGAACTCTGGGATGCTCTGGCGCTACTAAGTCAGGGGACTCAAAAGATTAAGGCGAACAAACTAGCGCTGGAACTTCAGAAGCTGGAGAGACTGTCTCTCATGCCTGGCGACACAATTGAAGATCTCAACATCATATTTATGGATCTGATGAACACCATCAACGGGCTGGGAAAGACTTTCTCCAACCGAGAAATGAATCTCAAGATATTGAGAGCACTACCAGACGGACATTGGACTCCATTCGCTACGTTGCTTAGACATTCTAACCTTGATATTGTTTCTCCTGATCATATCTTTTCAGAATTAAAAGCTGAGGAGTTCGAGTTTGGCCTACCCCAAAGGAAGCAGCGAGCTAAAGCTGACACTCAAATCGAACATGCCTTCTAAGCATCAGTCAGCACAGCAGCTCCCGCATCTAGCAAGGCTGAGCCTTCAATCAGCGATCTACAAGAAGGAAACCTCGCTAAGAAATATGCACTGCTTGCCGTGAAGTATCAGAAGGAGAGGCGCAGAAAGCTCTCTAAAGTCTTCAGAGACTCAAAGGGTAAGTCTGAATATACACCCAAGTGCACTCCTGAACCGCATACTTCTAATTGCAGGAAACAGGAGGCCTCAGCTCAGTCAAAAGACAGTGAGAGCAAACAAGATAGAACTACCACATGTTACAACTGCAAGAAGCCAGGACCCTATCAATACGACTGTCAGATGCAGAAGAGAATCTGGAAGTCTCGATCGCATATGAAGAACTATTAGACGAGTAGATTCAGATGACCCTACAGCTTAGTAAGACTCTTCAGGAGTTGGATACCAGAGACTTTCTCAGGAGAGTCAGGTTGCTACTGAGTCAGAAGGACTTGTGTTGAGACTCGGGGAGGAGATTAACTCTCTGATGACCAAGTCTCAGCATCAAGAAGATCATATCTCAGTACTGACCAATGACTTGACACAGAAGGATACTGAACTGAGTCTACTGAAACAAGAGTTGTCATGACTTCAGACCGAGCATGAAATGCTTAAGAAGAGTGATGATGTCTGGAGGAATCTGATGATAGAGCGGTACATGGGAGCTGAAAAGAACCTTGAGGCAATGCTAGCCAGCAACAAGCCTAAATTCTGCAAGGAGGGACTCAAGTTCAGCTATGGAGCCTCCTCATCTGCCCCCGTACGCTCAGAGAACCAGCTGACTGATAGGTTTGTTCAAGGGGAGACTATCAATGCTGAGATCTTGAACCCCCTAGCAAAGAACAAACAAAAGATGAAGGCACCTCATCCTAGCTATCAGTATTCTGACAAGAAGATTAGCTCAAAATCACCCTTGTTCAGTCAAGGGGGAACCAACAGAGTCAAGTGGGCTGATCAGTATGGGCCTCCGCAGCTGACACATCTAGCTCAGTATGGGTCGTATTACTATGATCCTATAGTCAAGAGAGGACCCAAAAGTCAGAAGAAGAAGAAGAAAGCCGTTCAGAAGGCTAAGGTCAGCAGCCCACCAACTCAGAAGATTAGGACTCCTGAACCCGTAAAGCCTCAGAAGTCAGCATCGACCAGTCCAGTGGTCAAGTATGTTGATCAGAGTGGGAAGAAACTGTCTGAGACCACCAAGGTCGTGAGATAGATTTGGGTTTCCAAAACTAATATCTAAGGACCCAAAATAAAAAATAAAGGGTACCTGAATGTAATTTTGTTTTGTAGGTGCACAAGGACCCTTGGTATGTGGATAGCGGATGCTCAAGACATATGACGTACCAGAGGAACCTACTGAAGAATTATACTACTGAAGAAGGACCCAGAATCGAGTTTGGAGACAATGCAAAGGGCTACACCAGAGGCTACAGAACACTCAGCATTGGAAGTGATTTTTTACGCTGGTTTCTGTGATGTCATTGACAAATCTACAGGGAAAATAATGTTATCAGGTTTGCGCAAAAAGAATATCTATGTAGCTGACTGGAACTCAGCTGAACCTGAAGCATGCTCGCTGGCGAAGAACGACAACTGAACGGAGTGGCTCTGGCACAGAAGACTCAACCATCTCAACTTCACGACGCACAACAAGCTAGCTAGAAACGCTTTAGCAAG
The DNA here is from genome assembly GCA_028984105.1 of Lavandula angustifolia. Taxonomy (NCBI): domain Eukaryota; kingdom Viridiplantae; phylum Streptophyta; class Magnoliopsida; order Lamiales; family Lamiaceae; genus Lavandula; species Lavandula angustifolia. Next base: position 28,031,376 of record CM054805.1, on the reverse strand, counting down.
AGGACTACCAAATGAAGTATTCAGCAAAGACACTCAGTGTGAAGCATGTCTGAAGGGAAAACAAACAAAGACGCAAAATTCGCCTGTTCCATCGCCTTCCACTGATGGAATTCTTCAGCTGCTACATATGGATTTATTCGGTCTAGTCTCTCCTGTGACGATTAGAGGCAAGAAGTATGCTTTAGTAGTTATTGACGACTACTAGGGCTACACATAGGTCATATTTATTGCCAACAAGTCTGACGTCAAAATAGAGTTGCCTGCGCTTCTGAAAAGGCTCAGTGTCGAGAAGAACACCAAAATCATAAAGATACGTTCAGACAGAGGAACTGAGTTCCTGAATTCGATGGTGGAAGAGTTATGCGAAGCTGAAGGCATAGAGCATGAGACGTCTGCCGCGCGCACGCCTCAACAAAATGGGATTGCTGAAAGGAAGAACAGAACACTCAAAGAAGCAGCAAGAACCCTGCTCGCAGACTGAGGACTACCATCTAAATTCTGGGCAGAAGCAACTGACACTGCATGTTACACTCAAAACAGATCTCTACTGGCAAAGCAGCATTAGAAGACACCATATGAATTATGGAACGGCAGGAAGCCTTTCTTATCTTATTTCCATATTTTTGGGTGTTCGTGCTTTATCCACAATAATGGAAATGATCAGTTAAAGACTTTTGATAGCAAGTCAGACCAGGGAGTCTTCTTAGGATACTCCCGAGTCAATAAAGCCTTCAGAGTTTTTAACTACCGGACCCTTTGCGTGGAGGAAAGCCCTCACGTTGTTTTTAATAAGTTTGCTACTGAAGACAGGAGCATAAACTCAAAATCAGAATCTGAGGACATCAGTAAGCAGCTATAGGATCTGAACTTAAAAGATTATCCAGCAGCTGTGTTGGGATGATGATTCAGAAGAGGAAATTGAAGATTAGACTACTGAATCTCAGCCAGCAGCAGACATAGCTGAACTGGTTGACTCTACTGAACAGAGTCAATCCCAGGTAACTCAGGTCGATGAAGAAACCCAAGTGGTAACTGAGATCTCTACTAAGGATAATAATTCAGGGGGAACAGCTAAAGTTCCTGAGCTAAATGTCCCTGAACCTAGTGACTCAGTAGACCCAACTCTAGTAACTGAATTACTTCAATCTCAGAATAGTACAACTGAAATGCCTAACTCACCTACTATCTGTGTTGAACAACTTTCAAATGAAGAGTTAAAACATCGTAGATCGTGGCTGGACGCTCACACTTCTGATTTAATTATTGGAGATCCTTCAGCAAGTGTAAAGACAAGATCCAGATTTTATCAGGAAGAAAGCGCACTATATTCCTGCTTCTTGTCTACTGAAGAACCTCAGTCAGTTGAGGACGCACTTAAGGATGTTGATTGGATCATTGAAGGAATAATAGGGTTTACAGTAAGGCTACCTTCCTCCTGGTGTGTTGTCGCGGCTCCGATTGTTGCTCCTGTGTCAGATCTTCTGATCTGTGTCCCGGCCTTTTTCTCCCTCTGGGTGGTCAGAGATCTGAAGAAAATAAATTTATTCTCTCTCTATAAACTCATGCCTATTTCGAAAATAAGAATGAATTCATGTGAGTTTCTGAACTGAATACTAATATATATAGGCTTCAAAAACCTATATAATATTAATATATTTGTAGCCCATTAATTTAATTATAATCCAATGGGCTTCTATTAAATCAGCCCATAATATAATTAATTAATTTATTGGGCTACTAATATTTATCAATTAATTGGCCCAGCCAATTAATTCCAAATAAATAACATTATTAAATAATGTAAAATACATTAATCCATTAATAATGAATTCTGAGAGATAATAAATTACTAGGCAACTAATTGGGCCAGATCAGGGATCCAATACAAGAAATAAAGCTGGGCCTCCAATTAATTAATTATCCATGCTCACCCCGAGCAAAATTAATTAATTAACACGCATTCATTCCACTAGAGAATCCGTGCTCACTTACCCCTTTATCCCAATTTGAGCAAGGGCTTGTATTTTAGACTTAATCGATCTCCGTATTTAAGATAGAAATATCCGTTAATTAATTAAGCTTACTGACTGCTTAAATTAATTAACATCTTATATTCCCGAGTAGTACCACTCGACCTTATTAACACACCCGAACTTAATCAACCGGCCGGGTTTAGTGTGCTAATCCTTTCGAGTTCCTCGGGGGATATTATCAACCCATTCCCGGGGATACGGCCGCAAGATACGGACAACCAGGCTCGAGCCACAAATGACTACTAACACCCAAGATACGTAGATCCGGTCGCTCATTGGACGTTCACCATAGTAGGTCAAAGTGATAGATAGCCAAATGCACTCAGCTGAAGTCTTACCAAGCTTAAGACTAGCTAAGTCACCGAGATCTTGGTTTTCCACTAATGTCAGTTAGGAAAACACATCTCACTGTGATCCGTCAATACACCACCTTAAGTGTACCAGTAAAGACAAGCAGCTAAGACAAGCCACTTCTTATCTAAACTGCAGCTTAAACCGACAACTTCATCCTTAAGTTGTCTCAGCTGTGTTAACTGTTTATATCTTGTTAGTTCAACCAATTTGTGTTGTCTTCTGTGATACCCGACACACCACACAAATCTAACTATTATACAAGATAAAGGATAACATGTGCAAATATACATATTTATCAGATAGGAGAATAAGATAGTGGTAAGGACAAAAACACATTGTATACAAGCATAAAAGTGCTTCCAGTATACAAAATCCCAACAATTCTCCCACTTATACTAAAGCAAACTTTTAGTATACAATGTGTCAGTTCTAGGTACAAACTAGTACCCCGCTATCTATCCTATCTATCACGACATCTTCTCCCACTTATACAAAAGTTTCTGTAGTCCTAAGTGGGGGGCATCTCTACCATCCCAAAGCCACGAACATGGTTCTCGTAAGCCGGGAGTGGCAAGCTCTTCGTGAAAGGATAAGCTAGGTTTACTTCGGTTCCAATTTTGTCAATCACCACGTCACCTCGATTTACGAATACTCGTATAATGTGGTACTTCCTGTCTATGTGTTTAGACGCCTTGTGAGATCTAGGTTCCTTAGAATTTGTCACTGCACCCGCATTATCACAATAAATCGTGATCGCCTTAGGCAAATTCTGAACAATATAAAGATCTTGGAGGAAATTCTTGAGCCAAATTGCCTCTTTCAAAGCTTCTGAAGCAGCCACATACTCTGCTTCCATGGTTGAGTCCGCAATGCATTTCTGCTTTGCACTCCTCCATGAAACGGCTCCACCTCCCAAGGTAAACACATAACCCTAGGTAGACTTCTTCTCGTCTGACTGGTCAGCCTGGAAATCCGATTCTGTATAACCCAAAGACACTAGACTGTCTGACTGGTAAACAAGCCTATAATCTCTAGTCCGTTTAAGGTACTTGAGAATATACTTGACCGCAGTCCAATATTCCTTTCCAGGGTTAGACTGATATCTTTAGACCATGCCTACGACATATGAGATATCTGCTCTTGTACAAAGCATCGCATACATGAGGCTACCGGCAGCGAAAGCATATGGTACTTGCCTCATATTTTCTATCTCTTCAGGCGTTTTCAGCGCACTGATTCTTGGATAGAAAAATGCCATGTCTGAAAGGTACTAAACCTCTCTTGGCTTTTGCATGCTAAAACGAGCAATAACAGTGTCAATGTAGGACACTTGTGACAAGCTTAACATCCTTTTTCTGGCGATCTCGAATAACCTTGATCCCAAGGATGTAAGCAGCTTCACCTAAGTCCTTCATTTGAAACTGCTCGGATAACCACGTCTTTACGTCTGATAACACTTCAACATTATTGCTAATGCGAAGGATGTCATCTACGTAAAATGCAAGAAACACCACTGATCCGTTAACACAAATACGTTACACACACCTCGTTAGGACAGGATACAAATCCATAGGATTTGACTACTTCGTTGAAAACGTTGGTGCCATAACCGGAAATCTTGCTTAAGTCCATGAATAGACTTCTTAAGCTTCCAAATTAGATGCTCTTTGCCCTCCTTCACATAACCATCTGGTTGTTTCATGTAGATGCCCCTACCTTTTTCAAGGTGACCGTTTAGGAATGCGGTTTTGACATACATTTGCCAGATATCTAGGTTTATGTGAGCTGATATGGCAAGGAGAATCAGAATGGACTTGATCATTGCTACAGGCGAGAAGGTGTCTTCATAATCGATACCTTCTTTCTGGGTAAAACCCTTCGCCACAAGTCTGGCCTTAAATGCCATGATCTCTTCATTCAGTGCTCTCTCTTTCTCTTGTATACTCACTTACTACCAATAGCATTGCAGTCCTCATGTAGTTCAGTGATCTCGTATACATCCATATCAGTTATGGACTCAAATTTCGAGTCCATGGTGCATCTACATCTCCCACTGCTTCGTTGTAAGTCCAGGGATCCACGGTATCTTGTTCATCTGCCGGGAGATAATCAAACGTCTCCCCAGTGAACATACCGATCAGGTGTAAATATCACCCTCCCACTACGTCAAACAGTGTTAGGAGCTATGTTAACAGATTGTGCAGTTACTCGTGGAGTACAATCTTACACTACTGGCTGTTCAAGTGGAACTCGTCCACCTTGTAATTCTTCAAGGATGATGTCGACTCGAGATTTATGGTTACTAGTGTAATCCTCTTCTAAGAACCGAGCGTTAGGGCTAACAACGATCTTCTGTTATTTAGGATCATAAAAGTATCCACTCTTCGTTTTCTTCGGATGCCCTATGAACAACATCACTTCTGAACGTGATTCCAATTTGTCGGCCTGCCTATTCAGCACATAAGCAGGATAACCCCAAATCCTTAAGTGGTGCATACTGGGTTTGTGCCCGCTCCACAATTCGAAAGGGATCTTTTGTACCGACTTGGAAGACACACGATTCAGCAAGTATGTTGCAGTCTCTAGGGCATATCCCCAAAAGAAAAATAGCAAAGTTGCATAACTCATCATCGACCGAACCATCTCTAAGAGACTTCGGTTCCTTCTCTCTGACACACCATTCTGCTGAGGCGTGCCCGGTGCTGTCAGCTAGGATGTAATCCCACATTCTATCAAGTAGTCATTGAACTCGTTGGATAGGTATTTCCCACCACGATTAGATCGCAGTGTTTTGATTTCTTTACCTAACTTCCTCTCCACTTCTGCCTTGAATTCCTTAAAGGTTTCAAAGCAATCCGACTTGTGGTGAAGAAGGTAAACATATCCATACCTCGAGTAATCGTCAGTAAATGTGACGAAGTACTCATACCCTCCACGAGCTTGTGTAGACATAGACCCACACAAGTCAGAATGTATCAAACTTAATGCTTTTGTGGCTCTATAACCCTTTGCCTTCAAAGGCCTAGTCATCATCTTTCCTTCCAAACAGGTTTCACAAGTTGGAAACGGTTCAATCTTGGAGAGACTCCAATGATCCATATTCCACCAACCTCTGAGTCCTGTTAAGATTGATGTGACCTAGTCTTAAGTGCCATAGATAAGTTTGGTTTACCTTAGAAGACTCTTTCCTCTTCTTAGGATTTGATGATGAGGAAGCAATATTAACAGAACTACGCGGTTTACAAGTAATAGTATATAAAGATCCGTTTAATGGTCCACCACAGATAAAATCATCGTCTTTCATGATATAAACTTCACTATCAAAACTTGATTTATAACCATCCATGGTGCAGAGTTTTGAAACAGGAATAATGTTTCGCCTAAACTCAGGCACATATTAAACATCTTTAAGTACTAAAACAGAACTATCAAAAGATTTATTTAAATCTCCAATGGCAATTACATGAACTTTCAATCCATTACCCATTGAGACTACCACCTCGCCATTGCTCAATTACCTTTTCTGCAAGAAACCTTGCAAGGTGTAACAAACATGAACAGTTGCCCCCGAATCCACTACCCATTCATGGGTAGAAGAGGAAACCAGAACAGTTTCAGTTACAAGAGCGACTCGCGTCTCTTTCTGTTTTGCCTTAACATCTGGATTATAATTCTTCCAGTGTCCTTTCTTACCATTCTTGAAGAACCTTCCTTTCTCCTTTGACATTTGCATGTCGCCGGTAAGGACCGTCTTCTTACTCCCACTGCTCTTCTTGAAATGTCCACCTTTTCTGTTCTTTTTCTGGTTTCCGCATTTCAGAGGATTCCTTGAACTACTAGGGATATTCAAGACTTGAGCACTCTTGCCCTTTTCTATAACCTATTTGACCGCTACCAAAGATTTGAGTAACATACTCATAGTAAACTCGTTCTTAGACATAGCGGTCCTAAAAAAGAAGTTCTTATAGAACCTTTGCAGAGCATTTATTCGGAAGGTAAGATATCTCTTCCACTTTGTAAAATTATTTAAAATTGTAAACCCGTTAGGGTTTGGTTGGTGAGACTGTTTAGGAACTCGAAATTAAAGTTTTTCGAACAGACATATCTGAAAAAATATAAATTAAAAGCATGTATAAAATTAATACTTGCACATAATTCGTAATTAACAATCATTGTAACCTTTTGAAAAACCAATGATGTTAAAAACCTCGAACCGCTTTAGGAATTCCACTAGCAAGCCACGCAGGTGGACGTTTACTAGCGTAACCCTAAACCAAGCTATTTACCTAGCTCTTTAATTCCAATCCACGTCAAGGTTCTTAAGACGAATGGAATTAATAGTTCGATATTCTGGACCATGTCACTATTAAAACGCGGGAAGGGACTTCGAGGGAAGTGAATTGTACCTGCGGTGACATCTAAGCATTGACCATTAATTTGACCAAAATAGAATCAAATTCTCGAAATTGACATACTTACTCGAACCATGCCGCATTCAATTTGATCTAATTAGCCATCCTATTTAATTATTATCTTCTAGAGTACTCGTGTTTACTAGGCACGCAAGCCACGCAGGTGGACGTTTACGGCTTCGCTCCCACTACTCAATAATAATTAAATATTGTTTTGGAAAACTCATCTCACAAAACTGGTAGCTCAAAAATGCAAGCAAGCCACGTAGGTGGACGTTTACTTACATAATCTTACTACTTTCGTGTAGAGTCCAATTAATGGAGGTCCGATTAAGTGTTTAATATCCAAATTAATGGAATCTAATTAAACATTTAATTTTAAAGTTGCTTAGTCTTTTTGTTCAAAAGGTTTGTAACGAATCATGCAATCACACATAATTCCTAAAGCATGCAATTTCTAAACGCACATAATAAAACGTGCTCGCGAAAAATAAAACATGCTTTAATAAAGACATAAATCCTATTTACATGCTTTTCTAAGCGCAATTAATCATATAATTGCATGCTAAAGCATAATTAAAAATAAATACGCAAATAGGAAATTTAAAATCGTTATCGGGTTTTAAAACACGTAATTCCTAACTATTACATTGCCCGATCAAAATACAGATCTTCGAAATCTTGAAAATCTTCGAATCCGGAAACCGTGTCAAAACGCATCGAACCGTCGTCGCCACGTCATCGAGGGTGCCGCCACGTGGCGGTGCACATGGTAGACACGTTTCTGCTCGGTCGAGAGAGGGCCGACGTGGCGCGCCACGTCGGCGCGCCATGTCGGCATCACCTTCTTCATCAAATCGCGGCGCCGCCGCCGTTCCGAGCCTCGCCGGAGCCCGCCGTCGTCGTGGGGAAGATGCCCGCGGCCACGCAAACCTTTCCCCACCTCGCGCCGCCGCTCGCAGCCGCCGGGAATCGAAGCTGCGCGCGGCCGCGTCCGGGCGGCGCGGGCTGCCCGCGGCCTCCACGGCCCGGCGCCGCCGTTTTCGTTATGCAGTACCGCCCCTAGGCACGATCCTCACGCTCGGGCTACCCAAATCCGGCGACAATTGCCGCCGCCGCGCCGGGAATCAAGCGAATTTCGCATCCCGTCGCCGGCGAGCTTCACAGCTCAAATTCGTACACTCCGAGCCGCGATTCGATCAATTGAAAAAGGGGAAACATAATTGGAACACTCACGACCACCGTGTAATGGATTCCGGCCGAGATTAGTTCCTCAATTTCCCGAATTTCAAACGATTCGCCAGAACGAATTCATAACGAGCAGTGAACTTCAGACGTCAATTCCGGTCGCATCCGGGATCGGATGATCCCATACGACCTATCAACGCGAAGCTCGTAAGACGAGGATTCCATAGGTCCAAGCCTATCGGAAATCCGACCCTGGAACCACCGGGAATTGCCGCCGCAAAATGCGGCGGAACCCTAGAAAACTAGGGTTTCCTGGCCAATTTGGGAATTTCTGGACAGCACGACCACTTCTCCTTTCCGACGCTATTCCGGACAAATCAGAAATCGGAATGGGTCGTGCGACCTATCCAGACGAAGCTAACGCGAAGACGAACAAACCTATCGAACGGATCGGAAGGATACTGTAGTACGCGCCCTCACGCGCTGTCTCAAGTCGGCGCCCGTGTTCTGCCAGAAACTAAGTTTTCGCCCTTCCGCTCCGTCGTGCCTCGATTTTCGTGCCAATCGGACCAATTACAGTACAACAAACAGTACAATCACATAGCACATTGATCCTATCAACTACTCGTGGATTTTCTCACGAGAAAAACGTTACAACGGGGTCAAAATAGTGGCTCGCAGGCCGCCCCAAACACGAAATAAGCCCGATAACGACGAAATAAAAAACGATTAAACAACAATCAGAGCCTAAACCAGGCTCTGATACCAATTGAAGGAATAATAGGGTTTACAGTAAGGCTACCTTCCTCCTGTTGTGTTGTCGCGGCTCCGATTGTTGCTCCTGTGTCAGATCTTCTAATCTGTGTCCCGGCCTTTTTCTCCCTCTGGGTGGTCAGAGATCTGAAGAAAATAAATTTATTCTCTCTCTATAAACTCACGCCTATTTCGAAAATAAGAATGAATTCATGTGAGTTTCTGAACTGAATACTAATATATATAGGCTTCAAAAACCTATATAATATTAATATATTTGTAGCCCATTAATTTAATTATAATCCAATGGGCTTCTATTAAATCAGCCCATAATATAATTAATTAATTTATTGGGCTACTAATATTTATCAATTAATTGGCCCAGCCAATTAATTCCAAATAAATAACATTATTAAATAATGTAAAATACATTAATCCATTAATAATGAATTACGAGAGATAATAAATTACTAGGCAACTAATTGGGCCGGATCGGGGATCCAATACAAGAAATAAAGTCGGGCCTCCAATTAATTAATTATCCATGCTCAGCCCGAGCAAAATTAATTAATTAACACGCATTCATTCCACTAGAGAATCCGTGCTTGACTTACCCATTTATCCCAATTTGAGCAAGGGCTTGTATTTTAGACTTAATCGATCTCCGTATTTAAGATAGAAATATCCGTTAATTAATTAAGCTTCTTGACCGCTTAAATTAATTAACATCTTATATTCTCGAGTAGTACCACTCGACCTTATTAACACACCCGAACTTAATCAACCGGCCGGGTTTAGTGTGCTAATCCTTTCGAGTTCCTCGGGGGATATTATCAACCCATTCTCGGGATACGGCCGCAAGATACGGACAACCGGCTCGAGCCACAAATGACTACTAACACCCAAGATACGTAGATCCGGTCGCTCATTGGACGTTCACCATAGTAGGTCAAAGTGATAGATAGCCAAATGCACTCAGCTGAAGTCTTACAAAGCTTAAAACTAGCTAATCCACCGAGACTTGGGTTTCCACTAATGTCCAGTTAGGAAAACACATCTCACTGTGATCCGTCAATACACCACCTTAAGTGTACCAGTAAAGACAAGCAGCTAAGACAAGCCACTTCTTATCTAAACTGCAGCTTAAACCGACAACTTCATCCTTAAGTTGTCTCAGCTGTGTTAACTGTTTATATCTTGTTAGTTCAACCAATTTGTGTTGTCTTCTGTGATACCCGACACACCACACAAATCTAACTATTATACAAGATAAAGGATAACATGTGCAAATATACATATTTATCAGATAGGAGAATAAGATAGTGGTAAGGACAAAAACACATTGTATACAAGCATAAAAGTGCTTCCAGTATACAAAATCCCAACAATCATCGCCATGCAGGAGGAGCTGAATCAATTCGCGAGAAACGAAGTATGGGAGCTTGTTGATAGACCCCGACATCAACATGTGATCAGAACTAAATTGGTCTTTAAAACAAGCGAGATGAAAACAACGTCATAGTAAGGAACAAAGCGAGACTCGTGGCAAAGGGCTATTGTCAAGCCAAAGGGATAGGTTTCGACGAAACTTTCGCTCCAGTTCCAAGATTGGAGGCAATCAGACTATTCCTAGTCTACGCAACACATCAGCACTTCAGAGTTTATCAAATAGATGTGAAGTCTGCTTTCATGAACGGCGTGCTGAAAGAAGAAGTCTATGTAGAACATCCTCATGGTTTTCAGCAGGGACATCAAGTTTACAGACTCAGAAAGGCTCTGTACGTATGGGTTAAAACAAGCACCCAGGGCTTCGTACGATACCCTGTCTGAGTTTCTTCTTCAGAAAGGTTTTCAGAAGGGTACATTAGACCACACATTATTCAGCATTCGACTGGATGACGACATATTACTTGTGCAGATCTACGTAGATGACATTATATTCGGATCTAAAAATGTCACTATGTGTCAACAATTTGAGAAGATGATGAAGGATAAGTTCGAGATGTCAATGATGGGAGAGACGAATTATTTTCTCGGATTTCAAGTCAAACAATCAGAAAAGGGAACGTTCATCAATCAAGGCAAATACACTCGAGACCTCATCAAGAAATTCGGTTGCACATCCGGCAAACTAATTAAGATCCCGATGAATATGAATATGAAAATCGATCTTGATAAAGAGGGAGTATCAGTAGACCATACTGAATTTCACGCTATTATTGGTTCTTTATTATATCTAACTCCTGGTAGACCTGGCATTACTTATGTTGTAGGTGTATGTGCTCGATTTCAGGCGAATCCTAAGCAGAGCCATATGGACTCAGCAAAGAAGATTCTCCGCTATCTCAGAGGAACACCTGACATGGGTTTATGGTATCCAGCAGATGATAATATTGACCTAACTGGTTATTCTGATGCTGACTATGCAGGATGTAGGATTGACCGAAAATCAACTTCAGGAACTTGTCAGTTCCTTGGCAGTAAGCTGATCTCATGGTTTTCAAAGAAACATCATTTAGTAGCGACGTCAACTACTGAAGCTGAATACATGGCTGCCGAAAGTTGCTGCGCCCAAATCCTTTGGCTGAGACAGCAGCTACGCGACTATGACGTCATTCAGAATGAAGTGCTGGTCTTCTGCGACAGCTCCAGTGCAATTGCAATCACTCAGAACCCTGTACTTCATACTAGATGCAAGCATGTGGACATCAAACACCACTTCAGTCGTGATCATGTCGAAAAGAAGGATATCAGGATGGAGAAGATCCATACTGACCATCAAAGGGCCGATATTCTGACCAAGCCTCTAGCTGAAGCTAGATTCAGAGAACTTTCAGTAGAGCTGGGTCTGATGGACCCTACTGATTCAAGTCAGTAAGTGGATTCAAGAGATGAGCATTCAACAAGGGGGAATGTTCACTCTCAGTACTGGAGTCATTCAGTACATAGAGATTCATAGACCATCTACATGAGGTATCAGCTGACTACGATGTTCAGCTGACAGGTTTGCGTATCTCTACTCAGTAGCCAATACCATATTTAATGCATTAATGATTCTGATTCAACATCGTATTCAATACCTTAAGAGAATGTCATTTAATAAAACAGTTTTCATTAAATACACGACATTCTATGCTAAGTTTGCTGAATTCTATCGCGCATTAAATGCTTGTCTTATCAAGTTACTTCTTTGGCTATTTACAACTGTAAGTTGACTTAGGCGGCTAGTTTGATCATTACCTATTTTATAACATTGAATCCTGGCCGTCCATCTCATAAAGCAGATTTAAACTGAACCGTTGATGTTCATCTTCTTGATCATATATATTACTTTCAAAGCCCGAAAAACCGCCATTTTCGCTCTGCAACTTAAAACCCTAAAATTTTCTGAGAATTCAGTCTATCATTTGCATATTGCTTTCAAAACTTCTCAAAAATCATTACGGTAAAATTACATGCATATTCAGTATCCTATGTTTATTCGTAATATTTTTTTTTCGATACTGATATCTCGTCTTGCAGATCATAGTCATGGCATCAAAGAATGTTGTTGTTGCTACACCGGCCAACATCGTAGAGATCTTGGAGAAAGATCGTGTTTGGTGCGAGCCAATCATGGAGTTTGACTCCTGCGAACTGGAGTTCATGGCAGAGATATTCGAAGCGCTGAGGGCGTCAGGCTTCAAAGGGTTCTTATCTCGGAAGCCAGCCTTCTTTTTTCCGAACAGATTTCAGAGTTGTACTTGAAGTCCGATTCAGTAGACAGAGACATTGTGGGGTGGTTCATCATCCACCACGTCACAGACCCCACCCGTGCTGACTCAGAAATCAAGCAGATGTCCATCAGACAAGCTCTTCAGAGGAGCTTTCAGCTACCTAGTTCGGGCATCAATGTCACTAGATACAAGGACGATTTACTTGATAAGATTTTCTGCGGCGAGCCGACATCGTTCAGAGCCGCATTCCCAAAAAACTCCATGCTACCGAAGTACAGAGCACTGGCCTATATAGTCACTCAGATTCTGACTAGCCAGGCGGACTCTTTTGATCAAGTGTCCAGACCAAAGCTCCAGATGATGATGAAAATCTACGACAGAGCTCATGTCAATTGGACGGAATTCTTCTTGAAAGAATTCATGACTCAGGCTGCCAAGTTTGATAAGGTGATGAACAACCTAACTGTCAAGGGCAAGCTTCTCTACGAGATGAAGCTGACAGTTATGATCGAGGACTTCTGTGGTGCTGATCACATCACCTACACTGACAAGGCCTGTTTTTATCCTAAGAAGGTCCGTTTTCACAGCAAGGCAGCAGCCCTACAGCAGATTAGGGCAGGGCTTGCTGCCTAAGAAAGGAAAGAAGTCCACTCCGACCAAGTAGAGGTCGCCACCCAAAGCTGCTCAGAAGACTCCGTCGAAGAAGTAGAAGACGGTTTCTAAGGCAGTGATTGTCCCTCCCTTCAGACTGCGCGATGAAGCAGACTCTTCTGAGAAGACTGTCTCAGCAGAGAAGTCAGTATCTGCTGAAAGAGAAGAGACAGTGGAACAGGGGTCCGATGCAGAACCGAAAACTCCTACTCAAACCCCACTAGACATTCCACCCCTCAGTAGCATCCCTTCTGCTAAGAAAGCGATGTCTCCAATTGAGGTGGAAGACTCATAAGCAGGCTCAGAAGCCGAGACCATCGGGATAGAGGCTGAAGCTCTTCAGAACAAAGCCTCCCGAGAAGTCTCAGAGGCCATACAAGAGATATCAAGTCACTCTGACTTGGTTGCTCTCGCAAGGCATGCCAAGCTTCACATGCTGATCAGGTTCGAGGAATGGTTTTCTCTTAACAAGTTGATCCAACACCACACCTGCGAACAATTGCATGAGGAGGAGTTGATCATCCGTGAGAAGATAGACTATTTTGATCCTGCGGACATCTGCTCCATAGAAGACTTAAGGGTAGCAATGCTGGCCATGCTGAATGATCGTGTCCCTTCTATAGCAGTCGCGCCTTCTGATGGCTCTAATCCTGATGATCAGGACCCGCCCAGTGATACAGGTCCTGAGAAGCCTGTTGAAGGAACTCAACTGGAGGAGGGTGCCCAACCCACAACTGCTGAAGTACCACTCAACATCCTCCCTCCAGTAAAGTCGGCGGTTGGTACCTCTCAGGCCGCGGACCCAGAACAGCTGTTGCTGGGGTCTGCTTTCAAGGTAGCGCCCAACCTGAAGAGCAGACGGTCTAAGACTGTTGCCAAGGCCTTAAAAAGTCAAGGAGCTCAGAATAGACTTTTGGCCAAGGCAGTCCATAAGACATGGAAGAAGTCTACTCTTGCTCAGAGTGAGGAGATAAAGGAGCTGAGGACTTCCATCCAAACTTCAGCAACTCCTGACTTCTCATCTATACTCACAGATGCCCTATCCACTCAGAGAGCAGAATTTGAAAGGCAACAAGCATCGCTGGAAGCTGCCCAGAAGCAACTATTGGAAGATTTTAAGGCAGCTCACTCAGCCCATACTGAATCTATTTCTTCATTGAGTCAAGCTTCAGAGCTCAGACTTCAATCCATTCAGAAGACTCTTGAAGAAAAGATGGATGCTAAGTTGCAAAATATTCAGACCTTGGTGGATTCTTCTCATAAACTTGAGACCATGCAGACAGCTCTGGATAAGCTGGCTACTGCATTCGATGGTCTGAACAAGAAATTTTAGGTCCCTACCCCTGGCTCAGTTGATGATGCCAAAAAGGAGGAAAGGACACTAAGGACTCCAAGGGGGACCAGATCAGTACGTGAAGCAGCTTGAAGTCGATCAGCTCCTACTGACCCCCAAGGGACTCCGAGTCAGGCCCAGGGTGTCTCAACAGCGGGTGATGTAGAGCCTGCTGAGACCGGACCAAGCGGCTTAGGACCGAAGGATTCAGCAACCCAGACCCTTCCAGAGCATATTCAGGACGTTGCTAGATTCGTTGAGGAGGATTCAGACGAGGAGGAGACTCCTCTGCCTCCTCCAGTGGCGGGTAAGGGGAAGAAAAAGCTGAAACTCCCAACCCCACCACAGAAAGGAGCTAAAAGATATATAAGCCTTAAGGAAAGAGCTCAGATTGAGGCCGACGAAAAACTTGCCCGGGAGTTGCTGAAGCAGAAGCTGCCAACAAACCCAAGAAAGCTCCTGCAAAGGGTAAGACCAAGGTCTCAGGGGGAAAGAAGACTGGGACTAGGCCTCCCCCAAGGAAACTCAGAATCGACGATGAGGCCGATAAAGAGAATGAAACTAAACAACAGCAGCAGCAAGAAAAGTCCAAGTCTGGACAGTAGGGTGATACTTCAGGTTCCAAATCTCAATCACCTGCTGAGTCAGAAGAAAAGCAACACATTCCCTCCTATCTCCCTTCAAAAGAACAAGAATTGGAGATGAAAGAGATATGGGACACGATGGAGAGGGCTCTGGATAGAACGGCTGAAGCAAGGCAAATCAATGAAGCCAGAGAGAGGCTCAGGCTTGCTGAATTAGAAGCCTTAAGACTGAGGACAGAGAAAGAGGCTCGAGAGAGGGTACCAAATAAGGAAGCTGAAATTCCTTATAGGTATAGACGAGGCAAGAAGCTCACTGATCTGAAAATTCACAGATGGCCAAGGATTGACACGTGGATGCCATGGGAGCGGACTCAGAAATGGGAAACTCTCAAAGCAGAATTCATTAAAAGGTACTTCGTCTGGAAGTACTGGCCTGACATGAGCAAGATAAATGCATTCGATGAATGGCTTCTGGTGAGCAACCCTGAAATTTATGCTAGAGTCCACAAAGCCTTAGCTGAAAAAGTAGATATCCGAGTCCCTGTTCCTAGACATCTGCCTCCTCCACAGAAGGTTGATGGATCATTACATATTGGAGCCATAGAAGGAGAAGTCAGCAATGCTATCAAAGCCTTATATCTCGATGAGTCTGACCTTGCTGATATGCTGAAGATACAGAAGCTCAGGAAAGATACCTTCCAGATGTATGGATTGCCTGTGCCAGAAGAAAAGTCCAGAGATTTCAAGGCAAAGATCCAGCTGTTCAGGAGATAGATAGATTGCTTCTTTGTATCTTATTTTTGTTTCTTAGAATAGCAAGTGATGTAATGTACTGAATTTCTTATCAGATATAAAACATCTTTGTTGTTCGGCCCGATAATACCTTATTGTCATCATGACCTTGTTTATTTAAGCTTAATACTCAGAATCACCTAAGTGATTACTGACTCACACACTCACTGCTGACATCTGTGTCTGTCTGTTTTGCTTAGCTGATAGATCTGCATGTGTTAGAAGTATGGGGGAAATTTACTGTATAAGATGTATAGGGGGAAATTGTTGTTAGATTTCTGTATAGGTTCTGATATTTCTCTCCTGTATTCCCTCAGTAGTTTAGAACTTGATGAACAACTCCACTGATTCTACTTGTAATATTTGTAAGGAGTTTGTCTCTGACAGTTTGTAGTGTTAGGTTTTGGCATCATCAAATAGGGGGAAATTGTTGGGAGATGATTCAGTAGCTTAGTGCTAGTAGATTTGAATGAATCCAAAACCCTACTTTGATTGGTGAACCATTTAGTTGTATTTGTATTGTCTTTGTCTCTAAGAGTTTCAGACTCAGTAGTGCTGGACTCAGCAGGAGTAGCATACCGAGAGGCTTTCAAACTCAGTAGTGTTGGACTCAGCAGGAGTAGCATACCGAAAGGAGTTAGCAGAACTGGACTCAGCAGGAGCAGTTCACTGAACTCGGAGTTGATCTTCAGTAGAGCTGGACTCAGCAGGAGTATACTACTGAACATAGATCAGACTCAGCAACGGCCAGACAGTCTCTTGACTGTCAGTAAACTTAAGTCAAATCAGTAGAGTCGTACGAGGTACAGAGAAGTCAGCTTCAGATCTGCCTTGAAGTCTGTTTGTCTCACCTACTTTCTACATCATCGACCAATGACGAGCAGTTGTCTACTTTCTGATTAAAGTTACAAGTCAACATATTTCCAGAAATGGAGGGAAGAGACTCTGCCAAATTTCTTTGAAAGAGTCATTAGCTACCCAAAAGAGAATGACATATGGATCATCGTCTCCAACGGATCTCCATGTCTCTTCTCTATAAATAGAGGGAAGAATTCAAATTAAAGCTCACGCACGAACCTAGAAATCAAGAACACATACGAGCGATTACGAGCAAATTCAAACCGACTCAAGCTTTCCGCAAGAACTCTAGACAAAACCTTCAAGCGAAAGGCAACATTCTTGCTCAGAGGGAACCAAGCTGAATCAGATTCAAAGCCTCTAGTATCCAAGCGATTGAACACGAACCCAGAGTTTATACCCCATTGTTCGTCGCTCTAGAAGCCACTTTCGTGTTCCCTTCCCTCTAACCTAAGCTCAGCTGAACCTATCCATAGCTTAGATCGAAGGAGTTCATCCTTGAACTGTTCTTTATTGTAAAGAACTCCTTCATAGTTGGAGAGTTTGTCAAACGCTTTAGTTTGATTTCTTGTAAACTGAGACTTGCTCAGTATAATCACTAAGACCAGTGTTTGTCCAGTGCACAAACCGACTTAGACTAAATCAGTATAATAAAATAGCCTCCTGATCTTTTCGGGACAGTAGACGTAGGATTGTTGATATCCGAACCACTTTAAAAATCGTTGTGTTCTCTATTTTATTGTTGCGTTGATTAATGTTCATACTGAAAATATCTTTCAAAATCATTCAACTGTGTTTCAGCAAAGCTTAAAAGACTGCACTAATATATTGAAACAGGTTTACTAAAAACGTTTTCTAACTCAACTGAATTGGGCCTACACATTTCCGCACTCTACTGAACTCTTACTGAACGGTACTGAATTCTGACTTCAGTCAGCTAGCAGGCCTCAGTATAGTCAGTCACTCTGTCATGCGATTCAGAATAACTTATTTGGTCTACTGAACCTGTTCAGCAAGACAATTTCCTGAAAATGACCGTTCACATTTTAAGTTAAGAAAGTTTTCAGGTGTATTCCCCCCCCCACACCTGAACGTTTTTCTCGGGACCAACATTTCACCCTTTCAATAGCAGCTTGGCTATCTCAGTGAATCATCACCGGCGGCACGGGTTTGTTCCAACATGGAATATCTTCCAAAAAATTACGGAGTCACTTGGCTTCCTCACCAACCTTATCTAAGGCGATAACTTCTGATTCCATGGTGGATCGGGCTATACACGTTTGTTTCGTGGACCTCCACGACACAGCTCCACCCCGTATAGTAAATATATTTCCACTTGTCAACTACGAGTCCTGTGTGTAGGATATCCAATTTGCATCACAGTACCCTTCAAATACTGGGGGTATCTGGAGTAGTGTAGCCCAAAGTTTAGAGTGTACTGCAAGTACCTCAAAACCCTAATCAGAGTTCTCCAATGCTCCCTACTTGGATTGCTCATATAACGACTCAACTTATTTACAGGACAAGCTAGATCAGGCCTTGTACAGTTCGTGATGTAGATTAAACAACCTATAATCATAGCATAATCCTCTTAAGCAACAGGATCACCTCTATTCTTACTCAAGTGAACATTAAGTTCTAAAGGAGTCTTAGCCGGAAAACCATCATATGTATTGAACTTCTTAAGCACTTTCTCAATATAATGAGATTGTGATAGAATAATTCCCTCGGGAGTTCTTTGGATTTTTACTCTAAGAATAACATCAGTCACTCTCATGTCCTTCATGTCGAAATTTCTTTTCAACATGCGTGTGGTTTCATTAATCACTTGACAGTTACGTCCCATAATTAACATATATCAACATAAAGACATACAATAACAAAATCGTTATTCGTATCCTTTATGTAAACACATTTGTCACACTCATTTCTCTTGAATCCGTTTGACATCATAACTTCGTCAAACTTCAAATGTCATTGTAAAGGGGCTTGTTTTAATCCATATAGGGACTTAACCAACTTGCATACCTTTCTTTCTTGACCAGGTACCACAATACCTTCAGGTTGTTCCATATAAATTTCCTCTTCTAAATCTCCATTTAGAAAAGCAGTCTTCACATCCATTTGGTGAATTTCAAGATTGTGTAAAGCAGCAATCGAAAGTAGCACGCGGATTGAAGTTATTCTCATGACAGGCGAATAGGTATCGAAAAAGTCGTACCCTTCCCTTTTGCTTAAAACCCTTTACAACTAAACAAGCCTCATATTTATCGATTGACTCATCAACCTTATATTTTCTTTTTAGGATCCATTTATACCCTAAGGTTTACAACCTTCTGGCAGATCTGCTAACACTCACATATGATTTTGCATAATGGAATCAATCTCACTTTGGATAGCTTCTTTCCAAAGTGTCCATCGGGTCTAATAAGAGCCTCATTAACAAACCTCGGTTCCTCATCTAGGAACACTACATAGTCCGTACCAAAGTCCTTAGAAATTCTTGTTCTTGTGCTACGTCTCGGTTCTAGAGCTTCTAGGTCAGAACCAAGTCATTTTCGTGAAATAGGTTTTACCCTTGTAGGCTCATAACTAGTAGCTTCATCTCTAGTTCTAGCATTAGAGCTAGATTTTGTCTTATCCTTACACGGATAAATATTCTCAAAGAAAATAGCATTCTTTAACTTAATAGTTGTTCCCACATTTATATCGGAAACTTCCGACTTATGAATACTAAACCTATAGGCACTACTATTCAAAGCATATCCGATAAAGATACAATCGACGACCTTAGATCCGATTGTAACTTGTTTAGGTAGAGGCACTTCTACCTTAGCCAAACACCCCCACACTTTAAGGTATTTGTAGGAAGGTTTCCTTCCTTTCCACATCTCGTAAGGAGTTATATCCTTACCTTTAAGAGAAATCTTGTTCAGTAAGTAGTTAGCCGTTAAACCAGCTTCCCCCCACATGTTCTGGGGTAAACCCGAACAATTAACAAGGCATTCATCATCTCCTTAAGTGTTCGATTTTTCCTTTCAGCAACGTCGTTAGATTGTAGCGAATAGGGGGCGGTGGTTTGATGAATAATACCACTTGATTTACACAACTCTTCAGACGAGGCTACATATTCTCCCACTCTATCACTTCGAATTTTTAATCCGACAATCTAGTTGATTTTCGGCTTCCGCTTTGAAACTTTTAAAAGCTTCAATTGCCTCTTCTTTACTTCTTATAAGATAAAGACAACAATAACGTGTGCAATCATCTATAAATGTAATGAAGTATTTTTTACCACCTCTTGTTTGCACAAACTTTAAATCACACACATCTGTGTGAATAAAGTCAAGAGGCTTAGTGCTCCTTTCCACCGAATGAAATGGTGGTTTCACCATTTTTGTTTCTACACATACTTCACATCTTTTATTTTCATTAAACTCTTTTACCTTTAGTAAACCGAGATTAGCTAGACGTTTTATTGCATTTAGATTAACATGTCCTAATCTATAATGCCATAAATCGGAGACTCAGTCAAAAAAGAAGAAGCAGAAGCATTATTATTATTTCTTTCATTCTTGGGAACTTGGCGAAGTGCCGCTACATTAAGCTTAAAAAGCCCATCGGTAAGATACACCTTACATAGAAATACACCAAACTTAGATAAGATAAACTTATCAGCTTCAAACACTAGTCTAAAACCACGTTTGACTAGTACAGAACACGATACAAGGTTCTTCCGAATATCCGGAACTTGCAACACTTCACTCAAGGTGAGGTCTTTGCCGGAGGTCATCTTTAGAACTAAAGTTCCAACTCACCACGTCGGAAGATGCTTGGTTCCTCCCTTGACAAGGACAATACTTAGTGAAACATCTTCTATCCCCACACATATGTGCAGTTGCAGCAGTATCGACGAACCAAAGGTCGGGGTTCTCAACAATATTCACCTTTTTTGTGATCACAGCCGCTAGATCCTCTTGAGTGAGGTCTTTTTCCATCATGTTGGCTTGTCTCGCCTTCTTCTTATTGGGCTTTATTGTAGCGATCTTCGTCAAACCTTCTAGTTTGACCTTTACTTTTTGCATGGTCTTTGTCGTTGGGACGCCCTCGCTTGTTAGAGTCACCACATTTCTCCAAAAATTTGACCCTTGGTTCCATTGAGGATTTGGATTTTACGTCTGGAACTCGGACATCAGCCTCGATGCGAAGCTTTACACTCAAGTCTTCAAGCGACATCTCCTTTCGCTTGTGCTTGAGGTAGCTTTTGAAGTCCTTCCAACTTGGAGGGAGCTTCTCGATCATGGTTGTCACGGTAAAGGCATCGGGCAATAGCATCCCTTCAGCATGAACCTCGTGTATAATTAGTTTGAATTGTTGCACTTGGTCCACAATGGGTCGGAAATCCACCAACTTGTAGTCCAGAAATCGGGCTACAATAAACTTCTTTATACCTGCATCGTCAATACAATATTTCTTGTCTAGTGCCTCCCATATTTCTTTAGAGATTTTTAGGTTTGCATATACACTATACAAACTACCTACTAGACCACTAAACAAAAAAAATTACAAAGATAGTCGGAGGTACACCAATTGTCGTAGGCAATGGAGACTTGCATGTTCTCCTCATTTGCACTTGGAGGTGCGGGACCATCTTCCTTAAGGATGTTTCCAAACCCTAGTGTTGTTAAGTAAAACAACTTCTTTTGTTGTCAACGTTTGAAATCGGCTTCACCAAATTGTGGTGGCTTTTCGGCGGCGGGCAATGCTCTTGAAGAGTGCAACGGCGCTGACAAAGTTGGGGTCGAGCCCCCACCCCTCCAAGGTGGTTTAACGTCCTAAATGGGATAAACGGAGTCACCGAAGACGATATGATAGCATGAGTTGCATTACGTAAATTGTTCACAATCCGGTCATTAGTAGCAGATGACATGACGGCCAAGGTGGAGATGGCGGCCATGTTGGATGATGGCAATGTAGCACTTGATGTTGAAGAGGTCATGAATGAAAATGGAGGTGATCCACCAAATCCGGCAGTAGAGATGCCAACGGAAGTCGTCTCGGGAAAAGGGACTCTGGTGGAGGAGATAGCCGCGGAGGAGGAGGCGGTTGCGGCCGAAGAGACGGCGACACCGACGGTGGTGGTGGATGATGTAGCGGATGAAGACGCCATTTCCAAGCTAAGGTAAGTTAATTTTCGATTTTTGTTTCCGGCAACAAGGTCACGTTTTGTTTCTTGCGATTGTTACAAAATATAATATTCGTAATCTGCCGAACACAAAAATTCGTGAAATGGAAATGTAAATTACAACTTGAACAATAAACAAAAATATAACCAAATGCAAAGCAGAGTCGAGAAAAGCTCTCTATCCGCAAGAAACAAACGCCCCGGTAGTGCTCTCGGTTTAGGCGTGGTCTCCCCAAAGATTAAACGGCTTTCGTCTTTGTTATAAGCAGCACCGCAATACAACAAGCTCCGGCGAACTAGGACGAATGACGAGGACAAGAGCTCTTAAACTTAACTTGTGAAGAAGATGAAATGAGAATGTTTGAGTGTGTATGAAATGCTTGCACCTTAGACCTATTTATAGGCTTTCTCCACCATGCAAGAATCAAATCTCATGAAGAACATCATTATTACACAATTAACGTTATGGGAGGTGGCATCAATATCAACGTTTCAATTAGGCGTAGTGGATGAGTAATTGTGAAGTTTGAAACTTTTCAAATTCACAAATTTCCAACTTTATAATAATATTTATTATTACATGGGCTCCAATATCATATGCTATGGTACCAAAACATGGTCCATTCTCACTCCAAAGCCCACTAAGCACACCCACCGAACTAGCCTGATAAACAAGTTTATATACCACCCACTGCATTACGCACTCAACTTCGAGCAACTATTTCTCACTCACCAAAAATCGGAATTTAGAAACGAAATATACTACGGTCATATACTCGAAACGTAGTTCATCACTGTATATTTTACTTCGTCAAACTAATGACATAAATGGCTCGAAATTACGGTCAAAATGAGCTAACTTGCAACTCAAATTCTACTTTTAAATGTAGATTTTTCAACTGACCTAAAATATTAGGTGGCACTAAAACTCGTCTTCATTAGAAAGGGAAAGAAAAAAAACATCTTGTTACTGTCGTTTTTCAATTGTTTTTGTGTAAACCATGGGAATATAAGACGTCTATATGACTAGGTATAGGGCCTATTGGCATGCCATATTGGAGTCCTCTTGGAGATATTTTAAGGAAAAGAATATATTAAAAAGTCAAATGACGTTATAAAAATACATTTACAAAACATTTTTAAGAGGACTGGATCAGCAGATTATTTCAGCGGAAAAATTTATTCTATAGATCTTTCTCTTTTGAATTTTTTGAAATTTCTAGGCTTGAATTTTTGAATGGCGTACAATAAATTAGTGCTTAGTTAAGATACGAATGCTGGAAGAATTTAATTTTATTATATATATCAAAAGAGAAGCATTATTATGCCATCTTCATCTCGTTAACACGCTTTTCACTAAAAACACTTTTTTACACTCATTCTGTCCCATTAGTATCTGAAATGGATGTTCCGATAGTGTCGTCGAAAAACAAATAATTTTTTATTAAAAAATAATTATTCAAAACTCAACACAATTTAAAAGAAACGGGTTGATTATAATGAGATGGGGTACAACGCAAAAATACAGAAAAGAGAAGAAAATATATAAATGAACAATATCCCATTTGTGAAAATTGTGGGTTTGTCTTGTCAGAGCTCAAGACAGAAGACCTGCAAACCATAAGAAAGAAAGATCAATGCTGTTACAATTAAAGAAGCCTTTGGGGGAGAGCGAATAGTGGAGGTAAGTTCTCATCTACTTACTTGGATTTTCCGGAAGACTTTGATGTTTGTGTGGAATGTTCTGTTAGTCGTGGAATTTTGATCACTTCATACTATTTTTAATGAATTTGAATGACACGGGTTGAAATGCAATCTTACAAAAAGTCTTCAGTGCACAGTTTGTTGAGCTCCTTTTTTGTTCTTTTTGCTTTTTGTTTGAAGGAATGATACTATTCTTGTTAGTAAAGTTCAATCTTTACAACTAAATTTGGACTTTTATTTATTTATTTATTTTAATCTTTTAGTTGCTTATTCTCCAATACAACCGCCCTGCTTCCTTCCCTCAAACACAGTTCTGAAGTTGAAATATTCCTGTTTCTTGAGTTTGTAGGATGATTTGTTTTGTGGGCTTATCTTAATTCAACTGGTTAGTTTATCTTTTGTTTCTGGTTTCTGTGCACCCTTTTTTGGAGGAGGTCTTTGCTTCAGTTGGGATGATTTATAGAGCATATTATTTTCTGATATCAGTTATCTTGGTATTCCATCTTTATTTCAAGATTGATTGAGAATTCAGTGATCAACTTGTGCTTAGTAAACAATTGTATGCAATCGTAGGGTTATGATTGTTATGCTTGAGCTTTGAATTTTTTTCTGTTTGAAAAGATGGTGTGAATTATGTGATTGATTAAAGCAGGGAGGAAAAAGGTGGTTTCTCCATAGTGAAGAATTTTGAGATCTCACACCTCAGAATAAATAACTTGTATGCTGTTTATCTTATTATCCGTGTTTTCCTTCAGAGTTTAATAGAGACAGTGTTAAAAGACCCTTTTGTGAAACTTGGGTTTCAGAAAATATGCAGTTATATTATACTTCTATCAAATCTTCTTTAGGTAGATGAAGTGGTCTAATGATGCACTTGTGAGAAACCTTCTTTACTAGAGCGAGATTCCGTATACTAGATATCAGTTGTGTTCTTATTCATTAAGATAATCGTGGAATAAGAAAGTAAGATTTCTAGTAACATGAAAAGTTAGGTCCTTCTCAAGTTTCACATAGCTGAATAGCCATAGTTCAACATTGTTTATGAAGAAAAACAGAAATCATGTATTTTACTTGGATTTTGTTGAACCGGAGCTTGGGTTTGTTCTTGAGGTCAAGAACAAAATGGAAGAAGCACCCATCTATATGTTTAGATATACAATGCTTTGTTCTGTTATTGTGCTTACCAATCCCTTTTTTCTCTTACAACTTACCTTCTTTTTTCTGTTTCTTTTTAGTGAACAGAATAAATCAAGTTGTATAGAGGAAGATCTAGCAACTGAGAAGCCTTTTAGTTACAAGGACTCTTTCGTCACTACGATTTTGAAGTCAACAATGTCTTTAGTCGGATCTGCTGCAGTTTTTGGAAACCATGAGCCTTACTCGGTGAAGGATGGTAAAGGCTCCAATGCTACATGTACCAGTGAATCATTAAGTTGTGACAGTTCTGGGAAAAAGTATCTCCTTGAGTCTCCAACAGAAGACTTGATGAACACGTCTGGCTTTGATCTCTCTGGAATCCTGTCTGACCAGCCACCATCCTCTTCTTACCAGTATATGGCCAATAAAAGTTCATTCAGCTCCTCTCTGATGACCACAAGACAGAATTTTCATGAATTTGCTTGTGAATTGGACAGCCAAAGCGGAGACATAGTTGACTATGACAATGATGAGATGAAATTAAAGATTCAAGAACTTGAGGAGGCACTTCTTGATGATAATCAGAGTATGGAAATTGAGGAATCTTCATCTTCGAATTCCGTTCTTACTAGTATACGTGCATCTAAGGAGTTGTCATTTACGATGACTCTAGATCCGAAGTGTTTGCTTTTTGAATGTGCGGCTGCCATCCAAAATGGTTACTCCAAGGAAGCATGAGATGATAGATATTCTCCGGTAGAGGGTCTCAATCCAAGGAGAGCCTTCTGAAAGGATTGCAGCATATATGGTGGAAGCACTGGTTGCTCGAATAGCTACATCCGGAAGAGGCCTCTA
Organism: Lavandula angustifolia; assembly: GCA_028984105.1. Classification (NCBI taxonomy): domain Eukaryota; kingdom Viridiplantae; phylum Streptophyta; class Magnoliopsida; order Lamiales; family Lamiaceae; genus Lavandula; species Lavandula angustifolia. The sequence continues at coordinate 28,005,821 of CM054805.1, read as the reverse complement.
TAGAGCTTTGAAATGCAAAAATCCACCCTCTTCTGATCGCCTCTCTGCAATGCAAGTCCTCTTTAGATTTGGGTTCGTGGCTGCTAATGGGGCGATGTTGGAGGCGTTTAGAGATGAAAATCGAGTTCATATCATAGACTTCGACATCAACCAAGGAAGTCAGTACTACACGCTGCTGCAAACGCTGGCCCGAACTCCCGGCCAGCAACCTCATGTAGTACTAACCGGTGTAGATGACCCAGAATCCGTTCAACGTGGTGAAGGAGGGTTGAAAATAATCGGAAGAGACTCGAGCAACTTGCTAAAGACTTGAACCTTTCATTCGAGTTCCACGCTGCGGCTGCTGAAACTGCTTTGGTTTCGCCATCAATGCTCCACTGCCAGCCAGGAAAAGCTCTGGTAGTTAACTTTGCCTTTCAGCTCCACCACTTGCCTGATGAGAGTGTATCCACTATGAACCTCCGAGACCAGCTTCTCCGGATGGTCAAGAGCTTAAAAACGAAGCTTGCTACTCTTGTCGAGCAAGATGTGAACACCAACACCAGCCCTTTCTTAGTAAGATTTGCTGCGGCATATAATTACTACTCTGCTGTGTTTGCCTCTCTAGATGCAACTCTTGGGAGGGATAGCCAGGACCGGGTAAACGTGTAGAAGCACTGTCTTGCTCGTGATATTATTAATGTTGTTGCCTGTGAAGGAGAGGAAAGAATAGAGCAGTATGAAGTTGCTGGTAAATGGAGAGCAAGGATGAGCATGGCTGGGTTTAAGCCACGCCCGATTAGTGGGAACGTGTACGATGAAATCCAGAAGCTGATCGGACAGTACTCAGACCGATACAAGGTCCGGGAAGAGACGGGTGCGCTCCATTTTGGGTGGGAGGACAAGATGTTGATACTCAGTTCAGCATGGAGGTAATTGTCTTCATCTTAGAGCTCAAGAGCTGCACCAAATGCAGCAGCTTGATTCAATTAATGCAACAGTGTCTTTTTTACTTTTTGTCTTTATAGCATCTGTGCCACTGTTTGTTTGCAAAAACCACATTTCCACTTGTGTATATATTGAAATGGGCAGTAAGACCAATTTTTTGAAGTGTGTAGCTTTCCATGTGTTCCTCAAATCTCTCTATATCAGCTTTTCAAGAATCTGTACAAATATATTGATAGACTTGTAATAAAGAAATCGCAGATATTTTGTAAACCTTTTGTCTGGGTTCCATAACATAACCAACTGAATCAGAGATTAGCCTAATTATACAACAAAAAAATCCAAGTAAATAATGGAGAGAGGAATTGTTAGTGTTTGATGCCAAGAAAGCACAAGCCTACTTCAGCTTGAGCCTGCAAGTCTTCCAGCACTTTCACCATCTCTTCGCGGCAATGCACAGTTTCTTTTTGCTCAGCAAGGATTTTCCGGATTCTTGAGAAGGAAAGACACAAGTTAGTTAATAACTTGACAAGCTATTAAATTTGGAGAAAAAGAAAATTGCAGTTGTGATGGCACCATGAGAGCTTACTTTTGTACAAGTGCAGTGTCTCCATGGCTCGTACAGATAACGAGCATGGCGTTGTCTGGTAGAGAGAAATATAGACTCTTTACTCTGCTGTCAATTCGACTGAGAATGTCCTTCAGCTCGTTGTTTGCAGATTTTCTTGTACCTGAAGGCTTACTACAAGTGAGTAACGAGATCATCTCTGCTATCTTTGTATTGAGGCTGTTATCGTCATCTGCTTGTTTCTTGAAATAAGAATACAATTCTGAAAATTGTGTCCAGACGAAATGCACCCTACTGCTTTTTACCTGAGCATTACCAGAAATGTGAGAGAAAAGAATGAAGTTCCACAAACAGTCATAGAAAAACGAAGGTAATAATACCTCTTTTCTGGCTTTCAAAAGTGCTTCATTATCAGAGGTTATAGGAATTGCATTTGATGATTCAGAGGCATATCGCTTCACTATAGAGATATTATCAATTAAAGATGATGTTTTGCCAGAATCACTTAATACTGTCAGGAGTTTTTTCCGTATAAGTGCTGGGGGCAATCCGAAACCAGGACCTGTTACGAAAGAGGCAGGCAAAGATTAAGAGGTAGAACTCAGCATGAGAAGTAAAACTATAAAAACATGCAAATATTAACAAGATTGAACCGGAAAATAGCATCAATGGTATCTATCCTACAGCATACTTAAGAAATCCCAACACTATTAGATATCAAGGCAGTTTATAAAGCCTGATCAAAAGGACTAATCACATTAACCGCAAAAAGGATGCAAACAAATAGGAAATACAAAGCGAAACCACCCAGCCCCCAAAAGAAAGATGAATAAATGAAGCTAAGGTGACTAAAATCAAAATGTCCTAATTAGGTAAAATAGTATTTAGCCTCATCTATCATAAGGTCCTCAACAATAGAAAAGTGCTTCTTACCTTAACAAGATAAAATGAGCCTAACTGGTTGACATGCATGTCATGGCAGATCAGTGCAGTAACAATGTGGTCAGATGTCTATCGATGAAATTACAAAAGGACCAGATAAATTTCCTAACAACTCATTATTAGTTTAGTTGACAGGCAATGAACTTTGAAATCCAATCAATTTCTAAGCAGGAAACTGAATAGGCATTAACATCATTTAACATATAACTAATTACAAACCATGTTTAAATTTTAGCAACGTAAGCTCCATTGTAGCTCGAGCATCTTCAACACTATCATGTCCATTTCCTGAACCCTGTATCTCTCTGGAAAGAAACTTCCTTGTTAAAACACGCAAAGCTGTTTTATAAGACCGGCCACGCGGGTGTCTATACAAGATTGCTGTATCGATCACCAAGTCATGGTTGACATTCAAAGCTAACAAATCATTTTCTAGTGAATGTCCAACAAGGATGGTCTCCTTGTTCACAAGTCGAAGAAAATCTTCCTGAAGAAAGAAACAAAATCCGAAACAAATAAAATAAAATATAGACAACATAATAAATCCAGGAAGTTGAAAAGCGATCATCCCATATAACAGTGGCGAGGGCGCTTAGACATAGTATCAGATAGCCAAGCAGAAAACAAAAGATGCTGGGTTTTGCTGCCACCCCATTTATCAAAAGAAAGTACATGTTCAAGGATCAACTCAAACTACAGAGTGATTAGCTTGTACATGAAACAGCATTCTGAAGTCAGTCGAATATTTAAAAACTCTCTATAGCTCAAGTATTTAAATGACGAAAACACAAAATGCCTTACCTGAACATCCTTAAGGGTTGTAGTTACACCATCCAGCATTTCATGTGTTATCCCACTATATCTGCATATAATACCTAAAAATTTTAATATGCTTGGTCTAAACCTTGTAAAAGCTATAATTCTAAATCCATAATAAACAGTTGGATAAGCAATATTCTAAAAGAGATTCTTCAGGGATTCATGTATGACACACTCAAAGAATGAGCTTCCCTTCTTTTAACCAAATATTTTGGGACTGACCATTAACTTCACATTATCTCTAGCAACTTTCAAACCATTATAAATAGACTCAAGCAATCTCCTTAAAACAACTTTACCCCCAGAACCTACAGTTTAAACATTCTTATTAGAAGTTTCAGTCTAGTGGTTCACTATTTGTAATTGGGAACTGAAATTATTAACTTCCATTGAGAATAAAGGCCATGTTTGGGAAAACAACTTAAATAAGTGTTTATAACATATGTGCTCATGACATAAGTGCTTATAACATAAACACTTAAATTGAATAAGCTGTTGTATTTTGATACATTTATATATAAGCACTTAACTAGAGAAAAAATAAAATATAGTTTAAAAAATTGTTTTCAGGGGGATTTGATATGAGGATCTATTTTCCATAAGCTTTTTTGGCTTATTTCCATAAGCTGGTAGGGACCAGCTTATGAAACCTCTCCCAAATGCGTGCATGAGTACTTAGTTTTTAGATAAGCTGAGATAAGCTGCTGACAAGCTCTTCCAAACAGGGCCAAAATACAAAATCATGCGTGCATGAGTGCTTAGTTTTTAGAATAAGCTGAGGTAAGTTGTTGATAAGCTCTTCCAAATGGGGCCAAAATACAAAATCATGTAATGCATCAAAAACATTCTTCGGGCTCAACGCAAGCTGGATCTACGATTCGAAATAGGTTATCAGGTTTCCGCCATTTTCTGATTCAGAGTCATATTTTATGAAATATAACATAGTTCAGACCACATTAGGTAGCACAGCTAGAAGAACAGTCACAGTAGAGTGCAAGAGACCATGTACCTTGTGTTGTAATCAGTAATAGCATTTGTCGGCTTAACAACTTTATCCACCAATACCTGCATGTTTGATAAAATTAGCATCCAAGTATATACCCTGCAGAAAACCATAAGCTAGACCTTACAACCAACTAAAGAAACAGAAAATGCATATACATTTTTCATGCATTAAAATGATCCTACCTGCCCAGTAGTATCAACCAGCGTAACTCTGGTAAGCTCAAAACCTTTCCTTGTAATGCACTGACAAAACAAATTAGTGAACACATAGATTTTTGGATACAATTATAGATAACACTAATGACTTCAACAGATACACTCAAAATCAATAAATCATCACATGATATATTGGTAAAGAAATAAAATTCATTATTCTGATCCATGTAATTTTCGGATAGTATGAAAGGAACTAGGGAAGATAAAGATAATGAAATCGAGTTCATGTTGTCTTTAGTGCCTAGTAGCAGCTCCATTTCTAGGTATTGTAGATTTTATCTATTTAAGCTCTCTGATCTACATTAAATAAGATTTAACATTTGCAAACTCACCATTTCGCAATCAAGTGCTAAAATCCCATGCAATGGAGTTCCAGAAGGAGCAGGAAGTGTGGAAAGAAATTCTGCAAGAACCACAGATTTTAAGAAACTATGTAAGACAGTGATTCCCAAAGAAAGCAAGATAGTCATCAAGAAGAGAAAAATGCAAGAAATTCCTTAAAAGTGGATATATCATCACCTGGATTTTTAAAACAGTAGCCATTATCTTCCAATTGCTTGGCAGTAAGTGTGTAGTAAGTTATTGGAAATGGCAAGTTTTCCTTTATGTCAGTGGAAGATGCAATTCTCGAAGAGTCACGATCTTCTGCTAAAAGCATGATTCAGACAAAGCTGTAATTAACTACGAAATTAGCCATAATAAAGCCAACAGGGTAGCTCATACTATTTTGATAATGCTAAAAGCCTAAACCAGTAGCAGGCATCTTCTTTTCTCATTCATTGTTTTATTAACTACTTATCGTACATGATAGTTAACTCTCCTTATCTATATCAGGATGTCCATGACCCCATGCTTCTAATCTAAAAATGTTAATTGTGACCAACCAGTCTCCACTAATACCATACGGCTAATATTTCAATATGTTGTTCTTAAACGGTCATCCTCGAAAGAGTTTGAATGAAGTGCATCCTTAGATGCACCACCAGTACATATTTTTACACAAACCCTCAAAACGTTCAGAATGCACTTCTGGGATATTGAGTATCTAAAAGATAACAAACCTTGACTAGATGTCCGTGCAGCTTTTTTTTTAATGTTTTCAACTTCATCCCTTTTTCTTTTGACTTTGCATGTAAGTAGAGCATCTATAGTCTGCATTCCATCTGATGCACAGCTAGCACAAAGCAACAAGGATATATTAGCTATAATACTAAAGGAAAGTCATGGACTCGAGAATCCTGATTCAGCATGTGGATAATTACCTGAGCGCTAAAACTGCTCTAGGAATTCCACAACATTCCTTAAAACTTTTTAGTAGTTTGGATTGTGATAAGTACAGTGCTGCATCAAGACCCGGAACATAAAGCATGACCACTTTGGGAATTAAGGGTTTGTTCTGCAATAACAAGCATAAGAAATTGTGAATTAACAAAAAAGTGATATCTTGACTGAAGTTTCTATCAAATAAAGGCTGTTAACAGGTGGACGTTACGATTGAACTGGGAAGCAATTGATAAGATCTTTACTTTAATAAAAACCCACGATGGCATGAAGCCCTCAGCGAGCACCCAAGTGGCTAATCCTTGCACATCCTGCAACAATAAAGGATAAATATAATAATGCAACTTTAAGTGTGAATAGGAAGGAATAAAAAATGAAGTAGGGTTTAGGCCATACCTGGAAGTTCAATGCTGAACTAGATTCTGGCTGCTTGAAAACAACATCTGCTCTCGCCTGCATAGTTAAAAGGGCAAATATGAGCTCAATACCCCCCCACAGGATCAGATGCACAAATCAAAGCAACTTTCTACAAACAATAGAGCATTAAAAAGATCAAATGCACAGAAACACGCTCAACAAATAAAAATAAGTTATTGCAGGAATGTAAAAACATCTTCAAGGAAATCGTAAAGGGGCCAGCTTCAATAAACCTACCATTCGCTCAAAAACATATGGCAATTTTTTTCCTAAAAAAGCCTCTATTTCTGCGCTGCAGAGGAAATTCAACACAACTTCCCCCCAAAAAATTATAGCCCCCATGATATCTAATAACTATGCTAAAGCGCATACATACATATAGAACACCCAAAAAAGGGGAACTTGAAACAATATCAACTACGTTCCAAATTACAGAAATCTTGAACGATTTGCATAAAGCTAAAAGAACTAGAAAATCAAGAATAGGAAGACCTCTGGGCCATAGATATCAAAGAAGGATTTTGCATTGCTGCTGGCTTCACCATTTCTTTCGCTTTGCGTTTGGGATTCCTCGTCTGTTGAACTCATTTTGCCACAGAACGATGAAGAGAAAATTGCAATTCCTTTTACGGTTTGATTAAATACTGGCTAAGCCCTATTAGCTCCATTCGCTCATTATGATATATTTTAATTTAAAATTAAAATTGGACACGAACCTTTTTATTTATGCCATTACTTAAATTACCATATTACCCTTCCATAATTTCTTTTTTTTTTTTAATTCCTGTTGAGAGCATATATGTTGTCCTAAAAAGTTAAATATCTTAATATGTCTCCGTTAAAACCATGTCCCAAAAAAGTCAATGTATTTTTTGTGTGGAGATATACCGAATTTCCGGTATATCGTTTATATGATAGTGAAAATTTATTAGAAATATTAAATTTTTGTACATCGTAATTTTGGGTAGGGTGCCAATTCGGTTAAACCCAATAGAAAATTCGGTCCTCTCTTTTGAACCATCAATTATCAAATTGAAATATTTTGATTTGGTTCAATTTTTAACCAAAAAAATCTGATTCGGTTCGATATTAATCGAAATTCCAAGAAAATAAAATAAAAAACTAAAATAAATTTAAAATAAGACTTATTGTATTTTTTAAAAATATATATGTAATAGAGAAACATTAGTATGTCTTATAAAATTAATATTTTAATGTAAAAAATTTTAAATATGTTTGGTTCAGTTAACCAATTAGTTAAACCGAAAATAATCAAAAATTGAAAAGTATAAATATAAAAATCAAACCGAATTTTTTTGGTTCGGTTCGGTTAGTTAACTGGACCGATTGATACATACCGTACCCAATTTTGGGTACGGTATAATGTCATTCAAAGTCTAAATGCGTCAAATTTTAAATCTCGCAGTATACCATAGTACTTAATGCATACTCTCATACCGAATACATACCATCATCATTGAATATTTGGTATAGCGTGATATATAGAGGTGACCACATTAACCGTAATTGCCAAACCGATTTTGATTCGGAACTGACGTTAATCGTATCTCACAGAGTTGGTTTTGGATTTCGATTTTTCAAATTTAGGTAAACAGTCAAATTAGTCCTCCACTTCCGTGATTCAAGCTTTTTTATTTTTTAATTATTTTTATTTATTAAATATAAAATAAACAATCAAATTGGTTTTCCACTTTTTCCATAAAATTCATATTAGTCCTCCACCTTATAAAATAGTCATATAAACCTAATAACCCCTAATTATGCAACCATATATATATCCCGTTGGTCGCCTCCCTTTTCTCTCTCTGCTATATGGCATTAACACTGTTATTTCAATGTTCAACATTGAAACATAATTGTTTTACCTCATCCTTGAAGAAAAGGATCTTAAAACAATCAATTCAATATTATTCAATTGTTCGTCTGCTCAAAGATTTAGGGTGTAGGGCACAATCATCAACTAAAATGTAAGATTTCGATTTCGATGTAGTGCAGTGGGGGGACATATACATATTCTTTTATTAGGAATTGCAAGAGATTTGGTGACGTAGCCATATAGAGAGATATTAAGATTAAGATTTTTTATCAAATCCAATAGAATACAAGTATACATATATGGAGAGAATAGAAGTATACATATATCTAGAGAGATTAAGATTGGAATTATGAACCAATCCAGTTTATGTGACATTCTAGCATTCTGGCTTTTCATTTACTTTCAATTGGGACATGTACATATTTTTTATTTGGGGAGCTTGTCTCCATCTTTTTGTCTTTTTTTTACTCCAAGTTTTTTTTTTTCCAATTTGGAGAGTTTTTATTGGTTTGAACTTTATTAGTTTATGTGCTTGTAAAATTGGATTTGATATTCATGTTTATTTTGATGGTTTATTTTTATGTGTTCAGCTCCGATTCCAGTGCATGTTTTGTAACTTTAAAGATATTGTTCGAAGAATTTGAACTATAAAAAGAAGCATAGATTAGAATCAAAATCAAAGGAAACTTATTGTATAAAAATGGAGTTAACATGGTTTTATCTTTTAATAACAATTAATATTATAATCATTATATAAAGTTATAGACTTTGATGACTAACGATGTCTGCTAGAGGCTTAATATTCTACTTTTTGTGTTTGTTTATTATTTTTAGTTAGATGGAAATTGAAGATCCACAATGGGACCAGATTATATAAGAAGTAGAAACACAAATGGCAAAGAAGTTGTAACTGAAGATAAAGTTGTCCAAAATGACAATGAGGCTCAATCAGAGATAAGAGCTTGATGATGAGGATGACCATGAGTAGGGATATATAACTAATGAGATGGGAGAATTGTGCTACGGCTATGATGAAGAGCCTGATAGATATATGAGGCCGCCCGCAGTTCAACTCAACATCGCATTATTGAAGTGTAGTCTTAAGTTGTATATGATATTCCCTACTCTGAAGGTGTTCAAGGATGCCATAAAAGACTACACAATTGCAGCAGGTAGACCGCTCAAAGTCTTGAAGAATGAATCAAATAGATGCAACATGAAGTGTGTTAATGAGCAATGCAATTGGTCAACCTTCTGCTTTTGGTCTGAATTGCATGTGTAACGTCCTAATTTTCATAAACTTTCTAAGGGGACGTTACCACGTGCATAAACTTTGTCACTAGATCTAATATTTAAAATAACTTTAATAAATCCTTTCATAAAAGGAGAGTTCAGTGCAAAATTTCATAAATAGCGGAAGTCTTAAAAATAAAAGCACATGCGACGACTAGTTTTCGGAAAATGCAATGGAATGAAAGTACTTAGTTCATGATAAAACTAAATTAATAATATAAAAAATTTCATAATTCCTTTTTTGTGTGACCATCACCATCAGCCACCTCAAGCATCTGTCGGACCATGATCTGAAAAGGTGAAAATATAAGGGGGTGAGTACGACTACTCAGTGGGATCAAACATTATTCAAATTATAAACTATAAAGAATTTAACATGAGAGATTAGACATGCTAGCCCGGAGGCTTAACCCGAAGGTTTTACTGCGTGAATGCCCGAGGGCTAATCCAAAGGTTTTACTGCGTGAATTGTCCGAGGGCTAACCCGAAGGTTTTACTGCGTGAATTGCCCAAAGGCTAACCCGAAGGTTTTACTGTGTGAACGCCCGAAGGCTCTGCCTATACTGAATAACGCATGAGAAAAACTGTATAGTGTATAATAAAGATAAAAGAAAAACCCCACCTTAACCTTTTGAGTGAATGGAAAATAATGGATATCAATGTTTAAGTCCTGTGCTCCGATCCTATACATGGAAATTTATCTTAATGACTCTACATGGAATGTCATGCATGCACCAACAATTTCAATAATTCATATATACAAATATATCATAATAATCAAACAAATGTATATTATACATAATCTACTTATTAACATGCAATTTTAATGGTTTCATATAGTAATAAACTTAAGTATATTAAACATAATCTTACTTCTATTGACAATTCAATATTGCATTGAATAATTCGACAACTCATGAAATAAACGAATAAAATCATAAAAATATTGTCCAAAAAATTATAGATCTCTAACCTTGAACAACATATTACCTACTCCATCACAATAAAACTTATCATGATCAAGAATTCGTTTAGTAGTAACATGAAAACTTTTGTTTTTCAATATATATGTACATTGACAAAAGATTTGGCATATGAAGGAAATAAATTAACAAATCAATAGTAAACGTAACCTAAAAATTCTATATATTTAATATGAATGACCTAACATATATTATATCCCATTAAAATTCAGCATAGTCGAAAACATAAAAAACAATTTTCCTATCAAGCTTAGGAACATGGTGTCAAAAACTGGCAGAATACGAACAACAATTTTTCATAAATACTTATCGTGCTTGTAAAGTTCTAAAAAAATAATATAATATACTAGACATACGAGGAAGTCGATCCTAAATTTTCACGACGAGATGACAACGGGAAGATGTGCAAATAATTCTTGAAACAGTTCGCAGATAAGCTGACAGATTTTCAAAAAATTTATGTAAAACTATATTATCGACGACTAAGGGTGTATTTATAGGCTTAGAATAAATTATCTAAATATCCCTAATCATAAAAAAGTATCAAATATATTTTATCCATAATTATTTTCGTACTTATATCTTTTAGATAGATTTTATTCTATCACGAGATTTAATCATAGTTGAATTAGGATATTGACACAATTAAAATTGATCCTAAATGTGAATATCACACATAAAATATCTATTTTAATCATAAAGCATAATATAATCCTAATAACTTAATACAATAATAAATATTATATCCTTTCATGAATCCTAGTAGGGTTAGGAAATTCAAAATAAATAAATATTATTTTTTCCTCATAATTCTATCATTATTTCTATCTTAAAAATAAACAATATAATCATAATATAATATAAATAAACACATTCAAAGTTCAAAATAAATTTACATAATAAAAATGATTTAATGACAAATAAGATAGATGCTTTAATTTTTATTTAAATTTCTAAGGCTCGACTTACAGAACTAAAACACGTGATAACATGCATGAATAGATATGCCGTGCATTTTATATTGAAAATTTTTGGGTGTTACATTCTCCCCTACTTATTAAATTTTCATCCTCGAAAATTAATTACCTTTGTCTATGAAGTTCGGATATCTTAGCTCCATATCCTTCTCTACTTCCCATGTCGCCTCGCTAGCATCATGTCTATTCTAGAGAACTTTAATTAATGGCACTTCTTTGTTCCTAAGTCGAATCACTTTTCGATCTAAGATGGCATTTGGCATCTCTTCATATGATAAATCCTCATTCAGCTCCAATCCTTCATAATTGACTACGTTGTTTGGATCATGGACATACTTCCTCAAGTTCGCGACATGAAAAACATTATAAATGGAAGTCAAGCCCAGCGGTAGTGCTAACTCGTAGGACACTTCACTGGTTCTTTTGAGTATCTCAAATGGTCCAATATATCGAGGCCTAGTTTTCCTTTCTTTCCAATCCGCACTACTCCTTTCATTGGTGACAATTTCAGGAACAGTTTGTCACCCTTCTCGAGTTGTATATCATTTCTCTTCAAATCAGCATAGGACTTCTGTCTATCTTGAACTATCCTGATTCTCTCTCGAATCTTTTCAATCACTCCCACAGCTCTTTCGATGATTTCGGGTCCTAATATTCTTTTCTCGCCAACCTCATCCCAATGCAGTGGTGATCTACACTTTCTTCCATACAATGCTTTAAAGGGTGCCATCCCTATGCTTGCTTGATAGTTGTTATTATATGCAAATTCCACTAAAGGGAAATGTTTCCCCCAATTGGTTCCAAAATCAATGACACATGCTCACAACATATCTTCAAAAGTCAGCGGTACTGAACTTCAACTTAGTACCCATAGTCGCTTGTAAACTGTTCCAAAATTTTGATGTGAACATCGGGTCGCGATCACATACAATACCAGTAGGCACTCCATGTAGTCTTACAATCTCATCTATATAGATTTGTGATAATCGATCCATGTTGTCAGTCATCTTCATTGGAAGAAAATGAGTCAATTTCGTGAGCCTATCCACGATTACCCAAATTGAGTGATTTCCTTTTCGAATTTTAGGTAAAGCTACCACGAAGTCCATAGATATCTCCTCCCACTTCCATTGAGGTATATCAAGCAGCTTTAATAGGCCGGATGGTCGTTGGTGTTCAGCCTTTACTTGTTCGCAAATCATACAACTCTGTATGAATTCTGCAATAGTTCTCTTCATATTCCTCCACCAGAAGTGTCTCTTCAAATCATGATACATTTTTGTCCCTCCAGGATGGGCAGTGTATGGAGTGTTGTGTGCTTCTTCTAAAATCTCCCTTATCATTTCACTCCCTTTTGGTACACAGATCCTTCTCTCGAACATCAACGTCCCGTCTGCTGCGATCTCAAACTTTTTATTCTGACCTTCCAAAACTTGATCTCTCATCTTGCACAAAAATCTATCACTCTTTTGTGCTTCCCGAATTTGGTCCCTTAGTAAATGTTGGATCTTCATAGTTGCTAACTTGGTAGTAGTGTCTTCTATCGACGGTACTACTTCCATTTTCATTTTTGCAAACTCTTCAATCATTTGGGAAGTATATATGGTGGTCAAGCTCCCTTTCCTGCTTAAAGCATCAGCTACAACGTTTGCTTTTCCTAGATGATAATGGATTGTGCAGTCGTAATATTTTTCTAGTTCCAGCCACCTTCTTTGTCTCATGTTCAATTCCTTCTGTGTGAGAAGATACTTGAGACTCTTGTGATCAGAATATATCTCGCACTTGTCTCCATATAGTTAATGTCTCCAAATCTTCAAGGCATGGACTACAACTGTCAATTCCAGATCATCCGTAGGGTAATTCAGTTCATGCGTCTTCAGTTGCCTCGAAGCATAAGTGTTGGTCCGGAGACGATAGTCAGGTGTAGGGGGGGGGGTGAATACACCTGATCACAGTTTCTTCTTCTCAAACCGAAGGACAGCTGAGCTGTTTAGTGCAATTAATGATCAGTGCCAAATAGTAACCTTCGATCACTTGGTCAGAGTGGGTCAGCTACTAAGTTCTTCTACTGACTTTTGTCAGTCGTTGAAACTCAGTCGGAGACGTTGTGCGGATAAGTGTGGGGCCCGGAGATTCGTCTCAGTTTTGAAAAACGCTTTTCACAAATCAAGTTCTTTTGGCTGTGCGCTTTAGAAACATGTTTTATGCAAACATATGATTTCGAACAGTTATCATATGCAATAAAAAAGTAAAGAACACAAGCGATTTAACGTGGTTCGGATACGCAAGATCCTACGTCCACGGTTCTGACAATGGCAGGATAACTTGTTGATTAAACTGAGCAAGCCTCAACAGGTATCTGTGCACTGGACAGATCCTTCTAAGTTATAGTCCTTAGCGACTTTACAATTCAAACCGAAGTTCGAAAGGGAAGGAATAATCTCCAACTAAGAAGGAGTTCTTACAATAAGAACAATTCACAGAAAGTGAACTCCTTCTAATCTAAGCTATAAATATGGCAATGAGCTTAGTCTAGAGAAGAGAGGGATCTAAGTACTCTAGAGTGAAGAACTAAGAATATTCTAAGAAAGCAAGTTCTTCTCTGGATAATCTTTGAGTATGCTAGAGTGTTCAAAGCTTGAGCGTTTTTCCCTTTTTATTCCGTTGCTTGGAGCTTCGAATTTCTTCTCTATTTATAGTTGTGAGCTATGGCATATGTCCGTTGGAGACGACGATGCCACGTGTCACAAGCTTCCAAAGAAAACGGCCATAAATTTGAATTTGTTGAAGCAGGGTAGTTAATTACTGTACATGAGAGCAACTTTACTGTAGAGAGCAGATATGGTGCTGTCGGTTTCTCATTGGTCGAGGTTTGTGGTTGGTGAGAATATGTCAGAGTCAAAGTTGACTATTCAAACAACCTCGTAAGATCTTCTGCTGAACTTCGAAAAGACTTGTGCAACTAGGTCGTTTTCTGTCGGACACAGTAGACTAGATAAGTCTCTGTCTTCTTCGACTGAGTTGGCTGACAAGGAATACATCTACTGAGTAGGTCAACTGGCGACTGCGAAGGTACTGAGCTTTGCATGTGTTCTTCTGCTGATGGCTTATCAGCTGATGGGCTGTCTCCTACTGAGGTGAAGATCAACTGCTGGCTAAAGAACGCAAGCTCTTACAAGGATGACGTGGAGTTCTGGAAAGTAACTTCGTTAGAATATTAGTCCAACAGTTTACCCCGTACAGGACTTAGACAAAAGATAATCAAACAAAACAAGTCTAACCTATACATCATTTAATCCTATAGACACACAGCATGACTGATATCAGTTGGGTTTTGGGATCTTCAATTCCATAGTACTACTATGATTTCCCCCAATATTCTTTTAACCACTAGACAGCTGAGTATCATCTACTGACTCATAACCCAACAATTTCCCCCTAATTGATGATGCCAAAACCTCTATTTCTAACCATCTAGCCTCTATTCTAAAATAAGGAACGGAGAGTTAATCTACTGACAACAATTTCCCCCTGATTCATCAGAAGACAATCAAGATGATCAATAAAACATCAAGTCAGTAGGCGAGATATAGGCAAAATCAGAGAAACGGTTATGTCAGTATGTATCAGATCACTTAGTGATCAGTTGTGAGAAAACACAAACAAAAGCCATGAGACAATGAGTAATTGTCTGGCAAGCAATAGGAACCAATATATATATATATATATATAGACAGAGAGTACATGGGTCCTATTACTATTACAACAAATATGAGATAAGAGATCAAGTCTGACTTTTGAAATTATTCGTGCATTTCTTAAAGTTAGCAGACTTGTCAGCTGGAGCGTCCAGGTAGTAAAACTTGTAGACTCTTGAGCGTAGAACCTGGATTTCCTCATAATCATCTGGATCGTTCATATTCAGACATAGATGAACAGCAGCTTCTTCTACTTCTCTCTCAATCTCTTTTGTGCACAGGATGCCGCGAGTAGTCCTAGGAGGAGGGATTCGCCTGAAGGCTGGAGCTCTGAAGGGTATTTTCTCTCTCTCTATGATCTGATGGATCTGATTACTGAACTCTATATCAAATCGACTGATAAGTTCATCAAAGTGTTGATCTGCTGGTCTGTCAGTCTCATAGATACCCCACACATAGTATCCCTTAATAAAGTCTTCTTTCAGTTCCTCCCACTGCTCGTTGAACTCGGCTGGCACCCATTTATCCACATAAGGTGTAGGCTCGTTCTTGATATAAGGTGCCCTTTTGAACTTGGATCCTCGTGGAATCTGCTTCCTTGGATCCGCTGTTAGCTTTGTGGATAGGCTAATCATTTTAGCCATGTCAGCTATCCTCTTTTTCTCTCTGAGAGCCGCTGCCCTTGTATCTCCTCTCCTGAGATTTAGTCCCTACAACGTGGCTTCCCAAGTAGCTCTATCCTCTGCCTCCTGCTCAGGTGTGAGATTAGTCGGATAATAACTCGTGCGGTTAGGTCCGGACCTCGAACACTAAGGCCTTGGCTAGCTCCTCCTGGGCTTTCTTCTCTTCCTCAGCCTTCTTGGCCTTAGTCTTTCCAACACCTTTCTTTGGCTTCTTGCCTTTCTTAGCCTCTTCCAGCTGATGCTCATGATCAAGCTTATCCTGAAGCTGTTGAGCAATCTAAAGATCATAGGCTTCTTGCTCCGCTCTTGATTTGAACTTGCGAGCTGGGGAAGATGGAGAAATGGGTTCAGTGGTGATCTCCTTCCCCGATCTCTGTGGTGGCAATACCTGAGGCTCTTCTCCTTCTTGATCCAAGAATTTTGCAATTTCGTCTATATGCTGGGCAGATGAGATGGGAACTGCCTCGATCGGCTGCGCCTCGAGGAGTGTATTCCAGAAGGAGTACAGCTGAACTGGGTCCAGCCTGAGCGGCTGGCCCTTCTCCTTAAGTTGTGCTGGCCCCTTCTCCTTTACTTCCTTCCTCCACCAATTCGACCACAGCCGGTTCCGCCTCAGTTTCTTCCTTTACTTCTTCTTCCCCCTTTTTGGCATCATCTGCCTTAGAGAGGTGAGATCGGATGGCTTTGATTTCTCGTTCGACATTGTAGACTGATTCTTTAATGAGAGTGGCAGTGGATTCGAAGTCTTTGACGAGGTCGCATGACATGTCCCAATCTTTTCCTTGATCGGCTACGAATTGTTTAAGGCTGCGCGGCGACTCTCGACGGAGTTTCGGTAGAGCCTCGATCGTGGGAATCTGTCATCTCTTTCCGAATGGCCTTAAGAGCCTCCGCTTTGTTGTTTTATAGCGGTTTGTAGGCCGGAGGTGGCCAATTTATTCCTTTCTTCCATGTCGGCCTTGGTCGAAGCAAGAGCTCGAGCCGGCTACTCGAGAAAATCTTCTGCCGAGTCTGAAGGAGCTGCTGACTCTGTGTTTCCAAATCTACCTTCTGAGCTGCTAAGGCAGTCTCAATTATCTCCTGAATATTCAGCTGAGGAGTAGGAGCTTCTGAGACTTTCTTCACGCCTTCAGCTAATAGGGATACACTAGCCATTTGGGCCTTAGTATACTGAGCCCATTTTGTATGAACATCTTTGGCTAAGAGACGATTTTTGTTCCCTTGCCGTCTTATGGCCTTGTTCACCGACTTAGAGGTGACGGAACCGATTGGTTGTATCTGATACGAGCTTGTTCCGATCCTCTGCTCAGAAATCGCGAGTAGTTGCTCTCGACTGCGCTTCGAGGCACCCGGGGCATCACCTGATGTGGACGGAGGTGGTGATTTGCCCTTCTCTCGGGGAGTGGGACCCTTAGCAGAGCCTCCCAACTCTGCATCCTTGGGTGGTGCCTGTTCCATCTCCTCATCCTTATCTCCATTATTCTCATTATCAGGAGGAGATGGTGGCGAATGACTGTCGCCGGGCACTGAGGTGCGCAAGCTCAGCAGATAGAGCATTGTCGCCCTCAAATCTTTGAATGTTTCGAGATCAGCTGGTTCCCCGAACCCAATTGCTGACTGCAACTCTTGCTCTTCAGCAAGTAATGAAAGAGCTGTCTGAGTCCTTATGATCTCTTCGAGTATGTCCCAACTCACGAACCTCAGCAGCATCTGAACTCTAGCCCTTATGGCTATTTCCACCAGATCGGAATGATCAGATATCTCAGGGATCTGTGAGTGGACTTCTCTTGTAGCTTGGAGGCGAGTAGAGTAGATGGTCGTCCACTCAGAGGAAGTCTCTTCAGTCGGAGTCCTGACGTCCGACTGAGTCTCCTCGGAGCTGATCACTTGTGCTTTATCCTTAAGTGTGGCTCCCTCCATTCATGTGTCAGAGTCAAGAATGTGTTCTACAGTAGGAGGAGAGGCTGGTTTAGCTTGTTCTACTGGCACCTCAGCAAGTCCAGTTTTAGTCAGCCTTTTCCTTTTCGGAGGGTCGGCGCGAGGGGGCAAAACAACAGCTGATCTTTCTCTCTTCTGATCAGGCGGCCCTCGCCCAACAGACTTCTCGGCAGCTGCTTTAGTTTTAAATTTTATTAGCTTGTTGTCGAAGTATTTGGCGTCGGCAAACGAAGAATTCCTTGCTACTGATTGCTCGATCAGTATGGACATCTTGGTCCCATACAGTAGCTTCCCAACGCTAATCATCTTCCGCTCACCAGTGGATAAGGTGGTGAACTTTTGCGCCTGAGCCTTCAGCTCGGCTACGTAATAATCTGTCCAGTTCACTTGGACTCCGTCGTCTATAGCCATCATCAGCTGAATACGTGGCTTAGACAGCTGATTATAAGATCCTGCGGAGCTCGTCAGAATATGTGACACAATGTAGGCGAGCCCCCTGTACTGAGGTAGCAGCAGGTTCTTTGGTAGGGCAGTTTTGAAACTGATGTCCTGCCTCCCACAGGACTTCTGAACATACGTGTTCATCTCCTTCTCCTTGTAGCCAATAGGAGAAACACCACTGTCTGGGAGATCAAACGCCAGTCCCAAAGCATCTCGGATGTTGAAGACGTGCTGACTCACATCCCATGAGTTTGGGATAACCTCCTGCATATACGAGAAGGAAGATTCTTCTCCTCCGGACGCGAGAGTCCTCCAGTTGAGGTATACTTCCGCAACTTGCCTCGGTAGATAAGCCCTAGGCTGCTTGGATACGAGCCATTGAAGTCCAGATTGTTCAAGCGCCTCGAAGACAGGCTCAAGGTATGGAAGATCCACTTGACGAAGCGCCATTGTGGGTTCGAACTGAATCCGTGAGAGTATGATCTCGTTCATATCAGAGGGGTCATGAACATTCGCCATTAAAATCTGCAAAATAACTTGTTAGCACTTGAAAATAGAATGAGTCAGTAGAGTTTTAAGCAGAATTTAATACATTACCAAGTAGTTTAGAGCTTGTGGATGCTAGAAATCAGATTAGTTTAGAGATTTTGAGGAAAAACTGATTTGCAGAAGAGCTCTAAAGTGGAAGTGGCGGAAAAATGAGTCGAGTAGAGAAGTTGAAAGGTTTTATAAGATCAAGCTTAATAACCGTTTAGATCGAATGGTCAGGATTTAATCTTTCAATGTTATCTGCGGCTGAGAATAAATGTTATAAACTGAATGATTACAAAGTCGTCTCTACTATAGACCCTATGTAGGATGATGCATAATAAGGGTAAGTGAGAAGACATGCATTAAATACGCTGCAGGCAGCATTAATTACCAAATCAATTTGAATGAGAACGGTATCTACTGACCATTCCTTAAAGAAATTGATGGCGGGAAATAAATGCTTCTTAACTACTGAATGCGAGCGACTGATATAATAAATGCAAGCATGTCAACAAAAACGTTAAGTATTCAAGACTTAGGAGGATGGTTGACGTGCTGAAGACCACGTTCCCCCTTGCTGTGTACAGTATGATTCTCCCAATCGAATCATCAGATCGATCATCATCGACTTTGTCATACTGGTTCCTCCCGTCTGATACCAATTGTTGCCAATTGCAGTTATCAGTAGTTTTCTTCTACTGACGTGACTCAGTAGGATCCAGTAGACCTAGCTCAACTGATAGTTCTCTGAATCTGTTCTCAGCTAGTGGTTTGGTCAGTATGTCTGCCCTTTGCTTGTCAGTATGGACTTTCTCCATTCTGATATCCTTCTTCTCGACATGGTCTCTGATGAAGTGGTGTCGGATATCCACGTGCTTGCATCTCGTATGTAGAACTGGATTCTGAGTTATTGCAATAGCACTTGTGGAGTCACAGTAGATGGGCACTTCATTCTGAATGATACCAAAATCTCTCAGTTGTTGTCGAAGCCAAAGGATCTGGGCACAGCAACTTCCAGCAGCCATATACTCAGCTTCAGTAGTGGACGTTGCTACTGAGTGTTGTTTCTTTGAAAACCATGATATCAGCTTGCTGCCTTGGAACTGACACGTTCCGGAAGTCGACTTTCGATCTATCCTGCATCCTGCATAATCAACATCAGAATAACCTGTCAGTATAAGATTATCATCAGCAAGATACCATAACCCAGCGTCAGGTGTTCCTCTTAGATATCGTAGAATCTTCTTTGCTGAGTCTAGATGACTTCGCTTAGGATCCGCTTGAAATCTTGCACATACACCTACAACATAAGTTATGTCAGGTCAGCTAGCTGTTAAATATAATAAAGAACCAATAATAGTTCTATAATCAGTAGAGTTAACAGAAGCTCCCTCTTTGTCTAGATCGATTTTAAAATTTGTGTTCATGGGGATCTTGACTGGCTTGCTCGAATCGCAGCCGAATCTTTTGAGAAGATCTCGAGTGTATTTAGCTTGATTGATGAAGATTCCTTCAAGTGATTGCTTCACTTGAAATCCAAGGAAATAATTCATCTCTCCATCATGGACATCTCGAACTTCTCCTTCATCATCTTCTCAAACAGCTGGCATATGGTCTCGTTTCTGCAGCCGAAAATGATGTCGTCCACGTAAATTTGCACCAGTAGGATGTCATCTCCTGACTTTATGTTGAACAGGGTGCGATCTATTGTCCCCTTCTGAAAACCTTTCTGAAGTAGAAAGTCTGATAGGGTATCGTACCAAGCCCTGGGTGCTTGTTTTAACCCATACAGAGCTTTCCGAAGTCTGTACACCTGATGTCCCTGCTGAAAGTCGGGCGCTTGTTCCACGTAGACTTCTTCCTTCAGTACGCCGTTCAGAAAAGCTGACTTTACATCCATCTGATATACTTTGAATCCTTGATGCGTTGCGTAGGCTAAGAAAAGACGAATGGCTTCCAATCTTGCGACTGGAGCGAAAGTTTCATCAAAGTCGATTCCTTCTGCTTGACTGTATCCCTTGGCAACTAGTCGAGCTTTGTTTCTGACGATGACGTTGTTTTCATCATGCTTGTTTTTGAAGACCCACTTAGTACCGATTACATGCTGATGTCTAGGTCTGTCAACAAGCTCCCAAACTTCATTTCTGACGAACTGGTTCAGCTCTTCTTGCATGGCGATGATCCAGTCTGCATCGTTAAGTGCGTCCTCTATCGACTGAGGTTCTTCTATAGACAAGAAACAAGAATAAAGTGAGCTTTCTCCTTGATTTAATCTCGATCTTGTTCTTATCGTTGCTGATGGATCTCCTATTATAAGATCTGAAGAATGAGCGTCAAGCCATGAACGTCTGAGTCTGGCTTCTTCTTCTGATACTACTTCTGCAGAATCAGTAGGAGTGTTAGGCATTTCAGTAGTACTGTTCTGAGATTGCAGCAGTTCAGTAAGAAGGTTAGGATCTACTGAGTTTCCAGGTTTAGGGGCATTTAGCTCAGGAACATTAATCGTTCCCCCTGAGTTTATATTCTCAGTAGAGGTCTCAGTTACCACTGGGGCTTCCTCATCGACCTTTGTTACCTGTTGTTGACTCTGTTCAGTAGAATCAACCAGGTCAGCTATATCGCCTGTTGGTTGAGTCTGAGTTTCTTCATCATCTGACTCATCATCCCAACAATGCTGAATCTTTTCAGTTTTATCAGTCAGTCCGAGATCCTGTAGCTTGCTGCTGACATCATCAGTATTTGTCTCTGTCGTTTTCCTGTTCTCAGTAACAAACTCATCAAAAACAACATGAGGGCTTTCCTCCACGCAAAGAGTCCGATAGTTAAAGACTCTGAAGGCTTTACTGACTAGGGAATATCCTAAGAATACCCCTTGATCAGATTTGCTATCAAAGACCTTCAACCGATCTTTCCCGTTATTGTGGATAAAGCACGGACAACCAAAAATATGAAAATGAGAAATAGAAGGAATTCTCCCTTTCCACAATTCGTATGGTGTATTCATGTGTTGCTGTGTAAGTAGTGAGCGATTCTGAGTGTAGCAGGCTGTGTCAGTAGCATCTGCCCAGAACTTAGAGGGTAGCCCAGAGTCTGCTAGGAGCGTCCTTGCTGCTTCTTTGAGTGTTCTGTTTTTGCGTTCAGCAAGTCCGTTCTGTTGAGGAGTAGGAGCAGTTGATGTTTCGTGCTGAATTCCCTCTTTCTCGCAGTACTCTTTAACTACTGAGTTGAGAAATTTTGTTCCTCTGTCTGAGCGAATTCTTTGTATCTTGATGTCCTTTTCCACACTGAGCTTTTTCAGTAGTTTAGGCAACTCAGTCATGACATCAGATTTGTTGGCGATGAAGACTACCCATGTATATCTCGAGTAGTCGTCTATAACGACAAGGGCATACTTCTTGCCTCGTATAGTCACTGGAGAAACTGGCCCGAATAAATCCATGTGCAGCAGCTGAAGGATTCCATTAGTGGAAGATGAAGGAATAGGTGGGTTGCTACTCTTTGTCTGCTTTCCCTTCAAGCATGCTTCACAATTTTTATCTTTGATAAACGATTCGTTGGGTAGTCCTCTGACTTTAGAGTTCTTGGCGAGCTTGTTCATAGTCTTGAAGTTCAGGTGGCTGAGTCTCTTATGCCATAGCCATCCTGACTTATCACTAGATTTCGTCTGTGCAAGAAAGCAAGCCTCAGGTTCTGCGGTATTCCAGTTAGCAACGTATATGTTTTTCTTCCGCGAACCTGATAACACTGTTTTCCCTGTAGATTTATCAACAATATCACAGAAACCAGTGTCAAAGATTACTCTGTTAAGATTATCACAGAATTGACTGACAGAAAGGAGATTATGTTGAAGTCCTTTCAACATATGTTACTCTTGGAACTGAGAGTCACTGAGCGTTGTCAGTATAGCGTTTCGCGCAACTCGGTCAAGGTTGTGCAGCTTTTTCTCTTCAGGCGTGAAGGATGATTTATCTTTGGGAACCTTAGCACCGATTTGTGCTCCAACACCTCCCGCAGAAGCGAACTGAACGATGTCAATCATGGGAATGATGGGTCCAGTCTCCAGGACGTCCGTCATGCTGTCGTGCAGCGATGTGAGGTGTGCCTCCATTCTCACGCGCCATACCGTGAAGTTCTCTATTGAGAACATTGGCACCATCCTGATACCTGACATGTCAGACATTATGCGAACGGGTATAAGGATGAAAGAAGAGATGCTTGTGCAGAGAAAACGTTTTCAAGGATCTGTTCGAGAGAACCAGTAGTACAGAGTCGGCAATCAGAAGAACACCGATGCTCTGATACCAATTGTTGGTCCGGAGACGATAGTAAGGTGTAGAGGGGGGGGTGAATACACCTGATCACAGTTTCTTCTTCTCAAATCGAAGGACAGCAGAGCTGTTTAGTGCAACTGATGAACAGTGTCAAATAGTAACCTTTGATCACTGGGTCAGAGTGGGTCAGCTACTGAGTTCTTCTACTGACTTTTGTCAGTCGTTGAAACTCAGTCGGAGATGTTGTGCGGATAAGTGTGGGGCCCGGAGATTCGTCTCAGGTTTGAAAAACGCTTTTCACAAATCAAGTTCTTTTGGCTGTGCGCTTTAGAAACACGTTTTATGCAAACATATGATTTCAAACAGTTATGATATGCAATAAAACAGTAAAGAACACAAGCGATTTAACGTGGTTCGGATACGCAAGATCCTACGTCCACGGTTCTGACAATGGCAGGATAACTTGTTGATTAAACTGAGCAAGCCTCAGCAGGAATCTGTGCAATGGACAGATCCTTCTAAGTTATAGTCCTTAGCGACTTTACAATTCAAACTGAAGTTCGAAAGGGAAGGAATAATCTCCAACTAAGAAGGAGTTCTTACAATAAGAACAATTCACAGAAAGTGAACTCCTTCGAATCTAAGCTATAAATATGGCAATGAGCTTAGTCTAGAGAAGAGAGGGATCTAAGTACTCTAGAGTGAAGAACTAAGAATATTCTAAGAAAGCAAGTTCTTCTCTGGATAATCTTTGAGTATGCTAGAGTGTTCAAGGCTTGAGCGTTTTTCCCTTTTTATTCCGTTGTTTGGAGCTTCGAATTTCTTCTCTATTTATAGTTGTGAGCTATGGCATATGTCCGTTGGAGACGACGATGCCACGTGTCACAAGCTTCCAAAGAAAACGGCCATAAATTCGAATTTGTTGCAGCAGGGTAGTTAATTACTGTACATGATAGCAGCTTTACTGTAGAGAGCAGATATGGTGCTGTTGGCTTCTCATTGGTCGAGGTTTGTGGTTGGTGAGAATGTGTCAGAGTCAAAGTTGACTATTCAAACAACCTCGTAAGATCTTCTACTGAACTTCGAAAAGACTTGTGCGACTGGGTCGTTTTCTGTCGGACACAGTAGACTAGATAAGTCTCTGTCTTCTTCGACTGAGTCGGCTGACAAGGAATACATCTACTGAGTAGGTCACCGGCGGCTAACGCGAAGGTGCTTGAGCTTTGCATGTGTTCTTCTGCTGATGGCTTATCAGCTGATGGGCTTTCTCCTACTGAGGTGAAGATCAGCTGCTGGCTGAAGAACGCAAGCTCTTACAAGGATGACGTGGGGTTCTGGAAAGTAACTTCGTCAGAAGATCAGTCCAACAGTTTACCCCGTACAGGACTTAGACAAAAGATAATCAAACAAAACAAGTCTAACCTATACATCATTTAATCCTATAGACACACAGCACGACTGATATCAGCTGGGTTTTGGGATCTTCAATTCCATAGTACTACTATGATTTCCCCCAATATTCTTTTAACCACTAGACAGCTGAGTACCATCTACTGACTCATAACCCAACAATAAGCTATGATCTTCCCATGTTGCCTAAAGACACATCCACGTCCTTGTTTTGAGGAATCACAATAGATCACATACCCTTCAGTTCCATCAGGAATAGTGAGTACCGGTGCCGTAGTTAATTTCCCTTTCAGTTCTTGGAAGCTCCTCTCACACTCTTTATTCCACTCAAACTTGATCCCTTTTCCGGTGAGCTGAGTAAGTGGCCTTGCTATCTTTGAAAATCCTTCGATAAACTGCCGATAATATCTGGCTAATCCCAAGAAACTTCGGATTTCGCTTGCATTCTTCGGTGCCTTCCAGTTACTAACCGCTTTGATTTTTGCTGGGTCCACTTCTATTCTTTGTGCAGTCACTACGTGGCCAAGGAACACTACCTGATTAAGCCAAAACTCACATTTCTTAAACTTGGCATGTAGCTTCTCGTTTCTTAAGGTCTCCAACACAATCCTTAGATGCTCTTCATGTTGGCTCCAATCTTTTGAGTACACTAAGATATCATCGATGAAGACAATTACGAATTGATCCAAATATTGGTGAAACACTATGTTCATCAAGTCCATGAAAATAGCTGGTGCATTAGACAATCCAAAAGGCATCACAGTAAACTCATAGTGGCCGTGTCTTGTTCGAAAAGCTGTCTTCAGCACATCACTCTCCTTAATCTTCAATTGATGATATCCAGACCTCAAGTCAATCTTGAGAAGATTCCCGCACATTTTAGTTGATCAAAGAGGTCTTCAATCCTTGGCAACAGATACTTATTCTTGATCGTCAACTCGTTGAGCTCATGGTAATCTATGCACATACGCATAGTTCCATCTTTCTTCTTGACAAAAAATAGAGGCGCTACACACGGTGATACACTTAGACGAATATGTCCCTTGTCTAACAACTCTTTTAGTTGTATCTTTAGTTCTTGTAACTCCATAGGTGCCATTCTGTATGGTGCTCTCGAGACAGGAGTTGCTCTAGGAATTACATCAATGTTGAATTCCACTTGCCTATCTGGGGGAAGACCACTTAGTTCCTCAGGGAACACATCAGGAAATTTCCTCACCACCAGGATATCATTTATGGTTATTTCCCCTGCCTCTGAGCTTGTAATATTCACCAAGTAGGACTGACAGTCCTTCTTTCTCATCGTCTTGGTGGCCTTCATTACAGTTATTATATGTAGTCCTCTCTTTCTCTTACTTCTGTAAAAAGAGAATTGATTTCCGTCAGGTGTTGGGAAAACGACTTCACGATTCTTGCATCTAATAACCGCATCGTGCTTGCTGAGCCAATCCAATCCCAATATTACGTCGAAGCCCTTCATCTCGAGGATATACAAATCTGCTTTCTAGGTCACGCCATCGATCTTCAACGTTGCTCCTTTTACTCGACGATTTGTTTCATTTGCCTTGCCTACAGGAAACCCGACCTTACATGTTGCAATCTCTACTTCGCATTTTTCAGCTACTTTATCATAAAATCTTTTCGATACGAAGGAATCCGATGCTCCAGAATAAAAAAGAACTACGGCTATTTGGTTAAGTACTTAAATGTTTCTTAAGGTAGTCACGTTTACTAACTATATGTGGATCTCCTCCCTAGCGTTGCGGGAACATTTCCCTCATAGCCTCCAGCAACTGTAAATTGCTAAGGTTCTTTGGAGGGTTATCTCATGTCCCTCCACTACCATTATTAATGGGGTTTCTTCTCAGAGACATATTCCAATTGTACATATCAAGTTCAACTATGTAGGGCATCTAAGTTCTCATTCTTAGGGCAACATCTTCGAGGACTTTAAATATTTTACATAATTTACTTGTATAATAATCATGCTCATGTCATGCTAGAAAAATATGCTTTCAATATTGTGCTTCAAAATTAACTTAGAAAATCTTTCTTACCTCGCCGGCATGATGTTGTGGCACTGATGATGGTCAATTTCCTGCATAACATGAAGCAAGTCTACAGGAAAGTAGACCTGCTCTGATACCAATCTGTAACGTCCCAATTTTCATAAACTTTTTAAGTGGACGTCACCACATGCATAAACTTTGTCATTGGATCTAATTTTTAAAATAACATTAATAAATCTTTTCATAAAAGGAAAGTTCTGTGCAAAATTTCATAAATAGCGGAAGTCTTAAAAATAAAAGCACATGCGACGACTAGTTTTCAGAAAATGCAGTGGAACGAAAGTGCTTAGTTCATGATAAAACTAAATTTATAATGTAAAAAGTTTCATAATTCCTTTTTCGTGTGACCATCACCAGCAGCCACCTCAAGCATCTGTCGGACCATGATCTAAAAAGATGAAAACATAAGGGGGTGAGTACGACTACTCAGTGGGATCAAACATTATCCAAATTATAAACTATTAAGAATTTAACATGAGAGATTAGACATGCTAGCTCGGAGGCTTAACCCGAAGATTTTACTGCATGAATGCCCGAGGGCTAACCCGAAGGTTTTACTGCGTGAATTACCCGAAGGTTAACCCGAAGGTTTTACTGCGTGAATGCCCGAAGGCTCTGCATGTACTGAATAACGCATGAGAAAATTGTATAGTGTATAATAAGGATAAAAGAAAAAACCCACTTTAACCTTTTGATTGAATGAAAAATAATGGATATCAATGTTTAAGTCCTGCGCGTCGATCCTATACATGGAAATTTATCTTAATGACTCTACATGGAATGTCATGCATGCACCAACAATTTCAATAATTCATAAATACAAATAGATCATAATAATCAAATAAATGTATATACATAATCCACTTATTAAGATGCAATTTTAATGGTTTCATATAGTAATAAACTTAAGTATATTAAACATAATCTTACTTCTATTGACAATTCATTATTGCATTGAGTAATTCGACAACTCATGAAATAAATGAATAAAATTATAAAAGTATTGTCCAAAAAGTTATAGATCTCTAACATTGAACATATTACCTATTCCATCACAATAAAACTTATCCTGATCAAGAATTCGTTTAGTAGTAACATGAAAACTTTTGTTTTTCAATATATATGTACATTGGCAAAATAATTGGCATATGAAGGAACTAAATTAACAAATCAATAGTAAATGTAACCTAAAAATTCTATATATTTAACATGAATGACTTAACATATATTATATCCCATTAAAATTTAGCATGGTCAAAAACATAAAAAACAATTTTCCTATCAAGCTCAGGAACATGTTGTCAAAAACTGGCAGATTACGAACAACAATTTTTCATAAATACTTATCGCGCTTGTAAAGTTCTACAAAAATAATATAATATACTAGACATACCGAGAAAGTCGATCCTAAATTTTTACGACGAGATGAAGACGGGAAGATGTGCAAATAATTCTTGAAACAGTTCGTAGATATGCTGACAGATTTTCGAAAATTTTATGTAAAACTATATTATGGACGACTAAGGGTGTATTTATAGGCTTAGAATAAATTATCTAAATATCCCTAATCATAAAAGGTATCAAATATATTTTATCCATAATTATTTTTGTACTTATCTTTTAGATAGATTTTATTCTATCACGAGATTCAATCATAGTTGAATTAGGATATTTACACAATTAAAATTGATCCTAAAATGTGAATATCACACATAAAATATCTATTTTAATCATAAAACATAATATAATACTAATAACTTAATACAATAATAAATATTATATCCTTTCATGAATCCTAGTAGGTTTAGGAAATTCAAAATAAATAAATATTATTTTTGCCTCATAATTCTATCATTATTTCTATCTTAAAAATAAACAATATAATCATAATATGATATAAATAAACACATTCAAAGTTCAAGATAAATTTACATAATAAAAATGATTTAATGACAAATAAGATATATGCTTTAATTTTCATTTAAATTTCTACGGCGCGACTTACAGAACTAAAACACCTGATAATATGTATGAATAGATATGCAGTACATTTTATATTAAAAATCTTGGGGTGTTACAGCATGGTTGCTTCCAAATCAAATGCTTTAGAGATTATCACAATTGTGGTAGAAGTGTCAAAAAATAAAATAGCTGATCGAAATTGGGTTGTAGAGAAATTAGTGTCGAGATTGAGAGTGACACCCAAAATTGAGTGCTGACGCCTGTTGATTGATCACTTGAGAGTCTATGGCTAAAGTAACAACTACGAGATAACCAAATAATGAAGGCTGATGTTCCCATTTTCTATGATAGCTCTAGTGCCATCTTAATAACACAAAATTTGGTGCATCATACGAGGTGTAAGCACGTGGACATAAGACACCACTTTATGAGAGATCATGCTTAGAAGGGAGATATCAAACTGGAAAAGATAGAAACTGAACATCAACGAGCTGATATTCTCACCAAACCTCTACTTGAGATAAGGTTCCTCCAGCTCTTCATGGAACTCGGTCTATTAGATCCAGCAAAACAGTCCACCAAGCATTAATCAAGGGAGAACAACAGTTAGACTCAATTAGTCAATATGCTTATACAGGCTGACTCTACGTGTGGTATTAGTCAGTAACTGTCTGAGAGGTTTGCGATTTAGACTGAGAATACATTTATTGATCTGTGTTCATTTCTCTTTTTTATTTAAGGCGAGACATTCGTTTGTATATGTCATACACATTTAATGTACATCGTATAGCATTGAATGCGACACGCGCTTATATCATTTAATACTCCTAACTTTTGCAAATCAACTTTGCAATCATTTCTACTTTTTTGAAATTTAATCTATGCCACACATCTTCTATTATACGATTTCATCATGACCATTGATTAAAATCAAGGCGATTCAAATACTCATCTCTTCCGTCATTTTAGAACATTCAGTTTTCTCATAATTCAGACTCTCTCTCAAATTTTCTCTGCGCGTATCTTTCGAAACTGTGATTAACGCTTATCACTTAGAGCATCTCCAAGAGCAGCTGTATTGTGGCGTTAAACGGTGTTTTGACGTGGGGGGCTTCTCCAATCATCACCTGCAATTGACGGCCTTGAAGCGCACCTGTAATTTCACACGGTACTACTACCGTGTTACTGTTCACACGGTAGTAGTACCATTATATTATTTTTTTTAATTAGTTAATTTAAATTAGTTTTATAGATGATGTTATATTAATTAATGACATATTTAATGAAATGTAATTTTATATTTTAATTTATTTTAGATTTATTAGTTATTATTATTTATTTTCTTGTTCATTTTTTAAGTAATTTCGCCGAATAGGATCAGAAATATTGTGGGTGTTTATCATTAAAATCTTATTATTAGCTTTGTTCTTTGCTTCAATCTTCTGCATTTGTAATAACAAAAGATTCTCTCTTCTTGTGGATGAGTTCTCCATTAATTCTCCATTTGTAATATATTTTTAGTAAGATTAAGTACAAAAATAAATATATTTAAATATAGTATAATATTAGTAATAATAAAACATTAATAAAATATTAAATTAATAATAAAAAGTATCAAAATAGAATATTTAGAGTTAAATGTAGAGTTGACGGTTGGAGATAAATTCGAAAAAATCTACATTCAACTCTACAATAATGTGGAGGGAACTCTACAATAGAATCCCTCTTTGGAGATGCTCTTACTCTCACGCGTTACAGTAAAGGTATTTTCGTATTTCATCCACAATAACTCACTCTCTTTCGACTTTCTAACGTCTGTTTTGCAGATTTCACTATTGCACCAAAAGCACAGTCACAAAATATCACCCAGAGGCCGTCTGTATTCTATCTCGAGAACGAGATCGATCTTCTTCCGCTTATTACCTATGACTCCTTTTTCAACACTGGAGTTGTGGACTTCATGGACGCTATATTTGAGAGACTTCAGCGTTCTGGTGTGAAGCAGGTCATCACAGTAGAGCCGAACATCCTAACTGCAACTCACGTCCTTGAGTTCTTCTTTTACTTTAAGATCGAAGATGGCAAGGCCTTCTCAAAGTTCAATCTTGTTCGTCAACAACACCCTACTGGCAAGGTTATAGAGTTTGATTTCATGGAAAGCCTTCATCGATTTTGAGGCTACCGAATCGTGGAGGTCTACCTTATGAGATAAGGCGATACAAGAGAATGCGTATCTGTAGGAGTTTATTGGAGATCAGCAGGCGAGGTTCAAAATTCAAGTAAATAAGAATCGCCTGAAGGCGAGGTACAGGGGACTTCTCTACATTCTCACACACTGTTTGTTGGGAAAAGTTGGGTCTCATGATCAACTTTCTAATCCGGTTTGAGGATGAGGATGGCTATTGTGGATGGGGTGGAAGTGGATTGGGCAAATCACTTCCTCTCGGAGTTCATACATATTGTCTTTGGGTGCCGGAGGGACAAGAATAACTTTCCGGGAGAGCTTACCGGATTGGTCTCCCAAGGAATCACTTTCAAATGGGCCACAAATATTTCTTATTTACTAGTTCGAGTAGCTGAGTCAATGGGCCTGATTGACATTCAGTGGCGAAAGTCTATTGTGTGCGACAGAACCAAGCTGACGAAGTTTATTGATGGCAATAAAATGCTCCAAGTAATTGGTGCTAAGGTTGGAGAACCCTCTCTTGCTGGAGAGACTGAGGCCAAGTTGGTTAAGGCCAAGAATGTCTCTCAGCATAAACTTGAGAAGGGAGCCGAGAAAGCAGCTCAACTTGAACGTAAGGAGCAAGGAAAGAAGAGATCGAGAGCACATGTTAAAAATATTATTCAACGATTCTCCATATTGGTTACTGTTGCGCAACAAGCAGGATAGGAGATTGCTGACCTCACAACCTCTCAAGTGAGGGAGGAATCCACTGAGGAAGAGGATCATGAGGCTCAGTTGGTAAAGAGGACAAACATGTTGATTCCTCACGGACCGGAGTTGTTGCGTCTGTGGCTCGCACAGTTGATTTTGAGACTTGAACCTGATGTTCATGAGGATACGACTAAGATTGCCAATGAAGCAGAGATTGTTCGAGCTGTGGAGGCACAAGAACGCGGAGAAGGTTCCATTCAAGTATTAGAACTTGAGCTAGAGATCGCTGACACTGCACCTGTTAGCAAGTTCATTAAAAGTTATGAATTTCTTCAACCGAAAGGACTTATTCCTTGATCCTCTGCTTCTATTGAGCCGTCCAAAGAAGATAAGAAGATGGTGATAGGTGTGATGCTCCGAGCAAGCTAATCTAATATCTGAAAGCGGGGATGATGGAGATAAAGATGGCTCAGCTGATAAGGAAACTCAGGTCAAGACTGAGTTTGACAAGGATATTCCCCATCTCGACAAACCAACTGAGTCTACATCTGGTGCTCTACCTACTTAAAGCTTACACCAGATAAACTTAACATATAAGAGGGTTAAGAGACTTGAAGTTCTTCAAATTCACAAGCTTTTGTCCGCCACAAATGCTTGTCTTGGACAATGAATTACAGATTACAGCAATGTCTAGATGGTCTGCTGGATATAGTGAAGAACTTTCAGACAACAACGAGATCACAGATCAGAACTTCTCGAAGCTTGCTGAGTCCATAAATCAGTTTCCTCAGACTCTGGTCCAGCTGCCTAATAAAGAAACTTGCAATCGCCTACTGGCTCACATGCTTAAATACTCTGAACTGGTTGATAAGAGTATAAAACTCTTGGACTCTTCAAAATGAGCTCGATTGAAAACCTTGTTTCTACTACCGTCTCCAAGGTCTCTTCAGAGGCAGCTCATATTGCAGCTTAATAAACACAAATAAAAGCTTAGAATGCCTTAAATCTCTTCTGAAATTGATGTTTTCAAAGATCTATCCACACACCTGCTCTCCCTCGAAGAACATTTTGATTACACCAAAGATGGTGAAAAGGTCAATGTTGCTGAGAAACAGACTTAGGTTGATTCCTCCCTAATAGAAATAGATGTTGAAGCTGAGGGAGAACAACCTATGGAAGTCGACGAAGGCTTTGTGAATGAAGACGGAGAAGAAGAAAGAAGAAGAAATGCTACAATCTGAAGTTGAATCTGACTCTATTACTAATATGATGGATGAAAATCTTGAAGAAATGATAAACGAGGAACTTAGTATGGCTGAGGCCGAGAGAGTTCAACTAAAAGAAGAGGAAGCTAAGAAAGAAGTTGAGGCAGCAAAGCTAAAACAGATTGAAGAAGATACACTCAAAGCTGCCTTACTTCAGAAGGAAATAGATGAGGCTGATGCACAAAAGAAGAAAATACTGAGATCCAACAAACTCACTCGTCAAAAAGAAAAAGCTGAGATTGAAAGTACTATTAGGAAACTATGGGAGTATATTGAATTCCTTGGCCAGCAAATCAGGGATAATAAGTTTAAAAGGAGGGAACATGCATTGAATGTAACTCTTAGAGGTTGAGAGAAGATGATGAAAGGCTTCTAGCTATGGCCGATAAAATGCCTAAGGACGAGAAAAAACTCTTAACAAGTCTATAAGAAAGAAGAATGTGATTAGAGCGATTACAGTTGAAAGAAAGCCCTAGATTGATCCCTGGTGTGATAGATGGGTTCTGCTAGAACTAATATGATCATTGGGAACAAGCAAAGGTCGACTTTATTACTTCTGGCATGTCTGGGGATTGGTCAAGTATATCAAACAGGGGGATGAGATGTTTGTTGAATTTGTGAGGTGCCGATCCTTCAAACTCTACATACTTATCAAGGACTTAGCTGAGAAAGCAAAACATGAGATGAAGTGTCCTGAGCCTAGGTTCTTAAAGGCCCCTGTTGCTTGGGAGAATCTGGAATTCAGAATTCATTAAGATGAGATTGAGAAAGAAATTGAGAGGGCCAGACTTGAAAAGAACTATACAGATAAGGGCTGACAGCATTCTCAAATCCAAAAACTCACGATATTGGTGTATTACTCATATGAACTGAAATCGGATGATGTGGAAGATGACAGGTTTGCTAAAGAAATGGCCACACTGAAGAAGACAACTACCAATCATGAAGAGTTTGAGAGGAAGTTCCGGATCAAAGCTGAACCTGTCTAGTCTAAATAGATGTGCTAATTATATTTATTTTAATAGCATAGAAATTCCCGTAATTATCATTTCTCTCATCAGTACAAATTTCTATGTTGTTCTAACATGATGACAATCACTCTTTGTCCAGGTTATTTACTTTCTTTATACATATGAGCCAATTATATAAGCCATGTCACATGACTTGCATCCTTTATCTTAACTCGTACTTTTCTTTTCCCAACCTGTGTTGGATGTATTTTACCTAGTATGTTTTTAGGTTAGTTAGGGTTTTGACATCATGAAAAAGAGGGAAATTGTTCGAAATAATAAAGTTTTGAATGAACCCAAATGTAACGACATAAAAATTTCCACTTTGAAAATACATTTACATGTATGAAATATTGTGTGTTAAAGTTTCACATGTCGCGCCTTAAATTTTAAAAAAAAAAAACGAAACGATTAAAACACGATCTCATATCGTATAGTTGCATTCTCTTTATTTATTTAGTTATTATTATTATATATATTTTTCTTTTGTGCTAAATTCTTTGATGGGTTATATAACACTTTTATGTGTGTTACGTGATGACACCAATATTTGATTTCCCTTTTATATTCTTCAATCAGATTTTATTTAAGAAAATCTTAGTCAATTAAAGAAATGGACAATAATAAATTATTTTGTAACATGAATAATAATGTTGAGTTAGTTATTAAAAAATAAAATGTAAAAATATGTTATATATATATTATAAAGTGGACGACTTTATGCTTGGGATAAGAATATTTAATTAATATTTTATTTATTAAATGATAAATTAAGTGGTGATTGTTTTTTTTTTTTTCAATTAGGATCTTTGCTTTATTGAAAAGATAAATATGCCTAGCGAAAACTAATTGACACACGATTGCAACCTCTAATTTTGGAACTAATCTTCATGGTTTAATGGTAGCCGCATGTTTAGGAGAGTATATGCCTATTTTGTGGAGCTATCGTGACATTAGTCAAAATTTTCTTAAAATCAATATCGCAATAATATATTCCCTCCGTCCTCTTATTAATGTCTCACTTGCCTTTTTTGGTTGTCCCATTATTTATGTCTTATTGGGACTGAGCACGATAATTAAGATAGTGGAAGTAAAGGTGTAAAATTGTGGTGTAAAAGTATAAAGGGGTGGGTCTACTTGCTTAGATTGATTGTGGTCCACTCATTTATTTCCTTATTTGGTATGGAACATAAATAATGGGACAACCAAAAAAGGCAAATGGGACATTAATAATGGGACGGAGAGAGTATATATGCATCAATCTTACATATTTTTAAAACCAAATTTATTAAGATTATTTTATTATCTTTATCATTAAGATCTTCCAATTCCCAATCCGTATCTAATTAGAATATTCTAACATATATATATATATATACAACACCTTAGTGAAGGAACTAGGAACATATCCTAGCCCTCCATTTTATAAAATGAACGATTCAAATCAATAATAAGATTTTTGTTCAAAAATAATTTATTTAATATTATTAAAGTTAATTTAGTAAAAATATATATACATATTCCTAATAAATAAAATCCTCTCTCTCTTCTTTATCCCCTTTCTCTCGCTCTCTCTCCTCTCTGCTCTCTCGTCCGCCTCTCTCTCCTCTCTGCTCTCTCTATTCTCTCTCTCGTCCGCCTCATCTCTCCCCTCTATTCTCTCTCTCTCTCTTATCGTTGCTTATCTCTCCTCTCTATTCTCTCTCTCTCAGTAACGCCGCCACGAGTAGCAAGCCATCAACTTGACTCAGCCGCCAACGCCGTGCGCCGCCGCCACCTGCAGAGGATAGCGCCGACGATCCGTCCGACGTCAACCACAACGGCCACCACCGCGTTGCAGGAATTTTCCAGCTAGAAAGATAAGCCATAATTTTTTCAATTAGTTTCAAGGTCTTTGTCCAATTTTCCCCAAATTATTTTAATTTTATTTTAGGATTTGCAATCTTTCAATTAAGGAAGACATCGATTGAGATAAATAATTTATAGATTCAATTGCCGAAGATGTTGTCGATTTTTGTAATTGTTCATGAATTTGGAATTGGTATTGGTTGTGTTGTGAAATTGACTCAATTTTGGTGTTCATGAAGATTCAATTTTGGTGAAATTATTTATTTGGAGTTCATGGAGATTCAATATATATATATATATATATATCAAGCAGCACACAATACACCTTCCAAAAATTCTTTCTTTTTCAAACGCCGCAATCCTCACGGGAATCATTTTTCTTCGTTGAAATCTTTATTATTCTTTCGTTTCGAAGGGTTCTTTCAATTTCTTTCGTCAAGGTAATTCCATGTCTTGTTAATTTTGAAATTATTGATTTAGATCGGATAGTCCTTTGAGACCTCTTTTATGTGCAACCTCTGTGTATATACCTTAAACTTATGGACTTTAGGGGTGTTTGCAACAGCTTCTCTATTTCATTTTTCAGCTGAAAGCTAAAAAAAAGTGTTTGCAATATACAGCTGAAAGTTGTAGCTTCTCTATATGAGATGACGAGATAGAGAATTTTAGGCAGCTGCTATTCAGCAGCTTTTAGTTGCAACTGAAACTTAATTTAAATTTTCGGACCCTTTTACCCTCTCAAAAAATTCATTATTCCAATTATGCCCTTTAATATGTTGGAGAAAACTATTATTCAAATTCCCTTTATCTTCATTATATTATTGTCGCTATTCTCCATAAAGAAAAGAGAAATCTCTATTACTATATAATATTTATATTAATATGATATTAAAATATTTTAATAATATAATATTTTTAAATAGGATGAGATCGGAATTTTAAAGTAAAATTAAAAGCATACAATAAAAAGCAACTTTTCAGTTTTATGCATATTAGGGGTAAAATAGTCATTACATTTAAAAAGTAAAAATAAGTTACAGCTTTCAGCAGCATTTCAAACACTATTTTCACAACTTTCAGCACTTTTCTGCAAACACCTACTGATTATCAAATCAGCAACTTTCAGCAGCTTTCAACAACTTTCAGCACTTACGGATAAGCTACAGCTATTGCAAACACCCACTTTATGTACTATGTTTCACGTTAGAATCTTAAGTGTTTTTAATCGCTACTAAGCATGCCTTGTGTCTATTTTTTTTTGTTGACGAGGAACCCGCAGCCGCTAACTTTGGTGCGCACAGGGTAAAACTCGCTCCTGTGCAATAGCCTGCAAACCACACAGAAGAGTTAAATCACCCTTAATGTGACAGGGTGACAGACTCACACATAGCATGTCCAGTGGGAATTGAACCCATGACCTATCGGTCCCGGGCCACCCACCTTCACCGCTATGTCATCCCAAGGGGACATGCCTTGTGTCTATTTGATTTTCATTTTCATAATTTCTTAAGCATGTAGTCTTAATTTCTCAATTTCTACGGAGAATGTTTATAGGGATGTCAATAAATAAAAAAATAAATAAAAAATCTTCTGATGAACCCGTAATATACGTCAACCACATGCAGTGAATATCATGTTAATTTCTTGTTAATAGGGACCAGGGAATTAAATACTAATTAAATTGTTTTATAGTTGCTGGGAATCAACTTAGAAAAATTTGAAATAAATTATTTTATCGCAAAGATTAGGCTAGATTAAGGTTTTAAAATAAATAATGACCTAAGAATTATTTTGAGAATGTGATCATGATTAGTGCTTGTTGGATTTTTTGAATTATAAGGGATTAACGGATAAAGAAATAATATTCTATTTTAGTATGTTTGGTTGTTCTTTTCCATATATTTATCGACCAGGAATAGTTTGACTTTTATGGCTTTTGCTGAATGGATCCATGCATAATACGAATTTTGTGTAGCTAATTAATTAAATCCTCTTATAATTTGCTGGCCGAGAGAGTCTTATGATAGGTCAATATGTTTAAACACCTTATGAAAATTCACTATGTGACAGTAAGCAAGGAGGAACATGTTAAAATGATTATATGTTTCAATGACGATGTTCGTTGATATAAATTAGTGTGCATACATACATGCGTTCATGTTTTGAATATTAAGATCTAATTTATAATGCTTAGGACCGGCACGTAAGACTTAATCACCTGATATATATTTTTATTCACTCAAGTCAAGATTAAGGTGGGAAAGTATTATTACACTACGTTTATCCTTATTATATTTTATGCTCGATATTTATGAGTTAATGGTTTGGTCGATGCCTAGAAGGTGTTGGTGGTGATGGTCACAATGATAGGATTTTAGTTGCATTTAAGTTATTCTATTTAAAGTTATGAATTTTGCGTTGTTTTAAAACTGATAAAACTTTTTTTCTTTATATTGCAGATTCCACTGTTTTCGCAATTGATATGTTTTTATGGTTTAAAAAATAGAGGATGTTTATTCTATGAAAATATGCATGTTAAGTATGTAGTAGTGTCCCTAGTTAAGTTATAAAAAATGTGGAGTTATACCAAACTCCTAGTGATAGATAAACCAGTCAATGTAATTGCGTAGATTTGACTTAGTCTGTTCATGTATGGGCTGTCTTTATTTCAGACAAGGTTTATTACATGATGCTTCATGGTGTTCAGTCTTAGTAAACTGAAACTGTATCAGGCCAAGATACATTATTCAAAGCCTTATTTGAAGGATCCTAGTGAGATGAATGATGCATAAGGCATGAATTACATGATAGATGGTCAACAGAGTCAGTCAACTACCGAATCAACACAGACCAATTTCATAGCGCCATGTAAGCCCTAATTCAGGTGGACAACATAGTACCTCGTTGCTTTAACTAAAGAAGTATGCAGAACGCAATACGTGTCCATGCATTTAATGCAAAAGACCGTTGCCAACCAGACACTAGGAAGCCGATCTTTGTTCAACATATTTCTTCCTAGCTCGCCTATAAATACAACAGACCCCTCATCCTTGAGACGTCACATAATTTCAAAAAGCCTCAAATGATTGATAGGTCTATTTCGTACTATCCATATTCCATCTATTTTGACATATTTTGTGGCATTTGGATTTGTTTTGGTGTTTGTTTTGCAGTTCTAATTGATGATGTGGCATTGATGAGGCATTGAGGTGGTGGTTGCGAGATTTAAGGAATGTATGCTCAAATTGGAAGAAATCAAAAAGGGAATTAAGTATAGAAAGGAATTAATATAATTCATCTTATATTATTTTCTTCTATATTTGATTATCCTAATTGAAGAAGAGTATGTATATATTTGGAAAAGGAGCCGAAGGAGGGAATGAATTGAAAAGATTGATTTCCAATCTTGAGGAATTCACGCCGAGTGAAGAGAAAATTGGGGAAGGAATTTGTCCTTATCTTGATTTCCATATCACATGGTCAAAGAAGGGAGAAGATTAAGGGAGAAAAGGATTCTTATAATTAAGTCCCTTAATGATTCACGTGACCAACAAGGAAAGAAAGAGGCTATATATACACACGCATGAGGGACGAAGAAATCATCATCTGATCCATATCCATTATTCATTCCCTCACGTCTAAAACCACAAACCTCAACAGCCACTCTGCTAATTCATCATCATCAGTTTTACACTATTCATCTATCACCAATCACCGAGAGAGGAGATCCGAGAAGCCGACGCCGTGAATCATCTGATCAAGCATCGCCGGAAGTTGAGGAAGTCCGATCGAAGGGTTATCACTTTTAAGTTCGTATTTCTTGCTTTAAATTCATGAATTGTAGGTTGATTTGGAAGAAACAACATGTTATCACTTTCGTTTTGCATTCCCGAATTTGAATTGTCTCCGTATTTATTTTCCTATGGATTGATCTGAAGTTTTTAATTTATGATTTGATAATTTTAGAATCATATTTCGTATTACTTGATATTCTGATTTCTGATAATTAGTTAGAATTTTCGTGCATAATTGTTTATTGAATTTCAGCATGTTTTGTGTTCTGTCCAGTAAACCGGTCTGGCTGGCTAGTCCGGCCGATATGCGTAGCTAAGACTTTTTAGGGGCCGGCGAGATGTGAAACACACACTACTTTAATTTCGTGAGACTAGGGCTTAAAATTAATCACTTAGGTTCTGAATTAATCTAGGTTTAATTAATTGGATTAACTAATCTAGGCTTGATCACCCTACTTAATTTAATTCATAGCTAATTTAGTACTTCCATCGTTTCTCGTGGGATTAGGCTAAATAAGTAGTAAATTGTTCTTAGGACAATTGGATTAATTTGGTAGGAGACTATTAGATGCCCACCATACGAGTAGGCTCCTAAATTGGGTTCCCTTAGTTCTTAAAGCTGATTAGGTGTTAAATCTATTGATTGCCCACCAACGTAGGTTGCACCTAATTTAGAGAAGTAGTCATTTCAATGCCCACCATGGCGATTACCGATTAATTAAGGGGGAATAGGGGATGTGTCAGTTTAATTACGGTGTCCTACAACTAATTGATTTAAGTGGATTAATTAATAATTAGTGTCTGTGATTGATTGTGTGTGTGTGTGAATCATCTTGCTGGACCCGCTTTTATTTGCATAAGTAAATTTTGTGTTAATTTCCTGTTTGCTTTCGTTTAGTATTAGAATATAGAAATTCTCCAAACTTGCGTTGTTGCTAACCAAACTCTGATTGATAGGATTTTTAGGTTTAAATTACTCCGTTCCCTGTGTTCGATACCTGTGCTATACTAATTTTTGGTCTAGCAATTTTGCAGGATTATTTGGTGTAAACAACGATCACCAAATTGGCGCCGTTGCCGGGGAACGGTGTTATATTTAAGCTTATTTTTTGTACTCATATTTTGAGCTTTTTAAGTGTTGCATGAGCAGGTCTTCCCACCCTTTTCTACACTTTAATCCAGAAATTGAAAAGACTGCGAAAAGGAATAGGAAGGCAACAAAGCTGCAGAAGCAACCGGTGCTGTCAAGAGTAGAAACAGGTCCGGCTGACCAGACAGAGGACAGAACCAGTGAGTTAGAGTCTGAAATCGGTCCGACAGGTCAGATAGACCCGTATTCTGAAGGCAGCAATTCTGAAATTGAAGAAGAAAGAATGGCTGAAGAAGAAGGAGTCAATCTGAGGATGAACTCAGGTTAGAGGAACTTGGGAGAAGACTTGCCCGGACCAATCCACATAACAACCACTGAACAGATAGATGTGAAACTGAATTTGGTCGCAGCTTGTCCTAAGTTTTATGGGAAGCTGAATGAAAACCCTTTTGCTTTTCTAGAGGGATTCAATCAGGTCTGTGATCTGCACATACAAGGTCATTTGGATGCCTTCAAGCTAAAGGCATTTCCTTTTACTCTACAAGATGGAGCTCGTGCATGGTTTTCCGGATTGAGACCTAGATCAATCACTACTTGGGCTCAGATGCGTCAAACATTCCTGGATAAATACTTTCCACAATCCAAGACGAATGTACTCAAGAAAGAGATATCTGGAATCAATCAAGAACTTGATGTGTCCTTTGGTGCCTACTGGGAGAGATTTGGGAAGCTAGTTGATAGCTGC
The DNA here is from genome assembly GCA_028984105.1 of Lavandula angustifolia. Classification (NCBI taxonomy): domain Eukaryota; kingdom Viridiplantae; phylum Streptophyta; class Magnoliopsida; order Lamiales; family Lamiaceae; genus Lavandula; species Lavandula angustifolia. The sequence continues at coordinate 27,964,926 of CM054805.1, read as the reverse complement.
CCTAACCATGGTTTTTCTGAAGTAGATCTGCTGCAAATTTTCTACCAAGGAATGACAGATGAATCTAAAACCATGGTGAACGTTGGATTGAAAGGTAGCTTTGCTAACAGCTACTTTACTGATGCAAAGGCAATCATAGAAGGACTTGCCGAATCCACATCGCAGTACAAAGGACCGAGAATGCAGAGGAAATCCGTTAACCTTTCAAGCGGAGATTTCCTAGATGATTTAGATATGAAGGTTGGAATGAAAATGGAAGAGAAGTTCAGCCAACTTGAAGATAAATTGGACAGGTTATTTAAGGAAAGGAATCCTCCTTCCTCTTCCTCCTCATCTGCCCGATCAATGGCAGATCATACATGTGGAGCATGCGGACAAAGAGGGCATACATCTCTACAATGTCAAGGCGAAGATGTTAATACAGCAGGTAATTGGAATAATCAAAACAAGGTACATCCAAATTTGAGGTGGAGGCAAGATGAACAAGTGCCACAAGCACCCAGTAATCCTCCACAGCAGTCATTCCAACAACCTGCTTATCAACATCAACAATATCAGCCACCACAGCAGCAAGGGTTTCAACAACCCTACAGACCTCCACATCAAAGGCAATTTCTGCAGCAGTTTCAGCAGCAGTCTGGACTGTCTGGCCAGACGGACCAGAGCAGTCCATTGGAGAAAATGATGGCTGAAATGATAAATTCACAGAAAAATGCCATAGCATATCAGCAGTAGATGCAAGAGGAGTTCACTCAGACGAAGAAGGATACCCAAAACACCTTCGAGAATTTGGCTAAGCAAATTTCTAAGCTAAATTCTTCAGTCCAGGAGATAAGAGGGAGTCAAGGGAAACTTCCATCTCAAACTGAGCCTAATCCAAACTCCCACAATTGCAGCAAAATCATGTTGAGGAATGGGAAGGTATTGCCCAAGCCCGAGCCAAAGGCGAGTAAATTGTTCTTAGGACAAATTGTTTAGATTTTTAGGTTGCTAACCAAACTCTGATTGATAGGATTTCCCCAAACTTGCGTGGTTGCTAACCAAACTCTGATTGATAGGATTTTTAGGTTTAAATTACTCCGTTCCCTGTGTTCGATACCTGTGCTATACTAATTTTTGGTCTAACAATTTTGCAGGATTATTTGGTGTAAACAGCGATCACCAATGATACATCCTCAAAAGCAAAGAACAAGCAAATAACATTAGTATTCTAGTAACTCTTTGTACGAAATTCCCTTATGTTCATATTCCATATAATTCACACTCACATCATATTCTTGGAATCAAAGAGTGTTTAAACTCTTGTTGAGTTGAACAGTCAAAACCTACCCTGATATCTCAATTAGATTAGAAAACTACCTTAGTCAAGTTGATTGATAATAGCTAGTTAGATTGATAGTTTGTTTGTTAGTTTGTATTGATAAGTTCACGACAGTTTTAGAGTATCCATAGTAGATATCTGCTGACGCAAAAAAGTCGATATAGAATCTTGCGAATCCGAACCACTATAACTCTCTGTATTATTTAGTTTTTATATATATTTTTTATCTCTTGCATAAGCACTGATTTATTAGTCTGGATCAATTAGACTGATCCTATAAATAGTTCTATTGATAATCAATGTTACATTGAAAAGTTTCTTTATAAAAATGGCTTAATATATTTTGTACGTGCTGATTGACTAAACATAAGTCAGACTCACTCTGAAGCTGAAACAAAAGTTTGAATATTTGGACCCCCCCCTCCCACCCCATCCCGAATCTGAGTTCATAATGGGACCAACATAGTCCGAACACTGCTACATTCAGTATATTATATTTTTTAGAACAAAATCCCTAAAAAAATGTTCTCCTTTTTATTAGTGAATTGTTCATTCTATGTTGGTGAATGTAGGTTGTTTACGGCATAGAGTTAAGTAATTCTACCTGTCACTATAACGTTGATTTTACATGTAAAACAGCTAGTGCTGTGCGGATATATATACTCGTGCATGAATTTTGTGAGACTGATAACTCGTGTATGAATTTTGTGAGAATGATAAAAGAAGTAATAGAGGCAAATGGAGGCGATACACTATTATCAAAACTATTAAATACAGTATTGGAGGTGGTTTCGTGACATGGACAAAGGGGTGGCCCACTCATGAAATTCTCAACCAATTCGATGCCCAACTATAAAAAAACAAAATTAAGTTGAGATGATTATAAGTTGTTTTTTGTTAATGAAACCTGTAAATTAGCTGAGAAGCTTTATCCAATCAATTTTATCAAAGTCGATATTAAGACATGTTTTAAAAAATAAAAAAATCTGTTAATTATAAGTAGTATTGTCAGTTGAGTTTGTCGATAGAGTTATTCTATTAGTTTTGACTCTTTCAATTTCTACATACGGCAACTATCAAGTGTGCATGTTCTGCTATGAAAATTGTGAAGATAAGATTAAGGAATAAAATGGATGATGACTTATTGTCTTTCAATTCAATAACGTACATTGAGAAAGAAATCATCCTAGGATTTAATACTGAAACAATCATTAATGAATTTGATAGAATGAAGATAAATAGAGTACAACTTAAATAAGAGTCGGGTATTATGTACATACTTTTAATTAATATTCATAAATCATCTATTCTGATATATGTTTAGTTTTATATCTATATCTATATTTCAAATTGCATATTTGAATTTTTCAGTATAGGTATTGGTTCGAGTTTCTCTATTCGACTCACGACCTATAATTCAACTCGACCCGAACATAATTCATTATTCCTCCTCCACCACTTTGGAATCCTGACTCCATTTAGAAGTAAGATGCATGAGAAATAATGATATGATTACTCGAAATTCAGATCTTAGAACATAAAAGAAATTAAAACATATCCATTTGGAAGTCGAAAAATGTTAGAAGGTATCAGATACCCACCTAGTGAAAAAGGACCAAAATTGGTCCAGAAACAACAAACGCAATCATTATCTGTTCTAAATCTAACACAAATTCAAAATTGATAGTCAATTTTTAATTTATAAGAGCCTCGAAACATACACGAGATGACAAACACCAGATGCTAAATTAAGAGGTCGTAAGAACCTATATACAAAGGATGAAAGGAATAATATTAAAACAGACATCATTTGTCACAAATTAAGTACACGAATATGGTCTAAACACATTCACAATTGAAAGAGAGAGAGAGATTGAATTTATAGTACATCTTTAACAACATAAATATCGCATTATTAATTAGGCCACATATTTGGGGTAGAGCAGTAAAATGGGCCCACTGAAAATATTATCACGAGTGGGCTATTGCCCACTTAATATTATTATAGGGTCTAATATAATCACTATTATTAATTTATTGAGAATAATCATTATTAATTCATAGCTCCATTTTTGAGTTTAGAAAATGGAACAGTGAATTTCGAATTTAATTCCGTAAACATTTGTAATTTATTAAATATGCAAGTTTGTGATTTTCAGACTAAGAATACTAAACGCGACATGAAATTATCAAATAACCCATCCAACATGGTGTTGTCTTGTTACATATTTAGTCATTATTTACTAGCAACAAGTCCAACTCATACATAAACTCCTCGTTTTAATTTAATATGCACTAGTCCAAATCAGAACATAAAAGCAAGGGTGAAATAAGTTAGGGCTTCATTATCTTGCAAGAAATTGATTAGGATTAGGATTAGGATTAGGATTTAAGATTAGGATTTTGCCAATTTTTAACATGACTCCTTGGGCTGCGCATCGCCCAATTCCATATTTTCAACGGTTGCGGGTTTTTTTGCATCATCATTTTTGCGGTAAACGCCATATAAAATCAATTGGAGTGCTCCCAAAGCACTCCCAAATCCATTAGGAATCTGCAAAAAGAACATAGTTATTTAGTAGTATTTCGAAATATATGATTTTTAATTTGGTAATATAAATAAACATAATTACTCACATAGAGAAATTTATCGTTCCCAATGAGGCCATAAATGAACCAAGAAGTACCGCATAGGAAAACAAATAGCGACAACAGAAACGGCATATACTCCACGCTCTTGGTCTTGATCACCATTCTCTGCTCATACCATATATAAAATATATAGATAGTTGATTAAGTTTTCGAATATAATATATGTTACACTCAAAGTCTACGGGTTAATTATGGGTTTTGTTAAAGAAAATTTGATTAATTACTTACCATGACTGATAGAGGAGAAGCATACATTATAATGGAGAAAAGTGTAGCAGCAAAGCCACAAAATAACTGCCTTTTGGTGTCGTCCTGTTTGAAGGCAAAAACAGAAAGCAAAGCCACCGTGGAAAACACAGCAAGAATGCAGAAAAGAAGACCAAACAACTTCCCCTTCTCCTTCTTGGGCGCATATCTCAGAAAAATCAACACGTAAACCGACTCGATCACCACCCCCGTCCCATTGATCGCAGAAACCAAGTAGTTGTTTGGTGATATGAAAGGCAAACCATACCTGCAACAAGTCGTAACAATCAGAAGGACATATTTATAATTAATTATCTAAAATGAAACAAAATTACCAAGCAGCGAGCAAGCAGTTGAGCAACGTCATAATGTATGGTATGCCGGAGAATTGCTCGGTGGACTTGTTGACGATGATCCTCTTGAAAGTAACCCTTCAGTTTCCCAAATTATAACAAAATTATTCTAATTAATTAAGATGATCCAACAACGCAAAGAAATTTGTGTTGTACTCACGATGGAGAGAGAAACAAAAACAAACCCGTAGCATTTCCTGACAGTAGAGTAGAAAATGGATCAAATGTTGTAAGGAAACTCGTGATAGTATAAAAATTGAAGAAAATAACATACCAAGAACTCCAAACACCAAATGCAGAGCTTTGCCTTGACTCATATTTAAGGATTTTTATGCGATCGATATGATTGATGGGAGTTGGTTTTGCAGATACGGTGAGGGATGGGGAGAGAGGGGGGTTGATTTATATAGAGCCAAAGAAATTCAAATGACTTTTTTATTTGCGGTTAATGAACGAGATTACGTCCTTATCCACACCGGCCAAAACTCCTCTTCTCGTCGCTTTCTCTCTCTCTAAACCTCTCGCTCTATACGTATATGTTTGTATGCGTCATGCATGTCTTTTTTTGTGTGTATGCTCTGAGAATCTGCACGACATCGTCTGCTACGACTGACTAATGTTGAAATTTTGGTGAAAAATTAAAAGCGTCTGTCACGGTTTGGTTGTTTCGATACCATGCACAACTTTTGTAAATGCTTTGCCTATGATCTTAAATATATCCAAGTCAAACTCATTTATTTCAAATTGTTTTTTGTTGTTAAATATATAAAATACGTATTTGACATTTATATTATATTAACAAACCCTTAACTATAACCACAAATTCTTTAACCTGTTCTGTTGGAACTCAAACGCTTATCACTATACCAAAACAATTGCTAGTGGTGAGGGCACAATTTTTATTCATCATTACATAGTAGTCAGAGACATAGATCCAATGTTCCTCCGCCATGTAGGGATGGGGGTCGGGCATCGCCCATTATCCCGACACCGCATAGCTGGAGGATATTGGGCATCGCTCAATATCCCAAACTAAACGAACTAATAGTTAAAAGAAAAGATGTCTCCAAATTGTTCGAACGAAGTGGTCGAATTGGGGGTGGTTTAGTATGGTTTACTATTGTTTCTTGTCATACTATATATCATACAAAAGTTTACTGTGCGAAAAATATTAGAAGGTTATAGTGCCAAATCGTTCAGCATACCGAATTATCACTGTGCAACATATAATAAATTGTTACTGTACATTCTTTTCGATGTATTATGCAGATTATTGATATATAATACTGAGATTCGATATAACATACTTTCACGGTGAAGTTACAAATCGTTATACCAAAATTTCGGTATTTATTAGTATACCGATGTAAAGCTCACGGTATGTACTAAACTTCCAGTACTCATCCGTACCACAATATATTAAATCAATATTGTTACTATACTGAAAGACTTTTGTACGATATGATAATGTACCAAGAGTTATGTTGTATTGATAATGTTGGGAATGAGATTCAGTATGATAAGATTTGAAGATTGGTGATCGCTGTATTGCACCAAATAATCCTGTAAAAATCAGAGAATTACTTCAGTATAGTTCACAGGTATCGAACACAGGGAACGGACGACTAGACACTTTATTTTTCCTACTTATCTAGGGTTTTGGTTAGCAACCACGCAAGAATTGGGTTTTCTATTAAACTACGAACTTGTAAAATTAAAAGCAAATATAAAAACAGAAAACGAAATTTAAACTGAATTAACTAGGCAATTGAAAGGCAGGTCCAGCAGAATATTTATGCACATGTTTATTCCAATCCTTGGCACTTAATATGAATTAATCTCAAGAATCTACTAGTTATAGACCACTGTAACTTAAACTGCGTGATCCTCACTCCCACTTACTTATTCGGTAACCGCCATGTTGGGCATAGAAACGGCTACTTCCCTAACCTAGCTACAACCTACGTTGTTGGGCAAACAATAGATTTAATAGCTAGACAGCTTTATCGAACTAAGGGAGCCTAGTATAGGAGCCTACTCGTATGTTGGGCATCTCATAGTCTCCTACCGGTTTAATCCAATTACTCTAACGAATAATTTTGCTACTTACCTAGCCTTGTTCCACGAGAAACGATGGAAGTACTAAGTTAGCTACGATTTGCGCAACCTAGGGTGATCAATCCTAAATTACTAGCCGATTAATTAATTCGAATTATCCCGAAACCCTTTTGATTAATTATGAGCACCTAAGCCTCATGTACTGTTCACGTGTGCATTCACATTCTCGCTGGACCCTAAAAAGTTTAGCTACTCATGCGGGACGCTTCGGTTGGGCAACCGGGACGGTTTACGTAACGAAAACATGAACACGAATAACCCTAAATTTAGCATGCACGAAATTTAAACTAATTAAGGTACGAACTAGCAGAAAATAATAACTTACGAAATTTAACTAAAATCTTGAATTGAAATAACAAAGAGGTTCGAATGTAAAATATTAAGTTCTTAGAAAACGATTAAATTCAAAACGGAAATAAAACTAGAGTTCAACTACGAATTTAAAGAACATAAGTCTGAAATTAAAAGGTGCTTTTCTTCTTCTAATAGCTACGAAAATCTGGTTCAGCTGGTTCGGAAGGTTGTCCGGCTTCGGCGGTCGGCTTGGGCAGTTCGGCGGCGGCGATCGTGCGGTAGTGGTCGTGCGGTGGTTCGGAAGGGAGCAATGGCCGGAATGTGAGCTCGGGATGTTGGGGACGTGTTCTATGGTGCAGAGCTGGTGTGAATTTCGTGCCCCCTTCATCTCTTAATATACTCCTCCTTTAGATCTTGATTAGGAAAAGATTTGGGTGGATAAGGAAACAAGATCTTTCCTTAACCACCAAAAGATATTTTCTTGATCTTTTCCTTTTCTCATAACCGTGCCCTAAACCGCGACTTTCCGCGCCTTTTCTTCACCAAAACGCGCCAATTAATATCCTTGTCATCCTGCCATGTCAGCACCGAAACCCTGCATAATACGCCACTGCGACTGCACCGGTTAGCCAATTGACGCACTTTTCGGCCTGAAATCACTAAGTACGAAAACGACTCATCAAATATCCTTATGCTCACCCTCGAGTATAAGGAGAGAAAAAGATAAGTACTTAGTTATTTCGGCCAATCCCCAAGACTCAAAACAAAAATAAAAGACTCAAGGAAAATAAAGACACGACAAACAAGGATAAAATGACACGAACAAAACAAAGACACCAAAGAAACACACAGACTCAAATAAAAATATGAAAAACAACGACGTGAAGCAGCACCAATTAATTCAAAATTCTCAACACCGATTAACTAGCCAAGCAAATCAAATCATGCAAATATGATCTCATCAAGCAAGTAGACGATGCAAATTTCGAAACTAAACACACATATATCAACTTGGTCAAAATCTAAACAATGTGGATCTCCTCAAGGTTCGCTCATCACTCAACTAATCTAAGTCCGGTTCAAGCCACTCAAGAAAATAAATCCACGCAATTACGATAAGAGATCGTCACAATAGCAATATCAAGGAGGTCTTTCTCATTATGTTGTAATGGGGCTTAGGACTTAGACAAATTGATGTTGGTAAGGGTCCTAGGGGTACTAAGCTTCATCAAAATTATATTTCAATGTTATGCATGTCAAACTCACTTAGTTGTGCAATTAATGTAACAATTCAAAACTTCCTACCACTTAGCAATTTCGAATACATGCTACAATTATTTTTATGTACACATTTTTTCTTTTTTTTTTCTCTGCCACATCTCTCTTTTTTTTCTGAATATTTCATATATATTTTTTTTTTCATGGCATATTTTTTCTTTTTCTGGGTACAGACTGTCTCAACTGGGCAATCAGGCCACTTACATTCTGCTTTTTCTTTCGCAGCTTATACATTCAAGTTTCGACCTATACACATCTTTTTGCAGCACCTCTTAATTGGGTAGGTAGAGGACATATGTAACACTCCTCTAAACAACAATATCATGCACAAGAAAGTTTATAAGACATGCAATAACATGGGTCAAGAGAAAGTTTAAAAGGCCTTGGCTAATATTTTACTAACTCATATCAAAGAATCGGTCAAGGCTCAACTTGGCTCACTAGGGGATAATTTAGGGTCGAAAATATTTTGTCGCGGCCGTTTGGCTAAAAATCCCTAGTGCCTCCTATCATGTATCACAAATGACTCAAACTTATTGCAATTTTGCGGATAAACACTCTCAAAAGAAATAGTAGGAAGTGTCCTACTTTAAGGCTCAAATCTAATATAATGAGTGGTTTATAAAATTCGATCCAACAAGGTTTATTTTTCCTCATCCCAAGTTACATACACATATGTGCCTAGATCTAATTTTCACAAAGTCTACAAGCAAGCATATTGAAACATAAAAGCACAAATAAGACATGCTTGAGCATAGAAAATCGGCGTATCAAAAATCGAAAATTTTGGCATGCTTCGACACAAAATACCCCCCTCCTTACACTTAAAACTTGCTCGCCCTCGAGCAAGGAGAAAAGACAAAACAAAGAGAGAAGGCATGACAAAATAAAAACAAAAACACCCTCCTTACACTTGAACCCTTTCAAGTGTAAGAACATACTAACACAAGAGACAAAAGAAAATAAACTACCCCTCCTTACACTTGAACCCTTTCAAGTGTAAGGACATAAAAGACTCACAAAAACCGACTCAAAACGAAAAACAAAAACGAAAAACAAAAACTCGGGAGAAAAGTTACTTGGCGCCTCGCTTGGGCAAGCGAGACGGTCGGCTCATCACGAGACGACGAATGGAAAAATGTCGGGCAACAAGCGCACTTAAGTGAACTAATCACACTTAGCCAAGAATCGAAAAAGAAGAACACACCAAGCATAAAATCAAATGGAAACAAAATACGAAATAAAATAATAAAATTACTAGAAACGCGGGTTGCCTCCCGGAAGCGCCTCTCTTTAGAGTCTTTGGGTATACCTCCTCTTCAAGATCAATCGTGTGATAGTATGTGCAGTGGAGTCACATCCACTACATTGATCACCCGCTTCATCTTCTTCCCACGATCTTTATACCACTTGAAATCGTCATAGGCCTTATTCCGAAATTTTTCCTCACACTTGGTTGATGGCCTATGCACCTGCAAGATGATGGTAGTCTGCCCTCTTGCTGTCCTTTTCTTATCTCTTTCAGGTTGGGGCTTCAATCCCACAGTTGTCAGCCATTCTACTATAGAATCGTCTTGATTGGGCAAGCTGAAACACACTACCGACAATTTCCGGTTTTGGAGCTACGTATAAAGCCAAGAGACTTTCTCCCGATCTCCTCGTCCATCATATCTTCAACATCTTCTTCGGTCGGTCCTTGAGTCAAGGTGACCTCCATTTTATCTCGCATCACATACGTCTCAAGATATTCTTGGACAATAGCATCAATGGAGTCAGTAGAAAAAGCATTCTCATTCTCATGATCATAGGGTTCCTTAAGTGTTTCAGCTATGTGATGAACATAAGTTTCGTTATGGTATGCTACACTTATCGAACCCTCATCCACATTAATTATAGCATTTACAGTCTTTAAAAATGGTCTACCCAATAACACTCCCACAGTTCCTTCAACTTGCCTATCATTTGTGTCAATTACATAAAAATCAGCAGGATAGACAAAATTGTTGATTCTGACTAAAATGTTTTCGAGTAAACCTATCGGAGCAATGCATGACCTATCCGCTAATTGAATTATCACCTTAGTGGACACTAATTCAATTCCAATTAATTGATTATAGACGGACAATGGCATAACATTAATGGACGCTCCTAAATCACACATGGCTTGCTTAATTAAAACATCACCCATCAGACAAGGCAGTGTAAACATACACGGTCGGCACATTTAGCGAGAAGCATCTTACGTATGATTGCTGATACTGTGTGGTCGAACAAGAGTTTTCCGGACTCGGGAACTTTTCCGACAATGAAATTCTTCACAAATTTCCCGAACTTGGGAATCTTTATGGCTTCAAGGAAAGGGATATTTATCTCTAATTTCTCGAACAGCTTCATGTAATCCATGCTTTCCTTGTTCGGCGTTCTCTTACTTTCCAAAGCTTCCGGAAATGGTGGAGGAAGTATCGGTTTAGACTCCGATCGGATAATCGGGACAGCTTCCTCTTCCTGTTCTGGTTCAGCATCTTCAACATGCTGCTCTATTGGACGGTAGGGTTGTGCGGTGTTTCTGCGGCCTTCTTCTTTTACGCCGGCTTTTACGGGTGTCTCGGTTGCACAATTGGGCCAGGCCGTTCTTTTCCTCCACACAACGTAATCTGATTGCAGTTATGGGAATTTAGATTTAGCAGTTTTTGAGCTTGTGAAGGTAAATGCTCGTGACCTCCCTTTAGATCTTGGAGTGAGCTGGTCATTTTGAACACTTGCTCAGATAGATTTTTCCAAAGTAACTTGCTGATCCATCTTCAATTTTTGCATCTCTTCCTTCATAGCTTGAATCTCATTTTGATTTGAGATTATCTCTTTCTGCATCTGCCTTTGATATGTAATTGATTCCTTTTGAGAAGCAATCATCTTGTGCATCAATTCTTCAAACGAAGAAGATCCACAGTGCGCTTGGCCATGCGATGGACCTTGTTGTTGGTATATTTGATGGTGTGGAGGTTTGTTATGCTTGAGACGGTACATTTAGCACAGGTTTGTACCATTAGTAGGTGTTTGGTACAAATTGTCATAGCGATGGATGAGTTGTTGTACTTGACTTTACGGAAATTCCACTCGCTTGGGCGATCGGGCACCGTTCTCTCCATCTCGTTTCCTTTTTACCGCACATACTTAATTGACTTACATTAGCCATAGCATTCGGGTTAGGCTGAGTCTGAGCTGGAAGTTGTCCTTGAGAATTCTTCATCTCTTGCATCGTAGAATTCAGCTTATTCATCTGCTTGGCCAAGTTTTCCATCGTAGCTTGCTGATCCTTCTTTGTCTGATTTATCTCCCGCTGCATTTGTTGTTGAAATGCAGTAGTGTCCTTCTATGAAGAAACCATTTCAGCCAAAAGTTTTTCCAATGGATTCTGGTGCTCTGGTTGGGCAACTGGAGCACTCTGCTGCTGGAACTGCCTTTGATGCGGAGGCCTATACGTCTGCTGGTAGCCATTCTGATTAGGAGCTTGATAAGGTTGCTGAAAATTTTGTTGATGCTGGTATGGCTGCTGAAATTGTTGTTGAGGCGGATTCCTCGATTGAAATTGTTCTTCCAGTTGCCTCCATCGAAGGTTTGGATGAAGCCCTTGCTGTCCGCTCCAATTTCCAGCTGCGTTTACTTCTTCTCCTGGACATTGTAGTGAGGTATGTCCTTTTTCTCCATACGCTCCGCATGCGTGATCGACATTTGATCGGCTTGAAGCGGGAGCGTTCTGCTTGAGTAGCAAGTCGAGCTTGTCTTGCAGGAGACTGAATTTTGCCTCCACTTTACTATCAATTTCCTCCAAGTAGTCGGAGTGAGACCAATTTACTGCTCTCTTTGTTGGTCTTGGTCCTTTGTATTGTGAGGTAGACTCCGCAAGCCCTTCAATTATATTTCTTGCATCTTCGTAGAGGCTTGTATGGAAATTCCCTCTCAGACCGATATCAACCATGACTTTAGCTTCGTCTGTCATTCCTTGATAGAAAATTTGTAGAAGCTCCACATCCGAGTAGCCATAGTTCGAACAACTATCGACGAGTCGTCCAAATCTCTCCCAGTATGCGCCAAAGGTTTCGTCGAGTTCTTGAGCAATCCCGGAAATCTGCTTCTTTAATGTATTTGTCTTTGACTGCGGGAAATACTTCTTTAAGAAGACCGTACGCATCTGGGCCCACGTCGTGATCGTGTTCGGCTTTAGACTAGAGAACCACGCTTGTGCTCCGTCTTGAAGAGTGAATGGAAAGACAGCGTCCAGGTTGCCCTGCCGGTGCAGATTACACACTTGGTTGAACGACGCCAAAAAAGAATTTGGATTCTCGTTCGTCCTTCCATAAAACTTCGGCATGGCAGTGACCATGTTCAGCTTGACATCTATTTGTTCTGTAGTAGTGATTTGGATTGGTCCCGGTAGGTCCGCTCCCATGTCAAGCGATCCGGTATTCATCCTCAAGGGTGGTGGATCATGCACTTCGTCCTCCATCTCTTCCTCCTCCGATTCCCGAGCTTGTTCTTGGAGTGTTGTGGAGTGTTTTGTCGAACAAAACAGTCTACGGTTCCCGAGTCGCCGATCGGATCAACGGCGTATGTTTTGTCTCCTCGGTTGGGCAGTTAAGACGTCTGCTGCCCTTGACAGAATTTGTTGCTTTTGCAGCTTTGTCTCCTTCCTATTTCTTTTAGCTGCCTTCTCGATCTCAGGATCGAATATAGAATTAGGCTTGGAAGACCTGCTCATGCAACATTAAAAAGCACGAAAGATTAGTAGAAAAATCAAAGAAACTAGTTAACACCGTTCCCCGAGCAACGGCGCCAATTTGGTGATCGCCGTATTGCACCAAATAATCTCGTAAAAATCGAGAATTACTTCGGTATAGTTCACGGTATCGAACACGGGGAACGGACGACTAGACACTTTATTTTTCCTACTTATCTAGGGTTTTGGTTAGCAACCACGCAAGAATTGGGTTTTCTATTAAACTACGAACTTGTAAAATTAAAAGCAAATATAAAAACGAAAAACGAAATTTAAACCGAATTAACTAGGCAATTGAAAGGCGGGTCCAAGCAGAATATTTATGCACATGTTTATTCCAATCCTTGGCACTTAATATGAATTAATCTCAAGAATCTACTAGTTATATACCACTGTAACTTAAACTGCGTGATCCTCACTCCCACTTACTTATTCGGTAACCGCCATGTTGGGCATAGAAACGGCTACTTCCCTAACCTAGCTACAACCTACGTTGTTGGGCAAACAATAGATTTAATAGCTAGACAACTTTATCGAACTAAGGGAGCCTAGTATAGGAGCCTACTCGTATGTTGGGCATCTCATAGTCTCCTATCGGTTTAATCCAATTACTCTAACGAATAATTTTGCTACTTACCTAGCCTTGTTCCACGAGAAACGATGGAAGTACTAAGTTAGCTACAGACTGCGCAACCTAGGGTGATCAATCCTAAATTACTAGCCAGATTAATTAATTCAGAATTATCCCGAAACCCTTTTGATTAATTATGAGCACCTAAGCCTCATGTACTGTTCACGTGTGCATTCACATTCTACCGGACCCTAAAAAGTTTAGCTACTCATGCAGACGCTTCGGTTGGGCAACTGGGACAGTTTACAGAACAGAAACATGAACACGAATAACCCTAAATTTAGCATGCACGAAATTTAAACTAATTAAGGTACGAACTAGCAGAAAATAATAACTTACGAAATTTAACTAAAATCTTGAATTGAAATAACAAAGAGGTTCGAATGTAAAATATTAAGTTCGTAGAAAACGATTAAATTCAAAACGGAAATAAAACTAGAGTTCAACTACGAATTTAAAGAACATAAGTCTGAAATTAAAAGGTGTTTTTCTTCTTCTAATAGCTACGGAAATCTAGTTCAGCTGGTTCGGAAGGTTGTCCGGCTTCGGCGGTCGGCTTGGGCAGTTCGGCGGCGGCGATCGTGCGGCGGTGGTCGTGCGGTGGTTCGGAAGGGAGCAATGGCCGGAATGTGAGCTCGGGATGTTGGGGACGTGTTCTATGGTGCAGAGCTGGTGTGAATTTCGTGCCCCCTTCATCTCTTAATATACTCCTCCTTTAGATCTTGATTAGGAAAAGATTTGGGTGGATAAGGAAACAAGATCTTTCCTTAACCACCAAAAGATATTTTCTTGATCTTTTCCTTTTCTCATAACCGTGCCCTAAACCGCGACTTTCCGCGCCTTTTCTTCACCAAAACGCGCCAATTAATATCCTTGTCATCCTGCCATGTCAGCACCGAAACCCTGCATAATACGCCACTACGACTGCACCGGTTGGCCAATTGACGCACTTTTCGGCCTGAAATCACTAAGTACGAAAACGACTCATCAAAGATCTCAAAACCCTAGTTGAATGATGAATCTGATATTGTAATAGTTTAAATGAGTTCAACTGCTAGGAACTCAGTAGACTAGATAGATTTAGTAGCTGATAGGCTCGTAGAAGTTATCTTCTCAGCCAGATGGGCTCGGTACTGAAGACTCGGCGTGGTTTCTCAGAACCAACTGAATATACGCAAAGGAATCGGTCAACAACTTGACTATCTCAGGAGAATGTCAGTAGAGAACAACTTAGTGAAAGTGTCCGAGGAATCAAAGGAAGTCAACTCAGCATCTGCCTTGGAGTCTGAACAAGCCTCACCCAACATTCAACCTCGACCAATGAGGAGGTGCCAGCACTGTACTTGCTCTGGCATAAAGCTACCCTCAAGACTGAAAAAGAGAGAGAATCTCTACAGTAACATTCAAATTGATATGATCGTTTTTCTTGTCGTGTTGGACACGTGGCTATGTCTCTTCCAACGGATCATTTCACAAGTCTCAACTATAAATAAAGATCGATCTTCAAGCGATGGAGACACCGGGATCCAAAAGAATTCAAGCACTCAACACTCTAGCGTACTTAAAGCTAACTCAAGCGAAGAACTCATCTTTAGAACCTATCTTCAAAGTTCTTCACTCTAGAGATCATTTGTTCCCATTTCTCTATTCTAAGCCTACACATTATTAAATCATTTGCTTAGAAAAACTGAAGGAATTCAATTTGTGAACTGTTCGTATCATAAGAACTCCTTCTAGTTGGAGAAAATCTCAAACCTTGTCTTTTAAATTGTAATTAAAGTCACTACGGCTATAAGTAGAGCATCTGTCATGCGAACAGATCAAGTCTTTATGACTATAAGTAGAGTATCTGTCATGCAAACAGATCGATCGAGACTTGCTCAGTATAAATTAATTTAAGAACTCCTGCTTTGTTCAGGACAGTAGATGTAGGATCTTCCGTATCCGAACCACTTTAAAAATCTCTGTGCATTTACTGTTTTATGTTTAACTGTTCATGCTACATAAACTGATTTACAAAGCATAAAACTGAGTTTTAGAAACTGAATCGACGCACAAGCACGACTTTAAAGAGATTTACTTGTAAAACATTTTTCAAACAAGAGATGATAAAATTCGAGCCTACACTTCCGCACTTATTCATATACTGAGTTTTCTGTATACTGACTAAAGTCAATAGACAAGATTCAGTAGACCGAATCACTCTGTCAAGCGATCTGAAAGCTATCTTGGCAAGCTGAACCATTCTATGAGCAATTTCAGTATTCACTGACTTTCGCATTTGAGTTGAAACTTGTACTTAGGTGTATTCACCTTCCCCCCTCATCAACACCTGAAGACTCATCTCTAGACCAACAAATATTTTTACTTTTTTTTTTTAATCACGATTGATGAGTGGTTTTTATACCATCTCATCGTGTTCTTTTTAAGCTTATTTACATCGTTTTCTATTCATTTTTAGCTTTTGTTTTGCTTGGAATTGTATACTTTCGATGGTTTTTAGTTTTGTAGGTTTCTCGCGCGTTTTGAGCATATTTGGTGGTATTTGGCACCAAAATGAAAGAAACCATGACCATTGATGCATTATTGGCAAAGATGGAGTTTTTAGGATGAAGAATGAAGAGGATTTGAAGCCGGATCTTGAAGAAATCATGTTTCGGAGCTCGTGTAACAAGGCAGTTGGGAAATCGCTTGGCAGACGGATCTAACGATCTTAGAATCCGATCTTCACCGTCCACTTCGTAGTTCTATGTGTTACAAATATTTTGGCAAAGTTTTGTGACGATCCAACGGCTAACAAAGGAGATATCGCATTTTCCCAAAATGCGACAGTGCGGAAAAATGTGTTCGACCGAAGCACGCGGACCGCGGTCCGCGTTTTGTGCTGGACCGCAGTCCGCACTATTCTGACTCAAAAATTGGATTTTTCGTGGGGTCGGACCGCGGTCCGCCTTTTGTGCTGGACCGCGGTCCGCGTCTTTTACAGCCCAAAAACCTTTTTTTTTCGGCCCGAAACCTATATAAACCCTTCCGGACTTCTTTCCTTCGAACCACACACCATATTTTCGACCTCTTCCACCCTCCAAAGTAGAGAAACACCCAAGGCATCCCTCTGTTGAAGGTTCAAGACGAAGATTGAAGACCACAACCTGAGAACCAAGTGCGAGGATCAATCCGCTAGATTCTAGGTTGTATTATTCTTTCTCAGTTTTGTTTAGGATGTTTGATACTTGAATTCTATGGATTCTTTTTGCATCTTTTGTGATTATTTTCCTACGAATATGAGTGGTTAAATCCCTTGTGTGGGGGTTTAGCAGGATCTATGTTTTTGATGAATTAATTCAAACCCTATTTTTTCAATGAATGAATTGTTTTATTTCTTAATTGTTGAGCCTGCTTTTGATTTCTCTATGATTCTTTAATGTGACTGACCATCATCTTAGATAATTACAGAGAATATATGTAATAGATAATACGGCGCATCATACCCGGTTATTTATTTAGACCTGCAATTAAGTGTCTAGATTGTCACCATTGGTTTGGGATAGTTTAAATGGTTCCTTAAATCCCTGAGCATGATACGATCCTTAGGTTCATGATATATGATCACTTAATTGACCCTTAGGATTATAAATTAGAGATCTTCCACCATCATACGGAATCCCTAGAGCCTTAGTGGATGAACCAACAAAATAAATTCATAATTGCTAGCTAGAGAATGGGAATGAATCGATCATCTTAGGCATAGTGATTGTTAAACCTCCGCACTCTTCATCAAACTTGAAACCACACCCATTATTCCACTTCGCTTTTATTTTACTTGTTCTTTTACTTTCTTGCTATTTTAATTCAGTAGTTTAGAATAAACCAAACCCTGTTTAGGACCAAGTAGATAGTGAAATAATTAGGATAATTAGAACCCAGCTGAGTCCTTGTGAGATCGACCTCGGGAGTTGCGATATGTGTGATATACTGAATTTTTGGGAATAAAAGTTTAAAGCTAAAATATGATACTCTTTTTGTACCATTATTATTGTCTCATTTGTCTTTTCGGATTATCCCACTATTGATGTCTCATTCCTAAAATAGACATATGTGAGTGGACTACAATCTTAATCTCTCTATATACCTTTACGCAATCTTAATCTAAAGAAGTGGGTTCCACCACTTTATACATGTACACTACTTATACTACCTTAATCTCCATGTCAATCTTAATGGAATATACATATGGAACAGAGGGAGTATTTAGTTACGCAATCTTTTATGTGTAGAGATCATGTCAATCTCATTCTCTAGATGTTACGATATCCACAAGCAATCATAGTCATTCAAGCTGAGAACTCAGAGTTCACTTTGCAAATTGATCAAGTTCTTCATCTATAGAGTTTTCTTTTGTCCCTCTAAGCGATACAGATTCCCATATCCAAAGCTTAGAAAAAGAGAGTATCCTATCTTTCGAGATTGTTCTCACTTTGTAAACGATACTTTTGATAAGTTTGACAAAACCAGAAAACCCTCAACCCTAGAAAGGTGTTCGTGTTCATAGATAGATACTTGCTTGATTGATTAATTGTTAGATTGTTTGTATGTAAGCGGACCTTACTAGTAAACACGGAAGGTAGTGAATATCTGCACAGATAGAGAGTGGATGTAAGAGTTTGATATATATATGAACTGCCAAAGTATATATAAAAAAATAGTCTAGGTATCAACAATTTTTTTCCTTACATTCTGTCTTGTTTGGTTTTTTAGATTAATTTTATATCAATCTTACCTTTTATCATCGTTGCCCTAATAATTGAAAAGTTAAAAAGTACTCCATCCGTCCCGCTTCAAGTGACCCGTTTCTAAAAAAAATAACTTAAAAAAATTACAAATTCTCTCATATATACTTTATCATTTCTCTCTTATACTTTATAATATCTTTCCCTATTTTATCAATTATTTCTCTTATTTTATTATTTTCTCTCTCCTACTTTATCATTTACTTTCTCACGATCTCATTCATCTTTTCCCTTTTACTTTATCATCTACTCATCTCTTATACTTTATCATCCATTTTCTTAATTCCCGCGCCAAAAAGAAATGAATCACTTGGAGCGGGAAGGAGGGAGTAGCAAGTTAGGTAATGTTATAACTTCCCAAAGTGATTATCCTTTACAAAAGTGTTCTTTTTCAAAAATGAGCTTTTATTATAAATCTATTTACGCACTTAAATTTAATTCAATTTATTTTACTAAGTAAATGAAAAAACACTGGTTACTGAAAGGATCCCTGCCACTTATAAAAATACGCACACTAATCATAGGTACGTTATATTTTTTGGCGCCAATATTTTTTTGCGCCACATTGAATATATAAATGAGTTACTATATATGTATATTTTACTATATGCTAGCTAGAGGTATAAACAATTTCGTGCCAAAATGCGAAGTCGGTGGGACCAAATTTAACTAAACCAAAAAATGTGGTTCGGTTCAGTTTCGTAATTTCATTTGGTTTATCATTCAGGAACCATTTAAAATCGGTTCGGTTCACGATTTTAAAGGTTCATAAATCGCTCGAACTAGTGTTGAACAAAAAAAGGAATAGCACAGACGGTTCTGAACCATTGATCACTGTTGGGTTATGAGTCAGTGGTTGATTTTAATCAACACTTAGAGGGTACTTAGTTTTATTTTATCAGTAGTTCCTGTAACATGACTTGTCTGTTTATCGGTAATGGGGGAAATCATAGTGATTTAATACTATGGAATTGAAGATCCCAAAACTCATCTTGTACCCTTAGTGTAGTATCTTTAGGACTAGATGATGTAATAGCCTAGACTATTCTTATTTTCATTATCCGTTTGTCTAAGTCCTATAAGGGGTACTTGTTGGTCTCAACTTCAGTAGGAAGTTACATTCCAGAACCCCACGTCATTAATTGTAAGAGCTAGTGTTCTCAGGTCATCAGCTGACTTCACATCAATAGAAGAACTCTCATCAGCTGACCCATATCAGTAGAAGAACACAGAACCAAGCTCAGTACCTTCAGAGTCACCAGCTGACTTCGCTCAGTAGAAGATTCCTTTTTCAGCAGACTCAAACAAAGAAGACAAAGATCGAGTCAGATCTACTGTATCCGACAGGAAACAACCCGAGTTTTAACATCATTCGAAAGTCAGCAGAAGATCATACGAGGATGAGTGAGAGTCAACTCAGATGAAGACTGATGTCTAACAAGTCTCACCTACCACAAACCTCGACCAATGAGAAGCGGTCTAAGCTCTACCTGCTCTGACCAACTAAAGTTGCTCTCATACACAGTGACCAACTACTCTGCGATAATATTTCGAACATATGGCCGTTTTCCTTGGACGCTTGTGACACGTGACATGGTCCCCTCCAACGGACAAATGTCTGGGTCACAACTATAAATAGAGAAGCTTTTCCGAGCTCAACGCACGGGATATCAAAGGGATTACACGCTCAAGCTCTCAAAACACTCTAACGCTTACACGAAGATCCAGCGAAGAACTTGCTCATTAGAATATTTCTAGTTCTTCTCTCTAGAGTTTCTTTCTTTAGATCCCTCTTCTCTATCTAAGATCCATTATCATATCTATAGCTTAGAACCTTCGAAGGAGTTCACATTTTGTGACTGTTCTTATTGTAAGAACTCCTTCAGAGTTGGAGAACATCCCCTCCCCTTCAAACTTCGGTTTGGATTGTAAGTCGCTAAGGACTATAACTTAGAAGGGTCTGTCCAGTGCACAGATACCTTGCTGAGGCTTGCTCAGATTAATCAACAAGACCTCCTGTTCAGCAGGACCGTGGACGTAGGATCATGCGTATCCGAACCACATTAAAAATCGTTTGTGTCATTTACTGTTTTATTGCATTGTTTTCAAACTATCTTACAAACTCATACCTTGCATAAAACGTATTTAAAAGTGCACTATCCAAAATTATTTGGTTTGCGAAAAATACGTTTTCAAATCGAGACGAAGTCTATCGGGCCCTACACACTTATCCGCACTTACTCTCCGCCTGAGAATTTAATACTGACAGAAGTCAGTAGGAGAAACTCAGCAGTTGAGTCACTCTAACCCGCGATCAGAAGGTTACTTTTTGGCACTGATCATCAGTTGCAACCTACAGCTCAGTTGTCCTTCGCGTTTGAGAAAAAGAAACTTGTAATCAGGTGTATTCACCCCCCCCCCCTCCCCCTCTACACCTGACACTCGTCTCCGGACCAACAAGATCACGATTTCAAATCTCAGAACCGACTTCCAAGGTTGCCCGGTGTGGTACCTGGTTCCAAGTTTTTGGAATCGTTGAACCCGAATCAATGGTTCCGGAATTTTGAAAATCAATAGCATAGATCACGCCACGTCGCCAATCCACACTATAGGGGAACCGGTGATTCAGGAACTGTGGATAAATATTTCATGGTTTGGTTCCACTTCCACCTATGTGGGAACCGTGAACCAATGGGTAACCGGAATTGGTTAGTTCTAGCTCGAACAATCATAATTTAATATTAATATAATATTCCCTTCGTACCTTTATTTATGTCCCTTATACCATTTTGGTTTTTCTCATTATTTATGTACCATATCTAAAATAAATATAAATGAGTGGACCATAATAATTAAAACAAATGGACCCCACCATTTTATATTTTTATACCACTACTTTATATATTTACACCCATTATCTTAAACTCTGTGCCCGATCCTAATGAGACATAAATAATGCGATAAAGGGAGTATAATATAATTATAATTTAGAATTGAAACCTTAAAATTTCAGGATAAGATTCTAATGACACGTATGCCCTATGCAATATTTGTTTTGATTAACAAAAGAATTTTTTTGACTAACTCATAAAATTCAATAAAAATAGGAGATATACATAAGCAATTTAAAATATATTTTGATTTCTTTTTCATTGTCTAATAAAATATATTATATCAATTATTAAATTATTTACTCTTTTGACAAAAAAAAAATCTCTCAATAAAGAAGAAAAAATATGAAATAAAAATAAAACCTTTCTACTTTATCATCGTTTGGTGCATACATAAGCATATGAACGAATGAACCAAATCATTCATAAGCAGTTTTGATCCAACATTGATAGATATCTTGAACTGTTTGGTTCGATTTATGAATTGCACTAAAAATTGTTCCGAACCAAACTATTGCACTCATGCAGTAGTGCTTGTGTATGTAAAACAACTCATAAATGTTAGCACAAGATTGTTTACTTTTTTCTTTGTTTATTACACAGGGGAAGTTTATATTTTAAAAAAAAGATAAAAGTGCAAAAAATATTAATTGTTTTCTTTCCTCCAAAAAGCGTATAAATAATTACATAGGTTGATCCCAAACCTTATTCAATAAAAGGAAGAAAAATAAAAGAATAATACTGTTGGGTATGAGATTCAGTGATATGAAAATTTGAAGATTCTAAAACTCATTAGCTGAATGATGAACATAGATAATGTAATAGCTTAGTTGAGTTCAGTATGTTAGGAACTCAGTAGGCTAGCTAGAAATCAGTAGTTGATAGGTTCAGTAGAACATGTTTTGTCAGCAAGATGAACTCCGCACCAGAGACTCAGTTGGGTATCTGAGAACCCACTGCATCAGTAAAGAAATTTGAGCCAAGTACTGAAATCTCAGAAGAATGTCAGCAGAAGACAACTCAGTAAAGGCGTCCTACGAACCAAGAGGAAGTCAACTCAGCATCTGCTTTGAAGTTTGAACAATCCTCACCAACTCCCTAACCTCAACCAATGAGGAGCTGCAAGCACTATACTTGCACTGAATAAAGCTGCTCCCTATACTGAAAAGGAGAGAATCTCTACAGTGGCATTAAAATTGAGGTTGCTGTTTTTCTTGGCGATTTTGACACATGTCTAGACTCCCTCCAACGGATCTATTCATGAGTCGAGATTATAAATAGAGAACAGTCTTCATGCAGAGAAGAGACCGAAAACCAAAGCATTCAAGCATTCAAAAGCTCTACCAATCAAACAGTCTACCCAACGAAGAACTCATACATAGAGAGATAATTCTTAGTTTTTCACTTTATAGATTCATTGTTCCATTTCTCTATTCTATGCAATCCTTGTAAGATCTAAGCTTAGAAAAACCGAAGGAGTTCAGCTCATTGAACTGTTCTTATTGTAAGAACTCTCTCTAGTTGGAGAAACTCAAACCTTATGTTTGAACAATTGTAAAGTTGCTACAACTATAAGTAGTGAATATGTCTGGTGTACAGATTATTGAGAACTTGCTCAGTATAATAAAGACAAGACCTCCTGCATGTGTTCGGGAGAGTGGACGTAGGATCTTGCGTATCCGAACCACTTTAAAAATCGCTGTGCAATTTACTATTTTATCACTTACTGTTCGTACTGCATAAAATCCTTTTCAAAGCATAAATTTAGTATTTCAGTAAAACCTGAATTGAGGCACAAGCACGACTTTAACATATTTCATAAAAATGTTTTTCTATAAGAGACGAATTAAAACTGGGCCTACACTTCCGCACTCATTCTTCCATTGAATTTACTGTCAGTAGATGGGACTCAGTAGATAGAACCACTCTGCCCACATGAACTAAAACTTAACTTGGCGAGCTGAACTACTGAGCAAGCACATTCAGTATCATACTGAGCTTCGCATTCGAGTTGAAATTCGTATTCAGGTGTATTCACACCCGTCACCCTTCTACACCTGAAGACTCGTCTCTGGACCAGCAAATACAAGATAATTACAACAACAACCATCCCACAAATCTACATCCATAAGAGTAGATATCACACTGATCTTTCGCCAAATATATCTCGCAAACACTCCCCCTCAAGATGGCGCGTGTAAATCTTTAACATTTATCTTGCTAAGTAAGAATTAAAATTGATCACCTCCTAGGGCCTTAGTAAAAGTCTCCGAAAACTGCAAGCTTGGGGAAATAGGTAATGTGTGAATATCCTTGAATTCAACATGCTCTCTAACAAAATAACAATTCATCTCGATAATGCTTTGAATGTTAATGAACATCGAGTTTGTTGTAATATATCTCGCGGCTTGATTGTCACAAAACAATGGCATGGAAGTAGAAATAACTACTTCAAGATCAGTTAGAAGCCATCTAAGCCATAATACTTCACTCACATTTGCTGCCATGGCTCAGTATGCAGCCTTAAGAGACGATTGGGCAACTAATGTCTGTTTCTTAGTACGCCAAGAAGTTGGTGCACCCGAGAGTAATAAAATATCCAATTCGTGAAAGCCTAGTAAGTGGACATCCTCCCCACTTTGCAGACGATAGGCTTCTAATGACAAATCTCCTTCTAATGGTACTAAAATGCCTTAACTAGGACTATCTCTTAGATAACGAATATCTCGATAAATTGCATCAAGTTGATTGCAGCGTGGACTGCACACAAACTGACTAAGAACATTGACCGTCTATGAAATGTATGATCGTGTAACTGTCAAATATTAAATTCATCGATATAGTCCAGCATCAATTTTCTCTCCAGTTTCATCCTTATCAAACCGTGTATTCTGCTCCACTGGAAAAGCACAAGGCCATGAACCTTGCATAACACTTTCTTCAACAATGTCTAAAGAGTAATTTCTTTGACAAAATATAAAACCAATAGGTGATCTTACAACTTCGATGCCCAAGAAATACTTGACGTGCTAAGATCCGTAATGCTGAAATGACCATGAAGATAATATTTTGTGATCTTGATTTGACAATATATGTTCATGCAAGAATAACATCATCAACCTAGATTATAGAAACAAGGTAAGTGACTCCTTTTTTTTCATATATGATAATGGAGAATTCAGCCTTGGATTGCCCAAAATCAATCTATTGGAAAGCTGATGTGAACCCTGTGGAATATTTATATTAGACATCGTCTAATAGCTCACGATTGGAGGTGATGGCGGTAAGATAATCATAATGTGAAGAAGAAAAATGCTCATAAAGATCATGATTAGATAAAGGATGTATCGTCAAGGAATCTGATTGAGAATAGAATGAGATGGGTTTGTAAAAGAAGGAAGATCAATCTCATAATCTTGTAGATGTTTCGGTATGCAGCGGGGACACTATGACACTGTGTCGGTAGAGGAAGCAAGCTAATCATCGAGCTTAGAAGTTTGTTCTATGGTATCGGGCCCAGAAGTATTATCCATGGAAGAGTTATTATTGATCGGCCAGTAGCGTCGTGCGGCCTAGAGAAGTCATGAGACCCATCATTCGGAGTCGAGCTAGAAAGGGAGTTGTGTAATCATTTAATTTTTTTCCCTATAGAACTGGGCCTGAATCGTGATTGCCCTAGTAGTATCTATTGGGTAGCCCGACATAGGAGATGTAGAGTTTGTGCATGGCTCAACGGTATCAACGACAGTCGGCTCTAATGCAGTGTGCGACATGGAACGAGTAAGGGAGGCTCCATTTTTAAAAGGGAAGTGATCTTCAAAAAAAAATCTTTGTAAGTATATATTTTACCCATATCATAGTCATATACCCTACACCCCTTTTGTGAACTTAGATATCCAATAAAACGCACGACCTTGACCAGGGTGCAGATTTATCGAGTCATTTGTAAATATCGTGAGCATACACAAGACATCACTAAACACGTAAAGAACTGTAGTTGGGCTTGTTAACATATATCACCTCATAAGGAGACTTATAATTAAGTATCGTAGTTGACAAATGATTAATTAAATATGTAGCGGTAATGACACACTCACCCCAAAATTAAAGTGGCAATCCGCTATGAAATCGTACGTCCCCAACAATCTCGAGAAGAGAATAATGTTTATACTCCTTGACTTCATTTTGTTGAGGTGTATCAGTACACGACTCTGAAATTCCTTCCCATTATTAGTGCATATCCTTTTAACCAACTTACCAAATTGATTCTTAACTAGGTTGGAAAAGTACATTATAAACTCACTGACATCACATTTTTGTTTCAACAAATACGCTCAAACTGCACGACTAAAGTCATCAACAATGGCAAAAAAATATCGTGCACCAAAAAAAAGATTCAAACTTATATCCACCCCACATATCACAATCCAATAGTTCATAACACTCAGTAGTCTTAATAGATCCAAGGGGAAAAGAAGTTCGAGTTTGTTTTTCCCATAAACAAGAATCATATAGAGAATTAATACGTCTTATCTTCTCAAATGGTAGGTGAACAGGACGATGATGCCAAGTTTGTGAATCCTTCTGCCATGCATATGTTGATCCGCGAACCCGAATAAGCTTCATGCAATACAGACCATCACACTCTTTACCCGCTCTAATCAGAGTCCTTATAGGCCAAGCCCTATAACACACAAAAGTGAGGAAAGGAGGTAAATGCACAATTGATATCCTTAGTCAAATATCTGACTGAGAAAAGATTGCCCTTAAACTCAGAAAAATGACGAACACCTTTAAGTTCGACGTCTTTGAATAATGTAGCAGTCCATACGCCTTCAATGGGTACACAATCACCATTGGGTATTCGTATAACCTCAACATAATATTGTGAGGACATACATCCAGTAAAATATCAACTTCACTAGAAATATGTTCGGTTTAGTTGACAACCCAGTAATGAGAGGAGGGAGGCTTACCCGCCATTTAAGACTAGAGAGCAAGGCCACTATCTCATTATTTTCGGTGGTGGCATCAGAAATTTCACCATGACCAGAATTTTCAAGAAACTCAAGCAATTTTGCATACTCATCTGGAGACAAGCGGGAATAGGATTCACCATATTTTGGACAAATGTTGCACAAGTCGGTGGTCGCTGACTGGGGTGTCTCCATCACCGCAGCAACCGCCACTATACCTTTCGTCCCCACGTGTATTATTATAGCTCAAAGGATAGCCAATCAACATATAATACCTTGCCCTCGTATGTCCAATCCGCTGATAGTATGTACATTGGACTTGATTGCCAAAATTTCCAAATTATCCAAACTCTCACGAGGGCAACGAGTGTGTATCAAGAGATGAGTTTTCCTTCGGCGCACTTGTTTGAAAAGCATAGACATTAGCGTGTGGACAACAGGCACTGACTACAAGATGATGAGTTTCTTCTTTGGAAACCATATTATACATTGACCCAACACTGGGCATAGGATCCTAGGTTAGCACATGTGACTTAATAACTGAGTCAATATCATCCAACCCTACTAAGAACTCATATTAGTGTTGTCGTTGAAACAAACTCCTCATCAATTTATCATTGCCACACTTACAACAATCACAAAGGGGAATAACATCAAGTGTATCAACTCATCCCACAGGGTAACCAATTTCTTATAGTACGATGCAACTGTACCTCCTTGTTGTGTTACCATGATTTGTCGTCCACGATCAAAAGCACATGGAGCATTTGCTTTATCATATATTTCACGTAAGTTGCTCCAAATCGCATGAGCGGATTTGATCTGCTTGACACTTACCCAAACATCATTCTCCATTGAACTCACTAGCCATCCCCTGACCATGGCATCACAACGAGATCAATGCTCAACAATTTTTCTTCCTTAACTTTTCCTTGATTGAACCATCCACGAACCCAAGTTTATTCTCCATTTCATCATGATGAGAAACGAAATTGAATTCAAGATGAACAGCAAGATCTAATTCATGGAGAAGATAAAAAATATCGAAGGAACTTTCTTCATAGAACTTCTTAATGAGAAAATGAAATTTTGATACAATGCTAAGAGACTAACTAAGTAATATATATACTATTTACAATTCATGATCTTATCAATCCAACTGCATGCACACGCTCGATCAGTTATCCAGAACCTTCGGTTATGGAGTCAGAGGAGCCACGTCAGCGTGTTTGTTGAGCCACGTCAGCATTGATAACTGAATCTTGTTTTGGCAGTTGTTGCGGTTGAAGCGGTTGTGAGAGCGGTTGAAGTGGTTGCTTGGGATGAGTCTTGGAACACATCAAACCAAATTACATCATTTCCACTACGTAGCGTGTATGTAACAAATATGTGACCCGAATTGTCAGATGCATGAAGATAGTATGGTGACATACTATTAAAAAAGGCATCCTTTTCCTTCGCCATGTGTAATTAGCAAATATCTTGAAACAAGAAAAGAGGCGGCGACACTAAGAAGATGTCTGACGGTAGAGAAGAAAATATGTAGAAAACATGAATGCAGAAGCGGGTTAACCCGCTTTGACATCATGATAAAAATATGTGCGAAAAAGATTGATTGTTTTCATTCCTCCAAAAAGCGTATTAATAATTATATAGAATTACCTAACACTTATAAAAGGAAGAAAATAAAAGAATAAATATAAGATAAAATCACAACAACAATCCCACAAATCTCAACCAATAAGAGTAGATTTCGCGCTGATATTTTGCCGAATATATCTCGCTACATATTTCTAATTGCTACTGCAAATCTTCTTGTATAATAACATGTCATCAGGACACAGCTAGAGGGATAGAAGGCCTAACAACCTCACTTTAGTTTTTAAAAAGAAAAAGGGGTATTTCTCTAATTTTATAAATAGAACATATTAAAATTAAACTATAAACATGATAACTCGTTCTAATTCTTTAAAAAAAATTAAAAATATTGATTCTCCTCTTTTCTCACTTTTTCTCCATGTTTTTGAAGTCGTTCTCTGTGAACTTGAAACACAACTTCAAGATTTTTTATACTTGATGTGCGTATGAACGAAAAGTTTTTAGAATAATTATAGATTGGAATTCTTGCTACCAAATGGTTTCTGAACATGAATTTCTTCCACCATTTTATTTATTAGATAAGTTGTCGTTGACTTTACCAGTTGTCGTTGTTATAACTAAAAGAATAATTTTTTCAACAATGATGATCTACAAAAATGCTCTGCATAATCATATAAGAGAAACTATTAAATGATTGCTTAGTAGCTTACATTAAAATGTTGTATTGTAAATATTACTACTAAGAGTGTTACAAAGTTGTTTCTGAACATAAAGACTAGAAGAAAAATGTTATGAAATTTTTGTATTTGCTTTTGAATTTGTAGTCTATGTAATTTAAGTGATGTTGTGTTTGTATTTCAAATTGTTACTCCCTCCACCTCATACTAAACGTCATGTTTCTTTTCGATGCAGTAATTTACGAATTTGACTCTTTGTTTGTTAAGATAATAGTGTTGTGAATGAGACCCACAAAAAAAGTTTTGCTTATGAGTGTTGATTTTATTTCCCTTTTGGGAAACATGACGTTTGCGTGGGACGCCCCGATAAGGAATACAAGGCATTTAGTATGGGACGGAGGGAGTAGGTTGGGTAATGAATTTTAATTTAAGATTTGAAGATTCCAAAACTAGTTGATTGATGAACCAACGATAATGTAATAGATGTATAATCTAGCTGAGCTTAGCATGTTAGAAAGTTCAGTAGACGAGATAGTATTTTCAGCAACTATTTTATTTTCAGTAGAAAACTCTAAATTAGTAGTCTCTAAAAATTTAGCTATATGAAGGATCACTAGAACTCTTATAGAATCTACTAAGTGAGTAATGAAGAGTCAGAAGAAGCAGCTGTCAACACTGAAGTCGAAGAATGTCAGTAGAGGTTCTTTCACTAAAGTGTCTGAGGTATCAGTGGAAGTAAGCTCAGCATCAGCTTTGAAGTTTGAACAAGCCTCCCCTACCAACTGACCTCAACCAATGAGGAGTTGTCAGCACTGTACTTATCCTAACATAAGGCTACAGTCAACCTCTAAACAATGAAAATGAGAGAATCTATATAGTGCAATTCAAATTGCAAAATGACCGTTTTGCTTGTCGTGTTTTGACATGTGTCTAGGCCCTTTCCAATGGATCTATTCCCAAGTCACGACTATAAAAAGAGATCATCATTTATGCATGAAGAAAACGAAAACACAAGCATACAAGCACATAAGCTCTAGCAAACCTAAAGTAAAATCGGCTGAGAACATTAGACATCTAAGCCACTACTTGTAAGATTATAAGCATAGAAACCGAAGGAGTTCACCACTGAACTATTCTTACTTATAAGAACTCCTTTTTAGTTGTAGAAAAACCTTTCAATCGTCGCATTTGAATCCATTATAAAGTCACTAAGACTCTAACTAGTGAAGATTTGTCTTGCGCGCACGGATCGACTGAGACTTGCTTAGTATAATCTAATTAAAAACTCTTGTAAAAAGAAAAGTGGGTGGAGGATCTTAAATATACGAACCACTCTAAAAATTTGTATGTCATTTACAGTTCCATTGAATACTTTTCATACTGCATAAAACTGAAATTCAAAAATCCATGCAAGTATAGCTCTTTAGCAATGTTTCTAATACACACTAATATACTGAACATTTTTCAGTAAAGAAATTTCTTTCAAAAAGAGACGATTAAAAGTTGGGTCTACACAATTCCGCACTAATTCGTGTACTGAATTACTAGTATACTGACATCAGTCTGTAAACAGTACTCAACATACTGAATCACTCAGTCACGCGATCGGAAGGCTAACTTGGCGAGCTGAATCTATTCATCAAGCAAAGTCAGTAGAAACTGATTTTCGCATTTGAGTTTGAAACTTGATTCAAGTGTATTTAAACCCCCTCCACCCCCCCCTCCTCTACACCTAAATACTCGTGTCTGGACCAATAGAGTATTTTCTATTTTTAATTTCTTCTTATGTGGTAATGTCATTGCAATTAGTTGGGGGCTCCAAGTGAAAAGACTGGCTACTCCACTATATTCACATAATCAGTATACGTAGGGATGTCAAAGTTGGCCCAAATTGGCCCGACCCGATGGGTTGGCCCGGCCTACCCGTAATTTAGGTTGGGTTGGGTATAAGATATAGAGGCCCAAAAATATCTGGGCCTAAATTGCCCGACCTAATAGCCCGATGGGTCTATTAGGCTTTGGGCCAAAAAAACCCGGTGGGCTCGGGTTATTTTGGCCCAACCATTAGCTATAGTTATTACTTTTAATATTACAATTATTATATTATTTTATAATGGTTGATATCTAATGACTAATATAATATAATTTCATTAGAACCATTAAAACCCTAAGGTGGTCGTCTATTTAATCTCCTGTTTCACCTCAGATTTATATTCTATTATTCACTTGCATCGATTTGCCTTGTTTTCTTCTAGTTTTCAATGGGTACGCCAACATCCGAGTTTAGGTCATTCGTCATATACTCATATGGTTTGCAACCTCGTCAATTTTATTTTGATCCCTCTAAATCATGTCAATTGTATGATTATTCCTAGTTATGTTTTGTAGAACAATTATTATGTGTCAATATGATTTTTCTTCTTATATTCTTCATGTTCTATTATGCCTAATTCTATTTTTAAATCAAAAAGAGCCATAAGGTGACGTTTTAAGTAATTATTAGGAATATTTGTTAGGTTTAATTTTGACATGTTGCAGCTTTAAACTCCAAATTTATCATGCAAAAACTTATTTACTTAAAAAAGTGTATTATATATAAAATCATGATTAATAAATGATATTTTGTTGTGTCTTCTTTTTAAGCAAAATGAGCTCCTCTCAAATTGATTTGGATGATGACGTGCAAGTATTCGAGACTCCTACTTCTACAAGTACACTAGATCTCGATTGTGGCAGTAAAGGAGAAAAGTCTACTAAGAGCAGCAAAAAAGCTAGGGGTGATGGTGAAAATGATGACCCATGAAATTTCAAAAGAATGAAATAAGAGGTATGGAATTATTTTGAAAAGCCTATAATAGTAGATGGAGTTGAGAAATGCAAGTTCAAGCATTGCCACAAATTATACACTTGCAAGGCTAGACGTCATGTTGAGTCATGTTTTAAAACTCCTAAATATAAAGATGTGGGTGCTTTGCTAGATAATCAAGATACATTACTCAAGAAGTGGGAATTTGATGGTAAGATGTATCGAGATGGATTAGCTTGAGCTGTCATTAAACATGATCTTCCATTTTGTTATGCTGAGTATGGAGTTAATGATTTGAATAAGTATTTGAATCCAGAATTCAAACCTATTACTATAAACACTTTGAAAAATGATTGCATGAAAGTGTTTGAGATTGAAAAGGCGAATTTAAAGACATTTTTTGCCACTCATCTAGGACGAATCATTCTGCCTTCAGATGTATGGACTACTGTGACCTCAGTAGGTTATATGAGTGTGATGACACATTTTATTGATGAAAAATGGGAGTTAAATAGCAAATTACTCTCATTTGTTGAGTTAGATAGTGTTCATTCAGGTCTTGAATTATCTGGAAAGTTACTTGATGTGCTTAAGGACTGGGGTATAGAGTCTAAATTATTTTCACTTACTTTGGATAATGCAATCTCCAATGATAGCATGGTAAGGTATTTGAAAGATATGCTTAATTTGCAGAATGGCTTATGTTGGTCACGAGAAGAGTATCAGGTGCAGAGGGGGGAGGGGATGAATACACCTGAGTCCAAGTTTTTGCTCAAACGCGAAGGTCAGTATTTTACTGAGTCTGCTACTGAACGGGTTCAGTTGCCAGTTAAGCCTTTTGATCGCGGGGCAGAGTGATTCAACGACTGAATCTTTTCTACTGACTGATGTTAGTGCTGAGAAACTCAGTAAATGAATAAGTGTGGAATTGTGTAGGCCCGGTTTAAGTTCGTCTCTTTGAAAAATGTTTTTATGCAAACCAAATCAGTTGGCTAGTGCACTTTTAAATCTGTTTTACTGAAAATATGATTTTACAAACAGTTGACAAACAGATGCAATAAAACAGTAAATGACACGAACAATTTTTGACGTGGTTCGGATATGCAAGATCCTACATCCACGGTCCTGCTGAATAGGAGGTCTTGTTGATTAATCTGAGCAAGCCTCAGCAAGATTCTGTGCACTTGACAAAACCTTCTAAGTTATTCTTTAGCGACTTTACAAGATCAAACCGAAGTTTGAAATGTTTTCTCTCCAACTAGGAAGGAGTTCTTACAATAAGAACGTTTCATTAAAAGTGAACTCCTTCAAGTGTCTAAGCTTAAGATCTAACAAGGTTAGCTTAGAAAAGAGATCAATTACACTCTAGAGTGAAGAACTACTATGATATCTCTAAGATTTCTAGTTCTTCGCTGGATGTAACAATTAAGTTCGCTAGAGTGCTTGAGTATGCGTTCGTGAATTTCTTGCTTCTGTGTTCCTTGTTGTTGTATTCTTCTTCTTGAAAATGATCTCTTTATATAGTTGTGATCTATGTATAGATCTGTTGGAGGGGACCATGCCACGTGTCACAAGACTCCAAGGAAAACGACCATATAATTTGAATGTCGCTGCAGAGGGTGGTTGGCTTTTTGTGTATGAGAGCAGCTTTGTGTCAGAGCAGGTAAGCCTCACTTGCTACTGAGTGCTTCCAGCTATTGTCTCGAAGACAAAAACTGAGCTCTTATATAGACAGAGCTCTACTGAACCGATGACATATGGTTCTGGAACCTTAACTTCTCTACTGAAGTTCAGTCCAACAATTTACCCCTTACAAGATTAGACAGAATAATCTAGAAAGATCAAAGCAGGTCTAGCCTATTACATCATGTCGGTTCATCACACACTCAGGGGTTTTGGGATCTTCAATTCCTCTTTAAACATTAATACAACAATTACTGAGTATTAGAGGTACTGAATTATCTCCCTACAATTTCCCCTGTAACACTTATTCATATCCTTACAAATTTCTACAATTTCTCCCTATGATATGAACTATAAATCATCTCCTGCCTCATATCCCTACAGCTTATTATGTCAAGGTGAATTCTTTCATGCGAGATGTTTTGCGCATAACTTGAACTTGATTGTTCAAGAAGGTCTAAAACAGTGGATGATGCATTGAAAATGATTAGAAATAGTGTTAAGTACGTGAAGGCATCTGATGGAAGGTTAAGAGATTTTAAAAAATGTATTGATGAGATGCAACTAAGTCATGTAGGTGGGAGTTTCTTGAGGTTGGATGTGTCGACCAGATGGAATTCAACGTATCTAATGCTTGAAAGTGCAATATCGTCTTGCATTTACCAGTTTGAACTACAATGACACAAACTACAAGCCTTGCCCTTCTAATGAAGAGTGGGAAAGAGCAAAGAGGATACGTGAATTCCTGGAACCATTTTACACCATCACTAACTTGATATCTAGGACATCATATCCCACCTCAAATTTATATTTCATCCAAGTGGCATACATTGAAATGAAGTTGAATGAGTTTGTGAATTCTGAAGATGACGTGATTAAAGATATGACGTCAAAGATGAAAGTAAAATTCGATAAGTATTGGGGTCAGTATTGTACCGCTCTTGCCTTCGGAAGTATTCTCGATCCGAATTCAAAGTTGAAATTCGGGACTTTTTGTAACAAGATACTTTACCCAACTGATTATGGAGTGAAGGTGAAGAAAGTAAGAGATTTGTTATATAAACTCTTTGGTGAGTATGATCGAGTTGAAACTGCATCAATTTCATTTCGTACTAGCTCTTCCATAGAGACTCAATCCCATCAAAAGACAAGTGGCATGTCCTACATTGATGTAAGTATGATTTTTATTATAAATTTGTGTTGGCAAAATATTTTTATTATATATTTCTTCTTTAATGTTTTCTCAATTGTAGTTGTTTCATCAACAATTGGTTGAAGACGATTCAAGTGCTTGTAAGAGTGGGCTTTACATGTACTAAGAAGAAGGTTTTAAAGCTAAGACGAATGTAGATGTTTTAGATTATTGGAAAGTGAATGTTAGTCGATTCCCTCGGCTAGCAAGGATGACTTGTGATATTCTAAGCATTCCAATTACCACAGTTGCTTCAGATTCTATATTTAGCATTGGTGGTCGTATCTTGTAGAAGTATAGGAACCGTTGTCTTCCCGCAATTGTACAAGCTCTTCGTAATTGGTTACACATGGATTCAAATTAGCTAATGCTTCAGGTAAACATATTTACCTTATTTCTTTTCACTTTTGATTTATGTTATGACTACATATTGTGTTCTCTCCTTGAATTATAGATTTACAAGATCAAGAGGTGGAGGAAATACAATTGTCTAATCAAGATTCAAGTACTTGATATTAGTGAATTGAAGGTTTATGAACAATCTTCATTATGTTTTCTTATTATTACTAAGTCAGTAAATTGTCATTTTGGATTTCTTAATTTATAAATGAGGACCTGTCGTCTTGGATTTCTCGTAAGTTGTGGATTTTTTAAAGACTTTTAATGGTTGTATTTTTTTTTATTTAATTAATAATTATTTAATATACGTTTAAAATTATGAAAATAAAAAAAGTGTTTGAGCTGGTTTGGCCCGATGGCCCGATAACCCATGTGGGGCTGGGTTGGGCTGCTATTTTCGCGCCCCAAGTCATTTTTGGGTTGGGCTAGCCCGATCCAAAATTTAGAGTTGGGCCGATGGGTTTGGCTGGGTAAGTCTGACCTGATCAATTGACATCTGTATACGAGACCTTTAATATAATTGATATTTCAATGATTATGGCTATCTAAAGAATAGAGTTTCTACACACTTCAAATATTGTTAATTCTACACGAAAGATTAATTAAGTACTAAAAAAAATACGAGTATAAAATATAAATTACTAACTGTAACGCCTCAAAATTTTTAATATAAAATGCACTGCATATCTATTCATACATGTTATCAAAAGTTTTAGTTCTGTAAGTCGCGCCTTAGAAATTAAAATGAAAATTAAAGCATTTATGTTATTTTTTATTAAATCATTTTTGTTATGTAAATTTATTTTGAATTTTGAATGTGTTTATTTATATCATATTATGATTATATTTATTTTTATTTAATTATTTAGAAATCATGTTAGAATTATTAGCCAAGAATAATATTTATTTTGGATTTCCTAAACCAACTAGGATTCATAAAATGATATAATATTTATTATTGTACTAAGTTATTAGGAGAAAACGTTATATTATGTTTTATGATTAAAATAGATATTTTATGTGTGATATTCATGTTTTAGGATCAATTTTAATTGTGTCAATATCCTAATTCAACTATGATTGAATCTCTTTTATGGTAGGTGATAGACTAAATTCTATCTAAATTATATAAGTACGAAAATAATTATAGATAAAATATATTTGATACCTTATATGATTAGGAATCTTTAGATAATGATTTCTAGGCCTATAAATACACCCTTAGTCGTCCATAATTTAGTTTCACATTAGATTTTCGAAAATCTGTCAGCATATCTGCGAACTATTTCAAGAATTATTTACACATCTTTCCGTCGTTATATCGTCGTGAAAATTTAGGATTTTTTTTCCTAGGTATATCTAGTATACTCTATTACGTTTTTCAGAAATTTACAAGCATGATAAGTATTTGTTAAAAATTATTCTTCGTAACCTGCCAGTTTCTGACATCATGTTCATGAGCTTGAAAGGAAAATTATTTTTCATGTTTTCTTTACATTTTTTTAGACCATGCTGAATTTTAATAGAATATACTATATGTTAGGTCATTCATGTTAAAATTATAGAATATTTAGGATACGTTTACTAGTTATTTGTTAATTTGTTTCTTGATTTGCCAGATTATTTTGTCAACATGCATGTAGATTGAAAAATAAAAGTTTTCAGGTTACAATTAAATGAATTATTGATCATGATAAGTTTTATTATGATGGAATAGGTAATATGTTGTTAATGTTAGAGATTTATAATTTTTAGGACAATACTTTTATAATTTTATTCATTTATTTCATGAATTGTCGAATTACTCAATGCACGAATGAATTGTCAATTGAAATAAGATTATGTTTAATATACTTAAGTTTATTACCATATGAAACCGTTAAAATTGCATGTTAATAAGTAGATTATGTATAATATACATTTTGGTTTGATTATTTTGATATATGTGTATTTATGAATTATTTGAATTATTGATGAATGCATGACCTTCCATGTAGAGTCATTAAGATAAATTTTCATATATAGGATCGGCGCGCAGGACTTAAACATTGATATCCATTATTTTCTTCAAGTCAAAGTTAAGGTGGGGAATGTTACATTTTATCTTTATTATGCATTGTGCTCGATGTTTCATGTGTTTATGACAGACATGAAAGGAAGGGTTGAAATTGGGCTCTAAGATCGAAATTGGATCATAAATTAAAGGAAGGGTCGAAATCGGACCCTAAGATCGAAATTGGATCCTCTATGAAAAATCGGTCAAAATCAGGTCGTCAGTCGAAATCGAACTGTTTGAAAAGTTCATGTGGTCTGTGTGGCTAAATTACAAGTTCATGTGGTCTGTGTGGCCGAGTATCTCTTTCCATGATCAAATTTTTCATGTCCTATCGGTGTGATTTATAATTCTGGTAAATGTGTGCATCTCCGACTGAGTAGTCGTACTCACCCCACTATTTTAACACATTTCAGGAAATAGCTCGGCCGATGCGTAGAGGTGTTGGTGGTGATGGTCATGAGGATAATTTATCGTATTTAAATTATTGCTTTTAGTTTATGAAATTTTAGTTGTTAGTTTTTGAAATGTTAGACTAGGTAAATTTTTATTTAAGACTTCCGCTGAGTATAAAAATAAATTGAGTTTTTCAATGGTTTTCATGAAAATGTTTTGAAAGAATTAAGATATGCATGTTAAGTATAAAGTAACATCCCTAGTTAAATTATGAAAATTGGGGCGTTACACTAAAAATAGAGGGGCCTTGAACTACATGAAAGTTGTGGCCCTCCACCCCTGATTTCGATTAATTAACGAGTGTGAATTTTTCTTTTTTTTTTAATTTTTCTTTTTAAAAAAGATAAAGTAATCTGATAATTAATTAATGTATGTACATGGGGTGTAGTGCTCATCTTTTTTCAATACTTGATGATTGATTATTTGAATGAAATTTTGAATCTCCTCCAATTACATGTACGGCGTTATCAAACTAGGATGTTGTAATATAATTTTTTTTGGATAAATTACCAATAAATAATATAACATCCCTAAATACAAACTAAGTATTAAGTATAACTGGAAACAGAAACGAAAGCCCCTAAAAAAATTCTCGAGAACTCCGCCCCCAACGCCCGGACAAGACCATTCATCCCCTTATAAATCTCATCCCCTAACTCGAAATCCTGGATCCGTCCCTCAAGAGATTGATCTCATATCTCAATAGTTGATGCTATTTGGTTATTATACATATTCTTATTCATTACATTTTCATTGATATATTAATATTCATATTTACTAGAAAATGCAGTTTAATTACGAATCAGTTGAATTGCTTGAATAATCAAATAAATGTGCTATATAATATGATTAAATTGATTTTAGTTTTTATTTGTTGATGACATCACAAAACAAATCCAGCTGTCTTGGGCGGTGGTGTTGCAATAAAGTCATGATTAATCCCCAAATTTGGAAATAGGAAGGTTTGAATTGCTAAAGATGAATGGCAAAGTATAGGAATGGTCCAACGAATTTGGACCCAATTTAAAAAAAAAAGAAGACAACCAATCTCGATGGCCATGTTAAGCTTAAAAGAATCTTTTCCGAATTAGACAATCAACTTTTGTAGTATGATGCACTGAAAATGAGTTTGTAAGATCAATCTTGTGTTAGCTCTTATGCATGTCATGCTTTGTGCATGTGCTCCTTCATTAAAGTTGTGTATGTATCGGGACATCACTACACTCGCTCAAGAATTCTAAGTTCGAACAATTCAAAATATCATTGGTAGACCGTATTAAAGCCACATGCCGCATTATATATGCATTCATCTATAATGTATGTGGTTGAAAATCATAATTTAAAATTCATAAAAGTTGTTATGTACTTATGTGGGAATTCGAGATTTATCATATGCATCAAAAGTAGTGGCTACCCAATTTTCCTGATAATCAAATAAAAAAATAAAAAAATCATTGAACTGTAAAATATATAATCAATATTATTATTGTTGTTGGTGTTGGATTTCCTTGAATTGGTGAACGAGCGCAGTTTCTTTGATGTTAAAGAGATGAACATTACTCTTTCCACTTCAAAAGTTGACAAATGTACACCCTCCGTTTCATTTAACATGATACGTTTTCGTTTTCAGAACGTCTCACTTAAAATTACATATTTTCTTTAAAAAAATAACTTTTTAAAATATTACTAAATTATCTTTTACTTTTTTATTTATCTCTCCTATTTTTTTTATTTATTTATCTTACTTTATCATTTCCCTCTCATACTTTATCATTTGTTCTCACAAACTCACTTATCTTTTCTATCTTACTTTATCATTTATCCTTCTCTCATAATTTATCATCAACTTTCTTAATTCTCACGCCGAAAAGAAACGGGTTATGTTAAATGAAACGGAGGGAGTACAATTTCTTTAATTTTTTAAATTATTTTAAAATTAAATTATAGTTGAACTTTGGAACCGTACGAATTTTTAAATAGGAGCCGCGGTCCTCTTCCTAATTTCACAATTCAAATTTGTTAGGAAATTAAAGGCAAAAACTTGTGTGCACCATGTTGCACATGCAACATGATCCAATTACCCAATTTTGACCCGCTTTGACCCGTATTTGACTCGTTGACTCGCTTTGACTCGTGTTGACCCGCTGATATCAGCATGACATCATTAATCCTTTTTTTATTTAATTTTTTAATTTTTTTTTTCTTTTTTACGTTTTTTTTTCTCTTTATTTTAAGGACGGGCGTGTCATTCTTTGCATACGGAAGTGTCAATCGTAACAAACAAAAGTGTCAATCGCAACAAGCAAATTTTTTTTAAATATAATTTTTTTTCCTTTTTTTTGTTATTTTTTTTAACGTTTTTTCCCATTTATTTTAAGGACGGGCGTGTCACTCTTTGCATACGAAACTATAAATTGTAACAAACAAAAGTGTCAATCATAACAAACAAATTTTTTTATTTTTTTCGATTTTTTTGATAAGTAAGGCGTGTCATTTGTAATGATTAATGTGTCATTTATTTTTTATCCAAAGTGTCAATCATAACAAACAAAAATATCATTTGTATTTGAATAAAGTATCATTTATTGACTATCAATTATTTTTGAAAAAAATGCGATTTGTTTCGAAAAAAAGTGTCAATTGTGTATGATAAAAGTATCAATTGTCTACGTTGTTTGTGTCAATCATGACAAAAGAACGTGTCAATTATGAGTAGAGTGTATGTTTAGGTCATAATTCATAATAGAGAGTAGAGTGTCAATTGTCACTGTTGTGCGTGTCGCTCATGACAAAAGAACGTGTCAATGATAAGCAGAGTGTCTGGTTAAGCCATAATTCACAGTATCAGAGCAGAGTGTCAATTGTCTCTGATGTGAGTGTCAATAATGACAAAAGAACGTGTCAACGATGAGCAGAGCGTCTGTTTAAGCCATAATTCACAGTAGAGAGCAGAGTGTCAATTGTCTCTGTTGTGCGTGTCAATCAAGATAAAAGAATGTGTCAATAATGAGCAGAGTGTCTGTTTAAGCCATAATTCACAGTAGAGAGTAGAGTGTCAATTGTCTCTGTTGTGCATGTCAGTTATGATAACAGAGCGTGTCAATGATGAGCAGAGTGTCACTTTAATCCAATAATCACACAATAAAATATGAAGCATAATAATGAGAAATGTTGCCCAAAGTGTCAATCGTAATAAACAAAAGTGTCAATTATAATTAAGGAAAATGTCACTTTAATATCATACGAAACCACCGTTCAATTATTTACTCAATAAAATATAATCATCATAATAACCAAAAATGTTACGTAAATTATTTCCAGAAAAATAAGGAGCTGGTTTGGATTTAAAGAGACCACCAAATCTCTGTTTGGAGCAAGACTAATAGGGAAACAACTCTAAGGTTTAATTAGACTAAATATCCTTTTAGGATTCAAAGTTGCAAGTTTGTTTGCCATGAAATCAATGAGATCAGTCTTCTTAAAGAAATATGCAGACGTATTAACTACTGGAGTAGTTATTGCATCAGTAGCAATGTCACGACCCAATCTTTCACCTGCTCAAATTAGCAAATCCACAATATTTTATAGAATAGAGATGATGCTTGCTACACAAAGATCAAAAGCATAGGGGACTGTACACAGGCAAGCACGCAAAATTCAGAGTTCAAAAATTGATAAAGAATGGAACACGTAATTACTACGTGGTAAATCAGCTTACCAGCATGAATCGCAACGCTGACATCCGAATTAAAAAATGAAGCGTATTTAAATTTAGGCAGATCTTCTATCTGTACATTCTCGTCGTTACAACACGGATCCTTCGCCAGAAGGACCGCACTTTCAACACCAGTCTCAAACTCGACCGATGTTGCGGCGGCGGCGGTGGCGGCTGCTTCGAAGAATCTGAGGCGCCTTGGCTGTTTGACCACGAAGTTGCCACGATTTGCGCGACGCCAATGTTGCTGCAGTTTCTCAGGGACTTGACACTCAACTGCCGCACGAAATTTCAGGGCGGAACAAACGGTGGCGGAGAAAGCGGAGGCGGAGAGGAGAGAGAGAGAGAGAGAGAGAGAGAGGTGGGAGAGAAGGGCAGAGAATGAGACATTGAAGCGGAGAGGTGGATAGCGGATTTTAAGGTAGAGTGGAGAGAGAGGCGGCAGAGAGAAGGAGGGGGGAGGGGA
This sequence comes from Lavandula angustifolia, assembly GCA_028984105.1. Taxonomy (NCBI): domain Eukaryota; kingdom Viridiplantae; phylum Streptophyta; class Magnoliopsida; order Lamiales; family Lamiaceae; genus Lavandula; species Lavandula angustifolia. The sequence continues at coordinate 27,923,559 of CM054805.1, read as the reverse complement.
GGGTTTAATTTTTAAATTTTTTTTAATTAAATATTGGACTGGGTCAAATCCGGATCAAATTGGGTCAAAATTAATAAATTAGAGCAGCATGATGTTATTGCAAGTCTGTAACTGATTCCAATTTCCAACTAATTCTGAAACTTTCCTGTCCTAGTTTGAGATAATTAAAAATAGTGGAAATCCCTCCTGTTAGCCAAAATGGAAAAAAAAACAATTTTAGCCATTCGATTAACAAAAACACAAATCTAGCCATTTTGTCTTATTAGGCGCTTAGACCGAGCGAGGGCCGATGGGCGGCCGATGGGCATTACTGGGGCCGATGGAGGGCCGAAGGAGCTCGATTATAACGGCCGATTTATTGAGGGCCGAAAAGAATTGGTCCTTATCGGCCCCTCATAGGCCCCCCTTCGGCCCCGAAAAAACTGAAGGCACGTATTAAGTGCATTTTTTTCCCTTCGGCCCCAAACAGAAATGAAATAGAGGGCCGAGCCATTGAAATCCGATCAGAGCCACCGCCGAAAGAGCGCAGCCGCCGATCCACCGTCGCCGAGGGCCGAGCCATTCATTTCCGAGCAAGTCCCGACGAACAGCCATGGACGCCGATCAGGTACCAGATCTCGTCCCATCTTAAATCTGATTTTCATGAATTGTTATCGAAATTTGTCGATTGGGGTGTCGATTTGTTTGTTAATGTATGCCATTGCTGTGAAATTTGTGTTTGATATGTCCATTTATGCGCTTGTTTTTCGTCGAACTTTTGGGTAGAAATTTGTCGATAATGTCGTTTTTGAAGCCAAGGCCGATGAAGGGCCGAAGAGGGGCCGATGGAGGTTAAGCTCCATCGGCCCTTCTTCGGCCCTTCTTCGGCCCTTAACTGTTCTGCCGTTAACTCTGTTTTTTCGACTGGCAGCCCGATTACATTCGACTCCCGATTAGAGAGAAGACATTAAAAGTAACTACATACTTGGAGAGATTCATTACCGGAACGATTAAGAATGCACTTTCGAAGCGGGGGGTAATAACTTGGTCCGACGGTTTAGAGAGGGACGGTTTGGGCACCTTTTGAGTCGGAGGAAAGGAAAAAGCTCGGTAATAGCATTGCACCAATTGATGTGCTACGAGGTGCAGGCACCGGCCGGGGAGGCTCGTTTTCACATATCCGGGCGAGAGCTTCGATTTTCTCGGTTGGAATATGCATTGGTGACGAGGATTATTTTTCGGTCCATCTCGAATTTGATACGAATGCACCTCGCGAGGCGGAAGAATCGACGGTATACATGAGTCTCACGGTGGGAATCCAATATCCGGAGGCGAGCTACGAAAATGTGGAAAAGTGATAAGGTCCGTGAGCTCTCCGAAGATGAGCATTTGAAGGTGGCCAATGTCCCGGCATTAATGTGTTTTTTCTTTGCTCCTGCCGAGACGAAGAAGGTGGACACCTGGATGTGGGTCCTGGCAGATGATTTAGACGAATGGAATGCGTTTCCTTGGGGATCGTACACCTACAATACCCTTCTCTACTACATGAGCTTTGTATCGAAGCGAATGGAGACGTTGAAATCAAAATATAATATTTATGGGCCAGTTTGGGCCCTTCAGGTATGAATAAAATATTGAATTATTTTTCGACAATTTTATAGTAGTCATTATGTTTAATGGTGTTCTTGTATTTTAGATTTGGGCATATGAGGCGATACCAGATTTGTGCGAGCTCTGTGTCCGCCTTGTCAACACCGGAGGTATGCCCCGTTGTATTAAGTGGGTTTACACTACGCCACCAGATACGGAGTGGATTAGTTTCTTCGCCACACCGGTAAATAAAATTTTAAATAAATTTATTTTTATTTTACAAGTAGAAGAGTGTATTTTAACTTATTATTACATTTTTTAACAGATGCAGACACCTCCCCTTGAGACTCTAACGCCTACTCCGGAGGAGCAGCTTACAGAATATTGGAGAAGGGTGAATGGAGATGATCCGATTGTTGTGACGTTTCCGAGACCCATCCCCGTACCCCGTAGGCGAGTCGATGAAGCTGCTAGTGTAGAAACTCCGGCCCCCCCTGCACAAAAGAAAAAATCAAAGAAGAAACGCGCATCGGTTGAGTCATCCCGTCATCGTCCGAATGAAGATTCTTCTGTTCCGACTTACGACCGAGCTTTGCGGGCATTAGAAGAATGCTTCGATAAGCGCGAGGAAGAGTTGTTAGCGAAAGTGGATGACCGGTGGAAGGTGCGGGAGAAAAGTTTTTTCGATAAAGTTGGTAAAATGATTGAAAAAGTGTTCGGCAAGAGTCCGAAGAATACGAGCAGACCATCCATATCCTTTAGTTTGGAGGATTGGGAAGGGGATGATGTTGATGACAGCCGAGGTGGAGCAAACATCCGCACCTCAAGGGAGGATTGTCTCGATACATCGGTGGCCGAGCTGGAATGATACGTAAGCTCCGCCACGGGAAGATGAGGATTGCACGGTGCTTGGCGATCCAAATCCTTGGGATCTTTGCGGCTCGAATGGTTCATCGGGGGGTTTGAACAAGGCCGACATAGCATGTACGAGGAGAGAGATGTTTGGGTTCCTAGGCGTTGGGAACCACTTCCTCGAGTTGAGCCACCGCACTTGTACGGTATTTGTAGGGAGTTAAATTATTTATATTTTTTTCATTTGTTTATGTATGTTTGTCATATATGCAGCAACAACAGGTTATCGGTTCCGACTTCTTTGATACGGAGAATGTACGACAAATGTATGAAAGTCAAGCACCGGAACATAGATTTGAAGAACGCGAAGACCCGTGCACGGATTTTATTTTACGATTTAAGCAAATTATTTTATTTTACGATTTAAGCAAATTATTTTATTAATAAATAATATTTGCATTTTACGATATAGTGACTCATCGAGAGAATCCTTCTGGAGCTCCATTCATGGTCGATGCCGGTGACGTGTTGAGGAGAAATTTTGAGGGGTTCATGTCCACTGGTATTTCTGCAAAGATTACGGTGTCGCAACATGACTTTACGCATGATTTTTTCAAGACCATCCTCAACGTTAAGTCGGACATGGGGCAGTCGGAGGTTGATTTGTACATTGCCTACCTTCGTCAACGGCTTGAGGTGTACAAGGATCGGGACGTGTTGACTACTCCGGATTCACGTTATACGGTCATAGCAGGGTCTACAGTTTTTGTAAGTTTATTTTAAATTTCTTATTATTTTCCCTTTTTTCCTTTTTATAACGTGTTGATAATTTGTTTGTTTTTGTAAATGAGACGGCGCTCGTGGACGCATGGAGTACAAAAATCTATGAGCCGAATAGCGATTTCCATGAGCGGTTCGAAATGAGCTATGAAGACTGGATACCTAATCCGGGTTTGCTCGAGGCCGTATTTGGAGTGGAACAAGGAATTGGCGGTTCACGGATGTCGTGGTTCAATGCAAAATTTGTAAGTACTTATATTTTATTATTTTGCCCCGTGTATTAATTTATTTAATCCAATAGGTAATTTTTCCGGTGTTGGCCGCCTCGCATTGGGTAGCTGTCCGCCTGAACATCGAGTCCTGGACTTTGGAGCTTTATGACTCACTCAACAAAAAGGCCGATGCAAATATTTTTGAAGTGAGGAAACATAATCTAAAGCCGCTCCGAAAGCTCATTGGACGATTGCTAGATGTAAGTTGTCTAAAATATTTAATTTTAGATAGACTATATATAAGTTATACGAAATATTTACTTTCTTTTAATAGGCTTCTAGTTATTGGATGACTAATAAGTTCTCGTTCACGCATCCGGGCCGGCGGAGTCGAAGTTAATCTTGATGCCGCGAGCGAAACGGTTCGAGCAACAAGATTCAAACAGTTGTGGCCCATTTACTTGTATGGCAATCGAAAGACTCATCAGTGGATATCCTACACCAAAGTGGGGTAATCAAAAGACCAACATCCGAATATATCGGGAGTGGATGGCGTGGAAATGCTTCGAACAATGCTACTACGAAACGACTCATTCCGATGATTAAATGTATTTTATAATCTTGTAATTTTGTATTTTCGAACAATTTAATAATCTTGTAATTTTGTAATTTTCGAACAATTTTATAATCTTGCAATTTCGAACAATATTGCCGAGACAATCCACGGCAATATTGAAGTGCAATTGAGGGCCGACGGCCGAGGCAATTGAGGGCCGACGGCATGACAGAATGGCTATTGAGGGCCGATTCAATGAGAAATCGAGGGCCGAAGGGCCGAGGGCCGAAGGCCGAAGGCCGAGGGCCGAAGGCCGAGGCCGAGGCCGAGGCCGAGCCGAAGGCCGAGGCGAGGCCGAGGGCGAGGCGAGGCGAGGGCGAGGCGAGACGGCCGAGGGGCGAGGCGAGGCCGAGGGCGAGGGCCGAGGCCGAGGGAGGCCGAGGGGCGAGGGCCGAAGGCCGAGGCCGAGGGCCGAGGCCGATGGGCGAGGCCGATGGGCGAGGGCCGAGGGCCGAGGCCGATGGGCGAGGCGGATGGGCGAGGGCCGAGGGCCGAAGGCCGAAGGCCGAGGGCCGAGGCCGGCAGGCCGATGGGCGAGGGCGAGATGGGCGAGGGCCGAGGGCCGAAGGCCGTTGGGCGAGGCGAGATGGGCGGGCGAGGCCGAGGCCGAGGGCCGAGGGGCGAGGGCCGAGGGCCGAAGGACGAAGGCCGAGGGCCGAAGGCCGATGGGCGAGGGCAGATGGGCGAGGGCCCAGGGCCCAGGGCCTATGGGCGAGGGCCGATAAATATATTACCGCATTTAAACATTTTACGAACATTTTACGAACATTTTATGAACATTTTACGAACATATGAAAATAGATTACAAGGCCGCTTCACTCGTAATTTCTCGTTCCAACATTGGGGCATCTTCTCCTTGTGTGACCTTCATCTCCACAATTACCGCATTTTTTTCGACTTCGAGTTCTTGAAGTGCTGCCTTCGGGCCGGATGGTCGACGGGTGTTTCTCGGACGTCCCGCTTGACGCATAATCGTTGGTGGAAGAACAACAATGTCGTCTATCTCCGGTAGGGACACCCCACTCATTTCGAGGAGGTAACGGATTAACTACACCAGCATATGTTGACTTCCACGTCGCCGTCGTATAATAATCATTAATATGATTATACAAATTCTCCCGACGATGATACAAAACGGCAACAACATGACTACATGGCAATAAGTCGATTTGCCAGACGCCACATTCACACATTTCATCTTCAAGATTTACCCTCCACTGTCGGTCACCTTCGTCGACCTTGTATTTATTAGCAGTCACCTGGGTAACCGTAAACCTTCGTGCCAACTCAACTTCACTCCGCATCCTGAACTCACAAGCCTCAGACAACGGATTGTTTCTGGAAATTGCTTTTACTCGTCGTTGATCGAACCATGACTCTATCATATGACGGATTGCCTCAAGCATAGCAATAATTGGAAGTCGTCTAGCTTCCAACAATCGAGAATTTATTGATTCTGCGGCATTCGATGTAAGTAGACTATAACGACGGCCTTTACATAAAAGTCTCGACCACTTATCCGATCCGATTTCCATCAACTTTTCATAAATTCCAGGTTTCCCCCGACGGATGGTATTCATTGCGTCATGGAACTCTGTCGACCGATAAGCATAAGCGGCTCGATGAAACGACCGGATTACCCACTCACCGTGTCTCGCAAGCTTATTCGAAAGATGGTAATAACAAAGTCCGTGTTGTGCCTGCGGGAAAACCACACTTACCGCATTCGCTATGCTTTTATGTTGGTCTGAAACAATGACTAACCTATCATCCGTTGCAAATGCAGCTCTCAGTCGCATCATAAACCACGTCCATGAAACATCATTTTCAATGGGACCTACACTAAAAGCGAGTGGGAATATTTGCTCGTTCGCATCAAAAGTAGCTGCGACGAATAATATTCCCTTGTTTCTCCCTTTCAAATGGGTACCGTCCACCACAATAACCTTCCGGAGGCATGTTAACCAAGGGGCTCGTAATACACCAAGCGCCATAAATAAATGTCGGAAACGACCATCCACACCAACATCAAGATCCGTATATGTTCCTGGATTAGTTAGTTCCAACAAATGCAGATATTTAGACAGTTTGCTGAACGAATCAGCATGACCACCGTAAATCATCAAAATAGCTACGTTGCGCGCTCGGAGAGCCACCCCGTACGTTGCTTGTATTCCAAATTTATCCAACAGATCAGCCTGAATATCAGCCGGTTTCATTAACTTGCTTTGACGGCGCATTTTACGGGCTATATATGCAGCTACAGCCTTCGACCTCACATTTCGTTCGCCTAGCCCGGATAAATCAGTTGTACAATTGTGCTCCGCAACCCATTTAGTTACCTCCCAACACGTCGACCTCTACGAGTATGCCCGTAGCTCGAATGGACAATCAACACTTCTTACGCACATATATTCCAAGCGGGAACTACTCGAACGGTGCACCCCGAAATCCGCACCTTTTTCCAAATGGAATAGAGCGACAATGACATAAAGTTCGTCTTTCGAGCTGAACATCAATCCCGCCCGCAAACTTCCGTCTACAAGAGTATTCAAGTTCCTCGCCGCTATTGAATCGGCAACATCAAGTGGAACAATAGGAAGTAGTCGGTTGCTTCTTTGCTTCTATGTTGTCGTATACGGTGTCCTCATTTGTTCAAGAACGATTGATCGGAACTAGCAAAGACATAAGTTGACTTACGCCACCCTCCCTCCGAATCCATGCAGCAAAATCTTGTAACGAACAATTAATCAAGGCGAAGGTATATCTTCATCCTCTTCATCATCGAGATGATGAGTCCAAATCCGCCTCATCATCCGAATCCGACTCCACAAGAACATTCCTTTCGGGAGCACGTCCGCCATCATTACTTCTACTACTTTGGCCCGTAAACCAACTATGACCCCGAAATTATAATTCTCTTCGGGAAATTTATTCTCGGTTGGGGACACCAAATTCGGGATTTTGTATTTCGGGATACACAACAAACACAACCGGCTCTACGTCGATAGAGCACGGTCGCATAAGATCGATATCATGACCCGTAATGGCTTTCATCATCCTGCCGGTTCGTCGGGAAGCGGCGGTATAGTAAATGAAGTAGTTGAACGGAAGAGAATAAGCACCGAGCCACCGATCAATACTTTGTCGAAGATAATCGAGCGAAATATTGTTTGAAGGAAGGTAAACAATGAACTCATTACCACCGATATAATTCGACTACGCATCGAATTGACCGTTCAATTTAACAATAATTGATCGATAATCGGCCATTTCTATGAAGTTGATGTGAAGAATAGAGGAGTGGAAGTGAAATGAGGAAATTTTTCGTTGATTCTACCAAAACATCCATTCTACGTCTTATAAGAAATTTTCGAGTCAAGTTTCACGTGATAATTGGAGTGTGTTGTCAGTTTACCATCGGCCCACCATCGGCCCTCCATCGGCCCCCCCTTCGGCCCTCGGTAACTTGCATGTGACTGTCATATCCGACTAGTCATTTCAACAGATAAAGCTGAATTCAAACTGCATCTCCCACGTGCATCGATCGGCCCGCCATCGGCCTTCCATCGGCCACCCATCGGCCGCCTCGTACGATTGCGGGGAAAAGACATGCATGTGTCTGTCGAATGCTGTGTCGAATCCCGTCTCGAAGAAAGGGATACAGGGCCGATTGAGGGCCGATGGAGGGCCGACGGATAACCAAATTCGGCCCACCTTCGGCCATCACAACAATGGCTCGGGCTTATGGGATGTTCGGCCTTCGGCCATACTCCTCTCGGCCGATGTCGGTAAGGGCCGATGGACACTACAAGTCGGCCTACAATCGGCCCTCGAACCCGATACTTTATTTCATCCTCTGGCCGATGTCGGTAAGGGCTCGGCCGATGGGGATGGTGCGACTCTTTTTCCTTAGGGCCGATAGAGGGCCGATGGAAGGAGTCCATCGGCCCTCCATCGGCCCTGCGCCGTATAATGACAAAATGGCTATATTTGTGTTTTGTTTTAGTGTGCGGCTATATATGTGTTTTCGGTACTACTGTGCGGCTACTGTTGCAAATCCCTCTTAAAAATAACGATTATATAAATCAAATACTTAAACTTATTTCCCTTTCTCAAGAACTTGACTCCATTTTTGTAAGTCACTTCGAAAGGGAATTCGTGGGAGAGTTTGTATCATAAAAGTCAAAAAGATATTCAAAAAGGCCACCATGGTAGCATATTCAATGAAATTTAAGTCGACACAAAGATACTGCTAGGAAATTAGCATTTGTAACAATTTCCCATTAAATATAACAAAACTATTGTAATTGATTAACGTCAAGAAATGACATAATTTAAAGGAAGAAAATGCAAACAATTGTGCAGTACGTTCATGATAATATGTATACATTAATTATGAATAAAATTTTTATGTCTGGCCTTCATCAAGTACAAAATTGTGCCCCCTTCCAAAATATAGCAGAACATGGCTATCCCCACCCAAACTTTTTAGTACAAATGAAATTGCAAAAAATATTTGTTTTCTTTTTCTCTTTCACGACATCTAAGACCTTACAACATTAGAGAACCGAATAGGGAAAAGGTGTAGTGGAACAGTTGGCAGTACTTAGCAATTGTATGCTAAGGCAACGGCATATGTGGTTTCCATTTGCTAAACTCGGTTAAATCTCTATCTACTATACTTCCATTATGCAGCCAAAACGTCTCGTCTGAATGGTGGAATTGCCTCACTTTCTTCTCAAGATCTCGGAGGATTCCACTGAATGCAGAGCATGATTCAGAGTCTGGAGCATACACCCATAAGCACCTCACTCGTCTACCACGCTCTATCATCTCCTCTATCTTCTTATCTGTAACAAAAGTGAATCTTGTTAGACATTAGTAGCAGTGGCAAAAAAGGATGGAGCACACGACTATGACCTGGGATCCCTATCCAAGTGGAAGGCCATTTGATTGAAATTTGGGCATAATCGACAGCATTCTGGAAAGGCAACTCCACTTGATCTGATAAGATGACCAGGACACATTCCTGTTCCATTCGAAAGAACAGCAGCAATCAATGAGCTCAAATAAATTGTATGTTTAGACAATATATGAATGATCTCACAGACCACAAAGAATGACTCGTAGAAGCGAAGCGTCCATGATGATTCCCCACGTGGATCAAGACAGAATTTTGCATTTCGAAGATGTTGAAAGTAATCCGTCCTCCCAAGTTTGTTAGGGCCACTAAGTTTCAACTCTGGACATTCCAACTGTTTCATAGGATCAATATGCATTTGTTTGGAATAGAATTATTGCAGAGATCATGAAACTACAATCAATAATCAGGAAGAAAATTTGCTTTCGCCGGAGGGTTGTTTTAACACTTATAATAAGCTTAGTGAAGTCAGTCAAGTAGCAGAACAATCTGAAATAAGCAAATTCAACACTGGAAAAAAAATCCAACTATCCTCTCGACAACTCCAAAAGAGTTATTGGATGAATAGTATCCTGTGTGCTAGATTTGTGCCTCCTTATCAAGATTATCGGCACATTTATTCAACTCTAGAAAGAACTACAAAGCTTAACTATGAAGTATGAACAACTCTTCTCATTTTCCTTCATATTTTCTTTTCTTGTTGAAGTGTGAATGTCATCCATTTGCTGCAGATTCATTTTTATCTTTTTATTTTCTATGGGAGACTTCCATGAAATGTGAAATGTATAGCCCAAGACTTGAATAAGTGAGCGATTTAAATAGAACGATTTAAATGTATCTTTTTATTTTCTATGGGAGATCTTTTTATTTTCTATGGGAGACTTACCTCCGGAGTCAGAATTATAGAACGATTTAAATATATAGCCCAAGACTTGAATAAGTGGCTCCAGCACCACTGCAATCAAGTAAGACATCAGAAAGAATATAACTTCACCTCGGTAAAAGCTAAGTATAAAATATGAAAAAATAAATAAAAAAACGGCTAATTTTCTTTCTCCATCTCAGCATGATAGGGAAAGAAGCCAACTCGTAATACTAAGATGAGTACTAGTAGTAATTGTGGCGTATGAGTAGTCATGAGGAGAAAAAACAATAATCATGGAATTATTGAGCCTTAAGCACCAATAAGTATCATTTAGTTTCTTGTATCTTGATAACATATGGCTCAACAAGCATCGAGCTTATTTCTTCATATACATCATGGCTGGTACTCAATGACAATCCCTATCTAAGAGCCACAACCAGAAAACAAAGGATCAAAAATCGGGAAAACAAAAATATGGTTACGGCCACCAGATAACCTGAAATATGGCATTTGACATAAAACCTGAAACCAAATAAAGCTAACGTATATATCAACGTATTGTGAGCATCATCTCTCAGAAAGTGGCCAAGTTCTAATAGAGGATAATATTACCTTGACATAAGTTTGGTTGATTTCTTTATCATTCAGGCCTCCCATCATTCGAAAACATTTGACATAAGATGGAACAAAGAACAGATCTGCATCCTCTTTCTTTCTAGTCCGCAATGTTGATTGTAAAAGCAACCTATGTATCTTAACCTAAACGGAAGCAAATAATAAGACAAAATGAAAAGTACTGCACGAGGTGCTGTACAGAAAATCCTCCTATTGTTGCTTAATAGGTGATACATCAGAATATTATTTCCTACTAGTTTTACCATCTTTGTAGTTGGTTAATACAATTTCCTTCGGAGGTTCACCAAGTTTTGTAAGAAATATATAGATTTATATGTTTACAGCTTTGGGAACATTTATTATTGCTTTATTGGAAGGTAAAACATTATTCTTTCTCACTTAGTCCAGTTTCATTATTCGCTTATCTAGAATCCACCTTCAAACTGACTATCCTTAAATTCCAAATACGAAGGATATCAAATTACAATATTCTATCACCATCACTAAAAGATTGAGGTTTAAGTCAAACACCAGTCAAATAGTTATAAATAAAAGTTTTAACTTCGTTTTAATCTGAGCTTAACCAAAACACGTCAAATTAAAAGCTGGTCTCACGCTTCCATAAACAATCTCACTATAACAAAATGATACTCCCTCCGTCCCATTGAAGTTGTCCACTTTCTTTTCGGCGCGGTTTTTAAAAAAAGTTGCTAGTTGTGTGTAGAGTTGTATAAAGTTGTCGTCCCTCAAATAAAGTGTTATTAATAATTTGCCAAAACATGAAACTGGACAACTTCAATGGGACTGAGGGAGTAATAGTAAAGCATAGCTGTGCTACCAAATTAGCTATGTCATACAATGCACAATCAAATTTGAAACTACCAAAGCAATTGTGTTCCACTTATCCACCAGTTAAATTATAGTTCATGCCCACTATTTTATACTATTTCCAATCTTTTTTTTTGAGTTACACCACCTACTAGTTAAAATATAAAATTTCAAGAACAATCGTCCAATCATTTTACTTTAGCCATTTCCCTCTTACGGGCTTGCATCGATGGCCTTAAAACATAAATGTAAACTATGTAACAAACAACAGAATGAACCTTGAAGAAATTATTGTCCCAAAAACTAACAATATGGACAACTTAATAAAGAAAGAAGCCAGCCCCATCCGCAGACCAATGGGTAAGCATCATATTATATTATTTTCTCCATGCAATTTCTTTTTTGAACAAAAATATGTATAGCAAAATATTTTGCTCTAGGATTCAAAATCAGTTTGTATTACATGATGACTGTTGACACCACCTACAAATCAAACCCCACTCATTTATCGGAGCACACAATAGCAAAATTGTCTTTGATTCAGCTCTCCATGTGAATAAGCTCGTTACAAAAGGAATCCACATATGCCAATCATTTGGTGAATTCACAACAGAGACAGTCACAACAGCAATGTCGAATCATAAAATCCTAATCCTCTCTTTCAAAACTCAGACCAAACAAGTATATCTAACCAAATATAGCTACTACACCTCTACCAAAAACCTCGAATTTAAAACCAGTGAATTACCTGAGTACCCCATTGGCCTTTCAGGCAAGCGTCGGCGGAAATCTTCCCCTCGCGGCCGGACATCAGCAGGTTCAGACCATCGATCTCGCGGTCCTCGTACACGTAGATCTTCAGATTCAGTGGGCTTCCATACCATCCGGAACGAACGACGTCTCCTGGTACGGTGTAGTGATAGGCATCGGGGAACGAATTCCGGTAGGGCACAGAGCAGGGGCCGAGGGAGTGGTCGAAGAGTCTCGTGAGGAAGAAGGTGGCGGCGACCAGTGAGAGGCCACCGATCTGGTGGATTCTGGTACAGGGGAAGTGTTGGTGAGGATGCGCAGAGAAAAACCGGCTACTTTTGTTGCCGGAATTTATGGAGGTCATTTCATCAGATAGTGGGAGAGCAAGACTGACGATGACTCATGGAAAGGATGGTCGACTCATGGAAAGGATGGTCAAATTAAATGTTACTGGTATTAGTATATTACAGAATCGGCATAATACATAATTAAAAAAATAAAAAAATAATATAATAAATAGTGATATTATAGGAATATGTACAAATCTAAGAGTACTAGATAAACTGGTGTTTTAAATCATCAAAGTATCGTATTGGTTTCTTATCTTTTACTAATATGTCCTTAAAGTATTGGAATTTAATAATATTTTAAAAATAATAATAAAATGCAAAAATTACATTTTCGGTATAAGTTTATTAAAGACTAATTTATCCAATTAATAAAGTTTTGATGACCAATTTGACTAGTTTTTTTATTTATTTTTTTTAATTTTACTAAAAAAATAACCTTCTAATTTATCCTCAAATCACTCTGAAATAATTGCAATCCATGAAGCAAGTCGAGAATGCGTGTGGTTACGGAATATGACAAGTCATATCCAAAAGTCGTGCGGATTAGCTTCTTCAAAAGACAATCCAACGACGTTATATGAAGACAATGTCGCTTGTATCACGCAATTGAAGGGAGGTTACATCAAAGGCGACCGGACAAAGCATATTTCTCCCAAGTTTTTCTTCACACATGAACTTCAAAAGAATGGTGATATCGACGTTCAACAGATACGTTCGAGTGATAATCTAGCAGACTTATTTACGAAGGCACTACCGACGTCAACATTCAAGAAGTTGGTACACAAGATCGGCATGCGCCGTCTCAAGGATTTACAATGATTATTTTGAGGGAGGCAGTTTGTACTCTTTTTCCTTCGACCGGTTTTTATCCCATTGGGTTTTTCGCAAGGTTTTAACGAGGCGGCAATTTACGTTTAAGGATGGTCAATTAAGGGGGAGTGTTGTAAATAATATTTACCGTATATAGATTGACCACATGTAAACCCTAGCAACCCATTAGCCCATCTTATGTCGGCCCAAGAGCCCATCTTGTACTCTATAAATAGAGGTCTCCACCCTCATAATAATATACACCTTAATTCATTCTCTCTATTATTCTCTGCATTCTTTTCTAGTTTATAACAGTTGTCAGTTTTTTTTTCAAAATTAACTATTTCTTACTGAGAAATTTTAGTTAACTAAAAAACTTAAATTAAAAAAAATTCAATTTTTCAGTAAAATTCGTCAAATTGATCCTCAAAATTTTAAATATTTGGATGAATTGATCCTAAATAAATCCAATTTGTCAATCTAAACAGACGCAAAAGTACGACATCTTATAAAAACTATTGACCATATACCCAATATGTCCAAAATACACTTACTTTTTCATTATTCTCACCTAAAAGTGTGCCCTATTGACCAGACATGTGATAGCGCAGACTGCATACATGTGATATGGCACGCTGATACAATGATTTATAAGAAAATGTGCCCTTATTGATAAGACACATAATAGGGCATGTGCCCTTTCGATCGGGCACATGACCAAATGGTGATCGCTGTATTGTACCAAATAATCCTGCAAATATGAGAATTAAATCAGTATAGTTCACAGGGTATCTGTTAGTCCTGAGACGTGGTTCAGGTGGGGGGGGTTGAATACACCTAAATACAAATTTCTTTCTCAAACGCGAAGTCAGCGCTAGCTGAGTTTGCTACTGAACTGAGTCAGAGTCAAATATGCTTCAGATCGCATGGCTTCTACTGAGTTCAGCTCTGCTGACTTAAGTCAGTCGAACAGTCATTCAGTATCAGAGTGTGTGCGAAAGTGTAGGCCCTATTAAACGTCTCGGTTAGAAAACACTTGTTTTTATGTTGAGTTTTATGAAGTACGTTTTGTATGCATTATGAGCAGTTAAGAAAAACAGTAAATCAACATAACAATTTTTAAAGTGATTCGGACACATTGGGTCCTACGTCCACTGTCCTGACCAAAGCAAGATACTTGTTATATTTATACTGAGCAAGTCTCAGTTGATCTGTTCACTGGACAGACGCAAACCTTGAAGTTTATACTGAGCAAGTCCTCAGTGATCTGTGCACGGGACAGATTCTCTACTTATAGTCGTAGTGACTTTTACAGTTTTATTGATTTACTGTTCATACTGCATTCAACTGAAGTTTCAAAATCACACTTCGCATAAAACGTGTTTTCAACTGAGACTGAGACGAAATTATTTTTTGGGCCTACACTTCCGCACATTCTACTCTACTGAATTACTATTCACTGACTGAAGTCAGTAGATAAAGATCAATAGGCAGATTCTCTAACTGACTTGTTCAATAGCAATACTCAGTAATAACTGACTTTCGCGTTTGAGTGTAAAATTTGCACCCATGTGTATTCATCCTAACCCCCTCCCCCTACACCTGAAGACTCGTCTCTGGGCCAACAATATCTTATTCCAGATATTTAAAATCCAATATTTGTTTTAATTTTAATAAAATTGAGGAAAGAATTAAGAATCCTAAAACTAGGAATACAATGTAATATTCCAAGATTTTTTTTCCTAAATATGGGAATTTTGATGATCAATTTCTTCCAAAGCAATATCATCTATTTTCTACAAATCTCACACAAGTCTCTTTCCCCAAAGCAGTTCAAACGATCCTCCCAAGTTCACATACTCATGCAAGTATCATCTATTTATTCTTGCCAATATCATTTTGTTGGTCCAGAGACTAGCCTTCAGGTGTGGGTGGGGGGGGGGGTGAATAGACATGAGTGTGAATTTCAACTAAAACGCGAAAATCAGTTATCATTGAATAGTGCTATTGAACGTGTCAGTTCGCCAAATAGGTTTTCTAGACCGCGTGGGCAGAGAGTATGTCTACTAAGACACTATCTACTGACTTCAGTCAGTGAATAGTAGATTCAGTATAAGATAGTGTGCGGAAGTGCAGGCCCAAAATAATTTTCATCTTAGTTTTGAAAACACGTTTTATGCAAGTGTAATCTTGAAAATTCAGTTGTATGCAGTATGAACAGTAAATCAATGAAATATTAAAACAACACAAGCAGTTTTTAAAGTGGTTTGGATACGATGGATCCTGTGTCCACTGTCCTGAACAAAGCAAGAGTTCTTGAATTAATTTATACTGTGCAAGTCTCAGTCGACCTGTTCACAAGACAGATACTCTACTTATAGTCGTAGTGACTTGAGTTGTACGCTGGACAGATACTCTACTTATAGTCGTAATGACTTGATCTGTACGCTGGACAGATACTCTACTTATAGTAGTAGTGACTTTATAGGTTCAAACACAAGGGTTTGATTTTCTCCAACTAAGAAGGAGTTTTCTTACAATAAGAACAGTTCAATAACTGAACTCCTTCGGTTTTTCTGAGCTTAAGATATTACAGTGAATGCTTAGAATAGAGAAGGGGAACTGTAGATCTCTAGAGTGGAGAACTAAGAGTTATATCAATGTGAATGAGTTATTCGCTGGGTGTACTGTTTGATTGCTTGAACGCTTTGGTTCTTGATTGTCTTCTATGCATAAAAATTGTTCTCTATTTATTGTCTCGACTCATGAAAGATCCGTTGGAGAGAGTCTAGACATGTGTTGAAAAAGTCAAGAAAAACGGTCGGCTCGAGTTTGAATGTCACTGTAGGGATTCTCTCTTTTTCAGTATAGGGAACAACTTTCTGTCAGTGCAAGTACAATGTTTGCAGCTCCTCATTTGTCGAGGTTGGTGAGTTGGTGAGGCATGTTCAAACTCCAAAGCGGATGTTGAGTTGACTTCCTCTGATTCCTCGTATACCTTTACTGAAATGTCATCTGTTGATATTTTTTTCTAAGATATTCAATACGTGGCTCGAATTTCTTTACTGATTTAGTGGGATCTGAGCTACCCAACTGAGTACCTGGTGCTGAGTCCATTCTGCTCACAAAAGATGTTCTGCTAAACCTATCAGCTACTGAACTCTAGTTAGCCTACTGAGTTTTTAACATACTAAACTCAACTAAGCTATTACATCAAATCTTTATATCATTGAATCTCATACCCAACACATTTTCTGCAATTCCGACTTCCTCCCAAGTTCACAATCCACAACAGCCATGCAACTTTTTTTCCAATTTCACAGCAAAACCGAACAATCAAGATCACCAAATCAAGAATCTGTAATGAATTTCGATCTAGAATCTATATCATATGGATTCCGATTTGAGTATTAGCAGAAGACGATATGTGCTAGACTGATTCTATATTGGCAGCCATGAATTGTAATGATTCAATATGTGATGTCATGAATTGCACGAATTGGAAAGTAGAATATTGTAATTTTGATTTCGATAATCATGGGTGCAGGAGGTATGAATTGGAATGGAGTAAGGGTTGCATCTTTCAGCCTCTATTATGGTCCCAAATCAATTGAAGATTTATAAGATCTTTTGTTGTAGTAATCATCGTCATTATCAATTGTACCCAGGTTAAGAAGAATGAATTTTTGCGCACTACTGCAAAACAAACACTTCTGAATCTTTTGTATTTTATCAGTTTTTAATTTAATAATTTATTATAAGTAAGATAAAATAATTTTTTAAAATTCAGAATCTGGATAATGTCGTGATATTCTTCAAACACAGTGCAATTAATCTATTTTACTCACATTCATATTCTACGAAATCACATTTCTTGATAATTTTATTTTCCTAAATTATTTTCCCCAAAATCATATTCTGTGAAATTATATCCCTTAACAACTTAATTTTTCTGCCAACTAAATGGCCCTAAGAGCCATAACATTAGTGGGCTAACCGACGAAACCGGGCCCAACTTTTTTGATTCGATTTTCCATTTAACCATCTGTCAAATAAATCAGATTGAATTGATTTTTACTTTATTTTTATTTCCATATTATAAATACTTAAGAAAAAACATATTATAATTTTAATTTTGATTGTCCTCCCTCTTTTAGTTTTGATAAACTCCCATTTGATACATATATTCTTTGATGTCAAGTCTTTTTAGAATATGTATAATCGTTCACAATAAAAAAAAAAATAGAAAATGGATGTGTTACTCAACTTTTGCATTTGAATCTGTAAATTACTTTAGTATATAAATAGATATCTATGTTACAATAGTAATGCAATAATTGTGGTAAAATATAAAGTTTTCGACGTTTAGGACTGGAACCCTACTTGTTTTTTTTGTCAGGAGGGGAGAATTAGAAAAAATAATTCAAGCTTTTCCAAATAGTGGTAAAATCATTTTCTTAATTTCGGCATGCTATTTACGTTTGTGGCGAAGGATCAAATTAACAGCTATCTCTGATTTGTATTTAGCTGATAAAAGTTGAATATATATATATATATATATATATAATATCTCAGCATAATTATGTGGAGGACTCCTATAAATAAAACTAGGGCTAAAAATAGCATAAAGTCTTATCACCATATTAACCAAGTGCAGTTTTATAATCATCAAATGCTGTATCTAGCTGTCCCTTTTATCTTAATAAGTAAATATTCTTTAATTCAATTTTCCTTGGAGTTAACAACGTCTACATTCATTCATTGATTTCACACATATTTGTATACAATTCACAAACCGTGTTATATGTGTTTTAT
Organism: Lavandula angustifolia; assembly: GCA_028984105.1. Lineage (NCBI taxonomy): Eukaryota > Viridiplantae > Streptophyta > Magnoliopsida > Lamiales > Lamiaceae > Lavandula > Lavandula angustifolia. The sequence goes on along the minus strand of CM054805.1, from coordinate 27,905,573 downwards.
GTCCATTATGCGTACTACGCGTGTAAAGACACGGCGCTTGTAGAGATAATCTTTAATTTTCGTATTATTATATACTTATACATGCTTCTACAACTGTCACGCAAAATGCTACTCCCTTATGGTTCGAGTATGTACAAACTGTGATCATATTTTTTAATAAAAAACTAATAATACAAAAAGTATATATAGGTAGTATGTTTTTTTCATTTTCAGTAATATGAAGAGAAATTAGTTTTAATAATTATTCTCGGAAGACATTAATTTGCTCCAGAAAAGAACAAAAATGGCATTCATTTTACTTTTTGACACCTCTCGATCGCATACTATCCTCGTATTTAAGTCCATCCAACACATGCAAATAATTCAGATTTTCAACCAATTCTCCATCTTCTTTTTCTCTGATGCAAAAGAATGAATAAATTCAAGAACTGTGCACTCTGTTTGGTGTTTCTTCTGTTTTTCATTCGTATCTCAGAAGGGAAACTGGCAGTGGGGTTCTACTCCCAAACGTGCCCTAATGCAGAGTCCATTGTCAAATCTGTTGTCACAGATGCCACGCGAGTGGACCAAAGAATCCCCCCTGTTCTTCTCAGACTCCACTTCCATGACTGCTTTGTTGAGGTTCTTTTTGTAATTTAATTCTTTCTTTTTGTATATGCTTTTTTTTTCTTACATTTTGTTTATGATGTAATAAGGGTTGTGATGGTTCAATCTTGATCGACGACGGATCGACAAATACTGAGAAACATGCACTCGGACATCAAGGGGTTGGAGGATTTGATCAAATTAAGCAATCCAAACAAGAGATTGAAGCGCAGTGTCCCGGAGTTGTGTCGTGCGCCGATATTGTCGCTATGGCCGCTAGAGATGCCGTTGCATTAGTAAGTACCGTGTGTGATTAATGATATCATTTTATACACGACGCCTTAAAAAAAACGCTATATATGCACATTCTTACTAGAGTTTTTGTGGAAAGAGGGAATGTATTCTTGAAATTTATTATAAAGGTGGCACGGTGACATCATTTCCTTGACTTGTTACATGCAGTATTATCATTTTCTCCCTCCTATTCCTCTTGCATATGCAATAAATGATAGTATTACTTTATTATAGTTTTTGTAATTTATATTTGTAGGCTGGAGGCCCAAATTATGAAGTCGAAACTGGAAGAAGAGATGGGAGAGTTTCCAACATACAACTTGCAGCTGATATGCCAGACGTAAACGACTCAATCCAAACTCTCAAATCCAAGTTCAGAAACAAAGGTCTCTCGAGTCAAGAACTCGTCATACTCAGCGGTACAATATTCGAACATAAATTGCCTAGCTATTAATCATCCGTCTTACGTACGGATAAAAATATATTATTTACGTGTGCGTTACAGGAGCACATACAATTGGCACCACGGCGTGTTTCTTCATGCCGAAGAGACTGTATGATTTCAGCGGGAGAAGGGATTCGGATCCTAGAATTAATCCGAGTTTCCTACCGGAACTGAGACGAGAATGCCCACAAAATGGAGATTTGAATGCTAGAATTGTTTTGGATCCAATGACCAGCAACAAATTCGACGATCAACTTATGCATAATATTAAGAATGGGTTTGCTGTAATAGCATCGGATGCGAGACTTTATGATGATGGTTCGACCAAAAAGGTAGTGGATTCCTACGTACGAGGCTCACAATTTGGACAAGATTTTGCAACGGCCATGGTTAGAATGGGTCGGCTCGATGTGAAGGTTGGATCAGATGGAGAAATTAGGCGAAAGTGTGATGCCTTTAATTAAATCAAGTGTAACAATCACTTGTACGTACTTTTGAAGAATCGCACGGAAATAAGATATTTATAGTTATTTGCACACCAACCAACCACATGGTCAATATGGATTCATTAAACTAACCAAATTGTAAAAGAAACGTTCGTCATAAACATTAATGAAGTTCAATATCAAAGGGTTGTTCCTCTACCATCTCTTCCGAGTCGTGTAATCCAGAAAGAAGCAGTAGCTACTATCCACTCTTTGAGTGCACTATATAGTCAAACAATCCCAAGTATTTGAGGCAGGGGAATTACCCTTCAACTATATATTTCCCACTTGAATGTTCCAATGCGTCTCTTCCCATTCAAAGTCATTCTTCATCACAAGACTCAAACTCATGAGGGATTGTGGAAAGCTAAGCGTGTGCAGATGTGGAGCCCCGATACACTTGAAACCACATGTGATAACGAGGGACTCCAATTTACATAAAAGTTGATCAATTCTGCTAAGACTATACTCATCTCCCTCAAGAAGCCTATAATCTCGATATTGGGAATTGTAGATTCTCCATGGTGAGATCGAGCCCATCCACCGGCTTTCACAAACTTGATATGCCTCAACTGACGCATTTTCCAAATCTCACCAGGCAGGGTACACTGATACACACAATAAACGTCTAAGGTTTGTAAATTCCAAAAGAAGTCGAGTGAAGAAAAGAATGATGACATGTTACGAACTAGAACATCAAGGCACGTAGCTTTCATCTTCGTTAATAGAAAACTTATGTGCATGCAATATCCTCAACAACCTGAGATTCCGACAACGTGGAACTTTCACATACTCACAGATAACGGGCATTGAATTCAAGTCTGCAAGGACTTTCTTCTTTGAAGCTTTCCTTGGTACAACAACACCGCGTTAAAGGAAAGTCTGGAAAGGCATTAGCATGCAATTGGAAGTGGAAAGGCATTAGCATGCAATTGGGATGACATGGCAATCACAATGAGCCTTTCCAAGATCCCGAGCAAGACATCATCAGAGCACTCCATGGTACTGGAAGTGGAAGAAGATCTTACAGATCCAAAAGAAGAAACGTCGCTTCTCCACCGCTCATCATTGACCACCGCCTTCTCCGTATCAATCTCCATGGCCGCTTTCTTGATCAAATCCATTTCTTCTATCACTTTTTTGCAGATCATGATAGAAGTTGGTGCATTTGATATGTTCATCCTCTAATTGTCTGCTTTCTTTGAAGCTCCGGGGCAATTGATGATGAAGCGGCTAATTATGGAGCCAACAAAACCAGTTACTCGATCACGAGCAGCAATGGGTCTACGGAGTTGAATCATATCCACTGTTATGAATTAGATCACAAACAAGCAATCAAGATGATCAATTGTTAACCACAAATTTGACTTATCCAAACAAAGAAATAAACGGGAAACAAGAACAAAATAACACAGCGATTTACGTGCTTCGGTGATTAAAACACCTACGTGCACGGAGAAGCGATCGGAGAAGAGTTCCACTATGAACAAGAAGAAATCAGATGATTACAGTAGGAGTAGAATACTCTCTTTCTTCTCTCCCTCACCCTCTGTATATCTCTCTATCTTCTAATCACAAGTTGTTACAAGGATAATGATCTCACACACACCAACACGATCAAGTAACTGACATATATTCTCATAAGTCTTGATATTCACCGTTGAGACTATGATGAGTAGTGGAGAGCATTTACCATGGATTAAATTACAGTAGCGCCATGAAGAGATAACTGCCTTATAAATGGCTAATTGCAGATTAGTCCTTTGAATACCAATACTTAATAATATTGGCAGTCATACTCTCACAATTCTCCACCTTAACTGCACAACTTAAGTCCATAACACCTTATCTCCAACCTCTCCTCAACCCAGCCCTGTCGCAGGGCTGCATTACCTCTTTACTGAGGTGTTAAACTCACTAACCTAAGGCAATACCTAAACTTTTCAGTAGGCAGAGCCTTGGTTAGCATATCCGCAGCATTCTCTTCAGTAGAAACCTTTACTACTTTGATGATCTCTTTGCTAACAACATCTCTAACAAAGTGTAATCTCACATCAATGTGCTTTGACCTTTCATGAAACACTTGATGTTTCACTAGATGTAAAGCGCTTTGATTATCACATTTTATAGTGACTGATTTCTGATCAACTCCAAACTCTCCCAGAATTCCCTTCAACCATATTGCTTCTTTAACGGCTTCGATCATGGCCATATACTCGGCCTCTGTAGTTGAAAGAGCAACCACGATGCGCATCCGGACTTCCAACTTACGGTGAACCAAATAAAGTAAACACATACCCAAGTTGAGACTTCCGGGTATCTATGTTTGCAGCATAATCTGAATCTGTAAACCCAAGTAAAGTTTCTATATCTGCACAATTTCCTTTTTCAAACTTGATCCCTAAGTTTGAACTTCCTTTTAAGTATCTTAGGATGTACTTTAAAGCTTCCCAATGATACCTTCCTGGATTAGCCATAAACCTGCTAATCACACTAATTGAGTGAGCCAAATCTGGTCTAGTACATACCATAGTATACATGATGCTTCCCACCACATTTGCATATGGAACTCTCTTCATCTCATTCTAATCTTCATCAGAAGTTGGCCTTTGAGATTCAGACAACTTAAAATGTTGAGCTAGAGGAATTGAGACTGCTCTAGACTCATGCATGTTGAATTTTCTAAGAACTTTCTGTATATAGTCTCCTTGAGTCAGCCACAATTGTCCTTTGTTCCTTTTTCTCACAATATCCATCCCAAGAATCTTCTTGGCATCACCCAAGTCTTTCATCTCAAACGTGGATTGCAAACCATCCTTAAGTTTCTGAATTTCAGATTTGTTCTTGCTAGCAATTAGTATGTCATCCACATACAACAGTAGATACACTAACACTGAGCTACCACTCATTTTCAAATACACACAATTATCATATCTGGACCTTGAATACCCCATCTTCATCATCTGCTCATCAAACTTCATGTTCCATTGCCGAGGGCTCTGCTTCAAGCCATATAAGGACTTCTTTAGCAAACAAACCTTGTCTTTAGTTTCTGGCAAAATGAACCCTTGAGGCTGATTCATGTAGATAGTTTCTTCTAGATCTCCATGCAAGAATGTTGTTTTAACATCTAGCTGTTGTAGTTCCAAATCATTCTGCACAACAATTGCCAATAACAATCTAATTGAACAATGTTTAACAACAGGAGAAAACACCTCATTAAAGTCAATGCCTGGTCTCTGAGTGAACCCCCTTGCAACCAACCTAGCCTTAAATCTCACTTGCTCTGTGCCAATTACTTCTGTCTTTTTCTTGAAAATCCATTTACAGCTAACAAGTTTCTGAGTTTTAGGCCGGTCTACTAGAATCCATGTTCCATTCTTCTCCAAAGATTCTAGTTCTTCTTTCATAGATAATATCCATAGCTCTCTATCAGAGCAACTTTGGCCTCTTGATAGGTTCTAGGCTCTTGGTAATCCATTTCCTCTGCTACAGTCAGAGCATAAGCTATAAGATCTGCGTTACCAAACTTAGAAGGGGGTCTAATTATCCTTCTCTGCCTATCTCTTGCAAGAACGTAGTCATTTAAGCTATCTTCTGCTTCAGAGTGAACATCTGATTCACTCTCCTCTTCAATCTCATGTACCTCACTGCCTTGGGTACTTGAAATTACTTGTCTCTGCAACTCCACCTCAACCTTGTCTTTCTCTGACTCTTCATTGTTAGTAGTTCCAGAGCTCTCAGCTTTTTCCAGAAATGGCATTACATCTTCTTTGAACACCACATCCCTACTAATAATAATCATGTTCATGCCAGTTTGTATCCCTTAACTCCTTTAGGATATCCAACCATTACACATTTCAAAGCTCTAGGTTCCAGCTTGTCTTGTTTAATATGAGCATAAGCTCTACAGCCGAAAGTCCTGAGATAAGAATAATCAGAAGATTTTCCACTCCACCTTGATTCTGGAGTTCTGAAACCAATTGCAGATGAAGGACTTTTGTTGATTAGGTGGCAGGCTGTAGAAATAGCCTCTCCCCAAAACCTCTTTTGCAAACCAGAAGTCAATAGCATACATCTTACTCTCTCCAGTAAGGTTCTATTCATCCTTTCCACCACACCATTTTGTTGTGGATTTGATGGTACAGTTTTGTGCCTCTTAATGCCTTTCCCTTTACAAAAATCTTGAAACTCAGTAGATAGAAATTCCAAACCGTTATCAGTTCTTAAACACTGTAGAGGTAACCCCTTCTCTATCTCTACTTCACCACACCATTCTTTGAACTTCACAAAGGCATCAGACTTATGCTTTAAGACACATACCCACAACTTCCTTGAGAAACCATCAATTAATGTCATAAACTACCTTGCACCACCTATAGTTTCTGTTTTAGATGGTCCCCATAAATCTGAAAACACATATTCTAAGGGTGTAGTAGAAGTATGTTTACCAGTATCATAGGACAATTTCTTACTCTTCCCTAAGATACATTCTTCACAAGACTCCACCTTAAACTTGCAAGGATTTTTTAGAATATCCTGCTTTTGCAACTCATTCAAACCCCTCTCACTAATATGACCTAGTCTCATGTGCCAGAGTTTAGAGTCACTAAACTACTGACATCCACCTCCCCCACTACCGTTTGTCCAATGAAGTAGTATAGGTTTTGATCTCTAAACCCCTTCAAAATAATCCTAGAACCCTTTAGCACACTCAATATTCCATTTCTAGACTTATAATGAAAACCTTTAGACTCAAGCAAACCAAGTGAAATGAGATTCCTTTTGAGTTTTGGAATATACCTGACTTCCTGCAAAATTTTAATGGAGCCATCATGAACCTTCAACCTGACAATACCCATGCCCTCTACTGGACAAACTTGGTCATTACCAAGTGTTGGTCCGGAGACGATAGTTAGGTGTAGAGGGGGGGGGTGAATACACATGATCACAGTTTCTTTTTCTCAAACTGAAGGACATCTGAGCTGTTTAGTGCAACTGATGAACAGTGCCAAAAAGTAACCTTCGATCACTGGGTCAGAGTGGGTCAGCTACTGAGCTCTCCTACTGACTTTTGTCAGTCGTTCGAAACTCAGTCGGAGACGTTGTGCGGATAAGTGTGGGGCCCGGAGATTCGTCTCAGTTTTGAAAAACGCTTTTCACAAATCAAGTTCTTTTGGCTGTGCGCTTTTGAAACACGTTTTATGCAAACATATGATTTTGAACAGTTATGATATGCAATAAAATCGTAAAGAACACAAGCGATTTAACGTGGTTCGGATACGCAAGATCCTACGTCCACGGTCCTGACAATGGCAGGATAACTTGTTGATTATACTGAGCAAGCCTCAGCAGGTATCTGTGCACTAGACAGATCCTTCTAAGTTATAGTCCTTAGCGACTTTACAATTCAAACCGAAGTTCGAAAGGGATGGAATAATCTCCAACTAAGAAGGAGTTCTTACAATAAGAACAATTCACAGAAAGTGAACTCCTTCGAATCTAAGCTATAAATATGGCAATGAGCTTAGTCTAGAGAAGAGAGGGATCTAAATACTCTAGAGTGAAGAACTAAGAATATTCTAAGAAAGCAAGTTCTTCTCTGGATAATCTTTGAGTTTACTAGAGTGTTCAAAGCTTGAGCGTTTTTCCCTTTTTTTATTCCGTGCATGGAGCTTCGAATTTCTTCTCTATTTATAGTTGTGAGCTATGGCATATGTCCGTTGGAGACGACGATGCCACGTGTCACAAGCTTCCAAAGAAAACGGCCATAATTTTGAATTTGTTGCAGCAGGGCAGTTAATTACTATACATGAGAGCAGCTTTACTGTATAGAGCAGATATGGCGTTGTCGGCTTCTCATTGGTCGAGGTTTGTGGTCGGTGAGAATGTGTCAGAGTCAAAGTTGACTATTCAAACAACCTCGTAAGATCTTCTGCTGAACTTCGAAAAGACTTGTGCGACTGGGTCGTTTTCTGTCGGACACAGTAGACTAGATAAGTCTCTGTCTTCTTCGACTAAGTCGGATGACAAGGAATACATCTACTGAGTAGGTCAGCTGGCGACTGCGAAGGTACTGAGCTTTGCATATGTTCTTCTACTGATGGCTTATCGGCGATGGGCGTCTCCTCCTGCGAGGTGAAGATCACGGCCTGGGTCGAAGAACGCAAGCTCTTACAAAGATGACGTGGGGTTCTGGAAAGTAACTTCGTCAGAAGATCAGTCCAACAGTTTACCCCGTACAGGACTTAGACAAAAGTTAATCAAAATAAACAAGTCTAACCTATACATCATCTAATCCTATAGACACATTGCACGACTGATATCAGCTGGGGTTTGGGATCTTCAATTCTATAGTACTACTATGATTTCCCCCAATATTCTTTTAACCACTAGACAGCTGGGTACCATCTACTGCCTCATAACCCAACACCAAGAATAACTGATCCCACTTTCTTGAACTCAAGTTCTGTGAACCAGTCCTTTCTATGACACATGTGGTAACTGCAGGCACAATCAAGGACCCATTCATCCCTTATACTGGATTCCACCACATTCAGAGACTCGGCATCTTGAACTTGCTCAATAAGTTCAGCCGAGTTAGGCTTCTTCGCCTTAAGAGACTGTTGCTTAATCCATGCATAGCAGTCTTTCTTTAGATGTCCAGGTTTCTTGCAATGATGACACTTCCTAGTCTCTTTCCCTTCATCTTCTTTGCCTTTAGACTGAGAAGTTCTCTTATGATCATTTCTAGATTTCTTGAACTTGCTCTTCTTAGACTTAATATTCAAGATTTCCCCTGAAGATGGTGCATACTTCCCTTCATTGTGCCTTTGTAATTCTTTAGCCCTAAGTGCAGACTGCACTTCGTCAAGGGAAATAGAACTCTCACGGCCAAATAGCATTGCATCCTTCAGATGTTCATAAGCCTTAGGAAGTGCATTCAGAAGGATAATAGCCTTATCCTCATCCTCCAACTTCACTTCAATATTTTCCAGATCGTTAATTGCCTTATTGAACTCCTCCAACTGATCTTCCAAACTCTTATCTTCCACTAATTTGTAAGAGTATAACCGCTGCTTCATATACAAACGATTAGCCAAAGATTTGGTCATGTAGAGGCTTTCTAACTTGATCCAAACTGCTGCTGCAGTTGATTCTTTTGCAACTTCCCTCAACACTTTATCACTAAGACATAGTATAATCATACTATGTGCTTTCTCTGCGATTTCAGCATGTTTCTCCTTTGAGATTGAAGCATCCTTCTCAGAATCACTTTTGAGAGCCTCAGCCAAGCCTTGTTGAACAAGAAGTGCCTTCATTTTAATCCTCCATAATCCAAAATCGTTCTTACCCGAGAATTTCTCCGTTTCGAATTTTTTTGATGACATCTTGATCTGATCCTACCTTCGATTCCCACAGACGGCGCTGCTTGTTATGAATTAGATCACAAACAAGCAATCAAGATGATCAATTGTTAACCACAAATTTGACTTATCTAAACAAAGAAATAAACGGGAAACAAGAACAAACTAACACAGTGATTTACGTGCTTCGGTGATTAAAACACCTACGTGCACGGAGAAGCGATCGGAGAAGAGTTCCACTATGAACAAGAAGAAATCAGATTATTACAGTAGGAGTAGAATACTCTCTTTCTTCTCTCCCTCACCCTCTGTATATCTCTCTATCTTCTAATCACAAGTTGTTACAAGGATAATGATCTCACACACACCAACACGATCAAGTAACTGACATATATTCTCATAAGTCTTGATCTTCACCGTTGAGACTATGATGAGTAGTGGAGAGCATTTACCATGGATTAAATTTTGTAACTGCCATGAAGAGATAACTGCCTTATAAATGGCTAATTGCAGATTAGTCCTTTGAATACCAATACTTAATAATATTGGCAGTCATACTCTCACAATTCTCCACCTTGAATGCACAACTTAAGTCCATAACACCTTATCTCCAACCTCTCCTCAACCCAGCCCTGTCGCAGGGTTGCATTACCTCTTTACTGAGGTGTTAAACTCACTAACCTAAGGCAATACCTAAACTTTTCAGTAGGCAGAGCCTTGGTTAGCATATCCGCAGCATTCTCTTCAGTAGAAACCTTTACTACTTTGATGATCTCTTTGCTAACAACATCTCTAACAAAGTGTAATCTCACATCAATGTGTTTTGACCTTTCATGAAACACTTGATGTTTCACTAGATGTAAAGCGCTTTGATTATCACATTTTATAGTGACTGATTTCTGATCAACTCCAAACTCTCCCAGAATTCCCTTCAACCATATTGCTTCTTTAACGGCTTCAGTCATGGCCATATACTCGGCCTCTGTAGTTGAAAGAGCAACCACAGACTGCAGTCCAGACTTCCAACTTACAGCTGAACCAAATAAAGTAAACACATACCCAAGTTGAGACTTCCGGGTATCTATGTTTGCAGCATAATCTGAATCTGTAAACCCAAGTAAAGGTTCTATATCTGCACAATTTCCTTTTTCAAACTTGATCCCTAAGTTTGAACTTCCTTTTAAGTATCTTAGGATGTACTTTAAAGCTTCCCAATGATACCTTCCTGGATTAGCCATAAACCTGCTAATCACACTAATTGAGTGAGCCAAAACTGGTCTAGTACATACCATAGTATACATGATGCTTCCCACCACATTTGCATATGGAACTCTCTTCATCTCATTCTGATCTTCATCAGAAGTTAGCCTTTGAGATTCAGACAACTTAAAATGTTGAGCTAGAGGAATTGGGACTGCTCTATCAAATTAATACGATAAAAATAAAGTGAAATCTCGTGAACATATCATTCATATAAAATGACATTTCATTTCATTTATATTATGATATTTCATCTCTGTTATTTTTCGTTCCTTCATTCCAATCACATTTTCTTCATAATATTTCAACTATGTTTCAAAAATAAGACAATTCGTAAAATGAATATATTTGAATTGACATATGTAGCAACGAGAATTCTCTATTCCACTTTGAATATCCTATACATGTCGCACTAATAAGGTGGTGATATATATATTTTTAATTCAATAAAATCATTAATAAAGGCAATTAACCTATGTTCTCAAATTCGGTCTGTAGACCGACCCAAAAAACTCAAACTTAGTGGTTCAACCGGTCGAAGCGGTAGGTTAACCAAGAATGTCCTTATAAATATGCAATAATTATTTAAAATATTCACTAATATTATTATAAAAAAATTAAAAACTTAGTATTGCTAATTTAACCTACATCACATTTAACCCGTGATCTAAAATACAAGAATATAATAATTAAAATAACTAATTCAACACAAACATCAATTTTATACTAAAATCAATCTTAAATCTCCCAATTCACAATTCTAAAAATTGATTGAAAGATATTAAGAAATTGAGAAAAATCTAAAAATAAAAAATCAACGGTGGCCGAAATGGAAAGATATGATTGGTGATTCGGGTTTTCATTAGTTTAATTTTTAAGTATTGCGCAAAAGAAATTTAGTTATTATCCATTTTAGAATATTAATTTTATGCTACTTTATATAATAAATAATAAAATAGAAAAAAACAATCGAGTGAAATCGGGTCAACTAAGTTGTCGGGTCCTGGTTGAACCGGTTGACACAGGCCGGTCACACCGGGTCAACCCCTAAAATGGGCCTTCTTCATACCCAACCCCGAATTATCACCGGGTCCTGGGCCAATCGGTTGAACTAACCCGGCCTGACCGAGTTTCAAAACATAGCAATGAACTCAATTTTAATTCACCTATAATCATGGTTAAAATGCACATGTCACCATTTTATTGATGGGACATGTATTAGAACATCAAAAGTGGGATATTAGATCTTTAATGCATATGTAGTGCAGTCTTGCCTAATCTTTTCCTTTGTTTAGCTGGGCAGTGGGTTGAGGAAATAAACTTGTCAAGTTTTTACAAGTACATATCAGTATATAAAGTAAGATTATCAATTATATACTCCCCTGTCCCATATAAAGGTAGTGTTTAGAAGAGCTTTTATGAACAGTTTTTAATTGCTTATTCTTAAAGTTGTTTTTTCGTAAAAATTGTTATTGTTTTTAATAGTAGTAAAAAAGCAGCTTAATTTTAGAGAAAGCAGTTTTGAAAACATTGTTATAAGTTGTTTTCAATTTCTTTTGGCTTTTAATTTTAAAAAGCACCCCCTGATCAGCTTATGTGCTTCTACTTATTCTGCTTATTTTAAGCACAAAAAAGCAGAAGCACATATTCCAAACATTAAAAAATGTGTTTTGCGGTATAAAAAAAGCCCGAAAGTAGCTTTTTTAAGTTGTTTCAAACACTACCAAAGCGTCTCATATTCCATTTTGAGTCGTCCTATAGAAAATGTCTTCTTTTATAATTTGGTAAATTATTACAAACACTTTATTTGAGGACCTACAACTTTATAATTTCGAGGTTTAGTTGGACAAAACCTCGAAACTTATAACTCTGGATAGATAGTTTGGAGGTTGATAGTTTGGTTGATAGAAAGTTTTATTTGGCTGATAGTTTGATAGTTTGTTTTATTGTAAGATTTGCACCTTGACAGTCTTCAAGGAAGTTAATGAATATCTACAGAGGCAGACAGTAGATATAGGAGTTTGAATCTTGGAACCAACTATAAATCCTTTTGTTCTTAAATTCTACATCTTTGTGATACTACAAAAACCGATGTTAGAAAAGCATAAGAGTTTTATCAGCCTGAACCAATCAGGCTGAACGTTAATACTGCAGAATAGGTTTTCACCTAAGCAAAGAGCTCACACAATTTCGCACGCATTGACTGAATAATTCTCAGTTAGTCTCACTGTATAATATAAGGATTCATGAGTTATATATGGGACTTAGGTCCATTATTAGTGTTGGGTGATGATTCTATCCTCAGCACATTCATACTTAGTGGAAAATGATTCTATCTTAACTGACCAAAGCTCAGTAGCCTCATGCTCTGAATTTGTTTGAAGATTTGAAGATCCCAAAACCCTATCTGATTGGTGAACCATTCCGTTGTAATTGTTTTTGTCTCTGAGGGTTCGGACTCGAAGACACTCTCTGCTCCGGTTTAGGCGTTCGGTAGATTATCGGCCTCGGCACCGGATGTAGAAGACTCGGAGATATCGGACTCAACAGGAGCAAGATATGCGAAGGAGTCGGTGGAACCGAACTCGGCGGAGTAGTTCATCGAACTAAGAGCCGACCTTCAATAGAGTAAATTCGGTACTCTCTACGGGATCGGACTCGGTAAAGGCGACATGCTTACGAACGTCGATCTTTTGAACAACAATCAGCATAGTCAAATACGAGGAAGAGAGAAGTCAGCTTCATTATGCCTCGAAGTCTGTTCTGTCTCAACTACTCTGCAAAACCTCGACGAATGACAAGCAGACACGTGCCTTTTTACCTACTAAAGCTGCAAGTCAACATATTTCCAAAAAAGGAGGGAAAGGACACTGTCACCTTTTTCAAAAGAGCCGTTAGCTACCAAAAGAGTGAGAAAGGGATCATCGTCTCCAACGGATCTTTCCCAATCTCTTCTCTATAAATAGAGGGATGATTCAAGTTTTTTAAAGCACTACTACGACTGCTACTTCACGAGCAAACAAGGAAAGAGAACTAAAACAACAAGAGAGCATTCAAACGAGCAATCCGAAAAGCTTAAGTCTTCCGCAAGAACTCGAAGATCTATCTCCGGTGAAAGACTACATCCTAGCTCATAAGGGAACCAAGTTTAACCGATATACAAGCCTCTAGTATCCAAACGGCGTTACACGAACCCAAAGCTAAACTCAGTTGTTCGTCGTTCTAGAAGCTACATTCTCATTCCCTATCCCTCTAACCCTAAGCTCAACCGATCATATCCATAGCTTAGACGAAGGAGTTCATATTTGAACCTAATCCTTATTGTAAAAGGACTCCTTCACTGTTGGAGAGTTTGTCAAACACTTTAGTTTGATAACCGTTGTAAACTGAGACTTGCTCAGTATAAATTCCAAGATGCGGCTTTGTCCTGTGTACAAGCTGACTGAGACTAACTCAGTATAATAAATAGCCTCCTAACCTTTTGGGACAGTGGACGTAGGATCCTGTGTATCCGAACCACTTTAAAAATCTGTGTCTCTCGCTTGCTCTCTTATTTACTGTTGCATTGATTTTAACTGTCCATACTGAAAATTATCCTTTAAAATCATACAACTAAGTCTCAGCATACTGAACTGTTTTTTCTGCTGAATTGAGACTGTCTTGATAAAACGTTTTCCACTCAACTGATTTGGGCCTACACATTTCCGCAACACTGAACTCTATCTCGTGCGATATCGACTCGACTCGGCCACAGCGGATCTCGGTAGAGTCGACTCTTTGCCAAACACGATTCAGAACAGCTATTTGGTCTGCTGAATTCTTTCAGTACGGCACTTTCCTGAACAGGACTGTTCGTGTTCAAAGTTCAGAAAATATGATTCAGGCATATTTACCCCCCCCTCTACACCTGAACGTGCTCTCGGGACCAACAATTGGTATCAGAGCAGGAGTTCTATAAGACTCTTGTTATCTTGAAACTGGTCTACTTGAACGGATCCGGAAAAACGTTTTCACTGCATATCATTCTACACTTATATCATTATTCATCATGACTGATATGCCAGGTATAAGGATGGTACCCATGTTCTCAGTAGAGAACTATGGTGTATGGCGGGTCAGAATGGAGGCTCATCTGACTTCCCTTCACGGCAGCATGACCGAAGTACTTGAGGAAGGACCTATCGTTCCTATGATAGATAGTGTCGTAACTCAGGATCAAACAGCTGGAGGAGGAATGGTGACCGGAAAGAAGATTCCCAAGGACAGAAGTCTCTTCACCCCTGAGGAGAAGAAACTTCATAACTTAGACCGAGTCGCCAGGAATGCCATACTAACCACCTTAAGTGATTCTTATCTCGGCATGGTTCAGGAATGCAAGACAGCTAAGGAACTCTGGGATGCTCTAGCGCTACTGAGTCGGGGGACTCAGAAGATCAAAGCCAACAAACTTGCGCTGGAACTCCAAAAGCTGGAGAGCTTGTCTCTCATGCCTGGTGACAAAATAGAAGATCTAAATGTCAGATTTACGAATCTGATTAACTCCTGCAACGGGCTGGGAAAGACATTCTCCAACCGCGAGATGAATCTCAAGATACTGAGGGCACTGCCAGACGGTCATTGGACTCATTTTGCTACATTATTACGCCATTCTGACTTAGATATTGTTACTCCTGACCATAACTTTTCAGAACTTCAAGCAAAGGAATTCGAGTTTGACAGACCTCAACGGAAGCAGAAAGCTGAAGCTGACACCAAAATTGACCATGCTTTCAAAGCATCAGTCAGCACAGCATCTCCCGCGTCAAGCAAAACTGAACCTTCACTAACTGACATACAAGAAGGAAGTTTAGCTCAGAAGTACGCGTTGCTCGCTGTAAAATATCAGAAGGAGAAGGAGAGGCGCAGAAAAGTGACTAAAGCCTATCGAGAAACAAAAGATAAGTCTCAATACACGCAAAAGCGCATTCCTGACTCACAGTCTTCTGAATGTAGAAAGAGGGATGACTCAGCTCCATCTAAAGACAGCGAAAGCAAAGAATCGCTTGCTACAACTGCAAAAAGTCAGGACACTATCAGTATGACTGTCCTGAGCTCAGTAGTGATGAACGCGCAGCACGTAAAGCAAGGAGAGAGAAATTCGCCAAGAAAAGACAAGCATACATAGCTGGCGAAATCTCAGACGACTCAGAAGAAGTCGACTCCTTTATGAATTCATCTGATGATGAAGCAGCTTTCATGGCCCTAGAGCATGAAGTTGAAGAAGCTACTGAAAAGTGCCTAATGGCAGGAGAAGAGGATGAGGTAAATTCTCATGAACCATTTAACTCCTCTTCACACTGCACACACGACACTGTTTCAGGTGCAGATGAGAATTTGGATGTCACGATCGCATACAAAGAACTGCTTGACGAATAGATTCAGATGAGTCTGCAGCTCAGTAAGATTCTTCAGGAATTGGATACCCTGAAAGTGGAGAATCAGAGACTTTCTCAGGAGAGTCAGGTCTCTACTGAGTCTGAAGGACTTGTGTTGAGACTCAGGGAGGAGATAAACTCTTTGTTGGCCAAGTCTCAGCATCAAGAAGATCAGATCTCAGTTCTGACCAAGGACTTAACTCAGAAAGATACTGAACTAAGTCTATCGAAGCAACAACTATCGGGACTTCGATCCGAGCACGACACACTGAAGAAAAGTGATGATGTCTGGAGGAACCTGATGACTGAGCGGTACATGGGCGCTGAAAAGAAGATGGAGGCTATGCTAGCAAGCAACAATCCTAAGCACTGCAATGAAGGACTTGGTTTCAGCCAGGGAGCTTCCTCATCTAACCCAGTACACTCAGAAGTGCGACTTGCTGATAGATTTGTTAAAGGGGAGACAATCAATGCAAATATTCTGAACCCCTTAGCAAGGAATAAACAAAAGATGACAGCACCTCATCCTACACGTCGGCAATCCGACCAAAAGATCGCACCAAAACACCCCGGTTTAGTCGAGGGGGGGAACCAACAAGCCAAAAGTGGGCCGATCGAGATGGACCACCTCGGTCGACACATCCAAATTCGGTATGGGTCATATTATTATGATCCTATAGTCGAAGAGGATCCAAGAGTCGAAGAAGAAGAAGATCGCACAAAAGGCAAAGGTCGGCATCCACCGCTTAGAAGATCCGGACTCCTGAACCGTAAAAGCCTAAGAAGTCGGCAACGACCACCCAATGGGTCAAATATGTTGACTCAAGTGGAAAGAAACTGTCTGAGACCACCAGGGTCGTTAGACAAAATTGGGTTACTAAAACTAACATCTAAGGACCCAAAATCAAGAATAAAGGGTACCTAAATATAATTCTATTTTGCAGGTGCACAAAGATCCTTAGTATGTGGACAGCGGATGCTCAAGACACATGACGTACCAAAGGAACCTACTGAAGAATTATACAGCTGAAGAAGGACCCAGAATCGAGTTTGGAGACAACGCTAAAGGCTACATAAGAGGATTCGGAACACTCAGCGTTGGAACTGCCACAGTTCCTAGAGTATCATATGTTGAAGGACTTCAGCATAACCTTCTCTTTGTTAGTCAATTTTGTGATAACTCGAATAAAGTGATATTTGACGCTGGTTTCTGTGATGTCATTGATAAATCCACAGGAAAAACCGTGTTATCAGGTTCGCGCAAGAAGAATATCTATGTGGCTGACTGGAACTCAGCTGAACCTGAAGCTTGTTTGTTAGCGAAGAACGACAACCGAACGGGGTGGCTGTAGCACAGGAGACTCAGCCATCTCAACTTCAAGACGCTTAACAAACTAGCAAGAAACACTCTAGCAAGAGGACTGCCGAATGAAGTATTCAGCAAAGACACTCAGTGTGAAGCATGTCTGAAGGGAAAGCAAACAAGGAATCAAAATCCACCTGTTCCATCTCCTTCCACTGATGGAATCCTTCACCGCTACATATGGATTTGTTCGGTCCGGTCTCTCCAGTGACGATCGAGAGCAAGAAATATGCTTTAGTGGTCATCGATGACTACTCGCGCTACACTTGGGTCATATTCATTGCCAACAAGTCTGACGTCAAAACAGAGTTACCAAGGCTTCTGAAAAGGCTCAGTATCGAGAAGAACACCAAAATTATCAAAATCCGTTCTGACAGAGGAACTGAGTTCCTTAATTCTATAATGGAGGAGTTCTGCAAAGCAGAAGGAATAGAGCATGAGACATCGGTTGCACGCACACCCCAGCAAAATGGAGTTGCTGAATGGAAGAACAGAACTCTCAAAGAAGCAGCTAGAACTCTACTCGCAGACTCAGGACTCCAAGCCAAATTCTGGGCAGAAGCCACTGATACTGCTTGTTACACTCAGAACCGTTCTCTACTGACAAAGCAACATAAGAGAACACCATATGAACTATGGAACAGCAAGAAACCTTCTCTATCATATTTCCATATTTTTGGGTGCTCGTGCTTTATCCACAATAATGGGAAAGATCAGCTGAAAACTTTTGATAGCAAGTCAGATCAGGGAGTATTCTTAGGATACTCTCGGGTCAGCAAAGCTTTCAGAGTATTCAACTATCGAACCCTTTGCGTGGAGGAAAGCCCTCATGTTGTTTTTAATGAGTTTGCTACTGGAGACAGGAGCAATAACTCTAATTCTGAATCTGAGGACATTAGTAAACAGCTACAGGATCTAAGCCTAAAAGACAAAGTCAAAAAGATCCAGCTTTGTTGGGATGATGATTCAGATGAGGAAAATGAAGACAAATCTACTGAATCTCAACCAGCCGTAAATGTAGCTGAGCCGATTGATTCTCCTGAACAGAATCAATCCCAGGTAACTCAGGTCGATGAAGAAACCCCAGAGGTAACTGAGACCACTACTGAGAATAACAACTCAGGGGGAACATCTATTAGTGTTCCTGAGCTGAATGCCCCTGAACCTGGTGACTTAGTAGATCACACTCTCATTACTGAAATGCTTCAATCTCATAATAGTACAACTGAAATGCCTAACTCGCCTACTATCTGTGTTGAACAAATTTCAGATGAAGAACTGAAACATCGTAGATCGTGGCTGGACGCTCACACTGCTGATCTGATTATTGGAGATCCCTCAGCAAGAGTAAAGACAAGATCCAGATTCTGTCAAGGAGAAAGCGCCTTATATTCCTGCTTCTTGTCTACTGACGAACCTCAGACGATTGAGGATGCATTAAAAGATGCTGACTGGATCATAGCTATGCAGGAGGAGCTGAATCAGTTCACGAGAAACGACGTTTGGGAGCTTGTTGATAGACCCCGGCATCAACATGTTATTGGAACAAAATGGGTCTTCAAGAACAAGCGGGATGAAAACAACGTCATAGTAAGGAACAAAGCAAGACTCGTGGCAAAAGGCTACTGTCAAGCTGAGGGAATAGATTTCGATGAGACTTTTGCTCCAGTTGCAAGATTGGAGGTAATTAGACTATTACTGGCCTACGCAACACACCAAAGATTCAAAGTCTATCAAATGGATGTGAAGTCTGCGTTCCTGAACGGCGTACTGAAAGAAGAAGTCTACGTGGAACAATCGTCCGGCTTTCAGCAGGGACATCAGGTATATAGACTCAGAAAGGCTCTGTATGGGTTAAAACAAGCACCCAGGGCTTGGTACGATACCCTATCCGAGTTTCTTCTTCAGAAAGGTTTTCAGAAAGGCACAGTAGACCGCACTCTATTCAGCATTCGACTGGAAGACGATCTACTACTTGTGCAGATCTATGTAGATGACATCATATTTGGATATAAGAATATCATCATGTGCCAACAATTTGAAAAGATGATGAAGGATAAATTCGAGACGTCAATGATGGGAGAAATGAACTACTTCCTCGGTTTCCAAGTCAAACAATCTGAAAAAGGGACATTCATTAATCAAGGCAAATACACTCGAGACCTTATCAAAAGATTCGGTTGCACATCCGGCAAACCTATCAAGATCCCGATGAACACAAACATTAAAATTGATCTTGATAAGGAGGGAGTATCAGTAGACCAAACTGAATTTCGTGCTATAATTGGTTCTTTATTATATTTAACAGCTACTCGTCCTGACATCACTTATGTTGTAGGTGTCTGTGCTCGATTTCAGGCGAATCCAAAGCAGAGTCACATGGACTTAGCAAAGAAGATTATCCGCTATCTCAGAGGAACACCTGACATGGGTTTATGGTATCCAGCTGATGATAATATAGAACTAACTGGTTACTCTGATGCTGACTATGCAGGGTGTAGAATTGATCGAAAGTCAACTTCAGGAACGTGTCAGTTCCTTGGCAGTAAGCTGATCTCATGGTTTTCAAAGAAACAGCACTCAGTAGCATTGTCAACTACTGAAGCTGAATACATGGCTGCCGGAAGTTGCTGCGCCCAAATCCTTTGGCTGAGACAGCAGCTGCGAGACTATGACGTCATTCAGAATGAAGTGCCAATCTTCTGCAACAGTACCAGTGCCATTGCAATCACTCAGAACCCTGTACTTCACACAAGATGCAAGCACGTGGACATCAGACATCACTTCATTCGTGACCATGTCGAAAAGAAGGATATCAGGATGGAGAAGATCCACACTGATCGACAAAGGGCCGATATACGACCAAGCCTCTAGGCGAAACCGTATTCGGGAGAACTTTCAGTAGAGCTAGGTCTGCTGGATCCTACTGACTCCAGTCAGTAAAAGGTTTCAGGAGAGGAGCATTCAGTAAGGGGGAATGTTCACTCTCAGTACTGAGTAATCTCAGTACGTAGAGACAATAACCATCTACACGAGGTATCAGCTGACTACGATGTTCAGCTGCCAAGTTTGCGTATCTCTACTCAGTAGTATCTAATAGAACTGTAATATGCATTTATTCTCAGAATCAGCATCGTATTTAATATCTCAAGGATTGTCATTTAATATTAACGACTTACATTTAATGCACGACATTCCATGCATAAGTATGCTGAACTCTGCCACGCATTTAATGCATGTCGTATCATAGTTACTACTTAGGCAAGTTACAATTGGCTTTTGACTTAGGCGGCAAATTTGATCATTACCTATAATAGACCTTTTTAATCTTGACCGTCCATCTCATAAAAGCTATTTTAAACTAGGCCATTGATCGATAACTGTTCCTCTTCACCTTGATATATATTTTTCGATCATATCTTAGAAACCGCCATTAGCATACTTCAAATCCTTAACTCCGAAAAATCTAAATTTTTTTTTTGCAAACCCCTCTTGCATATTTCTTAAACGATCAAATTTCTCATCGGTATGATATTAGATCTGTTACAATAATTTATTCTCTCTTTTCAGAATCGCTATACAGATTGTTTTATTAAAATCGATACTGATAGACTTCTCTTGTAATAGATATAATGGCAAGTACAAACATTTCAGTCACCGTTCCAGAGAACATGCAGGAAATCCTGGATAAAGACCGTGTCTGGTGCGAACCAGTCATGGAATTCGATGCCTGCGATCTCGAGTTCATGGACGAAATCTTCGCTGCCCTTAGAGAATCGGGTCTGAAGGATTTCTCTCAAGGAAGCCGACGTTCTTCCTTCCGAGACAAGTGTCTGAGATCTATCTCAACTCAGACTCGGTGTCTGGCGACATCATTAGAAGATTTGCAGTTCACTCTATCGGCGATGCTTCTATGCAACTAAAGCGGATGTCTATCAAGGAGGCACTGAAGAGGAGCTTCGATCTACTCGTCGAAGGAGTCGGCACCGTCGGATATAACGACGATATGATAGACGACTACCTATCAATCTTCTGCGGAAAGCCCACAGCGTTCAGAGCCGCTTTCCCGAAGAATAGTATGCTGCCTCAGTACCGAGCATTGGCGTACATTGTGACGCAGCTACTGACAAGCCAAGCGGGTTCATTCGATCAAGTATCGAGACCCAAGATACATCTTATGATGGCGATCTATGACAGAGCAAAGATTAACTGGACGGAGTTCTTTCTCCGAGAGTTCATGGCTCAAGCTGCCGAATTCGACTAAGCAACATGCAAGCTGAGCGCAAAAGGCAAGCTTCTATATGGACTGAAGCTATCGGTCATGATTCAAGACCTCTGCGGAGATGACCAAATCACATTCGATGACAAGCTATATTTTAATGTGAAGAAGGTCGATTCCACAACGAAGCTTCGCACTTCGGCGGATAGGGACAGACCCTCGCTCTGCAGTGACGCCTCGAAGACCACACCAACAAAGAAACGGTCTCCTCAAGCAAAAACTCCTAAGGCACCGGCAAAGCGCCCGAAGAAAAGTATTCTGCTGTGCTGCCTACGAATCCGAGGCGTACCGCAGGCTACTGGCTGAAACCGCCGAATAGTCTAGACGGACCGATGCAACTGATTGATGAGTCGAGTCCTCGAGAGAGACTCGGTCGGTGGAGAAGACCATCTCCACCGAACAAGTCGTAGAAGTGGACCAAGGGGTTCGGGCCGAAGAGGCCCGGAGCAGGCCGATTTAGAAACCTTGGACAGTCCCACTCAACGCTCAACCACTCAAGAAGATGCCATCTCGGCCGAGAAACAAATGCCTCCAATAGATGTTGAAGACTCGGAGACAAAGATTCGAAGAGGAATCTGTCGGAATGGAAGCTTCAGCCATTCTATCTCAAGCATTCCGAGAGATTGTTGAGCATATACCGGAGATTTCTGTCCACTCTGATCTGGTGACTATTGCCAAATAGGCCAGACTCCATATGCTTTTAAGATTCTAGGAGTGGCCCAATCAGCTACGCCTCATTCTTCACTACACCTACGAGCAACTGCATGAAGAGGAGCTGGTTATAAGGCAACAGATAGGCTACTCACAGCCTGCTGACCTCGGCACTCTGGAGGACCTAAGAGCCGCAATGCTGGCCTTGCTGCATGAAAGGCAGCAGGCTTCAGGCTCAGCCCCTTCAGACGGGTCGGACCACGACGGTCAGGACCCACCCCATGATTCAGGACCCGGAAAGCCTGATGAGGAACAACCCCAGGACAAGGATACACCTACTCCTACTGAACTACCACTCAGTATCTTTGGACCTGTGAAGTCGGCGGCTGGTACTTCAACTTCCGTAGAGCCTGCTCAGCTCTTGCCGAAATCAACGTTTGAATTAGCGCCCAGCCCCAAAGGCCGACGCTCAAAGTCCATGGCTAAGGCACTAAAAAGCCAAGGAACTTAGAACAGGGCTCTCGCCAAAGCCATCCACAAAACATGGAAGCAAACTGCTCAAGCCACCAACGCTGAGCTTCAGGGGCTGAGATCTTCCATTTCACAATCAGTTGCCCCTGATGTCTCCTCCATTGTCTCTAACGCGCTGGCACAGCAGAAAAAGGACTTTGATAATCAGCTCAGAATAATTCAGGAAGGACAGACCAAACTGCTTGAAGAATTTAAGGCCGCTCAGTCCTCCCATACTGAATCAATCTCAAACCAATCCCAGGCCACTGAGCTCAGACTCGACAACATTCAACAGGCCCTTGAAGGAAAGGTTTCTGAGAAGCTGAATGACTTTAAGGCTACAACTGACCTCTCTCACAAATTCTACAAAGAAGACCTCGCTTCTGAGAGGAATGAGCTGCATGAGGCCCTAACAAAGATCAACGACAAACTCGAAGAGTTGTCAGCCTCCTACAAAAGCCTCAATCTACAAGTATCCACTCCTACCCCGGCTGTAATTGATGATGGGGAAAAGGGGGAAAAGGGGGATAAATGTGAAAAAGGGGATAAGTCAGCCCCTAAGCTGACCCTGACTAAAACCACTGCAACATCAACTAAGGGGGAAGCCCCACTGAAGTCAGGAAAGAAAACACGGTCAGTAGCTAAAGCAAGCAGAGCTCAGACAACAGCTGTTACTGGACCAACTGGTGAGGCCCAGGGTGTCTCAGCTGCGAGCACAGCAGAGACCGGCCCAAGTGGCTCTGGAACCAGAGAACAAGCTACTCATGCAACCCAGACTCCTACTGACATAATTAAGGAGGTTGCTGAGTATGCTGAGCAGGATGACTCAGAGGAGGAAGAGGCACCTCTCCCATCTCCTGTTCAAGGCAAGGGTAAAAAAGTATTGAAACTCCCAACCCCTCCAGCAAAGAAATCAAAGAGATATGTTACTGCTGCAGAGGAGGCTCAGATAGCAGCTGACGAGAAGCTAGCTACGGAATTAGCCGAAGCTGAAGCAGCCAACAAGCCTAAAGCAAAGCTTTCCAAAGGAAAGACAAAGGCCCCAGCTCGCGGCAGAAAGAAGTCAACAACGACTAGGTTGCCTCCCAGAAAGCTGATAATTCAAGATGATGATGATAGGGAGCAGCAACAACAGCAGGACACTGAGAAGCAGGGTACGTCCAAAGAAAAATCAAGTACCCCTGCTGACTCAGAAGATCAGTCGCCTCGCAAACCCTCCTACATGAGAACTAAGGAACAAGATGTCGAGATTGAAGTTATATTTGCTCAGATGGATAGGTATCTATACCGAGGAGAAGAGGCAAGACAGATTCAGGCTGCCAGGCAGAGAATCCATATGGCAGACCTTGAAGCACTGCTGAACAAGAGGCCAGGCTGAGAGTACCTTCAAAAGCTGACATTCCATATAAATACAGAAGCCAACATATCTGAAAATGCAAAGATGGCCTAGGACGGATGAATGGATTCCTGCTTAGTTTACACAGAGATGGGAATCACAGAAGATAGAATTCATCAAGAGGAACTATTTCTGGAGATTCTGGCCAAACATGACAAAGGCAGATTCCTACGTTGAATGGATGAGGATTACTGAACCAGACTTATATGCCTACCTGGTACAAGCTGTGAAAGAGAATATCATTGTCCAAGTCCCCCGAGCCTGCACTCGCCACCACCCAGAAGACTTGATGATTCTATTCATTATGGAGTAATAGAGAAAGAAGTGAAGGATGCTGCCGCCCACAGAGGTCTTGAAGAAGATGAGCCAGCTGACTTTGCTTAATATCTGAAGCTGAGGAAGTATACTTACAGGATGTATGGACTGCTCCTTCCCGAGACACAATCGCAGAACTTTATGGACAGGATCAAGCAGTACAAGCGTTCTTAGTCTTAGTTTCTTTATCTTCCTAGCTTAGCAAGAGATGTACTGTACTAAACTTTCATATTTATATATATACATCTTCTTTTGGCTCTGACAATATCTTATTGTCTAAATAGCCATGTTTGTCTTATGCTTAACACTCAGAATCACTGAAGTGATTACTGACTCACACGCTCACGTTTATTTACTTGTCGATCGATTGCTTTGATAGATTCTCGTTAGACTAGCCGTTCCGGGGAAATTGTTGTTTAGGGAGAAATTGTTTCTGCCCTGATCCCCTCAGTAGATTAGAACTTAAAGAACAACTCCACTGATCTTACTTGTAATATTGAAAGGAGCTCTGTTTCTGAGAAGTTTAGTGTTAGCATAGATGTTGTTAGGTTTTGGCATCATCAAATAGGGGGAAATTGTTGGGTGATGATTCTATCCTCAAGACACCATACTTAGTGGGAAATGATTCTATCTTAACTGACCAAAGCTCAGTAGCCTCGTGCTCTGAATTTGTTTGAAGATTTGAAGATCCCAAAACCCTATCTGATTGGTGAACCATTCCGTTGTAATTGTTTTTGTCTCTGAGGGTTCAGACTCAGAAGACACTCTGCTCTGGTTTAGGCGTTCAGTAGATTATCAGCCTCAGCACCAGATGTAGAAGACTCAGTAGATAATGGACTCAGCAGGAGCAGTATACTGAAGGAGTCAGTGGAACTGAACTCAGCAGGAGTAGTTCACTGAACTAAGAGCTGACCTTCAATAGAGTAAATTCAGTACTCTCTACAAGATCAGACTCAGTAACGGCAGACAGTCTTCTGAACTGTCAGATCTTTTGAATGACAATCAGCATAGTCAAATACGAGGAAGAGAGAAGTCAGCTTCATTATGCCTCGAAGTCTGTTCTGTCTCAACTACTCTGCAAAACCTCGACGAATGACAAGCAAACACGTGCCTTTTTACCTACTAAAGCTGCAAGTCAACATATTTCCAGAAAAGGAGGGAAAGGACACTGTCACCTTTTTCAAAAGAGCCATTAGCTACCAAAAGAGTGAGAAAGGGATCATCGTCTCCAACGGATCTTTCCCAATCTCTTCTCTATAAATAGAGGGATGATTCAAGTTTTTGAAAGCACTACTATGACTGTTACTTCACGAGCAAACAAGGAAAGAGAACTAAAACAAGAAGAGAGCATTCAAACGAGCAATCCGAAAAGCTTAAGTCTTCCGCAAGAACTCGAAGATCTATCTCCGGCGAAAGACTACATCCTAGCTCATAAGGGAACCAAGCTTAACCGATATACAAGCCTCTAGTATCCAAACGACGTTACACGAACCCAAAGCTAAACTCAGTTGTTCGTCGTTCTAGAAGCTACATTCTCATTCCCTATCCCTCTAACCCTAAACTCAACCGATCATATCCATAGCTTAGACGAAGGAGTTCATATTTGAACCTAATCCTTATTGTAAAAGGACTCCTTCACTGTTGGAGAGTTTGTCAAACACTTTAGTTTGATAACCGTTGTAAACTGAGACTTGCTCAGTATAAATTCCAAGACGCGGCTTTGTCATGTGTACAAGGCGACCGAGACTAACTCGAGATAATAAATAGCCTCCTCGACCTTTCGGGACAGTCGGACGTAGGATCCCGTGTATCCGAACCACTTTAAAAATCTGTGTCTCTCGCTTGCTCTCTTATTTACCGTTGCATTGATTTTAACCGTTCATACCGAAAATTATCCTTTAAAATCATATAAGTAAGTCTCAAAGATACTTGAACCGTTTTTTCTTTGAATTGAGACTGTCTTGATAAAACGTTTTCCACTCAACTGATTTGGGCCTACACATTTCCGCACCACTGAACTCTATCTGCGATACTGAGTCGACTTTGTCGCCTAAGCGGATCTCAGTAGAGTCAGACTCTTTGCCAAACACGATTCAGAACAGCTATTTGGTCTGCTGAATTCTTTCAGTACGGCACTTTCCTTAACAGGACTGTTCGTGTTCAAAGTTGAGAAAATAGGATTCATGTGTATTCACCCCCCCCCCCTCTACACCTGAACGTGCTCTCGGGACCAACAATTAGTGTAGAGATTGACTCTGTGATTTCAGTCCGAGAAAATCGCATCAGGTGTATGAAAGAATACACGTGAAATGAATGACAAATGTACATAAATAAAACTTGACAACTTCAATCAATTTAAAAACGACATGAGACTCAAATAAATAAATACTTAGTTAATAAAAAGAAAAAAATAAAGTAACTATCTTTTTTTTGTGACAAGGTATTCTGCAGGTGCTAGCAAGATGCACATTGAGTAAACTTTGATTCTGTGATCTAACCTACAAGTAACACAGGAGGGGGTAAAGTAACTATCTTTGATCTGAACTTGACAACGTTAATCAATTTAAAAACGACATTAGACCCAAATAAATAAATACTTAATTGATAAAAAGGAAAAATAAAGTAACTATCTTTGATCGTTCTAGGAGATTAAAATTGTGTTTGGTTGTAGGGTATTAGGGAGGAAAGATTTAAAATTGTGTTT
Organism: Lavandula angustifolia; assembly: GCA_028984105.1. NCBI lineage: Eukaryota > Viridiplantae > Streptophyta > Magnoliopsida > Lamiales > Lamiaceae > Lavandula > Lavandula angustifolia. Next base: position 27,878,505 of record CM054805.1, on the reverse strand, counting down.
GGTTGTAGGGTATTAGGGAGGAAAGAACTTTGAGAGAAATGATAATTTTCTCTCCTTTGGTTTAAGGGAGAAAGAGGAGAGAGGGAAAAAAATGGTGACCCCACTTGATTTTTCTCTCTCAAAACATGAGAAGAAATATGTGAAAATAAAACTTAACTACAAAAATGACAATAATGTCCATATATAACAATTTCAAAATTATTTTCTCTTTTATTCAATAAAGATATTTATATCTTTTTAAAATAAACAATATCTATTTCCTCTAACTCTCTACAACTAAATAAGCAAGAAAGAAAATAAATACTTCTTTTCTCTTTTTCTCTAAAACAAATAATATAAAAGCTACTCTATTTCTCTCATTTTACTTTCTCTTTACTTCCTTTTCTCTTATATTTATTTCATATCATTTTCACTCTACAGTCAGACAAAGGATAAGAATTTAGATACTCAGAAAGCAAATTAGTCTAAGGGGGTGTTTGGAGTAGCTGAAGCTTATTTATAAGTGCTGAAAGTGGCTGAAAGCTGCTGAAAGTAGTTTATTTTATAATTTGGAAGTGTTTGCAAAAAAAGTGATGAAAGCTGCTAAAAGTGAATAAAGTGTTTGGAAAATTAGAATTTTAGTACCTTAATTCACTTTTTAAATAAAAATCCATTATATTTCTAATATTATTAAATAAAAAAATTATCGAAAATATTCATAAAAATTATATAATCTAAATATTTTATACATATTTTTTATAACGTATTATTATAACTATCATAAAATAGTATAATATTTATCTATTATTATATATTAGTCTATTAATTACAATATAGAATATTAAACATTTTAACGTAATTAAGAAATTATATATATAATATAATATATAAATATCTATTAAATTTAAAATATTTGACCAAGATAAATATAAGGATTATTGTTTTAATTTTTGGATTATGAGTAATTTTAGAATTAATTAATTTTGTTAAGGATAAATTTATCTTAAAAAGTAATATTAGTGATAAGTTGTTGAAATAAGCTGGTTGATAGTAGCTTACAAAAATCAGCTTATTTGTACGAAAAATAGAGAAGTTGGCTCTAGCACCTGCATTTCTCAAACACTCATTTCGTTTTTCGAAACAGTTTTCAGCTATAAGCTGTTTTCAATAAACTATCTCAAACACCCCTTAAATAGTCCTTAATCTTTGTATTTTTAGTGCATAATCTTCTTTTTTTTTTTAAGTTTTAGCCCCCAAATTATTAAAATTTGATAAAATTGGTCTATTTTTGTTAAAATTTCCGTCGTCAGTCGATAATGTTTTGAATTAATTAATAGAATCTCGAAGGGTATTTTCTGAATTATATATTTTGACTTCTCTCTCCCGCACTCTTCGTCTTCTCCAACACGTCTTCTCCAGCTCATCTTCATCCACTTAGCCCACACCGAGATCTTCGAGCTCGTCTTCACCAAAATCATAAGCTACAAATTCATCCTCGACAACACTCCCCAGAGGACCAGCGCCCACGACTGGCTCAACAGCGTCCTCTCGTCGGAGCTCACCACCTTCTTCCTCTTCAAGATCGGCTACTTCGTCTTCTTCATCATCCAGGCGCTCATCCTCCTCCACCGAGGAAAAAGAGAAAGGTTGTTTAGCCCGGGATCTCGCCAAATCTGAGCGAAGCTTCATCTCGCCAGATCTAAGCGAATGAGATTAGATTATGTTGTTGATGAATCAGATTATGCCCGCCGAGGCCGGGATCTCGCTTTGTGTGTTGCATTTTTCTTTATTTGTAAAAATTCTGGGTTTGATCTTATTTTGTGAGATAATGAATTAAAGAAAAAGAGCTATTGTGAATGAGATTGGCGGCTGAATTAGAGAGATGATGATTTTGGTATGAATTGTCATTTTGAATATAATCCCTTATTCTAAATGCACATAAATTATGAGAGCACTGAGTTTATGTTGTTTTGCGGACGGTGAAATTGGAAAATTTGGGATTCATTTGGTGGAATTGGCTGAAAATGCCATTTCAATATTTTATTAATTAATTAAAAAAATTATTGTTAATTGTTAATTGATAGAAAATTTAACGGAATAATTAATTTCACTAAATTTTAGTAATTTGGGACAAAGAACATAAAAAAAATTAGAAATAGGTTGTAAATATATTATATATATATATTTATCATATATTGTGATGATTATGTAAATCCTAAAAACTCATGGGCTCATCTTGTACTCTATAAATAGAGATCTCCACCCTCATAATAATGCACATCTATTTTTCGTCTTCTCTATTATTCTCTCATTCCATATAATTTATAACACATTATCAGCACGAAAAAGCTCTCCTCACAAAAGGATTCCGCCGAGTTGCTATTGAAGCCTCCATGTGAATATTAGATCTAAATTATAAAACAAATGTATCGTACCATTTCCCAATTTTTTTAATTAGATACTCAATATCAAAACTTGTTTGCAATCATTACGATTTTTTTTATTAAAAAAAAGTAAGTAGTGGCATGAAGTTATTTTTTTGTGAGTGCGACAACATAAGCACTTCGATCTGGATACGATAAGATATCTATTATGGTCCGTTTTCATTAAGAGATTTATTCGATCTCATATATTGTTATAGTTATTGCCCCAGAAGTGGCACAATACATGAATATTCCAGAAATATTTCATGTAAGAACATGTCTAATGACTTGATTTCTTTTCAAGCAATGATACGAGATCCCGTAGATCTCATAGTCTATAAAAGAAATTATGTTATATTTATATACTATTTAAATTGTTGCTTCCGCATCAACACAATGATATTCCTGAAGAATATTACATGCTTTTGAAGAGTTTTTACTTTACGTTTTTATTTATTTATTTATTTGTTTGTTTGTTTGTTTATCTAATGTTAAATAAGAATTGTTGCTCCTGAAGTAGCACAATTCATATTCATGAAGAATATTAATGCTCTTAAGAGCAATTCAAAACCATATTTTTAACTTAAATTGTTGCTCCAGAAGTAGCACAGTCAATGTTTTGAAATAAATTACATGCTCTTGAATAGCATTTACAATCAATGTTTCTATGTACGTTTTTATTTATTTGTTTGTTTATTTAATGTTTTAATCTATATTGTTGCTCCAAAAGTAGCACAATTCATATTCCTGCAGAATATCACATGCTCTTAACGAGTAACTCAAAATTATTTGTTGAAATTTAATCGTTGCTCCAGAAGTAGCACAATTTAATATTCTTGAAGAATATTTCACACTCTTGAAGAGTTATTAATAATATCTATGTATTTACTATATATTTCAATTTTTTTTTCTCATGCATGTTGTATAATATTTATATCTATATATACATACAATCTTAATTTGGTGCTCCTGAAGTAGTACACAATTAATATTCCTGAAGAATAATATGTACTTTTGATGAACAATTCATATAATATGTCTTATTGATGGGCGAATCTTAGTTCTTGAATTGTTATTTTTGTTGCTCCCGAAGTAGCACAATTGATATACTCAAACAACATTATATGTTCCTAAAGAGTCATTGGGTTTCTCGAAAATATTAGTCTTTAGCTTGAATTAGTTTAATATATACTAAAATTGTTGCTCCTGAAATAACACAATTTATAGTCCTGAAGAATACTACATGTTCTTGAAGAACAATTCAAGCTCTTGATTTTGGCAAATGTTATATGTTCATAATTTTAATTGTTGCTCTTGAAGTAGCACAATTAACTCTACATGTTTTTGAAGAACAGTTCAATTTATCATTTTAGAATCATATAACACAAGATTATACTCAAATTTGTTGCTCCTAAAGTAGCATAATTAATTGAATAATATTAAATGTTCCTGAAGAACAATCATACTTTATGGGGTATTCTAATTTAATTCATGCCCTAATTATATAATTGGTAGCAGAGTTCCTATATGGTTGATAAATAGATTCATAATATTCCATTATGGTTTAATATATTTTCAAGTAATTATGTGCGATCTAGAAGATCTCACAATTCGCATTTTACTGATTTTATTTCTCTTGAATAACATTAAATTGTTGTTCTGGAGGTAGCACAATTAAATTATTTAAGAATGATTATATTGTGATAGTAACATTACTAACACATGTTTGTAGAAATGTCTGCAATATAATGCATTTATATACTATTAAACTTTTGCTCCTGAAGTAGCATCATTTATATTCTAGAAGAATATTAAATGTTCTTATAGAGCAACTCGTATTTTGTGTGATATATGTTATTCCTGAATGAAAAACATTATTAATCTATGTCTTGTTGAAATTGATGCACTCTTGATATCGATGTTCATATGCCAATACGGGGGCATGAGGGAGACAATAATATAATGAAACGAAGCATCCCAGCAGGATTGCATAAAGATATAATTGTTTGTTTTCTCTAAAGCTCAATACGAGTAGTTGCATCTTCACTGCAAGATTTTAAAATCTAGTGGATCGAAATTATTGAAGGATCCAGAAGAGCATGTGTCATTTTATCAAATGATACGAAATTAATTATTGAGTTTGCCCTTACTTTAGTAAGTCTAGAAGAAACTTACTAAGTTTTAAGGATATTCACTGCAATGGATACTATATTGAAATAATATAAGAAGGTAGTGATACATATTCTTGTATATATTATTATGTATTTAGCTAGAAGCTAACAAAATGAAAAATTATCACACTACCATTTTAAATGTATTACACATTATGAAAACAAGTGAGACAAACCATGTCATGAACCGGAAGTTCAAAGAGCTTTATGATTTGACATGAGAGGTTTGGACATTCACGAACAACTATCATGCGCAACATAATTGAAAATTTATCTGAGCGCAAATAGAGATCGTGAATAATCTTTACATTGATTTTCATGAATGCTTGATTTCTAGAAGAAATGAAGCAATTGTTATAACTAATAGTTCAAATAATAAAGAACTCAATTCCCTCAAGAAAAATTGTCTTGATAAAGCTAGCAAGTTTATTAAACTCCAAGTTCCTCCCGAAGAGGATTTATATTATATGGATTTGGAATTGAGATTAAATAATTAGTTGCTCATATCCATACTCAAAATGGTATTTGTCCGTATAAAAGCAATCTCACATTAAGATTGTTATTATGATGAAATAACATTTCCAACATTAGTTGGAACATATGTCACATTTGGATTCCTGAAGTAATCAATGTGAAATCTACATCCAACAAAAAACACAAGAAAAAACTAATCACATTTGGATTTCGGAAGTAATCAATGTGAACAAGAAGTCGAAAAACTCACTTGCAAAATATTGCAAACCAACTTCATGATGCTTTTAATTTTTGTATAAAAAAGAAGTGACAATGTTATACATTTGCTGTAAATACCCCACAAGAATAAATGTCCCCGAATGACAAGTACAAATGGTAGCAAATTAATATAAAATTCGTCAAAAATATGGTCGACCAATTGATTCTAAAAGAAATTTTGTGTTTAAGAAAAGGGGCACAACATATGAACCAAACAATGACGATAATGATTAATCAATCAAATGAAGTTCCTGAAGAACTATAAGCATCTGAAAATACTGAGATCTCAAAATATTGGAGAGATCAAATATCGTCGTGGACGCACGACAATATTTTCGCCTTTTAATATGACTCTTTAAATGATAAAAGAGAATCCTCAACGACGATCTATAAGAGATTGTCAAGATATAAATAATTGGTCAAAGAGGAAATAAGTCATACAAGGTGAATTAATATTCCCTAGATAGCCGGAAATATTTGGACCTGTAGTTCCAAAATCCGGAAAGTATATCCCTGAAGGATACAAATATGTCTTTGTTAAAAGAGAAATGAAAAATTACGAGATATAGGGCAATACTCGTAACATAATGTTTCTCTCAAAGACCGAAAATTAATTATGTACTCTCTCATAATAGATGCCATTGTATTTTAGAATTTGATTAATCTACTTATGTCACAAAAGACTTGTTATGCGCCTTATGGATGTAGTAAATATCTATCAATATGATTCACTAGATAGTGACATATATATGAAGATTCCTGATGGATTTAACTTGCTCAAAGCATGTAAGTTAAAAAGATGCTTTCAATTAGACTGCGAAAGTCATTGTAAGGGCTGAAATAGTACATATAATAAGAACGACGAATATTCCTTGACAGAATGGTACATAAATGATGACTTGAGTTTGATTGAAACTCCTGAAGAGCATAATACTTATATGTATACTCCGTCCTAATGATTTACATAGAACAAATCATTATGAATTATTTTATTCATTGATATGTTGATTTTATAATCCAACTCACATTCTTATAGGCATTAGAGGGAGATATGAAACATAAATGATAGAATGCCTCAAATATCTCGTTGGATTAATTATTTAGATTCACACATTATGAATTAGAAGTTCATCAAATTATTTAGTGCAAAATGAGTGACTAAAATCTCATATACCTGTTGTATATGCACCATGAAAGAACTGAAGTTTCTCATAGACAAAATAAATCAATTAATTCTCATTGACGCTAGAAGCGTGAGAGATTTATTGGTGCTAAGAGATAAGAAGTCCGCGGAATACAAAATTAGAACACATCACTCCAAATTCCTCTTGAAGATGATATGTGAATCATTATGTACAAAAGTACTTGATGAAATCAACTCATGACTAAAGACGAAGTTAGAATCAAAAGACTTGGGTTGAACTAATAATTATCTCGACATGTAGATTGAGCATCTTCCTGATGGAGTTACGTTAGTCGACCTACCTGAAAAATCTTTAAAGATATTTTATTGTATCGCATCCACATGCCTATCTAATGGTTGATTCAATCACTTGAAGTGGATGGAGACTCATTTAGACCTTTAGAAGATAACAAAGATGAGGACCAAAAGTTCCTTACTTATGTGCAATTGGAGAATTTGAAATGGTATTAACCATCCTTTGCTATTTTCGAGACAAATATGATATTAGTCTATTTATGAGAGTAATGATATATTGACATATTTCATGCTATTATCTATGAGAATAATTAAACTTGTGTTGAACATATTAGTGTAGACCTTGAAGATAACATTGAAAATTATTATCTTGAGGGGGAGTAACAAATTGTAAATAATCATGAAGATTAGACTGACTCCTAAAGGTCAAATGATCATGAAGGTCAAATGGTTGTACTCTTTTTTTCTTTCTAAGTTTTTCCCAAAGGGTTTTCTTAGTTAAGGTTTTTAACGAGGCATCCAATGCAACACACGAGTAAACGAGTCATTGAGATTGATTTATAAAAGAGCCAATGCAACACATGATCTCCAAAAGAGTGGCGGCATCAACATCCAGCAAATTCGTTCAAGTGACAATCTAGTAGCAGATTCTTTTACAAATGCATTACAAACGTCAACATTCAAGAAATTGTTACACAAGATCGATATGCGCCGACTTAAGGATCAAGAATGACTATATTGAGGTGGAACAGCTGTACTCTTTTTCCTTCGACCAGTTTTTATCCCTGTTGGGTGATGATTCAATCCTCAGCATGATCATACTTGTGGGAAATGACTCTATCTTCTATACTGAATCACGCTCAGTAGCTTCGTGCTCTGAACTGTTGAGAAGATTTGAAGATCCCAAAACCCTATCTGATTGGTGAACCATTCCTTTGTATTCGTATTTGTCTCCGAGGTTTCGGACTCGGTAGACACTCTCTCTGGTCAAGGCGCTCGGAGCTCATCGGCCCTCGGCACCGGTGTAGAAGACTCGGTGAATACTGGACTCGGCGGAGCAAGATATCGAGAGAGTCGGTTGAGAACCGAACTCAGCAGGAGTAGTTCATCTGGACTCGTAGCCGATCATCGGTAGACTTATCTCGGCAGCCTATCTACCGAATACAAGGTCGGACTCAAGAACGGCGGATAGTCTTCGGGATCGTCGAGAATCTTTTGAAAGACAATCGGCATTGTCATATACGAGGAAGAAAGAAGTCGGCTTCGATCGTCTCGAAGTTTGTCTTTGTCTCAACCACTCCATCCACCTCAACGAATGACAAGCATACGCGTGTCTTCTCACCTGCTAAAGCTGCAGTCAACCTTTTACCTAAAAAGGTGGGAAAGTACACTGTTACCTACACCAAAAGAGCCGTTTGCTACCAAAAAGAGAGAGAGAGAAGAAGATCGTCTCCAACGGATCTATTTCAATCTCTGCTCTATAAATAGAGGGATCATTCAAGATTTGAAGCACTGGAGAATGCGCGCACCTAGAACACGAGAGAGCATTCAAACGAGCGATATTAACGACTAAGTCTTCCGCAAGAAACAACCGAGTTATCTCCGGCGAAAGACTACATCCAGCTCAAAAGGAACCAAGCTGAACCGACATAAGCTTCTAGTATCCAAGCGACTGACACGAACCTATAGCTAAACCCTCAGCTGTTCGTCACTCTAGATAGCTACATTCTCGTTCCTTATCCCTCTAACCCTAAGCTCACTTGCTATATCCATAGCTTAGACGAAGGAGTTCACATTTGAACCCAATCCTTATTGTATAAGGACTCCTTCACTGTTGGAGAAGTTTGTCAAACACTTTAAGTTTGATAGTGTTGTAAACTGAGACTTGGATCAGTATAAAAACCAAGACGCGGCTTTGACTAGTGTGCAAGCTGACTGAGACTAACTCAGGATAATAAATAGCCTCCTGACTATTCGGGACAGTGGACGTAGAATTTGAGCGATATCCGAACCACTTTAAAAATCCTGTGTCTCTTACTGCTTTCTTAACTGTTGCATTGATTTTACTATTCATACTGAACATCATATTTAAAATCAATCAACTGTCTCAGCATACTGAACTTTTAAATCTACTGAACTGAGACTTAAAACGTTTTCTCACAAAAATTGATTTGGGCCTACACTATTCCGCGCACTGAACTCTTACTGTAGATACTGAATTCTGACCTAGTCAGTTAGCAGATCTCAGCTGAGTCAGTACTCTTAGCCTTTAACTCGATTCGGAACGGTTATGCAGTCGGCCGAATCAAGCTTTCGATCCGACACCATCCCGAATAGGACTGTTCAAGTTCGAAGTTGAGAAATCGAATCAGGTGTATTCACCCCCCCCCCTCTACACCTGACCGCACACTCAGGACCAACAATTGGTATCAGAGGTTGAGTTCTTTAAGACTCTTGTCACTTTGAGACTGGTCTATTCGAACGGATCCGAGGGAAAACGTTTTCACTGCATATCACTCTACATTCATATCATTATTCTTCATGGCTGATATGTCAGGTATAAGGATGGTACCTATGTTCTCGGTGGAGAACTACGGAGTATGGCGAGTCGAAATGGAAGCACATCCGACATCCCTCCATGACAAGATGATCGAAGTGCTTGAAGATGGACCTATCGTTCCCATGATCGATAGTGTCGTAACTCGAGACCAAGCTCAAGGAGGAGGAATGGTGACCAGGAAGAAGATTCCCAAAGACAAGTCTCTTCACTCCCGAGGAGAAGAAGCTTCACAACTTAGACCGTGTTGCCAGAAACGCTATACTGACCACCCTTAGTGATTCTTATCTTGGCAGGGTTCAGGAATGCAAGACTGCTAAAGAACTCTGGGATGCTCTTGCGCTACTGAGTCGAGGGTCTCAGAAGATTAAAGCCAACAAATTAGTGCTGGAACTCCAAAAGCTGGAAAGCTTGTCTCTCATGCCCGGGGATAAAATCGAAGATCTAAACGTCAGATTTACCAATCTGATGAATTCTATCAATGGGCTGGGAAAGACATTCAACAACCGAGAGATGAATTTGAAGATTCTGAGGGCACTGCCGGATGGACACTGGACACCTTTTGCCACTCTATTGCGACATTCTGACTTAGATGCTGTGTCTCCTGACCATATCTTTTCGTAATTACAGTGCGAGGAGTTTGAGTTCGACAGACCTCAAAGAAAGCAGAGCCGAAGCCGACACAAAATCGACCATGCTTTCAAAGCATCGGTCGGCCACTGACTCTCCAAAGAACGAGCAAAACGACGAGTAAGACCGAACCTTCACTCAATGATCTACAAGAAGGAAGTCTCGCTCGAAGTATGCGCCGCTTTCATTGTAAAGTATCGAGAGGAGAAGGAGCGACGCAAAAACCGACTAAAGTCTATCGGGAAACGAAAGGTAAGTTAAATTATATGTCGAAACACACTCCCGACTCACAATCTTCCGAATGCGAAAGAAAGATGACTCGTAACCATCAAAGAATAGCGAAAGCAAAGAAGAAAGAGTCATCGCTTGTTACAACCGCAAGAAGCCGGGACATTATCGCATGATTGTCCCCGAGCTCGGTAGTCTTTGAACGCGCAAAGACGTAAGGCAAGGAGAGAGAAATTCGCCCGAAAAAGACAATCCTACATAGTCGGCAAAATCTCGGACGACTCGAAGAGGTCGACTCCTTTATGGATTCATCCGACGATGAAGCGGCTTTCATGGCCTTAGAGCTTGAAGTCGAAGAATCAGGTGAAAAGTGCATGATGGCAAGCGAAGAGGATGAGGTAAATTCTCATGAACCACTTAACTCCTCTTCACACTGCACACACGACACTATTTCAAAGTGCGGATGAGAATTTGGACGTCGCGACCGCATACGAAGAACTGCTCGATGAACAAATTCAGATGAGTCTGCAGCTCAGCAAGACTCTTCAGGAGTTGGATACCCTGAAAGTAGAGAAACAGAGACTTTCTCAGGAGAGTCAGGTTGCTACTGAGGCCGAAGGACTTGTGTTGAGACTCGGGGGAGGAGATAAACTCTCCGATGGCCAAGTCTCAGCATCAAGAAGATCGGATTTCAGTTTTGACCAATGACTTGACTCAGAAAGATACTGAACTGAGTCTGCTGAAGCAAGAAATGTCAGAACTTCAGACCGAGCACGACACACTGAAGAGGAGTGATGATGTCTGGAGGAGCCTGATGACTGAGAGGTACATGGGTGCTGAGAAGAAATTATAGGCTATGCTAGCAAGCAATAAGCCAAAGCACTGCAAGGAAGGACTTGGATTCAGCCAGGGAGCTTCCTCATCTGCCCCAGTACACTCAGAAGTACGGCTTGCTGATAGGTTTGTTCAAGGGGAGACTATGAACGCAAATATAATGAACCCTCTAGCAAAGAACAAACAGAAGATGAAAGCACCTCATCCCACACATTAGCATTCTGACAAGAAGATCAGTGCCAAGAAACCCCAGTTCAGTCAAGGGGGAACCAACAAATCAAAATTGGCAGATCAGTATGGACCTCCAAAGCTGACACATCCAGGCTCGGTATGGGTCATACTATTATGAACCTATAGTCAGAAGAGGCTTCAAAGGTCAGAAGAAAAAGAAAGCCACACAGAAGGCTAAGGTCAGCAGTCCACCAACTCAGAAGATCAGGACTCCTGAACCTCAGAAGTCTCAGAAGTCAGTTGTGACCAGTCCAGTGGTCAGATTTGTTGACTCCAGTGGAAAGAATATGTTTGAAACCACCAGGATTGTTAGACAGATTTGGGTTACTAAAACTAACATCTAAGGACCCAAAATAAAAAATAAAGGGTACCTGAATATAATTCTGTCTTGCAGGTGCGTAAAGACCCATGATATGTGGACAGCGGATGCTCAAGACACATGACATACCAAAGAAGTCTACTGAAGAATTACATCACTGAAGAAGGACCCAGAATTGAGTTTGGAGACAATGCAAAAGGCTATACCAGAGGATATGGAACACTCAAGATTGAACCGCCAAAGTTCCAAGAGTATCATATGTTGAAGGACTTCAGCATAATCTTCTCTCTGTTAGTCAATTTTGTGATAACTCAAATAGAGTGATTTTTTACGCTGGTTTCTGTGATGTTATTGATAAATCCACAGGGAAAACAGTGTTATCAGGTTCGCGTAGAAAGAACATATATGTGGCTGACTGGAACTCAGCTGAACCTGAAGCTTGCTTATTGGCGAAGAATGACAACCGCCCGGGGTGGCTATGGCACAGAAGACTCAGCCATCTCAACTTTAAGACGCTCAACAAGCTTGCAAGAAATACTCTAGCAAGGGGACTGCCAAATGAAGTATTCAGCAAAGACACTCAGTGTGAAGCATGTCTGAAGGGAAAGCAAACAAGGAATCAAAATCCTCCAGTTCCATCGCCTTCCACGGATGGAATTCTTCAGCTGCTACATATGGATTTGTTCGGTCCAGTCTCCCCAGTGACGATCAGAGGCAGAAAATATGCATTAGTGGTCATAAATGACTACTCACGCTACACATGGGTCATATTCATTGCCAACAAGTATGACGTCAAAACAGAGTTACCAACGCTTCTGAAAAAGCTCAGTGTCGAGAAGAACACCAAGATCAGAAAAATACGTTCAGACAGAGGAACTGAGTTCCTTAATTCCATGGTAAAGGAGTTCTGCAAAGCAGAAGGAATAGAGCATGAGACTTCAGCTGCACGCACACCTCAGCAGAATGGAATTGCTGAACGAAAGAACAGAACTCTAAAAGAGGCAGCAAGGACTCTACTCGCAGACTTAGGACTCCCAACCAAATTCTGGGCAGAAGCTACTGATACTGCATGTTATACTCAGAATAGATCTCTACCGACAAAGCAAAGTAAGCGGACACCATATGAACTATGGAACGGCGGGAAGCCTTCTCTATCTTATTTCCATATTTTTGGTTGTTCATGCTTTATCCACAATAATGGGAAAGATCAGCGAAGACTTTTGATAGCAAGTCGATCGGGAGTATTCTTAGGATACTCTCGGGTCAAAAAAGCTTTCGTAGTATTCAACTATCGGACTCTTTGCGTGGAGGAAAGCCCTCATGTTGTTTTTAACGAGTTTGCTACGAAGACAAGAGCAATAACTCAAATTCCGAATCCGAGGACATCGGTAAGCGGCCTACGGGATCTAAGCTTAAAAGACAAATGCGAAAAGATCCAGCTATGTTGGGATGATGATTCGGACGAAGAAATCGAAGACAAATCTACTTGAATCTCAACCAGCGAGCAAGTAGGCGAGCGATTGATTCTCCCGAACAGAATCAATCCCGGTAACTCAGGCCGATGAGGAAACCGTAGAGGTAACTCGAGACCACTACCGAGAATAACAACTCGGGGGGGAACATCTAGTAATGTTCCCGAGCCGAATGCCCCCTGAACCTCGGTGACTCGGTAGATCATACTCTTACCACCGAAATTCTTCAATCTCGTAATAGTACAACCGAAATGCCTAACTCACCTACTATCTCGTGTTGAACAAATTTCGGATGAAGAGTTAAAACATCGTAGATCGTGGCTAGATGCTCACACCGCTGCGATCTTATAATTGGAGATCCTTCAAAGACATGTCAAGACAAGATCCAGTATTCGTCAAGGAGAAAGCCCATTATTTTCCCCGCTTCTTGTCTACTGAAGAGCCTCGAAATATTGAGGATGCACTTAAAGATGCTTGACCGGATCATTGCTATGCAGGAAGAGCCGAATCGGTTCACGAGAAACGAAGTATGGGAGCTTGTAAACGCAGACCCGGCATCAACATGTCATTGGAACCAAATGGGTCTTCAAAAACAAGCGAGATGAAAACAACGTTATAGTAAGGAACAAAGCAAGACTCGTGGCTAAAGGCTACCGTCAAGCCGAAGGGATAGATTTCGATGAGACGTTCGCTCCGGTTGCAAGATTGGAGGCAATCGGACTATTCTCGGCCTACGCAACACATCAACGATTCGAGTTTATCAAATGGATGTGAAGTCTGCGTTCCCGAACGGCGTGCTTGAAAGAAGAAGTCTATGTGGAACAACCGCCCGGCTTTCAGCGGGGACATCAAGTATATGGACTCGGGAAGGCTCTATACGGGTTAAAACAAGCACCCGTGGGCTTGGTACGATACCTCGTCCGAGTTTCTTCTTCGTAAAGGTTTTCGAAAGGCACAGATGACCGCACTCTATTCAAGCATTCGACCGGAAGAAGACCTATTACTTGTGCAGATCTACGTGGATGACATTATATTCGGATCAAAGAATGTCATCATGTGTCGGCAATTTGAAAAGATGATGAAGGATAAGTTCGAGATGTCGATGATGGGTGAATGAACTACTTTCTTGGTTTTCAAGTCAAGCAATCCGAAAAGGGAACGTTCATCAACCAAGGCAAATACACTCGAGACCTCATCAAAAGATTCGGTACGCACATCCGAGCAAATCAATCAAGATCCCGATGAACACGAATATGAAGATAGATCTTGATAAAGAGGGAGTATCGATAGACCAAACCGAATACCGTGCTATAATTGGTTCTTTATTATATCTAACACTACTCGTCCCGACATAACTTATCTTGTAGGTGTGCGTGCTCGATTTCGGGGCGAATCCCAAGCGTAGTCATATGGACTCAAAGAAAGAGGATTCTCCGCTATCTACGAGGAACACCCGACATGGGTTTGTGGTATCCAACGATGATAATATTGAACTAACTGGTTATTCCGATGCCGACTATGCGGGATGTAGAATAGACCGAAAATCAACTTCGGGAACATGTCGGTTCCTTGGCGGCAAAGCGATCTCATGGTTTTCAAAGAAACAACACTCGGTGGCCACGTCGACTACCGAAGCCGAATACATGGGCTGCCTGGAAGTTGTTGCGCCCGCATCCTTTGGGCCGAGACAAGAGCGAGAGACTATGACGTCATTCGAATGAAGTGCCGATTTTCTGCGCGATGCATCGGTCTATTGCAATCACTCGTAACCCCGTACTTCACACGAGATGCAAGCACGTGGACATCGACATCACTTCATTCGTGACCATGTCGAGAAAAAGGATATCGGGATGGAGAAGATCCATGCCGACAAGCAACGGGCCGATATACCGACCAAGCCTCTAGGCGAATCCGTATTCGAGAGAACTTTCGGTAGAGCTAGGTCTCTGTTGGACCCTACCGACCCCGGTCGATGAGAGATTTCAGGAGAGAGACATTTCGAGAAGGAGGAATGTTCACTCTCGCATCGATACATTCGATACGTAGAGACAGAAACCATCTACACGAGTATGTTCAGCTGACAGGTTTGCGTATCTCTACTCAGTAGTAATTTAATACAACAGTACCTTGCATTTATGGCAAAGATTCAGCATGACATTAATATCTTTTGGTTTATCTTTATTATTAACGACTCACATTTAATGCACGACATTCCATACATAAGCTTGCTGAACTCTGCACGCATTTAATGCATGTCTTTTCACAGTTACTACTTAGGCTATTTTACAACTGGCTTTGACTTAGGCGCCTTTTGTGATCATTGCTTATTTTTAACTTCTAATCTTAACCGTCCATATCATAAAGCAAGTTTACATTCAGCCCTCGATCGAAAACCGTTCACCTTCATAGTTGATATATATATTCGATCATATCTTTGAAACCGCCATTAGCATACTTCATAACTTTCAAATTCCGAAAAATCCGAGATCTGCATTCGCAATCCTTACTTGCAACTTCACTCTCAATCTTATCTCAAATTTTATCTATTGGTATGCTTATATCTGTTAATGTATTTGTTATATGTTTCAGTATCGCATTGTACAAAGACTGTTTCTATCCAAGAAACGGTACTGATTCATTTCTTGTAACAGGTACAATGGCGGAAACCAATATCTCTATGATATCTCCAGCGGATATGCAGAACATTCTGGAGAAGGATCGCGTGTAGTTTGAACCCACCATAGATTTCTATTCATGCGATCTGGAGTACATGGATGAGATCTTCTCAGCTCTGCGCAAGTCAGGGCTGGAGAAATTTCTGTCTAGGAGGCCTTGGTTCTTCCTCCCGAGACAGGTTGCAGAGCAGTATTTGAATTCGAGCGCAGGTGTCGGAGACATAGTGGCAAGATTTGTTGCCCATTCTATCCAAAACGCCACTATGGAGCTGAAGCAGATGTCCATCAAGGATGCCTTGAAGCGGAGTTTTGATCTGCCCTCCGAAGGGACCAGTACAGTCGGGTACAGAGACGACCAAGTTGATGAATATCTTACCGTCTTCTGTGGAAAGCCCACTACTTTCAGAGCTGCTTTTCCGAAGAACAGCATGTTGCCTCAGTTCAGGGCACTTGCTTATATAGTGACACGGCCTCGACAAGCCAAGCGGGGTCGTTTGACCAAGTGTCGAGGCCTAAGATTCAGATGATGATGGCCATATACGACCGAGCCCAGATAAATTGGACGGAGTTCTTTCTCCGAGAATTCTTGGCTCAGGCTGCTAAGTTCGATAAGGCATCGAACATGCTGAGCGCAAAGGGCAAATTGCTGTATGGACTCAAACTGTCCATCATGATCGAAGATTTATGTGGATCTGAGCCTATCACCTACAGTGACAAGGAGTACTTCAATGTGAAGAAAGTCAGATTTCACAACAAGACAAAGACGCCTTCGGCGGATAGGGTCAGGACCCTCAGCAGTCTCTCCGCAATCAAAGTCTCAGCAGGCTACGCCTACAAATAAAAGAACCCCTCTCGCTAAAACTCCTAAGGCACTCCTAAGCCGTTGAGGTGCCAACTACTGAGGAGGTTCCACAAGTGCCTGCTGAACAGGCTCCTGAGAAGACTACTCAGCCCATGCAGCTGGTTGATGAGTCCGAGTCTTCTGAGAAGACTCGGTCGATGGAGAAGATCGTTTCCACTAAAAGGGACCAAGGGGATGCTTCGAAGCTCGGAGCGCAGATATTCGCCGCGCTAGACACCCCTTTCTCGTCCCTCCACTCGGCCTCGGTCCCTCCAATCGAAGAGCAGACTTCACACATGACTTGGAGTCCGAGACGCATCCGAAGGTGAATCAATCGGGATGGAAGCTTCAGTGATTATATCCAGAGCATCCCGAGAAGGGTGAGGCCCGTGGTGTTTCGGGCCGCGAGCACAAATGAAACCGGCCCAAGTGGCTCAGACCCCAAGAGACTACTCGGGCAACCCGGACTCCCAAAGACATTATTAAGGAGGTTGCTTGAGTACGGCTGAACAAAGCGGTGGAGGACTCGAGAAGAAGAAGAGGCTCCTATTCCACCACCGGTTCAAGAAGGCGAAGGGCAAACGAAGCTTAAAATTCCAACCCCTCCAAAGAAAGCGATTAAGGTACATATCTGGCGAGGAGGAAGCCCAAATAGGCTGCGGATGAGAGACGGCGCGAGAAATTGGAGAGGCCGGGCGGCTAACAAGCCAAAGTCTAAGCACGCGAAAGGAAAGACTAAAGCCCCATCCAGAGGAGGAAAGAGAACTGCTAGATCGCTTCCGAGAAAGCTCATCATAACGTATGAAGAGGACAGAGAAAAAGAAAAGGAGCAGCGACGAGAAGAGTGCGAAAGGCGGGGTACATCCAAATCTAGAACTAGTACCCCTGCCGAATCGAACAAGCTCCTCGAAGCCTCAAGAGCAAGATGCGAAATTGAAGAAATCTTTGCTCGAGATGGATAGATATCTCTACGAGAGGAGAGGAAGGCTAGACGAGATAGAGGCCGCGACGAGAATACATTTGGCGTGACCTTGAGGCACTCGGGAAGCGTCTTCGAACAAGAGGCCAGCCGAGAGTTCCTTCGAAAGCCGACATTCCTTATCGATACGAAAGGTTCGGGAAGCCAAACGATCCGAAAACACATAGATGGCCGAGATCGGACGAATGGATGCCTATTCGGTTCAATCGAGAGATGGGAATCGGCCAAGATAGAGTTTATCAAGAGAAATTATTTACGGCGATTCCGGCTCGAAATGTCTAAGGCCGATGCCTATGTCGAGTGGATGACCATTCACGAACCTCGATCTTTACCCATATATGCACGAGAAGCAATGCGAAGGGGTAGTAGTCGGCGTTCTCGAAGCAAGGATCATTCCTCCACCCGGAAGACAAGACGACTCGATACATCTCGGAATGATTGAACAAGAAGTGAAGAATGCTTTGCGTTGAACGAGAGGACTAGAACAAGATGATCCAGCCAGACTTCGCCGATTACACGGAGCCGAGGAAGAACACGTTCGGGAATGTATGGAGTTCCACTGCTCGAAGATCAATCCCAAGGTTTCATGAATAGGATTCAAAGGCTTTAAGGGATCTCCTTCTTAAGTTCTCCTTTAGCTTAGCAAGATTTGTAATGTCTTGAACCGTTTATTATATATATACAAATCTTCTTTTGGCTCGACAACTACTTGTTGTCTAAATAGCCGTGTTTGCTTTATGCTTTAACACTCGAATCACCGAAGTGATTACCGACTCACACACTTTGTTTATTTACTTGTCGGTTTTTGCTCGGTTAGATCTCCGATAGACTAGACTTAGGAGAGTTATTATTTCTCTTAGGGGGAAATTGTTGCATGGGGGAAATTATTGTAAAGGGGGAAATTGTTACGCCCCTGTCTCCCTCAGTAGTCTAGCACTTACCAGACAACTTCACTGATCCTACTTGTAATATTTGTAAGGAGCTCTGTTTCTGAGTAAGTTAATGTTTAGCATAGTTGATAAGACATAGATGATAGGTTTTGGCATCATCAAATAGGGGAAATTGTTGGGTGATGATTCAATCCTCGGCATGATCATACTTGTGGGAAATGACTCTATCTTCTATACTGAATCACGCTCAATAGCTTCGTGCTCTGAACTGTTGAGAAGATTTGAAGATCCCAAAACCCTATCTGATTGGTGAACCATTCCTTTGTATTCGTATTTGTCTCTGAGGTTTCAGACTCAGTAGACACTCTGCTCTGGTCAAGGCGCTCAGTAGCTCATCGGCCTCGGCACCGGTGTAGAAGACTCGGTGAATACTTGGACTCAACAGGAGCAAGATATCGAGAGAGTCGGTTGAGCCGAACTCGGCGGGAGTAGTTCATCGGGACTCGGAGCCGATCATCGATAGACTTATCTCGGCGGTCCTATCTACCGAATACAAGGTCGACTCAAGAACGGCGGATAGTCTTCGGGGCTCGGCAGAATCTTTTGAAAGACAATCAGGCATTGTCATTTACGAGGAAGAGAGAAGTCGGCTTCGATCGTCTTGAAGTTTGTCTTTGTCTCAACCACTCCATCCACCTCAACGAATGACAAGCATACACGTGTCTTCTCACCGCTAAAGCTGCAAATCAACCTTTTACCTAAAAAGGTGGGAAAGTACACTGTTACCTACACCAAAAGAGCCGTTTGCTACCAAAAAGAGAGAGAGAGAAGAAGATCGTCTCCAACGGATCTATTTCAATCTCTCGCTCTATAAATAGAGGGATCATTCAAGATTTGAAGCACCTGGAGAATGCGCGCACCTAGAACACGAGAGAGCATTCAAACGAGCGATATTAACGACTAAGTCTTCCGCAAGAAACAACCGAGTTATCTCCGTGAAAGACTACATCCAACTTCAAAAGGAACCAAGGCGAACCGACATAAGCTTCTAGTATCCAAGCGACCGACACGAACCTATAGCTAAACCCCTAGTTGTTCGTCGCTCTAGATAGCTACATTCTCGTTCCTTATCCCTCTAACCCTAAGCTCACTTGCTATATCCATAGCTTAGACGAAGGAGTTCACATTTGAACCCAATCCTTATCGTATAAGGACTCCTTCATTGTTGGAGAAGTTTGTCAAACACTTTAAGTTTGATAGTGTTGTAAGCCGAGACTTGGATCGGTATAAAAACCAAGACGCGGCTTTGCTACAGTGTGCAAGCCGACCGAGACTAACTCGGGATAATAAATAGCCTCCCGATTATTCGGGACAGTGGACGTAGGATTTGAGCGATATCCAGAACCACTTTAAAAATCCCTGTCTCTTCTATCTTTCTTAATCGTTGCATTGATTTTACTATTCATACTGAACATCATATTTAAAATCAATCAACTGTCTTAGCATACTGAACTTTTAAATCTACTAAACTGAGACTTAAAACGTTTTCTCACAAAAACTGATTTGGGCCTACACTATTCCGCGCACTGAACTCTTACCGTAGATGCGAATTCGACCTGGTCGGTTAGCAGATCTCGGTGAGTCAAGATTCTTAACCTTTTAACTCGATTCGTAACGGTTGTCTAGTCTGTTTGAACCCATTTGATCGAACACCATCCCGAATAGGACTGTTCAAGTTCGAAGTTGAGAAATCGAATCAGGTGTATTCACCCCCCCCTCTACACCTGACCGTACACTCGGGACCAACAATCCCAATGGATTTTTCTGGCAAGGTTTTAACGAGTCAGCAATCTCTTTTAGGGATGGTCAATCAAGGGGGAATGTTGTAAATATATTTTATATATATACTTACCATATATTATGATGACCATGTAAACCCTAAAAATCCATGAGCTCATCTTGTACTCTATAAATAGAGGTCTCCACCCTCATAATAATGCACATCTATTTTCCATCTTCTCTATTATTCTCTCATTTTATATAGTTTATAATAAAATCAATTTAGTTACAAAGGCACATATACTCGGACTATCGATTTAGTAAAAATATGTATTTATAATTAATTAATAAATAATTATGTAAAACATAAAGAGTCCCAAAAATAAAGTTTCCTATCCGAATCTGTTTTTAATGTTATTGGCTTATTGCTAGTTTTGATTTCTAGGGCTTTTCTCTCTCACTCTGAGCAATCTCTCTCCAAAACTCGTGCAGATTTCTCACCCAGATTACTCCCCCCAAATCAAAATCCCCTTCAATCGTTCATTTTGCTTCCCATCGTTGCGCGGATAATCTAGACGACATTCTCGATGCCGCGCCGGAGAGACGAATACGAGGACGACGTCGACGACGAGGAGGAATACGATGGAGTTGACGAAGAAGATGAGGAACCCGATTACGATGACGGGAAGGTCAAACGGAAGAGGGGTCGATCGGATTTTATAGATGATTACGCGGAGGAAGATGATGAGGAAGAGGACGACGACGATGAGGATTATGGCGGTGGAGGAGGAGGAGGAGGCGGCGGCGGTGGCAGAGCTGGGAAGCGCCACAGGAAGGCAGCCTCGGAGTTTTTTGATGAGGAGGCGGCTGTTGATAGCGATGATGAAGAGGAGGAAGAGGAAGGGGAAGACGGTTAGTATTATCATTCCTTTATTTTCCTGCGAAGGAATTGATTTCTTATTTATTTTTATTTGGATTCGGATTTTCAGTTGATTTGTATAATTATGGAGAGATTGTACTTGACCAATAAGAGAAGTGAACTTTGGGAAGTCGGATTTTTCGTTCCATCCATGTGCTTAATAATGAATTAATACTATATGTAGTTTCACTTTTTAAGATATGGGATTTGTGTGCTTCGTATAATGAATATGTACTATAAGTATGAAAGTGATTTGAATGACCGAACAAATCAAACAAGAATGCATTTTCCTTTTTGAATCTTTTAATTTCTCGACATCTATTAGCTGCTTAACGATATTTTTGGCATTTCCAACTTTAACAAGTGGAGGTTTCTTGAATTTGAATGCTTCGACTCCTTTTCTTTTTACTGATGTTGTGTCATATAGGACTGAAGATCCCCTCCTGGTAGTTTTAATGCTTTTCTTCTTGCGATCTTTTGGTTTCTTTCCCCTTTCACTTGTTTGTACTATCAAAACTTCATTGTATCTATGTTATCTTTTCTGTATCTTTGTGATGTGGTGTCATTTTTGTTGGACACTCGAGAATGCATGGTGTATCTTTAAATTTTGAGAGCAGGTATTTTTGGCGAAGGGAGAAGAAAAAAAAAGTCCAGGCACTTGGACTAAAATGATGCAATAATTGAGTGTTAACAATTATAACTTGACTAGACTGATTTTTAATTGATGATGAAAATGATGGTGTGTTGGTTCTAGCCTTGCTACACTGCATAAGAATAAAGTTAAATAGTGTAGACCATTGTCTTTTGCTAGGTAGAGTAGTAAAGTATAATTTGGACTTTAAATTTAACTCTCAGCCTTCTTATGAATGGATAATTCAACCACATTAATGGGTTATTACCGGGATATAGTTGCTTTTCTGTGCTGCAAATATCAGGTTTCAATTTTGTTTTCAATATCAGTTCTCATCTTTATCTGTAATTTGCGCAACTGAGGGGTTGTCCGCACTCTCTGTGCTATCATAGAAAGTAGTCCTGTTTAGATGTACATGTCTACTTTTATCTTTCATAAATTTGTTTTATGATCTGCCTGGATATATAGATTTCATTGATCCGGGAGCTGATTTACCCGATGAGGATGATAGACGAATGCATCGCCGTCCACTGCTTCCACGTGAGGATGATCAGGAAGATGTTGATGAAATCGAGAGAAGAATTCAGGAAAGATATGCTGCTAGGAGCCTTAATGTTGAATATGATGAGGAGGCAACAGATGTAGAACAGCAAGCACTACTACCTTCGGTCAGAGACCCGAAGCTGTGGATGGTGAAATGTGCGGTATGACAATGAGAAGCTCATATCTACTTCAAGTGTATTGAAGTCAAAAAAGGCAATCTAAGTTCTCTGTTCTCTAATATGCTTCATCTATTATGATGTACAGATAGGCCGCGAAAGAGAGGTGGCTGTTTGCCTTATGCAGAAGTGCATTGATAGAGGACCTGAAATGCAAATTCGATCTGCCATAGCACTGGATCATCTAAAAAATTATGTCTACATAGAGGCAGATAAAGAGGCCCACGTGAGGGAGGTATATAAGCTGAATTCTTTTCTCTTCTATTTTACAAGTTCTGGTGTTTGTCTACTTACTATAAACGTTCTACATTGGGGGTAAATGTAAATTTCTTGTTCGGTTTACTCAGGCTATTAAAGGCATGCGTAATATTTTCACGGGTAAAATAATGCTCGTTCCTATCAAGGAGATGACAGATGTTCTGTCAGTTGAGAGCAAAGCAATTGACATTTCTAGGGACACCTGGGTCAGAATGAAGATTGGTAATTATAAAGGCGACCTTGCAAAGGTATATATCGTTATTCAAATCTTTGTTTCCTTTATACTTCTTTTCTTCCTGTGTTTTCCTAGTTTAAATGTGAGACTTTTCTTTTCTTAAAATTCAAGGTTGTGGAAGTGGACAATGTGCGACAGAGGGCAACTGTGAAACTAATTCCAAGAATTGATTTGCAGGCCTTGGCTAACAAATTGGTATGTATTTTCATTCTGTAGTCTCGATTTCATTATTGCTTGATCATTCTATGACTAAATTTTCTCTTTTGTTCTAATCTTCTATCTAATTAGCCAACTCCTGCTTCTTGTGAAATTCCTTTGAGAATTTATATTTTTGGTTATGCATATTGAAACAATGTATCACATGTTGCTGATATTAATTATTCAATGTAAATTGTGTAATTATGAGCACGAAAATTTCAATACGTTAGTTTTTGTTAATGACCTTAGTGATAACAAGAGTTCTGGACTCATTTCAGGAAGGGAGAGAAGTCCCCAAGAAAAAGGCATTTACTCCTCCTGCACGATTTATGAATATTGATGAAGCTAGGTAGAGCTGCTATGTTATTTTCTTCTATTTATTTATTCCGCATCAGTTATTAGGTCTTTGTTATGTAAATTACTTTTTTAAATCCAGAGAGCTGCATATACGAGTGGAGCGTAGACGAGATCAAGCCACTGGTGATTACTATGAAAAAATTGAAGGAATGCTGTTCAAGGATGGCTTCTTGTATAAAAATGTCTCGCTTAAATCCCTCAGCACTCAGAATGTGCAACCGACCTTTGATGAACTCGAAAAATTTAGGCAGCCTGGTGAGACTGGGGACAGTGACATGTCAAGTTTGTCCACGCTGTTTGCTAACAGAAAGAAAGGTCACTTTATGAAGAGTGATAGAGTTATAGTTGTCAAGGGAGATCTTAAAAACTTGAAAGGATGGGTGGAGAAGGTTGAGGAAGATACTGTGCATATTAAACCAAATGAAAAGGGCCTTCCGGTAAGTAAATGTAGTATACTTACAATCCTGCAATATCTTAATTTACATATCAGGATGGATATTGTGTTCAATTATTAAAGATAATTTTTCCATGTTTCCAGAGAACTCTTGCTATTAGCGAGAAAGAGCTTTGTAAGTACTTTGAACCTGGAAATCATGTAAAGGTTGTATCAGGTGCTACAGAGGGTGCAACTGGTATGGTTGTTTCAGTTGAAGGCCATGTGGTGAACATCGTCTCAGACACTACAAAAGAACTTGTGAGCCTTCGTCTTTTTTCATCATAGAAGTCTGTCTCTGTATGAGCTCTGGTGTGCTCAGTTCTCATTTCTATGTTTCTTTCTGTAGCTACGTGTCTTTGCTGACAATGTTGTGGAAAGCTCTGAAGTAACATCAGGTATAACTAGGATCGGTGATTACGAATTACATGACCTTGTGCTACTCGAGTAAGTTTATTTATTTTGTTGCAATTTCTTTTTAGCAAATTTCGCCTTCTAAGTTTTTCACATTGAGAATATTCCTGTTCAGTGATAATAGCTTTGGCGTGGTTATACGAGTTGATCGTGAAGCTCTTCAGGTGAGTGTCCCATAACTGGAAGTCAATGAAGACTATTTGTTCATTGTCCCTGAACTGTGTTGGCTATTCAGGTTCTTAAGGGTGTTCCAGATAGACCTGATGTTGCACTTGTGAGGTTAAGAGAGATAAAATACAAGGTTGACAAAAAGATTTTTGCAAAAGATCGGTTCAAGAATACATTGTCTGTGAAAGATGTTGTTAAAATTCTTGATGGCCCGTGTAGGGTATGCCTTCAACTCTATATGTTGTTTCATAAGGAATATAGATTCTGATGGTTTGGAGAATAATTGTCTCCTGGTTATGCTTATCTAAATGCTTACTCAGTTAATTTTCCACATGCCAGGGAAAACAAGGTCCTGTTGAACATATCTACAAAGGAGTTCTGTTTATTTATGATCGACATCATCTCGAGCATGCTGGTTTTATTTGCGTAAAATCTGAGTCCTGTATGATGGTTGGCGGATCACGGGCAAATGGTGAAAGGAATGTATGGATCTTAACTGTATTTTCAAATTCCTATTTGAATTGCTATTTTGCACATTTGCTTCATTTCATGTATTGAAAATGCCTTTTCTGCAGGGTAACTCATTGGCATCAAGATTTTCCAATTTGAGAACTCCACCACGTGTCCCCCCATCTCCCATGAGACCACCTAGAGGTGGTCATAGCAATTGTAAGTAACTTTGCAAGAATATTAGACTGTCTGACTTCTCTCTTCAATTGTGTGATTTCACTTGGGTGCTCTTGAGACTCAACGCCGATATACTTGATGCAGTGACGGTATATCTGTTTTTTCCATTTGTTAGTTTTTTCTCCATGAATGTTCACTTATGTAGTTGACCTAACAGTTTTTCTCGTGATAAATTTTGTTTTACACTTCTGAAATACTGCTAATATAAAACAGTTGGAGGAAGAGGAGGCGGAAGAGGCCATGATGCTCTGATTGGAGCTTCAGTTAAAATTCGTCTTGGCCATTATAAAGGATGCAAGGGACGTGTTAAAGATGTCAAAGGTTCCACTGTTCGCATTGAATTAGAGTCGCAGATGAAGGTCGTTGCAGGCAAGTTTCTTGTCTTTGGGCAAAATTTTTATTTTTTTATTTTATTTTTTTTTCTTTTGCGTCACAGTATTTGATGGTGGTCTTGAATTTATTTTTCAGTTGATCGCAGTCATATATCAGATAATGTCAATGTTTCTACACCATCAAGGTAACCATGAAACATTTTGGAGTTTTTAGGTCTTTGAACTTCGTGTCCTGATTTGCTCTTTCCACCAGGGAAAATTCCAGATATGGCATTGGGAGTGAGACCCCAATGCATCCTTCTCGAACTCCATTACATCCATATATGACACCTATGAGGGACTCTGGAGGTATGCTATTTTGGATAGTGCATTTGTTATCTTATTTTGCATCAAGTGTGGTTGTTATCAGCTGATGTTTTCTGTTCCTTATTAACTCTTATGCAGTAACTCCTTACCATGATGGTATGAGGACCCCTATGCGTGACCGAGCATGGAATCCTTACACGCCGATGAGTCCACCAAGGTATTTGTTTCCTTAAAGAAGATGCATGTAAAAGTATCGATGTGTAAATTCGAATTTTACAATTTTTGTTGTTCCCATCAAGAAATAACTAAACTCTCTCTTGTTTGGATGTTTAATAAGGTTTTGTATCTTAATAAGAAATCCAAATACCCTGGTTAAAGTTTAGCTAATGATAAGTTTTAAAATGAGCGTGATCTATCACAGAAATTGGATATGTAATGTTTTCTACTTTCTAAGATGCGTACTATCCTAGTAACTGAGATATCCTTGCTATTTGGTAATGGAATTGGAATGATGAAATGCCAGGGACAACTGGGAAGATGGAAATCCTGGTTCTTGGGGCACTAGTCCACAATATCAGGTATGTTTTGGCATATTTGTGTTCTCTCAAGTCTACTGGCGAGTCTTCCACTGTCTAATAATTTGTTCGATTTTTCAGCCTGGAAGTCCTCCTTCCCGAGCCTATGAAGCACCTACACCTGGTTCTGGTTGGACAAATACTCCAAGTAACAATTACAATGAGGCGGGGACACCAAGAGATAGTGGTTCTGCTTATGGTGATTCATTATTTCTCTCATCACATTACAATTGACATATAGTAGGAACTGTATTTTAACGTTAAATTATGTTTGTTTCTAGCAAATGCTCCAAGCCCATACTTGCCCTCTACACCAGGTGGGCAGCCTCCAATGACACCAAGTTCTGCATATTTACCTGGAACCCCGGGTGGGCAACCAATGACACCTGGAAGTGGTGGCTTGGATATGATGTCGCCTGTTGTAGGTCTGTTTGTCATTGAATATATCTCTCTTATGAATAAGATTTTATTTTTATACTTATCTGTCAAGGTTTTCGTAGTTAGTTATGTCTTATGTTGTCACAATCTACGGAACTGTATATTGCAGGTGCTGACAATGAAGGGCCTTGGTTCCTGCCAGATATTTTGGTAAATGTCCGTAAACCTGGTGAAGACAGTACTCCTGGAGTTATAAGAGAAATTCTTCCGGTATCTATTCTTTATTCTTCATATCACAGCAGCTACTTCCATGTCAATATTTATATTTTGTTATTTTCCAAGTAAATGTGTGGTCACCATCTGCAGCACACATGGTATTACAGGTCAAGACAATTTGCATTGGATAGTTATTACACATGGCATGACAAAAGATGCAATACTTCTTCTGATTGTTTGTCTGTTCATGGACATGATTGAGTTATCCATATTCATAGGGTCTTGTTTTTTTCTATTTTTGTTAGTTTTAATTTATCGAAATGATAGAATGAGGCTTCGTAAAAATCTGCAGCCACAAATGAAATTGGACTTTCTTTCTCTCTTATTTTCCTTTCTTCATGCTGAAGACTTGGATGATATCTAATTACATGAGTTATTTGTTTGGTCCTTTTGGTACTGGATTTATCTAATTCTTTTCTGGATTCTCTGGAGTGGTGATTTATCAGATAACAAAGCCAATTTATAGTTGTATAATTTGCATACATGTACTTTGATAGCAAACCATTACTATTACATAGCATGGGAGCTTATCGAGACACATCCATTTGATTCTTCTTTACTCAATGAAGCTTTATGGTGTATTTTTGTGATGTTAAAGTTCATCAACTTCTTACTAATCGTTAAATGGAGCAGAGAGGAAAAAAATGATCCTTTTGTTTTATCTAAGATAAGAAAAAGTTTTGAAATTATTTCAAGATCACTTGGATGGTTAATTGTTAAGAGTGAATTACTGATGGTACTGTTTTTGTTTTAACTAGGATGGCTCGTGTAGGATATCTCTTGGATCCAGTGGTACCGGTGAAGTAGTGACTGCCCTTCCCAATGAAATTGATGTGGTGCCACCAAGGAAGGCGGAGAAGATTAAGATCATGGGAGGTGCACATCGTGGGGCCACTGGTAAACTTATTGGTATTGATGGGACTGATGGAATCGTGAAAGTTGATGACACACTAGACGTCAAGATCTTAGATATGGTAATCTTGGCGAAACTAGTTCAAGCGTGAAGATGAAGCTGATAATCACCAGAGCTCAATCTTTGCCAGATAGCTACTATATGTGTTGTTTCTATTGCCAGATAACCGAGATCGAAGCTCGAGGTACGATGAATCTACTGAGATGTGTAATGGACAGACAAGAAATTGGGGAAGGGTGGTTTCCAGCTATATCTGCATTACTGCACGATTGTTACATAGGAAATAATAGGGGAGGATGGAGCACTAGAGTAAATGAACAGCTTATAAGTTATGTGGTTATTGTTGGCTTTTGTGATTTATTTACCTAATGGAGCCTGTATACCTGTTACTGACTAGCCTAGGGATATCTATCTTACTTAATATTCTCTCAGTTCTTGTCCAAGTTAAACGTTAAATTGTACAAATAGTTTTATGTACATGAACATGCCTGCTTTACATTCTAATATTCATGTATCAACGTACCCCAGTCTGTTGGGTTGTTGACCAGTAAATATTTCCATTATCCAACTTTGTTTGTTATCATCTTTGAACTGTGATGAAGTTGTTTGCAAGTGCTAGAAATGAGAAGAAGTAAGGGTGTCTTTTTTTTTTTTTTTAAAAAAAAAAAAGCTAGAATGATTTGTATCTTCAGATTTTGGAAGATAAAAAAAAAAAGCAAGAATTATTAGTCTGATTGGAACAAACAGGGGAATACTGACAGAATTTATTATATATGGCAAGCAGCTCCGACGAGACTGAAACTGGAAATAAAAGCCACACACGAGTTTAAACATGAAGACATAATCATGATTTTAACAACCTTCCATTCGAATTATACAGCGAAGTCCCTCCCCTTTGAGCATGAGCTCGAAAGCCTTGTTAATCTCTGCGAACGGCACTGAGTGAGTTATGAACTTGTCCACTTGCAGTTCCTGCACCCCATCAACAACCCAATTCATCAACGAGCTACTATGTAATTAATTAATCAACCATATATATATATATATATATATATATATACTTGCCAAACCTTGTTCATATACATCTCCACAACTGATGGAAGATCAGATCTTGGCTTGTAATTCCCAAAGAAAGTACCCTTGAGAGTCCTCTCGTTCAAGAAATTCATGGGGTGAGTCTTGAACACTGCGTCCTTGTGAGGCACACCTACAAGAACAGCAACACCCCATCCCTGCACGCCACATACACATTAATCGTCTTCACATTATTATTATTATTATTATTATTATTATTATTATTATTATTATTATAATCAAATTCAGCAGCATTAGCATTCATACATCATGAACACATTCAAATGCTGAGATCATGGCATTGATGTTTCCGGTGCACTCCACGCTCCGGTCAACTCCTCCATCAGTCATCTCAGCTATCACTTCTTGAACCGGCTTCTTATGGTCTTTGGGGTTCACTAATTCAGTCACACCAAATTCCTTAGCTGCAGAAACAAACATTCACAATCAGCATATGATTCTTGATTTAGTTTGAGAGTAAGAAATGTACCTTGTTCAAACCTAGCAGAGTTCAAGTCCACACCAATTACTCTTGAAGCACCAGCCAGCCTTGCTCCTTCTGCAGCGCCAAGTCCAACAGCTCCGAGCCCGAAAATAGCAACGGAGGAGCCCTTAAAAGGTTTGGCCACATTCAAAGTAGCACCAAGGCCTAAAAGCACAAGAAAGATCAATTAATCCTGCATCTTGAAGGGAGGGGATAATATATGCACATACCTGTGGAGATCCCACAGCTGAGCACACAAACTTTGTCGAGGGGGGCCTTGGGATTGATCTTTGCAACACAGCCGACATGCACGACAGTGTATTCACTAAATGTGGATGTGCCAAGAAAGTGGTAAACTGGGTTCCCATTGATCGAAAATCTTGATTTTTGGTCACTGATCATCACTCCCCTCTCGGTGTTGATTCTGAGAAGGCTACACATGTTGCTCTCAGCGGACTTGCAGTGAGCACATTCTCTGCATTCGCCCGTGAATACCGGAAGAACATGATCCCCTGCAGCCACCTCTGTCACGCACTCTCCAACACTCTCCACAATCCTACACACCGTAGATATATATATAAAAGAATCAAGATGAATAAATGACAAGGATATAAATACAAACATACCCTGCTGCTTCATGACCCAGAATTCGGGGAAAGACTGAATCTTGAGACTGCAAATAGTCAAGCGGATAGACATGATCCTACTGAGATATATATATATATAGCGAGAGAGAGAGAGATGTTGAAAATGTTGGTTACCTTGGCTTCCCAGAAATAGACATCAGTATGGCAAAGTGAGGTGTAAAGAATCTTAATCCGGACTTCCATTTTCTGCGGCGGCGCCACCTCCACCTCCTCGATCACCAGAGGCTTCCCGGCCTCCCATGCAACAGCAGCTTCACACCCAAACAAATCAAAGACTCTTCTTCACTTTACTTCATACAAGATTGCTGAACAAACTAATCGATGATGGAGTGAAGAGCATAGAATAATGATCCTACCTTTACATTTGATGACTTGGCCCGCACTTGCCGACATCTCGTACTTGAGAGCAATGTTGTAGTTTGGTTTCTAAGTAGAAATTGAAGATTGATGAGATGCCAGTTAGCAGTGAGTGTGTGGGTATTTATACAAGAAAATTAAATGAATTTATTCCATTGACCAAAATGAGTAGGGTTGTTTTTGCAAACGTTGGGAGGAATACAAGAGGCTGCTAAGCCCCCAACTGTTATGGTTTTGCTGTTTGTTTTAACTTTTTATGACCAAATTGATCATAGTGGGTCCACATATCATGTCGGCTTTCCATTTTCTTTCTTTGTTTTTAAATTACATAAATCTACAATATTATAAAACTACCTGGAAGTTTAATTAGTTTTAGAGAAAGTCAAAGTTGCAATAACTCTATAGGTACTATTAATTCCATTTAAAAAGACTTGGCCTTCTGTACTAACGAGTTGATATATTTGTATACCAAGCACTAATCTACTCTGATACTTTAGAAAAGAACTTGTTTCACTTTCACCTTGAAATGCTTAAATTGAACCAGTGATATAAATTATACATCAACTATTTTTCTAAATAATAGTATTAAAAAAGGACCTTCTAAAACAAGAGTTAGAACCGGAGAATATCAGCACGGTGCTTATTATATATTATTACATAAAACGAGTAAAAATTGATATGGGTGGGAAAAAAAGAAAGAAGTATTTACAATATGCAATACCACTACACCAAAATCCTTGTGTTTTATTCCATTTCAATGGTTTTTCTTGTTACTGGCTGCAGGCCACATTAGTCGCCGAAATCTGTCGTTTACTATTCAAATATGTAGGAGTAGGACCCACCAACCACAGGCTAAATTTGATATCATTGGTCACGCCTCCTCATACCCACCGTTCATTCATTTAACTATTTCCTATGCAAATATTCTTGTATCACCATCAAGTTCTAATATTTTCGCCAATTAATTTAATACGCTAATAAATTTTTCAAAATTAGATTTATATATTTTGGGTTAAAACGCTTTTTCACTTTTTTGTCAGATGTCATTGCACGTAACGTGAGAGTAATATAATTACCTTACATGTGTAATTGTGTATGATATGCTCTACCCACCATTGAGTATATATAAAGACAATGTCTTCTATTTCGTTACTATGTACAATATTTTCCTTTGTAATTTCTTTCAATCATTACATCTCTCTTGATTTAGTATAAACGAATTGGAAAATAAAGTATTTTGAATAATGTCAAACTCCTACTGATGAATGAATCAATCATGCATATAGGTTTATGTTGGTCCGAGACGATAGTCGGGTGTAGAGGGGCGCGTAATACACTCGATGTCGGGTTCTTTTTCTCGAACCGAAGGACAGCTAGCCGTTTAGTGCAACCGATGAACAAGTGCCAAATAGTAACCTTCGATCACGGGTCAGAGTGTGTCAGTCGTTCGAAACTCAGTCGGAGACGTTTTGTGTGCGGATAAGTGTGGGGCCCGAAAATTCGTCTCAGTTTTGAAAAACGCTTTTCACAAATCAAGTTCTTTTGGCTGTGCGCTTTTGAAACAAGTTTTATGCAAACATATGATTTTGAACAGTTATGATATGCAATAAAACAGTAAAGAACACAAGCGATTTAACGTGGTTCGGATACGCAAGATCCTACGTCCACGGTCCTGACAATGGCAGGATAACTTGTTGATTATACTGAGCAAGCCTCAACAGGTATCTGTGCACTGGACAGATCCTTCTAAGTTATAGTCCTTAGCGACTTTACAATTCAAACCGAAGTTCGACTAAAAGTGAACTCCTTCGAAATCTAAGCTATAAATCTTGCAATGAGCTTAGTCTAGAGAAGAAAGGGATCTAAATACTCTAGAGAGAAGAACTACAAATATTCTATGAAAGCAAGTTCTTCTCTGTATAATCTGTTGAGTTCGCTAGAGTGTTCTTGAGCTTGAGCTTTTTCCCTTATGAGTCCCGTTCGTGGAGCTTCGAATTTCTTCTCTATTTATAGTTGTGAGCTATGGCATATGTCCGTTGGAGACGACGATGCCACGTGTCACAAGCTTCCAAAGAAAACGACCATAATTTCGAATTTGTTGCAGCAGGGCAGTTAATTACTGTACATGAGAGCAGCTTTACTGTATAGAGCAGATATGGCGCTGTCGGCTTCTCATTGGTCGAGGTTTGTGGTTGGTGAGAATGTGTCAGAGTCAAGTTGACTATTCAAACAACCTCGTAAGATCTTCTTGCCGAACTTCGAAAAGACTTGTGCGACCGGGTCGTTTTCCGTCTGGACATAGTAGACTAGATAAGTCTCTCGTCTTCTTCGACCGAGTCGGCTGACAAGGAATATATTTACTGAGAGGTCAGCTGGCGACTGCGAAGGTACTGAGCTTTGCATATGTTCTTCTGTTGATGACTTATCAGTTGATGGACTATCTCCTACTGAGGTGAAGATCACCGGCGGGCTGAAGAACGCAAGCTCTTACAAAGATGACGTGGGGTTCTGGAAAGTAACTTCGTCGAAGATCACCAACAGCTTTACCCCGCACGGGACTTAGACAAAAGATAATCAAAATAAACAAGTCTAACCTATACATCATCTAATCCTATAGACACACTGCACGACTGATATCAGCTGGGTTTTGGGATCTTCAATTCCATAGTACTACTATGATTTCCCCCAATATTCTTTTAACCATTAGACAGCTGAGTACCATCTACTGACTCATAACCCAACAGTTTATATAAGATTCAAACTAAGTTTTTATATGTAGATTGAAGTGGTCCAGCTTTATGATAGTTCGCTTGTGATTTGGCTTTTTGAGTTTAGTCAGGTTGAACCGAAAACTCAAACTAGGGACAAAGACTTCAATTCAGTATCTGTCAAGTTCTAGTCTGCAAGATTGATGTACGAGGTACGAGGCATGAAATTCAAACAGGATGGTCAACGAAGACAACCAACTACCAAATCAGAATTGATCAACAGTAAAGCGCCACCTAAGCTCTTGTTTTCAGAGGCATCTACGACACTCCGTTGATCTGCATAAAGTAGTTATGGAGCTAGGAGCCAATGAGAAGTCAGTCTCTGTCCAACGGATCCCTTCCTGCTCTATAAATACAGAAGACCTGTCATTTAGAGAGGTTATGGAAATTCAAATGCACTCGTACTCTCGAAGCAAGAAGAAGGTCCTTATTTCATACTCTTAGGTTCATACTTAGAAATTCTCTTATGTCCATATTCCAAGTAACTCACATTCTTATCTAGAATTTTGAATCAAGAGTGTTTCCTACTCTTGTTTGTTGGACGAAACATTGAAACATATTCTCTCTGATAGATAACTTGAAGGTTGATAGTTTATTCTATTGATAGATTCATAATTCGATAGATTGTTTGATTGATTGTTTGTAAGATCTGGACCTTGTCAATCAACAAAGAAGATAGTGAAATATCTGCAGAGGCAGAGAACGGATGTAGGGGTTTGATTCTCTGAACTACTATAAATCTATGTATTTGTTGGTCCGGAGACGATAAGTCAGGTGTAGAGGGGGGGGGTGAATACACCTGAGCTCAGTTTCTTTTTCTCAATGAAGGTCAGCTGAGCTGATGATCGCAACTGATGAACAGTGCCAAATAAGCCTTCGATCGCGGGACAGAGTGAGTCAGCTACTGAGCTCTCTCCTACTGACTGTTGTCAGTATTTTGAGAATCGGTCGGAGGCTTGTAGTGCGGAAAGTGTGGGGCCCGGAATTCGTCTCTTTTGAAAACACGTTTTAGTAAATTAAATCTTTTGGCTGTGCGCTTTATAAAATACGTTTTATGCAAGCTTATGATTTTCAAGTCAGTTGAATGCTATGCAATAAAACAGTAAAAGAACACAAGCGATTTAACGTGGTTCGGATACGCAAGATCCTACATCCACGGTCCTGAACAAGGCAGGAGAACTTGTTGATTATTCTGAGCAAGCCTCAGCAGGGATACTGTGCACTGGACAGTTCCCTCTAAGTTATAGTCCTTAGCGACTTTACAATCCAAACCTAAGTCTGAAAGGGAAGGGAATTTTCTCCAACTGAGAAGGAGTTCTTACAATAAGAACAATTCACTAAATGTGAACTCCTTCGAATCTAAGCTATAAATATGACAATGAGCTTAGTCTAGAGAAGAAAGGGATGTAAGAACTCTAGAGAGAAAAACTGAGAAATCTTCTAAGTAAGCAAGTTTTCCTCTGGATGATCTTTGAGTGTTCTAGAGCGTTTATGAACTTGAGCTTGTCCCTTCGAAATTCCGTCTTTCGGAGCTTCAAAAACTTCTCTATTTATAGTTGTGAGTTATGGCATATGTTCGTTGGAGACGACGATGCCACGTGTCACAAGCTTCCAAAGAAAACGACCATAATTCGAACTTGTTGCAGCAGGGCACTTAATGCACCGTTCATGAGAGCAAACTTTACTTGTGTAGAGTAGGTAAGCATTGTCGGCTTCTCATTGGTCGAGGTTTGTAGTTGGTGAAAATGTCGAGTTGACCGTTCAACAACCTCGTATGTCTTCTTGCCGAACTTTTCGAAAAGACTTGAATAGTCGGGTCGCTTTCCGTAGAATACTGAGGGATCGAAAAGTCTCTCGTCTTCTTTAGGCGAGTCGGCCGACACGGCATCTACCGAGTAGGTCACCGGGCGACCGCGAAGGTACTTGTGCTTGTTTCTCGTTCTTCCGCGATGACTATCACCGGGAGTAGTCTTCTTCGATGATTTGTCACCGATGCGCTGTCTTCAACCGAGTGGAAGATCACCGCCGACCAAGAACACAAGCGATTACACCGATGACGTGGGGTTCTCGAAAAGTATCTTCGACGTAAGATCGGTTCAACAATTACCCCGCACGGGACTTAGACAAAAATAATAATCAATACATCAAGTCTAACCTATACATCGCCTAATCCTAACGACACACTAATCTACCGATATCGCCTAGGTTTTGGGATCTTCAATTCCATAGTACTACTATGATTTCCCCCAATTTTCTTTTAACCGAACAATAGCTGAGTATCATCTACTCACTCATATCCAACAATTTCCCCCTAATTGATGATGCCAAAACCTCTACCTCTACCTCTTAACCTTCTTAAGTCTATAAAAGATGCTATCCTACTGACAACAATTTCCTCCTTACAACATTCTGAGGAAAAAAAAATAAAGGAATATCAATACTTCAGTAGGTGGGAGATAGGCAAAATCAGAGAAACTAACTGTGAGTGTGTGTCAGATCACTTAGTGATCAGTCATGAAAAACACGATGCAAAGAGCTGGAAGACAATGAGTAATTGTCTAACAAGCAATAGGAACTGATATATATAATCAATGATGTACAAGCTCCTACAGCTATTACAACAGAAATAAAAAAGAAGGAGAAATCACTACTGACTCTTGAAGCGTTGAGTCCTTTCCTTGAAATCAGCAGACTTCTCAACAGGAGGATCCAAGTAATAATACTTGTAAACTCTGATCCTGATCTCCTGGATTTCTTCGTTGTCAAGAGGATTGTCAGGCAGCAAACCCAGATGGAAAGCAGCTTCCTCTATCTCTCTCTCAATGTCCTTCGTGCACGCGATCCACTACCAGGGCTTGGCGGTGGGATACATCGGAAAGCTGGGGCACGGAAGGAAATATTCTGTTCTTCCATAATCTGTCTCAGCCGATCTCTGAATGAGATATCAAATCTCGAGATTAGCTCGTCGAATAACTGATCAGCTGGACAGTCGAGAGGATAAATGCGCCACACAAAATAGCCTTTAATAAAATCCTCTTTCAGCCTTTCCCAATGGACGTTCATATCAGCCGGCACCCATTTATCCACATGCGGGATAGGAATATTCTTAACATATGGGCCCCCGATGAACTTGGATCCTCTTGGGATCCGCCTCCTCGGATCATTGCCGGCTTGAGAGATAAGCTACGCATTTTCGCCAAGTCAGCTATCCTTTTCTTTTCACGGAGTGCGGCTGCTCTACTGTCTCCTCGTCTGAGACTTAGACCTTGCGGCGTCGCCTCCCAAGTCGCTTGATCTTCCGCTATCTGCTCAGGTGTTAGAGTAGAAGTGGGAATACTCGAGCAAGAGCTTGGATCTCGCCTCGGAAGAGCCTTAGCAAAATCTCGCTTGGGCTTTCTTCTTCTCGCTCTTCGACCGACCCGACCTTTTTCTTGCCTTTGCCCCTAACGCCTTTGCCCTTGGGCTTCTTTGCTTTGCTGCTTTGCCTCTTCAAGCCGACGCTCATGGTCGAGCTTATCCCGCACTTGTTGGGCAATATTGAGGTCATAAGCCTCTTGCTCCGCTTTTGATTTGAACTTATGGACCGGGGAGGAAGGAGGGAGTAGATACAGATTGCAATCTCCTTCCCGGGCCTCTGCGGTGGCAATTGTTCGAGCTCGAGCTCTTCTTCTTCGTCTCCCGCTCAATAAAATTTGCTACTTCTTCAATGTGAGCAGCGAAGAGGAGATGGGGGTTGGCTGAAGTGGAAATTCTAGGAGAAGGACCTCGAAGAGTTCTTATCCCGAGTAGTAGAGGGTCCTTCCTCCTGAGCCCTTTCCCCCCGAGTCCGTGCGGGTTCTTCATTGTGGAGGGTCTCTCCTCCCGAACCCTTTCCCCGATAATCTGTACATCACCGTATCCGTTTCAGGTTCATCTTTTATTATACCTTCCCCCTTTTTGGCATCAGCAGCCTTATCGAGGTTGGTACGGATAGCTGTGACTTCTTTCTCGAGCTTGTATACTGAGTTCTTGATCTGAATAACTGTAGAGTCGAAGTCCTTGACCAAGTCACAGTATTTCTCCCAGTCCTTCTCTTGATCTGCCCTAGATCGATTGAGATGAGCAACTGACTCCTGGCGGAGTTTCAGCAGGGCTAGATCATTGGATTCCTTCATTTCCTTCTGAATCTCGTTCAAGGCCGCAGCCTGTTGCTTAATAGATGTCTGAAGGCTGCTTGTAGCCAACTTGTTCCGCTCATCCATTTGAGCTTGGACTGTTGTGAGAGCATGAGTCAGCTGCTCAGTAAATGTTTTGTGTTGAGCTTGGAGCAAAGAATCGACTCGTGCGTATAGATCGCTTTCTGCGCTATCAAAGCCTGCTCGATCATCTCCTTAAAATCAGGCTGCGAAGGAGCCTCTTGAGGAGTGGAGATGCCAGCGGCTAGCTTATTCAGGCTATCAGTCTGCGCCTTCGTATACTTCTCCCATTTGATATGGACGTCTTTAGCGAGAAGTCTGTTTTTAGCGTCTTAGCGTCTGATTGCCTTATTCACTGATTTGGAGGACACGGAACCAATGGGTTGAATCTGGTACGAGCTTGTTCCAAGCCTTTGATCAGAAAACACGAGGAGCTGCTCCCGACTGTACTTCGGAGCGCCCTGAGCCTCACCTGATTGGCTCTTCTCATGGGGAGTTGGTCCCTCAGAAGAGCCTCCCAACTCTGCATCTTTGGGGTTGCCTTCCATCTCCTGATCTTGTTCTTGGTCATCACCCTCATCAGCAGGAGGAGATGGAGGCGGAGCATTACCAGCAGGAGCTGTGGTACGCATGCTAAGAAGATAGAGCATAGCAGCTCGAAGATCCCCGAAGGACGCCAAATCAGCTGGCTCCCCGAATCCGATCTCTGCCTGTAAATCTTGCACCTCTGTCAATAGATCGATGGCTGACTGAGTTTTTGCAAAATCTATCGAATATCCCCAGTTTAAGAATCTCAGTAGCATCTGAACTCTTGCCCTGATGGCAATGTCAACCAAGTCTTCATGCTCAGCTATCTCTGGAATCTGATCGTGAATCTCAGCTGTAGCACGTAGACGAGTGGTATGAGTTGTTGTCCATTCAGTCTCTTCAGTTGGCTCTCGAATGTCCGACTGAGTGTCATCGGAGCTGATGACTTGAGCTTTCTCCTTGAGGGTGGCTCCTTCCATCCCTGTGTCGGAGTCCAAGGTTTGCTCATCTTGAGGTGGAGGAGGAGCCTGTTCTATGACAGTTATCGGCTGAGCCACAGTGACCTCAGCTGGTCGTGGCTTGATAAGCCTCCTCCTCTTGGGCACATCAGCGGGAGATGGCAGGGCAGGAGCAGCTCTCTTCTGCTCAGGTGGCCCTTTGCCAATTGACTTCTCCGTCGCTTCTTTAGTCTTAAACTTTATCAGCTTAGTGTTGTACAGCTTTGAGTCTTCAAAAGCTGAGTTCCTCTGTACAACACTCTCTATTAGGACTGACATCTTGGTCCCGAATAGAAGCTTACCCGTACTGGCCAACCTCCTCTCGCCAGTGGGTAGAGTAGTGAATTTCTGGGCCTGGGCTTTCATCTGAGTCGTGTAATAGTCAGCCCAGTTCACTTCTACTCCGTCGTCAATAACCATCATCAGCTGAATCCTTGGCTTGGACAGTTGATCATACGATCCAGCTGAGCTTGTCAGTATGTGCGAGACCACATACGCTAAACCTCTGTACTGAGGTAGCAAAAGATTCCTCGGGAGAGCTGTCTTGAACGTCAGATCACTGCGTCCACAGAACTTTTGTACATAGGCATTGATCTCCCTCTCCTTATATCCGATAGGTGAGATACCAGAATTAGGAAGCTGAAACGCGAGGACTAGAGCCTCTCGGATGTTGAAGGTGTGTTGAGTCGGCTTCCACTTGTTCGGAGTTGTTTCTCTCATATATGAGAATGAAGCTTCTTCTTCTCCGGCAGCCACTGAGTTCCAGTTGAAATACGCTTCTGCCACTTGCCTTGGCAGATGGGCACGCGGATGCTTGGTCACGAGGGTCTCCAACCCTGACCTCTCCAGAGCATCGAACAAGGGCTCCAGATACGGAATATCCACCTGGCGGAAAGCCATTGTGGGTTCGAACTGAATCCGAATGGCCATGATCTCCACTATTGGTTCAGGAGTCTGTACGATCGCCATAGAAATCTGCAAAACAGCTTGTTAGCACTTGAAAGTAGAGTAAGTCAGTAGTTGTCAGCAGATTTGAATACATTACCGAGTATGAGAGCTTGAGAGATGTACAGGCAAAGCAGTTATAAGAGGTTTGAGATGGAAATTGATTTGCGATAAAAGCTCTTAGGATTTGATAATGGCGAAAAGTGAGAAAAAAGATAGAAGATGAAAGATTTTGTATATATTGGCTTGATTGCAAGTTTCAATCCAACGACTGAGTTTTAATCTTCCAAAAACTATGAACGGCTAAGATTTAATGATATAAAAGGAATGATTACAAAAGCCGCCTAAAACATAGATCGATGTAATAAAGGTAAGTGAGAAGACATGCATTAAATGCGCGACAGACATCATTAATTACTCAGTTTATGCAAGTGAAAAGGTTTCCTACTGACCTTTCCTTAAACTATTAATGGCGGGAAATGAATGCACATTAACTACTGAGTGTGAGCGACTGATGCAATAAATGCGAGCATGCTTCAAAAGAATAAGTACATAAAATTACGCAAACCTCTTCAGCTGAACTTATCAGTTGGTTACCGAACTTCTTCAGCTGAACTTATCAGCTGGTTACCGAACCTCTTCAGCTGAACTTATCAGCTGGTTACCGTTATGTATAAGGAGAATGGTTGTCATGCTGATGACTATGTTCCCCCCTTGCGTTGTCAGGTATGACTTTCCCAATCGAGTCACCGTACTTAGTTATCCGACCCGTCGATGCGATTCCTTATGCTGATACCAATTGTTACCAATTGTTGGGCAATGATGTTCTCAGTAGTCGGCATCTACTGATGCGTCTCAGTAGGATCCAGTAGACCTAGCTCAACTGATAGTTCTCTCGAACCTCGTTCTCGCCTAGTGGTTTGGTCGGATATCTCGCCCCTTTGCTTGTCAGTATGGATCTTCTCCATCCTGATATCCTTCTTCTCGACATGGTCTCTGATGAAGTGGTGTCGGATATCCACGTGCTTGCATCTGGTATGTAGAACTGGGTTCTGAGTTATGGCAATTGCACTTGTGGAGTCGCAGTAGATGGGCACTTCATCCTGAGTTATACCATAATCTCTAAGTTGTTGTCGAAGCCAAAGGATCTGGGCACAACAACTTCCTGCAGCCATGTACTCAGCTTCAGTAGTGGACGTTGCTACTGAATGCTGCTTCTTTGAAAACCAAGAAATCAACTTGCTGCCTAGGAACTGACAAGTTCCGGAAGTTGACTTTCGATCTATCCTGCATCCTACAAAGATCGAATAACCTCGTTAGTATTAAGTTATCATCGCCAGGATACCATAACCCAAAGATCGGTGTTCCTCTTAAATAGCGCAGAATCTTCTTCGCCGAGTCTAAATGACTTCGCTTGGGATCCGCTTGGAATCTTGCGCATACACCTACAAAGATAAGTTATGTCGGGACGGCTAGTCGTTAAATAAAGTAAAGAGCCTATAATAGCTCTATAATCGGTAGAGTTAACGAAGCTCCCTCTTTGTCTAGATCGATTTTAAAGTTCGTGTTCATGGGGATTTTGACCGGCTTGCTTTGGAGTCGCAGCCCGAATCTCTTGAGAAGATCTCGAGTGTATTTGGCTTGATTGATGAAGATTCCTTCGTGTGATTGCTTCACTTGAAATCCAAGGAAATAATTTATCTCTCCCATCATGGACATCTCGAATTTCTCTTTCATCATCTTCTCGAACTGCCGACATATGACTTCGTTTACTGCGCAGTGAAAATGATGTCGTCCACGTAGATCCGCACCCGGTAGAATGTCATCTCCCGACTTTATGTTGAATAGGGTGCGATCTACTGTCCCCCTTCGAAAACCTTTCGAAGTAGAAAGTCCGACAGGGTATCATACCAAGCCCCGGGTGCTTGTTTTAACCCATACGAGCTTTCCTAAGTCCGTACACTGATGTCCCTGCTTAAAGCCGGGCGGTTGTTCCACGTAGACTTCTTCCTTTAGTACGCCGTTCGTAAAAGCCGACTTCACATCCATCTCGATATACCTTAAATCCCCGATGTGTTGCATAAGCTAGGAAAAGACGAATGGCTTCCAATCTAGCGACCGGAGCGAACGTTTCATCAAAGTCAATTCCTTCGCTTTGACCGTATCCTTTAGCAACTAGTCGAGCTTTATTTCGACGATGACGTTGTTTTCATCTCGCTTGTTCTTGAAGACCCACTTAGTTCCAATCACGTGCCGATGTCCAGTTCCGTCGACAAGCTCCCAAACTTCATTTCCGACGAACCTGGTTCAGCTCTTCTTGCATAGCAATGACCCGGTCGGCCAAGATCTTTAAGTGCATCCTCTATCGATCGAGGTTCTTCGTAGACGTAAAAACAAGAGTAAAGTGAGCTTTCTCCTTGACTTAATCTTGATCTCGTCCTTATAGTTGCTGATTGATCTCCAATGATAAGATCCGAAGAATGAGCATCGAGCCACGAACGCCCGAGTCGGGCTTCTTCTTCGATACTACTTCGCACGGTCGTAGGTGTATTAGGCATTTCGTAGTAGTGCGTTCGTGACCGTAGCAATTCGAAGAAGGTTAGGATCTACCGAGTTTCCGTGTTCGGGGGCATTTAGCTCGGGAACATTAATCGTTCCCCCCGAGTTTATATTCTCGGAGAGGTCTCGGTTACCACGGGGCTTCCTCATCGACCGATGTTACCTCGTTGTTGATTCGGTTTGGGAGAATCAACTAGGTCGCCTACGTTGCTTGTTGGGCCGAGTCCGAATTTCTTCATCGTCCGACTCATCATCCCAACAATGCTTGGATCTTTTCAGCTTTATCATTCATCCGAGATCCCGTAGCTTGCTGCCGACATCTTCGATTTTGACTTTGTATCTTTCCTCGTTCT
The DNA here is from genome assembly GCA_028984105.1 of Lavandula angustifolia. Lineage (NCBI taxonomy): Eukaryota > Viridiplantae > Streptophyta > Magnoliopsida > Lamiales > Lamiaceae > Lavandula > Lavandula angustifolia. Next base: position 27,836,141 of record CM054805.1, on the reverse strand, counting down.
CGGTAACAAATTCATCAAAAACAACATGAGGGCTTTCCTCCACACAAAGAGTCCGATAGTTAAAGACTTTGAAGGCAGTATCCTAAGAATACTCCTTGATCAGATTTGCTATCAAAGACCTTCAACTGGTCTTTCCCATTATTCTGGATAAAGCAAGGACAGCCGAAAACATGAAAATGAGAAATAGAAGGAATTCTCCCTTTCCACAGTTAGTAAGGCGTCTTCATGTGTTGCTGTGTCAGTAGTGAGCGATTCTGAGTGTAACAGGCGGTGTCAGTAGCATCAGCCCAAAACTTTGAGGGTAGTCCAGAATCTGCGAGGAGCGTTCTTGCTGCTTCTTTGAGTGTTCTCGTTCTTACGTTCGAGCAAGTCCGTTCTCGTCGAGGGGTGCGTGCGGTGATGTCTCGTGCTTAATTCCCTCTTTATCGCAGTATGTCTTAACTACTGAGTTTAGAAACTCTGTTCCTCTGTCTGAGCGTATCTTCTTAATCTTGATGTTCTTTTCCACACTAAGCTTCTTCAGTAGATTAGGTAACTCAGTCTGAACATCAGATTTGTTGGCGATGAAGATGAACCAAGTATATCTTGAGTAGTCGTCTATGACGACGAGGGCATACTTCTTGCCTCTTATAGTCACTGGAGAGACTGGCCCGAATAAGTCCATGTGAAGCAGCTGAAGGATTCCATCAGTGGAAGGTGACGGAATAGGTAGATTGCTCCTCTTTGTTTGCTTTCCCTATAGGCACGCTTCACAATTTCTGTCTTTGATAAACGATTCGTTGGGCAGTCCTCTGACTTTAGAGTTCTTGACAAGCTTGTTCATAGTCTTGAAGTTCAGGTGGCTGAGTCTCTTATGCCATAGCCAGCCTGACTTGTCACCTGATTTAGTCTGTGCGAGCAAGCAAGCCTCAGGTTCTGCGGTATTCCAGTTTGCAACATAGATGTTCTTCCTCCGCGAACCCGATAACACCGTTTTTTCCCCCGTAGATTTGTCAACAATATCACGAAACCGGCGTCAAAGATTACTCGTTAAGATTATCACGAAATTGATCGATGAAAGGAGATTATGTTGAAGTCCTTCAACATATGTTACTCTTGAACCGTGGCAGTCCCAATGTTCGGCGTTCCGTATCCCCTTGTGTAGCCTTTGGAGTTGTCATCGAATTCAATTCTGGGACCATCTTCTTGTACGTAGTTGGTCAGCAGGCTCTTCTGGTAAGTCATGTGTCTCGAGCAGCCGTTGTCCACTATCCATGGGTCCTTATGCACCTCAGCCTCTTCTCCGGCCATCGACGGTATTCGGCCGACTCATCGAGAACCGTCTCTGCGACCTCAACTGCGACGAATGCGGCTTCGTCTTCGAAGAATACATGAATGTATCCTCCTCAATTGAGTTGTCGGATATCTCTCCTGGCTATATAGGCCTCGCCGTCTCTCGGCGAATTTCTTTCTCCTCGGCTTGCCGTTCGCTCTTTGAGCGGCCGAGAGTTCGGGACAATCGTGCCGATAGTGTCCCTCCTTGCGGTTGTAGCGGGTGGATGTTCTGCTGCTCTTACCGCCGAGTCTTTAGACGGACCGGCGAGGAGACTCCGATTTCCCGCATTCGGTAGAAGGATTAGATTCTTCTTTCTTATGATAGTCTTTCTTACCCGAAGAAGAATCTCGGTTGTATTTCCTCGACCTTTCGACTCTCTCCTTTTCCCTCTAATATTTGAGAGCCATCGGTGCTAGGCCGGTCGGGCCCTGAAGTCTCGTGAGGACTTTGCTACGATGTGGCCACGGCTTTGCTTGAGGAAATAGGCTTGGCTCCGTATTGCTTGATTGCCTTGAAGGCGTGGTCGAACCGCGTGTCACCGGAGCGCTTAAGCACTTTTGGGGTAGGCTATGCTCGAATTCCTCCGATTTTAATTCGAAAATATAACATCGGGAGTTAGAGCATTTAGATCGGAGCGACGTAAATAAGTAGCAAATGGAAGCCACTTCGTCGGGGCAACGCTCTCAAGATCTTGGTGTTCATCTCCTTGTTGGTGAACGACCTCCCGGCCCATTGATGACATTGACTTGATTGGTGAATCCGACACTCGGCTCGTCAATGGTTTCGATGAGGCTCCATTGCAAAGGCGTCGAACTTCGAAGCTCTAGCTCGAGCTTGTTTTCTTTGATCCGAGGGGTTCCATGGCTCGAAGTGCCCAAGGCGTCCCATAGCTCTTTCGCCGTTTTGCAATCCTCGTACCCTTCCGAGGTGTGAATCACTAAGCGTAGTCGGTATGGCATTACGTGCAACTCGGTCAAGGTTGTGCGACTTCTTCTCTTCAGCATGATGGCGAGATTTGTCTTTGGGAACCTTAGCACCCGTTTGTGCTCCCACGCCTCCTCCAAAGAAGAAATACTACGCCTGTCGATCATGGGAATGATCGGTCCCGACTCTAGGACATCTGACATGCTGTCGTGGAGTGACGTTAGGTGTGCCTCCATACGTACGCGCCATACCGTGTAGTTCTCTATTGAGAACATCGGTACCATCCTAATACCTGACATATCAGACATTGTAAGAGTAAGAGTATAAGGATGCCGAAAAGATGCTTATGCACCGAAAACGGTTTTCGGGATCGGTTCGAGAGGACCAAGATTTCGTAACCGGTGATCAGTTGAACACCGTGCGCTCTGATACCAATTGTTGGTCCGGAGACGATAAGTCAGGTGTAGAGGGGGGGGGGTGAATACACCTGAGCTCAGTGTCTTTTTCTCAATGAAGGTCAGCTGAGCTGATGATTGCAACTGATGAACAGTGCCAAATAAGCCTTCGATCGCGGGACAGAGTGAGTCAGCTACTGAGCTCTCTCCTACTGACTGTTGTCAGTATTTTGAGAATCAGTCGGAGACTGTTGTGCGGAAAGTGTGGGGCCCGGAATTCGTCTCTTTTGAAAACACGTTTTAGTAAATTAAATCTTTTGGCTGTGCGCTTTATAAAATACGTTTTATGCAAGCTTATGATTTTCAAGTCAGTTGAATGCTATGCAATAAAACAGTAAAAGAACACAAGCGATTTAACGTGGTTCGGATACGCAAGATCCTACATCCACGGTCCTGAACAAGGCAGGAGAACTTGTTGATTATTCTGAGCAAGCCTCAGCAGGGATATCTTGTGCCTTGGACGGTTCCTCTCTAAGTTATAGTCCTTAGCGACTTTACAATCCAAACCTAAGTCTGAAAGGGAAGGGAATTTTCTCCAACTGAGAAGGAGTTCTTACAATAAGAACAATTCACTAAATGTGAACTCCTTCGAATGTAAGCTATAAATATGACAATGAGCTTAGTCTAGAGAAGAAAGGGATGTAAGAACTCTAGAGAGAAAAACTGAGCATAAAAGTGTTATGAGCATAAAAGTGTTTCAAGAAAAAACCTAAGAGTTTTAACCAATCAGGCTGAAAATTAAACTGTAGCAAGATTAATCACTATTTTATTGAAAATGTTTTATCGCTGAATAAGGGGCTCATTCTTTTGCATACACTGATGATTAAGACTCAATCATGTTCACTCTCTAAACGAAGGATTCAGGAGTTATCTGAGACACATATCAACTATCAGTTTGTGATTGACTCTGTGATCTCACTTGAGAAAATTCCATTAGGTGTATCCCCCCCCCCTCCACACACACACCCCTAAGCACGTAGTGGCGTAGACAAGGGGTTGGGGTGGGCGGTGCCCTCATTGGACTCTCAAAATAATTTCCTTGGACTGTTGTAGGTAGTGGCATAGCTAGACATTTTGTTCAGTGTGGGCCAATTATATACAAGTTCGTTAAGAGGAAAAAAGAAAGGTAGGGAGAAAAGAAAGCTGAAGGAAAAAATGAATAAAAGATAAAAAAATTCCACCCATTTGGGTTGAACACGAGACCTGGTAGAAAAATATAAAAATATCCATCGCTAGACCACATGAACACTTGTTGACAATATACTTAAAGCGCTTATCTTTGCCAGTGGTAGGGGTGTAAGTGGTTCTGCTTCGAACCACGAAACCAATCGGACGAAACCGAACCAAACCGAAAAATGTGGTTCGGTTCGACTTTGCAGTTTGGTTCGGTTTATTTTCTTAGGAACCGTTTACAATCGGTTCGGTTCGCGGTTTCAAGAATCTTTGAACGGTTCGAACCGAACCGAACCAATATCCTATTTTTTAATTTTTTTTATTTAATATTTACCTTTCTTATATGCGAATATTGTTGGATTTATATATTAGATTTAAGTTAAGATCAATTCTAATCTATACAAGGGAAGAGAAATGAGTAACAACTCTATACTTATGAGTTCGGAATGAGTGACATCATATAACTATTATTCTTGCATTATTTAGTACTTAAAAAAATAAATAAATAAAAAGGTGAATCGATGAACCGAACCGAACCGAACCAAACCATTTATAAGCGGTTCGGTTAAGTTCCGATATTTAAAAACACATCGAACCGAACTGAACCGAACCATTTCTATGTGTTTGGTTCGGTTCCTAAAATACATAAAAAAAAAAAACCGATACTGGTTGTAGGTACAAGTTTCATCCTCTATGTGTTTTTAAATGTATGTTTTTTCTAAGATTATCATTTCAGCTACGCAAACTAGTTGATGTTCTATCATTATGTTTGGTTACACCATTAACTGTAAATATATGATTATTAGATAAAAAAAGATTCATAGTTTGATCTGAGGGACAAACCTACAATTGAAGTTATTTTGTATCCCATTTGAAACTAATAATTATATAAATAAGTCAATTTTATTCGTTTCTTGGGTTTTCAATTCCATCTTGAAAGCACGCATAGTTTTTGTAGCAATTTTGCTGGTGAGGATCCGCTATTCCACTTTTGGAGTCCCACTACATAGACCACTAATGAGGTTATATCTGATATTTTCAACTTAAGAAATTATTAATCAATGTAATTAATCTAAATTTAATCCACGTAAAATCAAAGTCCAAATACACCATGCACCATTTCTTTTGTGGTCCATATAGCGTGACTCCAAAAGTGGATGGAAGATCCTCAGTGCAATTTTGCATTGTTTAGTATATAAATTCAGTTATACCTATCATTTAATAATTTTTTTGATTTTTTAGTTATCAAAAATCAAAAAATTGATTTATACAGTTGTAGACAAAACGCTACTATGATTCCATTGCAAAAATAGTGTTGAAAAATTGGAACCAAACCAAATTAGGCTCTATTATTGCATACTTTATAACCCCTAGGCTTATGAAAAGGTCAAAGCCACAAATGAATGTGATGTGTGGACGTTCTCTACGAAACAATCAAGTTTGTCTCCCTATTAAGTATGATAATCTGACTTTCTCCCTATTAGGATGTGCAACTAAAATAACATTTTGTTGGGAAATAATATATTTTGAATGATCATAAACTCCCTATTGATAGATGAATCGATTTTGTATACATTTAAATTAGAATCCGTCTGAGTCTGTATAGGTAAACTGATGTAGTTCAGGTTAGGGTTGTTCAGCTTGAGATTACGTTTTAAGAGGTCGGTCGGTCGGATTGACTAAACTCGGGCTTAGGACACAAGCTTCGGTTCAAGAATCTAAACAGTCTCGATCGGAGATTGATGTGCGAGGTACGAGGTGCGAAATTAAAAAACAATGGTCAACGAAGACATCCAACTACCAAATCAGAATTAATCAACCGCAGAGCGCCACATTACCCCTTGTCTCCTAAGGGATCTACAGTACTTCGCTGACCTGCACAAAGCGACGCATTAAGAGGCATTTAATGGCTCAAGACCGTTGTGAAGCTAGAAGTCAATGAGAAGATGACCGTTGTCCAACAGATCTCTTCTTACTCGGTTATAAATACAGAAGGCCTCTCATTCTAGAGAGATTACTAAATTTCAAACGCGCTCATAGTCAAAGTAAGAACAAAGCTCTAAATCTTCATACTCTCTAGTATTCTTACTTCGAAATTCCTTCTGTCCATATTCCAAGTATATCATGTTCTTATCTAAAACTTGGAATCAAGAGTGTTTCATACTCTTGTTAGTTGGACAAAACATCAAAACTTATAACCTCAGAGCTTTCTTTTGACCTCCTTCTTGTAGAGAAATATCACCCAAGTGTATCGAGAGAAATCATCGACCACTACGAGTGTATATTTATTTCCAGCTATGCTCATAGGTGTCACTGGTCTAAAGAGACATGTATAGCAGTTCCAATATACCATTGGTTGAAGGAATCAACTTCTCTTTTGGTGGGATATTCATCTGCTTTCCTTTTATCATGCTTGGCTCTTGATCCTCCAAACAAACTATTAAATAGTTCTGAGGTATTGTCAAACTAACAAGGGTATGTAACACTCTTGATTCTTAATACTAGATTAGAACGTGATATACTTGGAATATGGAGAGAAAGAATTTTTAAGTATGAACACTATAGAATATGAATATTACAACTTTGTTCTTGCTTTGAGTATGAGCACATTTGAAATTATGTAATCTCTCTCGAATGAGAAGAGATCCGTTGAATAGAGATCATCTCCTTATTGGCTCCTAGCTTTACAACGGTCTTGGACATTAAATACTTTACGTGTCGCTTTCTGCTAGTCAGCAAAGTACTGTAGATCTCTTGGGAGACAGGGCTTATGTGGCGCTCTGCAGTTGGTCAATTCTGATTTGGTAGTTGGATATCTTCGTTGACCATCGTCTTTGAATTCGGTGCCTCATAGCTCGTACATCAATCTACAGACTGGACTGGTCAGATACTCTAAATGAAGCTTGTGTTCCCAACCTGAGTTCAGTCTAGCTTGACTGAACTCTGAAAGCGTAATTTTGAGTTAAACTATACTAGCCTTAACTACACTAGTCTACCTATACAGACTCAGACTAATTCTAGTCTAAACGTATACACAAACTGTTCATATATCATTAGGGGTTTGAGATCATTCAAAACATATTATTTCCCAACACCAACTAAGATTGATTTGATTTAATGGTATAAATGCATAATCTTGAACATTCCGCATTATTCTACACATTCTATACAAGTCTATATGTAATCAACGTATATGCATGATTTCATCAATCCAGTAAGCATTCAAAGCGAGGTTATGGGTAGTATAAAGTTTAATAATGATTGAAGTATTTGCATCATAAGATTTATTGGTAAATCATATACGAATAGTTTAGACTACATTAGTTCTCATATAAATCTAACCAACTAAACCATAGAGCAAGAAAACTACAAATATAATTAATGTCGGTTTGCTAGCTCTGTTAACCTCCAAAGTCGTCTTAGAAGTAGATACTTGTTTAGTGAACATCAGTGGTGGATGATTAATGGCCAAAAACCAACTCCTTCAAAGAAGTAAAGTATGAGCTATGCCCATGAACTCGTGCATCTCTCCAGAAAGTGATTCCTATCAATCCCAACAACAGGATGAAGATTATTAATATAATATTAATCGAAATAGTAGGAATAATGTCACAAATTAAATCGCACGCACCTATCCAAGCAAGAAAACCAAACGTTGAGGCCAAGAAGAACTCCCGACTAATGTTGTTGAAGCTGAAACCACAACTATTAACAAGAGAAACTACAAAAGAACCCATAAGGTTTAATATGTTTCTATCAAACTCGTTACCTCTATAGGCACACGAGGTTCCCCATCCATAGAAAACGCAAGCCCATGTCAAACCAGTGAACCTCCATTTAGTTGAGGTAAAAAAGATGAGTTAATTTTGGACTACTTGAAAAGATTGAAGATGCAAAACTAGCATACCACGTTAGATCTCGAGTAAGTAGTGCTCGTGGGATCAAAAGTCTGTTGCCAATCATGGCCAGCAACATTGTCACAGATGATAGACCTTTCACATTTTCAGGATTCAGAAAACTTGTCCACTGAAAAAGAAGTAACTCATTAAAGTATTAGGAAAACATTATGCATATGCATCTTGGAAGATGAAAGGTTACCGTTTGTGCTACTGGAGAATTTTTATGCCTTTCTCCGAGAGCTTTCCCATATGAGCCTAAGAAGATAAGGAGCCGATTAGAACACTCATAGGTCCATATTCAGACATTTTTAGAATCAACTACCAAACGTAACGCACATTCTGTTAGGCTTTCATGCTATACTACTTAAGATTTTGTAGTTAAACAATATTGATTTACTCATTACCATAGATACAACTACCAATCGAAGGTTGACCACATGACCTGCACATAACACGGTTAATGTTATCCAGTTAATCAAATTGTTCATCAGAAATATTGCATATAGAAGTAATTTCTTATAAATGACAGATGTTTACTTGTGGTAGTGCTGATAGGCCTGCTATGGTAATAAATTCTTCCCAAAATTTCCAGATTCGAGGATTAAGGAAATTGAAGTATTTCATCAAATTTAAAATGACACCAGTTGCAATCACTATGGAAGTGGCAACAAAATGAGGAAGAGGCATAGCTTCAGCCATTGCCAGCTGCAAAATGACCACATACATAGATATGACTCCTAGCATCTGGACCACCACTTGGTGATCGTTGTTTTCACCAAATAAATCCTGCAAAATGTTAGAATTTAAATTAGTATAGCAAACATGTATCGAACACAGGGAACAGAGATTTTAACATTAAATTCCTATTAATCTATGGGGTTGGTTAGCGACCACACAAGTTTTGGGAATTTTCTAAACTAAAACAAGAAAGTAAATAGCAGGAAATGAATACGGAATAAACTTATGCAAAGAAAACGGGTCCAGCAAGATGATTCACACACACACAATCGATCATCGACACTAAAGATAAATTAATCTCTATAAATCAATCAGTTGTAGGGCGCCGTAATTAAACTGACACGTCCCTTATTCCCCCTTAATTATTCGGTAATCGTCATGGTGGGCATTAAAACGACTACTTCTCTAAATTAGATGCAACCTACGTTGGTGGACAACTAATAGATTTAACACCTAATCAGCTTTAAGAACTAAGGGAACCCGATTTAAGAGTCTACTCGTATGGTGGGGATCTAATAGTCTCCTACCAAATTAATCATATTGTTCTTAGAACAATTGTGCTACTTATTTAGCCTAATCCCACGAGAAACGATGAAAGTACTAAATTAGCTATGGATTAAACTAATCTATGGTGATCAAGCCTAAATTAACTAATCCAATTGATTAATCTAGATTAATTCAGAACCTAAGTGATTAATTATAAAGCCTTAGTCTCACGAAATAATGGTAGTGTGTATTTCACATCTCGACGGCCCTAAATGACTTAGCCACGCATATCGGCCCGACTGGCCAGGCGGACCGGTTTGCTGGGCAGAACACTAAACATGCTGAAATTCGGAAATAAAACACACGAAAATTATAACAACTTAACGAACTGATTTAAAACACGAATGCAAACGAAATTAACACTAAAAGATCAGAAGGTACCAATATGTAGAATCCAAATCATCCAAATGAAACGCATAAATTGAAATCTCCCAAGCTAAACTAAGAAACGAAAGTAAAATAGTGTTTTTGTCTCCAAATCCGTACTTGAACGAAAGGAATAGATCTCTAACTCGGTTGTCTCTCTCTCGGTCTTGGAATGGTGTAAAGATGATCTTATTTTCGTTCGTCTCCTCTCCTATATATAAGGCGGCTCATTTTCCTTGTAGAAGTAGGGTTTTTATATCCAATATGGAAAGATATTAATTAGATAAATCATATTCAATTCTTTCCATATCATCTCTTTCCTTATCCTCCACCTTCCTTCTCTACAATTTCGTCCAAAAATCAATCTTTTAATCCCAAATTCGTGTCTGCCACCTCAGCATCTTGTCATCGCCACATCAGCACTAAAATCTATAAGACGGCACAGAAAATACGGTCCAACTGGTTAGGTGGGCACCAAAACAGACAGAATTTGTATAGTACGAATTAGACTCATCACCACTGCTTCAGTATCCCTCTTGTTGATAAAATAGGAGAGCAAAGAAAGATTCCCAAGCAATCCAGTAAGCATTCCCTACATACACATACAATACTTGTTATGTTCTTAACTTATCAAATTCTTGAAGATAGTAAGAAGAGATATGAATTTGTCACCAGCAATGGAAGAGCCAGAAGTGCAGATCTATTCCCTGCAATCAGATTCCGAGAATTGAGAACAATCTGAGGCAGTTGCAATAAGAGAAAGGGTAGATTCGCAGCTCCAGCAAATTTTGCAGTTAGGGAATCCGACTCCTCAAAGCTCTTGCATTTCACATGCAGTGCTTCCTAAGTTAATCATAGTCATGAGTCAGCAAGAGATATGAAAGTGTGTAGAAATATACCCGGCTGATCGATTGTGCACCGTCTGAGCTCAAGGCAGAGACTGGTTTGAGGGTAGAATAATAAGAGATGGATTGGATGGAGAAGATATTCTTCTTTAGTTGGTAGCTTATGGCTTCTTGGGGATGTGATTGACGGCAGGAGAGTAACCTAAGACTTGGCATATAAGCTTTACATTATTAATGAGCAATGATGAACTCGCTCGCCATCGCATCCTCTGTTAAAGCCCAGTCACCTTAAACAAACATTGAACTAAAAATCAAGATTGGCAGCAAATATAGTAAAATTGGATCAACACACACAAAACGGAAAAGAGCTGAACAAACAAGATCTTCTCAAAGCAATCAGAGAATAATGGTGTAAGCAAAACGATCATGAATTGAAGGAGTTAGATCAGACAGTTGGTGTATATTTTCATATAAACTTGCACGATTAGCATTGAATTCTGTTTCTTTTACCCAAAAAGCAACTATCATACATCACAATATTTCATCTAAATTTCAATACAAAACTAAAGGGAAAGCAATGCTGTTTGTGTGTGTTATAGTAGGAGTGCAAAGGTCGTTTCTATGGGGGTGTTAATACAGTCGGTTTGGTACTTGTGCTTTCCAAGTCAAATTACGACCCTAACAAATGCTTTCCCGACACGATTGCAAATGAGAGTACAATGTGTACAAAAATCAGATTCTCAAGAAATTTAGTGGCTAACAATTATTTCACATTTCACAACTCATTAGAAACCAAGAATACACTTCTCTTTTCTCGTTTTATCATAAATAACATAAGAAGACAATTAATATTTTAGAATGAATAGTAATCAAAGAAGCAATGGTTCCGTAAATTGAATGCATGTAGCATTAAATCACAGCTGTGGATGGGTGAGGGAGGCCCCAGTTGCATCATTTAATCATTGATGGATCATCATCAGACATAGTCTTATCACATAAACAACAAACGCAACCTAACTCTTCCTCCCATTTACATGACATTCAAGAAATACTACAAAAAAGAAGATTTAGTAGACAGCAGGGAAGTCACACAAGACAACAACTTTACAAGTTAGAGAGTGATGAAACATTTCTTCACTTTGAGAGAAGAAACGAGAAGAGGAGCTCGTTCCACATATCCGGTACTCCTGGCAGACACCAATGGCTACAATCAGGAACTGATGGATTATCGCTCCACGAACCCACGTGTCCATCACTCCGATTAACACCCATTGGAGTAACATGCAGCAATGTTACAGGGATGGACACATTATCCACAGCTTTCATTATTGCATCAGATATTGAATTCCTCTGTTTTCCTTTAACTTTGAGTGTAGGCTGCCTAGTTACTTTGCAATTTTTACGGGATCCGCTACTGCATCACATTCAAGAAACATGTTAATATAGCATAATACATGTCTAGGCAGAATCAAAACAATGAAATCAGCAGCAATTCACAGATGAAAAGGGAAACTTGCTACCAAAACTCGTTTCTGCACGTTTCGGTTTGTTATGCAGTATATGCCTTCTTCCATGTAAACAAAGAGACACATATTGTACTTAGATGCTGGACTAACACAAAAAAAGTTAGACACAGTTTCATCTCATATTCAGCAACCAGGTCCAGTCAAGTTTTGTCACACATGTTACTAATGGAGAGGTTAACCAAGTAATAGAAAGAAAGAAGATACTTAATTCGGGCACGATCTGCATATTAGAGTACTGTGAGTCAGTAGATGTTATGGCATAATACCTCCAATGAGAAGATTCAAACGTCCGGAAAAAAACCCGTGTCTTATTGGGGTTTACTGAATTCTCTACCCAAGATTGCCAAGTAGCTAGCGCAATCCTTAAGCCATTATTTATTGGCATTCCAAGCTTTATCCTTCCACCATTCTGAAAATACCAGCCCCTGTCTGAAAACGCACATCAGAGGTACTTCATAATATTTTTTTGAAATAACAAACAGAAAGAACAAAAACTAGCATTGAAAAGTTTCAAGTCCATTTCCAACCTCTAATCTCCAGCTAAATTCTTCCTAAATCTGGCATGTAAGAGGTAACATCTTAACATTAATCAAAAACAAATACACAAGAAGACCAGGAATAAGTTTTCGAACAAATGTATTTATGTTGTGGTAGATGAGGATATTCAGAAACCTACACAATTTTTGTAACATTTATTCTTCAGATTTTGTGACTTAAGAAATCTAAGAGGGCATCAAGACGGGCTTAGTTTTCCTAGCATTACTCATTTCATAAAAGCAATCCTGAGAACTGCCTATGTACAAAGATTTTTAAAGGATAACATGCAATTCAGTCAAGTAACAGAAAAATCTGGCTAACATTTTGAAGCATCCTGCTCCCTCTATTTCATTCGCATAGTATGCTAATCAGATGATAATCACAACATTGTACACTGGGATCTATCCCAAGAAACTACTGCCCAACTCAACACCCTAAAAACACTCGCATTGAATAATGTATACAAATTAATTAAAGGTGAAGTACTAATGTGTCAGAATCGACAATTACAAACGTAACAAGCATCAAATTACAGTAGTCTCATGCTACACTGATCGGTTGAACTCCAATTTTAACATTGTGCAAAAGTTGTTTCGAAATACTCCATAGCAAAAGTAATGGAATATATAAGCACTTACAGCTCAAAGAGTTTTGTTGATGTCCACCAGTGGCCTGAATTGAAAATAAGAATATCAGAATCAATCCATTCTCTACTAATATCATCCATTTGATCCAGTCTGAGCACAGCCTTTACTCTCTTGGGTGAATGCTTGGGCGCTGGGCCGGGCTGCACCAGGAAAACTGAGCGATAGAACTCAACAGTAAAAGAAAACGTCTCGAACCTAACACTCAAATGCCTAGTCTGCTTTGTGATCTCATTCTCATTAGCCTCATACACAAAACGCTTATCCTCAACACCACTCATAAGCATACAAACCATAGACTCCCACTGAGTTCTACTCAGAGAATCACCAACAAACACGACCCTCTTCCCACGAAGATGCTTCAACGCAGCCCGCACATCAAATCTTGGAATCTCACAACCTTTAGGCTTCCACCTCCACTTTAGATATTCCTTATCTTTCCTTCCATTACCCAAACAATCAAATCCACGTTCCACAAACAGGCAATCCGATGCATTATACAACGGATAGCTTTCGTCCACCACCCATTTCCCATCAAACACGTTGCATTCCTTGATAGTATTACCCTCCCTACTTCGATTAGTCTCAACTACTGCTTCAGAAGAAGGAAACATATAAAAATAACTGGATCCCATTACTACAACGAAGCACAGAAGAGAACCAAGCATGAAAGTCGCAGTAACAGACTGAAACATCGAATTCTTGCTGTAATTCCCAGCTAATATCTTGCTAAATTTGAGAACCCTCTTAAACATTGGTCTCAAATATCCACAAAAATCCCAATACAATCTATTTACCACTGAACTCATCTCTCCCACACAAACAGTACCACGAAAAATCCAATTTTTTCATCAAGAAATTAACTTTACTTTTTCCTAGGTACAACATAAGCTTGGCAAGCAAAACATGAAAGAATCTTACAGTTTCAGCAGATGGGCTTGAATGAGTAAATGGCTGGTTGCAATTGAGAAAAGCAAGCGACGATGGAGAATAAGGCTATGGAACGAGGGTGCAGAGGTAATTTGAGTAGCAGTAGGTGTGAGAATGAAATCTGAACAAATAAACGTAGACGAGACGTAACTTAGAAATTTGCTGAAGCTGTCGGTTAAAAATTATTATGTCAATGTGTTGTAAAAGGGTAAGAATTTTTATGTATTTTATTTGTATGATGAATTTATATAAATAGTATTAATATATAATTGTATATTATATTTATTATAATATAATTTTATAATATATATATAATATTTAGATTAATTTAGTATTTTATAGTATTAGATTGAAATTGTAAGCAAAAATAAATATTGAATAACAATTATTTTTGAATTTTATTATTTATTATAAATAATAATTAGTAATACTAAGGGCAAAACATACATTTCTTTTAAAAAGTAACAATAAGCTACTTCTATCAACAGTTTTCTCAAACACTATTTCCCACTTTCAGTATATATTTTCAAACACTAACTGATTTCATCATTTATTTCTAAATACTAGAATGCGCCCCTTAATCTGATTGGCTTATTAGTTCCCAAAACTGTTTTAAAATTTTAATCTCAAATAAAGATCATTTCATGAATATCAAATTTTATTCTCATTTTTTAAGACGGAAAAAAGTCCAAAAGTATTGCTAAAAACATCACTACGATAATTTTCTTCTCTCAAACCCCAAATAATAAATTAATACAAATGTAAATTGATAAAGTTAAATCCTAAATTTCACTTTTTTAATGATAGAAATGAAAAAGATTGCACCTGTCGAACATTCTCTAAGAAATTAATGCAGTAGATTAGTGTTAATTATTCGTCATTATTTTAGTATATTAACTTTGATTTGCCAGTTGACTAAAATCTACTCTCTGTTCTATTGATATAGTCCAATATTCTTTTTCGAATTGTCCCACTATAATAGTCCACTTTTCTTTTTTAGTAAATAATTACACACATTTTATTTGAGGGCCCCATAACTTTACATAACTCTATACACAACTAATAACTCTCCTTAAAACCCCAAAAGAAAATGGACTATATCAATGGAACAGAGGAAGTATTTATTTTGTTTTGTATGACAACGTGTTTTTTAATAGTATTTTTTAGAAAGTGGGATTTATAGGATTGAAAACGTCTTCTTAAAATATAAATGTATTTTTGCTGGTCCGGAGACGAGTGTCGGGTGTAGAGGGGGGGTGAATACACCCGAGTACAAGTTTTTTTTCCCAAACACGAAGGACAGCTGAGCTGTAGGTTGCAACTGCTGAACAGTGTCAGATAGTAACCTTCTGATCGCGGGTCAGAGTGACTCAACTACTAAGTTTATTCTACTGACTTTTGTCAATATCAAATCCTCAGGCGGAGAGTTAGTGCGGATAAGTGTAGGGCTCGATAGAGTTCGTGTCGATTTGAAAACGTGTTTTTCGCAAACCAAATAGTTTTGGCTAGTGCACTTTTAAATACGTTTTATGCAAAGTATGAGTTTGTAAGATAGTTTGAAAACAATGCAATAAAACAGTAAATGACACAAGCGATTTTTAACGTGGTTCGGATACGCAAGATCCTACGTCCACGATCCTGCTGAACATGAGGTCTTGTTGATTAATCTGAGCAAGCCTCAGCAAGGTATCTGTGCACTGGACAGACCCTTCTAAGTTATAGTCCTTATCGACTTTACAATCCAAACCGAAGTTTGAGGGGAGGAGATTTTCTCCAACTATGAAGGGGTTCTTACAATAAGAACATTCACTAAAAGTGAACACCTTCGAAGGTTCTAAGCTATGGATATAACAATAGAGCTTAGATAGAGAAGAGGGATCTAAAGAAAAAACTCTAGAGAGAAGAACTAAAAATATTCTAATAAGCAAGTTCTTCGCTCGATCTTCGTGAATGTGCTAGAGTGTTTGAATGCTTGAGCGTGTAATACCTTTGATATCCCGTGCGTTGAGCTCGGAAAAGCTTCTCTATTTATAGTTGTGACCCAGGCATTTGTCCGTTGGAGGGGACGATGCCACGTGTCACAAACGTCCAAGGAAAACGGCCATATGTTCGAAATAATGTCGCAGAGTAGTTGGTCACTGTGCATGAGAGCAACTTTAGTTGGTCAGAGCAGGTAAGGCTTAGACCGCTTCTCATTGGTCGAGGTTTGTGGTAGGTGAGACTTGTCAGACATCAGTCTTCATCTGAGTTGACTCTCACTTATCCTCGTATGATCTTCTGCTGGCTTTCGAATGATGTTAAAAGTCGGGTCGTTTCCTGTCGGATACAGTAGATCTGACACGATCACTGTCTTCTTCGTCTGAGTCTGCTGATAAAGGATCTTCTACTGAGGTGTAGTCAGCTGATGACTCTAAAGGTACTGAGCTCTCTCCTGTGTTCTTCTACTGGAGGGTCAGCTGATGAGAAATCTTCTACTGATGTGTAGTCAGCTGGAGACCTGAGAACACGAGCTCTTACAACTGATGACATGGGGTTCTGGAATGTAACTTCCTACTAAAGTTCAGACCAACAAATACCCCTTATAGGACTTATACACAACAGATAATGAAAATAAGATCAGTCTAGCCTATTACATCATTTAGACACTACACTAAGGGTACAAGACAAGTTTTGGGATCTTCAATTCCATAGCATTAAATCATTATAATTTCCCCCATTACCGATAAATAGACAAGTCCTATTACAAGAACTACTGATAAATAAAATAAAGTACCCTCTAATAGATTATTAAAATCAACCACTAACTCATAACCCAACAATTTCCCCCTAATTGATGATGCCAAAACCACTAAGTACTAAACTACTGACCCAAAAGACTTCAATAAAACTGAGCAGTTAAAACAGGGTAATCAGCAGATAAAAGATAGGCATATAAGAGAAAAATAGGTTACGTGTGTGTGTGTCAGATCACTTCAGTACAACAAAGATCTGATGTATATATATGAGAAGAGATTACAGTTAATCTAAGCTTCTATACGACAAAAGAAAGATCAGCTACTGCTAACGCCTGAACTTCTTGATCTTGGCTTTAAACTCGGCAGACTTAGCAGCTGGAGGCTCCAACCCATAAGATTTGTATACTCTCGCTCTGAGGGTTTGGATGTCATCGAGATCGCCTGGCTGCAAAGGATCTAAGGCATTGGGACGTGCAGCAGTCTCGACCTCGTCCTCGATCTCCTTCGTGCAAATAACTCCTCGAGTAGTCATGGGAGGAGTCAGCTGGCGGTAGGCAGGAGCAGTGAGTGGCAGCTTCTCCTTAAATAGAAGTAGCTTGATCTGTGCTCTGAAGTTCGCGTCGTACTAATAGATGAACTCGTCGAAGAGATCAGCCGGCGACACCTCAGCAGGATAGCACTGCCATACATAGTATGCCTTAATGAAATCAATCTTCAGCTCCTCCCACTCCTCATCCAGATTCCAGGGGATCCATTTGTCTACGTGGAGGTGCGGAGTCTTCTTGAGATAGGCCTTCTGGGCACCTCGCCGGAAGAACTTGGATGTCCTCGGGACCTGCTTGCTCTTATCGAGGATTGGTTCCCTGGCGATTTTGTCAGTAAGATCTATGATTTTGGTCAGGTCTTCCAACCTCTTCGTCTCCTGAGATTACTTCTGTACAGTCAACAAGAGTGTTAAGCATTTCAGTAGTACTATTATGTGACTACAGCAATTCAATAAGAAGGTTAGGATCTACTGAGTTTCCAGGTTCAGGGGCATTTAGCTTAGAAACATTAGTCGTTCCCCCTGAGTTTATATTCTCAGTAGAGGTCTCAGTTACCACTGGGGCTTCTTCATCGACCATTGTTACCTAATGTTGATTCTGTTCAGTAGAATCAACCAGGTCAGCTACAATGCTTGCGGGATGGGTCTGAATTTCTTCATCGTCTGACTCATCATCCCAACAATACTGGATCTTCTCAGCTTTGTCGTTTAGTGTGAGATCATGTAGCTTGCTGCTGACATCTTCAGGATTTGTCTTCTTTGGTTTCCTGTTCTCAGTAACAAACTCATCAAAGATAACATGAGGGCTTTCCTCCACGCAAAGGGTCTGGTAGTTAAAAACCCTGAAAGCTTTACTGACTCGAGAGTATCCTAAGAATACTCCTTGATCAGATTTGCTATCAAAGATCTTCAACTGATCCTTCCCATTATTGTGGATAAAGCAAGGACAGCCAAAAAATGGAAATGAGAAATAGAAGGAATTCTTCCTTTCCACAGTTCGTATGACGTCTTCATGTGCTGCTGTGTAAGTAGTGAGCAATTATGAGTGTAACAGGCGGTGTCAGTAGCATCAGCCCAGAACTTTGAATGATCAGTTAAAACTGTCTGGTAGCAGAAGGGATTTTGTAAAATGAATTCCATTCCTTCCATAAAATGATTACATCATTCCTTTGCTTCTGCATAGTGTTAGATTTAAGAAATGGACCTTTTGCCTTGGGCAGAATGAAAAACTCAAACACAACTATGAATCAAATCCAAAAACAAACAGGAAATGCAACACTCAGAAACTTTGTCTCGTCATTCCTCAATGGAAGGCCGTGTGTTGTTTGGCAGTCTCCTGCCGCGCACGAACGAACTGAAGAGATGTAGAGCCCTAGAAGGCTGTGCATAGGGTACCATATGAGCAGCACCTCTAACTGTAGCAAAAGCTAGCAAGTTGCCATACTCAGTCGCCCAGCCCCCAACCTGTTGTTAGCAGCATTTGTAAGTTAATGGAATGTTCAACAAAGGGCCGGTAGACGAAAATGGCTGAAAGTCGAAGATGCAAACAAGATACCTGTCTCTTATGGAACCAAGCTCCATATGGGACTGTGATCTTGAACCCGAGATCATGAGCAAGTTCACGTACTAATGTACGTGAACCAAGTAAAGGTACAACTGAATCTTGATCACCACTGTGATTTGGATAGCATGCAAAGTTCTATCATTTCTTGATAGCGAAAGAAGGAAAAGTTGTTCTTATTCTTGATATATAGTTTACCTGAAAATCAAAACTGGAATGTGATGCTGAATGATCCTCTTAAGCAAAGGAAGAATGTTAATGTTCCCATCTGCCTCATTATAATTCAGAAGGCTGCATAGTTTAGAGAAAAGAGAATTTTGTTAACATTTGTTGAAGGAAGAGCAAGGAGATGAGAGGCAGTGATAGACTTATCACCCACTGCACATGGACCAGCTGTAAGGTAGATTGGTTCGATTTGCATGCAGAGCCTTCTGAACCTCAGGAAGGTTGAAGTAGAAGCGCCTTTCGTAGCTCATGCAGACATCTACTCCAACACTCATCTTGGTAGCCTGCAATGGCATATAATGTTATGCAACCTCTTCACTTAAGGCCAGGGATGACTCAATGGACTTGACAAAGATAGATTACCAGTTTTTTAAGCCGCAGCTCTTGCTCTACAATGGATGGATAGCATACGTCTAGAATAACATCATAATTGTTTATATATTCACCAACAATATCATTTGCCTCGGATACGGCCTCGTTGCAGGTTTTAGACACATTGTGCGGACTGGCAAAGGTATAATCATCAAAATCACAATCATTCATAATGGCAAGTCCAACCTCATCTGATATCATTCCATGTGACCAGAAGAACTCATAAGTTGCTGGAACATCACGATCAAGCCTCAGAAGTGGGTTGCCAATCTGGTTAAAGAAAACTGTTTATTAGCCAAAAGAGTTTGCAGTGGAAGTGGAACTATCAAGAAAAATGAAAAAGTTCAATAGAAACATGTCCAAGTACTATTTTGTAAACAAGTATCAGTTAAGAGTAATTTGTTCTTACCAAGACACCTTTTATGTTGAACTTGATATCTTTAGAATGCTCGTTATGGTCCAGAAGAGCGATAGCTAATTGTGGGATGTAATGCCCTACATGGGGAAGTATTTTAGTAAAAATGATCAACTCTTGTGAGGAAAAACAATGGTAAATTTCTTACCAGCATAACTTTCACCAGTTAGAAATAAATCTCTGGTTGCGAATGTAGGAAACTTGTTGTACCATCCCATCATGAACATGTACATATCCATGGCTGCCATAGAATAAGCATTTCGTCAACCTCAACCAACTCACTCTATTCTAGTTTGCTAGTAGGGTGGTTATAAACTGATTCAAGAAGTAGGCTGATCATTTCCATATGCTAACAATATTTTCATCCGATGACTAAATGCACTAAATCTGGATGGAGATTGCAGCTTGAGCAGTTTGTTACCTGTTGATGCATCGCCACAAGTGTAGTCTGAGCTGGTATTTGAGTATGACCATCCTACACCAGCCGGAGACTCGACAAACAGAAGATTTGAGGCTACACAAACAAGAAACAGAACTTGTTAGTTATAGAAATCTGCTTGTGAGCAAGTAGAGACAAGTACTCCAACTATAAATATACTAAATCTCATAAGTTGGCCATTTTAAGAGAAGAAGATAATGCATTAAGTCTACCTTTGTTCCATGATTTTGAGTTTATTCGGAGGCCTCGGCCGTCCCCTGTAGGAAAGAAAGGACCCAACTCCGTGAATGCACCTCCTCCCATTGATGAGCAACCTGGGCCTGAATACGACAATTCAAATGCCAAACTCAGAAACCCAATATTTTTCTTTACTTCATTGTAAATGTACTTCAGATTACCATGGAAACAATGGCTCAAGATTCAACAAGTGATTTGGACTGCTCTAACATCATATCCCTTCCCAATAAGGCTAAGACTAAAAGAGATGACTAAAGAGAGAACAAAACTATTCCTAAAAAATTCTTAACTACACCCACCCACCCACCTATGTTGTGGTGAAAAACACACAGTATGCAGTATAGCCAAGAAGTCAATGTTTGTCCACCAACCAAAGTTTCTTCTCTCAACCATTTTCAATGGCACAGTAGTCAATTTTCATCATATGGAGTGTAAAATGAACTCAAAACCTTTAATCAAACAGAAATGGAGAGATAATGGAAAACAAAGACTTCACATTCTATCAGTAAAAGCAACATATTCACTCCTATGACACTTCTGCAATTTTTGTCCTACTGCAAATATGAATCTTGAAAACCCAGATATCGATAAAAATTATCAATTTTTAGAGTCAAATTTCAGATAATGTGCAGACAAGATGCAACATAAACAATAATAAATGCAAATTCTACCTCCATTGAGCCATAAAGTTAAGGGCTTGCGGTCGGGCTCCTCTGTAGCCTCCACAAAATAGTAAAATAAACTTCTCCCGTTTTTCACATCCACATCTACATACCCAGCATACTGCCTGAAATTCACTGCCGGCTGACCAGGCAATTTCACCACTAGCTCCTCCTCCGGAAAGCCATAACCACTCCCAGCCACCAATCCCGCCACCACCAACCACCACCACAATTCCATCTCAAGAAACTGCCCTTTCTGCAAAAAGATGCAAAACTTTGAACTATAAAGAGGAACCAACGGACACGCACAAGGGCACAAACATATACTCCTACAAGATTTGGTGTGAAAAGATGTTTAGCTATAAATAATGAATTTTGTTGTGTGAGAGAGAGCACGTGAATTCTGGATGCTTTATTAAAGAGCAGTCTTTCTTTCCTATAAATAGATACACAGTATATATATGCTTATTGCGTGAGAGAATTACGAACAATGTGAGCTTCTGCTAGGAGATTTGTTATGGTTTGGGCTTAACATAATGCTTTATTTGTTCTTATCTTTATCATATCAGAAGTTTGTTATGGAAAGAGAGTTATGATCAGAGCTGAGAGAGACGTTGGGAAGCAGCAGCAGCCGCAGCAGCTTCACTCAGCGTGTGTGATAAATGAGTTGATGCTCACAAAATGGGGCCACTTCTTTTGAATTACACGTTCTCAACCATACAATTTATTCAAAACATTTTTGTACAATGTAAGAAAATCAATGACTTCGAAATCCACTAATAGTGTGTGAATCTGACCTATATAATTAATGTAATGTGATTAAGTTGGATTTTATTAGTACTGATCTTGAAATCGAAAAAAAGATCTAATTTTCCTGCATCAACTTGTAAATTAAGCATGGATGATTCATAACAAATATATATTGAAACAAGTCTTGGCTTGGGAGTTGTTGTAAAATACAGTATAAAACTAAAATAATAATTTAAAATGGCATCTCAATATGCACTTTAGCACGTAGCGTTAATAGAGAATGAAGAAAATGTAATTGAGAATCCATTTAAGAAGGCACGCGCTGTATTAAATTCAAATTAAACCGAAGGACGACTATTAACCCAAAATTACACTACATTTGATGCTTACAAAAATCTTATGAATCACATTTCAACTCAATTCATTTAATTTACATGGCCACTTACACAGATGTTGGTCGGATAGACTTTGGTGTCACACAATTATATTCCACTATATGTCACCTCCACAAATTATTTGACATGTGAAATACATTTTAATTAAATAATTAAATTAAAATCAATTATGATGAGTCATATATATCACATGTCAATGCTTTATAAAGTATCACATACAATAAATTATATTATGTGACACGTAAGTATTTGTGAATGTCGGTTGATGTTAACATCTGGTGGAGGGCTTTAAGGTAAAATTTAAAATTTAATTCTGTGTGTGTGTGAGAGAGAGAGAGTTTGAGGGAGAGCGTGTATAATAATGATGAGTGCCTGACCAGTCAAAAAGTCTGAAGAGGAAGAGAAGGGAAAAGGTATCTTACATCAAATATTTGTTTCCACTAAATATTTGTTTCTTTTAATTATGATACATCAAAACTGGCCCCACCTGCATCTTGGCGTATATAGGAAAAGGAGTAAAGTCCCCCCCTACATGGAATATTGTTTGCATTAATGTCCATAACTGTTTTTTCTAAAAAATAATTTTAACTAATTATTTTTCTAACTTAGTGACTAATTTACAATCAAAGGGCGATTTAGGGAACCAATGATCCTCTCCTCATCTTCATATTTCATTTCAGGTTCCATTAATAAAATGGTAATATATATTTTCTTTAACAAAAATTGGGGGCACAATCGCAACCACCTGTCCCCTTGATCCGCCAGCGGAAGGTTGCTATTTGAGAAACTATCCATTTATCTAGCTCGTGCAGTAAAGTGAGGGCCAGACACGTAAAGCTTTAAGTGCTACCTTGTTTTATTTTAGTTTTTATGTTTATAATTGAAAAATGTTTTATAATTAAAATAGTAATAAAGTTAATCTTATATATATTTTAAGTGCGTAATATATATCTTACCCACTTTTTTTTAAACAAAAGATAAAAATATCCCATCCTTATAATACTCAATTTTACTTATTTATCTTCACTTTCCAAATGTGTCAACTTAAAAATAATGATTAGTCATTTATTTATCATGATTTCGTGCTGCAATAATTGAAGTTTACTCGAGGATATCAAATTTTTCGCTCAACTTAAAGTCTGGCTCGAGCTAAACTTGTCAGAAAAAGTCTAGAAGAACTTCAAACACAACTGAAAGATGAGAATAAATAAGTAGAATTGAATATTTGTGTAGCAATTATAAGGATTAAGTATTTTATCTATTGCTTAAGAAAAGTGGTATTTCATAAACTTCACCTATGATATATTATAGTTGATTAAGTGGAAATTACATTTATTTATTGGCAAAGACCACTAGTTGTAGGCTTGTAGCTCCACGAAATAAGATACTCCTTCGCCTCATTATTTAAGCTCCCTTTTTTAATTGAAGCGTCCAATTAATAATAATTTATACTTCCTCCGTCCCGCTAATTCTCGTCCCAGTGACTTCTAGACGGAGATTAAGAAATTTTAGTTTAGTGTGTATTTTATGAGTTTTAATTGTATAAAAAAAATGACACGCTTTTTTGAGGAGTGGTTGGTGGAAAGAAATGAGAATTATCCAAATTTTTGCAAAGTTGGTAAAAGGCAATCGATTTTTATTTTTTATATTTTTTTTATATTGTATTTGAAGAAATAATCTAAAGTTTTCAAAAAGATAAAAATCATAATTTTCTGAGTTCGGAGCGGAACATAATCGAATGGGAAATAGATTTTTGAAGAGAGAGAGTATAAGAATGTGGGGGTTGAGTAGTGAGTAAGGGGGACCCACTTCATTTTATGTTTAAAAGTAATTTTTACTATTTTAGGAAAGAGGACAATAATAGCGGGACAGCCCGATTAGGCAAGTAGGACAGTAATAGCGGGACGAAGGGAGTATAAAAAAGATATTTCATTCGTCTCACAAATAATGTTCCTCTTTCTTTTCCGGAATGTTCCACAAATAATACTATTTCATTTACGAAAATAGCAAATTATTACACACAACCAATCACTCTTTTTTGAGGTCCCACTACCTTTACTCACAATCAACCACTTTTCTTAAATTCCATGCGTGAAAAATAAGAAACATTATTTGTGAGATGGAGGGAGTAATAAATTAGTGATTATAAATTATTCTTTTGTTCTTTTAATAAAATTGGTCCATTAATAAATCAACCAAATACAAATTTCTAAACTCCGTGAAGAAAATCTCTGAGCTGGAAATAATGGAAGGAAGTATTTTACTATCGAGTCAAAAGCTAGGATGCACGAATACTAACATGGGACACGACACGATACGGACACATGACACGAGACACAATATTTTTTAATAAAGTAAGGACATGCTACGGGTGCTAATTTATTTATAAATATAAAATAAATTATTTTTATAGATTTTTATTAAATTATATGTTATGTGTATATAAATTTATTGGACATGAGAGTTGAAGTGTCGTGTCGTGTCCGATACGATACGTTAATATTTTTGAAATGTCAGTGTAAAAAAGGTCAAAAGCAATAATGGAAGGGAGTATTTAAATGTCGAACCAACAATTCTTCCTTTGTTTTGTTGTTTTCAGTTAGGTTGTAAAAACTGTAGTATTTGGAGTAGGATTATAACAAATTAAATATCTTTTTGTTCAATTAAATATTTGATGCATTGTATTTGGAATTTTAATATTCAATTTGATTAGTATTTAAATATAATATAAAATTATGATATTTCATATGATATTTATAAATATTCAATTAATTATAAATAAATAAAAGCATTCAATTAATTATAAATTAATAAAGCTATTCATATATGAATTATGGTTTTTAAACTGATTAGATAAATTTAGTCCTTAAATATATAATCCCGAATCGAATCATTCGAATCGATCCAAACTTAGTATCGAATACAAGCTCAGTACTCAAATAGTACTGTTTATAAAATATTAAAAAAGAATCAAATAATTCAAATATCAATAATGAGTAAAATAAAAAAATTGAATAATAAACAAATACAAAAACAAATATTCAAATAACGAATCAAACAGGAAGAGAATACGATCGAATACGAACAAATATGAATATGAGGGTTACTTTGATGCTGGGGGGGTGAGCACTGCTCCTCCCTCCCCAGATTCTGCCACATCTGCTTCAATTACATCATCAAACCCACATTTTTCACTTTTTTAACAATTCAATGCCACATGTCAGGATCTGGGGTGGGGAGGTGCAGTGCTCACCCCCCAGCATCAAACTTACCGAATATGAGTATTCAAAGAGCGAATATTTTTCTAATCGATTCTATTGGATTGATTTATACCCTATATTTCCGTGTTGGAAGCATTAATTAATTATTTGAAAATATTTCAGAATCTTGATTTATTAATTACAAAATTATTTTTCAATTTATATAGTTTAAATATCTACCAAAAGTTGCACTTAATTAGGAGCTTAATTAGTTTTATGGTTACATATTCAAATTCAGTTGGCACCAAAACTGTATTGGATAAAGTAGTAAAAAAGGGTCCCCTTGGGATGGCAAAGTTGGTGAAGGTGGTTGGCCCGGGATCGATAGGTCCTGGGTTCGAATCCCACTGGAAGCAACTTTGTGGAGCCTGTCACCTATGGTTAGCCTAGGGTGGTTGAACTCTCCTGTGTGGTTTGCAGACTACTGCACAAGGAGCGGGGTTTACCCAGTGCGCACCTAAGATAGCGGCTGCGGGTTCCACGTATCAAAAAAAAAAAAAAAAAGTAGTAAAAAAGGATTAAAAGTGATTAGATTTGAGGAGAAAGTTTAAAGAGAATCATTGGTTACTTTAACTTTCTGGCAGATAGCTTTATTAACCACAGTTATGTAAATAAATCAATAAGATATTACTATTAGGCAAAAAGAATAGGCCAACAGAAAGAAGTGATTCCTTAGTTCTTATTATAAGCTTCTGCCACATCCCATCCCATTATTAATTTAGCCCCCAAAAGATAACGCATAAATTTGGTATATTTTTTTGGTGGGGAAATGAGTTGTAAATAAATTAGTGGTAGATGCCCAAAAAGAAGACCTACTTAACATTAATAAATAATAATTGAGTTGGCCTATCAACTTCTTAGACTCTATTTATAGTGTGTAGATGGATGGAATTCAAATTCAACCATGCTTTGTTTTGTTACTCCATCAACTACGTCAATTAATGGAAATCATTTTTGTGATTTTGGAATTATTGATTCATCTAATCTTCACAACTCGACTCTGGAAGACTGCACTTGATAATACATCCTAGACAGAGCAAGATTCATATTTCAGAAAATAATCGAACTAGACGCAGAGAATGAAAAGGAGTGTTCAATCGCCACTCTTTCTGCTTTTTGTTAAGAGGCCTCCCTTTCCCAGATTTTTCTCTGTTTACTCTTACATCCGCTAGTCCCCAACTGCACCACCTGCTTTCTGCATCATAAGATACAAGCCTAAATATCCCATCTTGCTCGGTCAACGAACCACTATCCGCTGCTTCTGCTGCATACTTGACATATAAGTTACGCTCCTTAAACCTTTCAAGATCTTGTGGAATCCGGATGACTCTCTCAATGCCTGGTGAAGACACCTGAAAAACAGATCAAGATCGGTGAAAACAAGTTGGTCAAAGCAGTATCCGTTGATGACGAGATTAAAAAAAAAAACCTCTAGAGAAATATTTCCAGTAGCTTCAGCTTCATCAAGCCGCGCTCTGTATGTTGTTGTGAAAGCTTCAATATCTGTCATGTCAGGTGACCCAGACCTGTGAAGTGTGTTGTATCAGAATAATGGCTTAACATTCCTACATACGAATCTTTAAACATCAACTGGGTAGATAAATGGAGCTGTGAAGATAGACATGCATACACACATAACAAGAATCACAAGAATGGAATCCAAGTACCAGAGAGTTCATAACTGAACATAGAACAAATTACTAGAACAAAGAGAAGATGATCATGCAGTGACTTCTTACTTGTTTGTAAGTCTCTCTATGCGAACTTGAATAGTGGCATTCAGCATCGTCCTAAAGGCATATATACCCAGTTCCCCGTCAAATGAAAGAGCAACTTCTTCAGCAATTTCTAAAGCTTTTTTATCCCATGCTGTCCCAGCAAGTGAGATTCCACCACCTCCAGCTCCATCCCCTACCTTCAACGGAAAAAGCAAAATGTGGAAATGATTTAAACTCCACTTAATATTTGATTTTTCTTCTTAAAAAAATGACGTAAAAGGAAGGAAAACGATTAAGACCATGATGAGAAAGTAAATTAAACCAAACCCCTTATATATGAATGTAGTTAGTATTACCAGTTACCACCATTCAGAAATACTGATAGTGGAACTCACCATGGTTTCAGTCTCTTCTTCAAAGTACTCTTCATCAAAATCGTCATCACCATCTTCTAGTATCTCATCTACACGGTCGACAAATTGATTGTAGTGCATCACATTTGCTAGTCCAGTACGAGACTTGGAAATCATAAATTACTAGATCATTAATGCACATAAAAAAGGAGAACTTTTTCTTATTCCACAACTAACACAAATGCAGACAAACTCGACTTCTTGGCTCATAGAGAAGGGACCGATTCAACAAGAATGTGAATAAGACAACCATGAAGACATATATATATATAATATGGAAACCTCAAACATGGATGAAACCAGATAATAGTACAGCTAAACACCTCACAACAACGAAAGGGCTCCTAAATGGATTTTAAAAATAGATTTTTAAGGGCCGTTTGTTGAAACACTATCCTATTCATTTCATCCGTCAGCCCTTAAATAACCGGGTCATGTAATCCATAATCACCCAACAATCACATTGATTGTAAGAAGCAATTCTTTCAGAAGAACATAAATAATTTCAATCCTAATCCTTGACATAGAATTCAAAATTAATTTCCCCTAACCAACAAAAACAAAAGAAAGCATCTTTATTCCATTATAATGCACAATAAAACAAATATAGATAAAAACAAGAATTATATAAGTATATATCCAAGCAAAAAAGAAGAAATACCATCCAGGAAAATGTCATCTTCCACGCCGTCATCCATGGATACTTCTTCAATAAAGGAAGGACTCAAAAGTGCCTCCGGCTCAGAATTCTTCTTCTTCGCATAGGCAACGAGGGGCCTTCGAGGAATACTCTGAAATGAGGAGGGACGAAACGGGAAAGATTTAGCACTAAAACCCATAGCCTGGGATACTTGCAGTGAAGCGTGAATTGCTGAAGTACCACAACGCAATCGTGCGCAATGATAGCAATTCAGGGTTATTGTGTTCATTTTGGGGGGGGGGGGGGTTTGCTTTCAGATTGCTGTTCAGTTCAATTGAAGACTAGTTGTGAACACTGAAGAGGTGATTTTGGGAAGAGTGGATTTTTCTTACATCATCATATACCCCACAAATTAACGCAATAAAAAATTCTCCTAAAATTCGAGTTCTTTGAAATACTTTTAGTGGCACAAGAAATAAAAAAACATCCCGTCTCGCTTGATTTGTATTGTTATAAAAATTGAAGCAAATTACTCTTTGACTCGGAGAAATTAACTCAATTTTTTACCTATACCTCATTAAAATCATATCTATTCACTATTACAAAGTACATCTACCAAAATCTATTTACCCTAATCTGAATCTCATACGAACTGTCTCTCTCTTTCTTTTCTGAGCTCTGGCGACGCCACCTCCTCCTCTTCAAAACCTTACCACTGCCACCTCACCTTCGATGATGAAACCCCCTTCTCCTTCGGGGCTCTCATCCTCCGGTGAAGCTATATCTTTGACGCCAAAGGGAATCGTTTTCCGCTTTGGGCGAAATTCCAAATCCGAGCAAGAAAAATTTCATCCATATTTCTATAGACAAAGCTTGTTTCCCTTTCAATTTGCTGATGATGAAAACTGAGGCTAGCCCTAGACTCAGAACCTCGGATCCGATCGTCCACGCTTCTCGATCTGTTTGTTCGTCCGACTTGTTTGATGGTCAGATTTGGGTGCGGGATGTGCCATGGAGAAAGGCACATAAGATTTACATAATGGTTGTGGAGATGTTGTCCGGATCTAATTCCAATGAGTACGGGAATTGGCCTAGAAGCTCGTTTTATGTCCCATTTCACAAAAAGGAGGAGGAAGGGTGTTGCCGATTGGGCGATGCCGTTGAGGAAAGGTTGTACGTGATGCATTACGGGATCTATTTCTCTCTCTATTTTATCTCGGTGAGATCGTTCCCTCATCTTTCTTCTGTATGTTTGCAAAGTTCTAACTTCCGACAGTTTGGATAAGATGTGGGGATGAAATGATGAATATATGCTCATATTTAGACACTTCTATACGACATTATCGATGATGAAAATGTATACTTGATTGGTATTTAATTCGCAAGTGTACGAATTTAATCCTATTGTAGTAATAAATCTTGGAGTACCAAGGTCGATCCACATGGACAACGATTTCTCTACTTAAATCTTATTCTAATAGCATAAAACAAGTAAGCCATTTTGTGATTGTAATGACTAAAGCTAGAAACACTAAATGAGATAAATGTGGATGAGAATGAACTAGGGGTGTCGGGCTCTGATTAGAAATTCAATTAACCTATTGATTATGTTCTTGAACTATCATACGACATGCACTCTAATGTATTTTAACAATCTTTTGATTCGAATAAGACGTGCTCGTATAAATGGTATACCTACTTTCGTGATATATAAATTAAACGAACCTATTACAATCCTAAGTGTTGAACATGCTATACCCTCATTAGCCTACTCTCGTGACTATTATTGGGCATATCCTACTATCTATTGCGCAGATCAATCTCGAGGGTTACAAGAAATCAATCTCAAACATCATATATATGTTGATCAAACACATACATGTGATTAAAACAAGACAATAAAATTAATAAATGGATGAAGAACTAAATCAATAAAGATTAAACATCATTCATAATCATAAATACCATATTAATTAACAGACTATGCATATATGACTAAATTCGATTATTTATCTTTCATTTCTTTTTTGCTTTTATTTGTAAACATGATGACATTTTCTGGGTAAATGTGCATATCCTTTCAAATAATAATGCATAATTCTATTCATTCATATGCATTTACTTATGTGAAGTTTCTATTAAGCAAAGAACATGATGACGTGAATTGGGATATTTTACATATTGTTCATGCTTTTTAGGACGTACAAAAATAAAAATTTGACATAGTCCAAAAGTGGAAACAACAAATGGCTCCTGAAGACGATGACTTTGAAGAGACCTACGGTAAGAAAAAGAAGATGAGAAGCCGTAATGATATGAAGGATTTTGTTGAAATCAAAAATTTCAAAAATATTGATGAGAAGATGTATCCACATTTAATCAGCATATGTTGTCCTACGTTTTTTGTGCAGGTCATCCAACAACTGAATCCAATTCAAATCCTCCATAATCTTTGTTGGGAGATGATTCAATCTTCTCACAATCAATTGAGACATAACTCAGTAGCCCTGTGCTCTGAATATTTGCTGAAGATTTGAAGATCCCAAAATCCTATCTTGACTGATGAACCATTCAATTGTAATGTGTTCTGTTTTTGTCTCTGAGGTTTCAGACTCAGTAGACACTCTTCATCTGGTTCAGGCGCTCAGTAGATTACCTGTCTCAGTACCAGAAGTAGAAGACTCAGTAATACTGGACTCAGCAGGAGCAGGAACTGAACTCAAAAAAATTAGATGGCTATGTTCACTATGGAGTGATTGAGAAAGAGATCAAAGATGCTGCTGAAGCCAAATGCTTAGAAGAGGATGATCCTGCTGATATTCCGGAGATACTGAAGCTGAGGAAGACTACTTACAGAATGTATGGATTGGCCATTCCTGAATCAAAATCAAAGGACTTCAAAGATAGGATTAAGCAGTTCAGATGATAGTTAGCTTCTGTATTTCTTGTATGTTTTGTTTCTTTCCTTAGAATAGCAGTTCATGTATCTGTACTGAATCTCTTCATATATATAAAACATCACTGTTGTTTGGCCATGACAATTCCTTATTGTCTATATGGCCTTATTTGTCTTTATGATTAACACACAGAATCACTCAAGTGATTACTGACTCACACACTCACTGAGTATATATTTATTCTGTCAGTTTTTATTTTAGTTAGATTCTGATCTGTTAGATTGCTTAGATGGGGGAAAATGTTGTTAGACAGGGAGAAGTTGTTGTTTAGTCTTTTGTATAAGTTCTGATATCTCTTCCCTGGTTCCCTCAGTAGTCTAGGACTTGAAGAACAACTCCACTGATTCTACTTGTAATACTTGTAAGGAGCTCTGTTTCTGATAAGTCATAATGTTAGGTTTTGGCATCATCAAATAGGGGGAAAATGTTGGGAGATGATTCAGTCTTCTCACAATCAGTTGAGACATAACTCAGTAGCCCTGTGCTCTGAATATTTGCTGAAGATTTGAAGATCCCAAAACCCTATCTTGACTGATGAACCATTCAGTTGTAATGTGTTCTGTTTTTGTCTCTGAGGTTTCAAACTCAGTAGACACTCTTCATCTGGTTCAGGCGCTCAGTAGATTACCTGCCTCAGTACTAGAAGTAGAAGACTCAGTAATACTGGACTCAGCAGGAGCAGGATACTGAAAGGAGTCAGTGGAACTGAACTCAGCAGGAGTAGTTCACTGAACTCAGAGTTGATCTTCAGTAGAGCCAACTCAGCAGGAGCATGCTACTGAATAAAGATCAGACTCAACAACGGCTGGACAGTCTTCTGACTGTCAGGATTTTCTAAAGTCAAATCAGCAGAGTCAATACGAGGAAGAGAGAAGTCAGCTTCAAATCTCCTTGAAGTCTGTTCTGTCTCACGTACTTTCCTGAACCTCGACCAATGACAAGCAGCCAACTTTCCATATTCTGATTAAAGCTGCAAGTCAACAACTTTCCAGAAATGGAGGGAAAGGACACTACAACCATACCTTGAAAGAGCCGTTAGCTACCAAAAGAGAGAGACACAAGGATCGTCGTCTCCAACGGATCTATCCTTATCTCTACTCTATAAATAGAGGGATACCATTCAAATTGACACACTCTTGACCAACGACATAGATAAGATTACACGAGCATTCATGAGCAACTAAAACGTCCTAAGTCTTCCGCAAGAAGTTCGAAGAGTAATCTCCGGCGAAAGACGACATACTCGCTCATAGGGAACCAAGCTGAACCAGAATTATATAGCCTCTAGTATCCAAGCGACTGAACACGAACCCAAGTCTATACTTAACCGTTCGTCGCTCTAGAAGCCACTTTCTCGTTCCCTATCCCTCTAACCTAAGCTCAGCTGATTTTATCTATAGCTTAGACGAAGGAGTTCATATCTGAACTGATCCTTATTGTAAAGGACTCCTTCATAGTTGGAGAGTTTTTCAAACACTTAGTTTGATACCTTGTAACCGAGACTTGCTCGAGATAAATCTCAAGACCAGTGTTTGTCCAGCGTACAAACCAACTGAGACTATCTCAGTATAATACATAGCTTCCTGATCATTCGGGACAGTGGACGTAGGATTGTTGGATCCGAACCACTTTAAAAATTGCCCGTGTTCTGTGTTCGTTTTTCTGTTTTAACTGTTGCATTGATTACTGTGCATACTGAAAGTATCTTTAAAATCATTCAACTGAGTTTCAACAAGCTTAATTGATTGCACTAACATACTGAAACTGTTTTATTAAAAACGTTTTCTAAACTCAACTGAATTTGGGCCTACACATTTCCGCACTACTGAATTTCAGCTGATCGATACTGAATTCTGACTCTAGTCAGCTAGCAGGCCTCAGTGAAGTTAGTCACTCTGCCATGCGATTCAGAACAGCTTATTTGGTCTACTGAACTTGTTCAGTACGACACTCTCCTGAAAAGGACTGTTCGCGTTTAAAGTTGAGAAATCGGTTTTCAGGTGTATTCACCCCCCCTCTACACCTGAACGTTTACTCTCGGGACCAACAATCTTTATAAAACATTTCGGCTTCCACTAAAGTTTGAAACTTACGTCCAACATAAGGCTTTAAATCGAGTAAGCAATCATGAATGAATATTGACTCGGGATCATCGAAAATTACATCATCATTCACTATCTTATCCATAAGATCTGCTGCATAGAAAATGAGTATATTATGCATAAAACAAAATTAGAAAATGCATACAAAAAAATCATAAAATTCATTATACCAAAAAAACCAAAAAAAAGAATTATCTAGCAAAAACGCAAATAAATTGAGAGGATCAGATTCACATAATAATACATAAATCGCCTCTCCCCAATCACCATCAGCGTAGATTAATTTTCTTCCACAAAAATCTATGATCCCAAACACTATTATTATGTATTAGGTTTCTACGAACAACTTTAGATCATCAAGTTTGAACCGAAAAATAAAATACATGATATTGTAATCAATTGATGTCTTCTGGGAAAGGAGATGGAATGACATTCAGTAAACAAAAAACGTAGAAGATCTCCAGATTTTAACAAAGAAATCAACTTAGATCCGTAAATGGAAATTATGTATGTTATTTTAGAAAGAAAAACAATTGCTAAAAAAGAAGAAGATGATGAAAAGGTTACACAAATTAATGATATTAAATGGATACAAATACCTTTAATGACTTGCTAATCAATAATAAAGTATTAATAAAAATATATCTTCAAAATAATCACAAGCATACATGTTTACAAATGGAGGGCTAAGAATCCTTCCTATTTCTTATTTTAAGTCTCCTTCTCATATGATCAATTTCCTATATATATATATATATTACGATTTTCCAACACTATTAAGTTGAAATTGACTGATAATTAAGAAGCTTGAACTAGTAATATTGCAGTTTATTGGGGTGTGGGTAGAAATAGAGAAGCACAAGTAGGAGTTCAACAAGAAGGGGAAGCCCATTTTGCGTCAAATGAAGAGGCATTGTATATTCCATTTTTCATTTTGTTTCCTCTATTGAATTGAATAACACAAGTCTGGTGTAGTTTACTCTTCCCTTTTGATCAATGGATACGTACATAGCCCTCTACGTTTGGTTTCCTGATACTATAACCTAATCAACGCTTCTTGCTTGATATGATGATCCACATTGTGTTTGTATTCTAAGTATGTAGTTGAGGATTTTCCTTTCCGATTATGTCAACTGTTTACGATTCTTTTTCTCCAAGTGAATGACAAATTTGTCGATAATCACTGCAATGATATTTTTTCTTGTTTTGCCTGCATTTCATATTATACAACATAAACAATTGGATGGAAGTAATTGGCCCGACCTGCCTCTATTTTGGTAGGAGTTGGCCTCAAAATTTAGCGGCAAAAAGAAACGAAGCTCAAAATAATTATATGAGACACATATGCTAGCATAAAATGACAGTGTCTTCAACTCATGATATAATTATTTATTCATGATTGGTTATTTAATAAAAAAATATTAAATTAAATGTAACGGGCCATTAGACTGTGCCAGAATATCTTGGTTCGAACACTTTGACAACTCTAATTACAAATATTGAAAATTCTATCGATATAATATTATATTTATAAGGAAGAAGACAATATCAAACTACATGAAATTCGTACATAATTCCTAAACCCTTAAAAATGGGAGGAAGTACAGGGGCTGTATTGAAACTATATCCTCAACTATTTTGAAGGAAAAATTAAAATCTCCATTCGAGATACAGTCATTTTCTTTTAATTCTGCCTATCAAACTGTTTCTTTTTTTTTTTTTTTCTTTCTTCTTTCCTCTTTGTTAACTTGAAACGGGTTTGTGTATAATCCTTGAAATGTCCGTTTAACCAGCTGTGCATTCCATCTTTTTATTTTGTTTACAACGCCGAGTTTGGTCAAGGGCGTTATTTCATAAGATAATATTTGTTTTTGTTATTCTTGTTTGCAGTAAATACATTAAAATATTTAATTTATATGAATAATTTGCCGTTAAGCGGTAAAGAAAGTAGTAAAATAAGTAAGTTCATGGAAGGACTATGAATAAGTTGGTTTGAAGCAGTTACAGCATACGTTTGGAATTCTTTCTAGAGCCTCATCTCAGACTTAATCAAATTTCATAAAAAGTCTGCATGCTAACAATTTTCTGCAGGCAAAAATAAATAGTATTATTTTCATTCTTTGAGCCATGGTTGTAACTTCTGATTCAGAGCTTCATTCCGGCAGATTAGTTCATTCAACCTCTGATAGAGACAAACTCCTCCTCCCTTCTTCGAATCAATATACCGAGCTTGATTTTGGACTGGATTCCCTCCCTCCAAGATTCTCAAAATCTGTTCGTTTTAGACTAACTATAGCTAACAAGAATCACTTCAAGCGTTGCCTTTATGTGTCGGTTTTCGTAGTTGTTTGCATTCCTCTTCTGGTTCTGCTGCTGCATTTTCTGCTTCACAAGAATCAAACAGTTGGAGATCATAAAGATCTCACTCTTGCTCTCAAGCAAGCTCTCCTCTTCTTCGATGCACAGAAGTGTAAGTTCTATCAAACTGAACTTTTCCTGTTCCAAAATTTGATGACAACAGTTATTACGATTATTTTTCTGAAATGCCGTTTTCTCTTGTGGCAGCAGGATTTATTCATCAAGATTTCAAGGTTTCTTTTCGTGGGAATTCAAGTTTAAATGATGGGAAAGATGGGAAGGTTGAAGCTGATCTTGTTGGAGGCTTTTATGACTCGGGGAACAATATAAAGTTCAGCTTTTCTACTGCTTACACAGTCGCCCTCCTAAGCTGGACAGTGATTGAATATGAAGAGAAATATGCAGATATTGGAGAGCTCGATCATACTAAGGATATAATCAAGTGGGGCAGTGACTACTTGCTCAAACTCTTCATTCATCCGAATTCAACCTCAGATTTTGCCACTTTATATTCTCAGGTGAGCTATACGATAAAAAGATTCTGTACATGATTATTTCAAGAAATAACAAGTAAGTTTCGTGATGTTTAAGGTCGGAGGAAAAGATGCAAATGAAGAAAATGACGTTAGTTGTTGGGAAAGACCAGAGGATATAAGCTATAAGAGGCCAGTTTCAGTTTGTGATGATAGAGCTGCTGACTTAGCAGGGGAAATAGTTGCAGGAATGTCAGCTGCTTCTTTAGTTTTGGCACAAGATAAGAAATATTCGCAGAAACTAGTCGCAGCTGCACAAGAACTCTTTATCTTAGCAACTAGGCAGGATGATTCTCACAAGAGTGGGAAGTATACTGATGATACTCAGGCTTGTGGAGGTCGAGCCAAGGATTTCTACGAATCAAATAGTTATGTCGATGAACTGATATGGGGCGGGACATGGTTGTTTTTCGCAACTGGGAACACTTCGTATCTCAAGTATGCCACTGATAACTTTGCAGCAGCAGAGGAGGAAGAATTGGCTTCTGATAAAGGGATTTTTTACTGGAACAACAAGCTCACAGCTAATGCAGTATGTTGATATTTTCTGACTTTTTAAGGTTTAGGGGTTCTACTATGATGTTCTAGGAAGAGATTTCTTGATGTTTTTTCAGATTTTGATGACAAGAATCAGATACTTCATGGATCTGGGGTATCCATATGAAGAGGCTTTGGCCACAAATAGGACTGACTTGCTCATGTGTTCCTATATTTCTGCCAATCATAGTCTGAGTGTTACCAATGGTAAGAGAGTTTGATTTACATTTATTTCAAGGTTATGCGTCTATAATTTATCGATCATATAGCATTCTTGATCTTTCTTATTTTCGATGAATGTTTTATGAAGGTGGATTAGTTCTCCTAAAACCAGAAACTGGTGCACCGTTGCAATATGCAGCAACTGCATCTTTTCTCAGCAAATTATACAGTGATTATCTTCAACTTCTACGAAGAACTGGTGGTGGTTGTGGCACTGATACCTTCTCTAGTGAAAAGTTGCAAGATTTTGCTGCTTCCCAGGTAGACTATTTAAGAGGATTTGTCAATATTTTAGACAACCTATTTGGTTATTATTGCAGTGGTTAAAAGCTGCATGAAAATCTAAACTAATTCTCAGGTGAATTACATACTGGGAGACAATCCTATGAAGATGAGCTACATGGTGGGATATGGAGAGCATTACCCGAATAATGTTCATCACAGGGCTGCATCAATCCCATGGGACGGAAAACCACACACATGTGATGAAGGGAACGCGTATCTGAATTCTGTTAACAAAAATCCCAACAGTCTTTTAGGAGCTATGGTGGGAGGACCAGACAAGAATGACCTTTTCTTGGATGATAGAAACAAGCCCTTGTTCACAGAGCCAAGCATCGCGAGCAATGCTGGTTTGGTGGCTGCGCTCGTTGCCCTTCATCATCCTCCCATCAATCATGTCGCCTCTGATGCCTCCCATTTAGGCATAGACAAAATAGGCATCTTCAAAAATGTCATGCTGCACTAACCTTGGCTTATTTCTATTTCTTGGCTAGAGGAACAAATATATTAACAGCCATTGCTGTTTTACACCATTCAAAGAGGCAGAAAATAGTATCAGAATTCAAATATAGGAAATTCTCGAGACTTTTTCCCACATGTATAAACATTCATGAGACGAATTAAAAGAACGCTCATGTACAATAGAAAGGTATTTTACACTGTACAATCTGGTAAGTTGTAAGGGTCTATATTGGCCTAAAACAAGAGGCATCATATATTAAGCATCAAAATTTGGAATATTTACAGTAGTTCTTTCCGTCGGCATAGACTTTCTTGTTTTCTTCATGTCGACTTCAGCTTATCCAATCCATGCGCTCTCTGCAGTAGACGAAAAGAGAGCAAATGTATTGCTTTGTATCAAACATTATACAATATGAAACTCGACACATACGTAGAACCAGTTATAGCTTACCAGAATCTCTTTGTTTTGCTCCAGCACTGGCATGAGCAAGGAGATGAGAGTTTGTAAATCTTTCTTAAGGACCTCATCTTCTTCGCCTTTTACCTTGAGAATGTTAATGAAAGCTTGGCTATCCGGCACCAGTTTCAGGGCGACCTATATAATGAAAAGCTCAAAGTTTACATTCAGCAAAAAGAGCAGTATAATAAATCAAGAACATCAACCAATGAAATCATTATTCTTAAACATTGCTACTGAGTAAAGCAAGATGATGATTGCATCATCATATATGGTAGGTAACTTTGTTCTTACTTTATATGCAGCAGAAGAGATCCATCCATGCCATGGTTTTAAGGTGATGTTATAAGATTCTTCCACTGCTTGATCCATATTTCTCCCGAAATCCTTCACTAGTAAATCTAACAAACCCACAGCAAAATCAAGGGACCTGCACATCGACCATTGCAAATTAAATCTTGAATGTGGAAGTAGAAATGGTAGGGAAGAAATGTGTGTTAATTACCTGGTAAGCCAAACAAATGCTTTACTGCAGGTGGGACCTTTTTTAGCCTTGCCTTCATCCACCTCTTTCTTCAAAATCTTAACCACATCCCAATATACTGATGGATCAGATTCATGGAACTTCTCTAATCTCTATTAATCAAACATAAACTAATATAAGGTTATGACGGGGTAACAAAAGTTTTGGAACTGAATTTTCAATGTTGGATTAGGACAACATGCAGAGGAAAAGACAAGAAGGATAAAAAGGTCAATTGACAATGAATGCATTGGGGTTATTATCATCACCATGAACAAAAAGTCAAAATGTGGAGATGCAGACTCTTTGTGGGGTTCAGTGCGTGCGTTTTGCACACATCGAAAGTGATAAACTTGTGCAGCGTTGGTTTGTCATACGTCTTCTTTTTTAGGAAACTAATAGTAGTAATGTTTACCTCGATGTTTTGATGAATGTCTTGTCTCATCACAGCCATTGTTGGCCCTATCTTATCTGCAAAAACAATTGGTCACCATAGGATTAATCAAAAGATTGAGAGAAAGAGAGAGGAAGAATGAGTGAGTGAGAGAGAAACCAAGAACTTGAATGAGCAAGTTGCAGAGAGAGAGAAAGGGCTTGATGGGAATAGTAACAGCATCATCAGCATGAGGTTTGAGGTTGACGGCGAAGAGGGACAACTCGTCAATGGCGGACCGGATCTCCGACGACGCAATCTCCACCTCTCTCCTCCGCTTCATCTCTTTCTCACAACAAGATTTCTTCTTAAACCCCACACAAGTATTATGTATATACATATATACAACCGACGTATTCGGAGTTCCTTATATAAACTCAGATGCCTTTCTCTCTCTCGATTGTTTATTGTGAGCTGGGTTTTCTTTACTATCTTATGTCTCGAAGGTTTCGGCTTCACAATTTTGATAATCCAATTTAATACTGATTGCTTGTAGTTACTACAGAAAATTGATGGCGACATCTAAATTTGACCTCGAAATTATCTCATATTTATCCACTTCATTTTATTTTATCCAACAGACAAGGTCTGCACTGCATCGTCCAGTTTTAGATACCCTCTAGGAGTTTTTTAATTTCATTTCAAACAAACTCGATACATTACATTATATAATTTGTTGTAAATATATTTATATATATACTTACCTTATATTGTGATGACATATGTAAATTCTAAAAGTTCATGAGCTCATTTTGTACTCTAGATCTTCACCCTCATAATAATACATCATCTATGTTTCATTTTCTCTATTATTCTCTCGTTCTATTTAATTTATAGTACAATTAGCTTAATTTGGCTCGAATCTACATCATTAGTGCTATCTCATTTTTCATTATTTTTCAGGATGAGAATTAAGAAAATATTTGTTAACTTATGAGAGATTAGTAGATAATAAAATATGATAAAGAAAATAATTGTGATAATGAGATAGTAGGAGAGAGAAATCAATGAGATAATAAAAGTAAGTGATAAAATGATAGAGATTATATGATAAAGTAAGAGAGATAAATGAGTATAATAATGAGAGAAAATAATAAAATATTAGAGATACAATATTAAAGTATGAAAGATTGTGATAACTTTTTATCAATTTGGACATCACCATTTATAGTGGAACGTTTTAATTAAGAAATGTTGTCATTAATAATGAGACAATACACAATTTTGTCAGTCTATAATTAATTGCAATCCTATTTTAAATCTAAATTTATTATTCTAAACATCGAAGAATTTTAAGGTAAACGATCTAACCAATAAGATACAACTTATTTTATTTGTATTCAATAATTCAATCATTCCGCGTTAGGAAATATATGCAATTTTCTTTTTAAAGTCAAAATTTCCTACATCCACATAACTTCCCCTGATAATATTTTGAACATAGATTGCAGTAATTGGCACATCTCATGCAGTCGGATTCTTATCCATCTAAATCATAACCAAAATATTCCTTCCAGTGTAGTTCTCACCTCCTCACCAGTTTGATTCCCCAACTCCCCAATTTACATTATTTTTTCCGACTAATTTATATATAATGTACTATAGCATTGTTCCTTAGAGTGAATTTTCAAAATATTAATTGTCAAAATCAAACTCATTCAAAAAACTTTCCCAATATAATCTTCTTTTGCCAATTGTAAATGGAAAGTTTTTTTTTCTTTTTTCTTAAAGTTTTTTTGACCATTTTCTATTTTTTAGCTTCTTTATAAAACAACAAAAATAAAACCAAACCCAATTTAATTACAATATCCAACCTGTTAATGTTATTTATTTTTAGAAGAATATAAAGTTCTGATTAATTATTTTTTGCCATTTAAATTTTAATCGAATGAAATACATTAGAAAAATTATTTCGATTTTCATTTTAAGCACATGATCAATTTATTCAACTTATTATTTACATTAATTAATAATGTGCTTAGCCCAAATGTTTTCAAAATATTTTACAGACTGAAGATGGAAGTTTTAGAATTCGAACATAATAAAATTATTATCATAACTTGAAAAAATAAGAAAATAATGAATT
This sequence comes from Lavandula angustifolia, assembly GCA_028984105.1. NCBI lineage: Eukaryota > Viridiplantae > Streptophyta > Magnoliopsida > Lamiales > Lamiaceae > Lavandula > Lavandula angustifolia. The sequence goes on along the minus strand of CM054805.1, from coordinate 27,794,925 downwards.
TAAAACTAGACTCCCTGAAACCACCTGCATCAGTTAATTTTATTTTTATAATTTATTGTAAATGCTTTCATTACTTATTTATTAAATAATAAAGAATAAATTATGTACTGATTTTGTTCTCGGGTATATCAGATTTAATTCCTTTATTTTCCGAGAATATCATATTTGATTATCTAACTTTATTATTCTTTAATTAGCAAGAGAGACAAAAACAAAAGAAAATTTGAGAAAAGAAAATCCGCATGCTCAACTTCTGTGGCAAATGGGTATTTAAGAGGCACAACGAAGATTAGATTGCGAATTATATTTAAAAGAGTGTTGTTTTTGTAATTAATTTTTTTTAAATAATGTTATTTTGGAAAGTCACTCTTGTTCCTTGCGCATAAGATTTCATATTTATGATTAATTGTCTCCATTTCAGCATTCTTGTTCCATTATCCTTTTATGGTTGTTTTATAATTTTTGTATCATTTCATAAAATAGTAAGGGGGAATTTCTTAAATACCCATTTCGAAAATCGCAAAGGCAAATTTACCCAAACCTTATATTTCATACACAAAATACCCAACTTTACTTAAATATCCCCACTTTTCAGACTTGTCAGCCTACAAAACCGTTATTTTGCTTCGTTTCATGCGCAAATGATTAACACCGAATCCCGCTCACGCACTGACATAATCCCGCTCGTGTACATCGAATCCCGCTCGGCCACGTAGAATCCCGCTCGGCCAAGTGGCAGGCCGAGCCGATGCCGCGTGGCCACGTAATCCCGCTCGCGCAGAAATCCCGCTCAAGCCACGTACGAATCCCGCTCGGCCACGTACGAATCCCGCTCGAGCCACGTAATCCCGCTCGCGCAGAAATCCCGCTCGCCGAGCGGGATTTGAGGTACCAGAGCGGGATTTGTTGTCTGCTCTCGGGATCCGGCGAGCGGGATTTGAGGTACCCGAGCGGACGAGCGGGATTCAGTCCCGCTCGCGGGATCCCGCTCGCGTGGAGCAGAATCCCGCTCGCCCGATCCCGCTCGACTTTTTTGACTTGACAGCTCGTGCAGAATCCCGGTCACTGAATCCCGCTCGGACATTTCTAATCCCGCTCGTTTCAAAATTGTGATTTTATCTATTAATACCGTGATTGAAGTCCAAAATCGAACACACTCACTCCTCTTTCTTTTGATTTTCAACTACAAACCCAATTATTTCTGTAGAATTTTTCTTCTTCGTTTCATAAAAAAAATGGATAGTTGGTATAATGTTATTGTTCATTTTAACGGATAATTTAACAATTTGTCCGAGTATATTGGAGATGAGGTTAGAGTTGTCTGCATTCCTGGGAACAGTATTTGTATCCCAATTTTAAGACAGTTCATTCAATACAATCTTAATCCCTTTTCACTTTCGTCGAATTATGAAATTTATTACACCTACGTTTCTCGTCATGGTCTCAAGCTTAGGTCCATTCTCGCGACCGATATGGACCTAATTCGTCTTTGTACTACACAAATCGAGCCGACTTTATTTCTCAAGCACTCTAATGCTCAACCTTATCATACACCCGATGTTGTTGAACAATTTGGTTCAAGGTTCAATTTTGAAGATCAAGCGGGTGGTAGCAATCAGGCTAAGAATTTTCGCGAACAGGAAACCTTTTTTCGCGAAGAGGATACCCATGTTTTATCCGACAGTGATGAAGAAAATATTTTGGATACTTCATCCGAAGAAGAAAACGATGAGGTCCAAGGTGCATTAAATCAATGTACGTTTGGCGACTTTGCGGCATGGATCCGACGTGAAGGTGGTGTGAATCAACTGATATCTATGCTCATGCCGGACAACCGTGCCCTTCCAAGCAAAGAAATAATATATGGTGGCACCGAAGAAGTAAATGACGGTTTACTTCCTCTCGTTCCTCTCGATGCATCGGATTCACCTATGGTTCGAGATTTGGATCATGTTGTGGACTATCCACTCCGTGAAGGTGCGACATTCTGGGAGAAGGCGGATTTGTTTGCTGCTGTTGAACTTCGACACATGGAACAAGGTCTCGATTTTAGGGTGGCTCGTTCTGACAGTGGTCGGGTTGAGTATAAATGCAGACGGAGTCGTGACTGCCCATTTTTTCTACGGGGGTCGTTTCGCAGAGATGTGTTGTGGGTTGTAAATTGCTTGCATGCCGAACACACATGTAATTGAGATTTTTCACTGACTGGTCCAAGAAGGATTCGTGCAAAGGCGCTAGCTGCTTATGTTGCTCAGCGAATGCGCCGTCAAAAATCTGTCCTAAAACTGAAAGAAATTATGGCATCTATCAAGAGTGAATTCGGCATTCAAGCAAGCTATAGTGTTGCTCTACGAGCCCGTAATTGTGCCGTGGCGATGATTTATGGCGGGCACTCAGATTCGTTCAAGATGCTTCCCAGTTACCTCTACGTACTGAAAACAACGAATCCAGGTACAATGACTGATCTCGAAGTCGATTTAGAAGGTCGTTTCCAACAATTATTCGTTGCTTTTAATGTTTCTCGTGCCCCGTGGGTATTTAACCTCCGAGATCTGATTGTGGTCGACGCGACTCACTTGAAAGGAAGGAATAAAGGAGTGTTATTTGTGGTTGCTACGATAGACGGCAACGACAAGATATTTCCACTAGCCTTTGGTGTGGGTCCAATTGAGAATGATTACTCTTGGACGTGGTTCATGTCCCGACTCAGAGAAGCATTTACGATGCCATCCAATTTAATAATCATATCCGATCAACACCGGAGCACAGCTAACACGGTAGAGGCCGTTTTATCCGGAAGCGACTCATGGCACTTGTTACTATCATCTTCAGAATAAGCTTACACGATATGGTCAGACGCTTATCAAGATGTATCATGATGCTGCTTATGCTTATACGGTGTATGATTTCGATCGTGCTATGGAAGGGATTCGTCAAGCCTATCCTGAGGCATACGAGAAGTTAATGGATGTCGGACCGAAAAAGTGGTCTAGATCGAAGTCTCCCGTTCGCCGGTACAGTCAGCTCACCTCAAACATAGCTGAATCCATCAACTCGAGACCGCTCACAAGACGACGTCGCCGATATGCTCTATGATCGAGGCAATAGGTCACATGGTTGAACAGTGGTGTGACCAACGTCGAGCAAAAGCCATGGCACGAGATAATCCGCTTACAATTACTGCAGAGCTAAAGTTAGCTCCGTCGGAGGACCGTTCACATCGTTTCACTGTTGTGTCAGTGAACGGAGACAAATTCAAGGTTCACGACGGAACATATCAGTGGAGAGTTCAAATCAGCAGAAACGCTTGTGAATGTCCGGAGTGGCAACTCGATGAGATCCCGTGTTCGCATGCTTGTGCGGCTATCAGGTATAATTATTTTTCCGTTTATAGGGTTGTTCCGGACTTGTGTATTAACAGAATTTTTATCTATAGGGTTGCCGGACTAAATCTACTAGATTTCGTGTCGGATGCATATAAGACTGAGAATTGGAGGATGATTTATGCCGGAACACTATATCCGGTACCACCCATGCGTAATTGGCGGGTGCCGGAAGATGTGGCCTCAATGGTCGTGTTACCGCCAATAATTACGCGTCAGGCAGGGAGACCGAAGAATAGTAGACGACCCTCAGGAGCTGAAGCAGGTACATCTAGTGGGAGAACACGCGGTCCGAAAAAATGCAGCATATGTGGTGTGGTTGGGCATACTAGGAGGAAGTGTCCGGGAACGGATGTGCCGGGATCGGATGTGCCGAAATCACCGGAGTCGGAAGCATTTTAGTATATTGTAATTTATATTTGTTTTAGCATTTTAATCAATTAATTCGTAACTATAAATTTGTATTATGTTAATTCGTAATTTTTATTTGTTTTAAAAAGACGGACTGCAACGATACAATATAACCATTAAAAAAAATAATAAAAAATAAAAAAAAATTAAAATGTTTGGCCGAGCGGGATTCGAATTGTTATACGAATTTAAAAAAACACTCGTAATTACACTCGTAATTAGATCAATTCGTTTAAACTTCGTATAGCACATCATAGACCCGGCTTCGTATAGCACATGTCAAAGATCTTATGAGCCATCAGTCGACGATACACAACTACATTGCCTGGTCCGTTGCCCCACTTGATTGTCGGGTAAGTGGAAATGAATCTCTCGACTACCATGCATGCCATCGGTCCACAACTCTTATCATCTGTTTGTACCAACTGCAGCTCATGAGGCATAATCTGCACAATGGGCGACCGCGATCCAGGATCCTGATATCCAAAGTCATTATGGCTCCAGTAATTGCCGTACGATAAAAATGGACCAATTAGCTTCCATAGAGGTCTCAACTGCCGAATCCTATGTGCTCGGCCATGATCATCGGTTTTGTGCGCAAGTGAATCATACACTTCAATCCTCCAATTACCAAGGTCAATCCGAACAGTAACCTAGTGATAAACGCAGAGACATGGCAATAACAGCTTCAAAAAAATAGAATTAATTATTATATGAATAATTTATAATATAAATAAATAAATAAACTAAATACTTACGTATTTGGCACTATACCACTTTTGCTCATTTTCCGTCAAGTTTTTACCGAGAATGTACTCCATGAGACTTGGATTCGGCTTCCAGAAATACGCATAGCTGAAGTTGTCCTCGTCGTGCACATCAAATTTCGGATCCGGAATACATTTATTCCAATCGGCGCAAAGAATGTTCTGTTAAATAAATGAAAAAAAATCAGTAATTATTTAATAAGCATAATATAAATATTGACTACGAAGAAAAAAAAATCAGTAATTACTTACGAAGAAAAGCGAATCGACTATCACGGTGTGATGATAGTGGGGAGTAGTCAACATATCAACACCCCCGTGGCTCTTCATCTTCCTCAATGCTGCCATGTATAAATCCATGGTTTGTTGATCCATCTCCTTATTTGGATTCTCGAGGTCGGCGAAGAACTCGAGGGGGGGGGGATAGGATAATTCGCAGCAATCGTAAAGCACCATAGTTCAGATAAACGGTGCTGCCGATAATTTTCAGATATTATGGGAGCGGTCATCGCTGGAGCACCATGCGGGTTAATTCGGGGAACCGTCAAAGCCTAAAATTATATAATATAATTCGGGTTAAAAAATATTATAATTAATAAAGTAATATTATACTGTACCTGATACATTGTATCAACAGAAAATTCATCCAGCCAATTATGGTCCTCCTCCAAGGTTGGCTCGACCCGTATCGGGTTCGCAGACGATGCACCAATCTCGGGGTGGTGTGTTGATTGCTGCTCCTGAATAGGAGGATAATACTGATGCCAATTTCCACCGTCGAAAGGAAGTGGGTGCATGGGTTGTACACCGTAGGACCAGCTCTGACGAGGCGGACAATCTCCGTAAATAGGGTCGACATAGTTAAACATGCTCCTCACCGACTCCGGAGCATAACATCCACGCTCGTATACGCTGTGTCGACCCTGCATCGGTGGAATCACCGGCTGCTCCGCCTCATTATCCAGATCCATAACCTCGGGCCGGTACACCGGGGCGTCTAGCTCCTCCTCAATCACGAGGCGGTACATCGATGTGGCTCTCTCCTCCTCAACCCGGGGAGAGTGATCTCCCATATCCTCATCTCGGTCACGACGGTGTCTCATCGACACCGATTGACTCCTATCAAGACCGTGTGGTGTACGGTTACCACCCGCGTGAGAGGACGTAGTACCCAATCCTCGGCTCTTAGATCGACCAAACACCGACCTAAATAGTGTCTTCACATCGTGAACTATTTCTTGTCGCAAGTTCCGGTGCTGCTCTTGCAATTTCACCTGCAAGCTATGGTTTTCCTCCCTAATGACTGTACGGACGTCTTCGACGGTGAAGATATGTTGTTGATCGGGCTCCCTCTCTCCAGTCTCCGTTCGTACCCGTTTACCACCTTCAGTGGAACGACGTTGCCTCTGTCCGGTTCCTCTAGAACTAGTCGGACGCTGTGTTTGCTGTCCGAATCTGTATAGCTCTCGTACCCCATGGTCCCCTATGATCGTCGGATGTAATGGATTCTCAACCGCAATATAGGACACATGGAGTCGATCTTCGCTAATGACACTCTGCCAATAATAAGTTTGTGTCTCCGCATCGGATGGTGTGAGACCATCTCGGACAACAAACTGCAATTACATTAAATAAAATTACCATTAGAAACAACAAACTGCCAATAAAATTAAACAAAATCAACTTTAAATTTAATATTTTTACCTGACGATGCCAGAAACTGTTAAGCTTCTTTTGGTTTCCTCCACTGAAGAACCAATTCTTCCAACGAGGAAATTCGGTTGTAGACAACCTCTCAGCACAAATCGCTCCAAAATCTGGAATAGTCTCGTAGGACCAAATCTACAATGAATGGAAATCAATATTGATTAGTACATGATATATATGAATAATTCTAATAAATAAATTAATAAAATCATTAAACACACCTGGAGTGCCCAAACAGGTCCATAGAAATGATATTTCTTGGACGTCTGCTCCGCCGTTCTCGGAACAAAACTACAATAGTGCTTCAACGCACCGTAAGTGTAGGAGCCCCACGGGAATCAGTCAAATGCACGTAGATCATCCACTAATACCCAAATCCACGTGTCGACTATTTTCGTGTCGCTATAACCGAGAAAAAAGTAAATTAAGGCTAGAACATGAGCCACCTTCAAATAGCCCGACTCGTCCAATCTTAACTCTCCATTCTCGAACTTTGACAATAAATCTCTCCCCGTTATTGGTGTACAATTATTTAACTGTTTGTACACAGTCGACGAATTGGGATCACGTGTAACATGCGGATCAAAATTGCTAGATCCAAACTTTAAACCAGTGACAAGGGCGTAATTGAAACAAGAAAAGCGGGTAGTCGTTCCGGACACAGAAAACTAAATAGCCGAATCATCTCCGGCCGCTTCAATCTCATGACACATTAACATATGGAGGGCCCTTGCCGCATTCCTACCCACCATCCAATCCAAAAAGCTACCGAAAACCTCATTCCTAAATTCGATTTCTAAAGAACCGTCCTCAAAAACACTAAATTTTTTTTAATTATATCAAATATCTTCGGGTAAAACTCTATGTCTATCCTCGGAGTCGCATCGAGAAGATCAATTCGTTTAAAAACGGGCTGCAACGATACAAATTAACCATTAAAAAAAAAATCGGCAGAGCAAATCCTGCTCGGCCGAACCGGATTCCCGCTCACGAGTGGGATTCCGGTTCAGCCGAGCGGGATTTGCTCGGCCGAAAGATTTTTCGATATTTTTCATGCTACGAAACTCAAAAAAATTCGTGCTACGAAACTCAAAAATTCATGCTACGAAATTCGAATAATTAAACAAAATTCATGCTATGAAATTCCACATAAATTCATGCTACGAAATTCGAATAATTAATTCATGCTACGAAATTCGAATAATTAAACAAAATTCATACTACGAAACTCAAAAATTCATGCTACGAAATTCCACATAAAATGATAAAATCATACTCCAATTCAACATAATACATGCTTAAATTCAAATAATAAAACAAAATTCATGCTCACATTCGAAAAATTATTAAAAAAACAAGAACATGAAATAATTAAGATTCGCGCCAAATTAACGGATAAAATTCGAGCGGGATTATAGAATTAGAGCGGGACTAACCTGGTAGGCCATTCTTGTGTTTTGGAGTCGAATTCAAATACGAAATTATTTTCTCGAGCGGGATTCGGTGACGGAGATGAAAAATTTTCAGAGGTGAATGGGAAATTGAGGTGACGAGCGGGATTAGAAGGAGGAGAATCCCGCTCGAGTATAATCCCGCTCGCCGAGCGGGATTTGGTGTCGGCCGAGCGGGATTCGGCGACGTAGGAGGCGCACGATGCGCGGCCGAGCGGGATTTTGACGCCGCGGGATTCTGCCGAGCGGGACGACTTGTCGTTCGAGCGGGACAGCTTGTCGGCTCGAGCAGGACGGCTTGTCGGCGCGAGCGGGATTCTGTTCACGTACGAGCGGGATTCGAGTTTTCGCAACATTATTTTCGAGCGGGATTTGAATTTAATTGAGCGGGACTGAGCGGGACTTGAGCGGGAATTAAATTTCGAATTAATTGGTATCGAATTCATGTGTTTTTTTTGTTTGTTTCTTCAATTAATTCGTCTCGAATTCAGTAAAACACCTGAAAATGATTGGTGTCAGTCAATTTTTTGGAAAAGTAAGGGTAATGTAAGTAAAGTTGGGTATTTTGTGTAGTAAATATAAGGATTGGATATTTTTGTGTTTTGTTAAACGAAAATGGGTATTAAGCAATAATACTACAAATAGTAACTTATTATAAACAATTTATTTTAGGATTCCATATTCTTTACATAGGACTAACAATTCTCCTAAAATACTATGCCAAAAAAATGAAGAAGAATTATAAGACGGGGAATATTGGTTATTACTATTATTTTCGCACCGTGAAAAATATTTAATATGTAAATTTGGCTCCCATCCGATAACATTTACTTGTAAAATTTTAACAAACTTGTTTATCTCAACCCAAATCAAATTACTAATTGCTAAGTGAATTTAACTGCAGTATTGTTTGGAATAACATATTTACTCAAAATTTGAGTTCTTTTTCTAATATTTTTTTAATGATTGGAATGTATATGTATGCTTTGTTTTAATTTAAAATAAACTAAAATAAATAGAAGTGTATAAGTTAATCATATGGTGTTTTCAAAATGAGAGACCACAATAAAATGAAAAGTAGGTTATGAAGATATATATTGCAAAAACTTACATTCATGATTTTTTTTCTTTCTAAAATTAAATAATTTTTTTTAATGATGCAAACACCGACAATATTTACTTATGAAAAATTTTAAGGAGTCGTTTGGTAAGAATTCGGGTATGACAACGGTAATGATTCATTTAATGGTGTTTGACATTTACTAGTGAATAGGTATGATAATCAAATATGAGTATTTGGTTATACTTAGACCTCAATGAGAATATATAATCTTGTGAATATATTGTAATATTTTAAATAATAATAATAAGAGTTTTTTTTTATTTTGTGAAATTTAATACAAAAGTTTTTTAATAAAAAATATAATATCTTTTATTTGAGTATTTATAAAATATAAATAAATAATTTTAAAAGCAATTATAAAGTTACATTCTTACAAAATTATTATTTCTAATATAAGTGTATTTATTTTTTTATTAAAATATTTTTATATTCATTCTAGAATGTTTCTAAATAATATAAAATTGAAAAGATATATTTATATTATTATTCATATTAAATAATATTATAAAAAAATTAATTTTAAAAAATAATACTCGCTCCGTCCCAGTATTTATGTCCCATTGGGACTGGGCACGATAATTAAGATAGTGGAGGTAAAGGTGTAAAGTTGTGGTGTAAAAGTATAAAGGGGTGGGGTCCACTTGCTTAGATTGATTGTGGTCCACTCATTTATTTTCTTATTTAGTATGAGACATAAATAATGGGACAACCAAAAAAGGCAAGTGAGACATTAATAATGGGACGGAGGGAGTATATAAAACATAATTTTAATACTCTTACGTGTATCAAATCTCATACCCATCAATCATATGGGTTTGATAAAACCCATATTCATATGAGTTTGATATCCATAGTGAGCCGTTACCCACATACCAAACACATTATATATATAGATATTAAACTGAGCAAATTTCCAAACTAGTCTTTTCTAAAAACTTATTTCCCAAACTAGTCTTCTCTAAAACTTATATCCCAAATTAATCTTCTCATTAAGACTTATATCCAAAATAAGCTTCTCTATGCCACATAAGCGCCTATGTGGATAATCTTTTTTACTTAAAAAAAAAACACAAAAAACATATAATAAAATAATAAACTAACAAACAAGCAAAAGTAAAAAGACCAAAAATCGAATCCCAAGTTGCTGCATGAGTAAACTTCCAATCCTACGTTCCCAGACTTTGTAAGTACACAAGTCATAATCTGATAGTACTTAATTTAAATCAAACTACATATTACTATAAATCAATAACACACGTACCAATAATAAGATGTCCAACAATTACCAGTTTACATTAGTTTGAACTCCAAGCAATACAGATGCAGTTTGAAAATCAAATTTTTAAGAAAAATGAATTCTTCAGAAACAAAAGTCTCAAAATACATGATAAGAAAACAACAAGAGTTTGAACCTCAACCAATTACGCCACAAAAAATATCAACAAACAAGTTCATCTTCAAATCTACGGCCTGCAAGATAGAAATCGGGAAAAAAAAATAATAAATATTGTAAATGATATTATAGTTCTATTAGAAAAAAAAAGTTTAGAAGATGATATATTATTTTTTTTACCGTGATGCTCTTTTATCAGGACATTTCACCTAGTTATGTCCTTCCTTTCTACAAATGCTGCACCGTATGATTGTCTTACCCTCTCTAGTGTCCATTTCGTTATGCAAACGAGTACACTTAGGACGCCCTTTAGTGGTCCTTTTCATGGAACTAGATGGAATAAGTATCATATCTTTAGCCAGAGGCCAATAAGCTTGGTGGGGAATAGGGTGCATAACAGGTGCCCATGTCATCCGATATTTAGTCATGGAAAACCAATCTTGGACGTACATCGTATGATCTAAGCTACATCTTTTGCATGCAGCCATAACATGAGAGCAAGGAATCCCTATATTTTCCATTTCTGACAAGAACAAAACTTCTCATTTAACTTCACAATTTGGACATTTCCACCTTTCTTGTTACTTGAGGTTGATCGGCGCGTCTTGATGCTAAATATGCCTGCTAGCCTATCGAAGATTTCAACTTCATGTCCCCTTGCTTTTATGCCATTGGAACTGATCTTTGCATCAACAAAAGGAGTGAAATTTCCCAAACTAGCTACTCTTTCTATTCCTTGTTGTCGTCGAATGGCAAAATAACTATTTACACGATAAAATGTAAGTTGGACTAGGGCAGTAATAGGCAAGCAACGAGCACCTTTTAATACACTGTTGAACAGTTCTGATAAGTTGGTCGTCATTATGCCATAACGATGACCATTATCATGAGCCAAAGTCCATTTCTCCAATGGTATTTCCTCCAACCACTTGCGCGCTTCAGGGTTTAGTTTCTCAATTGTTTCCATCCTCTTATTGAACTTTCGCACTTGATTTTCATTTGCAGCCAACCAAACAAGATTTTTCAATGTTCTATCATGAAATTTATTGTTGAAGTTGCTTGCTAAATGATGGATGCAAAAGCGATGGTAAGCATGCGGCTCGATCCATCTTGAACCATGTGTGTTCATTGCATTCAAGATACCGTTGTGTCTATCAGATATCACACATAGTCCACTTCTTTGAGTCACAAATCGTCTAATACAAGCCATAAACCATCCCCAACTATCATTATTCTCTCCCTCCACTATCGAGAAAGCAAGTGGAAACAATTGATTATTTGCATCACAAGAAACAACAATTAACATAGTTCCTTTATATTTCCTGTATAGATGCGTACCATCAACACTAATCACAGGACGACAACTCTTAAAACCTTCAATTGAAGCCGCAAATGACCAAAAGACACGTTTAAAGACTTCACGCCCTGGACTTCTCTCTGCAAGTTCTTTATCCCAATGCACAACTGTGTCCAAATTTTCTCTTTGAAGCACATCCATATATCTAGGGAGCATTTTCTATGATTCTAACCAATCACCAAAAAGGTCTGCAATCGCCTTTTTCTTTGCTTGCCAAGCTTTTTTCTTCGAGATCTCATATTTGAATTGCTCCTTCACTAAACTTTGAATATCACTCAATGTGATGGAAAGTTGGGCCTTTACTAAGGACTTCATATGATAAGCAATGAATCCAGACATCAATTCAGTCAGTGTTGTCAGATTCAAATGCCGATGTAGTTTCATGAGTCATGTTCGTATTCTCCTCATCACTCTCTTCATATACCTCGTCCAAACATTCATCCAACAATTCATTAGTGATTTGAGTTCCATTTCTAATAAAATGATCTCCTTCACCTGCAACAACTTCTGCTATCACACTAGTACTATCAGTCAAGATATCACCAACTTGCACATCTTGTGCTACATTAGCATTTTCATTTCCCGCAACCCCATTTAAGAACGATTCATTCACAAAAAAATCCCCACTACGTAAATCATTATCAAAATCAGACACTCCTGTTTCTTGGGTTAATAGTCGAGTAAAAGGACCATTACAAATTGTTCGTGTAGAATTTGCTTTCCCATGAATCTCCAAAGGAGTTGTTTCCACATAAATCTCTAAGCAATTGATTTCAGGTTGACTTGTTACATCAAACATAATGCTCACACTTTCATCATCTTCAATTGGTAGACCAATATACTGTTGAAAATTACTAGGATACCTACATGTAATATTGAGGCGTGTTTGCAAACGGTTGAATCCAGTCATAGTATATACTTTATCCACCAAGTCATTATAAGTTATGCCATTGTTAACTCTCATAGGCTTCGGAATGGCTCCTTCATAAGTAATTCCATGAGATCCTGATATAATCTTTCCCTTCCAAAAATATAATATAGTAATCATGTCTTTCGCCATCCTAATCAAGGAAAAAAGTAATTCAGAAAAAGTTTGAAGCAAAATTTGTAGATTAAGAATGAAATACAGTACCAACAACAGTTAGCCCAGCCCTGCTCCTAAAGATATAAGAAGTGGACTTCATCCTACGTCTTAGACTACCCTCATCCGCAACCTACTTCAACCCAACCTTCTAAATAAAATACTCATTTCTCTCTCCAATTACATCACAACCCACAACTTACTTAATTTCTTTTCTTATTCCTAACCCAAATCAACCTAACTTATAATTTATTTTCACATTTTTTTTAAATAAGTACTCCCTCCGTCCCATTGGAAGTGTCTTGTTTCCAATGGGCACGGATGTTAAGAAAATGATAATGTGTAGTGTATATTGTTTGACTTTTGGATAGTTAAATCTTGTCCACATATTCTTGCATTTTTTAGAAACAAGACGCTTCCAATGAGACGCTCAAAATGAAAAACAAGACGCTTCCAATGGGACGGAGGGAGTATTATATATAATATAGTATTTTATTAAAATTTAAAAAATACAATAAAATTATATTATTTAAAATTGACGATGTTAATTAAAAATATTTATCATACAATTAAAAAGTAGATTCTTGATTTTATAACAAAATAGAGATTACACGAAGATTAAAATACTTAAATTGAAATTACTAAACCCGCATATTACAAGAAGATTAGCTTGCTTCTCATGATACAATTTATGAACACGTGCCCATAGCGAGGTTCCCTTTTGATTTATGCCTATTAGGTTATCTTCGCTAGCGAATAGCCAAGATGACATAAGGGCTACATCTTCTTTGACACACCAAACATTTTTGGCACCCCTCTGGTTTTGGTTTGGACGATGAACATCTAGAAACAAACCCCGAGAGATATTTTGTGATGAGGAGACAAACTGAGAGGGAGGGATTTGATTCAAATTTGGAGAAAATTGAGAATCAGGATAATATTCGGAGTTTGGTTGGTATTCGGAATTGGGAAATTGGCCGGAGTTGTATACCGCGAATAATCAGGGTGATTTGGATCCATAAGGTAAGAAGAAAAACCAAGGTTTGATTTGTTGTTGGAAATTTAGAACAAAAGAGAGTTTAGTATTGTTTGTGAGAACTACTCAATATTGGTCTCTATTTATAGAGTTAAAAAAATACAAATTTTGATATAATTTATTTTAATTTTTATGGATAATTAATTAATGATTTTAATCAAATAAAATTATTATCAATAAAATCTTGATATCCAATTAGGAATGGCCATTTATCACATAAATATTAGTTGACAAAAAAAGGAATAGGTGATGCCCTGAAGGTGGTCAGGCGGCTTAGGTCATGGCAGGAGGATGACTTTTCATTTTCTTTTAATAAATAATTCGTTTGTTGTATTAGGCAGATCTGGGGCGGGGGTGTTGATGGGGATAGTCAGTGTGCATAGAATGATACTCTAAGTAACTCTTACGCACAATGATCCAAAAAGTTAGCCCAACCCTGCTCCTTTAAAAGTTGCCTACATGCCCATCCACAACTCGACTAAATTGTGAACAGAATAAAAAACTACTCTTCAATCATCAAGTGCTACGAAAGACCCAAGATCCCAAAATTAAAGAGCATCTTAGACCAATTCAAGATGCAATCTACGACAATCCACTAATTACAATCTGATAATCTCGCAAATTATCAGAAATATATTGTGGAAGAAATCACAGAAAAAAACTTCTTACCTGGTGAATCTTGAACCTGGAAAAAATTACGCAAGAAGGGTTTCTGATTAGCTATAAGAGGTTTTTGAAAAACTTGGTTAGCAATAAATTTTTCTCTTTTGTTTTCTACAAACGATTACGATTTGTTTTATGTTTTAAATTTTGTTTCTCAATTTTATTTTCTACTTAATTAACTATATGATTTTATATGTTTTCTTTTAAGTAAAAAAGGATTATCCACATAGGCTCTTATGTGGCACAAAGGAGCTTATTTTGGGATATAATTCTTAATGAGAGGATTATTTTGAGATATAAGTTTTAGAGAAGACTAGTTTGGGAAATAAATTTTCTGAGATGACTATTTTGGAAATTTACTCTATTAAACTCAGATCATTCCTATAATAGGGTAAGAAACCCATAAACCAAACACTTCCTAAACTTTAAATACAAATAGACAAAAACTGTTTAATTAAATTTTTACCGACAGTGGCCAAGTGTTTTCAATTAATATCCTTCTCCCTCTCATATGTATATTTGGCTAAAGTCAACTTCAATGTATACTCTATCTATCAGTCTTAATTATAATGTTCAGTTTTCTATTTTGAATTGTTCCAAGTATAATATTTATTTTATTTTTTTAATAAATTATTACACACAATTTTTTTGTAGGACTTACACATTTATACATCTCTATTCACAACTAATAATTCTCTTTAAAATTGTGTAAAAAATAAAATGAACATTATAATTGGGACGAAGAGAGTATAAGACTAATTCAAATAGAATAGAATAATTTAGTCTAATCTGAGTTGGTGGC
The DNA here is from genome assembly GCA_028984105.1 of Lavandula angustifolia. NCBI lineage: Eukaryota > Viridiplantae > Streptophyta > Magnoliopsida > Lamiales > Lamiaceae > Lavandula > Lavandula angustifolia. The sequence goes on along the minus strand of CM054805.1, from coordinate 27,779,751 downwards.
AGACGTCCGGTGGTGTCTTCTGACTTACTTTCACATATCATCTTCCCAGCCTATCAAAATATGCAGAACAATTTGTTCCTAACCGCATATTTAGGATATGCTGAAATTTCGTTGACTTATGAAAATATAATTAAAGCACCATTTACAAATTATCAGCATTTTATATTATTGAAAAGAATCAAGATTTCATCATAGATATGAATTTATATGCATGCTCCGTAGCATCCGGTTGTTAAATGTCAATGGAATTTGACAATAATTGCAAATTAAGGATTTAAGGTGATAATACATGACCTTAAGAATTGCAAAGTGTGAACATGGAGATTCTCGGGGCGATTTTGGCTAAAGATTAATTAAAGAATACGTTAATAAAGAATCTTAACAAACTAATCATGAACTTATTATTATTATTATTATTTTCTTGGAGAAAGGAATAATTATTCACGATCGTAACTGTAGTGGCTAATTGCAGCATCTTGACAAGTGATATCATGCCATTTTACCATACTTAAAAACTATTTTAAAATATCATTATTGAGAAGTAGATATGCCACATGTATACATAGGATGTGGATTTAGTAGGAATCAAAATTTAATAATTGAATTATGAATGATCTTTATAAGTATTATGAATAATCTTTAGATGCAAAAAAAAATGTAATATTAAACTTTTGTCCTTCTAAATAAAATACATAATGATTATTCATAATGTAAAATTTTACATAAAAAATATAAAATTTTGCATAAAACGTATAATAATTATGCATAATTCGTAATTTTTACTTTAAATATAGGTTCCTACACGATACATTTAATTTGAGGATCTGCGGTTAATATTAGAACTTCTATTTAAGAATTCTTTTGGTCAAAATGAATCAAATGATTAATAAGGTTAATATTGTGAATTTATTATTATTCTATATTAAAAATACCATTCTCTCTAAATCTCTAATCATATAATTTACAAATTAGTTTACAAGATGGATGGCATAATTACATACATCATATTCATACATCTACACTTCAGAAATTAGAGAAGAAACCAAAAATACTGGAATAGATAGATAGCTTAATTAATCATCGTTCTACATTATTTTAATAAAAAGTTTGATTTTCTTAGGTAAGCAGATAAGAAAAAAAACATGTCCCTTTCAGTTGGTTGTAATGTCCATCAATAACGACGACGTCGAAAGCGAATTATAAATATTGATAGCGGTTCCAGAAAACAAAATAAAAATACTTAAGACTGAACCCTGTGTAAAAGCATTATATACCTTAATCATATTCCGGGAATATTCAAAAAACAACTATACAACTCCGCGCTAATGAATTCTGTTTCTTTTTCAGGAAACCTAAGAACCTAACTTACAATCAACACATCGAATTTTACAAGAGTTTGAATTTAATGTTGTTGTAAACAAGCTGCTATTACAATCAAAACGGTAAGTTGGAAAACGAAAACAAAAAAAAGAAGAACAAACGCTTTTAGTAACTCTTCATGTGACCATTCCTCGGGATTGTCACAGCTTTCTGAGGCTTTGAAGGAAATTTTATTTGAGTTGTCTTTCTTCTTCTTTGATATATCAGGTTGCTCAATTTCGATCTCAGCAGCCTTCAGGTCGGAAATAGTAATTCAGGTGATTGCGTGCAGAACTCCTCAGATCGCTGGATGGTGTAAGTTATGTGCTTCCACTCTTCTTTAGGAAGACGCTGAATGATCTTCTCATTCAACTCCTTATTCGAGAAGGTTTTCCCTAGAGTATTGATCTCATTCATCAGGTTAGTAAACTTGATGTGTATGTCCTCGATCCGCTCTCCATCCCGCAAAACAAAATTATCAAGTTTACGTATGACAACTATAAGCTTGTTGTCCTTGATCTTATCGTTTCCTTCGCTCAATTTCTTGAGCGTATCCCACATCTCTTTTGCGGTTTTGCATGATCTGACTCTTTTGAGATATCCATCACTCAGAATCAGTAGAATCTGATTCCTAGCAACCTTGCCCAGATTGTTTATCTTTCTTTCTTCAGCATTGAGCTGGACTTTGGCTTTTGGGATTTCATCCCCAGTGACAGTGGTATGTCCACCTTTGGTGTCAGACTGTAAGGTTTAGATACTAGGAACTGTGATAACAATAGGATAGTCAGTGATAATGTCCCACATGCACTCGTGGATGGAGGACAAATTAGACTCCATTCTCAGACTCCAGATATCATATGTGGCAGTAAAGAACATAGGCATTCCAGACTTTGCTAGTTGTTCTGTCATAATAACAGATGGTTAGAAGTTGAGGTGCAGATAAATATGGTATGCGAAAAGCAAGTAGGATCTGATCAACTTAACTAACTAAACGATAACGTAGTCTGTCGACCACCGCTTCCGATACCAATTGTTGGTCCCAGTATGATTTTAGGTGTATGAGGGGGGGGGGGGGGGGGGGGGGTTTAAATACACCTAATGTCAAACTCTCGTTTTTCTTAGATCAGAGAGGCTAACTAATAGTGAGTCAATCAGATAATGAATGCGAAAATGTGATAGGCCCTATGGAAATAATGCTTTTCGTTAATGCAAACAATAAACTGATAAGTCGATGTGATGAACTGTAAGCTGAATGCAATGAAACAGTAAAAGATACAGATTTTATAGTGGTTCGAATTCACAAGATCCTACGTCCACTCTTCTACTTTCTTAGCAGGAATCCACTACTAGATAACTCGTCGACTGACGAGCACAAATCAAAACAACGAAACAAACAATCTATCTATCAAACTATAAGCCTAACTATCTTCGCAACAGTCTTTCTAACAAGGGTATACGTTTGCGTTGGGGTTTGTTCAACAACAAGAGTATGAAACACTCTTAACTCCAAGCTTATGATGAGTAAGCTATAATGCTTGAAGTATGAACAGTAGGGAATTTCTAGGCAATAGAACTATGAATCAAACAGAATAGGAGCTTGTTCTTTGCTTTGATATATTTGAGCTTCTTAGAAATTCCATAACCTCTTAGAGAGAGGTCTTCTGCTATTTATAGAAGAGCTAAGGGAAAAATTCGTTGAACAAGATCGATCACCCATTGGCTCCGTGTTGACAACGTTCTAATGTATTGAATGCATGGAAACGTGTCTCACTCCGCTTGGTTTTGCGGATCCTATACGAGGTACTGTTCTGTCTTCCTTTGACTAGAGCTGACATGTCGGTCTAAGATTGGTCAATGTTGATTCTAATATTGTCGTCTTCCTCCGTGGACCATCTTTTTTGAATATCGTGCCTTGTATCTTGTACAATCTTCACATTTCAATCCTCAATGCGGTCTGGTGAAGATTCTGATCCAATACCAGTTGAGCCTGAAAGGCGTTAGCTTAAAAGCTAGACTCAGTAGGTTTCACCGGTTGAACTATCATAATCTAAACAACCTAGTCCGAGAACTAAAAATATTTAGCCTAACTATACATACACGGGCTGAGGAGAAACCTATCAAATTACATCAGACTAGTTCATCAATCAAATAGGGGTTTGGGATCATTCAAAACTTATATTATTTCCCAACAAATTATACACTATTTGTATACTCTAGATGACCCTAAAAAGCCCAAGATCATTCACATTTGTGTTGGGTGAATTTGGTGGTTGGTGGATAGGTCTTATGTCAAAACACCCATCTGTGATTGCTGCCCTAAATTATGGATCACTATTATTTATGCGTGGTCGGGCATTATCCTGCTGTATGAATATTAATTTATCTGTCGTAGTAGACCATTTTTCCCTGATTGATGGTAGTATCTGTATTAAAGAAAAATAAACCAAAGTTGACAATTTTAGATTCTTGTCTAAATAGTTTCTTTATCAAGCAAACCGTGTTATATGTACCTCATTTTTTGACTGATTCTATTTGTGGGTAGAATCTGTTAAGGATTCAGATTCTATGCAGAATCTAACTATAAATTCTAATGCCATCTTTGACATATGAGATAAATGGCTTCATATCCAAAGATACTAATTACTTAAGAGATTCTAGTACAAAATAAAGGGCAGAATCTGAATTTAAATTCAGATTATGTTACATTATTTCAATTAAGCTTGAGTAATTACATTATGTTACAAAGCTAGTCAGAATTTGAATTGTGATTCAGATTCTAACTGTTAGTTTGTATATAAAGTTTTGAACCCTAAATATACCTTAGATATTTGTAGATAACTTGAAAATGAGAATGTTTCCATACATGAGTAATTAAACACTCCTTGATCACCTATTTTGTTATGGATTCAATAGATTTAGTCTCCAATGTCACTTTGACTCTGTTTTTGCTTGCTCTGATTGATGTAACCTTTTGTGTGAAGGGAAATATCTCAATTTTGCCATCAAATAAAATTGTCTCATCTTCACCAAATATAGGCCTTGCTATTGCACACATGACCATCACTTTATTGATAAATTTCTTGCTTTGGCAATACCTATGTGGCTCGACCTCAGTAGGAGTTAGATATAGTCCATGTGAAGCCTTAGTTAGGTAGAACCATTTTTCATCTATATGCACCGTATTTTGCATGCACTTGAACTGAATCATTTACATGACTGAATGTCTGAATCGAACTCTAGTGACTGTAGTGAAAATTGTAACCTCTCTAATTTATTTGGGGTAGTGAGGGACGACTTAAATGCACTAGAGTGAGCTTCGATTAGACCTTGTTGAACCCATCTCCATACTGTTGTTTTGCTACAATTGATACTCTTTCCTAACTTCCTTATAATGCCTCCTTACCACACATGCTTTCTATCAAAAGTAAATCTATGAGAACCCTCTTCTTATGGACTTCATTCTTCTTCTTGGACGGTAAATACATGGTTTTGCCCTCATTTGCATGTTCTCTTGCTGAAGCCCAAATACGTCCAACGGTCTTCGGGCAATAATCAAATTTGTTAGCTACTTCATTGATTTTTCCTCTTGACAGCTTCCCGTTTTTCATATTTTGAAGAAGGAACTGAAGAACCCCATTTCTCTCATTTATAGAGAGATTTTCTTCTCATTTAAAATTCAAGAAAGTGAAAGTTTGAATGTTTTTAGAAAGATTCTTGTGTATTTAGGGGGTGTTTGCAAATGCTTATTTTAAGCACTTATCTTCTTATTGGCAGCATAAGCAGTTTTTTTGTGTTTGGTAAATCTGCTTACTGCAGCAGCTTCTCTAAAATTAAGCAACTAAACTGCATAATTAAGCAGGTTTTTTAAGCATCTATTGAGATGCTTTTGGGTGCTTAAAGCACCATAATTTCTGAAACTACAAAATATATCTGTTTTTTTATTATTGATACAAAAAACTATCTGCTTTTGCTTAAAAACAATTATTTTCAACTTTAAGCAAAAATAAATAAAAAGTGCTTATGATAAGCAGTTGCAAACACCCACTTATATAGTTTGCTTATTGGAGGGAAAGCTTAAATGCTTTTGGCACCAAAAGCAAAATTTTAGACCCTACTTATCTTAATTTTGAGTTGTGTTTTTGCATTTTCAAACTGGTTCATTAGCATTTCTTAACTTTTTTGAACATTGTTGTTAGCCCATATATACATTTTAGAATTGTGATATTAAAATGTTCTTATTAGCGAAAATTTGTAGTCAACAAAATTATGAAATTCAACACTTTGAAGTGGTTGCATATGTTAATACAGAGAAAAAAAAGAAGCAAACTTAAGGTATATAAAGAGAAGAGAGATAAAGACAAAAAAAGAAGAGAGAGAACAATTGTGATAGAAAAAAAAACTTAATTATCTTACTAATTGGAATGGGACTACACACCTACTATAATTAATAATTCTTTTTAAATTTAGTGCTAAAAAATTATGGGATAATATTTATGGGACTTGATCCGTTAATGTTGAAATAAGCCCATTTGAAGATAGTAAATGACTAGTATATCCTTGGTTTTAGATAATGCGAGATTTCAGAAGGGGCAGAAGTTTTATCGGATATGGCGGGTGTTGCAACGGTCGCCGCGTCATCAGCTGCCGTCTGTCGGCCGAAGAAACCCCTCTCATATTCTATTTCATCAACAAAATGTTACTCTAGCAGCGGCAGGAATCTCCTGCGGCGCAGAACTCCGGCGCTTTCCTCGAGAAAGCTCGTGATTCATGCTGCCAGGACCGAGTCCAAAGGGGTTTCTCTTGGTTTCAGAGCACCTGACTTCGAGGTATGTTGATATTCAGAAAATGCTGCATTTTGAAATTAACGTGTTGATGGTTTCTTATTATTGACACAGTGGGTTTTTTGTTTGTTGTATTTGAGTTTAGCTTCCAGAGCCTCTTACAGGGAAACTGTGGAAGCTGGAAGATTTTGACTCCTACCCGGCATTGCTGGTAATGATTATCCCTTTTTTTTTTTTTTTCTTTTTTCTTTTTTGTAATTTGTTTTTGGTGATCCAACTGACATTAACTAACTACACAAGTTTTTCTCTTGTATGTTATATAGTTGGGTAAGCGTTAGGTGAGTGAGAGAATTCTTGTACAATAGAAAACATTATTACATGATTTACATCCTTTATATATGTTAAATTTAGAATATCTACTTGCATATTAAGAAAATCATTTACAAGTTATTCTACACTAAATATATTTCCATAATTTTTATAAACTATATGCTAGTGGATGATCTAATAAGTTCATTTGTTGCATCTATGGAACAAGACTAGACAAAAAAGAGAAGAAAATATTAATGACCAAATGAAAGTGTACGAAGAAATGGCGATATACAGTTTCAAAAAGCTTGGTAAGTTAAATAAAAGAATCTTAGCCAATAAAAAATGCATACTATTTAACAGAAATGTATGTGCTCTTGCCTCATAAAAATGACAACAAACTTAAGATAAGCAAATTCAAAACAATTATAATTATAATCGGTAACATGTAAAAGATGTGCATAAAAGTGTAAAGAAAATTGGGAATAGGGAACTGATGGGTGGGGTGGGTGGGAGGAGGGAAATTAAACATTATTCATTCCTCCTTCCTTGCCATTGGAAACTTATTTTAGCTCCTCTTTGCAGGTAATGTTCATTTGCAACCATTGCCCTTTTGTCAAACACTTGAAGAAAGATATTGTAAAGCTCTCAAACTTCTACATGAAGGTAAGATATTACCTTGTTTGATCTCTGATGTTGTTTGTGTTTTGGCCAACACTTCCACCATAAGTCTGCTCAAATAAGTAGCAAAAAAATAAATAAAAGTGAATCGGCGTTTTATGTCTGTGCTGTTGTGTCGCAGAAAGGACTTGCGGTGGTTGCAATTTCTTCAAACTCTGTTACTACTCATCCACAGGTTCAGATGACCTTGTATCTTCAAATTGAGCAGTGTTGAAGCCATTGAATGATTCGTCGAGCTTTAACCTATTCCTCACAGGATGGACCGGATTTTATGGCTGAGGATGCCAAGATTCTTAACTATCCTTTTCCATATCTCTATGATGAGGTAACCATTTGTCTTAGCTTCTGATTAGTTGAAGCGAATCTGCAATTCATATGCTGTTTAAGTTTGTAGAATAATTGTTTGTTATTGCATTTGATGGCATTTAAGTAGTGTGTATTGTTACCTGTCTTCTTAGGCAATGTTAAGGTCAACATTTGGTAGTGATTTGATGAAATTGTATTTAGTGAAGAAAGTAATGCCAGTTATTTGTTTAAGAGGATAATCTTTACGATAGATGTCAACCCAATTGGGAAATAGTCATATTTACAGTATAATTTATTTAGTAGTATTAAATTTTGATAAGTGTATTGGGAACGATATAGTACTAACTTAATATTATGTTAGTTTTAGTGAACTTTTCAAGTCAAGTTCCTTTTATCAGGTAAGTAGTGTACTAATAGGCAAGAAAGCAATTAAGTGATAAGTGTTTGGATGTTTGAGAGTGTAATTATTAGTTTCATACAGAAGATATGAAACAAACACAACTCTGTTTTGAGGGGGATAGGGTTGCGTTCGGAGAAACTATCAGAGCATATCCTCAACTTTCTTTGTTTTTGTTTACTGCCTTATCAGAGATTTGTTGACATATTTCTACAGCGCACCATTTTCATCTCAAGATGCTTGATGTCGAAGTAGCCCTTATACTAGTTTTCTAGAATTTTCTAACATGATTGTATGAGACAAAAACCCTACTGAATGAATTAGCTGCAATATGAATTTTGATTTGCAGTCCCAAGATGTGGCAAGAAGCTTTGGTGCTGTTTGTACACCAGAGTTTTTCTTGTTTAAAAAGGTAACTATTAGACTGATGAACACTCTGTTTCATGGGAACTTAACAGAATTGTCAGAAATTGTTGTTTTTGGTTTAATTTTGTAATGGTGATTTATTCCTGTGACAGGAGGGCCGCAGGCCATTTGAGTTAGTGTACCATGGCCAGTTTGATGATTCACGTCCGAGTAATAACATCCGTATCACTGGAAGGTAGCCTCTGCATTTGTAAGCTTAAAAAGATAGCGTGTTTCTGATCAATATCTGTGATATGCAATGCAGGGACTTGAGCTTAGCAATAGACTGTGTGTTAAGTGGACAACCAGTATCATCCATTCAGAAGCCGAGGTATCTCTTCTGTTTAATCTTCATCACTTGTTGTTTCTGCTCTTGATATATCATTCGTTTTATTCACTATGGTCGAGACTGAACTCCCCTCCTTTCTTCGCTACCAGCGTCGGATGCAGTATAAAGTGGAACCCTGAAGTCAATGCATAAAAACATGCATTTAAAATCATCTTAAAGATGCCATTGTCATCCTTGGTGGGATTATAGTTTGATGGCTGACTTCTATTTCCTCATTTTATGCTGTTAGTTTCTCATACAACTAATAAAAGACATATGATTTGTTCACCCGATCCATTTTAATTACCAACTACATCTCGGGTGAACACAAGTTACTGAGGACCCACGTACATGAGCTTACTTATGCTAGGGTAAATCCTAAATTGTAGTAATATGATTAGAAGCCCAAAATCTTCATAATTCTAATAGAACCCAGACTTTACAACCCAACAATATACTAACCCTAATTACATTAATTTTACAAGGATGTCCAACACGCCCTTGCCCTCAGTCTCAGCAAACCAGCAAATGCTCTTTTAATTTGATAGTCTTTATGAGTTAATTTCCATATTCTAATTTCTACAACTTCATAATTATGTCTAGTTTGTAAATACATGGTTATCAGTGTGTGCATGGTTTGTACCTCGAATAGCACTCATAAGACTCAAGCTTACAGTGTCACGTTTGTAAAAAAAAAAACAAAACAAGTAGTACAGAAAAAAAAAAGAAGGAAAAGACAAATCTCAAAAAATTGGTTTATGATTTAACCATCATTACTATACCTAAGGGTCGATTGCGGCTATATAGTAATTATTAATGAGCTGATAATAGGAATTAGGCTTATATTTAATTCAACAACAACTACCCAGCTACAACTTGCACGAACCCAGTTATGCAATAACTTCACCCACCCTAAAAGAGTAGCAAGGATGGTCCCTTATTCTTCCTCTTACTTCAACCATATATATCTTACCATTGGGCTACTGATAGAAAATTAACCAAGTCTTTTTTACTCCTTTTTTCTACAACTTATGAATTTGATCTGAATTTCTCAGAATTTTGGCAACATGTGAGAGAGATGTTTTAGCTTCAGTAGCTATTTTACAAAATGAGTAAATTTATCAATGCACATCTAATACAATTAAAGTGAGCTCGCACTTTAATCCACCTACCGTTACTACTATTACAATTATATAAAAAAAATGTTTATTCATATAAATGTATATACCAAATCACTTGTTCCAATTTTCATGTCTCACTCATGTCCCTTTAACTATAAACACCCGAGTGTTTATGATCTACTTATAATATCGTGTCGTAAACACCTAGGTATTTACAACTAATTTTGATATGGGACTGAGAATATGGGACAAGCCCTCTCGTCCCCTAAAATATCTTTATTTATTTTTGTTGTTAAGAATTTATCTTTTTGTACCCAAAATTTGAATGTGTCGCACGTACCATTTTTACTAGTATGATAGAAGTAATAAAAATGTAAAACATAAACAAAAGTACCAAAAAAAGAAAAAAAAAAGAAAAAAAAAAGAGTTCAAGATATCTCACATGTATATATTACGTGACGAAACGATTGATGCAGAAATCACAATGCCGACGGCATGCCCTAAGGCCCTTCCTCTTCCTCACCAAGAAGCTGACGACTTCGATGCCGGCTCATTTGTGGCAATTTCATTTTTGTTTATCGTCGCATGCAAATAAAATATGTAATACTCGCCCACGAGGGTGAGTTAGGGTTAGTACTTAGTATCAAGTCTAAAGGCACGATGCTTTTCAACTTTTGTAATAGTTAGTTAAGAATTATGTGTCATAGTGAATTAATATTATTTAATTTTAAAATCGACTCTAACGGGGATTGAACACTATATTAACTCTAAATTAACTACTTACGCAAAAGTAGGAATATTAACTACATTATATGTTATCGGTCATAGTGAACTAATATAACATATCTAATGTAGTGATTGTTTGTTTAAATTCTTAGTTCATTCTTAACAATGAAAACCATTTTATGTAGCCGGCCCTATACTTGACCGTATATTCTGTCCTTTTCGATTTGATCACCTAAAATCCTTCTGCAGTTAATTCGCACTTGCACTCACTATTCTCATGGAAACTGAAGTTACAAAAACCCTCTTCACGGGCTTTAAATATGGCAAACTCAAACTTTACTATTGTCTTATATGTTTAATTTATCTCACGTGCACATAAATCTCATATCTATTACAACTACCTAGCAAAAGGGAAAAGAAAAAAAAACAAAAATCAGAAAAGGGACTCGAAATAAATTGCAATTAGTAGCTCCATGTGCCATAGTTATTTGGCATGTTAAAAGGAGTAGATAAACTACCCCCACAACGTCACAAGAACTCAAGAGAGGACAAAATTTCATTATTTTCTCATTAAAGTATATTATATATATATATATAAATAAATATATAGACATCAGTATATCTTGCCACTAGTCCCTTTCACACCATTGTGATGGTTAACTTCCAAGAATCAAGAAAAAGGAAACCAAATATTTGTGAAAAAATAAAATAAAATAAAAAAATATCCCCAATTTATTTAAAAATATCAAGGGGTTGAATAAAAATCATAGGCAGAGAGATCAAAAGAGCCCCAGTTATCAGTTATTAAATTCGCAGAGATTCTTAACTGATCATCATCAGGTGCGAACAGTGCACAATCTTCCACCTGAACCATCGGCTGCTGGAACCCATAATTTGGCAGAGGAGTTGTACCTTCTGACCACAACATATCCGGAGACAGTTCATCGCAGAGTACACTCTGCTCGAACCCATTAAAATCCTGGTACACAAACTGCCGACTGGTAATATCCTGACACGTGGAGAAGTGAGGCATCACCTGCTGCATCTGATCATCTCCCCCCACATTGACAAAATTCATCGGATTTTGATCGGCCAACCGGCTGTCAACTCCAACCGTCCTACTCCCATTAACATTTTCCGACGATCCCGGGCTGAGCGACTCCTCAACCTCCGCATTCTGGTTTACATATTTCGCAAAGACGGCGGCCATGTCGATGCACGCGCCGCCGCTCGATCCGTCGGCGGACTCCGAGTGGGCGTAGGCCGTGGCGCCGCCTCCGGATTGCCTGACGGTGGCTCTGGCGCGGCGGCTCTTGCGGCAGCCACCGCCGACGGGGACGTTGCGCAGGGAACCGCCCTTGGTCCAGTAGCGGCGGCAGCCCTTGCAGAAGTAGCGCGGCTGGGAGAGGCTGTAGTTGTTGTAGTAGCAGAATTTGGTGTTGGATGAGGAGCATCTTGGGCAATTTGATGCAAGCTCATTGTTGTTGTATTTCCACTTTGTTGAGTTTGAGTAGTGATCACTAGTTGCAGTACTAGTGAACATGTTGAATTAAGATTGCTTTGTTTTTGGTTTAGAGAATGAGAAGATCCCAAGGAATGACTTGAGGTAGAATGCTGTACTGAGGTAGGAAGGGAATATATACATCATTTCATTTAAAACTTTTAATATTATATCTAGAAGAGTTAATTTCAATTAATCTTGGATTTAGAATTTACAACTTTGGAGATGATTATGAGCAATTTTCATCATACGCGTATTTCTTTTCTGCTCGTTGAATTCACCAAAATATATATCCATTCACCGCGTTCTACCATCTTAAGATAGTGTTTGGAATATTTTATAACACTTTTTAGCTTATGCTTAAGTTGCTTAAAGTGTTTTAAAATAAAAGTTGTTAATGTTTGCAATATTAGAAGAAAAAAAGCTAAATTTTTAAAAACGAAGTATTAAAAAAAGCATAAGTAGAGATTCCAAATATTAAACATAAATAGAAAAAAAAGCATAATTCCAAATATTAAAAAAAAAAAAATAATTCTGCAGTGAAAAAAACTTATGTAAATTGTTTCAAATACTACCTAAATATTATTTAAATCCACACAAACACTGGGTGCAAAACAATAATTTCTAAAAAGTAGGTAACATTTGTAATAATTCTTTAAAATATGGTGCTCTGTATTCACTATATACATTGGAACTTTGCATTTGAAATGTTTTTGGAACCGTCGAAACCGGTGACGATAGTTTTCATTCCAACATTAAATCTAATACCTTCAATTGTGAAATCATGTAGTATTTAGAGGTTGGTAATGGCTTGTGTTTGTGAGTTTATATGTTCATATTTATATATTAATAAAATTAAATAAAAAATATGATGGTGTGGGGAGAGAAAATAGAATAGAGAGAGAGTGGGCGGTTAGCAAGCCGTTAGGGCTAAGGAACTATTCACATGTGAGGGGGAAAATGGGATGTTAAAGACATAATCATGTTTCATTGGGGCAAAGAGTTTACGTTTGGGTAATGTGGCATTTCCTCATTCGTTTATTTGACCGTGATTGATGGCCTTAGTCAATGCTATCCTCCTCCTCATTCCCATTTTTTCCTTGCATCTCCCCCTCCTAAAAATTTACCATTTTATTTTTGTATTTTTTTGTATTTTTGCATTGCCTAGTTTGTTGATTTTTTAGACAACGAGTTTCTGATAAAGAATTTTGTTTGTTTCGAGTAATATTTACCATTTTACTTAAATAAGTAAGATAAACTGTAAATGTAACGCTTCTGTTTTGTTTGAAGCTATTGCATCTTATTTTTTATTTTTTATTTTTTTATGAAGCTATATGCATGTTGGGTTATAATGATTATAACATTATTAAGCATCTAATAAAATATTCATATATGAAAGTAAAAATTGAAGAGCTTTTAATTAGTTAGTACTAGTGGGGTGAGATATAGCATACTCCCTCCGTCCCACTCATCTTACAATATTTGGGATTGAATGTGGATGTTAAGATAGTGATGTAAATGTGTGAAGTAGTGGTGTAAAGTAAAGATAATGTAGTCCGTTTATAGGATGATTGTGGTCCACTCATTTTTTTCTATAAAAGGAAAATATTGCAAGATGAATGAGACGGAGGGAGTATATTATACTAATAGATTGAAATTTAATTGGTATAAAATTTAGGTGTCTAATTTGTAATGTAGAAGTTAGATAATTATTTAATCTACAGTTAATTAAAGAGTAGCATTTTAATAGAATAATTCAAGCTGTGAAATAATAGATTACCGAAGATTTTTGTCCAAGAAAATTAAAGAAATTTTAAGATTCTCACCTACTATTTTTTTTTTCTTTCTTTCTAAGAGTTGGTATGAGCGCACGCAGAACTTATTAAACACAAAATTCTCCTTAAGCTAACCTTAATTTCTCCTAAAAACAAATAATTTAGTTGGTATCAAATATTTAATCAGCTGATATTAGTTATTCACTTATCTGTGTGTGATTGATCAGTTGTTCAACCGTAATTTCTGGAAACCTCAGGACATGACACACACGTTGTATCTATTTATATATAATTATTATTAAATGTTAAAGAAGAATATTGAGTTTAAAACAATAATGGAAACTCAAAATTACGCATGAAAATAATAAATCATATATTTATAAAACTAATATATATCTCCACAATAATAATTTTAGAAAAATACAAAAGTTAAAAGATAAAAAAACATATAAATGATGGTGGTGGTGCATATATGATGAAAGCGTCAAGTGTGATAAAACAAAAACTATAGATATATTAAATGGAAAAAAATGTCTTTTTTATTATTTTTTATTTTTTAAACTACTTGAACCATTTTCATTTTTCATATGAGGTGATGGACCTAGTGGTAGAAATAATTATCTTGTAACTATAAATTATAAGTGTGAATTCACTATCATCTATAAATTCGATCATATCGAACATCATTAGTCAAATACATTTCACTTTTTTTATTCAATTTACAAATTATTACATGATAGTGAGATTTACTCATAACACACATCGACATCACAAATATCCACCGCAATTTTCTTAATCCGAAGAATTATTTCCCTTTCTTAATTTATCGGCTCCTTTTTCAGTTGTTTATACCACATGACGCTTGCTAGCATTGGAGAGATATACAGCGAACTTCACTCGTCTAGGGATCACAAAAGAATTAGTACTAGTGTAATTTATCACTCACCTTTGACAATCAATTGTGTTAATTCACGCCAACCGGTGCATTCCACGAGCCCATGTGCCTACGTGGCAAGAGTTGCTCAATACATTATTTAATCAGTTAAACTGAATCTGAAATTAACAAAGTCCCAAAAATATATCTTAATACTTCTTAGTTTTCAGTGCCTGGTAAAATCACACTTCACGTCATTCCCTCAATTCAGTTTGTTGGTCCCGAGAGCACGTTCAGGTGTAGAGGGGGGGGGGGGGGGGAATACACTTGAATCCTATTTTCTCAACTTTGAACACGAACGAACCCTCGCTTCGGGAAAGTGCCGCATCGAAAGAATTCAAAGAAACCAAATAGCCGTTCCGAATCGTGTTTGGCAAAGAGTCTGACTCTACTGAGGTCTGCTAGCTGACTGAGTCAGAATTCAGTATCAGCAGATAGAGTTCAGTGGTGCGGAAATGTGTAGGCCCAAATCAGATGAGTGGAAAACGTTTTATCAAGACAGTCTCAATTCAAATAAAAAAAACGGTTCAAGATGCCGAGACTTAGTTGTATGATTTTAAAGGATGATTTTCAGTATAAACAGTTAAAATCAATGCAACAGTAAATAAGAGAGCAAGCGAGAGACACAGATTTTTAAAGTGGTTCGGATACACAGGATCCTACGTCCACTGTCCCGAAAGGTCAGGAGGCTATTTATTATACTGAGTTAGTCTCAGTCAGCTTGTATACAGGACAAAGCCGCGTCTTGGAATTTATACTGAACAAGTCTCAGTTTACAATGGTTATCAAACTAAAGTGTTTGACAAACTCTCCAACAGTGAAGGAGTCCTTTTACAATAAGGATTAGGTTCAAATATGAACTCCTTCGTCTAAGCTATGGATATGATCGGTTGAGCTTAGGGTTAGAGGGATAGGGAATGAGAATGTAGCTTCTAGAACGACGAACAGCTGAGTTTAGCTTTGAGTTCGTGTAACGTCGTTTGGATACTAGAGGCTTGTATATTGGTTAAGCTTGGTCCCCTTATGAGCTAGGATGTAGTCTTTCGCCAGAGATAGATCTTCGAGTTCTTGCGGAAGACTTAAGCTTTTTGGATTGCTCGTTTGACTGCTCTCTTCTTGTTTTAGTTCTCTTTCCTTGTTTTCTCGTGAAGTAGCAGTCGTAGTAGTCCCTTCAAAAACTTGAATCATCCCTCTATTTATAGAGAAGAGATTGGGAAAGATCCGTTGGAGACGATGATCCCTTTCTCACTCTTTTGGTAGCTAACGACTCTTTTGAAAAAGGTGACAGTGTCCTTTCCCTCCTTTTCTGGAAATTTGTTGACTTGCAGCTTTAGTAGGTATATGACAGGTGTCTGCTTGTCATTCGTCGAGGTTTTGCAGAGTAGTTGAGACAGAACAGACTTCGAGGCATAATGAAACTGACTTCTCTCTTCCTCGTATTTGACTATGCCGATTGTCGTTCAAAAGATCGGCGATTCGGAAGATCGTTTGCCGTTACTGGAGTCGGATCCGGTAGAGAGTACTGAATTTACTCTACGGAGGGTCGGCTCTTAGTTCAGTGAACTACCCTGCTGAGTTCAGTTCCACTGACTCCTTCGATATCTTTGCTCTGCCGAGTCCAAGTATCCACTGAGTCTTCTACATCTGGTGCTGAGGCTGATAATCTACTGAACGCCTAGACCAGAGCAGAGTGTCTTCTGAGTCTGAACCCTCAGAGACAAAAACAATTACAACGGAATGGTTCACCAATTAGATAGGGTTTTGGGATCTTCAAATCTTCAAACAAATTCAGAGCACGAGGCTACTGAGCTTTGGTCAGTTAAGATAGAATCATTTCCCACTAAGTATGACCGTGCGGGAGGATAGAATCATCACCCAACAATTTCCCCTATTTGATGATGCCAAAACCTAACAACATCTATGCTAACACTAAACTTCTCAGAAACAGAGCTCCTTACAATATTACAAGTAAGATCAGTGGAGTTGTTCTTTAAGTTCTAATCTACTGAGGGGATCAGGGCAGAAACAATTTCTCCCTAAATAACAATTTTCCCCGGAACAGCTAGTCTAACAGAATCTATCAAAGCAATCGATTGACAAGTAAATAAACGTGAGTGTGTGTGTCAGTAATCACTTCAGTGATTCTGAGTGTTAAGCATAAGACAAACATGGTATATATGAATATGAAAGTTCAGTACAGTACATCTCTTGCTAAGCTAGGAAGATAAAGAAACTAAGACTACGAACGCTTGTACTGCTTGATCCTGTCCATAAAGTTCTGCGATTGTGTCTCGGGTAGGAGCAGTCCATACTTCCTGTAAGTATACTTCCTCAGCTTCAGATATTCAGCAAAGTCAGCTGGCTCATCTTCTTCAAGATCTCTGTGGGCGGCAGCATCCTTCACTTCTTTCTCTATTACTCCATAATGAATAGAATCATCAAGTCTTCTAGGTGGTGGCAGAATTCTGGGCTCAGGGACTTGGACAATGATATTCTCTTTCACAGCTTGTACCAGGTAGGCATATAAGTCTAGTTCAGTAATCCTCATCCATTCAACGTAGGCATCTGCCTTTGTCATGTTTGGCCAAGAAATAGTTCCTCTTGATGAATTCTATCTTCTGTGATTCCCATCTCTGTGTAAATTGAGTAGGAATCCATTCATCCGTCCTAGGCAATCTTTGCATTTTCAGATCTGTTGGCTTCCTGAACCTTCTGTATTTATATGGAATGTCAGCTTTTGAAGGTACTCTCAGCCTGGCCTCTTGTTCAGTACGGATTCTCAGTGCTTCAAGGTCTGCCATATGGATTCTCTGCTGCTCGGCTCCGAATCTGTCTTGCCTCTTCTCCTCGGTATAGATACCTATCCATCTGAGCAAATATAGCTTCAATCTCGGCATCTTGTTCCTTAGTTCTCGTGTAGGAGGTTTGCGAGGCGACTGATCTTCTGAGTCAGCAGGGGTACTTGATTTTTCTTTGGACGTACCCTGCTTCTCAGTGTCCTGCTGTTGTTGCTGCTCCCTATCATCATCATCTTGAATTATCGGCCTTTCGGGAGGCAACCTAGTCGTTGTTGACTTCTTTACTGCCGCGAGCCGGGGCCTTTGTCTTTCCTTTGGAAGTCTTTGCTTTAGGCTTGTTGGGCGCTTCCCGGCTTCGCCTAATTCCATAGCTAGCTTCTCGTCACCGCTATCCGAGCCTCCTCTGCAGCGAAGAACATATCTCTTTGATTTCTTTGCTGGAGGGGTCGGGAGTTCCAATACTTTCTTACCCTTGCCTTGAACAGGAGATGGGAGAGGTGCCTCTTCCTCCTCTGAGTCATCCTGCTCAGCATACTAAGCAACCTCCTTAATTATGTCAGTAGGAGTCTGGGTTGCATGAGTAGCTTGTTCTCTGGTTCCAGAGCCACTTGGGCCGGTCTCTACTGTGCTCGCAGCTGAGACACCCTAGGCCTCACCAGTTGGTCTAGTAGCAGCTGTTGTCTGAGCTCTGCTTGCTTCAGCTACTGACCGTGTTTTCTTTCCTGACTTCAGTAGGGCTTCCCCCTTAGTTGATGTTGCAGTGGTTTTAGTTAGGGTCAGCTTAGGGGCTGACTTATCCCCTTTTTCACATTTATCCCTCTTTTCCCCCTTTTTGGCATGATCAATTACAGCCGGGGTAGGAGAGGATACTTGGAGATTGAGGCTTTTGTAGGAGGCTGACAACTCTTCGAGTTTGTCGTTGATCTTTGTCAGGGCCTCATGCAGCTCATTCCTCTCAGAAGCGAGTTCTTCTTTGTAGAATTTGTGAGAGAGGTCAGCTGCAGCCTTAAAGTTATTCAGCTTCTCAGAAACCTTTCCTTCAAGGGCCTGTTGAATATTGTCGAGTCTGAGCTCAGTGGCCTGGGATTGGTTTGAGATTGATTCAGTATGGGAGGACTGAGCGGCCTTGAATTCTTCAAGCAGTTTGGCCTGTCCTTCCTGAATTATTCTGAGCTGATTATCAAAGTCCTTTTTCTGCTGTTCCAGCGCGTTAGAGACAATGGAGGAGACATCAGGGGCAGCTGATTGTGAAATGGAAGATCTCAGCCCCTGAAGCTCAGCGTTGGTGGCTTGAGCAGTTTGCTTCCATGTTTTGTGGACGGCTTTGGCGAGAACCCTGTTCTGAGTTCCTTGGCTTTTTAGTGCCTTAGCCATGGACTTTGAGCGTCGGCCTTTGGGGCTGGGTGCTACTTCAAACGTTGATTTCAGCAAGAACTGAGCAGGCTCTGCGGAAGTTGAAGTACCGGCCACCGACTTTACAGGTCCAAGGATACTGAGTGGTAGTTCAGTAGGAGTGGGTGTATCCTTGTCCTGGGGTTGTTCCTCATCAGGCTTTCCGGGGCCTGAATCATGGGGTGGGTCCTGACCGTCGTGGTCCGACCCGTCCGGCGGGGCCGAGCACGAAGCTCGCTTGCCTTTCATGCAGCAAGGCCAGCATTGCGGCTCTTAGGTCCTCCAGACTACCGAGGTCAGCAGGCTGTGAGTAGCCTATCTGCTGCCTTATAACCAGCTCCTCTTCATGCAGTTGCTCGCAGGTGTAGTGAAGAATGAGGCGTAGCTGATTGGGCCATTCCTGGAATCTTAAAAGCATATGGAGTCTGGCCTGTTTGGCAATAGTCACCAGATCAGAGTGGCCAGAAATCTCCGGTATATGCTCAACAATCTCTCGGAATGCTTGAGATAGAATGGCTGAAGCTTCCATTCCGACAGATTCCTCTTCAAATGCTGTCTCCGAGTCTTCAACATCTATTGGAGAAAGGCTGTTTCTCAGCAGATGGCATGCTGCTGAGTGGTTGAGCGTTGAGTGGACTGTCAAAGGTTTCTAAATCGCCGCTCTGGGCCTCTTCAGTCTGAACCCCTTGGTCCACTTCTACAGCTTGTTCAGTGGAGATGGCCTTCTCCACTGACTGAGTATTCTCTGAGGACTCTGACTCATCAATCATGCATCGGTATGCCGTCTAGGATCGTTCGCCAGTAGCCTCAGTGCTTGCCTCGATTCAGTAGGCACAACATGAATTCTTTTCTTCAGGCGTTTTGCATGTGCCTTAGGAGTTGTTGCTTGAGGAGACCGTTTCTTTGTTGGCGTGGTCTTCTGAGGCGTCACCTGCTGGGCTGAAGGTCCTGTCCCTATCTGCTGAAGTGCAGCAGTTCTGTTGTGGAATCTGACCTTCTACACATTATAATATAGCTTGTCATCGAATGTGATTTGGTCATCTCCGCAGAGGTCTTGAATCATAACCGATAGCTTCAGTCCATATAGAAGCTTGCCTTTTGCGCTCAGCTTGCATGTTGCTTTGTCGAATTTGGCAGCTTGAATCATGAACTCTCGGAGAAAGAATTCCGTCCAGTTAATCTTTGCTTTGTCATAGATCGCCATCATAAGCTGTATCTTGGGTCTCGATACTTGATCGAATGAACCCGCTTGGCTTGTTAGTAGCTGCGTCACAATGTACGCCAAGGCTCGGTACTGAGGCAGCATACTATTCTTCGGGAAAGCGGCTCTGAACGCTGTGGGCTTTCCGCAGAATATTGAGGTATGCTAATGGCGGTTTCTAAGATATGATCGAAAAATATATATCAAGGTGAAGATGAACCGTTATCGATCAATGGCCTAGTTTAAAATAGCTTTTATGAGATGGACGGTCAAGATTAAAAAGGTCTATTATAGGTAATGATCAAATTTGCCGCCTAAGTCAAAAGCCAGTTGTAACTTGCCTAAGTAGTAACTATGATACGACATGCATTAAATGCGTGGCGAGTTCAAGCATACTTATGCATGGAATGTCGTGCATTAAATGTAAGTCGTTAATATTAAATGACAATCCTTGAGATATTAAATACGATGCTGATTCTGAGCAATAAATGCATATTACAGTTCTATTAGATACTACTGAGTAGAGATACGCAAACCTGTCAGCTGAACATCGTAGTCAGCTGATACCTCGTGTAGATGGTTATTGTCTCTACGTACTGAGTTTACTCAGTACTGAGAGTGAACATTCCCCCTTACTGAATGCTCCTCTCCTGAAACCTTTTACTGACTGGAGCCAGTAGGATCTAGCAGACCTAGCTCTACTTAAAGGTCTCTGAATCTGGATTCAGCTAGAGGCTTGGTCAGTATATCAGCCCTTTGTCGATCAGTGTGGATCTTCTCCATTATGATATCCTTCTTTTCGACATGGTCACGAATGAAGTGATGTCTGATGTCCATGTGCTTGCATCTTGTGTGAAGTACAGGGTTCTGAGTGACTGCAATGGCACTGGTACTGTCGCAGAAGATTGGCACTTCATTCTGAATGATGTCATAGTCTCGTAGCTGCTGTCTCAGCCAAAGGATTTGGGCGCAGCAACTTCCGGCAGCCATGTATTCAGCTTCAGTAGTTGACGTGGTTACTGAGTGCTGTTTCTTTGAAAACCATGAGATCAGCTTACTGCCAAGGAACTGACACGTTCCTGAAGTTGACTTTCGGTCAATTCTACACCCTGCATAGTCAGCATCAGAGTAACCAGTTAGTTCTATATTATCATCAGTTGGATACCATAAACCCATGTCAGGTGTTCCTCTGAGATAGCGGAGAATCTTCTTTGGTGAGTCCATGTGACTCTGCTTTGGATTCGCCTGAAATCGAGCACAGACACCTACAGCATAAGTTATGTCAGGACGAGTAGCTGTTAAATATAATAAAGAACCAATTATAGCACGAAATTCAGTTTGGTCTTCTGATACTCCCTCCTTATCAAGATCAATTTTCATGTTTGTGTTCATCGGGATCTTGATAGGTTTGTCGGATGTGCAACCGAATCTTTTGATGAGGTCTCGAGTGTATTTGCCTTGATTAATGAACGTCCCTTTTTCAGATTGTTTGACTTGGAAACCGAGGAAGTAGTTCATTTCTCCCATCATTGATATCTCGAATTTATCCTTCATCATCTTTTCAAATTGCTGGCACATGATGACATTCTTAGATCCAAATATGATGTCATCTACATAGATCTGCACAAGTAGTAGATCGTCTTCCAGTCGAATGCTGAATAGAGTGTGGTCTACTGTGCCTTTCTGAAAACCTTTCTGAAGAAGAAACTCAGATAGGGTATCGTACCAAGCCCTGGGTGCTTGTTTTAACCCATACAGAGCCTTTCTGAGTCTATACACCTGATGTCCCTGCTGAAAGCCGGGCGGTTGTTCCACGTAGACTTCTTCTTTTAGTACGCCGTTCAGGAACGCAGACTTCACATCCATTTGATAGACTCTGAATCTTTGATGTGTTGCGTAGGCCAGGAATAGTGTAATTGCCTCCAATCTTGCAACTGGAGCGAAAGTCTCATCGAAATCTATTCCCTCAGCTTGACAATAGCCTTTTGTCACGAGTCTTGCTTTGTTCCTTACTATGACGTTGTTTTCATCCCGCTTGTTCTTGAAGACCCATTTTGTTCCAATAACATGTTGATGCCGGGGTCTATCAACAAGCTCCCAAACGTCGTTTCTCATGAACTGATTCAGCTCCTCCTGCATAGCTATGATCCAGTCAGCATCCTTTAATGCATCCTCAATTGTCTGAGGTTCGTCAGTAGACAAGAAGCAGGAATATAAGGCACTTTCTCCTTGACAGAATCTGGATCTTGTCTTTACTCTTGCTGAGGGATCTCCAATAATCAGATCAGCAGTGTGAGCGTCCAGCCACGATCTACGATGTTTCAGTTCTTCATCTAAAATTTGTTCAACACAGATAGTAGGCGAGTTAGGCATTTCAGTTGTACTATTCTGAGATTGAAGCATTTCAGTAATGAGAGTGTGATCTACTGAGTCACCAGGTTCAGGGGCATTCAGCTCAGGAACACTAATAGATGTTCCCCCTGAGTTGTTATTCTCAGTAGTGGTCTCAGTTACCTCTGGGGTTTCTTCATCGATCTAAGTTACCTGGGATTGATTCTGTTAAGGAGAATCAATCGGCTCAGCTACATTTACTGCTGGTTGAGATTCAGTAGATTTGTCTTCATTTTCCTCATCTGAATCATCATCCCAACAAAGCTGGATCTTTTCGACTTTGTCTTATAGGCTTAGATCCTGTAGCTGTTTACTGATGTCCTCAGATTCAGAATTAGAGTTATTGCTCCTGTCTTCAGTAGCAAGGGCTTTCCTCCACGCAAAGGGTTCGATAGTTGAATACTCTGAAAGCTTTGCTGACCCGAGAGTATCCTAAGAATACTCCCTGATCTGACTTGCTATCAAAAGTTTTCAGCTGATCTTTCCCATTATTGTGGATAAAGCACGAGCACCTAAAAATATGGAAATAGGATAGAGAAGGTTTCCTGCTGTTCCATAGTTCATATGGTGTTCTCTTATGTTGCTTTGTCACTAGAGAACGGTTCTGAGTGTAACAAGCAGTATCAGTGGCTTCTGCCCAGAATTTGGCTGGGAGTCCTGAGTCTGCGAGTAGAGTTCTAGCTGCTTCTTTGAGTGTTCTGTTCTTCCGTTCAGCAACTCCATTTTGCTGGGGTGTGCGTGCAGCCGATGTCTCATGCTCTATTCCTTCGCTGCGAACTCCTCCATCATAGAATTAAGGAACTCAGTTCCTCTGTCAGAACGGATTTTGATAATTTTGGTGTTCTTCTCGACACTGAGCTTTTTCAGAAGCCTTGGTAACTCTGTTTTGACGTCAGACTTGTTGGCAATGAATATGACCCAAGTGTAGCGCGAGTAGTCATCGATGACCACTAAAGCATATTTCTTGCCTCTGATCGTCACTGGAGAGACTGGACCGACCAAATCCATATGTAGCAGCTGAAGGATTCCATCAGTGGAAGGAGATGGAACATGTGAATTTTGATTCCTTGTTTGCTTTCCCTTCAGACATGCTTCACACTAAGTGTCTTTGCTGAATACTTCATTCGGCAGTCCTCTTGGTAGAGTGTTTCTTGCTAGTTTGTTAAGCATCTTGAAGTTGAGATGGCTGAGTCTCCTGTGCCACAGCCACCCCGTTCGGTTGTCATTCTTCGCTAACAAACAAGCTTCAGGTTCAGCTGAGTTCCAGTCAGCCACATAGATATTCTTCTTGCGCGAACCTGATAACACTGTTTTCCCTGTGGATTTATCAATGACATCACAGAAACCAGCGTCAAATATCACTCTATTCGAGTTATCACAAAATTGACTAACAGAGAGAAGGTTATGGTGAAGTCCTTCAACATATGATACTCTAGGAACTGTGGCAGTTCCAACGCTGAGTGTTCCGAATCCTCTTGTGTAGCCTTTAGCGTTGTCTCCAAACTCGATTCTGGGTCCTTCTTCAGCAGTATAATTCTTCAGTAGGTTCCTTTGGTACGTCATGTGTCTTGAGCATCCACTGTCCACATACCATGGATCTTTGTGCACCTGCAAAACAGAATTATATTTAGGTACCC
Organism: Lavandula angustifolia; assembly: GCA_028984105.1. Classification (NCBI taxonomy): domain Eukaryota; kingdom Viridiplantae; phylum Streptophyta; class Magnoliopsida; order Lamiales; family Lamiaceae; genus Lavandula; species Lavandula angustifolia. The sequence continues at coordinate 27,755,709 of CM054805.1, read as the reverse complement.
TTTATTCTTGATTTTTGGTCCTTAGATGTTAGTTTTAGTAACCCAAATTTGTCTAACGACCCCCGGTGGTCTCGGCACGGGTTTCTTTCCACTTGAGTCAACATATTTGACCACTGGGTACCGGTCGTTGCCGACTTCTTAGACTTTTCGGTTCGGGAGTCCGGATCTTCCGAACCGGTGGATCGCCGACCTTTGCCTTTTGTGCGATCTTCTTCTTCTTCTGACTCTTGGATCCTCTTCTGACTATAGGATCATAATAATATGACCCATACTGAGCTGGATGTGTCAGCTGAGGTGGTCCATACTGATCAGCCCACTTTGACTTGCTGGTTCCCCCTTGACTGAACTGGGGTGTTTTGGTACTGATCTTTTGGTCAGATTGCTGACGTGTAGGATGAGGTGCTGTCATCTTTTGTTTATTCCTTGCTAAGGGGTTCAGAATATTTGCATTGATTGTCTCCCCTTTAACAAATCTATCAGCAAGTCGCACTTCTGAGTGTACTGGGGTAGATGAGGAAGCTCCCTGGCTGAAACCAAGTCCTTCCTTGCAGTGCTTAGGCTTGTTGCTTACTAGCATAGCCTCCAGCTTTTTTTCAGCGCCCATGTACCGCTCAGTCATCAGGTCTGTCAAACTCGAATTCCTCTGCTTGAAGTTCTGAAAAGATATGGTCAGGAGTAACAATATCTAAGTCAGAATGGCGTAATAATGTAGCAAAAGGAGACCAATGACCGTCTAGCAGTGCCCTCAGTTTCTTGAGATTCATCTCTCAGTTGGAGAATATCTTTCCCAGCCCGTTGATGGAGTTCATCAGATTCGTAAATCTGACATTTAGATCTTCTATTTTGTCACCAGGCATGAGAGACAAGCTCTCCAGCTTTTGGAGTTCCAGCACAAGTTTGTTGGCTTTGATCTTCTGAGTCCCCCGACTCAGTAGCGCTAGAGCATCCCAGAGTTCCTTAGCTGTCTTGCATTCCTGAACCCTGCCGAGATAAGAATCACTTAAGGTGGTTAGTATGGCATTCCAGGCGACTCGGTCTAAGTTATGAAGTTTCTCCTCCTCAGGGGTGAAGAGACTTCTGTCCTTGGGAATCTTCTTTCCGGTCACCATTCCTCCTCCAGCTGTTTGATCCTGAGTTACGACACTATCTATCATAGGAACGATAGGTCCTTCCTCAAGTACTTCGGTCATGCTGTCGTGAAGGGAAGTCAGATGAGCCTCCATTCTGACCCGCCATACACACAAGTTCTCTACTGAGAACATGGGTAGCATCCTTATACCTGACATATCAGTCATGATGAATAATGATATGAGTGTAGAATGATATGCAGTGAAAATGTTTTTTCGGATCTGTTCAAGTAGACCAGTTTCAAGATAACAAGAGTCTTATAGAACTCCTGCTCTGATACAAATTGTTGGTCCCGAGAGCACGTTTAGGTGTAGAGGGGGGGGGGTGAATATACCTGAATCCTATTTTCTCAACTTTGAACACGAATAGTCCTGTTCAGGAAAGTGCCGTACTGAAAGAATTCAGTAGACCAAATAGCTATTCTGAATCGTGTTTGGAAAAGAGTCTGACTCTACTGAGGTCCGCTGGGCGCCGAGTCGAGTCGATATCGACGCGAAAGAGTTCAGTGGTGCGGAAATGTGTAGGCCCAAATCAGATGAGTGGAAAACGTTTTATCAAGACAGTCTCAATTAAGCAGAAATAACAGTTCAGTATGCTGAGATTTAGTTGTATGATTTTAAAGGATGATTTTCAGTATGAACAGTTAAAATCAATGCAACAGTAAATAAGAGAGCAAGAGAGAGACACAGATTTTTAAAGTGGTTCGGATACACAGGATCCTACGTCCACTGTCCCGAAAGGTCAGGAGGCTATTTATTATACTGAGTTAGTCTCAGTCAGCTTGTACACAGGACAAAGCCGCGTCTTGGAATTTATACTGAGCAAGTCTCAGTTTACAACGGTTATCAAACTAAAGTGTTTGACAAACTCTCCAACAGTGAAGGAGTCCTTTTACAATAAGGATTAGGTTCAAATATGAACTCCTTCGTCTAAGCTATGTATATGATCGGTTGAGCTTAGGGTTAGAGGGATAGGGAATGAGAATGTAGCTTCTAGAACGACGAACAACTGAGTTTAGCTTTGAGTTCGTGTAACGTCGTTTGGATACTAGAGGCTTGTATATCGGTTAAGCTTGGTTCCCTTATGAGCTAGGATGTAGTCTTTCATCGGAGATAGATCTTCGAGTTCTTGCGGAAGACTTAAGCTTTTTGGATTGCTCGTTTGACTGCTCTCTTCTTGTTTTAGTTCTCTTTCCTTGTTTTCTCGTGAAGTAGCAGTCGTAGTAGTCCCTTCAAAAACTTGAATCATCCCTCTATTTATAGAGAAGAGATTGGAAAACATCCGTTGGAGACGATGATCCCTTTCTCACTCTTTTGGTGGCTAACGACTCTTTTGAAAAAGGTGACAGTGTCATTTCCCTCCTTTTCTCGAAATATGTTGACTTGCAGCTTTAGTAGGTATAGGACAGGTGTCTGCTTGTCATTCGTCGAGGTTTTGCAGAGTAGTTGAGACAGAACAGACTTTGAGGCATAATGAAGCTGACTTCTCTCTTCCTCGTATTTGACTATGCTGATTGTCGTTCAAAAGATCTCGACGTTCGTAAGACTGTCGCCGTTCTCGAGTCCGATCTCGTAGAGAGTCCGAATTTACTCTACTGAGGGTCAACTCTTAGTTCAGTGAACTACTCTTGCTGAGTTCAGTTCCACTGACTCCTTCAGTATACTGCTCCTGCTGGGTCCAGTATCCACTGAGTCTTCTACATCTGGTGCTGAGGCTGATAATCTACTGAACGCCTAAACCAGAGCAGAGTGTCTTCTGAGTCTGAACCCTCAGAGACAAAAAACAATAACAACGGAATGGTTCACCAATCAGATAGGGTTTTGGGATCTTCAAATCTTCAAACAAATTAGAGCACGAGGCTACTGAGCTTTGGTCAGTTAAGATAGAATCATTTCCCACTAAGTATGACTGTGCTGAGGATAGAATCATCACCCAACACAGTTCCTTTTAATTATTTGAGTTCATTTTTATGTCAAACCTATTCATTCCAACATTAAAAGAATCATTAATTCATTAGCAAAGTCAAAAGTTCGTGTTGCCTTGGTTTGCTTTTGCTATTGGCCTCCCTTCTTTGGGGGTCAAACGATGGTCTAAGATTTTCTCAAGTTTTTGTTTAAGCAATATAATAATATTATATTGCCTTGACATTATTTCATACTCCCTCCGTCCCATAAATATTATTGCAAAACTTTCCGATACGGAATTTAAGGAGAGTTGTTGGTTGTGTATAGAGATGTGAGTCTCTCAAATTGTGGCTCCCATAACTTTCCGGCACATGATTTAAGAAAATGAGACAAAATCTACATGACAATCTGAAAAAGAAAATGTGACAAGATCTATAGGACGGAGGGAGCAGTATATAAGAGAAATGAAGTATTTTCGGTGCATGAACTTCTTAAGATTTGAACACAATATTGATATATAATTTGGTTAGAATACTTATATATATTTTCTTTGTAAGTTTGTTTGAATCTTTTATGAAAATTAGTGCACTAGAAATGATATATGTGACACCCAAATTTCTCCAACAATTTGTAAAGCTTGGCAGTGCAAAAATTCACAGATTTCCCAAAACCTCAAATATATAAATTGGAAAGGAATTATATTAACATTAAAGAGATGAAAAAACTGAAATTTAACATTACTATATGTTATGGAAATTAGAAATTCAAAACTAAATTAATACTCCTTCCGTCCCATTGTTAATGTCCTACTTTCCTTTTTGAGCCGTCCCATTGAAAGTGTCATGTTTCTAAAAGTAGTAGATAATGCTTGGACCAAAATTAACAAGTCATAAGTCAAATAATATATACCACACACTACAAGTTTCTTAATCTCCGCGCCCAATAGAAATGATACTTTCTATGGGACGGAGGAAGTACAAAATATACTGAAACTTATTAATAAATAAATTATTTATTTTACCATTAATATATATACACATAGAGAGTAGATCAAATAAGAAGTTGTCCTACCATAGAAATTAGTACATAAGATTCAATCTTCATTATTCATTTTACTTATTAGAAGACTTGGATCGAATATTCTCTTGAAGATAAGGTGTCAAAGTCTTCAGGTCGGGCCAATTTGACCCGGAAGGCCGTTGCATAAATTCGGTTGGGGTTGGCCTGACCTGTAAGTTAAATGAGCTATCAAAATTACAACCCTTTGTAATTTTTTATATCTATCAGACCAAACTCGCCTACAAACTAATTTTTTTTTATTTAACTTTTTAAAAATTAAATTTAATAATTCTTAATAAATAATTAAAATAAATGAATATTCTATCATTGATTGGACCCACACCACTTTAAACATATCCATAAACCTTCTACTATTATACTAGTAATTATTTTATAATTTATAAAATAATAAGAATAAGTTAGTGAGCGAATTTAGCCCACAACACATAAACTTTTTGGCCCAAAGCCCAATCAGTCCATCAGGATACTAGGTTGGGTGATATAATCTCGGTTTGTTTTGGGCCTCTAAATTATAAACTCAACCCCGCCTAAAATACAGGTGGGTTGGCCATTTTGAGCTAGTTTTAACATCTCTAAGATTATGCTATGTATGATCTCTTTATGAGAAGGACTAGTGTGCATCATGTTGCACATGCAACATGATCCAATTTTCAATTTTGACCCAGTTTGACCGGGTTTGACCCGATTTTCTACTTTATTAAAATAATAATAATAATAATAAAAACAAAACCAAACCTTCAGCTCACGCCGCCACGACATTTATTGAAGAAGAGGCTTCGATTTCATACGATTTCGATCGCTCCGCCGTGTCAAGACGGAGTAGATGTGGTGCTAATTATCTGAGTGGTGGATCAATTCCACAGCGGCGCAGATACGGCTCTGCTCCAGAGAAGCGGTGGAGGAATTCGACGGCGGCGCAGAGAAGCGGTGGAGAAATTTGACGGCGGCGTGTAAACGCGACGAAATTCACCACAAATTTCGTGGAATTTCTTTCAAACGACGTTAGGTATCAAGTTTGGTATCAAATCTCTTAATTGGAATCCAAAATCAAAAATGGATTTTGAATCAGATATTCCATCCAGTATTGAAGGTAATGGCACTATGTTTATAAGAATTGACACTTTAATTAATGTTCTCTTGTTGTTGTGCTGCTCTAATTTTGTTGATTGAAGTGTTGTATGGATATTGAATTCAAGTCACAGCTTCTATTTTAATAATTGACACGTTATTTTAATATAATTGACAGTTTACTTCAGGAAGAGTGAAACATCCCTTTAATTAATGTTTCTGGTTGTTGTTCTGCATGTGCTCTGTGCAATAAACTTTGGTATGATTATTGTGTCAATTTGTTTGTGGTAGGATCAAATTGACACTCTCTAATGATAATTGACAACTTTCTTTATTATGCTTGATCTTGTTGCAATTGAAACTTCCTTGCAGAATCTGGACCCGAAACAAACATCCAGAACAATTGTGATGATATTCAACCTGTGAATACACAATGTATCGTGACAAATGATTCACAAAATAGTAAAGAAAAATTATTAAATGTATTTTTATAGAGCAGTGTCATTTTATGTGACTGTAGTGTTACTATCTGTAGGTAAAAGTGTCAATCTTTCATAAAGTTGCAGATCAGGGATTGAAGATAGCCAAACAACTGTCAATGATGGAACACCTATTTCAGTTATTGTTAATCGTCCTTGTCATGATATTCATACGAGAGAAGGTATTCAAAATTGTTACTCCATCCGTCCCGTTATTTGTGGCTCAATTGGTTTCGACACGGGAATTAAGAGAGTAAATGATAAAGTATGAGAGAGAGTAGATGATAAAGTATGAGAGAGAAGATGAGTAAGATAATGAGAGAGTATGAGAGAAATGATGATAAAGTAGGAGAGAGAATGTAATAAAGTAGGAGAGAGAAGATGATAGAGTAGAAGATATGATAATAATTTTTTACCAAATTAGGAAAGTGGTCACAAATAACGGGACACCCCTTTCGGGAAAGTGAGCCACAAATAGCGGGACGGAGGGAGTATTACATAAAAGTGTTACATTCCATTTTGACACTTTTGTTTATTCAAGATTAACACTTATGTTGGTCCTGAGTGTACGGTCAGGTGTAGAGGGGGGGGGTGAATACACCTGATTCGATTTCTCAACTTCGAACTCGAACAGTCCTATTCAGGATGGTGTCTCGACCAAACAGCTCAGCGGCACCGCATAACCGTTCTCGAATCGAGTGAAAGGCTAAGAGTACCGACTCAGTCGAGATGCCGCTAACCGACTAGGTCAGAATTCAGTATCTACAGTAAGAGTTCAGTGCGCGGAATAGTGTAGGCCCAAATCAGTTTTTGTGAGAAAACGTTTTAAGTCTCAGTTCAGTAGATTAAAAGTTCAGTATGCTGAGACAGTTGATTGATTTTAAATATGATGTTCAGTATGATAGTAAAAACAATGCAATAGTTAAGAAAGCAGTAAGAGACACAGGATTTTTAAAGTGGTTCGGATATCGCTCAAATCCTACGTCCACTGTCCCGATTGATCAGGAGGCTATTTATTATCCTGAGTTAGTCTCAGTCAGCTTGCACACTGGGCAAAGCCGCCTCTTGGTTTTTATACTGATCCAAGTCTCAGTTTACAACACTATCAAACTTAAAGTGTTTGACAAACTTCTCCAACAGTGAAGGAGTCCTTATATAATAAGGATTGGGTTCAAATGTGAACTCCTTCGTCTAAGCTATAGATATAACAAGTGAGCTTAGGGTTAGAGGGATAAGGAACGAGAATGTAGCTATCTAGAGCGACGAACAGCTGAAGGTTTGGCTATAGGTTCGTGTCAGTCGCTTGGATACTAGAAGCTTATGTCGGTTTAGCTTGGTTCCTTTTGAGCTGGATGTAGTCTTTCGCCGGAGATAACTCGGTTGATTCTTGCGGAAGACTTAGTCGTTAATTTCGCTCGTTTGAATGCTCTGTGCGTTTCGTGCTTCTATGTTCGTGTGTTCTTATGTGTGCTTCAAATCTTGGATGATCCCTCTATTTATAGAGCAGAGATTGAAAATAGATCCGTTGGAGACGATCTTCTTCTCTCTCTCTCTTTTTGGTAGCAAACGGCTCTTTTGGTGTAGGTAACAGTGTACTTTCCCACCTTTTTAGGTAAAAGGTTGACTGCAGCTTTAGCAGGTGAGAAGACACGTGTATGCTTGTCATTCGTCGAGGTGGATGGAGTGGTTGAGACAGCACAAACTTCGAGACAGACTGAAGCTGACTTCTCTCTTCCTCGTACATGATAATGCTGATTGTCTTTCAAAAGATTCTGACAGTCCTGAAGACTATCTGCTGTTGCTGAGTCTGACCTCGTATTCAGTAGATAGACTGCTGAAGATCAGCTCTGAATCCAGTGAACTACTCCTGCTGAGTTCAGTTCAACTGACTCTCTCGCATATCTTGCTCTTCTTGAGTCCAAGATATCGAGTCTTCTGCACTGGTGCTGAGACAAATAAGCTACTGAGCGCCTTGACCAGAGCAGAGTCTACTGAGTCTGAAACCTCAGAGACAAAACAGATACAAGGGAATGGTTCATCATTCCGATAGGGTTTTGGGATCTTCAAATCTTTAGACAAGTACAGAGCACAAGGCTACTGAGCTTAAGATCAGTGTCTAAGACCGAATCATTTCCCACTGAGTGAAACAGTGCTGAGGATGGAATCATCACCCAACAACTTCCCCCTATTTGATGATGCCAAAACCTATCATCTATGTCCTATCAACTATGCTAAACACTAACTTATTCAGAAACAGAGCTCCTTACAAATATTACAAGTAGGATCAGTGGAGTTTTCTGGTAAGTGCTAGACTGCTGAGGGAGACAGGGCAGAACAATTTCCCCCTTTACAATAATTTCCCCATGCAACAATTTCTCCCTAAGAGAAATAATAACTCTACGAAAGTCTAGTCTATCAGAGATCTAACTGAGCAAAACTGACAAGTAAACAAACAAAGTGAGTGTGTGTCAGTAATCACTTCAGTGATTCTGAGTGTTAAAGCATAAAGCAAACACGGCTATTTAGACAACAAGTAGTTGTCAGAGCCAAAAGCAGATTGTATAAAATATAAGAGAAATTCAGTACAGATACAATCTTGCTAAGCTAAAAGGAGAACTAAGAAGGAGAACCCTTAAACTGCTGAATCCTATTCATGAAACCTTGGGATTGATCTTCAGGCAGTGGGACTCCATACATTCTGAACGTGTTCTTCCTCAGCTTCAGGTATTCGGCGAAGTCTGCTGGATTATCTTGTTCTAGACCTCTGTTCAACGCAGCATTCTTCACTTCTTGTTCAATCATTCCGAGATGTACTGAGTCGTCTTGTCTTCTGGGTGGAGGAATGATCCTTGCTTCAGGAACGCTGGCTACTACCCCTTCGATTCTTGCTCCGTGCATATATGGGTAAAGATCGGGTTCGTAATGGTCATCCACTCGACATAGGCATCGGCCTTAGACATTTCGAGCCGTAATCGCCGTAAATAATTTCTCTTGATAAACTCTATCTTGGCCGATTCCCATCTCCGATTGAACCGAATAGGCATCCATTCGTCCGATCTCGGCCATCTATGTGTTTTCGGATCATTTGGCTTCCCGAACCTTCGTATCGATAAGGAATGTCGCTTTCGAAGGAACTCTTAGCCTGGCCTCTTGTTCGACGCTTCCCGAGTGCCTCAAGGTGCGCGCAAATGTATCCTCTGCAGCGGCCTCTATCTCGTCTAGCTTCCTCTCCTCTCGTAGAGATATCTATCCATCTCGAGCAAAGATTTCTTCAATTTCGCATCTTGCTCTTGAGGCTTCGAGGAGCTTGTTCGATTCGACAGGGGTACTAGATCTAGATTTGGATGTACCCCGCCTTTCGTACTCTTCTTTGCCGCTCCTTTTCTTTTTCTCTCGTCCTCTTCATCCGTTATGATGAGCTTTCTCGAGAGCGCTCTAGCGGTTCTCTTTCCTCTTCCGGATGGGGCTTTAGTCTTTCCTTTGGCGAGCTTATACTTTGGCTTGTTAGCTACTTCGGCCTCTCGCAATTTCTCCGGCCGCCTTCTCATCCGCAGCTATTTGGGCTTCCTCCTCGGCAGATATGTATCTTAATCTCTTTGCTTTGGAGGGGTTGGAATTTTAAGCTTCGTTTGCCCTTGCCTTCTTGAACTGGTGGTGGAAGAGGAGCCTCTTCTTCTTCCGAGTCCTCCACCGCTTTGTTCGGGCGTACTCGGCAACCTCCTTAATAATGTCTTTGGGAGTCCGGGTTGCTCGAGTAGTCTGCTGGGGTCCCGAGCCACTTGGGCCGGTTTCATTGTGCTCGCAGCCGAAACACCCCAGGCCTCACCCTTCGAGACCGAGTGCGGGATGACTTCGAGTGTAGCTTCCCCCTTAGACTTTGGACTTTTGGTGGGGGTCGGCTTCTCGGTGCTCGTTTCTTGCCTTTGGTCGGCTCAATACTCTTCCCTCTTCTACTTTCCCCCTTTTTGGTATCATCGGTTGCAGCCGGGGTAGGGATAAGTATTGTGTTCTGAAGGCTGTTGAAGGAGGTTGACAGCGACTGAATTTGATTGTGGATATCTGTCAGAACCTCATGCAGCTCGTTCCTCTCAAAAGTTAGAACTTCATCAAATTGCTTGTAAGAGAGTTCAGCTGCAGCCTTTACCTCATTCAGCTTCTCAGTGATCTTGTCTTCCAAGGCCAGTTGGATATTCTCAAGTCTTTGTTCAGTAGCCTCGGATTGTTCAGTGATAGCGTCAGTATGAGCCAGTTTAGAAGCCAAAAATTCATCAAGTAGCTTGGCTTGGCTCTCCCGAAAGATCTTGAGCCGAGCTTCGAATTTGACTTGTTTGCCGAGCCAACGCTTCGAAATAAGCGCGGAAACATCGGGGCGGCCGATGAAGAGACGTAAGACTTCAGCCCCCGAAGTTCTTTAGTCGTGGCTTGAGCGATCCGCTTCCATGTCCTATGGATAGCCTTCGCAAGATCTCGATTTTTGATCCCTTGGGCAGTTAAGGCTTTTGCCACTGATCGAGATCTCTTTGCGGTCTGGCTGGGCGCTGCTTCGAAAGTCAACTTCAGCAAGAGCTGAGCAGGCTCTGCTGAGGACGAAGCACCAGCCTTGGACTTCTCAGGACCAAGGATACCGAGAGGAATATCAGGAATTTCAGCATGTGTATCCTTGTCCTGGAGTGATCCCTTATCAGGTTGTCCAGGGCCTGAATCCTTGGGTGGGTCCTGGTCGTCATGATCTGACCCATCTGAGAGTGCTGAGCCTTCTGCTTGTTTGTCATGTATCATCGCAAGCATAGTGGCCCTCAGATTCTCCATGGTGCTGAGGTCAGCAGGCTCTGAGTAGCCTATTTGCTGCCTCAACTTCATCTCTTCTTCGTGGAGTTGCTGACAGGAGTAGTGGAGAACAAGGCGAAGTAGATGCGGCCACTCCTGAAAGCGAAGAAGCATGTGGAGCCTTGCTGTTTTGGCAATGATCATCAAGTCTGAATGATCAGCAAGCTCCGGTATATGTTGAAGGATCTCACGGGAGGCTCGAGATAAGATCATTGAAGCTTCCATCCCGATTGATTCACCTTCAGATGCAGTCTCAGACTCCAAGTCTATGTGTGAAGTCTGCTCTTCAGTTGGAGGGACTAAGCTGAGTGGAGGGACAGAAAGGGGGCTGTCTAGGCGCTGAATATCTGCGCTCTGAGCTTCAAAAGCATCCCCTTGGTCCCTTTCAGTGGAGACGATCTTCTCCACTGACTGAGCCTTCTCAGAAGACTCGGACTCATCAACCAGTGCAGGGCCGAGTAGTCCTCTCGGAGCCTGTTCGGCGGTACTTCCGGAACCTCCTCGGAGGCGGCACCTCAACGGCTTTCTTCAGTATCTTTGCCGGTGCCTTAGGAGTTTTAGCGGGAGGGGTTCTTTTCTCTGTAGGCGTAGCCTGCTGAGGCTTTGATTGCGGAGAGACTGCTGAGGGTCCTGACCCTATCTGCTGAAGCACTGCTGTCTTGTTGTGAAATCTGACCTTCTTCACATTGAAGTACTCCTTGTCACTGTAGGTGATAGGCTCAGATCCACATAAATCTTCGATCATGATGGACAGTTTGAGTCCATACAAGCAATTTGCCCTTTGCGCTCGGCATGTTCGATGCCTTGTCGAACTTAGCGGCTGAGCCATGAATTCTCGGAGAAAGAACTCCGTCCAATTAATCTGGGCTCGGTCGTATATGGCCATCATCATCTGAATCTTAGGCCTCGACACCTGGTCAAACGACCCTGCTTGGCTTGTCAGTAGCTGCGTGACAATGTAAGCAAGTGCCCTGAACTGAGGCAACATGCTGTTCTTCGGAAAAGCAACTCTGAAAGTAGTGGGCTTTCCACAGAAGACGGTAAGATATTCATCAACTCGGTCGTCTCTGTACCCGACTGTACTAATCCCTTCGGAGGGCAGATCAAAACTCCGCTTCAAAGCATCCTTGATGGACATCTGCTTCAGCTCTGTAGTGGCGTTTTGGATAGAATGGGCAACAAATCTCACCACTATGTCTCCAGACACTGCGTCTGAATTCAAGTACAACTCTGCAACCTGTCTCGGGAGGAAGAACGAAGGCCTCCTAGACAAAAATTTCTCCAGCCCTGACTCGCGCAGAGCTGAGAATATATCGTCCATGTACTCCAGATCGCATGAATAGAAATCCATGGTGGGTTCAAACCATACGCGATCCTTCTCCAGAATGTTCTGCATATCCGCTGGAGATATCATAGAGATATTGGTTTCCGCCATTGTACCTGTTACACGAAGTTGTTATCAGTATCGATTTTTAAATAAAACTTTTTTTATATATGATACTAATCAATAATGATCAACACATAAGTAACTTCATGTAGGCATACCGAGAATTTGATCGAGGTGAAAGTAAGCAAATGAGGGTTTTTGCACAAAGGTATTCTCGGATTTTTCGGAGGTAAGATATGATCGAAATGTTAAGTGCGAATATGGCGGTTCTTAAGATTTGATCGAAATATGTACATATCTAGAAGATGAACAGTTATCGATCTAAGGCTGAGTTTAAACCTACTTTATGAGATGGACGGTTAAGATTCAATATCATAAAAGGTAATGATCACAAAAGCCGTCTAAGTCAATGCAAGTTGTAAACATGCCTAAAGAGTAACTATGATAAGACATGCATTTAATGCGCACAGAGTTCAGCAAAGTTGTGCATAGAATGTCGTGTATTAAATGTAATCTGTTATCAATAAATGACAAACTAAGAGATATTTAAATCATGCTGAATCTCCATAATAAATGCTTATCATTGTTGCATTAGATACTATAGAGTAGCGATACGCAAACCTGTCAGCTGAACATAGTAGTCAGCTGATACCTCGTGTAGATGGTTTTCTGAATCTCTACGTACTGAATGTATAAGTACTGAGAGTGAACATTCCCCCTTACTGAAATGTCTCTCTCCTGAAACCTCTTACTGACTGGGGTCAGTAGGGTCCAACAGACCTAGCTCTACTGAAAGTTCTCTGAATCTGGATTCAGCTAGAGGCTTGGTCAGTATATCAGCCCGTTGCTTGTCAGTATGGATCTTCTCCATCCTGATATCCTTTTTCTCGACATGGTCATGAATGAAGTGATGTCTGATGTCCACGTGCTTGCATCTTGTGTGAAGTACAGGGTTCTGAGTGATTGCAATAGCACTGGTACTGTCGCAGAAGATCGGAACTTCATTCTGAATACCGTCATAGTCTCTCAGCTGCTGTCTCAGCCAAAGGATTTGGGCGCAACAACTTCCAGCAGCCATGTATTCAGCTTCAGTAGTCGACGTGGCCACTGAGTGCTGTTTCTTTGAAAACCATGAGATCAGCTTGCTGCCAAGGAACTGACATGTTCCTGAAGTTGATTTTCGGTCTATTCTACATCCTGCATAGTCAGCATCAGAATAACCAGTTAGTTCAATATTATCATCAGCTGGATACCATAAACCCATGTCAGGTGTTCCTCGTAGATAGCGGAGAATCTTCTTTGCTGAGTCCATATGACTCTGCTTGGGATTCGCCTGAAATCGAGCACAGACACCTACAACATAAGTTATGTCAGGACGAGTAGCTGTTAGATATAATAAAGAACCAATTATAGCACGGTATTCGGTTTGGTCTACTGATACTCCCTCTTTATCAAGATCTATCTTCATATTCGTGTTCATCGGGATCTTGATTGATTTGCCGGATGTGCGGCCGAATCTTTTGATGAGGTCTCGAGTGTATTTGCCTTGGTTGATGAACGTTCCCTTTTCGGATTGCTTGACTTGAAAACCAAGAAAGTAGTTCATTTCACCCATCATCGACATCTCGAACTTATCCTTCATCATCTTTTCAAATTGCGACACATAATGACATTCTTCGAACCGAAGATAATGTCATCCACATAGATCTCGCACGAGTAATAGGTCGTCTTCCGGTCGAATGCCGAACAACGTGCGATCTACGTGCCCTTCCGAAAATCTTTTCGAAGAAGAAACTCGAATAGGGTATCGTACCAAGCCCCGGGTGCTTGTTTTAACCCGTCTGAGCCTTTCCGAGTCTATATACTTGATGTCCCTGGCCGAAAGCCGGGCGGTTGTTCCACATAGACTTCTTCTTTCAAAGACGCCGTTCGGGAATGCAGACTTCACATCTATTTGATAAACTCCGAATCTTTGATGTGTTGCGTAGGCTAGGAATAGTCTAATTGCCTCCAATCTTGCAACTTGGAGCGAAAGTTTCATCGAAATCTATTCCTTCACTTGACAACGTAGCCTTTAGCCACGAGCCTTGCTTTGTTCCCGACTATAACGTTGTTTTCATCTCGCTTGTTTTTGAAGACCCATTTGGTTCCAATGACATGTTGATGCCGGGGTCCGTCTACAAGCTCCCATACTTCGTTTCTCGTGAACCGATTCAGACTCTTCTCCGCATAGCAATAATCCAGTCAAGATCTTTAAGTGCATCCTCAATATTCTGAGGCTCTTCAGTAGACAAGAAGCAGGAAAATAATGCGCTTTCTCCTTGACAGAATTTGGATCTTGTCTTGACATGTGCTGAAGGATCTCCAATTATAAGATCAGGAGTGTGAGCATCTAGCCACGATCTACGATGTTTTAACTCTTCATCTGAAATTTGTTCAACACAGATAGTAGGTGAGTTAGGCATTTCAGTTGTACTATTCTGAGATTGAAGAATTTCAGTGATAAGAGTATGATCTACTGAGTCACCAGGTTCAGGGGCATTCAGCTCAGGAACATTACAAGATGTTCCCCCTGAGTTGTTATTCTCAGTAGTGGTCTCAGTTACCTCTACGGTTTCCTCATCGACCTGAGTTACCTGGGATTGATTCTGTTCGGGAGAATCAATCTCGCTCACCTACTTGCTCACCGGTTGAGATTCGATAGATTTGTCTTCGGTTTCTTCGTCCGAATCATCATCCCAACATAGCCGGATCTTTTCGCATTTGTCTTTTAAGCTTAGATCCCGTAGGCCGCTTCGATGTCCTCGGATTCGAGAATTTGAGTTATTGCTCCTGTCTTCAGTAGCAAACTCGTTAAAAACAACATGAGGGTTTTCCTCCACGCAAAGAGTCCGATAGTTGAATACTCGAAAGCTTTGCGACCCGAGAGTATCCTAAGAATACTCCCCGATCCGACTTGCTATCAAAAGTCTTGGTCGATCTTTCCCATTATTGTGGATAAAGCATGAACAACCAAAGATATGGAAATAAGATAGAGAAGGCTTCCTGCCGTTCCATAGTTCATATGGTGTTCTCTTATCTTTGCTTTGTCGGTAAAGATCGGTTCGAGTGTAACATGCGTATCGGTAGCTTCCCGCCCGAATTTGGTTGGGAGTCCTCGAGTCCGCGAGTAGAGTCCTAGCCGCCTCTTTTAGAGTTATGTTCTTTCGTTCAGCAACTCCATTCTGCTGAGGTGTGCGTGCAGCTGAAGTCTCATGCTCTATTCCTTCGCTTGCGTAACTCCTTTACCATGGAATTAAGGAACTCGGTTCCTGCTCGAACGTATTTTTCCGATCTTGGTGTTCTTCTCGACACTGAGCTTTTTCAGAAGCGTTGGTAACTCTGTTTTGACGTCAGACTTGTTGGCAATGAATATAACCCGTGTGTAGCGCGAGTAGTCATCTATGACCACTAATGCATATTTTCTGCCTCTGATCGTCACTGGGGAGACTGGACCGAACAAATCCATATGTAGCAGCTGAAGAATTCCATCCGTGGAAGGCGATGGAACTGGAGGATTTTGATTCCTTGTTTGCTTTCCCTTCAGACATGCTTCACACTGAGTGTCTTTGCTTAATACTTCATTCGGCAGTCCCCTTGCTAGAGTGTTTCTTGCAAGCTTGTTGAGCGTCTTAAAGTTGAGATGGCTGAGTCTCCTGTGCCATAGCCACCCCGTGCGGTTGTCATTTTTCGCCAATAAGCAAGCTTCGTGTTCACTGAGTTCCAATCGGCCACATATATGTTCTTTCACGCGAACCTCATAACACTTGTTTTCCCCGTGGATTTATCAATAACATCACGTAAAACCAGCGTAAAAAATCACTCTATTTGAGTTATCACAAAATTGACTAACAGAGAGAAGATTATGTCGAAGTCCTTCAACATATGATACTCTTGGAACTTTGGCGGTTCCTATCTTGAGTGTGCCGTATCCTCTCGTGTAGCCTTTGGCATTATCTCCAAACTCAATCGGGTCCATCTTCGGTAACATAATTCTTCGGAGACTCCTTTGGTATGTCATATGTCTTGAGCATCCGCTGTCCACATACCATGGGTCTCTGCGCACCTGCAAAACAATTATATTCAGGTACCCTTTATTTTTGATTTTGGGTCCTTAGATGTTAGTTTTCATAACCCAAATCTGTCTAACAACCCTGGTGGTTTCAGACATCTTCTTTCCACTAGAGTCAACATATCTGACCACTAGACTGGTCATAGGTGACTTCTGAGGCGTCCGAGGTTCAGGGAGTCCTAATCTTCCGAGCCGGTGGATCGGCCGACCTTAGCCTTCTGTGTGGCTTTCTTTTTCTTCTGACCTTTGGAGCCTCTTCTGACTATAGGTTCATAATAATATGACCCATACTGAGCTGGATGTGTCAGCTTTGGAGGTCCATACTGATCTGCCAATTTTGATTTGCTGGTTCCCCCTTGACTGAACTGGGGTTTCTTGGCACTGATCTTCTTGTCAGAATGCTGATGTGTGGGATGAGGTGCTTTCATCTTTTGTTTGTTCTTTGCTAGGGGGTTCATTATATTTGCGTTCATAGTCTCCCCTTGAACAAACCTATCAGCAAGCCGTACTTCTGAGTGTACTGGGGCTGATGAGGAAGCTCCCTGGCTGAATCCAAGTCCTTCCTTGCAGTGCTTTGGCTTATTGCTTGCTAGAATATCCTCTAATTTCTTCTCGGCACCCATGTACCTCTCAGTCATCAGGTTCCTCCAGACATCATCACTCTTCTTCAGTGTGTCGTGCTCGGTCTAAAGTCCTGACATTTCTTGCTTCAGCAGACTCAGTTCAGTATCTTTCTGAGTCAAGTCATTGGTCAAAACTGAAATCCGATCTTCTTGATGCTGAGACTTGGCCATCAGAGAGTTTATCTCCTCCCTAAGTCTCAACACAAGTCCTTCGGCCTCAGTAGCAACCTGACTTTCCTGAGAAAGTCTCTGATTCTCTACTTTCAGGGTATCCAACTCCTGAAGAGTCTTGCTTGAGCCGTGGACTCATTTGAATTTGTTCGTCGAGCGGTTCTTCGTATGCGGTCGCGACGTCCAAATTCTCATCCGCACCTGAAATAGTGTCGTGTGTGCGGTGTGAAGAGGAGTTAAGTGGTTCATGAGAATTTACCTCATCCTCTTCGCCTGCCATCATGCACTTTTCAGCGATTCATCCGCTTCATGCTCTAAGGCCATGAAAGCCGCTTCATCGTCGATGAATCCATAAAGGAGTCGATCTCTTCGAGTCGTCCGAGATTTCGCCCGACTATGTAGGATTGTCTTTTACGGGCGAATTTCTCTCTCCTTGCCTTGCGTGCTGCGCGTTCAAAGACTACTCGAGCTCGGACAATCATACCGATAATGTCCCGGCTTCTTGCGGCTGTAGCAAGCGATGACTTTTTCTTCTTTGGTTGCACTATCCCTTGAGGGTTCTGAGTCATCTTTCTTTCTGCATTCAGAAGATTGTGAGTCAGGAGTGTGTTTCGATATATAATTTGACTTATCTTTCGTTTCCCGATAGGCTTTAGTCACTTTTCTGCGTCGCTCCTTCTCCTTCTGATACTTTACAGCGAGCAGTGCATACTTTTGAGCGAGACTTCCTTCTTGTAGATCATTGAGTGAAAGTTCAGTCTTACTCGTCATTTTGCTCGTTGCTGGAGATGCTGTGCTGACTGATGCTTTGAAAGCATGGTCGATTTTTGTGTCAGCTTCATCTCTCTGCTTTCTTTGAGGTCTATCGAACTCAAACTCCTCTGCCTGTAATTCTGAAAAGATATGGTCAGGAGACACAGCATCTAAGTCAGAATGTCGCAATAGAGTGGCAAAAGGTGTCCAGTGTCCGTCCTGAAGTGCCCTCAGAATCTTGAGATTCATCTCTCGGTTGCTGAATGTCTTTCCCAGCCCATTGATAGAGTTCATCAGATTGGTAAATCTGACGTTTAGATCTTTGATTTTGTCCCCGGGCATGAGAGACAAGCTTTCCAGCTTTTGGAGTTCCAGCGCTAATTTGTTGGCTTTAATCTTCTGAGTCCCTCGACTCAGTAGCGCAAGAGCATCCCAGAGTTCTTTAGCAGTCTTGCATTCCTGAACCCTGCCAAGATAAGAATCACTAAGGGTGGTTAGTATAGCATTCTTGGCGACTCGATCTAGATTGTGAAGCTTCTTCTCTTCAGGAGTGAAGAGACTTCTGTCTTTGGGGATCTTCTTACCAGTCACCATTCCTCCTCCTTGAGCTTGGTCCTGAGTCACGACACTATCAATCATAGGAACGATAGGTCCATCTTCAAGCACTTCATCATAACTTGTCATGGAGGGATGTCGATGAGCTTCTATTCTGACTCGCCATACTCCGTAGTTCTCCACCGAGAACATAGGTACCATCCTTATACCTGACATATCAGCCATGAAGAATAATGATATGAATGTAGAGTGATATGCAGTGAAAAACGCTTTCCCTCGGATCCGTTCGAATAGACCAGTCTCAAAGATAACAAGAGTCAAAGAACTCCCGCTCTGATACCAATTGTCGGTCCCGAGTGTACGGTCAGGTGTAGAGGGGGGGGGGGGGTGAATACACCTGATTCGATTTCTCAACTTCGAACTCGAATAGTCCTATTCGGGATGGTGTCTCGATCAAAGTTCGGCTAGGACTGCATAACCGTTCGGAATCGAGTTAAAGGCTAAGAGTACTGACTTAGCTGAGATCTGCTAACTGACTAGGTCAGAATTCAGTATCCACAGTAAGAGTTCAGTGCGCGGAATAGTGTAGGCCCAAATCGGTTTTTTGTGAGAAAACGTTTTAAGTCTCGGTTCGAGAGATTAAAAGTTCGGTATGCTTGATACGCTTGATTGATTTTAAATATGATGTTCAGTATGAATAGTAAAATCAATGCAACAGTTAAGAAAGCAGTAAGAGACACAGGATTTTTAAAGTGGTTCGGATATCGCTCAAATCCTACGTCCACTGTCCCGATTGATCAGGAGGCTATTTATTATCCTGAGTTAGTCTCAGTCAGCTTGCACACTGGGCAAAACCGCGTCTTGGTTTTTATACTGATCTAAGTCTCAGTTTACAACACTATCAAACTTAAAGTGTTTGACAAACTTCTCCAACAGTGAAGGAGTCCTTCTATAATAAGGATTGGGTTCAAATGTGAACTCCTTCGTCTAAGCTATGGATATAACAAGTGAGCTTAGGGTTAGAGGGATAAGGAACGAGAATGTAGCTATCTAGAGCGACGAACAGCTGAAGGTTTGGCTATAGGTTCGTGTCAGTCGCTTGGATACTAGAAGCTTATGTCGGTTTAGCTTGGTTCCTTTTGAGCTGGATGTAGTCTTTCGCCGGAGATAACTCGGTTGATTCTTGCGGAAGACTTAGTCGTTAATTTCGCTCGTTTGAATGCTCTGTGCGTTTCGTGCTTCTATGTTCGTGTGTTCTTATGTGTGCTTCAAATCTTGGATGATCCCTCTATTTATAGAGCAGAGATTGAAAATAGATCCGTTGGAGACGATCTTCTTCTCTCTCTCTCTCTCTCTTTTTGGTAGCAAACGGCTCTTTTGGTGTAGGTAACAGTGTACTTTCCCACCTTTTTAGGTAAAAGGTTGACTGCAGCTTTAGCAGGTGAGAAGACACGTGTATGCTTGTCATTCGTCGAGGTGGATGGAGTGGTTGAGACAAAGACAAACTTCGAGATAGACCGAAGCCGACTTCTCTCTTCCTCGTACATGACAATGCTGATTGTCTTTCAAAAGATTCTCGACGCCCCGAAGACTATCTCGCCGTTCTTGAGTCCGACCTCGTATTCGGAGATAGGCTGGCCGAAGATCGCTCCGAGTCCAGTGAACTACTCTCGCCGAGTTCGGTTCAATCGACTCTCTCGATATCTTGCTCTCGCCGAGTCCAAGATATGCGAGTCTTCCGCACCGGTGCCGAGACAGATAAGCTACCGAGCGCCTGACCGTGAGCAGAGTCTACCGAGTCCGAAACCTCGTAGACAAAATGATACAAGGGAATGGTTCATCATTCCGATAGGGTTTTGGGATCTTCAAATCTTTAGACAAGTACAGAGCACAAGGCTACTGAGCTTAAGATCAGTGTCTAAGACCGAATCATTTCCCACTGAGTGAAACAGTGCTGAGGATGGAATCATCACCCAACAACTTATATTTATTACAAGTGACACACTTGTTCTGTTCTTCTTCTTATAGATAATATTACAGATTTGTCGGGTTCTTTGCTTGGTTTAAAGGATAGCAGCATTGAGTATTTGTATCAAACGTACTGTGCACATGCTGCTAATGTTGGATTTAGCGTAAGAAACTCAAATTCAATAAAAAATGTTGCTGGTGTTACTATTGCAAAGTTATTTGTCTGCTCATCTCAAGGAATGCGAGGCAATGCAGCTGCTTCTTTGGGTGCTAAAGAAAAGAGTTCTAGAAAGTACGTAACCCGCACGAATTGTAAAGCTATGTTGAAAATCAAACTAACAGATGATGAAATGTATGAAGTTACTCAACATGTCACGGAACAGAACCATACACTATGTAGGAAAGAATTGAGCTACATGCATCGTTCAGAACGGACAATTACGAGTGAGAAGGCTGCACTTATTGAAGATATAATATCATCTAGAATAAGGGTTGTAGACACGTTCCGATTCATATCCCAAGCAAGTCCTTGGTCATACCAAGAAGGATCACTTGAACTTTGTGAACCAACTGAAAATGTTAGCAATAGAAGGTGGTGATGCACAGAGCTTGATCAACATTCTCCACCAACAAAATGCTGAAGACCCAAACTTCTTTTTCCGTGTGAGGCTTGATGATGATGGTAGGTTTTGTAATGTATTTTGGAGACACTCCATGATGAAAGAAGACTATATGGTATATGGGGACGTCCTTATTTTTGACACGACGTATAGAACTAACAGGTATAACTTGATTTGTGCACCTTTAGTTGGATTGAATAACCAGTACAAAAATGTTATGTTTGGATGTGCATTTATATCAAATGAGCAAGAGGAGTCTTTTGCATGGTTGTTTGATGTGTTCAAAAAGTCAATGGGAAATAAAAGTCCAGTTAGTATTTTCACGGATCAGGACAAAGCCATTGCAAATGGACTAGAGAAGGTGTTCCCAACAACAAAGCATAGACTTTGTATATGGCATTTGTATCAAAATGCAATAAGCAGATTTGGAAGATTGAAATCTAATAAGGAATTCAACGATGCATTTAGCAAATGTTTGACGGGCTATTCAAATGAAGATGAGTTTGAGGATTGTTGGAACACAATTGTTTCATCCTATGGGTTGCAAGATCAAGAATGGTTTGGGAGGTTGTATCAACTCAGAGAAAAATGGAGCACTGCCTATAACAAGGACTTTTTCTCTGCCGGGATCTTATCTTCACAAAGAAGTGAGAGCACAAATAATGCGTTGGGATTTGCTGCAAAAAAGACAACTAGTTTGAATGATTTTACAAAATCTTTTCGAGAACAGTTGAACAATGGAGAAGTAACGAATCAAAGGATGAATTCCAATGTTCCATAGCCCGCCCTGTATCCTGCTTGCCATTGTCGGGAATTCTCAAGCATGCTTCTGAGGTATATACTCTTACAGTTTTTTAAAAATTTGAGAAGGAGTTCTTGACATCGATTTCCACTACATTCCAGTTTATATGTGAAGAAGATGGTGTGAAGATTTATCAGGTTACTAATGACAGTAGCAGTAATCATCAATATGTCAGTTTTTATTCTTTCGGAAGTTTGGTAGGCTGCTCTTGCAAAAGATTTGAAGAATGTGGACTATTATGCTATCATTGTTTGAGAATACTACATGTCCATTGTGTGACTCAAATACCAAATTGCTACATCAAGAAGATATGGAAAAAATTTGCCAAGCAAGAGGTATGGGATAAAGCTGCTCAGACAAATAGTACTTCTGAAAATTTTCAGAAGAGTTCTTGGAGAAGCCAATTGATGAGAAAGTGTTATAATCTGGTTCTAAAAGTACAAGAAAGTAAGGAGATGCGGAGAACTGTCAAAGATGGGATTAATAATGTGATTTCGAATGTCAATACATTGATTGCTGCAAAGGAAAAACCCGTTCATGACATTATTATTTCAAGTTCATCAAATCAAGTCTTGGATCCATCTCATGCAATCACAAAAGGGAGAAAGCAGCAAAGGATAAAGGGTAATACAAAAACAAAGAAGCTGAAGAGGAGAAAATTAAGAGATACTTCAACCTCAAAACCAACAAAGGAGTTTGGTACCAAAACTCCTAATCCAAGATTGTTTTAGGTAACAATTGACACGTTCTGTTGTCAACATTGACACTTTTATTGAACATAATTGACACTTTTGTGTAATATGATTGACACTTCCTTTTATCAATGATTGACACTATTCTTGAACACTTTTCTATTAGTTTAATTGACACGTTCTTTTGTCAACATTAACACGCGCCGCGGAGACAATTGAGACTATTCTTGAACACTTTTAATGAACATAATTGACACTTTTAAAGAACATAATTGACACTATTCTTGAACACTTTTCTTGAACATGATTGATACTTTTAATGAACATGATTGACACTTTTAATGAACATCATTGACACGCTATGTTTTTATAAATGAATGACACTTTCTTTTATCAATAATTGATACTTTTTTTAACCATGATTGACACGTTCTTTTGTCAACATTGACACTTTTCTTGTAACATAATTGACACTTTGTTCGAACATGATTGACACTGTTACTAAAGAACTAAGAACTAACACGATTTAACATGATCAGTAGATTAAGATTCACATTAATATCACATACACTAGAAAACATGTTCCAACATTTAACAACAAATCTTAAAAGCTAGATCATTAATATTCAAATGCATCGAACAAAACTAAAGAAACAATTCTTCAACAACCTCCTCCTCGAAATCATGATTTTGATACAAATGTTCGAACTGCCGCCAGATCAGCTTGCATTACCTCATTGTAACTTGAAAGAATAATCCTTGTGCAATATTTTGCTCGAAGCATTCTTCTTCGATCAATCTAATAATATAAAGCACGAAAAAAAATCACGTTAGTTAAATTTTTACAAATAAGCAGATACAACAAGAAAACATATGAAAGTCATACCTGCAACAAATCCTCACACTCATAAGGCACCCCTACAAAGTTTTCCATGTGATTCATTAGAAAAACACCGCAATCAACATTAGTTCTATCATTCTGCCATGCAAAACCTATGTTTTCAATGACATATCCATCGTGCTCAGCAGCTTTGGGGTGATACAACAACTTTAGGAATTTCCCCAAATTTTTTTTCTGGATATTATAGAATGACACTTTATATCAATAAAACTGATACTTCCAATTAAATAGATTGACACTTAGATTATATAATATATACAAATGACTAAATACATACCAATTCTTTGACAAGACCCATGAAATCTGAGTTCTCTTTTGAATTTGACTTCACATTGTCAATATAGTGCACTTTTCTCATATTGAAGTCAATTACAGCTCCAAAAAAATGAGTATTGAAGCATATCGGAAAATATATCTATATAAGAATGAAAATATTTCAGCATATAATATATCTATATCGGAAAAAATCAATGAAATTTTCTCTTACCAAATTTGCCTTCATCAGATCAGTACCCTGTTCTAAGCGTGTCATCCAATACATCCAACAATTTATGACATCAACTTCCCTTTCATCTTTCTTTGTAGAATCTTTTTCATTTGTGCAGACTTTAAGAGCGTTCTATATGGAAAAAAATAAATAATCAGTAGAACAATTTATTAAAAAAAGATGAGAAAATAACAATTTTGTTTACCGAGAATTGAGCATTAAAATATAACTTGTCAATGTTTTTTGAATGGGCTTGAGCTCGATATTTCTCTGCTTTGTTCAGCAACAGACTCCAAACATCAATAACACTAATGTCAATAAATGTAGAATCTGTCATGCTGTTCATAGCGTAGAATGACACGAAGAATCGACTCGCATGAGTAAAGACAGTGTCTTTGTTTTTTGGAAAAATATGTTAACCACCATTGATAGTTAAGAACATAGTTTTAAAAATCAAAGAAACTATAAATACTTACTCAATTTTTGGTCGATGTGTGTGGAAAAAGTAATCAACAACATCCTTCTCCATTTGATTAAGTTCTGACAACTGTTTTACATATTTCTTCATGAATTGGAAAATATACTTACAATTTTCTCCTCTAGCAATCCAATCAGCATTGCATACTTGCCATGGATCCATTGTTTTCAATAGAAAAACTGTTCATTGTAGAGTGTCATTTGGTTGGAGACATGTGTCAATTATTATTTATCAAAGTGTCTATTTTTAATAATTGATAAATTTAAAGAATATGGAAATACCTTCATCAGCAGCTGCTAGTTCTGATATTCTAGTGATCAAAGAATCAAGATGTGCATCATCAACTATTTCCACACCTTCATCAGTCTGTTCCTGGGATGTGTCATATGTGCTTTGTAATAAGAGTCTGAAATTTGGAAGTGGATGATTCCCATGTTCTTCACCAGTCTTTATATGATCCTTGTCCTCTACACAAAAAGAAAAGATAGAATACATGTCAGTTGCCTGCTTGTTTTGAACAAATCTTGATATAGATTACCTGCTTGCTTTGAACCTTTCTTCATATTGAGGAATTGTTCGACTATCATGTCAATGTGAGAGTGAAAATCTGGATTCTGGAAAAATTCATCCATATCATTTTCTGCAGAGCCTTGGGAATGTAGGGAAGACATTCCTTCAACCTCTGTATCATCACTCGCGGTTAATTTCTTTAATCTCTCCAGATGAACACGAGTAATTACTCTCAAATCCCTTTGCAAGAGCAGGAATGTCTCATTCAAGGCCTATAAAAATACAAAGATAATCAACAGTTGACATAACAGTCAGCAAAACTGGAGCCAACCCTATTTCTTACAGCAAGACAGCTGCGTCAGATGCTAATTCTTCAGAGACTCCCGCTACTGATCAGCTTGCACTCATGGCTCTCAAATATCAAAGAGAAAAAGAAAGAGTCAGAAAGCTGAAGAAATATCACATAGATTCTCCCTCAGGTAAAAAGGATTATCGAAAAAGGGAAGAATCTAAAACTTCTACTGATTGCAGGAACGCAGAACCTACTGCTAGTCCATCCAATGACTCAGCTGGAAAAGGCGGCAGAACTTCTGTGTGATACAACTACAAGAAAGAGGGACACTATCAGTACGATTGCCCTGAACTCTCAACTGCTCAACGAGCAGAACGGCAGGCCAGACGCGAAAAATTTGCCCGAAGAAGGCAAGCCTATATCGTCGGAGAGATATCCAATGACTCTATCGAGGAAGATACATTCATTTATTCTTCTGAAGACGAAGCTGCATTTGTCGCCGTTGAGGTCGGAGAAATAGATCCTGAATCAACATCTGAATATTGTCTGATGGTCGGAGAAGAGGCTGAGGTAAACTCAAAATTTAATATAATCTCCTCTTCACAAAGCACACACGACACATGCTCGGTCACAGATGAACCTCTAGACGTGGTGCAAGCATATGATGATCTACTAGAGGAACAAATTCAGCTAAGCAGAGAGTTCAACAGAACTATTCAGGAATTGGAACAGGTAAAGGCTGAGAATCAGAGACTTTCTTCTGATTGTCAGGTCTCTATTGATTCAGAGAATCTGGTTGCGAGACTCAAGGAAGAGATTGAATCTCTTATGACTAAGTCTCAGCTTCAAGAAACTCAGTTATTAGTTCTAACCAAGGACAATTCTGAGAAAGATACTGAAATAGCCCGACTCAGTCAGAAACTCGCAGAAGTTGAAAAAGATTATGAATCACTTCGGAAAAGTGATGAGGTCTGGCGAGTACTGATGACTGAACAGTACCTGGGAGCTAAAGAGAAGTTGGAAAGCACGCTTAGAGCTCAAAGACCACTAGCCATGAAAGAAGGACTTGGCTACAATCATGAAGCTTCCACTTCCACCTCTATAAGCTCAAAAATGTTGGCTGATAGGTTCGTCAGAGGGAAAGTTCAGGTTTCTGAATCAACAACTCAGGCGAAGAACAAACATCAAATAATTGCACCTCAGCCGAGCAACAAGAATCAAATGACCAAAGGTTCAAGCCCTAGGACACCACGATCAAATTTAGGGGGAACCAAGAAGGTCAGGTGGGCAGAGCAGTACAGCGAGCCACTGTATGAGCATCCAGCACAGTATGGTTCGTATTACTATGAGCCCAGGGTCAGGAGGAGCACAAAGCCTCAGAAGAAGAAAGCTCTTGAACCCAAAACTGCCAGAAAGTCTGTATCTCCCAGTTTAGTGGAGAAGAAAACTGACAAGGTTCAGAAGAAGAAGTCTCAGACTCCTAAGGTCCCGAGACAGATCTGGGTCGTGAAATCATCAACTAACGCTTAAGGACCCAAACTGAACCAAAGGGTACCTAAAAATGTTTTTGTTTTGCAGGTGCATAAGGACCCTTGGATTGTGGACAGCGGCTGCTTAAAATACATGACGTATCAAAAAAGCTTGTTGACCAATTACGTACAAGAAGATGGTCCCAGAATTGAGTTTGGTGACAACTCCAAAGGCTATACAAGGGGATATGGAACACTGAACATTGAGACTGCTTCAATTCCAAGAGTAACACATATTGAAGGACTTCAACATAATCTCCTTTCTGTCAGTCAATTATGTGATAATCTGAATAGAGTTATCTTTGACGCAGGTTTCTGTGATATTATTGACAAATCCACAGGGAAAACAGTGTTATCAGGTTCACGAAGGAAGAATATCGACGTTGCAAATTGGAATACCGCAGAACCTGAGGCTTGCTTACTTGCTCAGACGAAATCCAGTGATAAAACAGGATGGCTGTGGCACAAGAGACTCAGTCACCTGAATTTCAAGACTATGAACAAGCTAGCCAAGAACTCTAGAGTCAGAAGACTGCCCAATGAAGCTTTTATCAAAGACAAAAATTATGAGGCGTACTTGAAGGAAAAGCAGACAAAGAAGAGCAATCCACCAATTCCGTCACCTTCCACTGATGGAATCCTTCAACTACTTCACATGGACTTGTTTGGACCAGTTTCTCCAGTGACTATAAGAGGTAAGAAGTATGCCCTCGTCATTGTTGATGATTATTGTCGATATACGTGGGTCATCTTCATAGCCAATAAATCTAATGTCAAGACTGAGTTGCCAAGACTGCCAAAGAAACTCAGTGTGGAGAAAGACATCAAGATACAGAGAATCCGCTCAGACCGAGGAACAGAATTTCTCAACTCAGTAGTTAAAGAGTACTGCGATAAAGAGGGAATCAAGCATGAGACGTCAGCTGCTCGCACCCCTCAGCAGAACGGACTTGCTGAACGAAAGAACAGAACACTTAAAGAAGCAGCAAGAACGCTCCTAGCAGTAGATCCTAATCTTCTTACTGAATTGCTTCAGTCACAGAATAACACTACTGAAATGCCTAACACGCCTGTTGACTGTACAGAAGTAATCTCAAAAGAAGAAGTCAAACTCAGACGTTCGTGGCTTGATGCTCACTCTTATGATCTTATCATAGGAGATCCATCAGCAATAATAAGGATAAGATCCAGATTAAGACAAGGAAAAAGTTCTCTCTACTCCTGCTTCTTGTCTACTGAAGAACCTCAAACGATAGAGGATGCTCTTAACGATGCTGACTGGATCATTGCCATGCAAGAGGAGCTAAACCAGTTTGTTCGAAACGAAGTTTGGGAGCTTGTTGACAGACCTAGATATCAACACGTGATCGGTACTAAGTGGGTCTTCAAAAACAAGCGAGATGAAAGCAACGTCATTATCAGAAATAAGGCTCGACTTTTTGCTAAGGGATACTGTCAAGAAGAAGGAATAGACTTTGATGAAACATTCGCCCCAGTCGCCAGATTGGAAGCTATTCGTCTGTTCCTAGCCTATGCAACGCATCAAAGATTTAAAGTATATCAAATGGATGTAAAGTCAGCGTTTCTGAACGGCGTACTTAAGGAAGAAGTCTATATAGAACAACTGCCCGGCTTTCAGTAGGGACATCAGGTCTACACACTTCGGAAAGCTCTGTATGGGTTAAAACAAGCAACTAGATCTTGGTACGATACCCTATCAGATTTTCTGCTTCAGAAAGGTTTTCAGAAGGGGACAGTAGATCACACCCTGTTCAACATCAAGTCAGGAGATGACATCCTACTGGTGCAAATCTACGTGGACGACATCATTTTCGGTTGTAGGAACGTGACTATATGTCAACAATTCGAGAAAATGATGAAGGAGAAGTTCGAGATGTCCATGATGGGGGAGATGGACTATTTCCTTGGATTTCAAGTAAAGCAATCAACTGAAGAAATATTCATCAACTAGGCAAAATACACTCGAGATCTCCTGAAAAGATTCGGCTGTGACTCAAGCAAGCCAGTCAAGATCCCCATGAACACAAATTTTAAAATCGTTCTAGGCAAAGAGGGAGCTTCTGTTAACTCCACTGATTATAGAGCTATTATTGGTTCTTTATTATATTTAACAGCAAGCAGACCTGACATAACTTATGCTGTAGGTGTATGCGCAAGATTTCAGGCGAATCCCAAGCGAAGTCATCTGGACTCAGCGAAAAGGATTCTGCGATACCTGAAGGGAACACCTGATACAGGGTTATGGTATCCTGCTGATGATAATCTGAAACTAACAGGTATTCTGATGCTGATTATGCAGGATGCAGGATAGATCGAAAGTCAACTTCTGAAACATGTCAGTTCCTAGGCAGCAAGCTAATAATATGGTTTTCAAAGAAACAGCATTCAGTGGCGACGTCCACTACTGAAGCTGAGTATATGGCTGCTGGAAGTTGTTGTGCCCAAATCCTTTGGCTTCGACAACAACTGCGAGACTATGGAATTACTCAAGATGAAGTGCCCATCTACTGCGACTCCACCAGTACGATTGCTATAACTCAGAACCCAGTTCTTCATACGAGATGCAAGCATGTGGACATTCAACACCACTTCATCAGAGACCATGTCGAAAAGAAGGATATCAGGATGGAAAAGATCCATACTGATAAGCAAAGGGCAGACATACTGACCTAACCACTAGTTGAGAACAGATTTAGAGATTTATCAGTTGAGCTAGGTCTACTGGACCCTACTGACTCGAGTCAGTAAGAGGAATCAGTATGACAGGTCAGAAGTCAGACTCAGTACCTTGATGCAGTCGGGTGAATCACACAGTACACAGTAAGGGGGAACATGGTTATCAGTACCACAATTATCCTCCTGAGTCATTACGGTAACCAGCTGATCGTAAAAGTTCAGCTGAAGAGGTTTGCGTAGTTAAAACACTTAATATTCTCAGAAGCATGCTCGCATTTATTAAATCAGTCGTTTGCATTCAGTAGCATGATGAGCATTTATTTCCCGCCATTAATTTTTAAGGTTTAAGTCAGTAGAAACCGTTCTCATTTAAAAAGCTTAGCCTTTAATGCTGTCTACAACGCATTTAATGCATGTCTTCTCACCTTACTTTATCTGCGCATATCTTAAGTGGGTCTAGGTTAGAGACGGCTAATGTAATCATTCCGTTTATAACATCAGATCACAACCGTCATTAAAAAGCGAGATTTTATACCAGCCGTCAAATTAAAAACGTTTGATATTCAAAACTTATAAAACTCCCCTTTTATCTCTAATCCTATCTTTTTACGCCATTTTTGCACTTAGAGCTTTTCAAGCATTCAGTTTTACTCTTACTCTCTCACAAAACTGATTACGTTTTTCAACTCAAGCTCTCTGTTTACGGTAATTTCTTAACCTTCTGCGTCACTCGAATCTAACTTACTCTATTTTCAAGTGCTAACGAGTTTCTTGCAGATAACTATGGCGATTGCTCAAACCCCGCACAACATTGAGGAGATCATCCAGTCAAGGGTTCTCTTCGAACCGACGATGGTCCTCCACCAGGCTGACCTTCCATATCTTGAGCCTATCTTCTCGGCTCTTGAGGAGTCAGGTCTGACGCTTCTCGTGATGAAGTAGCCTCGTTCATAACTTCCCCGCCAGGTGGTCGAGCTATATTATAACTGGCGTTCCGTGGAAGATACAGATGGAGAGGTATCGGAGATCGCCTACATGAGGGAAGTGGCCCCTCAGAAGTGGGAATCCAGCCATGCCGACATCAACATTCGGGCAGCGCTGAAATCCTCCTTCGATCTTCCGAGTTACGAGATTTCTCCCGTGGGCTACAAGGAGAAGGAACTGAACGCCTATGTCCACCGCTTCTGTGGAAGGGACTGCATCTCCTTCAAGTCCGCACTGCCGAAAAACCAACTCCTGCCGGAGTACAGAGGGTTCGCGTACATAGTTATACACATCCTGACGAGCGCCGCAGGTTCTTTCGATCAGCTGTCCAAGCCCAGACTCCAGCTGATGATGGCAATAATTGACGCAGTCCAGGTGAACTGGACGAAATTCTTTGTGGCCGAGCTGAAGGCTCAGGCGCACAAGTTTGCACCCACTAAGTCTGGAGAGAGGAGACTAATTAGTGTGGGCAAACTACTGTATGGGACCAAGGTGTCAATACTGATCGAAGACTCAGTAACGAATCATACATCATTTGCTGATTCGAAATACTTGGACAAAAAGCTCATCAAATTCAAGACAAGAGCAGCGGCTGAGAAGTCAATCGGACGTGGAGCCACTGAGCTCAAAAGATCTTCTACTGATCTGCCTCCATGGGCCGACCCGCCGAAGCGGAAGAAGCTCTCCCAGGCTGGAGCTTCTGAGGTTCCCGCGAAGCCTGCTTCTCCTCCACCACCTCAGGAGGAGGACATACTGGACGCTGATAGCGGGATATAGGGTGCCACCCTCAAGGACAAGGTACATTGGGTCAGTTCGAAAGAGATTTAGCCGGAGGCAGTTGAGGAACTGGCTGGTGAAGTCTCGACCGAGTGGTCAACGTTGCAGATGACTCGTCTCTGAGCCACAGGAGAAGTCGCTGCACAGATTCCTGAGATCTCGTCTCATCAGGATCTGGTCGACATAGCGATCAGGGCCAGGACTCAGATGCTGCTGAGATTCCTGAACTGGGATATCCTTGCAGAGCCGATTCAGCAGCACTCTGCATTGTCCCTTCTGGCAGAGGAGCAAAGTCTGCAGTCAGCCTTAGGGTTTGGGGAACCCGCTGACATTGCATCCTTCGAGGACCTACGATCAGCCATGCTGTGTCTACTGAGTCTGAAGTCCTCCCAACAGACAGCCAACAACCCATCGCAGCCTTCCCATGATGATGATGATGATAACAATGATGAGGATCATGCACCACCCAAGGACGCTGATCAGGGAGAATCTGCAGAGGGTAAATCTCCCAGCGAGAAGGGCGAGTCACCACCTCCACCTCCTACATCGGGTGACGCCCCAGTTGCTTCGAAGCCCAGTCGGAAGCAACAACTCGCAGTGTAACGCTCCGAAATTTTTCAATATAAAATGCATTGCATATCTATTCATGCATGTTATCAAATGTTGTAGTTCTGTAAGTCGCGCCTTAGAAATTAAAATGAAGATTGAAACATGATAATTTTATTCATAAACTGAATCATCATTGTGGTGTTTATGCATTTTTTTTTAATTTTTGAATGATATAAGTGCAAGATGTGATTAGTTACAAAATTTAATGCTTCCT
Source organism: Lavandula angustifolia (assembly GCA_028984105.1). Taxonomy (NCBI): domain Eukaryota; kingdom Viridiplantae; phylum Streptophyta; class Magnoliopsida; order Lamiales; family Lamiaceae; genus Lavandula; species Lavandula angustifolia. The sequence goes on along the minus strand of CM054805.1, from coordinate 27,724,063 downwards.
ACATGATCTTATAATGATTTGGGGGTTACTAGGATTTATTTTGTAGAGTAAACTATTAGTTAGAAAATTTTATGTTAATTAGGGGGAAGGGAATTAATATTTTAATAATATCCTAACTTTGGATTTAAAATTATATATATAGTACTCGTGGCATATCTCTTAACCAAAAATCTGAATAAAAATAATTTAAATTTCCATTCTATCTGTTAGGCATTGAATTAGAGAGAATTAGTTTTAATGAGAGTCCTTGATTGTTATATCTTATTACCACGTTGCAAAAGAGACACTTATATTAATATTATATCTAAAACCAAATCAAATTTGTATTACGCAGCCTAGCCTTATCGCATTGGTGTTTTATTTTATGCCTTCGTTTAGCCAAAACCGAAACTAATTGGGATAAAACAATAGTATGAAAATATCTCTGTCTCTCTTTCTCTATATATATATATATATACACCTCTTCCAAATATTTTCTGTACCGCCGCACACATTATTGTTCATAATCTTCTCGTTTATTCGTTCTCTTTTGTTTCCGGTCTTTCCAGGTTAATTAAAGGTATTCCTAGAACTCGAGTTAATTATGTGCAATTATTTGATGAGGAATTTTAATTGACTAAGAGGCATGAAATATTATGGTTTAGATTTTATCTTGATGCATGATTTTGAGAGCAAACACTTCTGTAATTTTGTGGTTTAACTTCGTAGTGAATAATTATCTGATAAGGTTGGGTATTAATTTGTTTGTTGTATCTTGCGGGTTGTTCCACTAGCCAGGAAATATAAGGATTCGGTAGTAGATTTTAAATTATGATTAAAACTAGGAAATGCATGCTCACTAATAGGGGAGGTTGAAGAGATAGTTCCTTTAGTTTTATTTATGAATAAATAGGAATTTAACAAAATTTATGAATATGGTCATGCAGATTGTGTGCATTGATATAGATACTTGTTGGTTCATGACTGTGACACATAAGATATTAAAAAAGTAATTTTTGTTATCATAGGATCGGCGCACAGGACTTAAACATTGATATCCATTATTTTCATCAAGTCAAGGTTAAGGTGGGATTGTTACCGTTTATCTTTATTATATATTGTGCTCGATATTTCATGTGATTGTGACAGGCATGAAAGAAGGGTCAAAATTGGATCCTTGGATCGAAATTGGATCCTAAATGAAAAATCGGTCGGAATTGGGCCGTAGGATCGAAATTGGGTCCTCAATGAAAATCGGTCGGAATTGGGTCGTAGGATCGAAATTGGATCCTCTATCAGAATAGGTCGGAATTGGGCCTATGAAAATGTTATGGTCTGTGTGACCGAGTATTTTTCCATGATCTAATTTTCCATGTCTTATCGGTGTGATATATAATTTTGGTAAATGTGTACATCTCCCACTGAGTAGTCGTACTCATTCCCATCATTTTAAAATTTTCAGGAAATGGCTCGGCTGATGCGTAGAGGTGTTGGTGGTGATGGTCACACGAGGAAGAATTTATGAATTTATTATTGCATTAAACTATTTTTATCATGAACTTTGCATTCTTAATTTTTATTTAAGACTTTCGCTGAGTATGAAAATAAATTGAGTTTTTCAATTATTCTTTTCCAAGAAAATGTTTTGAAAGAATTCAAATATGCATGTTAAGCACGAGGTGGCGTCCCCTTAAAAAGGTTATGAAAATTGGGGCGTTACACGCAGCCTCAGAGCAGAGGCTCGGAACCTCATCCTATCAGGCCAAAACCTATAGGTTCCGTGTCCTCAAAGTCTGTCAACCGTGCGATAAAGAAGCAAGGAGACAAAAACCGTCTCCTAGCTAAGGACGTCCATCTGAAGTGGACGCAATATACAAAGTCTCAGACGGTGACTGTTGATAGACTGGCAAGCGCAGTCAAGAAGGTCTCGGACACTCCAACTCCGAACATTCAGGAGATCGTCCAGACTACGCTGGCCGCTCAGAAGGCGGACTTGGCTGCTCAAAGTCAGCAGCTGCTCGAAGCTCAGCAGAAATCATTTTCCGAGCAGCTGACAAAGAGCTTAGCCACAGTCCAAAAGACTATGGATGAGCGAAATAAGATGGCCACCTCCAGCGTGCAGAAGGCGTTGGAGAATCAGGCGGCCGCCTTAAAGCTCATCCAGTCAGAGATGACTGCCTCACTCGACGCATAGATCCTGAAGCAAAGGCAAGAAACAATAGCCCAAATTCGCCAAATCCGCAAGGATCAAGTGGCTGACTAGGAGCATTACTGCGATGCCGTCGGTGACTTCAACACCACCACCGAATCCATTAAAGCTGCCCTTTTCAACCTTCAGAAGGACGTCGCAGCAATCCGTGCTCTTCTGACCCCGGCTACTGATGATGCCAAAAAAGGGGAAGAAAGGGCTGAGACAGCTCAGGTGGGTGGGGAGTCTGAGGCAAGGGAAGTCATCAAGGGGGAAGGTTCAGCTGCTCAGGCTGGAACCAGTTCAGTACCCCCTCCCGTTGTCCAAATCCCAATAGTCCAAGCAACTCAGCTGCCCGAGCCAGTCGGAGGATCAGGAGAAGGATCATCGGCTCAGGTGCAGCATATTGAGGAGGTCGCACAATTTGTGGACCAAGAGGATCAGGAGGACGAGCGCCTGCCACCGCAAAGGCCTGGGAAGGAGAAAGCTACAGAGTCTACTCCACCTCCTTCCCCGATGCCCAAATTCAAGACTCGAGCGGAGCAGGAGGAACATGATAAGTAAATGGCTCAGCTCCTCCAGGATGAGCTGGACTATGAGATGCGACCTGAAGAAGAGGCACAAAAGGCCAAGAAGAAGAGACAGCCTAAAGTCAGGATGTCCAAGAGCACAGCCAAGAAGATCTTGGATGAGCAGAAGAAGAAGGCTCAGCAATTTGCTGATGAGCCGGCTGGCTCGGACACTGAAAACCTGCCACTTGCTCAGAGGATGAAGAAAGTTTCTACTCTTACACCTGAGCAGGAGGCAGAGGATAAGGCAACTTGGGAGGCGACGCAGCAAGGGCTGAATCGCCAGAGAGGAGATAGAAGAGCTGCTGCCCTTAGGGAGAAGAAGAGGTTGGATGACTTGGCGAAGATTATAGAGCTGACTGACAAAATCGCCAAGGAGCCAATCCTCGACAAGAGCAAACAGGTGCCCAGGACTTCAAAATTCTTCAGGCGAGGTGCACAAAGAGCTTACTCGAAGAAGATGCCGCACCGCCATGTTGATAAATGGATGCTATGAAACCTGAATGAGGAATGGGAGGAGCTGAAGATCGGATTCATTAAGGCATACTACGTATGGCAATGCTATCCTGTTGAGGTACCGGCTGCTGATCTCTTCGACGAGTTCATACATCAGTACGATGCCAACCTCAGAGTGCAGATCAAGCAAATTCTTTCCAAGGAAAAGCTGCCACTCATTGCCCCTGCCTACATACAGCTGATTCCGCCCATGACCTCTCGAGGAGTTTTATGTACGAAAGAGATTGAAGATGAGGTCGAAGCTGCTGCACATCACAATGATCTAGATCCTCTGCAGCCTGATGATCTCGAGGACATCCAGACCCTCCGAGCCAGAATCTACAGATCTTACGGGTTGGATCCTCCTGCTGCCAAGTCTGCTGAATTCAAGGACAAGATTAAGAAGTTCAGACGATAGCAGTAGATGTTCTCTCTCTGTATAGAAGTAGGACTGATTGTAATCATCTCTCATATATATATCAGTACCTTTCTTCTGGCCAGACAACCACTCATTGTCTTACGACTGTGTTTATTTACTTTATCACAACTGATCACTGAGGTGATCTGACACACACTCACATAACCTGTTTATCTGATTTGCCTATCTTTTAGCTGCTGATTACCCTGTTTTTATTGCTCAGTTCTTACTGAAGTCTCTTTTTGGGTCAGTAGTTTGGAACTTAGTGTTCTTAGAATTTTTAGTGGTTTTGGCATCATCAATTAGGGGGAAATTGTTGGGTTATGAGTCAGTGGTTGATCTTAATAAACCACTTAGAGGGTACTTAGCATTATTTTAACAATAGTTCTTGTATTAGGACTTTCTGCTTATCGGTAATGGGGGAAATCATAGTGATTTGATACTATGAAATTGAAGATCCCAAAACCCGTCTTGTATCCTTGGTGTAGTGTCGATAAGACTAGATGATGTAATAGGCTAGACTGGTGGTATTTTCTTTATCGTTTTTGTCTAAGTCCTGTAAGGGGTAAGTGTTGGTCTGATCTTCAGTAGGAAGTTACTTTCCAGAACCCCACGTCATCATTGTAAGAGATTGTGTTCACAGGTCATCAGCTGAGTTCGATCAGTAGAAGATTTCTCTTCAGCTGACCCGCATCAGTAGAAGAACACAGTATCAAAGCTCAGTACCTTCAGAGTCATCAGCTGACTTCACTTAGTAGAAGATTCATTATCAGCAGACTCAAACGAAGAAGACAGAGATCGTATCAGGTCTACTGTATCCGACAGGAAACAACCCGAGTTTTAACACCATTCAAAAGTCAGCAGAAGATCATACGAGGATGAGTGAGAGTCAACTCAGATAAAGACTGATGTCTGACAAGTCTCACCTACCACAAACCTCGACCAATGAGAAGAAGTCTAAGCTCTACCTGCTCTGACCAACTAAAGCTGCTATCATGCACAGTGACCAACTACTCTGCGACAACATTTCGAACATATGGCCATTTTCCTTGGACGTTTGTGACACGTGGCATCGTCCCCTCCAACGGACAAATGCCTAGGTCACAACTATAAATAGAGAAGCCTTTCTGAGCTCCACGCATGGGATATCAAAGGGATTACACGCTCAAGATTTTGAAACACTCTAGCGCCTTTCTCGAAGATCCAGCGAAGAACTTGCTCTTTAGAATATTTCTAGTTCTTCTCTCTAGAGTTTTCTTCTTTAGATCCCTCTTCTCTATCTAAGCTCAATTGTTTACATCCATAGCCTAGAACCTTCGAAGGAGTTCACATTTCGTGACTGTTCTTATTGTAAGAACTCCTTCATAGTTGGAGAACATCCCCTCCCCTTCAAACTTCGGTTTGATTTGTAAAGTCGCTAAGGACTATAACTTAGAAAGGTGTGTCCAGTGCACAGATACCTTGCTGAGGCTTGCTCAGATTAATCAACAAGACCTCCTGTTCAGCAGGGCTGTGGACGTAGGATCTTGCGTATCCGAACCACGTTAAAAATCGCTTGTGTCATTTACTGTTTTATTGCACTGCATTCAAACCATCTTACAAACTCATACTTTGCATAAAACGTATTTGAAAGTGTACTAGCCAAAATTATTTGGTTTACGAAAAATACGTTTTCAAATTGAGACGAAGTCTATCGGGCCCTACACACTTATCCGCACTAACTCTCCGACTGAGAATCAAATACTGACAGAAGTCAGTAGGAGAAACTCAGTAGTTGAGTCACTCTGACCCGCAATCAGAAGGTTATTATTTGGCACTGTTCATCAGTTGCAACCTACAGCTCAGCTGTCCTTCGCATTTGAGAAAAAGAACTTGTACTCAGGTGTATTCACCCCCCCTACACCTGACACTCGTCTCTGGACCGACACCCCTACCAAACTCCCCAGCAGCAAACTCTAGATCTAATCTCTCTTTGAATTTCTCAGATGTCCAATGCTTAATTAAGGGCAAGCTACTGCTCTCAGCTTTACCCAACCACATGAACCGGTGAAAATAAACAAGGGGGAGTATTAAAACACAACCACTGACATTCTTATGTGATTGAACACCTTTACACAATCGTTCAATAACAAATGAGCACCAATCAAAGCTAATAATACTAGGGAAATCAATCAGTGACTTAAAAAACAGAAAAATCAATTTTTTGATTCTTAGTAGAGGCAAGGAAACTTGACGTACTATAAAGAACAAACAAATGTTTGAAATCATCACCCCCAACTCTTAACCTAGGCCCACTTAACATATCAGCTATAATAGACCGATTCACCTCCTTCTTCTCAAACCCATTCCTCCTATTAAAGTCATTCAAGATAGTGCCACTCTCTTTGTCATTTATCAAGAGCTTATTGCCGTCATTTCTAGGAAGAAGAAATAAATCCCTAACATCATCTGCTGTATAGACAATGGTCTTATTGTTAGAAAAGGTAAGAGCACGGCTAATGGGATTAAAATTTCTAATAAACCAAGACATCTTAAACCATTATATGTACTTAAACCCCTTCAGGTAAAGAAGACCATCAAAACCTATTTCTTTAAGAGCTGCTTTTTGAGGATCATTCAACTTAGATATGATTTGACATAATCGAGTAGGCCTACACTTTACAGTAATAGTACTTGCAGCACTGCACAGAAAATAGAGAAACAACAACAAGGTATTAGATATATTTTTCTTATAATAGTTTGATGATAAGTACCAATTTTACTTACTCTTTTGATTTTCGAGAATTACTCAGCTCAGAAATTGTCTTCTTGCTCGCTTTCTGTAATACAACTGCTTGGTTTCTTTTCCGTTTCCCAGGTTGAGAAGTTGAGTCAAAATCTCCTGTAATCTTCAACTCCTTGTTCTTTTTAGGGAGTTCATAATCTTTGGAAACAGGACTTTTTGAGCCCTTTTTTGCAACCTTCTTCAATGTCTCCTTTGCAGCTAAAGCAAGGATGTCAACTCCAGAACGTGTTTTTTTGGTTATTCCAGAATCTTCAGAAGCAGGGGATATAGATTCACAATGTTTTTGACCTGGAGCAGAAGCTGGAGCTTCGACTACTGAAGGTTTTTCAACTGAAAAAACAGCTTTCTGAGTCTGTTTGTGAGAAGGAACAACAACACGAACTTCAACTTTAGACTTTATTTGATCTGCAACACGAACTTCAACTCTAGACAGTTTTTGAGCTGCATCATGAATAGCAACTGTAGGTTGGACATCAGATGTAGCTTTAGACTGTTTTTGAGGCACATAATCAACAACGGCTGTAGGGTGAACATCAGATGTAGCTTTAGACTGTTTTTCATCTGCACCTTTGGTCAGTTTTTTTGGCGCATCATCAACAACAGCTGTAAGTTGAACATCAGATGCAGCTTTAGACTCCTTTTGATCTGCACCTTTGGACTGTTTTTGAGGCGCATCATCAACAACAGCTGTAGGTTAAACATTAGATGTAGCTTTAGACTGTTTCTGATCTGCAGCACAAACTTCGCCTATGGACTGTTTTTGAGGTGCATCATCAACATCAGTTGTTGGTTGGACATCAGATGTAGCTTTAACTGCAGCATTGTGTTGATCTGCAAAAGTGACAACTGATTTCTTCTTCCGCACTAGAGCTACATGGGGAACAGTCCGCACTGCTCTTCTCTTCGCTGTTGCCACTGGAAGTTCAGTTGGTGGAAGAATACTTAGAGGCTTTGCAGCAATAGGGACTTCAACTGCCCTCGAAGCATCAACTCGATGCGTATTTAAATCATCAGTTGCACGACCTCTGGTCCTTGGTGGCAATTTCACCTATCACACAACATGTGTCAATTATTATGAGAAATAATACCTATCATTCAGAAGACAAAAACAAATAGCTACATGTGTCAATTAGTGTGAGTAATAGTAGCAATTATTGAGACAGCAAAAAAAGACACGGTGGGGGGTATCAATTAATGAAAGCATATCACTTTATGAAAATATATGTGTAATTTGTAAGAACTAAAAGTACCAAAAAACCCTAGATTCAAACAGGCTGAATGAGTAAAACTTGAAATCACCACTCCAGAACATTGTGAACGCCAAAAACAAACAGCTAGTGTTAATTGTCCCGGCACATGTGTCAATTAGTGTGAGTAATAGTAGAAATTATTGAGACGGTAAAAACAGACACGGTGGGGGGTATCAATTAATGAGAGCATATCAATTTATGAAAATATATGTGTCATTTGTAAGAATTAACAGTATCAAAAAACCCTATATTCAAACAGACTGAATAAATAAAACTTGAAATCACCACTCAAAACACACTGTTGAAGTATAAACATAGTAATGTATTGTTGTTCTTCATCAATCTAAATTGAGAAATAAAGTGCGTGAATAACTACACGAATAGCAAAAAAGTGAGAGTTACCTCAATTTATGGACAACAGAAAATCTCCTCCTAAATTATCGCAGCCTGTGATGGACAAATTGAGCTCGAAATTGTGCTCGAAATCACGATGATTACAGGGAGAATGAAAATAGTATGGAAGTTTGAACTCCACAATCGATGATTTGAACAATTTTTTCTCCTCACCACCCACGATTAGAGACCACGACTGAGAAGCCACCCAAGAACAAGAGAGAAAAAACTGAACGCGCGATGAATTCTGCTCTTTTCTTCAATTTTTTTTAATATTGAACCGGGTCAAACCCGGTCCAGCCCGGTCAAACCCGATCCAATCGGGTCAAAATTAAAAATTCAATCATGTTGCATGTGCAACATGATGCACACAAGTTTTTGCCTCTCTTTATATATTTTATGCAAAATTACAAAAATATAAAGTTACAGGCATTATGCATAAGACATAAATTTTATATATAAAAAAATATAACTCATAATTCCAATGGTAGGGGTTCCTACCGAATCCACCGTACTCTGTATTATGTATATCTTCTAATAGTTCAGCTCGTTACCCCCTAAACAATTAAGTACAGCTAATTATTAACAAGGTGCTAGCTGTACTGCTAGGGATAACGTTAATAATTTAATTAGCACAAGACTTTATACACTAGACGTGAGAATGTTGGTACATAGATATAGTTGTGATAGGGATGGCAAAAGGACCCGGACCCGATTTGGACCCGCACGCAATGGGGCGGGTAATACCCGCCCCGTACGAGCATGGGGTGGTTCTGGACCCGATCCGTACTGGGTCCGGGGCGGTTCCTGTTCCTGCCGCGGACCCGCCCCATTTAGACCCGCCCCGTATAGACCTGCCCCGCCCCGCCCTGTAACAAAATAGAATTTTGAAGTGTAAAAGTGTTACTTATGAGATTCGAACCCGCATCAATAATTTCTTTATATGCACTTATGCCGTTTGAGCTAATGTTCATATTTGTTAATATTTTACATGTATAGTTATATATAAGAATATGACATACTAAGATAAAAAAAATTAATACATCTAACAAAAAATTAGCTTATAAAATATAATATTAATTTTCTAGAATTCAATATACTATATTCAAATTGTAATTACAGACATGTATTTCGAAAATGAAATTAACATTTTTATTTCCAAAATTTAAATTTAAAACTATTTTTTATTTCTAATTTTCTATTCTTTAATTGAAATGGATTATATGTATAAATACAATTATAACAAGTGAAAATACATCTAACGATTGAAAATACATCTAACGACCCAATTGATAAAATATTCACGTATAACAATTGATAAAATATTCATTCCCAATTATCTTGTCTAGATGCACAAATCTTTATGACTTTATGATTTGTATTTTGTTTATTTGGGAATATCCGAACATATGAAATTGTGTTTGTTTTATGTTTGTTGTAGTAGTATTGATGATAACAGGTTTTGCAACTTGATTAGTTCGTAGTGAATAGTATTTTTGTAGTAATGAGGAGCAAAAAAAAAAAAAAAACCGCGGAGCGGGGCAGGTAGGACCTGCCCCGTGCGGGTCCGGTTCCGGGGCCAAAGGAGCAGACCCGTACGGGTCCACGGGGCAGGGCTGGTCCGCGGGTCCGTTGTGCGGGGCGGGTCCGGGTAGTATGATACCCGAACCTGACCTGCCATTTTGCCATCCCTAAGTTGTGACGATAGATTTGATTTTTAACTTTGGTATGGTATTGGTAGGGTATAGTATTTTTCCCGTATTGAAATGTTGTATTATACTCCCTCCGTCCCATATGAAACGTCTGGTTTCTTTTCGGCACGGTAATTTATGCGGTTGACTTTTGTGTGTTAGGAGAGAGAGTGGTGTGAATAGGGCCCACAAAAAGTAACTTTTTATGAGAGAGATTTATTTCCTTTTCAGGAAACAGAACATTTGTGTGGGACAGCCCGAAATAGAATACAAGACGTTTCATGTGGGACGGATGGAGTACTCAATAAGCTAGCTAGATAAATATAAATCTTTTGGTAGTAAAATTTGAAAATACGATCAGTCACAGAAACAATAATATGGTTAATAATTCGTATAGGCAGTGGGAAGTTGATGAGAGGAATGCAATTTCATGTTTTTAAAATTCATATATTGCACGATTTTGAAAAAGGCATGGTTTTTCATGAGGATTCTTAGGGTCAAGAGGAGGCCCTAGGATCAAAGTTATTTATTATGCATATTTCATATCCATGTTTAATGACATTTTATATAGTTTGGATATACGCGTGTACCCACTTAGTACTCGTACTCATTCCTATCATTTTAATATTTTTCAGGAAATGGTTCGGCCGATGCTTAGAGGTGTTGGTGGTGATGGTCACACGATGAAGGATTTATGAAACTTACTATTGCATTAAACTAGTTTGTTGGATATGAGTCAGTAGATTGATACTCAGTTGTTCTAGGGTTAAAAGAAATTGGGGGAAATCATAGTAGTACTATGGAATTGAAGATCCCAAAACCGAGCTAATATCAGTAGATTAGTGTGTCGATAGGATTAGCTGATGTATAGGTTAGACTTGATGTAATGCTTATTATTTTGTCTAAGTCCTGTACGGGGTAGTTGTTGAACTGATCTTCTGCTGAAGATACTTTTCAGAACCCCACGTCATCGGTGTAATCGCTTGCATTCTTCGTCGCCAGCCGATATCAAATTCGATTGAAGATCCCGCATCGCCGACCGGACCTCGTAGAAGCATTCTCTACAAGGCGATGGTCATCGAGTAGAAGAACCAAAGTGCAAGCAGTATACCTTCGCAGATCGACCAACCGACTATCGAAGCTCACTTCATCAGTCGACGACTCAGCCGAAGAAGACAGACTCTCGAGTACTGTATCCGACAGAAGCGACCCAGCACTTAAAGCCCCTTCAAATGTTCAGCAGAAGACATACGAGGTAGTTTGAACGGTCAACTCTGACATCCACCAACTACAAACCTCGACCAATGAGAAGCCGACAATGCTTACCTACTCTACACAGTAAAGCTGCTCTCATGAACAGTGCATTAACTGCCCTGCTGCAACAAAGTTGAATAGTGGCCGTTTTCTTTGGACGCTTGTGACACGTGGCATCGTCGTCTCCAACAGACATATGTCACAACTCACAACTATAAATAGAGAAGGATTTGAAGATTTCAGCAAGAGGAATATACGCGAAATCGAGGGAAATCATTCAAACTCACAACGCTCTAGAACCTTCAAGCTTATCCAGAGACGAACTAGTTTTCATAGAACACTTCTTGTAGTTCATCTCTCTAGAGCACTTTGATCCCTATCTTCTCTAGACTAAGCTCATTGCTAGATTCATAGCTTAGATCCGAAGGAGTTCACATTTAGTGAATTGTTCTTGTTGTAAGAACTCCTTCTCAGTTGGAGAATATTCCCTCCCTTCTAAACTTAGGTTTGGATTGTAAAGTCGCTAAGGACTATAACTTAGAGGGAACCGTCCGGTGCACACGTATCCCCGCCGAGGCTTGCTCGTGAATAATCAACAAGTTCTCCCGCCTTGTTCAGGGCCGTGGACGTAGGATCTTGCGTATCCGAACCACGTTAAATCGCTTGTGTTCATTTACTTGTTTTATTGCATAGCATTCAACCGACTTGAAAATCATAAGTTTGCATAAAACGTATTTTATAAAGTGAACAAACTAAAAGATTTAACTTGCAAAAACGCGTTTTCAAAAGAGACGACTCCGGGCCTAACACTTATCCGCACTACGGTCTCCGACCGGAGTTTCGTAATACCGACATCGGTCGGTAGAAGAGCTCTGAAGCCGACTCACTTTGACCCCAGTGATCGAAGGCTTACTTGCGGCACGTTCAACGGTTGCAAACATCGGCTTACTGACCTTCACCGAGAAAAAGAAACGAGCTCGGTGTATTCACCCCCCCCTCTACACTGACTTTTCGTCTCCGGACCAACAATTGGTATCGGAGCGCACGGTGTTCAACCGATCGCCGGTTACAAATCTTGGTCCTCTCGAACCGATCCCGAAAACCGTTTTCACTGCATAAGCATCTTTTCAAAGCATCCTTATACTCTTACTCTTACAATGTCTCGATATGTCGTGTATTAGGATGGTGCCGATGTTCTCAATAGAGAACTACACGGTATGGCGCGTACGTATGGAGGCACACCTAACGTCACTCCACGACGAGCATGTCGATGTCCTAGAGTCGGGACCGATCATTCCTATGATCGACAAAGCATAGTATTTGCTGCTTGGAGGAGGCGTGGGAGCACAAACCGGTGCTAAGGTTCCCAAAGACAAATCTCGCCTTCACGCCCGAAGAAAAGAAGTTGCACAACCTTGACCGAGTTGCACGTAATGCCATACTGACTACGCTCAGTGACTCACATCTCGGAAGGGTACAAGATTGCAAAACGGCGAAAGAGCTATGGGACGCCTTGGCTGTACTGAGCCATGGAACCCCTCAGATCAAAGAAAACAAGCTCGAGCTAGAGCTTCAGAAGTTCGACGCCTTTGCAATGGAGCCTATCGAAACCATTAACGAGCTGAGTGTCAGATTCACCAATCAAGTCAATGTCATCAATGGGCTGGGGAGGTCGTTCACCAACAAGGAGATGAACACCAAGATCTTGAGAGCGTTGCCCCGACAGAAGTGGCTTCCATTTGCTACTTATTTACGTCGCTCTGATCTAAATGCTCTAACTCCCGATGTTATATTTTCGTAATTAAAATCGGAGGAATTCGAGCATAGCCTACCCCAAAAGTGCTTAAGCGCTCCAGCTGACACACAGTTCGACCACGCCTTCAAGGCAACAATCAGCAATACCGGAGCCAAGCCTATTTCCTCAAGCAAAGCTGTGGCCACATCAGTAGCAAAGTCTTCTGAGACTTCAGGCCCTGACCAGCTAGCACTGATGGCTCTCAAATATCGAGGGAAAAGGAGAGAGTCGAAAGGCGAGGAAATACAACCGAGATTCTTCCTCGGTAAGAAAGACTATCATAAGAAAGAAGAATCTAATCCTTCTACCGAATGCGGGAAATCGGAGTCTGCTTGCCGGTCCGTCTAAAGACTCACCGGTAAGAGCAAAGTGAGAACATCTACTCGCTACAACCGCAAGAAGGAGGGACACTATCGCACGATTGTCCCGAACTCTCGGCTGCTCAAAGAGCGAACGGCGAGCCAGGAGAAAGAAATTCGCCGAGAGACGGCAGCCTATATAGCCGGAGAGATATCCAACAACTCAATTGAGGATGATACATTCATGTATTCTTCGAAGACGAAGCCGCGTTCCTCGCAGGTTGAGGTCGCAGAGACAGGTTCCGATGAGTCAGCCGAATACTGTCCGATGGCCGGAGAAGAGGCTGAGGTAAATTCTAAACGCATTATTACCTCTTCTTCACACAGCACACAAGACACGTGCTCGGTCACAGATGATCCTCTAGATGTGGTACAAGCCTACGATGATCTCGCTAGAGGAACGGATTCACTGAGCAGAGAGTTCGTGCAGAACCATCCAGGAACTTGAACAGTAAAGGCTGAGAATCAGAGACTTTCTTCTGATTGTCAGGTCTCTACTGAGTCAGTGGATCTAGTTGCGAGACTCAAGGAAGAGATTGAATCTCTTATGACTAAGTTTCAGCTTCAAGAGACTCAGATCTCAGTTCTGACCAAGGACAATTCCCGAGAAAGAGACCGAAATAGCCAAGCTCAGTCAGAAGCTCACAGACGTGCAGAATGACTATGACTCACTCAGAAGGAGTGACGAAGTCTGGAGAGGATTGATGACTGAACAATACCTAGGAGCGAAGGAGAAGCTTGAAAGCATGCTTAGAGCACAACGGTCAACTTCTGTTAAAGAAGGCCTAGGCTATACACACGAAGCTTCTACCTCCAAAAGCTCAGCAACCCTGGCTGATAGGTTCGTCAGAGGAAAGGTGCAAGCTGCTGACACCACACCTCGGGCGAAAAACAAACAGAAAATAATTACACCTCGGCCCGAGTAGCAACAAGCAATGACCAAAGGTTCCAGCCCCGGACACCGCGATCAAATTCGGGGGGAATCAAGAAGGTCGATGGGCGAGAACAAGACAAGGAGCCACCGTATGAGCACCCGGCTCAGTGCGGCTCGTACTACTATGAGCCCGTGGGTCGGGAGAAGCGCTAAGACTCGAGAAGAAGAAAGCGTCGAACCCAAAATTATCAAGAAAAAGTCTCGTATCTCCAAGTCCCGTGGAGAAGAAAGCCGATAAGGTTCGAAGAAGAAGTCTCGGAACTTCTAAGGTCCCGAGACAGATCCGGGTTCCGAAATCACCCACTAACTTTGTAAAGACCCAATCCGAACCAAAGGGTACCTAAAAATGCCTCTGTTTTGCAGGTGCATAAGGACCCGTGGATAGTGGACAGCGGCTGCTCGAGACACATGACTTACCGGGAAGAGCTCGCCGACCAACTACGTACAAGAAGATGGTCCCGCAATGAATTCGGTGACAATTCCAAAGGCTACACAAGGGGATACGGAACGCCGAACATTGGGACTGCCACGGCTTCAAGAGTAACATATGTTGAAGGACTTCAACATAATCTCCTTTCGGTCGATCAATTTCGTGATAATCTTAACGAGTAATCTTTGACGCCGGTTTTACGTGATATTGTTGACAAATCTACAGGGAAAACAAGGTGTTATCGGGTTCGCGGAGGAAGAACATCTATGTTGCAAACCGGAATACCGCAGAACTTGAGGCTTGCTTGCTCGCACGGACTCAAATCGAGGTAACAAGTCGGGGCAGTTGGCACAAGAGACTCGGCCACCCGAACTTCAAAGCCATGAACAAGCTTGTCAAGAACTCTAAAGTCGAGGACTCGCCCAACGAATCGTTTATCAAAGACGAAATTGTGAAGCGTGCCTCGAAGGGAAAGCAAACAAAGAGTAGCAATCCACCTATTCCGTCACCTTCCACCGATGGAATCCTTCACCGCTTCACATGGACTTATTCGGGCCGTCTCTCCAGGTGACTATAAGAGGCAAGAAGTATGCCCTCGTCGTCATAGACGACTACTCGAGATATACTTGGGTCATCTTCATCGCCAACAAATCGATGTTCGACCGAGTTACCTAATCTACCGAAGAAACTTCGGTGTGGAAAAGAACATCAAGATTAAGAAGATACGCTCGAGATAGAGGAACGAGTTTCTAAACTCGTAGTTAAGACATCTTTGCGATAAAGAGGGAATTCAAGACGAGACATCACCGCGCGCACCCCTCGCCAGAACGGACTTGCTGAACGTAAGAACAGAACACTCAAAGAAGCAAGGCAAGAACGCTCCTCGCAGTTCCGGACTACCCTCAAAGTTTTGGGTTGATGCTACCGACACCGCCCGTTACACTCGAATCGATCACTACCGACACAAAGAACACATGAAGACGCCTTACGAACCGTGGAAAGGGAGAATTCCTTCTATTTGTCATTTTCATGTTTTCTACTGTCCTTGCTTTATCCATAACAATGGGAAAGATCAGTTGAAGGTCTTTGATAGCAAATCTGATCAAGGAGTATTCTTAGGATACTCCCGAGTCGATAAAGCCTTCGAGTTTTTAACTATCGAACTCTTTGCGTGGAGGAAAGCCCTCATGTTGTTTTTGATGAATTTGTTACCGAGAACAGGAAAGATACAAAGTCAAGCACTCGAGGATGTCGGCAGCAAGCTACGGGATCTCGAACTAAATGACAAAGTCGAAAGATCCGAAGATTGTTGGGATGATGAGTCGAAGATGAAGAAATTCGAGACTCGGCCAACAAGCAATGTAGCTAACCTAGTTGATTCTATCGAACGGAATCAACAACGAGGTAACTTCGGTCGATGAGGAAGCCCCCGTGGTAACCGAGACCTCTACCGAGAATATAAACTCGGGGGGGAACGATTAATGTTCCCGAGCTAAATGCCCCCGAACACCGGAAACTCAGTAGATCCTAACCTTCTTACCGAATTACTACGGTCACAAAACAAGATTACTCGAAATGCCTAATACACCTACGGACCGTGCGTAAGTAGTATCGAAGAAGAAGCCCGACTCGGGCGTTCGTGGCTCGATGCTCATTCTTCGATCTTATCATTGGAGATCCATCAAGCAACTATAAGGACAAGATCAAGATTAAGTCAAGGAGAAAGCTCACTTTACTCTTGTTTTCCGTCTACGTAAGAACCTCGATCGATAGAGGACGCACTTAAAGATGCTTGACCGGGTCATTGCTATGCAAGAAGAGCTGAACCAGTTCGTCGAAATGAAGTTTGGGAGCTTGTCGACGGAACCTAGACATCGCACGTGATTGGAACTAAGTGGGTCTTCAAGAACAAGCGAGATGAAAACAACGTCATTGTCGAAATAAAGCTCGACTAGTTGCTAAAGGATACGGTCGGGCGAGAGGGAATTGACTTTGATGAAACATTTGCTCCGGTCACCGATTGGAAGCCATTCGTCTTTTCCTAGCTTATGCAACACATCGAGATTTAAGGTATATCGAGATGGATGTGAAGTCGCTTTTCCGAACGGCGCATCAAGGAAGAAGTCTATGTGGAACAACCGCCCGGCTTTCGCGGGGACATCAGTGTACGACTTAGGAAAGCTCAGTATGGGTTAAAACAAGCACCCGTGGCTTGGTATGATATCCTATCGGACTTTCTACTTTAGAAAGGTTTTCAAAAGGGGGACGAGTAGATCGCACCCTATTCGAGCATAAAGTCGAGAAGATGACATTCTACTGGTGCAAATCTACGTGGACGACATCATTTTCGGCCGCGTAAACGAAGTCATATGTCGGCGGTTCGAGAAGATGATGAAGGAGAAATTCGAGATGTCCATGATGGGAGAGATGAATTATTTCCTTGGATTTCAAGTAAAACAATCAGCTGAAGGAATCTTCATCAATCAAGCCAAATACACTCGAGATCTTCTCAAAAGATTCGGCTGTGATTCCAGCAAACCAGTCAAGATCCCCATGAACACGAACTTTAAAATCGATCTAGACAAAGAGGGAGCTTCTGTTAACTCTACTGATTATAGAGCTATTATTGGTTCTTTACTTTATTTTATAGCTAGCCGACCTGACATAACTTATGCTGTAGGTGTATGCGCAAGATTTCAGGCGAATCCCAAGCGAAGTCATCTAGACTCAGCGAAGAAGATTATGCGATATCTAAGAGGAACACCCGAGGTCGGGTTATGGTATCCTGCGATGATAATCTAATACCGACAGTGTTATTCTCGATGCCGATTATGCAGGATGCGGGATAGATCGAAAATCAACTTCCGAACATGTCGGTTCCTAGACAAAGAAGTCGATATCGTGGTTTTAAAAGAAACAAAGCACTCGCAGCTACGTCCACTACCGAAGGCCGAGTACATGGCTGCAGGAAGTTGCTTTGTGCCCGGATCCTTTGGCTTCGACAACAATTGAGAGATTATGGTATAACTCGGGATGAAGTGCCCATCTACCGTGACTCCACCAAAGTCAATAGCTATAACTCGTAACCCAGTTCTACATACCGGATAAAAGCACGTGGACATCCGACACCACTTCATCGAGAGACCATGTCGAAAAGAAGGACATCGGGATGGAGAAAATCCATACCGACAAGCAAAGGGCGATATACCGACCAAACCACTAGCCGAGAACAGGTTCGAGAGAACTATCGGTTGAGCTAGGTCCGCTAGATCCTACCGAGACAAGTCGGTAGAAGCCGACTACCGATAATGATATACTTAGCAACAATTTGTATCGGTATGGAATCAGCACGACAAGTCGTAAAAACTTAGTACAAATGACTCGGTTGGGAGATGCACACTGCATTACACAGCAAGGGGGAATATGGTCCTCAAGACAACCATCCTCCCGATAAATGATGGTAACCAGCGATAAGTTCAGTGAAGAGGTTTGCGTAATATCGTTACTTAATTTGTTCGAAGCATGCCGCATTTAATGCATCGCCGCTTACATTCGGCTTGTTAAGGAGTATTTATTCCTTACCATTTATTATGTTTAAGGTTTGAGGAAAGGTCGGCAGGACTCCTCGCTCGCGTAATTAATGCTCTCTCGCGCATTTAATGCATGTCTTCTCCATTAGCTTTATTACGTATATCTATATTTTTGGCGGCTATTGTAATCATTATTTTATAACATTTAATCTTAGCCGCCCCTTGATTTTGAAAGATTAAATTTGAACCGTGCGATTCAAACTGAAGATCAAACGTAATATACAAAATCTTTCATCTTCTATCAACTCCTCATTTTTCGCCATTCTTCATTTTCTCAAGAGCTTATCTCGCAACTTTGTTTTCTTATCCAAATCTCCTAAACAACTTTGCTTTCGTATCTCTTAAAGCTCTTATACACGGTAATGTATCGATGTCCCGCTAGCAACTACTAACTTACTCTATTTTCAAGTGCTAATATGTTGTTTTGCAGATTTCAATGGCGAACGTTCAAACTCCAGACAACATTGAGGAGATTGTAGCCTCCAGGATTCTGTTTGAACCTACTTTGGCCTTGTGCCAAGTGGAGATCTCTTTCCTTGAACCCGTGTTTGACGCTTTGGAGCGTTCAGGGTTGGAGATGCTGGTTTCGAAGCACCCCCGTGCTTATCTCCCTCGACAGGTCGCTGAAGTTTATTTCAACTGGAAATCTCTAGCGTCGGGAGGAGAGGAATCGTCCTTCTCTTATCAGAAGGAAGTCGATCAAGATGAGTGGGAGTCAGCTGTTCTTACCTTCGATATTCAAGATGCTCTAGCTCTCTCATTCGATCTTCCCAACTCCGGCATTTCTCCGATTGGATACAAGGAGAAGGAGATCAACGCATATGTGCAGAAATTCTGTGGACGCAAGGATGTGGCGTTCAAAACAGCTTTACCGAGGAATATGTTGCTACCTCGCATGCGAGGTCTAGCTTACGTGGTATCGCACATTCTGACAAGTTCAGCTGGATCATATGATCAACTATCCAAACCTAGGATTCAGCTGATGATGGCAATAGACGATGGGGTTGAAGTGAACTGGGCCGAGTATTATACTACTCAGATGAAGGCACAGGCTCAGAAGTTCACCACATTACCCACTGGCGAGAGGAGGATAGCCAATGTGGGTAAACTTCTATTCGGATCAAAGATGTACGTTTCGATAGAATGCATAGTTCGGGAGGAACTCAGTGTTGAGAACTCGGCCTTTGAGGACTCCAAGTACTTTGACAAGAAGTCTATCAAATTCCAGACGAAAGCTGGAGCTGAGAAATCCATAGGCAAGGGGCCGCCTGAGCCTAAGAGAGCTGCGTCTGCTCTGCCCCCATCTATCCAAGTACCAAAGAAGAGGAGGTTGGCTAAGACTCGACTGCTGAGGTCACAGTGGCTCGGCCACTTACCATTATTGAGCCGCCTCCTCCTTCTACTCAAGAGGAGCAACTACTCGATTCGATATCGGAATCGAGGGAGCGACGATCAAGGACAAGGTCCAAGTGATCAGCTCGAGGAAACAGAGTCCGACAAGAGGGAACCGTCACCCGAACCTACTTGCTGAGTGGACAACAACCGACACCACTCGATGCGTCTTGCAGCTGAGATTCAACAAGAGATACCGAAAATTGCCGAGCACGCAGATCCGGTTGAAATAGCAAGAAGGACAAGAGCTCGATGCTCTTAAGGTTTCTCGCACTGGGACATTCTTATTGACTTTGCCAAATCCCAAAGAATCACCGGATGAGCTACGACAGAGGAGCAAGAGCTCCAAGCCAAGATTGGATTCGGAGAGCCACCGATGTGGCGTCTTTCGAAGATTTGAGAGCCGCAATGCTCTATTTACCGAGCTTGAGAGCTCCGACCGAAACAGCTCCGCCCCCCATCTCCACCTTCCGATAAAGGCGATAATGATGATCAAGATGAGGAGATGGATGGCAAACCCAAGGAAGCAGATCAGGGAGAATCTGCAGAGGGACAAACTCCCCAAGAGAAGAGCCCAACACCACCTATAGTCACATCAGGTGAGGCTACAACTGCTCCGAAGTACGGTAGGGGAGCGGTTGATCTCGTTCTACGAGCAGAGGCTCGGAACCGGCTCTTATCGATACAACCCATCGGTTCCGTGTCCTCACGTTCGTCAACAGGGCTATCAAACGCCAAGGTGAGAAAAATCGACTCCTAGCCAAAGATGTTCATTTCAAATGGGAGAAGTACACCAAGGCTCAGAATGAAGCTCTAAGTAAGTTGGCCGCTGACATCTCAACTCCTAAAGAGGCTTCTCGCCCGGATTTCAAGGAGATAGTTGAGCAGGCCCTAAGTGCTCAAAAGGCCGATTTATCGGCCACAGAGTCGGCAATGCTTGCCGCTCAGCATAAAACTTTCTCGGGCAAGTGACTCGAGCCATGAAAAGCAGTTCAAGGCTTCATAGATGAGAGAAACAAGATAGCAACCACCTCTCTTCAAAAACGGCCATCAAGCAACAGTGAGGCCTTAAAAGCCATTCGTAAAGAAATGACGAATCAAATGATCAAGCTCTGCTTTGAAACTCCGACAGGAGTCAGCCCGCTCAATTGAAGAAATCTAGAGCCGATCGGGAGAAAGATCGGGAAAACTACCGTAACTTGGTCGGTGATTTTGATGACACAGCTTACCCGGATCAAAGATTATGTGCACAATCTAGAGCAGGACGTAAAAGCTATCCGCACCTCCCTGGCAAATATTGCTGATGCCAAAAAGGGGGAAGATATTGTGAAAGATGAACCTGATACGGATACAGCTGACGTCCAGATCCTTGAGGGACAGGCTCGGGAGGCGGGACCCTCCTCGCCAGCCAGAGCCCTCGGCCGCAGAGATTCGTGGGGAACAGGCTCCGAGGCGGGACCAACTACTCGAAAGGTACATCTACCGAGGTCCTTCTCCTTGATTTCCCACTACAAGCCACCCCCATCTCCTCTTCGGTGCGCACATAGACGAAATCGCTCAATTCCTTGAAGAGCCACCAAGAAGAAGAAGAATCTCAACAGTGCCCAGCAGAGGTCGGGGGAAGGAAATCGCTACTGAATCCACTACTCCTTCCTCCCCGATCAAGAAGTTTAAATCAAAAGCGGAGCAAGAGGCATTCGACCTCGAGAATAGCCCAAGAGCTGCAAGACAAGCCGGGACCGGGAGCGTCGGCTAGAGGAGGCAATGAAGCGGCGAAAAAGCCTAAGGGCAAAGCAGTCGGGGGCAAAGGAAAGAGAAAGGTCATTAATACGGTCGAAGAGCAAAAGAAGAAAGCCCAAGAAGAATTTGCTAAGGCTCTTCCGATCGAAATCAAAGCTACTGCTCAGAGTATTCCCATATCCACTCTTACACCCGAAGCGGATAGCGTAAGATCAAGCGACCCGGGAGGCGACGCTGCAAGGACCGAGTCTCGGACGAGGAGACACTAGAGCAGCCGCTCTCCGTGAGAAGAAAAGGATGGCCGACCGGCAAGAATGAAAAGCCTATCTCGATAAACCAAGGCCCGATCCGAGAAGGCGGATCCCGAGAGGATCTAAGTTCATCGGGGGCCCCCACATCAAGCAACAACCGATTCAAGCATGTGGATAAGTGGGTGCCGGCTGATATGAATGAACATTGGGAGAGATTGAAAGAAGTTTTTATCAAAGGCTACTACGTATGGCGCATTTACCCACTCGACTGCTCAGCCGATCAGCTCTTTGAGGAGTTGATTACGAGATTTGATGTTGAATTCAGTGAACGGCTGAAGCAAGTCATGGAATCACAGAATATAACCTTCCGTGCCCCAGCTTTCCGACGTATTCCACCGCCGAGACTTGCTAATGGATCGCCGAGCACTAAGGACATAGAAAGAGAAGTGGAGGAAGCCGCCTACGGCCGAGCCTCGCTCCCCCGAAAGGCCGGATGATAACTTGGAGATCCGGGAGATTCGAGCTAGAGTGTATAAATACTATTACCTGGATCCTCCCGAGGAAAAATCCACTGACTTCAAGAAGAAAACGCAGAAGTTCAAGAAGCAGCAGCAGTGATTTTCTCCTTCTCATCTTTTTTAATAGCATAGGAACTCTGTAATTCTTGATATATATATATATCAGTTCCTCTGCTTGCTAGACAATTACTCATTGTCTTTCAGCCTTTTACTTTGTGTTTACACAACTGATCACTAAGTGATCTGACACACACTCACATCAGTTTCTCTGATCTTGCCTTTCTCTCACCTACTGAAGTTCATTTACTATTATCAGTTTTTCCTCAGATGTTTTAAGGGGGAAATTGTTGTCAGTAGGACAGTATCTTTAATAGATATTAGAGTATGGAGGTTTTGGCATCATCAATTAGGGGGAAATTTTTGGATATGAGTCAGTAGATTGATACTCAGCTGTTCTAGGGTTAAAAGAAATTGGGGGAAATCATAGTAGTACTATGGAATTGAAGATCCCAAAACCGAGCTGATATCAGTAGATTAGTGCGTCGATAGGATTAGCTGATGTATAGGTTAGACTTGATGTAATACTTATTATTTTGTCTAAGTCCTGTACGGGGTAGTTGTTGAACTGATCTTCTGCTGAAGATACTTTTCGAACCCCACGTCATCGCTGTAATCGCTTGCATTCTTCGTCGCCAGCCGATATCAAACTCGGTTGAAGATCCCGCATCGGCGACCCGGACCTCGCAGAAGCATTCTCTACAAGCCGATGGTCATCGGAGAAGAACCAAGTGCAAGCGATATACCTTCGCAGCCGACCAACCGACTATCGAAGCTCACTTCATCGGTCCGACGACTCACCCGAAGAAGACAGACTCTCGAGCATCAGTATCCGACGTAAAAGCGACCCAAAGACTTAAAGCCCCTTCAAATGTTCGCGAGAAGACATACGAGGTAGTTTGAACGGTCAACTCGACACCCACCAACTACAAACCTCGACCAATGAGAAGCCGACAACGCTTACCTACTCTACACAAGAAAAGCCGCTCTCATGAACAGTGCATTAACTGCCCTGCTGCAACAAAGTTGAATAGTGGCCGTTTTCTTTGGACGCTTGTGACACGTGGCATCGTCGTCTCCAACGGACATATATCACAACTCACAACTATAAATAGAGAAGGATTTGAAGATTTCGGCAAGAGGAATATACGCGAAATCAAGGGAAATCATTCAAACTCACAACGCTCTAGAACCTTCAAGCTTATCCAGAGACGAACTAGTTTTCATAGAACACTTCTTGTAGTTCATCTCTTTAGAGCACTTTGATCCCTATCTTCTCTAGACTAAGCTCATTGCTAGATTCATAGCTTAGATCCGAAGGAGTTCACATTTAGTGAATTGTTCTTGTTGTAAGAACTCCTTCTCAGTTGGAGAATATTCCCTCCCTTCTAAACTTAGGTTTGGATTGTAAAGTCGCTAAGGACTATAACTTAGAGGGAACCCGGTCCAAAACAGTATCCCTCGCCGAGGCTTGCTCGGAATAATCAACAAGTTCTCTCCGCCTTGTTCGGGACCGTGGACGTAGGATCTTGCGTATCCGAACCACGTTAAATCGCTTGTGTTCATTTACTGTTTTATTGCATAGCATTCAACTGACTTGAAAATCATAAGTTTGCATAAAACGTATTTTATAAAGTGCACAACTAAAAGATTTAACTTGCAAAAACGCGTTTTCAAAAGAGACGACTCCGGGCCTAACACTTATCCGCACTACAGTCTCCGACTGAGTTTCGTAATACTGACATCGCCGGTAAGAAGAGCTCGAAGCCGACTCACTTTGACCCCAGTGATCGAAGGCTTACTTAGCACTGTTCATCAGTTGCAAACATCAGCTTCAGCTGACCTTCACTGAGAAAAAGAAACAGAGCTCAGGTGTATTCACCCCCCCCCTCTACACCTGACTTTTCATCTCCGGACCAACATAGTTTTATTATGAACTGTGCATTTTATTTTCGAGAACTAGTAGTCGTAGTTATTTTTATTTAAGTCTTCCGCTGAGTATGAAAATAAATTGAGTTTTTCAATGATTCTTTTCCATGAAAATGTTTTGAAAGAATTAAGATATGCATGTTAAGTGTGAAGTAGCGTCCCTAGTTAAGTTTTGAAAAGTAACGCCCCAAAATTTTTGATATAAAATGCATTGCATATCTATTTATGCATGTTATCAAATGTTTTAGTTCTGTAAGTCGCGCCTTAGAAATTTAAATGAAAATTAAAGCAGTTATCTTATTTGTCATTAAATCATTTTTGTTATGTAAATTTATTTTGAACTTTGAATGTGTTTGTTTATATCATATTATGATTATATTGTTTATTTATTTATTTAGAAATCATGTTAGAATTATTAGGCAAGAATAATAATTATGTAGTTTGAATTCCTAAACCTACTAGGATTCATAAAAGAATATGATATTTATTATTGTATTAAGTTATTAGGAGAAAATTTTATATTATGTTTTAAGATTTAAAAAGATATTTTATGTGTGATATTCATGTTTTAGGATAAAATCTATTTATGTTTATCCATATATATAAATTATATAAGTACAAAAATAATTATAGATAAAATATATTTTATACCTTATATGATTGGGAATCTTTAGATAATGATTTCTAGGCCTATAATTACCCTTAGTCTCTCATAATATAGCATCCCATAAAATTTTCAAAAATCTGTCGATATATCTGCGAACTGTTTCAAGAATTATTTACACATCTTCCCGTCGTCATCTCGTCGTGAAAATTTACGGTCATCTTCAAAGGTATATCTAGTATACAGTTTTAGTTTTGTAGAATTTTCCAAGCATGAAAATTATTTGTTAAAAATTGTTCTCCGTAACCTGCCAGTTTTTGACAGCATGTTCATGAGCTTGATAGGAAAATTGTTTTTCATGTTCTCTTTATGTTATTTTCGACCATGTTGAATATTAATAGAATATAATACATGTTAGGTCATTCATGATAAAAATATAGAATTTTTAGGATACGTTTACTATTTATTTGTTAATTTGTTTCTTGATGTGCCAAATTCTTTTGTCGACATGAATGTAGATTGAAACACAAAAAAATTGGAAAATGGCATGTTAATATGTGGATTATGTATAATATACATTGTTTGATTATTATGATCTATTTGTATTTATGAATTATTTGAATTATTGATGCATGCATGACATTCCATGTAGAATCATTAAGATAAATTTCAATGTATAGGATCGGCGCGCATGACTTAAACATTGATATCCATTATTTTCATCAAGTCAAGGTTAAGGAGGGGAATGTTACCATTTATCTTTATTATACATTGTGCTCGATATTTCATGTGATTATGACAGGCATGAAAGGAAGGTTCGAAATCGGGCCCTAAGATCGAAATCAGATCTTAAATGAAAGGAAAGGTAAGGGTCGAAATCTGGCTATAGGTTCGAATTCGGATCCTCTATGAAAAATCGGTCAAAATTCGACCGTCAGTCGAAATTGGACTGTTTGAAAAGTTCATGTGGTCTGTGTGGCCGAGTATCTCTTTGCATGATCTAATTTTCCATGTCTTATCGGTGTGATTTATAATTTTGATAAATGTGTACATCTCCCACTGAGTAGTCGTACTCATCCCTATTATTCTAACATTTTTCAGGAAATGGCTTGGCCGATGCGTAGAAGTGTTGGTGGTGATGGTCACACGAGGAAGGATTCATGAACTTATTATTGCATTAAAACTAGTTTTATCATGAACTATGCATTTCATTTTCCAAGAACTAGTAGTCATAATTATTTTTATTTAAGACTTCCGCTGAATATGAAAATAAATTGAGTTTTTCAATGAATCTTTTCCATGAAGATGTTTTGAAAGAATGAAGATATGCATGTTAAGTATGAAGTAGCGTCCTTTGTTAAGTTATGAAAATTGGGGCGTTACAGAGTGGTATCAGAACAGTTTTACTTTCATGTAGACTTGTTTCATGCTATGTAGGAAATTGACCATCATCACTACCACTGCATCGCGCCGGCAAGGTAAGTAAAGTTTTCAAGTCATGAAAAGTTTTTAAAATTCATATATTGCACGATTCGGTAAAAGACATGGTTTTTCATGAAAGTACATGCATTCATGTTTTTAAGCTAAGTAAATTTTCGAGGACGAAAATTCTTTATGTGGGGTAGATTGTAACGCCCCGAAATTTTCAATATAAAATGCATTGCATATCTATTCATGCATGTTATTAAGTGTTTTTGTTCTGTAAATCGCGCCTTAGAAATTAAAATGAAAATTAAAGCATCTATTTTTTTTTCATTAAATCATTTTTGTTATGTAAGTTTATTTTGAACTTTGAATGTGTTTATTTATATCATATGATGATGATATTGTTTATTATTGAGATAGAAATGATGTTAGAATTATGAGACAAGAATAATATTTATTTATTTTGGATTTTCTAAACCTACTAGGATTCATAAAAGGATGTAATATTTATTATTATATTAAATTATTAGGAGATAATTTTATATTAAGTTTTATGATTAAAATAGATAATTTATGTGTGATATTCATGTTTAGGATTAATTGTGTCTATATCCTAATCTAACTATGATTGAATCTCTTATATGGTAAGTGATATATTAAATTCTATATAAATTATATATGGACGAAAATAATTATGGATAAAATTTATTTGATACCTTATTTGATTAGGGATGTTTGGATAATGATTTATAGTCTTATAAATACCCCTTAGTCGCTCATAATATAGCATCCCATAAAATTTTCCAAAATCTGCCAGCATATCTACGAACTGTTCCAAGAATTATTTCCATATCTTCACGTAGTCATATCGTCGTTAAAATTTAGGGTAGTATTCCTCGGTATGTTTAGTATAGTTAATGTTTTTTGTATAAATTTTCAAGCATGATAAGTATTTGTTTAAAATTGTTATTCGTAACCTGCCAGTTTTTGACAACATGTTCATGAGCTTGATAGGGAAATTGTTTTTCATGTTTTATTTATGTTATTTTCGACCATGAAGAATTTTAATGGGATATAATACATGTTAGGTCATTCATGTTAAAAATATAGAATTTTTTAGGATACGTTTACTATTTATTTGTTAATTTGTTTCTTGATGTGCCAAATTCTTTGACAACATGCATGTAGATTGAAAAACAAATTTTTTAATGTTACTATTAAATGAATTCTTGATTATGGTACATTTTATTATGATGAATATGTAATATGTTGTTCATGTTAGAGGTCTATAATTTTTAGGACAATAATTTTATGATTTTATTAATTTATTTTATGAATTGACGAATTACTCAATCCACGAATGAATTGTCAGTAGAAATAAGAGTATGTTTAATATACCTAAGTTTATTATTATGTGTAACCATTAAAGTTGCATGCTAATAAGTATGCTATGTATAATATACATTTTGGTTCGATAATTTTGGTCTATGTTTATTTATGAATTGTTGAAATTGTTGATGCATGCATGACATTTCATGTAGAGTCATTAAGATAAATTTTATGTATATGATCGGCGCGCAGGACTTAAACATCTGATATCCATAATTTTTCATCAAGTCAAGGTTTAAGGTGGGGAATGTTACCGTTTATCTTTATTATACATTGTGTTCGATATTTCATGTGTTTATGACAGACATGAGATTGAAATGGGTCAAACCTCAGTCAAAGGCCTCCTCTTGACCTTGAACTCTTTCATTCTCACGTCTGTCATAAACGCATGAATACTGTACACAATGTATAATAAGGATAACGATAACTTCCCCACCTTAAACCTTGACTTGATGAAAAATTATGGATATCAGATGTTTAAGTCCTGTGCGTCGATCCTATACATGGAAATTTAGCTTAATGAATCTATATGAAATGTCATGCATGCATCAACAATTTCAACAATTCATAAATAAACATAGACCAAAATTATCGAACCAAAATGTATATTATACATAGCATACTTATTAGCATGAAACTTTAATGGTTACACATAATAATAAACTTAGGTATATTAAACATACTCTTATTTCTACTGACAATTCATTCGTGGATTGAGTAATTCGTCAATTCCTGAAATAAATTAATAAAATCATAAAAGTATAGTCCTAAAAATTATAGACCTCTAACATGAACAACATATTACATATTCATCATAATAAAACGTACCATAATCAAGAATTCATTTAATAGTAACATTATTTTTTTTGTTTTTCAATCTACATGCATGTTGTCAAAGAATTTGGCACATCAAGAAACAAATTAACAAATAAATAGTAAACGTATCCTAAAAAATTCTATATTTTTAACATGAATGACCTAACATGTTTTATATCCCATTAAAATTCATCATGGTCGAAAATAACATAAAGAAAACATGAAAAACAATTTCCCTATCAAGCTCATGAACATGCTGTCAAAAACTGGCAGGTTAAGAATAAAAATTTTAAACAAATACTTATCATGCTTGAAAATTTATACAAAAATAATATACTATACTAAACATACCGAGGAAGACGACCCTAAATGTTAATGACGATATGACGATGGGGAGATATGGAAATAATTCTTGGAACAGTTCGCAGATATTCTGACAGATTTTCGAAAATTTTGTGGGATGCTATATTATGAGCGACTAAGGGGTATTTATAAGCCTAAAAATCATTATCCAAACATCCCTAATCAAATAAGGTATCAAATAAATTTTATCCATAATTATTTTGGTCCATATATAATTTATATAGAATTTAATATATCACTTACCATATAAGAGATTCAATCATAGTTGGATTAGGATATAGACACAATTAATCCTAAACATGAATATCACACATAAATTATCTATTTTAATCATAAAACTTAATATAAAATTATCTCATAATAATTTAAGTGGTATTATTCTCTTTTACCCAATTTCATATAACAAAACTCAAATTTACTCAATCCTTATATTTACTACACAAAATACCCAATTTTATCTACATTACCCCTAACTTTATGAAAAAGTCAAAAAGTTGAGCGGGACTTGATAGGTAGAGCGGGATTTCCCGGGCGGGATGGAACGGGACGTGAGCGGGATTTGACGTGGGCATGAGCGGGATTTCAGCTAGGCGTGAGCGGGATTTGACCTGGCGTGAGCGGGATTTAAGTGTGTGAGCGGGATTTGAGCTGGGCGTGAGCGGGATTTGACCTGGCGTGAGCGGAATTTGAGTGTGTGAGCGGGATTTGAGCTGGGCGTGAGCGGGATTTGAGTGCGTGAGCGGGATTTGAGCGGGGCGTGAGCAGGATTTCGTGTTCTGCTTCAGATATCCAATTTCAATCATTTACGCAGTCTGACAAGTCTGAAAAGTAGGGGTTGTAAAGTAAAATTGGGTATTTTGTGTAGTAAATATAAGGATTGGGTAAATTTGAGTTTTGTAATATCGATTTGGGTATTTAAGAAATCACCCCATAATTTAATATAATAATAAATATTAGGGGCGTTTTCTTAAATACCCATATCGGAAATCGAAAAGGCAATTTTACCCAAAGCTTATAATTGATACACAAAATACTCAATTTTACTTAAATATCCCCACTTTTCAGACTTGTCAGCCTGCAAAACCGTTATTTTGCTTCGTTTCGTACGCAAATGATTAACGCAGAATCCCGCTCAAGTACTGACCAAATCCCGCTCAGCCACGTGTAATCCCGCTCGGCCACGTGGAATCCCGCTCGGCCACGTGGCGGGACGAGACGATTCTCGCGTGGCCACATGGAATCCCGCCCACCAATCCCGCTCGGCGCAGGTGGAATCCCGCTCGGCGCAGGTGGAATCCTGCTCGCCTCGCGGGATCCCGCTCCAATCCCGCTCGCGAGATCCGGCTCCACTTTTTTGATTTGACAACTCGTGCAGAATCCTGCTCACTAAATCCCGCTCGGCCGTTTCTAGTCCCGCTCGTTCCAAAATCATGAGTTTATTTATTTATATCGTGATTGAAGTCGAAAATCGAACACACTCACTGCTCTTTCATTTCATTTTCAACTACAAATTATTTCTGTAGAATTTTGCTCGCTCGTTTCATCAAAAAAAAAATGGATAGTTGGTATAATATTATTGTTCATTTTAAGGGGCAATTTAACAATTTGTCCGAGTATATTGGCGGTGAAGTTAGAGTTGTCTGCATTCCTGGAAACAGTGTTTGTATTCCAATTTTACGACAGTTCATTCAATACAATCTTAATCCCTTTTCACTTTCGTCAAATTATGAAATTTATTACACATACGTTTCTCGTCATGGTATCACGCTTAGGTCCATTCTCGATACAGATATGGACCTAATTCGTCTTTGTACTACACAAATCGAGCCGACTTTATTTCTCGAGCACTCTAATGCTCAATCTTATCATACACTCGATGTTGTTGAACAATTTGGTTCAAGGTTCAATTTTGAAGATCAAGTGGGTGGTAGCAATCGGGCTGAGAATTTTTGCGAACATGAAACCTTTTTTCGCGAAGAGGATACCCATGTTGTATCTGACAGTGATGAACAAAATATTTTGGATAGTTCATCCGAAGAAGAATACGATGAGGTGTCTGGTGCATTAAATCAATGTACGTTTGACGACTTTGCGGCATGGATCCGACGTGAAGGTGGTGTGAATCAACTGATATCTATGCTCATGCCGGACAACCGTGCCCTTCCAAGCAACGAAATAATATATGGTGGCACCGAAGAAGTAAATGATGGTTTACTTCCAGTCGTTCCTCTCGATGCATCAGATTCACCTATGGTTCGAGATTTAGATCACGTTGTGGACTATCCACTCCGTGAAGGTGTGACATTTTGGGAGAAGGCGGATATGTTTGCTGTTGTTGCACTTCGGCACATGGAACAAGGTCTCGATTTTAGGGTGGCTCATTCTGACAGTGGTCGGGTTGAGTATAAATGCAGACGGAGTCGTGACTGCCCATTTTTCCTACGGGTGTCGTTTCGCAGAGATGTATTGTGGATTGTAAACTACTTGCATGCCGAACACACATGTAATCGAGATTTTTCACAGACTGGTCCAAGAAGGATTCGTGCAAAGGCGCTCACTGCTTATGTTGCTCGGCGAATGTGCCGTCAAAAATCTGTCCTAAAACCGAAAGAAATTGTGG
Organism: Lavandula angustifolia; assembly: GCA_028984105.1. Taxonomy (NCBI): domain Eukaryota; kingdom Viridiplantae; phylum Streptophyta; class Magnoliopsida; order Lamiales; family Lamiaceae; genus Lavandula; species Lavandula angustifolia. The sequence goes on along the minus strand of CM054805.1, from coordinate 27,692,829 downwards.
CAGCTATCCAGAGTGAATTCGGCTTTCAAGCAAGATATAGTGTTGCTCTACGAGCCCGTAATTGTGCTGTCGCGATGATTTATGGCAGGCACTCAGATTCGTTCAAGATGCTTCCTAGTTACCTCTACGTACTGAAAACAACGAATCCAGGTACAACGACTGATCTCGAAGTCGATTTAGAAGGTCGTTTCCAACAATTATTCATTGCTTTTAATGTTTCTCATGCCCCGTGGGTATTTAATCTCCGAGATCTGATTGTGGTCGACGCGACTCACTTGAAAGGAAGGAATAAAGGAGTGTTATTTGTGGCTGCTACGATAGACGGCAACGACCAAATATTTCCACTAGCCTTTGGTGTGGGTCCAATTGAGAACGATTACTCTTGGACGTGGTTCATGTCCTGACTCAGGGACGCATTTACGATGCCAACCAATTTAATAATCATATCCGATCAACACCGGAGCATAGCTAACGCGGTAGAGGCAGTTTATCCGGAAGCAACTCATGGCACTTGTTACTATCATCTTCAGAATAAGCTTACACGATATGGTCAGACTCTTATCAAGATGTATCATGATGCTGCCTATGCTTATACGATGTATGATTTCGATCGTGCAATGGAAGGGATTCGTCAAGCCTATCCTGAGGCATACGAGAAGTTAATGGAAGTCGGACCGGAAAAGTGGTCTAGATCGAAGTCTCCCGTTCGCCAGTACAGTCAGCTCACCTCAAACATAGTTGAATCCATCAACTCGAGACTACTCACAGCACGACGTCTGCCGATATGCTCTATGATCGAGGCAATAGGTCACATGGTGGAACAGTGGTGTGACCAACGTCGAGCAAAAGCCATGGCACGAGATAATCAGCTTACAATTGCTGTAGAGCTAAAGTTAGCTCCGTCGGAGGATCGTTCACATCGTTTCACTGTTGTGTCAGTGAACGGAGACAAATTCAAGGTTCACGACGGAACGTATCAATGGAGAGTTCAAATCAGCAGAAACGCTTGTGAATGTCGTGAGTGGCAACTCGATGAGATCCCGTGTTCGCATGCTTGTGCGGCTATCAGGTATAATTGTTTTTCCGTCTATAGGGTTGTTTCGGACTTGCGTATTAACCGAATTTTTATCTATAGGGTTGTCGGACTAAATCCACTAGATTTCGTGTCGAATGCATACAAGACTGAGAATTGGAGGATGATTTATGCCGGAACACTATATCCGGTAGCACCCATGCGTAATTGGCGGGTGCCGGAAGATGTAGCCTCAATGGTCGTGTTGCCGCCATTAATTACGCGTCAGGCAGGGAGACCGAAGAATAGTAGACGACCCTCAGGAGCCGAAGCAAGTAAATCTAGTGGGAGAACACGCGGTCCAAAAAGATGCAGCATATGTGGTGTGGTTGGGCATACTAGGAGGAAGTGCCCGGGAACGGATGTGCCGGACTCACCGGAGTCGGAAGCATTTTAGTATATTGTAATTTATAATTGTCAAAGTAATCAATGTATTATGTTAATTCATAATTATATCAAAAATCTACAGCACCGTCCTCCAAAAAATTAGTACGAATCGAAAAGATCAATTCTTTGAAAAAAAAAATTAGTACGAATCCCGCTCGGCTTAACGAATCCCGCTCGGTGAGTGGGATTCCAGTTCGACCGAGCGGGATTCGAAATATATATATATTTTTTTGGTTATACGAATTGTTAAATTGTATCGGTGCGAATTTTTTGGAATACGGTGCGGTAGATTTTTTGGAAGACGGTGCTGTAGATTTTTTTTTGTTATTTTTGGTTATACGAAATATATAAATCAAATATGTCAATGAAATACAAATATATAAATACGAATGTTGTCATCATAGACCCGGCTTCGTATAGCACATGTCAAAGATCTTATGAGCCATCAACTGACGATACACAGCTACATTGCCGGGTTCGTTGCCCCACTTGATTGACGGGTAAGTGGCAATGAATCTCTCAACTACCATGCATGCCATCGGTCCACAGCTCTTACCATCTACTTGCACCAACTGCAGCTCATGAGGCATAATCTGCAAAGTGGGCGACCGCGGTCCGGGATCCTGATATCCAAAGTCATTAAGGCCCCAGTAATTGCCGTACGACAAAAATGGACCAATCAGCTTCCATAGAGGTCTCAACTGCCGAATCCTACGTGCTCGACCATGATCATCGGCTTTGTGCGCAAACGAATCATACACTTCAATCCTCCAATGACCAATGTCTATCCGAACAGTGACCCAGTGATCAAAGCAGAGACATGGCAATAACAGCTTCAAAAAAAATAGAATTAATTACTATATGAATAATTTATAATATAAATAAATAACTAAGCTAAATACTTACGTATTTGGCACTATACCACTTTTGCGCATTTTCCGTCAAGTTTTTACCGAGAATGTACTCCATGAGACTTGCATTCGGCTTCCAGAAATGCGCATAGCTGAAGTTGTCCACGTCGTGCATATCATAATCCGGATCCAGAATGCATTTCTTCCAATTGGCGCAAAGAACGTTCTGTTAAATAAATGAAAAAAAAATCAGTAACTATTTAATAAGCATAATACAAATATTGACTACGAAGAAAAAAAAGTCAGTAATTACTTACGAAGAAAAGCGAATCGACTATCACGGTGTGATGATAGTGGGGAGTAGCCAACACATCAACACCCCTGAGGCTCTTCATCCTCCTCAGTGCTCCCATGTATAAATCCATGGTTTGTTGATCTAACTCCATAGTTGGATTTTCGAGGTCGACGAATAAATCGGGGGGGGAGGATAGGATAATTCGCAGCAATCGTAAAACACCATAGTCCAGATAAACGGTGCTGCCGATAATTTTCAGCTATTATGGGAGCGGTCATCGTTGGAGCACCAAACGGGTTAACTCGGGGAGTCGTCAAAGCCTAAAATTAAATGATATTTATTAAAAAAAATGTTATAATTAATAAAGTAAATTAAAGAAAAATTAAATATTATACTGTACCTGATAAACTGTATCAACAGAAAAATCATCGAGCCAATTATGGTCGTCCTCCAAGGTTGGCTCGACCCGTACCGGGTTCGCAGACGATGCACCAACCTCGGGGCGGTGTGCTGAAGGCTGCTCTTGAATAGGAGCATAATACTGACGCCAATTTCCACCGTCGAAAGGAAGTGGGTTCATGGGTTGTGCACCGTAGGACCAGCTCTGACGAGGCGGACAATCTCCGTAAACAGGGTCGATATAGTCAAACATGCTCCTCACCGACTCTGGAGCATAACATCCACGCTCGTATACACTGTGTCGACCCTGCATCGGTGGAATCACTGGGTTCTCCGTCTCATTATCCGATTCGTCATCCAGATCCATAACCTCGGGCCGGTATATCGGGGCGGCTAGCTCCTCCTCAATCACGGGGCAGTACACTGATGTGGCTCTCTCCTCCTCAACCCGGGGAGAGTGATCTCCCATATCCTCATCTCGGTCACGACGGTGTCTCATCGACACCGATTCACTCCTAACAAGACCGTGTGGTGTACGGTTACCACCCGCGTGAGAGGACGTAGTACCCAATCCTCGGCTCTTAGATCGACCAAACATCGACCTAAATAGTGCCTTCACATCGTGAACTATTTCCTGTCGCAAGTTCCGGTTCTCCTGTTGCAAGTTCCGCTGCAAGGTTTGGTTTTCCTCCCTAATGACTGTACGGACGTCTTTGACGGTGAAGATATGGTGTTGATCGGGCTCCTTCTCTCCAGTCTCCGTTCAGACCCGTTTACCACCTTCAGTGGAACGGCGTTGCCTCTGTCCGGTTCCTCTAAAACTGGTCGGACGCTGTGTCTGCTGTCCGAATCTGTATAGCTCTCGTACCCCAAGGTCCCCCCTATGATCGTCGGATGTAATGGATTCTCAACCGCAATATAGGACACATGGAGTCGATCTTCCCTAATGACACTCTGCCAATAATAAGTTTGTCTCCGCATCGGATGGTGTGAGACCGTCTCGGACAACAAACTGCAATTACATTAAATAAAATTATCATTAAACTACATTAATCAAAATCAACTTTAAATTTAATATTTTTACCTGACGATGCCAGAAACTATTAAGCTTCTTTGGTTGTCCTCCACCGAAGAACCAATTATTCCAACGAGGAAATTCGGTTGTAGACAACCTCTCTGCACAAATCGCTCCAAAATTTGGAATAGCCTCGTAGGACCAAATCTACAATGAATGAAAATCAATATTGATTAGTACATGATATATATGAATAATTCTAATAATTAAATTAATAAAATCATTAAACACACCTGGAGTGCCCAAACGGGTCCATAGAAATGATATTTCTTGGACGTCTGTTCCGCCGTTCTCGGAACAAAACTACAATAGTGCTTCAACGCACCGTAAGTGTAGGAGCCCCACGGGAATCGATCAAATGCACGTAGATCATCCACTAATACCCAAATCCACGTGTCGACTATTTTCGTGTCGCTATAACCGAGAAAAAAGTAAATTAAGGCTAGAACATGAGCCACCTTCAAATAGCCCAACTCGCCCAATCTCAACTCTCCATTCTCGAACTTTGACAACAAATCTCTGCCCGTTATTGGTGTACAATCATTTAACTGTTTGTACACAGTCGAGGAACTGGGATCTTGCTGAACATGCGGATCAAAATTGCTGGATCCAAACTTTAACCCGTGACAAGGGCGTAATCGAAACAAGAAAAACGAGTAGTCGTCCCGGACTTGGAAAACCAAATAGCCGAATCATCTCCGGCCGCTTCAATCTCATGACACATTAACATATGGAGGGCCCTTGCTGCATTCCTACCCACCATCCAATCCAAAAAGCTATCGAAAACCCCATTCCTAAATTCGTTTACTAAAGAACCATCCTCCAAAACTCTAAAAAAAAATTTAATTATATCAAAAATCTTCGAGTAAAACTCTATGTCTATCTTAAGAGTCGCATCGAGAAGATCAATTCGTTTAAAAACGGGTTGCACCAATACAATATAACAGTTAAAAAAAATCGCGTTCGGCCGAGCGGGATTTGTTCGGCCAAACGATATTTCGATATTTTTTCGACCGGAAAATCCATAAAATCATACTCCAAAAATTCAGAAATGATAAAATTCATGCTACGAATAATTCGAATAATCTCATGCTACGAAACTCAAAAATTCATGCTAAGAAAAATTCATTCCCCATAAAATGATAAAATCATACTCCAATTCAACATAATTCATGCTCAAATTAGAATAATTAAACAAAATTCATGCTCAAATTCGAAAAATTATCAGAAAAATCTGAACATGAAATAATTAAGATTCTCGCCAAATTAACGGATAAAATTCGAGCGGGACTATAGAATTAGAGCGGGACTAACCTGGTAGGCCATTGTTTTGTTTTGGAGTCGAATTCAACTACGAAATTGTATGCTCGAGCGGGATTGAATGTACACGAGTGGGATTTGACGACGTGGCAGCGCGGGAAACGGTGTGGCGGGATTCTGCCGAGCGGGACAAGCGGGAATTTGCCGGCGGGATCTGCCGAGCGGGATTCCTTGTCTGCCGAGCGGGATTCGATCGATGCTCGAGCGGGATTCGTCTCTCGTTCGAGCGGGATTCTGGTGTTCGCAGCCTTATTTTCGAGCGGGATTTGAATTTAAGTGAGCGGGACTTGTGTAGTAAATATAAGGATTGAGTATTTTTTATTTTTGTTATCCTTTTATGAATCCTAGTAGGTTTAGGAAATCCAAAATAAATAAATATTATTCTTGTCTTATAATTCTAACATCATTTGTATCTCAACAATAAACAATATAATCATCATATGATATAAATAAACACCTTCAAAGTTCAAAATAAACTTACATAACAAAAATGATTTAATGAAAAAAAAATAGATGCTTTAATTTTCATTTTAATTTCTAAGGCGCGACTTACAGAACTAAAACACTTGATAACATGCATGAATAGATATGCAATGCATTTTATATTGAAAATTTCGGTGCGTTACAATGTGGGAGTTTTGGGTCATTTTCTTTCGTTCGTGAGATCGGATAGGAGACACAAGAAAGAGAGAAATCAACACACTCACTAGCTACATGAGTTTTCGTACGATCATGGGCGGATCCAAGGGGGGGCGGGTGGGTGCGACCGCCCCCCCGAATTTTTGTGCAATACTACGAGTTATCTTTTATTTCTAGTAATTTTTATACTTGTTCCAATTAAATTTTCGATCGCCCCCCGAAATTTTTAAATTTGTTATCCTAACTTTGAAAAATTTTTAAAAAACGTATATTAAGTGTCACATATTTTAGTGGAGGTGTAGATTTTGAGTTTTGGATACCTAGTTTGGTAGAGTCAACTTATATAACTTGATGTAATTAATATACTATGTTTTTTGTTTGATGCAATTAAGATACTATGTTTGTGTTTTCTTTTTTCATGTACTTATTGATATAAAATTAAGAACATTTGAAGTATAAATAAACTATCATTTAAATACTTATTAATTCCTCAGTTAGATATTGTTATTCTTCATAATTTCCTCTAACTAAATTTAGAGTGATGTCAAAATAGGATTGTGTACTATATTTTTCGAATAAATATAAAAAATATATGAGTTATTCATGAAAGAAGAATTTAATCCTTAAATAAGCCATAAAACATAAGTATAATTAGATTTAAGTAGAAAAATGTGCTAAAATTTTTTTTTCGGGGGCTCCGCCCCCGAACCCCCATACAAAGAAAACTCAATCCCCGAAAATCCTAGATCCGCCCCTGCGTACGATGCAGTGTATAAGCATGAAATACGAGATGAGAACACTAATAATCATAGATGATAACAGTTGTGGGAGTAGGCAGTAAAGCTAGCGCCCATGTTCATTGTGTTGAAATGAGTTTGGTGGAATACAACTTATACAAGGAGTGTCTTAAAAATGTTTGCATGTGGGTTATGTTGGCCTAAATTTGGGTTTGTTAGGAGGCCCATAAATTCATCATCTGCCGTTTCTACCATTTATGTACACCTGCAATTAACTCATGTGCTCAATTTTGGAAGATCAAGTTCTTGGCCTCATTTATATGTATATGTATTATTATATAATAATACCGGAGATAAATTAACTTATCAATGTACGTGCAGTAGACAAGTAGTACTATTTATTTCCTTGAAATTATGTTGACATTTGTATTATGTGACTCAACTGGTAATTAAAGAATAAAGATTATAACAAATTAAGTTCGTTGAATGCGAGGCTTGAAATTCAACTGAACGCGAGTCATGACTCGGTTGAAGCGCAGAACACCCTTGATCAAATAAATTGGCCCATTCGATATGCGTATGATTTATGAATGGGCCATACACGACTGGGTCCAGTCAAACTGATCGGGTTCGGTATCACTTATATCAAGTGTGAATAAAACTCCTCCAACTTCAGCTAACAAAAAACTCCATCAAATCACTTTTGAAATTAAATCATATATAGCATTACTGTTGGTATAATTTTGCATTATCATTTAGCCATTTAGCATTTTCTTACTGCTAAATTATGGCAATCTCAGGGTTGAAATACATGGACCGCATTGCTGAATTATATATCTAAGATTAAGAATTGTGGAATGAAATCTTTTGTTGCGTGTGTGCAATAATCTCGAGAGTGTGAGTACGAAGTTTGCGATCGTCATATGGGCCTACACGTGAGAGGTGTGTTGAAGTTCCTATTTGTTGTCTTAATCTGGTTGATACATATTATTCACCTATGTTGTCATTTGAATATATGTTTGGATTACTTTCTTTCCTTAGAAAGCCTTTTAAAGAAGTGCGACCCAATTTTAATACATGGTGTGTGAGATAACGATAAAAAAATGAACCCTCTCATTTCCTACCTGTAGAACATTATGAATGAGGATCTATATAATTTTTTAAAATTATTTTATGACATGATATCACGTATTAATACATACTCATAATATTTATCCAATAGTACTAATAACAATGTTATATAGATAGTGAATAGACTATAATCTAATATGAAGTAGTGAAACATTCTCTTATCAGTAAAGATATATAATTAGTTGTTGAACAACTTTGTCCTGACTTATATAAATTTAGAGAATCATAGTTTATATGTAAATGTCAAGATGATATGTGATAAAGTCTTTTCTCCTATAAATTAAATTAAGTCACGGTAGATGTAATATGGATGTATGAAAATCGACTCCAACTTAAAAGACCAAACAAAAAGAGACAAACCTCGTCTTTTTAATTTACTGCGCATCTTTTTGTCTCTATTTACTTTCTTCATTATCATTTTGTCCTCCGACTATCATTCTCAATCTTACTTCTCTGTATTTGGAATAATATAATAATGAGTCTCTTTACATTTAGTAGAAGTTTAGGTAAAATATAAACGCCTACGAGAAAGAACGTAACTAAAAGAGGGTACATGTATTTCTTCTAGAAAAGGGATTATTGATTTAAAAATAACTAAATTTCCAAGTCACTAAGAGTTTCTAGATTAAAAGAGTCAATCAACAAGACTTGATATTATTAAAGTCTTGCCACATTATATATTTTTTTCTTTAAAAGGGAAGGAAAAGTTTCTCTAGCAGAATAAATACCATAAAAAAAACATGTCAATACTGCCCAACTAATCTTGTACTAGTAATAAACTGCCAAAAGTGACTTTTGACCTTAAATATATATACTCGGTAGTAAATTAATGTGAACACATTCATGAGATGCAATATTGATCTAAAAATACTTGTGATTTTACCATTTTATGTTCCTCTAACTTTACGAATTTCAATTTAGGCAAATAGGGCTCAAACTATAGAACTTTGCCGAATTGGTTCATAATTTATATTTCTATTTATCAGGTATCCAAACTATTAAATTTAGCCAAATTAGTCATTTGTTAATTTTTTAATGATCAACAGTTAGTCGTTGATATTAAAAAAAATAATAATAAATACTAGAAAAGTATTTTGGAGTAAGATTTTTGAAGGACCGATTCAGCCAATTATATAAAGTTTGAAAACTAAAAAAAAATTATAAAATAGGACCTTTTTAGTTATAAGAGCCAAAATACACCAATAGCAAATAATTTTAATGATCAACTTCACCAATTATAAAATGTTTGAAACCATCATCCCCAAGTATTCGATAATTTTAATTTTCATAATTTTCTTTTTGTGGTAAAATTATCGAAGATTTACAGATGTACCTCTTTGGATTGTGTAGTTGATGTTTGAATTTTGTTTTTGTTGGATCAAGGTGTATAGTTAACGTTTATGTAACTAAATACACGTCTTAGTTTGATTTTTAGATGTATATGTTCGAAATAATATATCACCTAGTTATAAAATTTGGGAATTATGGTTATCAAAGATTTTATAATTGGTAAAATTGATCCACAAACAATTTGTGATTGGTGCATTTGATCCTTATAAATCAATCTAAAATGTCCTTTCATTTTTTTTAATTAAAAATTTATTATAAAAAAATATCGGTAACATTAGTTCTCAAATATATTATATATAAAATTTAGAAATACCCTTTTAATATTTTATTATTTTTCATTATATTATTCACTATCATTCAACGTCGAAAAAGTTAAGAATGACGAATTTGACCAAATTTTGATAATTTGAAAACCTGATACTAAAAGTAAATTAGGAACAAATTCCGCCAAAAGTTGTCTAATTTGCCCAAATTTTTATTATCTTTTCATAATAATTACTCTGATCCTAAATTAAAATTTTAATTTCTCACATTATTCCCCCTGAAGTTCTTCAAATTTTCTTGAATCATGATGACAAATTGACAACTAAACAAGCCAAAGCTTCTAGATGGAATAGAAGAGAATTAGAAAATAAAGGGCTCGATTTGAAATTGATAAACTTAAAATAGCAATATCCGGTATAATTAATGTAAGTAATGTTCAATTCCCTACGTGAAATTAATCACGATAAAATAGTTAATCAGGAAAATAATGATCATAAATGTGACATTAATGAATTACATTATAATTATTCATCCAAAATAAACTCGCACGTATTACGTAAAACATTAGAATAATAGAATGTATACATAAGAACACAAAAGTTAGATAATTTGCTGGTGTTTGCGCAATTGGATTTGTTTAGAGATAAATGGTATTGCAAACTTGTAGTATAAAACAATTGGTCGTTTCCTAATTATACTTTCCTACAATTTACCCACATAGTACCTGCCCATTAACTACTTGGATAATTAATTAATTTGTCATTTGTTCTGCAATCTAACGTCGTTATTTTTTTTTTTATATTTTATATTTTTTATTTTGTTGACGAGGAACCCGCAGCCGCTACTTTTGGTGCGCACAGGGTAAACCTCGCTCCTGTGCAATAGCCTGCAAACCACACAGAAGAGTTAAACCACCCTTAATGTGACAGGGTGACAGGCTCACACATAGCGTGTCCAGTGGGAATTGAACCCATGATCTATCGGTCCCGGGTCACCCACCTTCACCTAATAATAATACTATATTATTGAAAGACGGTGTGATTTGTATTGTATTACATAATAATAATACTATATTATTTATTTTGTGAGCACCTGAATAAGTAGAAGCGGTTTTTACTTATAAAAGAAAATGTAAATTTTTAAGTTAGGGGAAGGTAGGGACTTAACCATACATGTTTTACCTATCTAAGAATATCACTATTAGAATATAAATAAGATCATGTATTCCACGTGTATAAGTGGGTAGAATGCAGTTAGAAGTTGTTAAGACACGTCAACATTAGTTAGAAGGCAGTTAGAGGCTGTTAAGCCACGTCAGCAGTAGTTAGTTATTAACTGTGCATCGCATATATATATGAAGAGGAGAAGAAATAATAAACACACTTTCATTCAAATTTTCTTGTTCTATCTTGTTGTTCAATATGGTATCAGAGCTCTAGGAAAATTCTAGATCTCATTTTCTCGTCATCTCCGATCGTCTTCTTCGACGATTCCTCTCTGTTTTTTTTCTTCCGATCATCTTCTCCGGCGAAAATTTCTTTCTCTTCTTCTGCTTCTATGGCAACCGATTCAAATACGGTTGTACTTCCTAATATTCATCCGATCTCTATCAAGCTGGATAAAAGCAATTGTGTCTTCTGGAAAAACTCAGGTTCTAGCTAACGTACGTGCGTATTGCCTTGACGATCTTCTCAAGATCGAACCGCCTGATAGTGCACCGCTACATCCACCAACAACGGAGGAACCTCATCCACCGCCAAATCCAAACTATCTGGCTTGGCTCCGAAGAGATCAATACCTCTTCGGATGGCTATTAAACTTAATATCACCACCGATGCTAGGATATATTGGTCGATGCTCTACATCTGCACAACTTTGGAAAGCGTTTGAGGTACTTTTCCATTCTCAATCATCTGCAAAGGCGATGAATCTCAGATTTCAACTACAAACCATAAAGAAAGGTGATCTGGCTATCGATGATTATATAATAAAATTTTGAGTAATTTCAGATGAGTTGTTCAATATAAACCAAATGATATCTGAATCCGAACTAGTATTGTTTGTTCTTGGAGGCCTCAGTCCAGAATATGAGTCTGTTTGTGTACATTTGATGGCTCAAGCTCATACTCTTACTCTAAATGATGTACAAAATCAACTTCAAACTCATGAAGTGCGGTTACAAAATCAGTCGGCTCAAAATCCACCACATACCTTCTCTACAAATGTGGCCTATACAAATGAGTCTTCGGGTAACCAAGGTTTTTCTGGTTTTTCTGCTTATCAACATAGAGGAAGAGGCAGATTCAATAATTACAGAGGATCTCGAGGGGGAAGAAATGGTGGAGGCAGATATGGCTCACAAGGAAACCGGGCAATGTATCAGTTATGTGGAAGGCCTGGCCATGTTGCCTTGAAATGTTACAAAAGATTTGATATAAGCTATGCTAGTCCAGACTCCACTAGTTTTCAGAATTCTTCAAATCAAGCTCACACTGCTGTAGTTCAAACTCAGCAGAAACCTCTTCTCCCTACTCCAAATACTTCTCAGTTTACTAATCATGCTCCCTTCTCACAGATGGCAAATTTTGTGTCCAGCTCAGGACCACAATCCATGCACGAATGGTATCTTGACAGTGGAGCAACTGCTCATGTAACTTCAGAGGTTGGAAATCTACAATCTGCCTCTCCATATAATGGAGCAGAACAAGTGGTAGTAGGTAATGGAGCTTCTCTACCTATTAAGCATGCTGGTTATACAACTATTACTAATCCAGAACAGACTAGGAATTTCCTACTCAATCATGTCTTACATGTTCCTAAAATCTCTAAGAATCTGCTAAGTATATCCAAGTTTATAGCAGATAACAGTGTGTATATTCAGTTTCATGATTTTCACTGTCTTGTCAAGGACAAGGTTACACACAAAATCCTAGTGGAGGGGCCACTTAAGGATGTATTATACCAGCTGGAATTCCTACCTGCTCTGCCTACTACTCAAGTTCAGAAGACTACTAAAAAAAAGATCAATATATCTGTTATGTAGCTTATCCTTTAGACCTTTTTGAAGAAGGTTCTGTTACTAACATGTTTACTTCCATTGTAGGAAATGTATTTGGATTCAAAGCCCTACGTGCTCTACGTCTGGAAGATCTGCGAGCAAGACTCAAAAGAAGCAAATGAACCCATAAAAATCTAAATGATTCAATGTAAGAAAAATTTGACAGTATTCGGTTATTGGGGAAAAATCAATATACTTCTAATGTCGAATCAGGATCAACTAGGACAGTTGACACGGACAAAGTCAGGGAAAACCTCTGAAATTATTTCAATATTGAACCTTGGACATATAAGAGTTCCGAATCGAATCTCTGTTAGAAACTCTTGTTCCTTTACTCAGAAAACTGCTAATGTAGCCTTATGGCATCAAAGACTAGGTCATCCGAATTCTAGTGTGCTGAATAATGTGTTCAAACTTGTACACTTACCCTTTTCTTCTACAACAAAGGATACATTCTGTGATTCTTGTGCACAAGGGAAAATACATCAAGTTCTTCTACCTACTGTATCTGTTAAAACTCAAAGACCTTTTGAGCTGGTTCATAGCGATCTGTGGGGTCCCAGTCCATGTGTATCTAGAGAAGGATACAAGTACTACATACATTTTGTTGATGAATATAGCCGTTTTACTTGGATCTATCCCCTGACTCTAAAATCAGAAGCATGTGAAGTAGTCAAAAAGTTTCTGGTATTCGTTGAAAGACAATTTCATATTAAGGTTCAGAGATTTCAAAGTGATTGGGGTGGTGAGTATAGAACTCTAGCACCATTTCTGGATAGTCTTGGTGTTCATTTCCAACATCCCTGTCCTCATACTCATTTTCAGCATGGAGGGCTGAGAGGAAGCATAGACACATTCTTGAACTAGGCCTCACCTTGCTTGCTGCAGCATCCTTACCTTACTCCTTTTGGTGGGATGCTTTCACTACATCAACCTACCTCATCAACAGATTACCTACTCCAACCATTCAAAACAAATCACCCTTCCAAGCTTTATTCAACAGGACACCAGATTATCAGTTTCTCAAGGTATTTGGTTGTGCTTGTTATCATTTTCTCCGGCCATATAACTCTAATAAGCTGCAGTTTAGATCTTCAAAATGTTTATTTCTTGGCTACAGTACCACACATCGTGGTTATCGTTGTCTTCATCCTTCTGGTAGGCTCTACATAGCCAGAACAGTCTTGTTTCACGAACAAGAGTACCCCTACTTGTCCTTGTTTTCACAAAATCCAACAGACTCTTCTCTGTCAACTCAAAATCCCTTAACCCATTCTCCTACATCTCAACAAATTCCCTTATTACCTACACCCTCTACCACTCCTTCAAATTCCGAAGCTTCATCTCCTACAAGCTCTTCCACTCAAAATATTATTCCTGTCCCAATTCCAAAACCAACAACATCTGCCAAACCCTTACCTCCTCCAATCCAAAATACCCATCCCATGTGTACTCGAGCCAAGAAAGGCATATCTAAACCAAAAATCTACACTGCTGAAATAACTCCCTTACCCTCAGAACCCCTTATAGATACAGAGGCCCTTACTCATCCCTTATGGAAACAAGCCATGCAGGATGAGTACACTGCATTGATAAGAAATAATACTTGGGAATTAGTTCCTGCTACATCAGACATGAATCTTATTGTTGGGTTATGAGTCAGTAGATGATACTTAGCATTTTATTGGGTAAAATAATATTGGGGGAAATCGTAGTGTTCATGCTATGGAATTGAAGATCCCAAAACCCAGCTGGTATCAGTAGTGTAGTGTCGATAGGACTAGATAATGTAATAGGCTAGACTGATTTTGATTTCTTTATCCTTCGTGTCTATGTCCTGTACGGGGTAAAATGTTGGACTGATCTTCAGTAGGAAGTTACTTTCCAGAGCCCCACGTCATCAGTGTAAAGAGCTTGTGTTCTTAAGTCATCAGCTAATCTTCGCCTCAGTAGAAGATACCTTATCAGCTGACCGACATCAATAGAAGAACCTTATGCAAAGCTCAGTACCTTCGCAGTCAAACAGTTGACTACACTCAGTAGAATATATCTTATCAGCCGACCCAGACGAAGAAGACAGAGACTGCTTCAAGTCTACTGTATCCGACAGGAAACGACCCAGCTATTAACATCACTTGAAAGTCAGCAGTAGATCATATGAGGATAAGTGAGAGTCAACTCCAATGAAGACCGATGTCTGACATATCTCACCTACCACAAACCTCGACCAATGACAATCGTCAACACATTATCTGCTCTGACCAACTAAAGCTTCTCTCATGAACAGTATCAACAACTCTGCTGCAACAATTCGAACATATGGCCGTTTTCTTTGGAAGTTTGTGACATGTGGCATCGTCCTCTCCAACGGGCAAATGCCTGGGTCACGACTATAAATAGAGAAGAAAATCCGAGCTTCACGCACGGGATATCAAGGGATAAAATGCTCAAGCTTTCGAAACAACTCTAGCGCATTCAAGAGAAATGCAGCGAAGAACTTGCTCAATAGAATACATTTAGTTCTTCTCTCTAGAGTTCTTTAGATCCCTCTTCTCTAGCTAAGCTCAAAAGTTCATATCTATAGCTTAGATTCTCGAAGGAGTTCACTTTTAGTGATAGTTCTTATTGTAAGAACTCCTTCCTAGTTGGAGAAAATCCCCTCCCCTTCAAACCTCGGTTTGATTTGTAAAAGTCGCTAAGGACTATAACTTAGAAGGGTCTGTCCAGTGCACAGATACCTTGCTGATGCTTGCTCAGATTAATCAACAAGACCTCCTGTTCAGCACGACCGTGGACGTAGGATCTTGCGTATCCGAACCACGTTAAAAATTACTTGTGTTGTTTACTGTTTTATTGCATTGCATACAAACTGCTTACAAAATCATATCTTGCATAAAACGTATTCATAAAGTGCACTAGCCAAAATTGTTTTGACTTGTGAAAATCACGTTCTCAACTGAGACGAATCTTCGGGCCCCACTCTCTTATCCGCACTAAGTCTTCGACTGAGAATCAACCACTGACTAAAGTCAGTAGGAGCGACTCAGTAGTTGGCTCACTCTCTGACCCGCGATCGAAGGTTACTATCTGGCACTGTTCATCAGTTGCATCCAACAGCTCAGCTGTCCTTCGCGTTTGAGAAAAGAAATAGTACTCAGGTGTATTCACCCCCCCCCCCTCTACACATGACTCTCGTCTCCGGACCAACAATTGGTATCAGAGCAACGGTGTTCTTCTGATCACCGGTTCTGTATCTACTAGTCTTCTCGAACAGATCCTGAAAACGTTTTTCACTGCACAAGCATCTCTTCATACATTTTATACTCTTACCCATAATGTCTGATATGTCAGGTATTAGGATGGTGCCGATGTTCTCCATAGAGAACTATATGGTATGGTGCGTGAGAATGGAGGCGCACCTAACATCGCTGCATGACAACATGACGGATGTCCTTGAGACAGGACCCATCATTCCCATGATAGACAGGGTACAATTTGCAGCTGCGGGAGATGTAGGAGCACAAACTGGTGCTAAAGTCGCAAAAGATAAATCTGCCTTCACGCTAGAAGAGAAAAAGCTGCACAACCTCGACCGAGTTGCGTGGAATGCAATCCTGACTACGCTTAGTGATTCACACCTCAGGAGGGTGCAAGACTGCAAAACGGCAAAGGAACTTTGGGACGCCCTGGCTTCACTGAGCCAAGGAACCCCGCAGATCAAGGAAAACAAGCTCGAGCTAGAGCTACAAAAGTTCGATACATTTGCCATGGAGCCCAACGAGACCATTGACAAGCTAAGCGTCAGATTTACTAATCAGATCAATGTGATCAACGGGCTAGGGAGGACGTTCACGAACAAAGAGATGAACATGAAGATCCTGAGAGTGCTACCTCGACTGAAGTGGCTTCCTTTTGCTACTTATTTACGACGCTCAGATCTTAATGCTCTAACTCCTGATGTTATCTTTTCAGAATTAAAAACGGAGGAATTTGAGCACAGCCTACCCTAATGATGTTCCAGTGCTCCAGCTAGGGGTGTAACAGTTCAATTTGGTTTGGTTTTTTATGTATTTTTGGAACCAAACCGAACACATATAAATGGTTCGGTTTGGTTCGAAACGAACCGAACCGCTTATAAATGGTTTGGTTCAGTTCGGTTCCTCGGTTCACCTTTTTATTTTTATTTTTTTATTTTTTAAATCATAAATAATGCAAGAATAATAATTTGTAGGGTTTCACTCATTCCAAACTCATAAGTATATAGTTGTTACTCCTTTCTCTTCATTTATATAGATTAAAATTGATCTTAACTTAAATATAATATCTAAATTCAATAATATTCTCATATAAAAAGGACAAATATTAAATAACAAATTAAAAAATATGATATTGGTTCGGTTCGATTTGAACCGTTCAAAAATTCTTGAAACCGCGAACCGAACCGAATGTAAATGGTTTCTAAAAAAATAAACCGAACCAAACCTCGTAACCGAACCGAACCGCATTTTTCGGTTTGGTTCGGTTCGGTCCGATCGGTTTCGCGGTTCGGAGCGGAACCACTTACACCCCTAGCTCCAGCTGACACACAGATTGATCATGCTTTCAAAGCAACAGTCAGCAAAACTAGAGTCAAATCTATTTCTTCCAGCAAGGCAGTAGCCACGATAGAAGCAAAGTCCTCTGAGACATCTGGCACTGACCAACTTGCACTTATGGCTCTCAAATATCAAAGAGAAAAAGAGAGAGTCAGAAAACTGAAGAAATATCACAAGGATTCTCCCTCGGGTAAGAAAGATTATCGAAAAAGGGAAGAATCTAAATCAACTACTGATTGCAGGAACACAGAACCTGCTGCTAGTCCATCCAACGACTCAGCTAGAAAGAGCAGCAGAACGTCTGTTTGTTACAACTGCAAGAAAGAGGGACACTATCAGTATGACTGTCCCGAACTCTCAGCTGCTCAAAGAGCTGAACGGCAGGCCAGACGCGAGAAATTTGCCCGAAGGAGGCAGGCCTATATCGCCGGAGAGGTATCCGATGACTCAATCGAGGAAGATATATTCATGTATTCTTCTGAAGACGAAGCTGCATTTGTCGCCGTTGAGGTCGGAGAGACAGATCCTGAATCAACTGCAGAATACTGTCTGATGGCCAGAGAAGAGGCTGAGGTAAACTCTAAACTTAATATAACCCCTTCTTCACATAGCACACACGACACGTGCTCGGTCTCAGATAAACCTCTAGATGTGGTACAAGCCTACGATGATCTACTAGAGGAGCAGATTCAGGTGTGCAGAGAGTTCAGCAGAACCATTCAGGAACTGGAACAAGTGAAGGCTGAAAATCAGAGACTTTCTTTTGATTGTCAGGTCTCTACTGATTCAGAGAATCTGGTTGTGAGACTCAAGGAAGATATTAAATCTCTTATGACTAAGTCTCAGCTTCAAGAAACTCAGATATCAGTTCTGACCAAGGACAATTCTAAGAAAGATACTGAAATAGTCCAACTCAGTCAGAAGTTCGCAGAAGTTGAAAAGGATTATGAATCACTTCGGAGAAGTGATGAGGTCTGGCGAGGACTGATGACTGAACAGTACCTAAGAGCTAAGGAGAAGTTGGAAAGCATGCTTAGAGCTCAAAGGCCAACAGTCATGAAAGAAGGACTTGGCTATACTTATGAAGCTTCCACTTCAACATCAAAGAGCTCAGAAATGCTGGCTGATAGGTTCGTCAAAGGAAAGGTTCGGGCTACTGACTCAACACCTCAGGTGAAGAACAAACGGAAGATGATTGCACCTCAGCCGAGCAACAAAAAGCAATTGACCAGAGGTTCTAGCCCCAGGATACCACGATCGAATTCAGGGGGAACCAAGAAGGTCAGATGGACAGAGCAGTACAGTGAACCGCTATATGAGCATCCAGCACAGTATGGTTCGTACTACTATGAGCCCAGGGTCAGGAGGAGCACACAGCCTAAGAAGAAGAAAGCTCCTGAACCCAAAATAGCCAGAAGTCAGTATCTCCAAGTCCTGTGGAGAAGAAAGCTGACAAAGTTCAGAAGAAGAAGTCTCAGACTTCTAAGGTCCCAAGACAGATCTGGGTTCTGAAATCACCCACTAGCACCTAAGGACCCAAACTGAACCAAAGGGTACCTAAAACTCAAGCTTTGCGTTTTTGCGGGTGCATAAGGACCCTTGGATAGTGGACAGTGGCTGCTCAAGACACATGATTTATCAAGAGAGCCTGCTGACCAACTACGTACAAGAAGATGGTCCCAGAATTGAGTTTGGTGACAACTCCAAAGGCTATACAAGGGGATACAGAACACTGAATATTGGGGCCCGCTTCGGTTCCAAGAGTAACATATGTTGAAGGACTTCAACATAATCTCCTTTCTGTCAGTCAATTCTATGACAATCTGAATAGAGTTATCTTTGACGCTGGTTTCTGTGATGTTGTTGACAAATCTACAGGGAAAACAGTGTTATCAGACTCGCGGAGGAAGAATATCTATGTTGCAAACTGGAAAACCGCAGAACCTGAGGCTTGCTTACTTGCACAGACAAAATCTAGTGACAAGGCAGGATGGCTGTGGCACAAGAGACTCAGCCACCTGAACTTCAAGACTATGAACAAGCTAGTCAAGAACTCTAAAGTCAGAGGACTGCCCAATGAATCGTTTATCAAAGATAGAAACTGTGAAACATGCTTGAAGGGAAAGCAGACAAAGAACAACAATCCACCTATTCCATCACCTTCCACTGATGGAATCCTTCAACTGCTGCACATGGACTTATTCGGGCTAGTCTCTCCAGTGACTATAAGAGGCAAGAAGTATGCCCTCGTCATTATTGATGATTATTCAAGATATACGTGGGTCATCTTCATAGCCAACAAATCTGATGTCATGACTGAGTTACCGAAACTGCTGAAGAAGCTCAGTGTGGAAAAGGACATCAAGATTTAGAGAATTCGCTCAGACAGAGGAACTAAATTTCTTAACTCAGTAGTTAAGGAGTACTGCGAAAAAGAGGGAATCAAGCACGAGACATCAACAGCTCGCACCCCTCAGCAAAACGGACTTGCTGAACGCAAAAATAGAACACATAAAGAAGCAACAAGAACGCTCCTAGTAGACTCTGGACTACCCTCTGAGTTCTGGGCTGATGCTACTGACACCGCCTGCTACACTCAGAATCGCTCACTGCTTACACAGCAACACATGAAGACACCTTACGAACTATGGAAAGGGAGAATTCCTTCTATTTCTCATTTTCATATTTTTGGCTGTCCTTGCTTTATCCACAATAATGGGAAAGATCAGTTGAAGGTCTTTGATAACAAATTTGATCAAGGAGTATTCTTATGATACTCTCGAGTCAGTAAAGCCTTCAGAGTCTTTAACTATCGGACTCTTTGCGTGGAAGAAAGCCCTCATGTTGTATTTGATGAGTTTGTTACTGAGGACAGGAATCTTAAAAAGACAAATACTGAAGATGTCAGCAGCAAGCTACAGGATCTCGCACTGAACGACAAAGCTGATAAGATCCAGCACTGTTGGGATGATGAGGAAATTCAGAGCCATCCCACAAGCAATGTAGGTGACCTGGTTGATTCTACTGAACAGAATCAACATCAGGTAACAACGGTCGATGAGGAAGCTCCAGTGATAACTGAGACCTCTACTAAGTATATAAACTCAGGGGGAACGACTAATGTTCCTGAGCTAAATGCCCCTGAACCTGGAAACTCAGTAGACCCTAACCTTCTTGCCGAACGCTACCATCTGATCAAACAGCCGACGAAATGCCTAACACACCAGTTGACTGTGCAGAAGTAGTAACAGAAGAAGAAGCCAGACTCAGACGTTCATGGCTCGACGCTCATTCTTGATATCTTATTATAGGAGATCCATCAGCAACAATCAGGACGAGATCTAGATTAAGTCAAGGAGAGAGCTCACTCTATTCTTGTTTCTTGTCTACAGAAGAACCTCAGACAATAGAGGACGCACTCAACGATGCTGACTGGATTATTGCCATGCAAGATAAGCTGAACCAGTTCGTTTGAAATGAAGTTTGGGAGCTTGTTGACAGACCTAGACATCAGCACGTGATCGGTACTAAGTGGGTCTTCAAGAACAAGTGAGACGAAAACAACGTCATTGTCAGAAACAAAGCTCGACTTGTTGCCAAGGGATACTGTCAAGCAGAAGGAATAGACTTTGATGAAACATTCGTTCCAGTCGCTAGATTGGAAGCTATTCGTCTGTTCCTAGCCTATGCAACGCATCAGAGATTTAAAGTATATCAAATGGATGTAAAGTCAGCTTTTCTGAACGGCGTACTGAAGGAAGAAGTCTATGTGGAACAACCGCCCGACTTTCAGCAGGGACATCAGGTGTACAGACTTCGGAAAGCACTGTATGGGTTAAAACAAGCACCCAGGGTTTGGTACGATACCCTATCAGACTTTCTGCTTCAGAAAGGTTTTCAAAAGGGGACAGTAGATCGCACCCTATTCAACATAAAGTCAAGAGATGACATCCTACTGGTGCAAATATACGTGGACGACATCATTTTCGGATGCAGAAATGTGACTATATGTCAACAATTCGAGAAAATGATGAAGGAGAAGTTCGAGATGTCTATGATGGGCGAGATGAACTACTTCCTTGGATTTCAAGTAAAGCAATCACCTGAAGGAATTTTCATCAATCAAGCCAAATACACTCGAGATCTCCTGAAGAGATTTGGCTGCGACTCATGCAAGCCAGTCAAGATCCCCATGAATACGAATTTCAAAATCGATCTAGATAAAGAGGGAGCTTCTGTTAACTCTACTGATTATAGAGCTATTATTGGTTCTTTATTATACTTAACAGCAAGCAGACCTGATATAACTTATGCTATAGGTGTATGTGCAAGATTTCAAGCGAATCCCAAGCAAAGTCATTTGGACTCAGCAAAGAAGATTCTGTGATATCTGAAGGGAACACCTAACGCAGGGTTATGGTATCCTGCTGATGATAATCTTACACTGAGAGGTTATTCTGATCCTGATTATGCAGGATGCAGGATAGATCGAAAGTCAACTTCTGGAACATGTCAGTTCCTAGGCAGCAAGCTGATATCTTGTTTCTCAAAGAAACAGCATTCAGTGGCAACGTCCACTACTGAAGCTGAGTACATGGCTGCTGGAAGTTGTTGTGCCCAAATCCTTTGGCTTCGACAACAACTGCAAGATTATGGTATATCTCAGGATGAAGTGCCCATCTACTGTGACTCCACCAGTGCAATTGCTATAACTCAGAACCCAGTTCTCCATACGAGATGCAAGCACGTGGATATTCGACACCACTTCATCAGAGACCATGTTGAGAAGGACATCAGAATGGAGAAGATCCATACTAACAAACAAAGGGCAGACATACTGACCAAACCACTAGCTGAGAACAGATTCAGAGAATTATCAGTTGAGCTAGGTCTACTGGATCCTACTGAATCAAGTCAGTAGAAGGAAACAGTACGACAGGTCAGAAGACTCAGTACTTCGATTCAGTCGGGTGAATCAGACAGTACACAGTAAGGGGGAACGTGGTAATCAGCACATCAAATGTCCTCTTGAGTCTTAACTGTAACCAGCTGATCGTAAAAGTTCAGCTGAAGAGGTTTGCGTAGTTTTATATACTTAACCTTGTCAAAAGCATGCTCGCATTTAATATATCAGTCGCTTGCACTCAGTAGTTAATGAGCATTTATTTCCCGCCATTAAATTTTTAAGGTTTAAGTCAGTAGGAAACCGTTCTCATTTAAAAGACTTAGACTTTAATGCTGCCTGCAATGCATTTAATGCATGTCTTCTCACCTTACCTTAACTGTGCATATTAGAAACCTCTGGTAAAATGCCCGCCCGTCACCCAGCGGATAAAGTACATTACATAGTCCAGGGATTGGCGACTTACCCATTCAGTGACTTTGGGACTGGACGTTCCCAAAACGAGTACTCTACTATTCCAGATACAGCCTGGTATGGGATCATTTGGACTACAAAATCAAATCAGATTTTAGAACAAGATTTGGTAAGTAATAGTCAACAAATTGGAATTCATTTAGCAACGGATTTTTTTCTTCCATTTGAGCTCATTTCAATAATCCTTAGAGGTGGCCTAAGTAATCATTCCGTTTATAACATCAAAAGTTGAAGAGATCATCAAGTCCAAGATCCAGTTTGAGCCTACGATGGCTCTTCATAAGGCGGAGCTTCCCTACCTTGAGCCCATCTACACGGCTCTAGAAGCGTCCGGCGTAGAGCTTCTTGTCACGAAGCACCCGAAGGCTTATCTCCCTCGACAAGTGGTAGAGGTCTACTATAACTGGAGATCGATAGAGGATACATACGGGGAAGTATCCCTATTCGTATATATGAGGGAGGTGACCCCTCAGAAGTGGGAGTCCGATCACCACGTCATCGACATCCGGGCTGCATTGCAAGCATTGTTCGATCTTCCGGCCCACGGAATCTCCCAGTTGGATATAAGGAGAAGGAGCTGAACTCCTACGTCCAAAGGTTCTGCGGCAGAGACGATATCTCATTTAAATCTGCACTGCCAAAGAACCAGCTTCTACCAGAGTACCGTGGGCTCGCCTATATCGTCACGCATATACTGACGAGCTCCGCCGGTTCCTTCGATCAACTGTCAAAACCTCGACTCCAGTTAATGATGATTATAGAGGATGGAGTCTAGGTCAACTGGACATAATTTTACGTGGCTGAGCTGAAGGCTCAGGCACAGAAGTTTGGTGCCACACCTACTGAGAGAGAAGACTCATTAGTGTGGGCAAACTTCTATACGGGACAAAGATGTCCGTACTGATAGAGGACTCAGTATCGAATCATGCAGCCTTTGCTGATTCACGATACTTCGACAGCAAGCTCATCAAGTTCAAAACTAGAGCCACTGCTAAGAAGTTAGTCGGGCGAGGGCCAGCCGCATAGAAGAGGGTTATTGCTGACTTGCCCCCTCGTGCCGAGCCACCTAAGAAGAAAAGGCTTACTAAGACTGGAGCGTCTGAGGCTCCAGCAAAGCCTATTTCTCCCCCACCTACTTAGGAGGAGAATATACTAGACGCGGACACAGGCATTGAGGGTGCCACGCTCAAAGACAAAGTCCAGCGTATCAGCTCCGAGGAGGCACAGTCGGATAATGTCGAACCGACTGTGGAAACATCTCCTGAGTGGACGACTATCCAGTCGGCTCGTCTTCGAGCCACAGGAGAAGTGACAGCATAGATCCCGGAAATCACAGAACACCAGGATCTGGTCGATATCGCGATCAGGGCAAGGACACAGATGCTGCTGAGATTCCTGAGTTGGGATGTTCTCGAAGATCTGATAATGACTCAGTCAGCATTGTCTTTACTAACGGAGGAGCAGAGGCTTCAGTCAGCAATCGAGTTTGGAGAACCCGCTGATCTTGCTTCGTTCGAGGATCTAAGAGCCGCAATGCTGTATCTACTCAGTCTAAGATCCTCAGAACAGCACGTCAGCAGCCCATCGCCGCCATCCCATCACGACGATGACAATGACGATAATAACGATGATGTGGATCAAGTACCCAAGGAAGCAGACCAGGGAGGATCTGCTGAGGGTAAAACTCCCAGCGAGAAGGGCAAATCACCACCACCCCCGTCGACATCAAGTGATGCCCCAGTTGCCTCGAAACTCAATCGAGAGCAACAACTCACAGCGTCTGAGTAGAGGCTCGGAACCAGCTCTTATCAAGCTCACCCAATCAGTTCCGTGTCCTCAAAGTCTGTCAACAGAGCCATCAGGAAGCAGGGAGATAAGAATCGTCTCCTCGCAAAGGACGTTCACCTGAAATGGGCTCAGTACACAAAGTCTCAGACTGAGACAGTTGACAAGCTTGCCAGCGAGGTAAAGAAGGTCGCCGAAGCTCCTACTCCATCTATCAACATTCAGGAGATTGTCGAGACCGCCCTCGCAGCTCAGAAAGCGGACTTAGCCGCTCAGAGTCAGCAGCTTCTCCAAGATCAACATAAGAAGTTCTCTGAACAGCTGACTCAGACCCTCGCTATAGTCCAAACTACTATGGATGAGCGGACTAAGATGGCCACCTCCAGTGTACAACAAGCCATAACTATTCAGGCGGAAGCCCTCAAGCTCATTCAAGCTGAGATGACAGCTTCCCATGACGAATCCCTCCTGAAGCTGAGAGAGGAGACGGGAGCTCAGATAAAGCAAATACGTGCTGACCAAGAGAAAGATTGGGAGCACTACTGTGATGCTGTCAGGGATTTCGACACCACCGCCACCTCCATTAAAAATATTCTTTTCAAATTGGAGAAGGAGGTGTCTGCCATCTGCGCTCGTCTGACCCTGGCTGATGATGCCAAAAAGGGGGAAGATAAGATTGAGGCGGAGAAGGCTCAGGTGGGTGAGGGATCGAAGGCAAAGGAAATTGCCAAGGGTCAAAGCTCAGCTGCTCAAGCTGAAGCCAGCCCTGCACCCACTCCCGAAGTCCAATGTCTGGCCATCATACCACTGACTCAGGTGCCGGAGCAGACCAGAGGATCTTCCTCGGCTCAGCATATTGAGGAGGTCGCTAGGTATGTGGACCAAGAAGACCAAGATGACGAACCACTACCACCGCAGAGGCCAGGGAAGGAGAAAGCTACTGAAAATACTCCACCGCCTTCCCCGATGCCCAAATTTCGATTCAAAGCGGAGCAGGAGGAGTTCGATAAGAGAGTTGCCCAGCAACTTCAGGACCAGCTCGACCTTGAGCATCGTCTTGAAGAAGAGATCCAGAAGGCTAAGAAGCCCAGAAAGCCTGTAGGCAAAATCGCTAAGGGCGCAGCCAAAAAACTTCTAGATGCACAGAAGAAGAAGAAAACTCAGCAGTCAGTTGATGATGAGGCTATCTCCGATACAGACAACATACCCCTTGCTCAGAGAATGGTAGACATTCCAAAACTAACTTCTGAGCAGGAGGCGGAGGACAGAGCCACCTGGGAGGCAACGCTGCAAGGACTTAATCTCCGGAGAGGAGACACTAGAGCAGCTGCCCTCAAAGAAAAGAAAAGACTGGAAGATTTGGCCAAGATCATCGAAGCTACTGACAAGATGGCCAATGAACCAGTCATTGACTGGAAGAAACAGATACCCAAGTCATCCAAGTACTACAGGCGAGGCGCTCCGAGAGCCACATATCAGAAGAAAACCCCTCACCGCCACGTAGATAAGTGGATACCATGGAATCTGAACGAGGAATAGGAGGAACTCAAGATCGAGTTCATCAAAGGGTACTATGTGTATCAATGCTATCCAACTGAGATTCCGGCAGACCAACTGTTCGATGAATTTCTTCATCAATCAAACGCCAGACTCAGAGCACAAGTTCATATGATTCTTGCTAAGGAGAAGCTGCCACTAGTTGCTCCTGCATTCAGAAGAGTACCTCCTCCCAGGACCACTCGTGGTGTTTTATGCACCAAGGAGATTGAAGACGAGGTCGACGCAGCAGCATATCATCATGATCTCAGTTCTCAGCTGCCAGGTGATCTCGAGGAAATCCAAACTCTCCGTGCAAGAATCTACAAGTATTATGGTTTGGATCCTCCTGCTGACAAGTCTGCGGATTTCAAGAGCAAGACTAAGAAGTTCAGACGTTAGCAGTTGTCTTCATATTTTGTATAGAAGATAGGAACCTTGTAACTCATATTTCATATATATAACAGTTCCTTCTTCTGGCCAGACAATCACTCATTGTTTTACGGCTTTTGTTTGTGTTATGTTTATCACAACTGATCACTGAAGTGATCTGACACACACTCACACATAACTGTTTCTCTGATATGCCTATCTGTTAACTGCTAATTTCCTTAAGTTATTTGCTCAGTTTTTTAACTGAAGCCTTTCTTTGTCAGTAGTTGGTACTTAGATTTATAGAGGTTTTGGCATCATCAATTAGGGGGAAATTGTTGGGTTATGAGTCAGTAGATGATACTTAGCATTTTATTGGGTAAAATAATATTGGGAGAAATCGTAGTGTTTATGCTATGGAATTGAAGATCCCAAAACCCAGCTGGTATCGGTAGTGTAGTGTCGATAGGACTAGATGATGTAATAGGCTAGACTGATTTTGATTTCTTTATCCTTCGTGTCTATGTCCTGTACGGGGTAAAATGTTGGATTGATCTTCAGTAGGATGTTACTTTCCAGAGCCCCACGTCATCAGTGTAAAGAGCTTGTGTTCTTAAGTCATCAGCTGATCTTCGCCTCAGTAGAAGATACCTTATCAGCTGACCGACATCAGTAGAAGAACCTTATGCAAAGCTCAGTACCTTCACAGTCAAACAGCTGACTACACTCAGTAGAATATATCTTATCAGCCGACCCAGACGAAGAAGACAGAGACTGCTTCAAGTCTACTGTATCCGACAGGAAACGACCCAGCTATTAACATCACTCGAAAGTCAGCAGTAGATCATACAAGGATAAGTGAGAGTCAACTCTAATGAAGACCGATGTCTGACACATCTCACCTACCATAAACCTCGACCAATGAGAAGCCGTCAACACATTATCTGCTCTGACCAACTAAAGTTGCTCTCATGAACAGTATCAACAAGTCTGCTGCAACAATTCGAACATATGGTCATTTTCTTTGGAAGTTTGTGACACGTGGCATCGTCCTCTCCAACGGGCAAATGCCTGGGTCCGACTATAAATAGAGAAGAAAATCCGAGCTTCACGCACGGGATATCAAGGGATAAAACGCTCAAGCTTTCGAAACAACTCTAGCGCATTCAAGAGAAATCCAGCGAAGAACTTGCTCAATAGAATACCTTTAGTTCTTCTCTCTAGAGTTCTTTAGATCCCTCTTCTCTAGCTAAGCTCAAAAGTTCATATCTATTGCTTAGATTCTCGAAGGAGTTCACTTTTAGTGATTGTTCTTATTGTAAGAACTCCTTCCTAGTTGGAGAAAATCCCCTCCCCTTCAAACCTTGGTTTGATTTGTAAAATTCGGTAAGGACTATAACTTAGAAGGGTCTGTCCAGTGCACAGATACCTTGCTGAGGCTTGCTCAGATTAATCAATAAGACCTCCTGTCCAGCAGGACCGTGGACGTAGGATCTTGCGTATCCGAACCACGTTAAAAATTGCTTGTGTTGTTTACTGTTTTATTGCATTGCATACAAACTGCTTACAAAATCATATCTTGCATCAAACGTATTCATAAAGTGCACTAGCCAAAACTGTTTTGACTTGTGAAAATCACATTTTCAACTGAGACGAATCTCTGGGCCCTACTCTCTTATCCGCACTAAGTCTTCGACTGAGAATCAACCACTGACTAAAGTCAGTAGGAGAGACTCAGTAGTTGGCTCACTCTCTGACCTGCGATCGAAGGTTACTATCTGGCACTGTTCATCAGTTGCATCCAACAACTCAGCTGTCCTTCGTGTTTGAGAAAAGAAACAGTACTCAGGTATATTCCCCCCCCCCCCCCCCCCCCCCGCCCTCTACACCTGACTCTCGTCTCCGGACCAACACTTATTAAGAGCAAGTTGGTATACAAAGTAAAAACAAAGGCTGATAGCTCTGTTGATAGATTCAAAGCAAGGTTAATGGCAAAGGGATTTCAGCAACAAGCTGGTATTGATTACCAAGAAACTTTCAGTCCTGTTGTCAAGCCCGTTTTTGTTCGGCTTATGTTCTCTTTAGTAGTATCAAATGGATGGTCTATACAACATATAGACATTAACAATGCCTTCTTAAATGGCCTCTTGGAAAAACCAGTCTACATGTATCAACCAACTGGTTTTGTTGATTCAATGAAGCCTCATCATGTATGTAAATTACAGAGGTCTCTTTATGGCTTGAGGCAAGCTCCAAGAGCCTGGTATGACAGGCTCAAAAATCATCTACTGGCTTCAAAGTTTCAAAGATCATCTTCAGATCATTCTCTATTCTTTAGAAAAGTTCAAGGTAAACCCTTACTAGTGCTCATTTATGTGGATGACATATTAATCACAAGAGAAGATTCTGATCAGGTAGCACAGTTTATTCAACAGCTATCTACATAATTCGCACTAAAAACACTAGGAGAAGTAGCTTATTTCCTTGGGATTCAAGTGGTCAGAAACTCATCCTATAATATATTGCATCAAGCAAAGTATATTAGAGAATTATTGGCTAAGGCAAATCTGGTAGACTGCCACTCTCTACCTTCTCCTTATGATGCATGACTGAAACTCTCAACAAAGGACAGCAGCAGCTTCTCCAATCCTACTCTATACCGTAGTCTAGTAGGTGGTCTACAATATCTTACCTTGACTAGACCAGATATTGATTTATGGTGAACAAACTATATCAGTTCATGCAAGCTCCAACAGAGTTACAATGGCGTGCATGTAAGAGGCTACTGCGTTATCTAAAGGGAACTATGTTTCTTGGACTGGTCTTCAAACCTGGTTCTAAACTGTCCTTGGTTGGTTACTCTGATGCGGACTGGGATAGTTGTATAGATGACAGAAGATCCACGGGTGGATATTGTATATACCTTGGTCACAACATGTTATCATGGAGCTCAAGGAAACAAAAGGTTGTATCTAGAAGTAGTTCTGAATCTGAATACAGGTCTCTAGCAGATACAGCAGTCGAGATGGTGTGGATCAAATCCTTGTCAGATGAATTGGGAATTCGATTATCTATGCCTGCTGTGATTTGGTGTGACAATCAAAGTGCAGCCTCACTTGCTGCAAATCCAATACAGCATGCTAGAACAAAACATATAGAGATAGATGCTCACTTCATACGAGATAAAGTAATGGAAAAGATGCTAGATGTACGGTATGTTCCTTCTCAAGATCAGATGGCGGATGTGTTTACAAAACCAGTATCAATCAGTCGCTTTCAAGATTTAGTCGACAAACTTCCACTCAAGGAAACTCAGAACTGATCTCTGCTCGAGGAATATTAGAATATAAATAAGATTATGTATTCCACGTGTATAAGTGGGTAGAAGGCAGTTAGAAGTTGTTAAGACACGTCAGCATTAGTTAGAAGGCAGTTAGAGGCTATTAAGCCATGTCAGCAGTAGTTAGGTATTAACTGTGCATCGCTTATATATATGAAGAGGAGAAGAAATAATAAACACACTTTCATTCAAATTTTCTTGTTCTATCTTGTTGTTCAATAATCACTATATAAACTGTGTGCATTGGGTTAAATAAATTACAACTTATAAGTCTAGAATATGTATATGACCTTTGAATTAACTAATTAACTGCTAGAGTGATAAACTCTCGACTTAAAAGTTATGAATTATAATTTTATCACGTTTCACAAACTCATATGCAACAAAATATTAGTTTAATTTATCTTTTTTTTTTAAATTTTAATAATTGATAACTAATAAGTATAAAATAGTTATCTTATCCTTAGGCTCCTACAAGATAGCAACCGTTTTCTTCACCAGTCTTTTTAGAGAAGGAATAGGAAGGATTCTTGGCTTCAACACAAAAAAGATAATGATTTTATACTAATTCAAATTTCACATTTACGACTTTCCCTTTAATTATGAATATTTTTTTATCAATTAAGCACCGGGCCAGCTAAACTTTACTTCCCCCTAATTTATTTTTCCAACTAACTAATAATATTTTTACTTCTCGTTAAGTTTTATATTTCAAAATAAAAGATTATGTATTTTTACTTACAATCAACCCTAAAATAAATGTGGAGGTTGAAATAACCAATAAGACAGAAACATAAATTTGTTAAAATTACGTGTAAATATAAACATGAGAATGACTCGTTAATGATGTAAAATTAGAGCGGTGGCAGGCTGGCAGCCAATGAAGAAAGTTTATTGAACTGACATACCGAACCACGATTTCTAATCTCTCAATCTTCTTAATTATATCAAAATTGAATTTGAAAGAAACACTTTTCCTCCTCAACTCAAATGTTTGACAGATTCCAACATTCACTACACCACGAAACCGGCCCCAGAACCTCAAACCATAAACAATAGTACAAAATACAACTTGCCAATATTTCTAATTCTTTATTTAATTTAATATTTTCAAACAATTTATAACTCCCATACTCCATTGACCAACATCGTTCAAACATTAACCATAAAACCCAATATAAACAATTTCATCACCATTAATTGCCCCCAAAAAGAAGAAAAGATAGCACCAACCAACATTAATTTATCACCGCCACCGCAACGGCCGCCATCGCCATGGATATGCCGGACTTCCCTTCGGGCCGCTCTCCGAGAAGGGAGCTCCAAGGCCCGCGCCCGGCTCCTCTCCGAGTACGCAAAGACTCCCACAAGATCAGAAAACCACCGGTGGCGCCGGCCCCAGCCGCCCACCCACAACACCACGCGCCGCCAGTCATAATATACACGGTCTCCCCAAAGATCATCCATGCAAACCCTAATGAGTTCATGTCGCTTGTCCAACGTCTGACAGGCCCGAGCGCCACGTCACCCACTACTTCCTCCTTCGCTTGCGTATCCCCGGCCGCCCGCTTCGCTTTCATTGAGAGAACACGATCTCCCCAAGGAAGAAAGACGGTGCAGGCCGTTCATCAAGAAACCGAAATGGTCGTCGACGGATTCGAGATCGAACGGAATATCCAAAAAACGGCCCAATTTCCCGGGATTTTATCGCCAAATCCAAATGCTCTTCCTCCAATCCCACCTAATTTCTTCTCCCTTCCATCGGATAACAACCCCTTGAACTTTTTCCATGATTTAAGCCCGGTTTTGCACAGCAGTAGGAATTATTTCGAAAATAGTTTTTTATCGCCACAAATAAACACGCCTTCTCCAAACACTTTAGACCTCTTCCAGAGCTTATTCGACCTATAAGCATCACCGCACACTGACCGTACGTACGTAGGGGGGAAAAGAAATGCATAGATTGGTATTTCAATGGCGAGAAAGCAATGGGGGCCGGCTTCTAATTGTGGTATTTAATTCTTATTATATACTTTTCTTTCTCTTTTACAGTAGTAAATTTAATTTTTGTGGGCCTTGTGATTTATACATTATTTTTTGGCTCAAATGCTTGGATTCTGGTCTTTGTTCTAGTGAGATCGACTTAGTTTATGATGACAATTTTTTTCTGTCATATCTGGATTGTAATACCCGAACAAACACGATAACTTAATTTGTCCTAACTTGCTGTAGAATGTGGATACTGGATTCTGTTGGTTAAAGTTTAGAGACTAAAAAATGGTAAGTAGAATTTGTTGTAAGGATAAACTCTTGTTTGACCTTTCTTTTATGTTGTTTTGGCCACTATGAATGGTTGCAATAATTGGAAGAGGGTTTTTCCTTCATGGGTTTTTGGTGTTTGTTTTGTTATTCCTTGGACGTTGATGAACATAAAACAACAGTTAGGGTTAGATCACATCCCTTTATATATATGCCACTTTCTTACAATTTCATTCTGATTTTGGACTGTTGGGATTTCTATGCTTGAATTTTCACTTGTTTAGTTTGCAAAATATACATTTCATGGTTAATATTTTCGATATATTGTGCTATCGAATGAACAATGGAACAACACAAAAAACTACCATTGTTCTTGTAAAATTGCGTAAAACTATCATATTTTCATTTTCTAAATCACATATGCATGAAATACCATGTGATTTTAAACAATTTGCACGAAACATATCTGTTCTTAAGCAATATTGCACAAACTACCACGTCTTCTTAAATATTGCACGAAATACCCTATGTGTTTAAAAAATTATTATATGGAAAATGGCAAAAACATAATCTTTTGTTAGCATATTTCATGCAACGTTGTTAATAATTCGGGGTTTAAGTGCAAAATAAATGAATACATGATAGTTTCATGTTATTTCAAGTGAACACGGCCGGGTAGCTTTTTAGACTTTTAAGTTCCAATGAAACAGAGAATCTTTGTGTTGTTTGTGTCTGAAAATTATCTTTACGATCTGTAGTTCAAGTATTGATGTTTTTCATGATTATGAAAATGAAATTAATAAGGTTTTTAATGATAAATATAAAATGCCAGATGTTCAGATACCATGTTCGAATTGAAAAGATTCTAACAATATTATCTTACAGAAGTTAAAGCAAAGTAATTATTAATGAATAATGTATAAGAAAATGGGAAGCCTGCATTGCCTTATAGATTCAAGTTTCAACACCTTGTGCGGGCAAGCTGTTTGAGGTAATTTTTTTTTTTTGAAATATATGTTTATACCCATTCCCCTTAAAAAAATATAAAACTATCCACCCACTATAATTATAATTACAAAATATTAAAATTTACCAATTTGCCCCCACTTTTCACTTGTTTTATGTGAGATTTGACTAACATGTTATGTCTCAATGATTATGCCAACGAGTGCTAAGGAGAGCCTACGGGTGCCGACGGTGAGCCTACGGGTGCCGATGGTGAGCCGATTTTCGTCAGATGTGCACTGCATTAAGTGCCGATGGAGTGCACCCATAGGCACTCCATCGGCACTGGAACAAAATTTTGAATATTAATCCAAATGACGAAAATCTGAGGGTAATTTAGTAATGTTAGATATTTGCTGAACATAACTTTAAGAAATGGATAGTATTGTGTTATTGTTAGTGGGAATGAGTATTTGAGCAAATGCCCTTTTTTCATATAAAAATGAATATATTCTAATATCTTATTATATTGTTTTCAGATAGCATTCTCCGATAAAATAAAATAAAATAAAACTTAAACCTTTTAATTGAGAAGAAACTCTATGATCTGTGATGTGTGCTGGTGTAGAAGCTTAATTTTGCATGTATCCTTAAAAGTTGAAAGCTGCTGAATGTTAAAAGGGAAGAAGCATTCGTTTTTTGTACATGTATTTTATATTCAGAAAATCCTAATTAAGAAATGAGATTTAATATACTACATGCGTCCCGCTGATTTGTCTTGTTTTTCGTTTTTGAATTGTCTCGCTTGACTTGTCTTCTTTCCTAAAATGAAAAATAATTATTACACAATATCTCACTTTTTCTTTGTGGGGCTTATCTCTACACACAATCATCCACTTATCTATACACAACCATCCACTTATTTTAATCTACGTGCTAAAAAAAACAGAGAAGTTGTGGATGGAGGGAATAGTGGATAAATGAAAGCGAAAGGTGAATGGTGGTAGGGCGCGACTTTTAGACGTTAGATTACGTTGAGACTAAAATATATTTTCAGCAATTATCCATCACCTAATACACGGAGACGTGTATAATTAATTCCCAATTAATTGATTTAGAAACTCGTCGGCCGTCTCATTCCCAATTAATATTAAATAAATAAGTCTTTTCCGGATATGCATTGCAAGATGAATGCATCGATTTATTATTATTATTATTAAATCTATAGACTATTTTGATCAAATTCGATGAATTGTACTACAAGATTAATAATTAATGGTTGAATTATTAATATAATATTAGTACCACACGTTGTTTGACTTATTCAAGAAAATAAACTACTAAAACGTATACAATAGTTTATTGGCAGTGTAGCATTCCCGCCTTAATTGTCCTTCATTTCCCGCCAATAATTGTTTTATTCAAGATACAATTAGGGACATGGCAAATGGGCTGAACAAATAGCGGGCCTCCTAGAACATATACTGTTGGTCTAGGGTCTCATAGACTGCCGAATTATGAATTATGATGTGCCTATAAAACGAAGGAACCCGTAAGATTTATCATCGCTAGGGGTGTAATGGTTTGGTTCGGTTCGATTTCTTATGCATTTTAGGAACCGAACCAAACACATAGAAATGGTTCGGTTCGGTTCGGTTCGATGTGTTTTCAAATATCGAAACCGAACTGAATCGAACCGCTTATAAATGGTTTGATTCGGTTCGGTTTACCGATTCACCTTTTTATTTATTTATTTTTTTTTAAATCCTAAATAATGCAAGAATAATAGTTTATAGGATGTCACTCGTTCCAAACTCATAAGTATAGAGTTGTTACTCATTTCTCTTCCTTTGTATAGATTAGAATTGATATTAACTTAAATCTAATATCTAAATTCAATAACATTCTCATATAATAAAGACAAATATTAAATAAAAAAATAAAAAATAAGATATTGGTTCGGTTCGAACCGTTCAAAAATTCTTGAAACCGCGAACCGAACCGAATGTAAACAGTTCCTAAAAAAATAAATCGAACCAAACCGCGAAGCCGAACCGAACCACATTTTCCGATTTGATTTGGTTCGGTTTGATCGGTTTCATGGTTCGGAGCGGAACTACTTACACCCCTAATCATCGCCGACATACCAATCTCCCAACTTGCAAAAGGAACAAACCAACCAAAAAGATAACAAAATAGTACATGCACCTCCAGACAAATAGGAGGATAAAGATTTGATGAGTCATAATTTCATGATGTTCAGTTTGCCAGCTTAGATAATATTCTGAGTAATTTTGCTAGAAATTAAGCAAATTCGGGGTAAAGTATGCAAAAAGCTGGAGGCTAGGTTTTTGAGGATAACTCCATAAATTGAGTGTGTTTTGGCTCTACATTTTGAAGAGTAGTGGATGTGTTTAAGTGCAGAGGGGTGGTGAATAATACACATGAGTCCAATTTTAAACTCAAACGCGAAAGTTAGTCTAATATTGAACTTAGTTGCTGAATGAAATTCAGCTCGTAAAGTAAGATTTCTGATCGCTTGGACAAAGTAATTTATTTAGTATATTGAGTACTGTTCACTGACCGAAGTCAGTCCAATGTGCGATTCAATGCAAGAATGTGCGGAATGTGTAGAGCTAATTTTATCGTCTATTTTGGAAAACATTGTTTACTGAAAACAGTTAAATTTATGATTGTGCATGTTTTATAGAGTTTTACTATGCTTTTGCAAATCAGTTTTATGAAAAATGAATAGTAAGTAATGAAACAATAAATAACACACGAATTTTTAGAGTAGTTCCAATATGCAGTATCCTACATCTACTTTCCTTATTCCAGGACTGTTAATTGGCTTGAATGGTTACACAACAATTATTTGTCGGTTGATTTGTATTTCGCAATTAATCATCTTCTTCATTGCGAATTTTATGACTCTGGATTGCAGATTTCTGTTTACATAATTATGATACTATTCTCATCCGTAACCGTAAAGATTGCCGAATACTTTTGCCGGTTGCCGACATGTTCAAGATCTTGAAATTGATTTTACCGTCATAAGGATTCAGGAGTTCTTGTTTTAACGGTTACATGGTCCCGTCATCGGCTTTAAGAAACCAAATTAGACTTCTGTTCATGTAAATCTCAATCATGATTTGGCTCGTGTTATGTTTTTTGATTGTAAGGAATGTATAATTTATTTCTCTCTTGTTTGTGGCGCATAAGTTTCAATTCAACTTTAGTGATTCTAGATTGTTATGTTGTTAGCTATTAATCATGATGTATAAATCAATGAGGGAATTATTTGAGGCCTTTATGACGGAAATACGGAGCACCCAAATTTGTGGTTGGATTTGGCTTATTATATTGGATTTGGTTTCGAATTTTCCCAAATTGGCACTCGTCTGCATTTAATTGCATATATATTAAAGTTGTCGGTTCATGATTTTAACAAAGAAATCAGTGAGAGAGAATTTCCTTGTGTATGTTAACTGGCTGCATGACTCAATGAGACTTTTCCGCACGAGTTGGGTCATGATACATCATATTGGGCTATCCATGAGCCTAGCCCACATTTGGAGGATTCTAGAATAATTCTAGAATATTTTAGATCCTAGATCAATATGGAAAGATCTAGGTAATTAATATGATTAATATGTAATTGATATGATTTGTATAAATGCATGGTAGGGTTCTAGAAGGTAGATAGGAGTCGTTAGATTGAATTGATCTACGCCGTTCATTGTAGATGAGGAGGGCTATAAATACCCCCACCTTCATTCATTTGTAATCACCAAGTATTCATGTAATACAAAGCATTCTCCAAGAACTTCTCTCTCTACTTTCTCTCTCTAAGTGTGTTTGTTCAAGGGTAGGCTGACTAGCAAGCTTCGAGGCGACGTCAAAGTTGCTAGTGCCACACGTGAAATTCCGCGCACGTGACAGTTGGTATCACAGCTCCGAGGGGAGTACGGTCCGAGCACACGAGAGAAATGGCGGGTACGAACGAAGTTGAGAATGTGGAGAACGTTGAGGTCGTGAAGCAAACCAAGGCCAAGAGGGCGGGTTCTCGAGACATGATGGCGGATCTCAATGCTAGGCTTGCAAGGGTCGAGCTAGCGGTTGGTGAAGGGCAAGACAAGTTCGAAGAGTTGGACCGACGCATCGATGAGCTCGATGAGGGAAGGACGAGCTTCGGGAGGGAATGCAAGGTGCCATGAACGAAGCCTTGTCCAATTTCCAAGCTATGGTGAAGTCGATGGAGGACGCCTTTGAGGCACGGTATGTTTCACTTGAAACTGAACTCGCTAAAGTTGTGTCTGAGTTGAGCGAGACAAGGGACGAACTAGTCCTTTGCAAGAAGGCGATTGCCCAAGGGAAAGGTGTCGCTGGATCAACAAGGGTTGTCAACTCCGAAAGGGTGGACGTTCCAAAACCGAGGGCGTACAAGGGGTCAAAGAATGCAAATGAGTTGGACAACTTCCTATGGAGTCTTGAAAGGTACTTCAAGGCACTTTGTGTAGAGGAGGACGCCAAGCGGGTCGATAGCGCAACACTCTTCTTGGAGGACACCGCTATGGTGTGATGGAGGCGACGGTGTGGAGACATCGAACGTGAGACGTGTACTATCGACTCATGGGATGAGTTCAAGAGGGAACTCAAGAGGCAATTCTATCCGGAGAATGCCAAGGAGGAAGCTAGGGTCAAGCTTCGACATCTTACCCAAAAAGGTACGATTCGTGATTATGTTAAGGAATTTTTTTAACTTCTTCTTGAAATTCCCGACTATCCGGACAAGGAGGCGCTCTTTGCCTTCAAAGATGGTGTTGATCGTTGTATTGCACCAAATAATCCTGCAAAAATCAGAGAATTACTTCAGTATAGTTCACAGGTATCGAACACAGGGAACGGACGACTAGACACTTTATTTTTTTCTACTTATCTGGGGTTTTGGTTAGCAACCACGCGAGTTTTGGGTTTTATTATAAACTAAGAACTTGTAAAATTAAAAGCAAATATAAAAACAGAAAACGGAATTTAAACTGTATTAACTGGGCAAGCGAAAGCGGTGTCCAAGCAGAATATTCATGCACACATAATTCCAATCCTCGGCACTTAATATGAATTAATCTCAAGAATCTACTAGTTATAGACCACCGTAACTTAAACTGCGTGATCCTCACTCCCACTTACTTATTCGGTAACCGCCATGTTGGGCATAGAAACGGCTACTTCCCTAACCTAGCTACAACCTACGTTGTTGGGCAATCAATAGATTTAATAGCTAGACGGCCTTTATCGAACTAAGGGAGCCTAGTATAGGAGCCTACTCGTATGTTGGGCATCTCATAGTCTCCTATCGGTTTAATCCAATTACTCTTACGAATAATTTCGCTACTTACCTAGCCTTGTTCCACGAGAAACGATGGAAGTACTAAGTTAGCTACAGACTACGCAACCTAGGGTGATCAAGCCTAAACTACTAGCCAGATTAATTAATTCAGAATTATCCCGAAACCCTTTTGATTAATTATGAGCACCTAAGCCTCATGTACTGTTCACGTGTGCATTCACATTCTGCCGGACCCTAAAAAGTTTAGCTACTCATGCTGACGCTTCGGTTGGACAACTGGGACAGTTTGCAGAACAGAAACATGAACACGAATAACCCTAAATTTAGCATGCACGAAAATTAAACTAATTAAGGTACGAACTAGCAGAAAATAATAACTTATGAAATTTAACTAATATCTTGAATTGAAATAACAAAGAGGTTCGAATGTAAAATATTAAGTTCTTAGAAAACGATTAAATTCAAAACGGAAATAAAACTAGAGTTCAACTACGAATTTAAAGAACATAAGTCTGAAATTAAAAAGTGTTTTTCTTCTTCTAATATCTACGGAAATCTGGTTCAGCTGGTTCGGAAGGTTGTCCGGCTTCGGCGGTCGGCTTGGGCAGTTCGGCGGCGGCGATCGTGCGGCGGTGGTCGTGCGGTGGTTCGGAAGGGAGCAAT
Source organism: Lavandula angustifolia (assembly GCA_028984105.1). Lineage (NCBI taxonomy): Eukaryota > Viridiplantae > Streptophyta > Magnoliopsida > Lamiales > Lamiaceae > Lavandula > Lavandula angustifolia. Next base: position 27,654,029 of record CM054805.1, on the reverse strand, counting down.
GGCCGGAATGTGAGCTCGGGATGTTTGGGACGTGTTCTATGGTGTAGAGAATTGTCTCGCGTGTGTAATTTTCGTCCCTCATCATCCTCTTATATACTCCTCCTTTTCTTCCTCTCCAAGGTAGGTTAGATCTTGATTAGGAAAAGATTTGGGTAGATAAGGAAACCAGATCTTTCCTTAACCACCTTAAGATATTTTCTTGATCCTTTCCTTTTCTCATAACCGTTCCTTTCTCGCGATTTTCCGCGCCTTTTCTTCTCCAAAACGCGCCAATTAATATCCTTGTCATCCTGCCACGTCAGCGCCAAAAACTTGCTTTATACGCCACTGCGACTGCACCAGTTGGCCAATTGACGCACTTTTCGGCCTGAAATCACTAAGTACGAAAACGACTCATCAAATATCCTTACACTTGATTTATGCTCGCCCTCGAGTATAAGGAGAGAAAAAGATAAGTACTTAGTTATTTCGGCCAATCCCCAAGACTCAAAACAAAAATAAAAGACTCAAGGAAAATAAAGACACGACAAACAAGGACATAAAGACACGAACAAAAACAAACACACGGACTCAAATAAAAACAAGAAAAACGACGACATGAAGCAAAGACCAATCAATCCAAAATTCTCAACACCAATTAACTAGCCAAGCAAATCAAATCATGCAAATATGATCTCATAAAGCAAGTAGACGATGCAAATTTCGAAACTAAACACACATATATCAACTTGGTCAAAATCTAAACAATGTGGATCTCCTCAAGGTTCGCTCATCACTCAACTAATCTAAGTCCGGTTCAAGCCACTCAAGAAAATAAATCCACGCAATTACGATAAGAGATCGTCACAATAGCAATATCAAGGAGGTCTTTCTCATTAGGTTGTAATGGGGCTTAGGACTTAGACAAATTGATGTTGGTAAGGGTCCTAGGGGTACTAAGCTCCATAAAAATTACAATTTAATGTTATGCAGATCAAATTCACTTACTTGTGCAATCAATACAAAAATTTAAAACATCCCACCACTTAACAATTTCGAACAAATGCTACAATTATGTAATGTACCCATTTTTTTTTTTTTATATATATTTTTTTCTGCCACATCTTTTTTTTTTCTTTTCTGAATATTTCATATGTATTTTTCGTGGCATAAATTTTTTTCTTCTTTTTTTCACATTATGGGTACAGACTGTCTCAACCGGGCAATCGAAGCCACTTAAAATCTGCTTTCTTCTTTCGCAGCCTTATACATTCAACTTTCGGCCTATACAAATCTTTTTGCAAGCACCTCTTACTTTGGTAGGTAGAGGACATATGTAACAATCCTCTAAACAACATCTATCATGCACAAGAAAATTTATAAGACACGCAATAACATGGGTCAAGAGAAAGTTTAAAAAGGCCTTGGCTAAATTTTTACTAACTCATATCAAAGAATCGGTCAAGGCTCAACTTGGCTCACTAGGGGATAATTTAGGGTCGGAAAAATTTTGTCGCGGCCGTTTGGCTAAAAATCCCTAGTGCCTCCTATCATGTATCACAAATGACTCAAACTTATTGCAATTTTGCGGATAAACACTCTCAAAAGAAATAGTAGGAAGTGTCCTACTTTAGGCTCAAATCTAATTTAAGTGAGTGGTTTAATAAAATTCGATCCAACAAAGTTTATTTTTCGTCATCCCAAATTACATACACATATGTGCCTAGATCTAATTTTCACAAAGTCTGCAAGCAAGAATATTGAAACACAAAAGCACAAATAAGACATGCTTGAACATAGAAATCGGCGCTTCAAAAAAATCAAAAATTTTGGCATGCTTCGACACAAAATAAACCCCCCTCCTTACACTTAAAACTTGCTCGCCCTCGAGCAAGAAGAAAAGACAAAACAAAGAGAGAAGGCATGACAAAATAAAAACAAAAACACCCTCCTTACACTTGAACCCTTTCAAGTGTAAGAACATACAAACGACAAAAAGAAAATAAACTACCCCTCCTTACACTTGAACCCTTTCAAGTGTAAGGACACAAAAGACTCACAAACACAGACTCAAAACAGAAAACAAAAACAAAAACACAAATTGGGGAGAAAAGTTACTTGGCGCCTCGCTTGGGCAAGCGAGGCAGTCGGCTCATCACAGTACGGCGCAAGCGGTCAACACGGCGTCCCAAAGAGTTTAAGTTAGTGCGCAGCAGCTCCACAGAATCTCCACCTACACTCGAAGATGCACTCGAGACATGAGGTCCCGGTGGATAGAACTGAATGTCCCGGTTAGGCAGTTCGTATACTAAGCGAGAATGTCTCAACAACGACATATCAAACGAAGTGGGAGGGGGCACTGGACTTAAAAACTGAGCATCATATATCACAAAATTACGTTCAATGAACGTAGCAAGTAAGTGGCACAATGTGAGGTCTCGTGCGGTGTGACTAGATATGATGAACATATTCTTGGCAATCCAATAAGCAAGGTTGACCGGTCGGCCGGCATGCATACACCACAAGAAATACAACTCATTTGCCGTTACCTTATCAAAAGCCGTACTCTTACCAGTGAGGTTGTGGACTAGGTATTGATGACAAAGGCGGAGAGCGGGATCCTCGATGTAGCACACGTATGAACCCGAGGATTGAAAGTCCTCCGGGTCGCTTGGTGCTAGAAGCCTCCATGCTTCCATCGATCCTATGTATTGCGGATCCTTGTTCGGCAAGCAATGCGAACCCATCTCATATCTCAACTCAAGGAAATGATCAAAACTCGTTATTCCTAAACGCGCACTCCACTCGGCCAAAGACAAATTATACGTATTTCCAAACAACCGAAACTCAATACAAGGCACATACAAATCCGTATCATGCTCAAAGTGAAATGTATTAAAGAATTCCCTAGCAAGCTCCTTAAAACACAAGTAATGATGTGATTCCAACAACCAAGACCAACCAATTCTTTTAAAATACCGAAAGAAAGGAGCAATAATACCTGTTCGGCGAAGGAAGTCTCGGTCAAGTAAGCGGCCACTCCGGAAATCTTTACCTTCACGCTCCATGTAGCGCATATCCATATACTCGATCTCAAAATGAGAGAGTGCGGCTACGGCTTCAGGTGTATCCAAGTGAATGATGGTGCAATTACCATATTCGTTTTCTTGCGGGAAGGCGGATGTGGAGTCGGAATCGACTAGAGAAAGTCCACTCAAGTTGAAATCTCCTTCATAATTGCCGTTATGGTCGTCGGACACATAGTCCGAATCTTGGCCTTCGCTCGGCAACTCACCATGTATTCCTTCCAACCACTTAATTCCTCCATAATATTGCGGTTGCGGCACCGGTTCACATACTCGAGCTTGGTCCACAAAGGGCAACCACTCGTACACCGTTTGCGGAGAGCGAGGCGGTTGAGAGGACGAGGCTTCACCGGGATGTCGGGCGGACGATCGTCGGGCACGAGATCGGCGAGGTAGAGACGGCGGTGGTGTAGGCTCGGGTGCATGCTCGGGAGACTCCTCGGATGTTGTTTCCGTGAGATCCGCCCTCGGCGGTTAGATAGGTTCTTCAATGCGAACTCCCGCATTACTTCTTAACAGTCTCCTTGGCGGTTTCGGAGGTGAAGACGATTCCGTAACAAAGGTTGAATATGTACCTTGCGTGTCTTCCTCCGGCTCCGGTTGGTATGTAAACTCTGGCGATGGTGCGACATCTTCTTCTTCAACTTGTTGGAAAGGCACAATGGCAAGTGCTTGGGCTCGAGCTTGAGCAGCGGTGGCCTCAGCGGAAGCTTGAGCGGCGGGGCAAGCGCGCCGTAACTCCGGGGTCATCCTTGTATGCTGGGAACCACTTTTGCGGCGCGCGGAGTCCGGATCTTTTCTTCGGCGGCATGATGTATCGGTTGTGCAGTTGGTAGGGTGGTGGAGAGGGAAGTTGTAAATCTTGTTGAAAATTCTTTGAGAGAGAGAGAGAGAGAGAGATGTGGACGGCGGTAATGGGAGGAAGTTATGGGAATAGTGGCAAGTGGGTAGGTTCAAGATTTCCTTCCTTTTATAGTTGCTAACTTTTGCACTTTGACCCCTCCACTTGCACAAATTGGAAAAGTTACCCCATCTCTTGCAATTGAGTCCTCAAACTCTTTCCTTCTAATTTTTTACCACACTCTCCTTACACTTAAACCTTTTCATCCTCAACCAAAAATTCTGAAAAATAAGAAGAAAAAACATCAAGCATAAAATCGGCAAAAATAAATAAAAACACGAAAAATTAAAATAAAACACGGGTTGCCTCCCGGTAGCGCCTCTCTTTAGAGTCTTCGGCTAGACCTCCTCTTCTAAGAGTCAAACGTAAGAGGGAATGGACAAGCTCTGCTCGTCCACATCTTTCATCATGGCGGCTGCATGGTAGATTTTAAGGCGATGGCCATTTACGGTGAAAGCTTCGTCCGAATCCAGTTTCTGTATGACCACTGCTCCGCTTGGCCAAGCGGAGCGCACTCGGAATGGACCAATCCATCTGGACCTAAGCTTTCCCGGCATGATCCGTAGGCGTGATTGATACAGCAAGACAAGTTGCCCTGGCTCAAATTTCTTCAAACGAATAGCCTTATCATGCCATGCCTTATTACGATCTTTGTATTGCATGGCCGCGTCATAGGACTCCATCCGAATCTCTTCCAACTCTTGCAGCTGATATTTTCTTTCCTTTGCACATTCGGTTGGGTCCATGTTGATTTTCTTAACAGCCCACCAAGCTTTGTGCTCCGGTTGCAGACAGTAGATGACATTGCTTACCAAAAATCAATCGTATGGAGACATTCCGAGAGGAGTTTTATAGGCTGTCCGATAAGCCCATAAGGCGTCATCCAACCCTTGTACTCTAATCCTTCCTTGACGGATTGACGGCTCTTCTCCAATATAGACTTGATTTCTCGATTAGACACTTCAGCTTGTCCATTCGATTGAGGATGGTAAGCGGTAGGGACTCGGTGAGCTACTCCATACTTCTTCATTAATGATTCTATGGTGCAGTTGCAAAAGTGTGTGCCTTGATCGCTTATTATAGCTTTAGGCACTCCAAACCTGCAAAAAATGTTAGTACGGAGAAATCCTGCAACAACTTTATAATCATTAGTTTTGGTGGCTTTCGCCTCGACCCACTTAGAAACATAATCGACAGCAAGTAAAATATACACGTTCCCAAATGAGTGTGGAAACGGACCCATGAAATCCATCCCCCATACATCGAAAATTTCACAAAATCTTAAAGGCTTTTGGGGCATTTCATCTCTCATGGATATATTTCCAGTCATTTGACAACGTGTACAAGACTTACAGTACTTATAAGCGTCGAGGTGTAGGCGTGGCCAAAAGAATCCCGCATCCAACACCTTCCGTGCGGTTCTTTTTGGACCAAAATGTCCACCATAAGCAGAAGAGTGGCAATGGAATAAGACATCTTCTTGCTCTTCTTCGGGTATGCATCTTCGAATCACTTGATCGACTCCCATTTTCCAAAGAATTGGGGAGTCCCAATAGTACTGCTTGCACTCGCTTTTCAACTTAGCTTTTTGAGCGTGAGTAAACTCGGGTGGAAGCTACTTAGATGTCAAATAATTCACAATATTAGCAAACCAAGGTAAATTAGAAGTCTTACCCACCGTCTGCAACTGTTCTGACTTGATGGTGTCTCGGTTGGCCAACTGAGACACTTTCTGAACTTGCATAGCAAAACACCGTTCCGATAGCGGTTGGGCAAGGCCGGAAACAGGTCTGGAACAAGCATATAAGTGTTCTTCTGGAAAGGTCTCGTTGATTGGCTCTCCATCATCTTCTTGATTTAATCGGCTTAAGTGATCCGCCACATGATTTTCAGCTCCTTTCTTGTCCTTCACTTCCCAATCGAATTCTTGTAGCAAAAGAATCCATCGGATAAGCCTTGGCTTTGATTCCTTCTTTGCAAGGAGATGCTTGACGGCGGCATGATCGGTATAGATGATTATCTTCGAGCTGAGTAAATAAGAACGGAATTTATCAAAGGCAAACACGATTGCCAACAGCTCCTTCTCTGTGGTGGAATAGTTACATTGAGCCGGATTTAATGTCTTTGATGCATAGTAAATCACATGGCTCTCCTTCCCGGATTTCTGTCCCAGTACTGCTCCGATTGCCCAATCGGAGGCATCGCACATTATTTCGAAGGGCTTATTCCAATCCGGCGGCTGCATCACCGGAGCTGTTGTAAGTTTGTCTTTTAGGAGGGCAAAGGCCTCCTTACACTTGTCATCAAAATCAAATTCGATCTCTTTTTGCAGTAGCCTTGTCAATGGTTGAGCTATCTTTGCGAAATCCTTGATAAAACGCCGATAAAAACTGGCGTGCCCTAGAAAACTGCGGACTTCTTTTGGCATAGTAGGGTACGGTAATTTGGCTATGGACTCAACCTTGGCCTTGTCGACTTCAATCCCTCTTTTAGAAACGATATGACCGAGCACAATTCCCTCGGTCACCATGAAATGGCATTTTTCATAATTCAACACCAAATTCTTTTCGACGCACCGGGCTAGGACCTTGTCTAGATTCTTCAAGCACGTAGTGTAAGAGTCACCGTAGATGGTGAAGTCGTCCATGAAGACTTCTATGCAATTCTCGATAAGGTCCGAGAATATACTCATCATGCACCTCTGAAAGGTGCCCGGCGCGTTACACAATCCAAACGGCATTCGACGGTAAGCGAACGTTCCATATGGACATGTGAACGTTGTCTTGTCTTGATCTTCATCTCGAACATGGATTTGGAAATAACCGCTATATCCGTCTAGAAAACTGAAATAGACTTGCCCCGCAAGTCTCTCTAGCATTTGATCGATGAAAGGAAGCGGGAAATGATCCTTGCGTGTGGCCGAATTCAGCTTCCGGTAATCGATGCACATGCGCCATCCCGTCACTAAACGTACCGGAACCAGTTCATTCTTCTCGTTCTCCACCACTTAAAATCCAGATTTCTTCGGTACGACGTGCACGGGACTCACCCATTTGCTATCCGATATGGGGTAAATAATACCCATTGACAACAGCTTCAAAACTTCCTTTAGTACGACCTCCCGCATATTCGGATTGAGCTTCCTTTGTTGGTCATGGAAAGGCTTGCTATCAGGCTCCATCAAAATCGAATGCTCACATACATTCGGACTTATACCTGTAATGTCGGCTAAAGTCCAGCATATAGCCTTCTTATGCTTCTTCAAAACTTCAAGCAGTGCCATCTCTTGATTGTCATCAAGCTCCTTGTTGATGATGACGGGCAGCGTCTCATTCTCTCCTAGATATGCATACTTCAGATGTGTAGGGAGCTGTTTCAGTTCCAGCTTCAGAGCTTTGACGATAGAGGGCAACAGTTTCTCAGAGGTGTCTCGGTTGGGCAACTGAGACACGTTACTGACAGTTTCGAGCTTTGGGGCTCCGTACAGAGCTAAGATGCTCTCTCTGATCTCCTCATCTCTCATATCTTTGACGTCTACCTCGGTCAGTCCTTGAGTCAAGGTAACTTCCATCTTATCCTGCACCACATACGTCTCAAGATATTCTTGGACAATAGCATCAATGGAGTCAGTAGAAAAAGCATTCTCATTCTCATGATCGTAGGGTTTCTTTAGTGCTTCAGTTATCCTATGAACATAAGTTTCATTATGATATGCCACACTAATTGAACCCTCATCCACATTAATTATGGCTTTTACTGTCTTTAAAAATGGTCTTCCTAATAATACTCCTGCAGTTCCCTCAACTTGTCTATCATTCGTATCAATTACATAAAAATCAGCCGGATAGACAAAATTATTGATTCTGACTAAAATGTTCTCAAGCAAACCAATCGGAGCAATGCATGACCTATCTGCTAATTGGATAATCACTTTAGTGGGTATTAATTCAGCTCCTACCAATTGATTATATACAGATAAAGGCATAACATTTATAGATGCTCCTAGATCACACATGGCTTGTTTAATCATGACATCACCCATCAGACAGGGAAGTGTGAACATACCTGGGTCGGCACATTTGGCAGGAAGCATCTTCTGTATAATCGCCGACACCGTGTGATCGAACAGGACTTTCCCGGACTTGGGAACTTTTCCAGCTATGAAGTCCTTCACAAATTTTCCGAACTTTGGAATCTTTACGGCTTCAAGGAAAGGGATATTTATCTCCAATTTCTCAAACAACTTCATGTAATCCATGCTTTCCTTGTTCGGCGTTCTCTTTCTTTCTAAAGCTTCCGGAAATGGTGGAGGAAGTATCGGTTCAGACTCCGATTGGCTAATCGGAACAGTTTCCTCTTCTCGTTCTGGTTCAGCATCTTCAGCACGCGGCTCTTCTGAACAGTAGGGTTGTGCAGGCTGTTCTGCGGCCTTCTTCTTTTCTGCCGGCTTTTCTGGGTGTCTCGCTTGCACAATTGGGCCAAGCAGTTCTTTTCCTCCACGCAGCGTAATCTGACTGCAGTTATGGGCATTTGGATTTTCTTGTGGGCCGAGCCGGAAGTCGTCCTTGAGAATTCTTTATCTCTCGCATAGTAGAATTCAACTTACTCATTTGCTTGGCCAACCGATCCATTGTAGCTTGCTGGTCCTTCTTCGTTTGATTCATCTCTCGCCGAGTTTGGATTATCTCATTCTCGTATTTGTTGTTGAAATGCGGTAGTGTCTTTCGTGAAGAAACCATTTCACGAAGAGTTTTTCCAATGGATTCCGGTGCTCCGGTTGGGCAACCGGAGCACTCTGCTGGAACCGCCTTTGATGCGGAGGCCTATACGTCTGCCGGTAGCTATTCGATTAGGAGCCCGGTAAGGCCGCTGGTATGGGCCGATGAAATTGTTGTTGAGGCGGATTCCTCTGTTGAAATTGTTCTTCCGGTTGCCTCCATCGAAGGTTCGGATGAACCCCTTGCTGTCCGCTCCAATTTCCAGCTGCGTTTACTTCTTCTCCTGGACATTGTAGTGAGGTATGTCCTTTTTCTCCACACGCTTCGCATGCGTGATCGGCATTTGATCGGCTTGAAGCGGGAGCGTTCTGCTTGAGTAGCAAGTCGAGCTTGTCTTGTAATAGGCTGAATTTTGCCTCCACTTTATTATCGATCTCATCCAAGTAGTCAGAATGAGACCAATTTACAGCTCTCCTTGTTGGTCTCGGCCCCTTGTATTGTGAGGTGGATTCCGCAAGTCCTTCGATTATATTCCTTGCATCTTCGTAGAGGCTTGTATGGAAATTCCCCCTTAGACCGATATCAACCATGGCTTTGGCTTCGTCTGTCATTCCTTGATAAAAAATCTGTAGAAGCTCCACATCCGAGTAGCCATGGTTCGGACAACTATCGACGAGTCATCCAAATATCTCCCAGTATGCGCCAAAGGTCTCATCGAGTTCTTGAGCAAACCCGGAAATCTGCTTCTTTAATGCATTTGTCTTTGACTGCGGGAAATACTTCTTTAGGAAGACCGTACGCATCTGGGCCCACGTCGTTATCGTATTCAGCTTTAAACTAGAGAACCACGCTTGTGCTCCATCTTGAAGAGTGAATGGAAAGGCCTTGAGCTTGAAAGCGTCTAGGCTGCCCTGCCGGTGCAGATTACACACTTGGTTGAACGACGCCAAAAAGGAATTTGGATTTTCGTTCGTCCTTCCATAAAACTTTGGCATGGCAGCGACCATGTTCAGCTTGACATCAATTTGTTCTGTAGTAGTGATTTGGATTGGACCAGGTAGGTCCGCTCCCATGTCAAGCGATCCGGTATTCATCCTCAAGTGATTTGGATCATGCACTTCGTCCTCCATCTCTTCCTCCTCTGATTCTGAGCTTGTTACTGGAGTGTTGTGGAGTGTTTTGTCGAACAAAACAGTCTCTGGTTCTGAGTCGCTGATCGGATCAACGGCGGATGTTTTGTCTCCTGGTTGGGCAGTAAAGACGTCTGCTGCCCTGGACAGAATTTGTTGCTTTTGCAGCTTTGTCTCCTTCCTATTTCTTTTAGCTGCTTTCTCGATCTCAGGATCGAATATCAGATTAGGCTTGGAAGACCTGCTCATGCAACATTAAAAAGCACGAAAGATTAGTAGAAAAATCAAAGAAACTAGTTAACACCATTCCCCGGCAACGGCGCCAATTTGGTGATCGCTGTATTGCACCAAATAATCCTGCAAAAATCAGAGAATTACTTCAGTATAGTTCACAGGTATCAAACACAAGGAACGGACGACTAGACACTTTTTTTTTCTACTTATCTGGGGTTTTGGTTAGCAACCACGCGAGTTTTGGGTTTTATTATAAACTAAGAACTTGTAAAATTAAAAGCAAATATAAAAACAGAAAACGGAATTTAAACTGTATTAACTGGGCAACTGAAAGGCAGGTCCAGCAGAATATTCATGCACACATAATTCCAATCCTCGGCACTTAATATGAATTAATCTCAAGAATCTACTAGTTATAGACCACCGTAACTTAAACTGCGTGATCCTCACTCCCACTTACTTATTCGGTAACCGCCATGTTGGGCATAGAAACGGCTACTTCCCTAACCTAGCTACAACCTACGTTGTTGGGCAATCAATAGATTTAATAGCTAGACAGCTTTATCGAACTAAGGGAGCCTAGTATAGGAGCCTACTCGTATGTTGGGCATCTCATAGTCTCCTATCGGTTTAATCCAATTACTCTTACGAATAATTTCGCTACTTACCTAGCCTTGTTCCACGAGAAACGATGGAAGTACTAAGTTAGCTACAGACTAAGCAACCTAGGGTGATCAAGCCTAAACTACTAGCCAGATTAATTAATTCAGAATTATCCCGAAACCCTTTTGATTAATTATGAGCACCTAAGCCTCATGTACTGTTCACGTGTGCATTCACATTCTGTCGGACCCTAAAAAGTTTAGCTACTCATGCTGACGCTTCGGTTGGACAACTGGGACAGTTTGCAGAACAGAAACATGAACACAAATAACCCTAAATTTAGCATGCACGAAATTTAAACTAATTAAGGTACGAACTAGCAGAAAATAATAACTTATGAAATTTAACTAAAATCTTGAATTGAAATAATAAAGAGGTTCGAATGTAAAATATTAAGTTCTTAGAAAACGATTAAATTCAAAACGGAAATAAAACTAGAGTTCAACTACGAATTTAAAGAACATAAGTCTGAAATTAAAAAGATTTGGTCTTCTTCTAATAGCTACGGAAATCTGGTTCAGCTGGTTCGGAAGGTTGTCCGGCTTCGGCGGTCGGCTTGGGCAGTTCGGGCGGCGCGATCGTGCGGCGGTGGTCGTGCGGTGGTTCGGAAGGGAACAATGGCCGGAATGTGAGCTCGGGATGTTTGGGACGTGTTCTATGGTGTAGAGAATTGTCTCGCGTGTAATTTTCGTCCCTCATCATCCTCTTATATACTCCTTTTCTTCCTCTCCAAGGTAGGTTAGATCTTGATTAGGAAAAGATTTGGGTAGATAAGGAAACCAGATCTTTCCTTAACCACCTTAAGATATTTTCTTGATACTTTCCTTTTCTCATAACCGTTCCTTTCTCGCGATTTTCCGCGCCTTTTCTTCACCAAAATGCGCCAATTAATATCCTTGTCATCCTGCCACGTCAGCGCCAAAAACTTGCATTATACGCCACTACGACTGCACCAGTTGGCCAATTGACGCACTTTTCGGCCTGAAATCACTAAGTACGAAAACGACTCATCAGATGGCCTTCAAAATTGGGCTAAGTTGGAGATACAACGACGGGGTGCTCAAGACCTTGCCACGACAATGTCCATTGGCGAGTCCTTGATAGAGATCAAGAAGACGCAGAATCCCAAGTCCACGAAGGAGAGGGGAGACAAAGGCAAGAGTGGGGGAGACCATCATGGCAAAGAGAGCAAATACAAATCTGACAAGGGGCGGCACTCGAAGTCGGACAAGAGTGGGGATCGGCGACCACTCAAGTGTTTCTTTTGTGAGGGACCACACAAGGCAATGGATTGCCCAAAGAAGGCCAAACTGTCGGCTCTTATTGATGAAACGGAGGACAATGTCAATGATGCGAAGACAGCGTCACTTCAAATCCTTGGAGCTATCAAGGCGAAAGTGGAAGTGCCGAAGTCGGAGCAAAAGGGACACTTGTTTGTAGAAGCCAAGGTGGGTGCTCACACACCAAAGCTTTTGTTGATACCAGCGCTGAAGCCAACTTTTTGAAGTACGAAGAGGCAGAAAGGCTAGGCGTCAAGTATACGAGGCAAGCGGGGTTCCTCAAAGCCGTCAATTCGCCACCCAAGGCCATCTATGGCGTTGCTAAGAATGTTGAGGTATGTCTTGGCACTTGGTGTGGTACTATTGACTTTTCTATTGTGCCTATGGATGATTACCCGGTCGTGTTGGGGATGGATTTCATGGATCGTGTGAGAGTTATACCAATTCCATGTGCCGACACTATGTGCATCTTGGAGGAGGGTAAGACTTGCATGGTGCCGTTAGCATGAGAGTTCAAAAGCGGCGTAAAGCAAATCTCGGCCATGTATTTATCGAAGGGGGTCAAGAAGGCACAACCGACCTTCCTTGTTGCCTTGAAGGAGGACGAGGTAACCCGATGTTCGATGGGGTCCCAAGGAGGTCATCCATGTTCTTGATGAGTTCAATGACGTTATGCCGGAAGCATTGCCCAAAAAGCTTCCACCGAAAAGGGAGGTCGACCATAAGATCGAGTTGGTACCCGGCGCTACCCCTCGGCCGTGCCTTACCGAATGGCACCTCCCGAACTTGAGGAGTTGAGGAGGCAATTGAAGGAGTTGTTGGATTCCGGCTACATCCAACCATCGAAGGCTCCCTATGGTGCACCAGTGTTATTCCAAAAGAAGCACGATGGGTCGTTGAGGATGTGCATCGACTATAGGGCGCTTAACAAGGTGACGGTGAAGAACAAGTACCCGATACCGTTGATCGCCGACTAGTTTGATCAACTTGGAGAGGCGAAGTGGTTTTCCAAGTTGGACTTGAGATCCGGCTACTATCAAGTGTGGATCGCCGAAGGAGACGAACCAAAGACAACATGTGTGACGAGGTATGGTTCGTATGAATATAGTGTTATGCCCTTTGGACTAACGAATGCCCTTGCCACATTTTGTACTTTGATGAATCGGGTGTTTCAACCGGTCTTTGATAAGTTTGTGGTGGTGTACTTAGATAACATCGTCGTCTATAGCAAGACGTTAACGGAGCATATGGAACACTTGAGACAAGTTTTCCAAGTCTTGCGGGAGAACGAACTTTATGTCAAGCGGGAGAAGTGCGAGTTTGTCCAGGCCGAGGTGATGTTTTTAGGCCACATCGTGGGAGGCGGCAAGTTGAGGATGGACAAGTCCAAGGTTCGAGCCATTGACGAGTGGGAGCCGCCAAAGAAGGCGACCGACCTTTGATTCTTCCTTGGCCTCGTCAACTACTACCGGAGATTCATCAAAGGATTCTCCACCATAGCCACTCCACTCACCGAGTTGTTGAAGAATGACAAGGCGTGGAAGTGGGATGATAGAGTGCAAGAGGTGTTTGATGCACTCAAGAAGACGGTGATTAAGAAACCCGTCCTTGCTCTACCGTATCACACTAAGGTGTATGAGGTACAAACCGATGCTTCCGACTTTACTCTTGGTAGTGTTTTGATGTAGGATGGGCATCCTATTGCCTTCGAAAGTTGAAAGCTCAATGAGGCGGAGAGGAAGTACACCGTCCAAGAGAAAGAGATGACGGTTGTAGTCCATTGTTTGAGGACATGAAGGCATTACTTGTTGGGGTCCAAATTTCATGGTGAAGACGGACAATGTGGCTACACGCTACTTCCTCAAACAAAAGAAGCTTTCCCTGAAGCAAGTCCGGTGGCATGCGTTCTTGGTCGAGTTCGATTTTGTCATGGAGTACAAATCAGACAAGGCAAATTTAGTGCGGGATGCACTAAGCCGCAAGGCGGAGCTCGCGGCTATCACAAGTCCAAGTTTCCCATTGGTGGACTGTATCAAGGAGGGACTAGAGCATGACCCGGAAGCCTAACATGTAGTGAACTTAGTAAATGAAGGTAAAAGCCGACAATTTTGGTTGCAGGATGGATTGTTCATCACAAAAGGAGACCAGATGTACGTGCCGAAGTCGCAAGGCTTGAGGAGGGAGATAATCAAGGAGTGCCATGACTCGAAGTGGGTGGGACATCCGGGCACGCAACGGACTTTGGCACTTGTGGAGCGTACCTACTATTGGCCTCAAATGCGGGAAGACATTGAGGTATCTATGCGGACGTGTCTTGTGTGTCAACAAGACAAGGTGGATCAACACAAGCAAGGAGGTTTGCTTAAGCCGTTACCCATACCGGCGAAGCCATGGGGGATCATCTCGATGGACTTTATCACTTGCCTTCCAAAGTCCAAGGGGTGTGGGAACATCATGGTCGTGGTGGACCGATTTAGCAAGTATGGCGTGTTCATCGCGGTGCCGATGAAGTTCACGGCCGAGGATGCGGCAAAGCTCTTATTCCAACATGTGGTGAAGTACTGGGGCATACCCAAGACGATAGTGAGTGATCGGGACACTCGCTTCACGGGACGGTTTTGGATGGAGCTCTTCAAGATGATGGAGTCGGAGCTCAACTTCTCAACAAACTTTCACCCTCAAACGGACGGGCAGACAAAGAGAGTGAACGCCTTGTTGGAGCTATATTTTAGGCACTATGTGAGTGCCAACCAGAGTGATTGGACTAACTTCCTTGGTATTGCTCAATTTTCTTATAATTTGCAGAGGAGCGAGTCAACGGAAGCTACTCCATTCGAGATTGCGACGGGACAACAACATCTAATGCCACAAACACTTGCCGGAGGTTATAGAGGTCCGAGTCCCTCCGCTTTCAAGTTTGCCAAGGGGTGGCATGAGAAGATGAATATGGCACACTCCTACTTAGCTAAAGCCACGAAGAGGATGAAGAAGTGGGCCGACACTAAGAGGAGGCACGTCGAGTTCGAGGAAGGAGACTTAGTCATGGTGAAGGTTCTTCCTCATCAAAGCCGAAGGTTTGCGAAGGTGCACAAGGGGCTAGTCCGACGTTACAAGGGGACATTTCTGATAGAGAAGCGGGTCAGGAAACTAGCTTACCGTTTGACACTACCTTCGCACTTGGAGATGTATAATATCTTCCATGTGTGCGTGTTGAAGTTGTACCATGAAGACAAGGAGGAGCCGAGTAGGGGCGAATCAAAGAGGGCACCTACTGACATCACTAACATGCCCGATAAGGAGGTCGAGGAGATACTCGCACATAGAGTTGGGCCGAGGCGAGGCTCGCAACCGAGCTATATGGAGTACTTTGTCAAATGGAAGGGGCTATCGGAGAGTGAGGCAAGTTCGGAGCATGAACTAACCTTGTGGAATCACAAGGAAAAGATCGAGACATACAAGGTGGACGCGACGAGGGCGTCGTCAAATTGAGTGGGGGAGAATGTAACGGGCCGCATGACTCAATGAGATTTTTCCGCACGAGTTGGGCCATGCTACATCACATTGGGCTATCCATGAGCCTAGCCCACATTTGGAGGATTCTAGAATACTTCTAGAATATTTTAGATCCTAGATCAACATGGAAAGATCTAAGTAATTAATATGATTAATATGTAATTGATATGATTTGTATATATGTATGGTATGGTTATAGAAGGTAGATAGGAGCCGTTAGATCGAATTGATCTACGCCGTTCATTGTAGAGGAGGAGGGCTATAAATACCCTCACCTTCATTCATTTGTAATCACCAAGTATTCATGTAATACAAAGCATTCTCCAAGAGCTTCTCTCTCTACTTTCTCTCTCTAAGTGTGTTTGTTCGAGGGTAAGCTTCGTGGCGACGTTAAAGTTGCTAGTGTCGCACGTGAAATTCCGCGCACGTGACAATGTGGATTCAGAGTGTGAGGCATAAATACCCAGCTTTGATTCATTGTATGAGCATATTAATTGCCAGATGAAATCCTTGAAAGGTTTCGAATGTATGTATATGTGAAGATTCTTTATATCTCGTCTACTGTTTCATCACCTAATGTTATCAATTATCACATGTTTTGAATGATTTGTGCATATAGAATGTTCGGAATATTTTGGATTATGATTTGGCTCTTAAATTCTAGATTCCCACACTAGGGTTTTACTAATCAATCTATTGATTTGATTTGTTTGGTGTATCTTATGTTCCTTTTACATTTATTAATTAACAAGATGGATTGACAGAGGCATGATGTCGCCAAAGTAACCTCTGTTGTTGAAGTCTTTTAATTAAGAATATTAAGTCGGTTGTGTGAGTGTATATTCATGCGGGTATTTAACCGGCCCAAAAGAAAGTTGATACTTGGCTGAACTACACAAACACATGTGCTGTGTAATATGTTACTTATCCATGTGAACAGTCAGCCCAAAAGAAGACTATTATTTGACATGATTTATTGTCAGTGCTGTTTGATTACAACGAAAGGTAACAATTGCAAGTTAATATAATTGTCCAAAAACTTGATATTAGTGTTGTGTCGGATACCGTGAGATGTTACAGCTTATTAAAATTTTATGATTGGTTACTTGGCTTATATGAGCATGAAAGTTAATTTTGTTTTAGGTTAATTTCAAATTTAGCTATCTATTTCTGTAAATAACAACATAATCTAATGCATGACCCTCAAGTTTTAAGGATTGGAAGGAAACGCTTTGTGAAAAAATGATAAGGTTGAGACAAGTATGCTTTCAACTAACTTAATCTTAATATAAGGGCAAAATAAAATTGTTGTTTTTTTTCTTAAGTGAAGGATTTAGAAAAGTACCTTCGGACTTTTGTTGTTTAATCTGCGACTTCGAAGTTAGACCTTCTGATCTGTGTCCCATGCACGAGTTTCCAAGCCCATTGGACAACTTCTCAAATCCTCTTGATTGGTGTCGTCCATCTCTCTCTCTCTCTCTCTCTATATATATATATATATATATATATATATATATTCAAAAAATATGAATAATAGGTGTGAGATTTGAGTTATTATCATTTATTTATACATCTATTCCAACCTTTAATAGGTAAGGAATCCAAGCCCTAATAGATAAGGTATGGTCCAAGCAAAAATAGTACAACAATTGCTTCTATGTCTATCAAATTAATTACCAATTAAGTAGGTAATAATTACCTAAAAAAATTATAGGCAATTAATTGCTCTTGGGAAAATTTAATTAATGTGTAGTAATTGAGTCAGACCAGAGATTTAATATAAGAAACAAAGTTGAGCCTCAAATTATTTAATTCTCTATGGTTAGCCAAAATATAATTAATTAATAAACACAAACTAATTCTACTAGAGAATTCATGTTGACTTACCCATTTATCCTTAAAATGAGTCAGGGCTTATTTTTAGGGGTGTCTAAACATGATCGGTATTCGGGATATACCGAATACCGAACCGAAAAAGTCGGTATTGGGATACCGAAATACTATTTTTTGGGATTCGGTATCGGTATCGATATTTTATTTCACAGCTCACTGGAATTTGGGATTTACCGATCCCGAATTCGGTATTAATTGAAATACCGAAAAAAAAATGAAATAACTAAGGTCTGAATTTTTCTTTTTTCTTCTAAACTGAAACCCGCTGCCCTCCATCTACGCGCAGCTGCAGCTGCTCGCACTGTCCTCTCCTTCACTTGTTCCTTTGCAACCAAACAAGAAAACTCACTCAATATAAGAAGCAAATATTAATAGGCAGACTACCATGAAATATTAATAGTCCTTTAGTTTCCTACTCTTTCGGGTTGCCCCAAAGGTTTGTTGGAGTTTTATTTGAATCCTTCTGCTTCATCATCCTAACTTTACCTTGCTCCTGCAAATTAACATTGAATTAAAAGACATCTGCGGATGATGAGACCATCCCTGAAAGCATAAAGGCCACCTGGTAATTAAGGATCGTCAATTAGATACAATCAACTGGGCTGAAATCAAGTAAACTCCTTAGAATTTAATGTACCATAATGGTTAATGTCTTGCAAATAAGAAAGTGTTTGTAGTATTGGCTCGTGTTCGAAACCACGCAGAAGTAATTTAATTTTTTTTAAATTACGGGATTTTCGGGATTACCGAATCCCAATACCGAAATCCCGTCCCGAATCCCGAAATACCGAATCCCGAAATAGGATCGGTATCGAGATGCAATTTTTGCTGTTTTCAGGATCGGGATCCCGAAATTCGGTATCGGGATTCCCGATCCCATCCCGATCGACACCCTTACTTATATTATAAACTTAATTTGATCTCCATATTTTAGACATAAATATCTGCAAATTAATTAAACAAACTGACAACTCAATTGATCAACATCTTATCCATGAGTAGTACCACTCGACCTTAATAACATACATGAACTTAATCAACATGCATGGTTTAGTGTGATAAACATTTTGAGCTACTCAGGGGATATTATTAGCCCTTCGAGAGGGATACGAATGAAAGATACACATAACCAAACCTTAGCTACAAATAGTTGTTATCACCTCGAGATACCTAGATCCTGTCATAATGACGTTCACCATAGTAGTCAAAGTGATAGTAGAAAAAATACCCTCAGCTGAAATCTTATCGAGCTTAAGATTAGCTAAGTCACCAAAATCTTTCTCCACTTAGGTCAGTTAGGAGAACATGTCTCACTGTGATTCGTTAATGCACCTTACGTGTACTTGAATAGACAAGTGGCTAAGAGAAGCTACTTTTTATCTAACTGCAGCTTAAAGCAACTCCTCCTAAAGTTATCTTAGTTGTGAAACTTGTTTAAATCTCGTTAGTTTGACCAATTATGCAGTCTTGTGTGATCTACAACTTACTATATAATCTTAAAACATATGAGATAATAGGACAATTACAAGTGAAAATGTAAATTTCAAATAGAAGAATAAAATAGTGGAAATGAATAACATGAATAACATTGTATACAAGCATAAAATTGCTTTTAGTATACAAAATCTCAACAATTCTGCAACTTATACTAAAGCAAACCTTTAATATAAAATGTGATTGATCAAATAACAAAACTCAAAGCTAATTATCTATCACGTGTCTCCCACTCATACAAAATTATTTACAGTCTTAAATGGAGGGTATCTCGCACAACCCTAAGCCATGAACATATTTCTCGTAGATTTGAATGGGCATGATCTTCGTGAAGGGGTCAACTAAGTTATCTTGAGTGCCTATCTTTTCAACAATCATGTCACCTCTCTTTAGGAAATCTCGTATGATGTGGTACTTTCTGTCAATGTGTTCATACGCTTTGTGTGATCTAGGTTTCTTGGAACTTGTCACTGTACCAGAGTTGTCGCAATAAATCATACAACTCTTAGGCAAACTAGGAATGATATCTACATCCATTAGGCCTCCAAAGCAGCTACATACTATGCTTCGATAGTTGAGTCTAGAGGAATACGAGGTAAAAAATTGAATTACCTTCCTCCTACGTATGTTCAAAAGCTTTGCTTATTGCTCGTGTTCGAATCTTCTAGCTTGTATCCTGACCCTCCTTCTCCTCTGTGTGGACAAAGAATGATGAACAAATTATAAATCTCGCAAGTGCACGATTCGGTATAGTACCTAATCTAGCTACTCCCGAGGTCGATCTCACAAGGACTCAGCTGGGTTCTAATTATCCTAATTATTTCACTATCTACTTGGTCCTAAACTGGGTTTGATTTACTTAAAACTACTAAATTAAAATAACAGGAAAGTAAAAGAGCAAGTAAAAGCAAAGCGAAGTGGAATAATGGGTGTGGTTTCAAGTTTGATGAAGAGTGCGGAGGTTTAGCAATCACTATTCCTAAGATGATCGATTAATTCCCATTCTCTAGCTAGCATTTATGAATTTATTTTGTTGGTTCATCCACTAAGTCTCTAGGGATTTCGTATGATGGCGGGAGATCTCTAACTTATAATCCAAAGGGTCAATCAAGTGATCATATCATGAACCTAAGGATCGTATCATGCTCAAGGATTTAAGGAACCATCTGAACTATCCCAAACCAATGGTGACAATCTAGACACTTAATTGCATGTTTAAATAAATAACCGGGTATGATGCGCCGTATTATCTATTACCTATATTCTCTATAATTATCTAAGATGATGGCCAGTCACATTAAAGAATCATAGAGAAATCAAAAGAAGCCTCAACAATTAAGAAACAAAACAATTCATTCATTGAAAAACTTGGGTTTGAATCAATTCATCAAAAACATAGATCCTGCTAAACCCCCACACAAGGGGATTTAGCCACTCATATTCGTAGGAAAATAATCACAAAAGATGCAAAAATAATCCATAGAATTCAAGTATTAAAAACCCTAAAAAAAACTGAAAAGGAATAATACAACGTAGAATCTAGCGGATTGATCCTCGCACTTGGTTCTCGGGTTGTGGTCTTCAATCTTCGTCTTGAATCTTTAACGGATGGATGCCTTGGGTGTTTCTCTGCTTTGGGGGCTGGAAAAAGTCGAAATTATGGTGTGTGGTTCGAAGGAAAGAAGTCCGGAAGGGTTTATATAGGTTTCGGGCCGAAAAAAATGTTTTTGGGCTGTAAAAGACGCGGACCACGGTTCAGCACAAAAGGCGGACCGCGGTCCGACCTGTTCTGTCCGAAACGCTTCATCTGCAATTTCCTACACTGACCAGTTTTGGGAAAAACACGATATTTCCTTCGATAATCGTTGGATCGCCACGAAACTTTGCCACAATGTTCCTAACACATAGAACTATGATGTGGACGGTGGAGATCGGATTATAAGATCGTTAGATCCGTCTGCCACGCGATTTTCCAACTGCCTTATTACACGAGCTCCGAAACACGGTTTCTTCAACATCCGGCTTCAAATCATCTTCATTCTACATCCAAAGAACTCCATCTTTGCCAACAATGCATCAATGATCATGATTTCTTTCATTTTGGTGCCGAAGACCACCAAATATGCTCAAAATGCGCGAGAAACCTACAAAACCAAAAACCATCGAAAGTATACAATTCCAAGCAAAACAAAAGCTAAAAATGAATAGAAAACGATGTAAATAAGCTTAAAAAGAACACAATGAGATGGTATAAAAACCACTCATCAAATCCCCCCAAACCTAAGCTTTTGCTTGTCCTCAAGCAAAGAAACAAGATAAAAGAAAGACTATGACCAAATATCAGAAAGATGAGCATAGCAATTCGAGCCTTGTTCAGTTTTTAGAAGAACACATCATTAGCATGTGAAAATTATTCAAGCTTGATGCCACCTTCAAAACAAAATAGAACATAGAAGTAGAGTAGTCCCTCTCCAGAAATCTGTATCACTCAAACACTCAAGTGTATAAGGGTAAAATTATCACTCAAACTCAACCCTAGGAGAGCGTCTTCATAAGCTTGCAGATTGTCTAATTCTACTCATAATGAACACAATTCATGGCAAAGATCTCGAAGGTCTTACTTTGGTTGTAATGGAGCTAAGGCATGTAATAAAAAGGTAGGGAATATATAGGAAAAGTGACTCATAATGTACAAACAATCAAGGGATCTAGTAGAGCATCCAAATGATGATTTATCAAAATAAACATCTAAAACCAACCACCTTTGAATCGCCCATAATCGAACAAATCAAGTCACCCCAAGTTCTCACTTTTTTTTCAAAATATATTCCCTTTTTCAACTTCCTCTTTTTTTTCTTTTCAAATGTTTTTTTTTTCTCTCCCTTTTTTCATCTCCCAACTCTACCGCATGTCATCAATAAATCCCTTTCAATCAAAGTTAGGAGTACATGCCCAAGTTCTCTTATTCTATCCAATTGTTTACCTACCAACTCTCTACCAATAATTAGATAAAGATTTCAAAATAACACGGTGTCATCAAGTTCGGGACCAGGCTGGATATAATCAAAATCAATTCACACCAATCTCACTTTTCAACAAATATTTGTCCCTTGATCACCAAACCCTCACAAGCCTCCATTTTCTCCCCACAGCACTAATGACTCTACTTTATCCCCGGTTAAGGCTAGATAGGTTAGGCAATTTAAGTGGAGGTACATGAATAAAAAGGATACATTAAGCTCAAAGGGGCTTACTAGGTTGATGTTCAAGGTAGGAATCATATTTGACTCTGGCTAAAGAACGAGATAGTGCCTAAGATCATATCAGTGCCATATACGAAAAGTGTTCAATAAACTTCAAACAGACTCAGAGCAAGTTCTCCCTAAAGCGAGTATCACACATGAAAGAAATTGAAACCGACATAGGATTTCGTCAGTTCACAACAGGCTCAAATTCTCACAAAGGCTTTTGGACTACCATACTTTTACGTCCTACATGTTTGAAAATTTTATCATGCTCAAATTTAATTCAATAATGCTTCAGCAAAGAAAAAAATTTAAGGCAAGAAATGCATAATCATCAAATAGCATAAGTCATAGTAGTTCAAATATCTAGTTCATGGAGAATCATCAAAATCATAAAAATACAGACCAAATAAATTGGGTTCAAGATTCTACATAGCCCCCCAAACCTATCTACGAGCTAGTCCCTAGCACGAAAATAGAGTGTTGACTCCTCATCGAATAATGCGTGTATTCCTAATCTATCTGTACCATCAGAATCCTTCACTACATCAAATTCAGGCTGCACAAAGTTAACTTCAGCAGTTGAGGCATTAGTTCCCAATGTGGTTGGAGCTAGTGCTTTGAATTGTCTA
The DNA here is from genome assembly GCA_028984105.1 of Lavandula angustifolia. Classification (NCBI taxonomy): domain Eukaryota; kingdom Viridiplantae; phylum Streptophyta; class Magnoliopsida; order Lamiales; family Lamiaceae; genus Lavandula; species Lavandula angustifolia. The sequence continues at coordinate 27,631,261 of CM054805.1, read as the reverse complement.
ACCTCCCCCAAGACTTCCATCCTCACAGTTCGTGATGGTACATCAACACAAGTCCTAGTGGTTGCCAAAAATGGCCTCCCTAGGAGGATAAGCTGGTCACTTAGCCCTCGAGAAGTATCATCTGCATCAAGAACAATAAAGTCAACAGGAACAATAAACTTGTCTACCTTTACCAACAAATCTTCAACAATCCCCATTGGGGTCTTCACCGAGTTATCAGCAAATTGAAGCCTCATAGGTGTAGGCTTCAAATTGTTAACTCCCAACGTTTTGTAGACAGAGTAGGGCATGAGGTTGATACTAGCTCCAAGATCTAGCATAGCTCGTGTAACTCTATCCTTGCCCATAGAGATAGTGATGTCGAATCTTCCAGGATCTGCTAACTTGGGCGGTGAGCCGATACATCAACTACAACACCCCCTGATTCAAGTATAGGAAGATTTGTACTCTGCTCGTAATCATTTTTATTGGTGATGAGCTCCTTGAAGAACTTGGATTGCCTTGGAATACTCTTAATAAGGTCTAAGAGTGGCAGATTGATGTTCACTTTAGAAAGCATATTGAAAAGGGTAGAGAATTGCTTATCTGGCTTGCTTCCTTTCAGACGCCCGGGAAATGGTGGAGGAGGCTTGTATGGGTTACTCGCCTTGTGTAAAGTGGGTTTTTCTACATGATCCTTCTCTTTTCCTTTGGCTTGTTCAGTCAAGGCTTCTTCATCCTCTTCGACTACGCCATCCTTCTTGATTTTTTCCTCAAAGGGTGAGTCTTCAGGAATATAATCTAGCTTCTCAATCTCCGTGTCATTCCTTAATACGTGGATAGCCTTTGCTTGCTGTGTTTGTCCAGGTAGTTCCCCTTGTTGCATTTTAAGCAAAGCAACTTCCCATGCTAGCTGGCCAAGTTGAGTCCCTAATTTTGGAAGTTGCTTCCACGTTCTTGACAGAAGTGGTGAGTGTCTCCATTTGCTCCCTAGAACTCTTCATGAAGGAGTTTAAGGTGTCTTGCAAGATGGCAATGGAATTCTGTTCAGCTTCCTCAATCTTTGGCTGAGGGCGAGAAGATGATGTGCCTCCAAAGTTCTGCTACTGATTAACATTCCTTCCTCCATAATTCTGGTAACTCTTAAAGTTAGGATTGTTCTCTTGCTGCTTATGGACAAAATTTTGTTGCGGCATCTGATATTGCTTTCGCTCCTCCCATTCCGGATGTCCTATGCCTTGTCCCCAATTAGCTTGTTCCTCTTCAAATTGGCTATGGATGATGTTAAACTGACATTGGACAGTTGAGTGTTGTGGGCTTGCACTTGTGCCTGCTTGAGGGCCTTGATTTCTTGTCTAAGTAGTTGAAGCTCCTTGATAGTGTCATCTGCGTGCGCAGCCCGCACATCCTGCGATCCACGTCTCACACTCTGACTTCTTTGTACAGAACGAGCCTTCAATGTCTCAAAAAGCTCATGCAATGCACCCGAGGTTAGTGCAAGAATGCCTCCCGGAGCCATGTTTTCAACCATAATCTCGACACAAGAAGAGCAATCCATTGTAGAAGAACTCATTCAGATCGCGACCTGGTAATTATGATGTGGACATTGGATGAGGAGTCCCTTAAATCTATCCCAAGCTTCATGGTATGTCTCATTGTCAAACTGGGAGAAAGTAGCAATCTACTGCCTTAACTCGTAACTCTTGCTTCGGGAGTAGTATCGCTCCGTGAATGCTTTGAACAGATCCTCCATTGTTCGCAAAGAGTTAGCAGGTAGTGTGTTCAACAAAGTCTTAGCCTTATCCTTCAAAGTGTAGGGAAACAATCGTCTTCCCAATTGATCAGTAGTGAGCCCGCTGAGAGGAAGAGTCCCCAGTGTAGCATAGAACTCCCCCATATGAGCAAGAGGATCTTCAGTTGCTAGCCCGTAGAAAGATGGTAGCATATGGTAGTAGATAGGCTTCAGATCATAATTCCTTGCGGTCTCTTCTAGGACGATGCAGGTGGTATTAGCTCCAAGTATTGGCCTTGTGTAGTCTCCCTGCAACCTCTCTGGTTCAGGATTGTTCTCAATTCGCTCCATTACAATTTTGTCTTCCTGTTCTCTCCTCGCAACGCGAGTCCCCACTCTGTGTATGTTATCGATAAAAGGCGCAAGTTCTGGATTTTGCGACCTTCTACCGTGCATAAACCTACAGAAAACTCAAAGAGTAAGACTCGACACAGTAAAGAAAAGAAGAAATAATAACCAACGTAAAAATAAAATCTAAACAAATAAACAACTAGTAAAAAGAATAATCAAAACGACTGATTCTCCGGCAACGGCGCCAAAAACTTGATGAACAAATTATAGTACCTAATCTAGCAACTCTTGAGGTCGATCTCACAAGGACTCGGTTGGGTTCTAATTATCATAATTATTTCACTATCTACTTGGTCCTAAACTGGGTTCGATTTACTTAAAACTACTAAATTAAAATAACAGGAAAGTAAAAGAGCAAGTAAAAGCAAAGCGAAGTGGAATAATAAGTGTGGTTTCAAGTTTGATGAAGAGTGCAGAGGTTTAGAAATCACTATGCCTAAGATGATCGATTCATTCCCATTCTCTAGCTAGCATTTATGAATTTATTTAGTTGGTTCATCCACTAAGGCTCTAGGGATTCCGTATGATGGCGGGAGATCTCTAACTTATAATCCTAAGGGTCAATCAAGTGATCATATCATGAACCTAAGGATCGTATCATGCTCAAGGATTTAAGGAACCATCTAAACTATCCCAAACCAATGGTGACAATCTAGACACTTAATTGCATGTCTAAATAAATAACCGGGTATGATGCGCCGTATTATCTATTACCTATATTCTCTATAATTATCTAAGATGATGGCCAGTCACATTAAAGAATCATAGAGAAATCAAAAGAAGGCTCAACAATTAAGAAATAAAACAATTCATTCATTGAAAAACTTGGGTTTGAATCAATTCATCAAAAACATAGATCCTGCTAAACCCCCACACAAGGGGATTTAGCCACTCATATTCGTAGGAAAATAATCACAAAAGATGCAAAAATAATCCATAGAATTCAAGTATTAAAAACCCTAAACAAAACTGAAAAGGATTAATACAACGTAGAATCTAGCGGATTGATCCTCGCGTTTGGTTCTCGGGTTGTGGTCTTCAATCTTCATCTTGAATCTTTAACGGAGGGATGCCTCGGTTGTTTCTCTGCTTTGGGGGCTGGAAAAAGTCGAAATTATGGTGTGTGGTCCGAAGGAAAGAAGTCCGGAAGGGTTTATATAGGTTTCGGGCCGAAAAAAAACGGTTTTGGGCTGTAAAAGACGCGGACCGCGGTCCAGCACAAAAGGCGGACCGCGGTCCGACCTGTTCTGTCCGAAACGCTTCATCTGCAATTTCCTACACTGACCAGTTTTGGGAAAAACGCGATATTTCCTTCGATAATTATTGGATCGCCACGAAACTTTGCCACAATGTTCCTAAAACATAGAACTACGATGTGGACGGTGGAGATCGGATTATAAGATCGTTAGATCCGTCTGCCATGCGATTTTCCAACTGCCTTATTACACGAGCTCCGAAACACGGTTTCTTCAACATCCGGCTTTAAATCCTCTTCATTCTACATCCAAAGAACTCCATCTTTGCCGAAAATGCATCAATGGTCATGATTTCTTTCTTTTTGGTGCCGAATACCACCAAATATGCTCAAAACGCGCGAGAAACCTACAAAACCAAAAACCATCGAAAGTATACAATTCCAAGCAAAACAAAAGCTAAAAATGAATAGAAAAATATGTAAATAAGCTTAAAAAGAACACAATGAGATGGTATAAAAACCACTCATCAAGAACTCGAGAACAAAATAATAAACCGCTCTCTCACTCATGTCTCACGTTTTTGAACATGATAATTTTTTTCGCTTTTTGGAAACTTATACAGAACGTGTGTGTTGGTAAAATTGGGCAGAAATTAATTAATAAATACGAATTCATTCCACTAAATATTTTTTGTTGATTTACACCTTTATCTCAATTTGATCTAGTGTTTGTATTTTAGGCTTAATTGAACCCCATATTTTAGATATAAATATTCATTGATTAATTGAGCTCACTGACAGCTTAATATAATCAGTATCTTATCCATGAGTAATACCACTCGACCTTATTAACACATTTGAACTTAATTAACCGGCCGAATTTAGTGTGATAATCCTTTAGAGTTCCTCAGGCGATATTATCAACCCATTATCAGAGATAAGGTTGCAAGATACAAACAATCAATCTGAGCAACAAGTAACTACTAACACCCAAGATACGTAGATCGGGTCTTTATGACTTTCACCATAGTAAGTCAAAGTGATAATTAGTCATATGCACTCAGCTCAAGTCTTATCAAGCTTAGGACCAAGTAAGTCACCGAGATCTTGGTTCTCCATTAAAGTTAATTCGGAGAACACATCTCACTATCATCCATCCTTACTCTACTTTAAGTATACCAGAATAGACAAGTAGTCAAGACAAGCTACTTCTTAATTAAACTGCATTTTTTCTTAAGTTGTCTCAGCTGTGATATCTGTTTATATCTTGTTAGTTCAACCAATTGTGTAGTCTGCTATGATCTACAACACACTACACAATCTAACTTTTATACAAGATAATAGGACTTAACATGTACAAATATATTAATTAGATAGGAGAAAATATAACAGTGGAAATGAATAACATTGTTTACAAGTATAAAATTACTTCCATGAAATGTCACCTCCTCCAAAGGTAAACACATCACTAGAGGTATACTTCTTTTCATCTCTATCAGTCTGGAAATCCGAATCGGTAGTGAATAAAGAGCTTTAAGCTTGCTAGAGTATTTGTGCGCTTGAATGCTTTTGTTCCGGTGATATCTTCTCTGCATGAAGACTCTTTTCTATTTATAGTTTTGACTCATGAATAGATCAGGATATATATAATAAGATGTTAATTAAGTTGTCGGTGAGCTTAATTATTAATGGATATTTGTTTCTTAAATATGTGGATCAATTAATTTTAAAATACAAGCACATGCTAAAGTTGGGATAAAGGGGTAAGTCAACATAAGTTCTCTAGTGGAATAAATCTGTGTTTATTAATTAAATTTGCTATTGACTGAGCATAAATAATTAATTAATTTGAGGTCCGAGTTTATTTCTTGTATTAGATCTCTGATCTGGCACAAGTTCCATCTAGTAGGAACATCTAAGCATATAGACTTTGTCCAAGTGTAATTGCATGCCTTCGAGGTTTGGTAGAATTACTGATGAACCCCTAACCCACTTCACGACCTCCCTAACACGCCTGACAGATCTCCCAACCTCACCTAACCCATCCTGCAGAACTAAGTTAGTGATGTGTGCAACACATCACATGTGAAGGAACCTCCCCTCAAGAATGCTCGACATATAGGCTTCTTCAAGTTATCCATCTGAACTCTTCGTCTGTAGAACTTGGAGGTGGTAGGAATCTCTCTGTAGGCACTCTTTCCTTAGCATCTTTCTCATATCTCGCTATGTGAGCATCCATCTTAGCTTTGTACAATCTATCTCTAGCCTCTGCAACTTCTGTGGTTTCAACCCTAATGTTCAGTCCTCTCTCACAAGCATCCCACTTTTCCTTTTCTTCAACCTGAGCCTTGGTCATCTGAATAGTCTGAGTTTGTTGACCAGAGGGGCTCTGTCCAGATTGACCTTGTGGTGATTCAACTAATTTTTTTATTTGTGTCTTTGTCGTTTGTGCTGTAGATTGTATGGTTACAGGAGTTCTAGCCTTCTTGGGGACTATTGTTTTGATAACATTTTACAAAAATGAATATATTGCCCTTCTAGAGCGACCTGATGTTCTAGCGTCGCAAAAATAGATAGAAAAAAATGACATTGATATTGTTAAGTTTTCAAGCTACGTAATTATTATTCTTTCCCATTAACCTTGGTAGAGTCGACCAAAGAAGAGAAGGAAGGAAGACTAGCTATTAAAGCAAAACATAAAAATAATAAACTACTCCCTCCGTCCCGCTAAAAACGTCTCAGTTGACTTCGGCACGGAGATTAAGAAATTTTAATTTAGTGTGTATTTTATGAGTTTTAATTGTATAAAGAAAATAACACAGTTTTCGAGGAGTGGTTGGTGGAAAGAAATGAGAATTATCCAAATTTTTGCAAGGCTAGTGAAAGACAATCGATTTTTATTTTTTATATTTTTTTTATATTGTATTTGAAGAAATAATCTAAAGTTTTCAAAAAGATAAAAATCATAATTTTCTGAGTTCGGAGCGGAACATAATCGAGTGAGAGATAAATTTTTGAAGAGAGAGAGTATAAGAATGTGGGGGTTGAGTAGCGAGTAAGGGGGACCCACTTCATTTTATGTTTAAAAGTAATTTTTACTATTTTAGGAAAGAGAACAGAAATAGCGGGACAGCCCGATTAGGCAAGTAGGACAGAAATAGCGGGACAGAGGGAGTAATAAAGAACAGCTAAAAATCGATTCTTGCACATAGTTCATTAGAGAACAAGTTCAAACAGTGAAACAATGAAAGAAACTGTAGACCTTTTCCCCTTATGCAAAACTTTTTCCAATTACAAAGAATTTTGTGTGTTTAGCATCGCAATCAAATACGAGGAAGAGGATTAATAGTGGTGGCAGAGTAGCTCGTAACATTATTAAGCATTTAAATCAAAATCCCGAGGATGAAAAGCGTCCTCGTCTCTCATCTTTTTACCTCCCCAGATTTTGTAAAATTATCATTCTGACCCCCCTTTTATCAGATAATAAAATGAAAAAAGAAAAAACTTTGGATGGCATGCATAGCGATTAAGATATTTAATATGTCGCCAAGATTTTCACCCGTGCCCATAAAACTTTATCAGACCACAATTTACTCTTACCTTTCAAGTTAACATTTCTAAGTTACTATCTCCTTAAAAGAATATAGTTTGATTCTATTACAAACTTTTCTAAGTTCTCTCTAATTTAAAACATAGATCCTTTATTACAAAATCGTTGCAAGTTTCATTAAACGTGCCAAAAATGCAGATCATGAAGCTGACCATTGATTTCATCTCAGAAACCATTTACACGAAACCCCATAAATTTAGATATTTTACTTAGCAAACTATTTGAGAGAGAAGAATTTAATTTCTTTCATATGATAGATCCTACATACTTGAATAGGAGGCTACAATTTATGTACACAGGGGACAGATGTGAATCGGTGGCTCTCCAATAAATTAGGCCTCAAGATAATTTGCGGGGCCTTCAAGTAGGTTTTGGAAAGATTTCAGGTGTATGGGGGAATACACCTGATATCAAACTTTGCCTTTTCAGATTAGAGACAGTCAGATAACGATTACGGAAATATTATAGGCCCTTGTGACGTGTTTTTCAATGCAACAGTTAGTCTGATGATAAGGATATGAACAGTAAGCTGATGAATGTAAACAGTAAATAGAAGGATTTTTTTAGTAGTTCGGATTCACAATATCCTACGTCCACTCTTCTGCTTTCTCAGCAGAAATCCATTAAGGATACTCGTAGACTAACGAGTGCAGATTAACACATGCAAATTATCTATCAAACTATCTTTCTAACAATCAAACTATCTATTAGCTTCGTTCTAGCTTAACTTGAAGGGGTGGGTTTTTTTGGGTTTGTTCAACAAAAGAGTTTTAAATACTATTGACTCCAAACTTATGATAAACTATCAATACTTGAAGTATGAACAACAGATGAAATTTTTCGGTAAAAAAATTTGAGTAGAAGTAATGTGAGAGTGGGTTATTTAACTTGAATATGCTTGAGCGTATTTAAAATTCCGTAATCTCGTATTGAATTCCAATTTAGATACTTGGGCTCCATTAAATTCAATTTAGTGCTCCACCTTATGTTACATGACTACTAGGCCCCATTTGTGGCTATCCTATAAAACTTATCTATCTAGCTAGCTATCATCATATTATAGATACAAAAATAAAATAAAACAAAACTCAATAAAATATGACTTATTTTTGTGTGATCACTCCATAAGTGCTGCTGGACCCCGAAATTAGTTTATGTTTATTTAATTCCTCATAATAATTGGTGTTGATTTAGCCAACACTACACATAACCTAATTTGCATCAATCTTTTTTTTTAATATAAATGCTTAATTAGTCACATCCAAGTGTTTAAACAACTAAGAGTTGCATAAAAAAGATGCTAATTAAAGTGGAGGGCATGAGGTTACAGATGGATGGGTTTGAGATTTGAGTATCAAATTCCCATAAAGCAAGAAAGCAAGATAGATTGAAGATATAATTAAGAAACATAAAAACATTGATTATGTAGTGCTTTGTTTTGGGAGAGTGCTAAATCCCATGTAGCAACAAGGATGTATGTTTAATTAAGTTTGTGAGATTTGACCAATCAGGATTAGGACACGCATAAAAGCTTAAATTTGAGGTCATAGTTTGGGTGCCCCTATTATTTAACTTGTCAAATCTATATATATATATATACATAATATGCATAGCCACTGGTCCTCACTTCCCATCATTCTCAATCTTATTTTTTTAATTTATTTTTTCTGTTTTTAGTATGGAGCAGCAGATAGTTTTAATGTATATATATGGCTATTATTCACTAGTTAGTTTGCAACAAGTGAAGGTTCCATGTTGAGTTAGTTGATGAATTCTCCTACAAGTGCTCACTTCTCAGAATCTGTCATTCCCATGGAGCCCTCTCCTCCGTGGCCGGAACTACGGCATCCGCCCCGTCTGTACCTTCCGGAAGGGATATTGCTGATGAGGTGAGTTCTGATGGACTCTTGTTCTGACACTACTGAACTGGTGCTGCTCTGTATTTTGCAGGTGACACAAGTTCTAGCATCTGATTATAGTTTGGGGAGTTTATTTTTTTTTTTTCTTACTTGTTGCTTTGGTATCTTTAGGATTTTAACACTCTGTAATCAAGAATCAAACCTTTGACTTGGTACTCCAAGGTTAATCTTGTAGTTAGTATATTTATATGTTCTTTTTTTATATATAATTATATATAAGTCTTTGAGTAGTTTTGAGATAATCAAGAGTGTTGACACTAGCAAATTAAGTATCAAGCATACAGAGAAAGGCTAGTATCCGTGGTCCTGAAGAGATAATGAGGATTCTAGTTTTTAATTATTATTGATTTGTATTAATCTTTGGTTACTAAATAGTAAAACCACCGAAATTGAGAAAAGGAGCCTAACTGAATAATGGTGACTTCCAGCATAATACTCTCACAGGTTTCTTGAACAAGTCCCGATCGTCTCACACAAACCATCTATGCACTCTCACATCATTACACCTACTGATTAGTACTGTAATCCCTGTTCCTAAACAAATTAATAGTAAATTTTTACGCCAAAACAAGTATATACTCTCACCACTAAATTAAGTATATTTCATTAGACGGGAACAAATAGACAAGTCAAATTAAGAATAAAAAGAAAAATCAGTGAATTACAAATAAACAAACAGAATCACCATACTCTTTGAGGAAAAACTAACAGAAAACAAAGAGAATACTGCTCCATTTGTAAGGGATAAATCTTCAACTGCAGCTACTATTCACATGCCAGTTTCGTGTCGAAACTGCTCAAACAGATGGCGAAGGCCTGAAAGGCAGACAACGGATATCGATAATCCATAGTAAACATATCTTTACCAACCTTGCCAAACTGCAGTATAATCTTGTCATGATCCGACTGGTTCGGCTGGGAAGGCGTCGGGGCGCCAGCAGCCACCTGGGTCCCGGCGATAAGCTGGAAGTTCTTGACTGATGCAACCGTTACCCTTCCTCTGAAGTTGAGGCACCAGCACTGCAACTGCTCGTGCCACCTCGGGGGCTTATTTTTTAGAACAAGCGGTCTGCTCTTCCCACTGTCCTCTTCGCCCTGTGGACCGAGCATCTCTGAGAATCTAGCACTGCTGAATTCTGTTGAGCTGGCGATTGATCTTGAGAAGGAGATACTCCTGAATGAGTCTTCGAGAGAGCGGGGGAGTAGCTCAGGTTGACCGGGGACAGTGCCACCTGGCTCGAGTGAAGACACGGGTATTGAATGCATGACGCAGTGCATCCTACGAGGGCCCCTTGTGCCGAGGACGTTAAGCTCGTAAGCAACCTGAGCAATGTTGTAACTCCCACTGGGGAGTTTTGGTGAGACTTTTTTCGAGTAGAATCTACGGCTGGTACGACCTGGTGGGGAGACGTTGGAGGTGTTGTATGGCGGCTGTGTGTCATAAATTATGAACTTGGTTCCCAGAAAATTGGACCTGATCACAGAAAGTAGCACGAACTGGAATTACGAAAACAAAACTTATCCTTGATCAAATAGCTATGAGGTTCGGAGGGATGTGTGGTTTATGTAAGACTCACCTCACTTTTCCAATATAGCTGCTGCTTGACCTTGATATGGTATCAGCATCCATCGAGATCACATATTCCGTACAAGTGGTTCTCCTAACCCGTTTTGCAGAAAGGAGAAATTTACCATTCTCGACAAGCAAAGCTGCAAATACAAAGGAATATAAAAAATTAGATAAGGCAGTTTCAAAAACTCAGCAAGTCTTTATCATAACAATAATGAATATAAATCAGTAATAGGTGCATTTGGTAAGTCATGTTGAAATTAATCAAAACAAAAGGCAGGTTTTCAATAGAACCTCCAGTGGGTTTACATATTGCAACTAAAAAAGTAAGAATCAAATACTTGCCTGGACTAAGGCACAGAAACAATTGGTAAGTCAACTTAGACTTGTCTCTCTTAATGAAACACTGGATGGTTCCATCACGAAACCCTGGCTGCATATAGAGAAACACACAGCATACATTCAGCACATCAACAGTCGACCAATCCACTATCATGTAATAATGTCTTGATAAATTCGCAGCAAAAGGTAACATCCACAATTAACGAAAACAAATAAATGAACCTGCTTGAGAGAGAGTGGAAAGGTCAACATTCCACAAAATTCGGGGCATTGAACAATTTCTCTGCACATCTCTCTCCATGAGCGGCAAACAGCAGCACATGCCACCACGTGCTTTCGAGCAGGCCAGGTACTCTCACTCTCTTCCAACCTCTTAATCACATCACGGAGTAATTCTGGTGGAAGACCAGCCCAACAACTGGTCTGAATAACTTCAGGCTGGTCATGCAACTGATGGACAGCACCATGAGACTTCCCACGGTGGTGACCGCTCAGCCTCACATCAAAACTTCTTCTCGACAAGCTTCCAATACTATCCCTTAGGTCGTGAGCTAGGCTACGGAAGGACATATAAGGAAGTAGAACTACTCACTAGTTCCCTTTGAACACATTTCTAACCTCTTATATAAAGCATACTTGATGTGCAAACGTGCATTCTCACGTCGAACGACCTAGGTTTACCTGTGCCTCTAATAAAGTTATGTTTTTGAACTTGTTCTCCTTTACTCACTAAAATTCTACAATCTGAACGTCGTAGGTTCTTCCACATCATTGGTACTTGATCATATTCTATTTGCCTTTTTAAATATAGGAGTCGAAGGCAGTAATAGCTTTAACTTCTTAATCTTATTCTCCAGTTCCTCTAATTTCTCAGAGTCCCCCATATCCATGAGAAACCTCTACAACATTAGAAAAACTCGGTCACTGACAAGTCTACCTCTTTCCATCATTTGCTTAGAGCAACCAAAGGACTCTTCAATTCTCCCTCGGGGGCAAAGCCCCATAACCAGGAGGTCTAGAGCATGGCTATGTGGACAATGTCCTTTCTTCACCAAATAATTCCACAAGTCCAATCCCAGATCAACCCCCCTGTTATTCTGGCAGAAAAGCTTCATCAGCATAACAACTGTCCTGGTCTTTGGTGTAAAGTTTTTCTTAACCATCTTCATATAAAGTGCAGAAACACCATCAACACCGCCTGATCTCATTAATCCCAAAAACATATTATGATATGTGACATTATCATGATCAATGTTCCTCTTCTCCATCTCATCCATTAACCTTGTTGCAGAATGCACATCCTTCAATCTTATAAGACAGCTCAATAAAGCGTTATAAACCCAGTATCCGGCTGCAGGGATCTTTTAAGGATTTCCTCAAATAAGGTCTCAGCCTTTGAGATATTACGAGCCACCCCAGCTCCATGAATTAATGTGGTTATTCTCTAACGAGGGAGATACACCCGCACGTTCCATTTCTTCAAGAAGTCTTAGGGCATCACCAAAACACCTTTTTTTACAATAAGCGTCAATTGTGATATTATATGTAACATTGTTTGGCTTAAAACCACTTCGGATCATCTCATGATGGAAAAATCTACTGCAGTAATATCACCAGATTCTTTGAACCCCAACATCAAAATATTCATGGTCTTGGGGTTAGGAGGAAATCGATGATGCATCTTGTGGAAAAGAGACCGTGCTTCTTTCATTTGTCGCTGTGTGCAGAATGCTTGAAAAAGCACATTGAACTCATTCGTGCTGAACTCTTCTCAGGATATATATACTTCTCCATCTTCTCAAATGCTTCAAGGGTTTCTTCATAGGATTGGAATTTTGCTGTTCTGGACAAAGTTATGCTCATTGACTTGAGAGTGAGCAAGGAAGGGTGATCCCGCTTCATTCTTTCCAATAACTCCCATGCTTTGGGAAAATAACGCATTCGTACAAGTATATGCAGAGTTTTCTCAAATGCACCTGAACTAGGAACATACAGCTCACTATCAAGACAATACTTAAAAAACTCATATGCTTTCAGGCCATTTGAATGTGCACCAAACAAGTTGCCAAGGACCTTTTCAACAAACGGAGTTGACAAGGCAACCCGGGGAAGTTGACGTTGTAGAGTGGGATGTAGCAGATGATCAGGAAAAGGATGGTCGTTAATGATTCTCATAACTCTTTCAAGTTCTTCCCCCGATTCAACGGATGAACAAAACCAGGCAACATTAAACTTCCGATAGACACTGGAAAATAGATAACATTTATAGCTTCTGCCAGTGAGAAGCATCATGTTTCCACAACCAAAATCCATCTTCTTTTGCTTATTCTGTTACTTATCCAATTAATTTGATCATCTGAAGCAGAAAAAACCTAATCTAAAACACAGCAATGCAGAAAGCCCCCAATTTTGTTAAAAGATTCTCTTCAAAATTCCATTTTACTGGCATTGAAAGTAGAAGTTGAAACCAGGCCCGGCCCTGAGGGCGGGCGAGCATGGGAAACTCCCCCGAGCCCCAAAATATCGGGGGCCTCTAATTTATTTTTTTAGATAGTAATAATTTAGGGCTGTAGTTCGGTTCAGAATCACTGATACCAGTTATCAGTTAACCGATCCCAAAAAAGTCAGAAAATGCATCCAAAAGCCGACACCCCTTCCGTTTTTGGTTAGCCGGTTATACCACAAAAACCGAAAATAATGATTCTGTGATCAGACACTAATTCTAAGGCTTCGTTGAGCTGATTAACATCCATTACAATAAAGAATTAAACCAAAACAAATATCAACCAATGAGTTTTCTTTTTTAGCAATTTTACAAAATTATCTTAACCTAATTCACATGATTTCTCTGGTTCTCCCTATTCCTTCAGTTTCCTATTAGATATACTCATATACAGATAACAAACTTTAAAATTGATAGAATCATAGAAATTAACAATTTGCCACAATAAATCAAGAAACAAAACTTGGAGTTATACAGAAAGAAAATCCACCTTGTGTACGTCAGCAAGAGGCAGAAGATGATGATGTAGTCGGCGTCCTATTATAATATGAGTAAGGCAAATTGGCAAATTTGGTCACGATGTTTCTTGCTTTGGATGAATTGGTCCCTAATCTTTTTTTTTAGTTTATTGATCTCCAATGTTTGCTAATTTGGATAAATTGGTCCTTCTGTCAAATTTTAAGTTAATTAAGTTTTAATCATAGGGGTATTTATGGAATAAAAGTTTCAGGGACCAATTCGTCCAATTTTTAAATAAAACTTTAATTTTTTTTAATTTTTTTTTAAATTATGATTTTTTTCAACTAATTTTTTTTCTTTTTTTCAAATAATTTTGTTGGTAAACGAAAAAAAAATAATTAATAATAATTTTAGGGACCAATTCATCTAAATAATTTTTTGAATTAACTTTTTTTCAAATTTTTTGTATTTAAATAAAAATTAAGTAAATTTTGATTAACTAATAATTTTGCATTTCACGGTGAAGGAGGGGAGCGACGGGTCAACACAACGGTTGGGGAATGTGTTATGTTCTTCGAGGAGAAGAGCAGCTGGACGACTAGGAGGTGGGAGGCCATAACTGGACGACTAGGAGCAGGTCGTCTAGCTGCTCCTCTCCTCGAAGAACATAACACATTCCCCAACCGTTGTGTTGACCCGCTCCCCTCCTTCACCGTGAAATGCAAAATTATTAGTTAATCTAAATATACTTAATTTTTATTTAAATAAAAAAATTTGAAAAAAAGTTAATTCAAAAAATTATTTAGATGAATTGGTCCCTAAAATTATTATTAATTAATTTTTTTCGTTTACCAAAAAAATTATTTGAAAAAAAAAAAAAAAAAATTAGTTGAAAAAAAGTAATTTTTAAAATAAAAAATTATTTGAAAAATTAATTTTTTTCCGAAAAAAAAAATCATAATTTAAAAAAAATTAAAGTTTTATTTAAAAATTGGATGAATTGGTCCCTGAAACTTTTATTCCATAAATACCCATATGATTAACACTTAATTAACTTAAAATTTGACAGAAGGACCAATTTATCCAAATTAGCAAACATTGGGGACCAATAAAATAAAAAAAAAAGATTAGGGATCAATTCATCCAAAGTGGCAAACATTGGGGACTAAATTTGTCAGTTTGCCTTTGAGTAATTTCGGACTTACACTTGCCAACGCCGAGAAGGCAGAGGGGGAGGGTCGAGGGGCTGCGGGGGACTTAATGCTTACGGCGTGGCGGAGGGTGGCGGAGGGGCGGCGGTTCGAGGATGCTGGGCGGAAGATGGAAATGGGAAGGGGCAGCTGCGGGAGGTTGAGACTTATGAGTTTTGCTGACTTGTGAATCGGGAAGGGGAAATTTGCGCCCTGAATTAATTCTGGTTTTTCAATACTCCATTATCAATATTAACCGAATCTCAATCTCTATTTAGAATTTCTAAATTTTATTAAGCATAATTGAAGCATTTAATTTAACTTTTTTTTAATTTTTTTTATGTTATAATTATAGAAATAATTTAAAGTTTTTAAAAAGTTAAAAATCAAAATTTTCTACGTTCGGAGCGGAGCGGAAACTTTTGGAGAAAGAGAATGTATAAAAATATGAGGTGTGTAATGAATAATGAAAGGCTCACCTCAAATAGAGTGTGTAGTGAGTACTTTTCCACACATATAAAAATATGAGGTGTGTAATGAATAATGAAAGGTCCTATTATCTACTCGTGGATTTTCTCACGAGAAAAACGTTACAAATGGCTCAAAACAATGGCTTGCGTGTACGTCCCAAGCATGAAAATAACCTAATAATGACGGAAAAACCCTAATCATGCTCCTACGTAAGCAATAATCAGAGTAAAAACTATGGCTCTGATACCAATTGAAGGAATACGAAGAAGAATTCGTTACCTTTCTCCATGTATGTTGTCGCAACTTTTATTATTGCTCGCGTTTGGAGCTTCTGAACTTTGTCCCGACCCTTCCTCTCCTCCGTGTGGACAGAGATCTGAAAGGAATTATTTTTTGCTTCTCTCTCTCTCAAACTCACGATCGGTTCCATAAGAATGGCGTGAATCATTATGATATATTTTATGAACATCTTTATATAATATATTGAATAAATATTATATTATAATTGTGGCTCATTTGTAATTATATTGCTAACGGGCTTCTAATAAATTAATATTCAGCACATAATATAATTAATAATAACTGGACCACTTATTTATCAATTGATTGCCCAACCAATTAATTTCAGATAAATAATTTGTATATTATTAAATAATGTATAAATACATTAATCCATTAATAATAATTTCCTAGAGAGCATAATAAATAGTAAGCATCTAATTGTGCCAGACCAGGGATCCAATACAAAAATAGAGTCGGGCCTCAAATTATTTAATTATTTATGTTCAGGCCAGAGCAAAATTAATTAATAAACATAGATTCATTCCACTAGATAATCTTTGGTGACTAACTCCTTTCTCCCAATTGAGCATTAACTTGTATTTAAACCTTAATTGATTTTCGTATTTAAGAAGCAAAATTGTTAATTAATAAGCTCACTGACAACTTAAATTTATTAACATCTTATTATATTCCTGAGTAGTACCACTCGACCTTATTAACACACCTGAACTGAATCAACCAATCGAATTTCGTGTGCTAATCCTTACGAGTTCCTCAGGAGATACTATCAACCCAATTAACAGGGATACGGGTACAAGATACAGATAATCAACCTGAGCTACAAATAACTACTATCACCCAAGATACATAGATCCAGTAGCGATGACATTCACCATAGTAAGTCAAAGAGATAGATAGCTAAATGCACTCAGCTGAAATCTTATCAAGCTTAAGGCCAAATTAAGTGACCGAGATCTTTGGTTCTCTACTAAGGTCAGCTAGGAGAACATATCTCACTGTGATTCATCAATACACCACCTTCGGTGTACCAAGATAGACAAACAGCCAAGACAGGCCACTTCTTATCTAAACTGTAGCTTAAACCGACAACTTATCGTTAAGTTATCTCAGCTGTGATAACTATTTATATCTTGTTAGTTCAACAATTTGTGCAGTCTTCTGTGATCTACAACACACTACTCAATCTAACTCTTATGCAAGATAAAGGACCAACATGCTTGAATATAATTAATCAGATAGGAGAATAAAATAGTGGAAAGGAAAAATATATTGTATACAAAAGGTTGCTTCCTGTATACAAAATTTCAACGAAAAGGACACAATAATCATTAAAATGATTCTTGAGTTAGATATTCAGAAATTTAATGTATGAGAATTCCTTTGAACAGAAGGACATGAAAAGTACAGACTGCAATGTCAATAATATACACATTAAAAGTTGTAATTTGATAAGCTTAGATTTGTAGCTCATTTGTCCATTTAATCCGTGTGTTTGTGTCTAAGATTATGCAGGTATTGGAAGGAAAATGATGAAAATCGGTGCAGTTGGAAGAAGAGCAAATTCTAGACATAAGTGTGGATTCTGTCCAGTTTGTGAAGAAATTGGTCGAAAAGAGAGCCAGGACGGGCCTGCATTCCTTTAGGCCAAAAGATGATAAGTTAATCAGAATATTCAAGCCCATAACTAGGCCCATTCTCTCTTTACTTAATTCTGGCGGGAATTAGACTGTAGTAAGTACATGCCAGGTCAGCATTGTCCAGCAGTCCATACCTTTGCACAGTGGATCTCCCACCTACTACTCTGACCAAGTCCGGCGATCGAGGTAGATATTTTGAGGAAGCTAAAGGCGGAAATAGATGGCTTACCTTCATTCATCTTCTACGTACACTCTTAGTTAAAAAAAAAAGCTCCCATCACCTTCTGAAATACTCTATAATTTTCCCCCATTAGAGTAGATCAAGAATAAACTCTTATTTTTTACCTAGCGTAGCTTAAGATCTCCAAAGGAGAAGACTTCAGTTTAATATATGTTTGTTTGTTAGCTTTAATTCGAGTCTTTAATTTTAGCTCTTCAATGCTCGTATTTATGTCTCTCAACTTATAGTTACATTATGTTTTTACTGTTTATACGTGAGTTTGACCAAGTTGTTATTTTCCTTTCTGTCTCTATCCTTGTTTAGAATAATGTTGGCTTATCATGCTTTGAATATTCCATGCCTTTAGATGTATTTGCTTTTAAACTTGTACCATGTTATTTCTTACCTTTTAAAGTTAAATGTTCATGTTAGATTTTTGCCATTAAGGAAAGTTTACTATTCCCGCTTTTATTTCCAGATCTGTGTTATGACTTGTCTTTATATGTTTGTTTCAACATCCTTAGTTAATATGTGTAGTTAAACTCCCAAATCTGGCTGAGGTAATGAGACATCATCCCTAAAAAACCGTGAGATGTGAGAACGTGCTTAATAATTAATTTAGTTAAGGTTTTAGTCGAACTCTATTTAAGATAGTTGCAAACTGCTTTGGTCTGATCAGTCTGGGTAGGTATCTTCTTTCTGGGCAAACGTAGGCTGACTGGGTTCTCTGCTTTGAATGCTCAACATCGGTAGAGAACCCAGTCAGCCTAGGTAATGAGGCCTCTTGCTTGTCGTTAGAGTTAAAGTTTATGGTGGCTGCACCCTAGGTAAGTAGAGATAGTTTGCTTAATTGCCCGTTCTCTAAGGATCGATCTCTTGCTTGTCGTTGTGCTTGTTTAAGTAAAATTTATGTACAGGTGTTCAACTATAAATTTATTTAACGGTGTTTGTACGAAAAAAATATCGCCGCGATCATAATTGTAAAAATATACATACTTTTTGTAAAAATACAAAAATATACACTAGGTCAATTTTTACAGCACAAACTGCCAAAATGAGTTTCTTTTGGGTCTTGTATTTGTCAATGCATTGCTATGCTATACACATGAACTGATTTAATCACTGTAGCACCTAGATTTCGGAAGTAGATAGATAGGTATCAGGCTACGTTGTGGAATAACTGGATATGCGTATATTTTTGGAATTTATGGAATCTTTTGTATATGTTTGCATTAGAGTGAATGTATTTATATTTTTTGCATTTCTCAAAAGTAAAAGTAGTTAAAAAAAACATTAAACTACATTGATAAATTACATGAATAACCGAAGCGTATATCAAAAATATAGTCCACATATGTGAATCGACTGATATGTTTTTATCAATTGGGATTGCAATCTAGGACCCATTTTTGAGAGAAGTGGAACAAACTACACACGACAATTGCAAAACCTTAATCAATAATCTTAAAATATATATGGACATTAAGAAGAAATTAACTTCTAGTAATCTTATATTTAAAAGAAAATGGTAGACTTATCCATATTAATAATATATATAAAAAAAATTAATCACTTCTTACACCTATAAACAAGTGGCGATTTAATCTCTGTTTGAAATAACATATGTTAGAGGTGAGTTTTAGGTAGTATAGAACTTGTAAGACAATATATATGTTATAGTATATACCAAAATAGTGATTATTTAATGTATGGGAACCACTACAAAATTTATGCTATTTACCGACGAAATTACCGACGGATGAAAAACACGGGTCGTCTTACCGACGGATTACCGACGGAAATTGAGATGCTCAATTTACCGACGGATAATTTCCGTCGTCATATTCCCGACGGAATATTCCGTCGTTAACGGTATATCATTATTTATTTACTATTTAATAAATTAAATATATATTACCGACGGAATAATCCGTCGGTAAGGGTTTATCATTAGTTATTTAGTTTTAATTAATTAAAATATATAAATTTACCGACGGATTATTCCGTCGGTAATGTTAACTTATTATTTATTTAGTTTTTAATAAACTAAAATATATTTACCGACGGAATAGTCCGTCGGTAAATTTAATTAAATTTATTTAAAAAATTTAATTTATTTTAACGACGATTACCGACGGAAAAATCCGTCGGTAGTCATTTAAATTTACCGACGGAATTATCCGTCGGTAAATCCGTCGGCGTAACCTAAATTAATTCAGCGCCGCGGGACAGAACAGACCAGAGCTGCGTCGTCTTCTTCTCGCGTCCGCCGCCGCCGCTTCGCTCGCGCCGCGCCGCCGTTGAACGCCCCGCCCCACTTCCTCGCGCCGCCGCGCCGCCGCCGTCTCCTTGGTTAGTTTCTCTCATTCCTTCAATATCGTCTTGTATAATTGCAATTCTTGCAAAATTTCAAAAGTTCGACCATTAATTCTTTGAAATTGAAATTAAAATTAAAATTGTACATATTAACTATTTCACCGATAACCCTTATCTATCTTTAACTCAAATCGAGGGGCAGTTTGGCGAAATAGAGCCAAGGACTATTGATGGCCTCTATCCAATTATCATGCATATGTAGTGATTTGAACCATTCATTCATTATAATATTCTTGTTTATTTTTGGAAACACAATTCTCTTAATTTTGACACGATATTCAAGAGTTGGTGGGTCGTTATGCTACTAATATTAATTTTAGGGGCAAAAATTGTAATCGCTTAATCTCCAATTTAAAATTGGGGATGAATTCGTAAATTTAGAAGTTTAAATTTGTGATTCTAAAAAAGAGGGGGGGCAAATATGTAGTTATTTTCCCTTTTATTTGTCTATTTTACTCTTCTCTTCTAGTAATTTCTTTAGATTTATTAATTATTGTTCTTAGGATGTAAATCCGGATATTTAGGAATTAGCATTTAATTTTGTGGATTTTTATACTAAATCAAACTTTAGGGATGTAAATCTAGTAGAATAATAGAGAAATCCGACGAGTAAGCCTGTGTTAACTACGTTGGCATAACAAATCTGTAACCCAGCTAGAAATTGGATTATAGTAAACTAGAAATTTATACTATGTGGGGGAGAACATGTGTGCCTTTTGGTGTTTGTATCTGGTTCTCTGCATGTAGATGATAATGTGTAAATTCATTTTACTTTTTTGGCCAAAAACGATTAATGATTATTCTTTGTTTTCAGGTACATGGCGCCTCCCAGAGGTCGTGGCAGGACTGTATCAGCTCCTGCTGGGCGTGGAGCACCCCCATCGACATCTGGCTATGGGGGCAGTCCCCCTGAGTCGGGTGGACCCCATCAGGGTTCTACCGACTCTTACTCGGTGGATAGCCGCCGATGTTTCGAGATTTCACCTGAGGAGTATGTAATAATTGCTTTTATTAATTTTAAATATATCAAATTTCACTTGGATTAACCAATTTTCAATAATAGGCTATTGCTTGAGCCATCTGGATTGGCCTCGACAATCGTTGATTGTTTTAAAAAGATCAATAACCCGACTGGGTTCACTTGGAAGCTGACTCCTCCTGAAATTAAGGAGCAGTATTTTGAAGAATTTAAGGTTAGTTTTTCTTTCAAGTTTACAATCTTATAATTTAGTATTTATTTATATATATCTAACATGTATAAACATGTAAATTGCAGAAGCACTTCTGCTGGCCTGCTGACTGGGACCAGGCAGTCCACCACATGTGGCAGAAGAGGGCATCCAAGAGGTTCAGCGATTGGCCGACGTTTTATCGACGGATATTTCCGTCGGTAAATAAACATAAAAAAATTACAAATTTAATTAAAATTTACCGACGGAAAATTCCGTCGGTAAAAAAATCGTAAAATTTATTTGAAAATTTATTTTAACTTTACCGACGGAAACTTCCGTCGGTAAAAAAACAAATAAATTATTTAAAAAATTATTTTAAATTTACCGACGGAATAATCCGTCGGTAAAAAAACCAAAAAATTTATTTAAAAATTTCGTCCTCGACAGAATATTCGGGACAAACTTTCGATGGTTATTTTCCGTCGGCATTCCGTCGGTAATAATTGCCGACGGAATATTCCGTCGGCAATATTTACCGACAAAGCCTGACCCGACGCATTTCTTCCGTCGGTATTCCGTCGGTAATGTTTTTACCGACGGAATTAAGGGGTTTATCGACGGAATTTTCCGTCGGTGTACGATGAATTTCTTGTAGTGAACTACTTGTAATGATTTCATAAAAAATTGAGTTTATCTTTTATTGGAATGTCTACGTTAACGACACGATACACAAGTTGGGTTGGGACTTCCACCATTATATTCGTATCATATTCCAAACCAATATGGCCTTTACCAACACCCAAAGAGTTATTATATATGTATATTCAACCTAATAATATAAGCTACAAAACAAAAATAACATGAGTTCAGAAGCGCAGTTGCTTGCCCACATCTGAGACCAGGCTTTCGAAATTTAGTCATATACTATATTAAAAAAATATCATCTTGAAATAGAATCACAACGGATGATGAAAGAGCTTGTATATCATATTTTATTCTTGATATTGTCTTTTTCCCTCCATTGTTTGAGACTTAAATAATTTGGCTGCTCTTTTTTTGGAGTAAATAGTATTTTTATTTTATATCCAAATCAAAACGGTGTAATTAAAGAAAGATAGTATATTAATATGCACAGACTTGAGCCTATTCATGGAATGTGACATGAGTAAGAAAGTTAAAATATATGGTGAAATGGACAAAAGCGCAATGAATGTAATTTCTCTCTCTAACTGAGAGTGGTCGGGCGTCACATGTTGGTGATATTGGGCTTTTGAGCGTGGTTTGCTTTAGTTAATATGGGCCCTAAAACAGTGACCTTTGGCACTCATCGTTTTCATCACACTATTCTTTTTTATTTTCTCTTCTTTCTTTAACACGTTTTTACTTTTTACCTATGCCATCATCTTTCACCTTCTCACAGTCTCACTCTTCCCATTATACATTATATATATATATATATATATATATATATATATATATATATAGCACGCGTATAGGAAATGAATTAAATGAGAATCATTTTGGGTAAAAATTAAAAACCAATTGAATTTATTGATTTAAGTTATCGACAGTCATATCTTGAATCAGGAGTTCAAGATTTCACTTTAAATACTCATTATATATGTTATGAATATGCATACGGTCTCCATGCACTATGCATACTCCCCATCCGCTACACATAAAAACTAGTAAGCATAAATATATAATAAATATACATAAAATATAAAATAAATATACAAATTAAGATTTTGAACCTCGATTCATATCGGACCGTCCATTGCCTAAGCTAATAGATGACATTAGTTCACATTTTTTACATAAGAGTAAATTTATATGTGATCTGCATCTTACTCGTATGTATGTATGTATATATATTTAGAGAGAGAGAGAGAGTGAATGTGTGGACCATATGATATATAGACAGAGATTCAAATAAAAAAATATGTTTATGCTCAAACTAGGGTTCTGAAGGGAAATTTCCTTGATGCCCTCGAAACGATTTAAATTTAGATGGATGATGTGAAGTCATTAACTTTATATTTTATAGGGGTGTAAGTTTTATAGTCAATTTTGAAAATTAAAATTTCTTGGCCCTCAAATTTTATATATTATTCCTTGGGTTGGGGGGCAACCTTAGTGATAAGTGGTAATTATAGAATTTATTAAGTATATTTTCGGCAGTTAATGATAAAACTTGCTATTAACTCATACTTTTATAACTATATATATATATATATTCTTACGTTATAATTCTATTTAATACGAGTAGCATAGCATACAACAAACACAAATTATATGCTAATTAGCAATAGTAGATGTAACAGAAAATTAAACGGAATGATCTGTCCTTGTTAGGCAATAGATCCCTATACAACAATATTTGTGTGTAAAATATAGGCGAAAGCATGACACAAAAAGGTGGGCGTTTGTTAAAAGTAATTGAATCTTAAACAAACTGATCTGCACAGCTAAATAGCGCTGGGTAATGAATGTATGAACGTAGATTAGTTAGCTTTGCCTGCCTATTTATTACAACCATGTAACCTAAGATACCTACCTCAATTATTTCATCACACTCTCTAACCGCTTCCTAAAACGCACTTGCATGTGGTTTACATGGCACGTTCACATGTTTTCTTCCTTCTTTCTTTCCCTTCCTTTAAGCAATCCAGCTAATTAATTAATCTTGGCAGAAAATGACGTATATTAATTAATTAAATTATTCTTCAATGCTAGCTTTATATATGGAGTGACTTAGTTGGTGGAATACAGTTAAACATCGATAAAATAATAATCTTGGGACTGAGAAAAAATATTCATTTAACGAGGTTATTACTTTATCGAACATTATTTTAGTGCATTAACCCATATCGGGACCGGAAGAAATTATTATCTTAGCGAAATTATTACTTTATCGAAGTTTAACTGTATGTATTATTAATAATATTGAACTATGAAAAAGTACATATGAATAGCGAAGAAGAAGAAAAAGATGATGGGTGTTATCTTTTAACCCTAGGAGAAGATCATCACATCCTATCTTCTCGTTACAACAAACTGTGTGTTAACTCACGCCACATACTTTCCCTCGCTTACGGATTACACCCACTTTTTGTTATTACTTATTTTTGCAGTTGTTACATTATAGAATATTATAACTCATTCATTATATGATTTACATATGAGTAAGATTAGGGCAAATCACGCTCTACGTTTTATTGTTTTTGGAAACAGTATTGCGATAATGACATTTCTTACAAAGCAACCCTAACTCTTTCAATTTAATTAAGATTCCATATACATAATGAGATATATACGGAACCAGCGAGACAATAATTATAGACCAAATAATTTCATTGTACATAGACATGCATGGAATTAAAATGGTAATCGAGATTTTCTGACTTACATTTCCAATTTATGGTTGATATATATGTTTTTTTTTTATTATCATTTCCGTAGAAATTTAAATTCCCAAAGTAGGGACTAATAATTTTTTTCGTCCCCTTGCTATTAGCTAATACTTTTCTGTATTTTCGAAAACTATTCTTATTTATTTTTTAAATCGGAAAACTAAGTGTTGCAAATTAATACATTTACTTTGTAAGGATCTAAAACTCAAACAAGTACAAAAGTGTTTCAAAAAAGGAAACATATTTAGGAAATTTATGAAAACTTCAAGAAACTTGACAATAAAGATTAATGCATGTACATATATGCATAAATCTAAGAAAACTTGTGAATTTTTAAGAGATGTACACGGATGATATATATAGTTCTATAGTAATTCTAAAAGTTACTAGAATAAAACAATGTAATCATCAGCCATGAGTTACCGAAAGAATTCTGACTGTTCCACAAATGCTAATAATAAGGAAAAAGAAATATAAAACATTGAAAAAACATAACCAATTGTGTTAATGAAATGATCAATATATTCATATGTTTTTCCCGGCAAGTATGTATATAAATTCTAATATTTACTTCATTCATTATAATCAAATGTCATATTTTCGAATTTCAAAAACACCTATAAAACTCATCGTGGCTGCTAACTAGCAAATGACATATAAAAAAACGAAAAGGGTAAAAATCCATACGGAAGACACATGATTTTTGTCTAAATTCACATGCTACGCATGTTCAATTATTCCTTTGTGTGCATATAACTTATCAACGTGCCCCCACATTCAAAAACTTTGTGATCAGACAACTCTAATTGGTCCAGGTCACAACCCCTAATACTATACTCATTTTTTGGAGATCGACAAAATGATTTTAATTCCGTATTGTAAAGTATAAATACTAAAAATATACGTTTAAATTGATCTCTCAGATATGTACACGTGTAAGTGTTACCACGTGTAGATATAGCTATACTTCTGTGCTGGATGTACCAGTTAATCATTTTGCTATTCCATAATTGATAATTTGCATGTGGGATGTTGGATACTTTCTGGCTATATTTAGTGGGAATATTGACAGGGAAATTGGAATTTGAAAAAGGGAGAGCCCCCTTTCTCAAAATGGGGTGAAGCAGTAGTTATTTTTTCCCGATGATGAGGTAAATCTGAAGCGGTAATTTAAAGTATGTATATTGTTTCAGGAAGTAACAAATCTTCTTTATGAAATTATAATCAGAAGTGGATAAATGATATAAATACAAAATCCAAATGCAATATGTATCTTTATTAAATATCTGTAATCATTGTAGAAAATATAAATAAATATCCAATTGTTCTTGCCTAACTAGGCATAGGCTTCTTCGGGTCGGTTTCACATAATAATTGATAACAAGAAAAGTACAATTTCAAGCTATAAATTAAACATTATTGCAAGTAACCTTTACAATAGTTTGGTAGGTAACTACCGCATTAATTACAAAACCAAGAAATTAATTTAATATAAAGCACGAGATTACTGCCAATCAACTTAGAAAATATATTTAATCTTTGATATGAAAGGATATTCCATTTAAATGAAGTAAAAGTATTATTGCTATTAATGTTATTATCGAGTTTTTAATTGTTGACGTTCCATCATATTCCAACTCATACTAATTAGTCTTTCTATTATATAAAATAAATAAATAAATAAAACAACTGTCACTATCTAATTTATGTAATTAAAATTTTTATTACTGATGTTAACGGCAAGATACATAAAAGATATAAACACACAAGAATAAAAATGTATAACTGACTCAACCTAAAAAGCATGGGTGAAATTTGAAATATCAAAATTCAAGAAAAGTCAATAGAAAGTTATTTTAAAGATTTACGAACTTCTTATCTTCAGACTTCAATGAGT
Organism: Lavandula angustifolia; assembly: GCA_028984105.1. Classification (NCBI taxonomy): domain Eukaryota; kingdom Viridiplantae; phylum Streptophyta; class Magnoliopsida; order Lamiales; family Lamiaceae; genus Lavandula; species Lavandula angustifolia. The sequence continues at coordinate 27,604,862 of CM054805.1, read as the reverse complement.
TGAATTCTCTATATCATGAGTTATTTTATGTTTTGATGAATATATAGATCTCACGACTTAAAATCTATTTTCTATTCCAATAATTAATTCTAAGATATGAATTATGAAGTCGAGAAACGAATAACTTCATACTTTATTTCAAAAATAATAATCTATAGGAATAATTTTGGTACAAAATGATAGTTACATTTGTGGAGTTATCACGGATCCAGATATACTTACAAAGTGCTTAATTAATTTATTCAATATATTTACATATATCAGCGGAAGAATCTGTCTGATCCGAATTAAATAAATACAATTAGCAGCTATAATAGGTTACATTAAATAACTTTATTATCGGGATCATACATATTTTAAGGTTTAGCTTGTGACTTGTGAGTACGACATAATCATGTACAGAACAACCCTGATTCTTGCCTATCATAAAATAAACTCATATTCATCCAATATAGGTTTTTTTATTTTATTTGTGATTGAAAAAATAGTTTTTCATAAAGTTAATTGATTTCTCAATTCGATTGTTATTTTGGGTAGTCGTAGTAATTACTATATGTTTAAGGTAGTTAATAAATGTAGATTATTTTCTAAAAACGTTAAAATGAATTTGGAATTTGGAAGTTCGATGGGCTTGTGTTGTGCCCTAAACTAATACTATGCGTCGGGTCAATCTAAACGGTGGTGAAGGGACTAATTACTATCTTTCGCGATAAAACGTTGAAACTTTTACACTAATTCTCACTCAACTCAAACTTCTCAATTTCCTTTCATGACTTGGCGCAATTCAAAGATAAGCTAAGAAAAATTATTTGCATTTTTTTTTTGGTATTTAAGTTTGTTAAATACTAGGTTTTAATTAATATTTGCTCCACTACTCTTTTATCTTGTTGCTCAATTTATAGGTAATCGTTTAATATTTCTTTTTCAATCCTGTCTTCTTTCACTTTACAGTTCCTTTTTACTTTATTATTGGTAGTTATATATTTGGTTGAGCCATGTGATCCACTTGTTGTTGCAAGTTGCTATTCGCCATGTAAATTAACCAGAATCAACTATAGTATATAAATATTAGAAGAAATTAATATTAAAAAAAAAGTATAAAAAGATTATGTATTTATGAGAATATAAATGATTTCATAACTTTGGGGTTAGGGGTTCCAAAAAAGAGAAACCCACGTTATATAACTTGATTGATTTTTCTCATTCACACATGAATAATTAGGCTAATATTCAATTTTTATAATAATAATAATAATAATTCCTTGGAAAAAATAAAACAATCTAGAATATAATTGTTGCATCCAATTGTATAATTTAAATGTAAATTACGAGATTCAGTGCTTAAAAACTCAAACATATTATTTCATTCCCATAAAATAAAAAATTTGTCACTAATTCTAAATTCTAAATTCTAAATTCATCCTACTATATTTATTAGTTGCGTAGACTGTTCCAGACTATAGATAGAGTATTGAATTTAGAGAGAGAATAAATGTGAGTAGTAGTCTTCTTCTTCATCATCAATTACGTATCATTCACCTCAATATGTAGACAAATATTAGCGGTGCCCATTGCGCCTGCCTTTGATGTTTACCCATCTTACTTCTCCACCCCCTCAATCATCGCTTCATTTACCTATATGCCCTTGCGTATATCATCTCCTTTCCTTCTCACCATTATTTACACCCCCATCAAATACTATCTAATTAATTAATTTCTTTTTCTATATTAATGACTTATTTATTAACGGGTCCACCATCTCTCATTTATTTGCGTTACGGTCTTGGTAGTTAACAATATTTGTAATAGAAAAATAATCCCCCCCGGGACCATTTGTTTATCATTTATTATTATTATTATTATTATTATTATTATTATTATTATTATTATTATTATTATTATTATTTTACTGAAATGTTTAGCCTCGAACGTAGGACACGTCGTTTGAATCTCAATCATGGCCCAGATGTTTATGTTGGCAAATTTTATCTTGGGAAAAGTTTAATAATTTGTGAGGCAGACAATACATAAATTCTTATATAATCATATGAATTAATATAAGCGAAAATGGTGTTAAACCCCCCGAACTATCACATTATGTGCACTATGCCCCCCAAACAATTAAATTGAGCAATCAACCCTCCAAACTTTTTAATGATGTGTAATATGCCCTCTGAAGGTTAAATTCCGTCATTCACCGTTAATACGCACGTGAGCATGGGAATATCATTTCACCTCTCTCTCATCAAAGTAGTCTACCAAGTCGGATTCATTTATCCTCAAAGATGCGACTGGAGGTGCAAAATATATTTCACTACCAATAAAGGAATTGTCGATTAGATTTAACGAAACTGCCATCTCAGCGCAAGTAGTGACAACGTGAAAATCAATGGAATGTAAAAGGAGTTTGGCTCAAGCAATTCGTCAAACAGCTGACTGCAATGGCTAGAATATTGGAAATGAAACTTTGTGTACATAGTTTCTAAGAGGGCGAAGCACAAGATTGCAGACAAAAAATTCCAATAGCAAATTATTGATTTCAACAATGATAAGCCCTCAAACAAAAAGTATTGTCAAGAACTCACTTCTTCCCACGCACATAAAAGTAAAAGCTCACTTCTTTGCAGTTGGGGCTACCCTTATTCCCTGACTTCATAATTTATGAAAAATCACGACGATCGCACACGATAACAACCAAAACTCGCGGAATTGATTGATGAAATTTGATTAATCTAAAATTTTGATAATTTGTTCTAGAGAAATGGAGGATGAGAAGTGATGAAATTTTTCGAATCCAAAAAGTTTCGTCAATTTAAGAGAGGTAAGCGGCGCCGGGAGCAGCAGCGAGGAAAGAAGGTGAAGAGAGGTAAGCGGCGACGGGAGAAAGAAAGGTGAAGAAGAAGACAGATTTAAGTCGTGATTAGATGAGGAGCACGTGTATCTTTTAATAAGTATGAGACGGAATTGGATCCAGGGGGTATAATGCTCACTATTAAAAAGTTTGGAGGGATGAGTGTCCAACTTAATACTTCAGGGGGCAACGTGCACACAGTACGATAGTTCGGGGGTATAGCGCTATTTTCGCTTAATATAATTGTGTAGTAGATAACCACTAGCCATTAGATAACAGATATTAAAGTTAGGTGTGGAATAACAAACAAGGAGGCGCTGATTAGTTATAATTTTTGAAAACTTGGGTTAGTTTGCGTTAACCTAAAATTAAGGATAGTGTAAACATGGTAGCCACTATCAATGATCAAAAGTAAACTGCAGCAAAAATTAAAATACTAAAAATTAGTATAATTAAGTCCTAACACTGGCAGCATTACTGAAGCCAAACTGGCACCTGAAATCAACATTATAAAATATACGTATTATTGATGGGCATTTGCTTTAGGTATACGTATGGCTGGCTGCTTACTCCAACTTGCATTCTGAAAATAATTTTAATAATGAACTCACTGATGAATTCATATAGAACCGATTGGTATTTAGCTCTCACTCGTACAGCTCGTCTATGTTAACTAACCTCCTAAATTAGTCCAGTCAAACGTAAATTGCAAAAGTACTTGATTTTGACATTTTTTTTATAGAATTTGCTAAATTTGTCTGTTAAACGCGTGAATACGTTTTTCCAAAGAAAATTATATTCTTTTTTTATATGCGTTCAACGAGTTGAAATCGGAGAAATATGGCTGGCTTGATAAAATGAGCCAAATCGGACATTTAGAACTTGGTGGTGAAATAATAGACAAAATACATGAAGTTGAACAAACTTAACTTATTTTATAAAACGGGTGAAAATCTGATACTTTTGCAACCATGCAAACTAGTGGGTTAAATAATGGACAAAAGTGAAATAGAGATGAATCTAATGACCTAAAAATAAATTTAACCGACATAAACATATATAGTACATTTTATGTAATATATATTTGGTATGATGTAAGATCAAAACTTTCAGATAGTTTTAAATTTTGAATCTCCTCTGCATATAATAGATAACACACCAAATTGTGACAGCAAAAATTCGAGATGTGATATTGTATGCATATATATATATAATATACGTACATATTTTAATAAATAAGTAGTGGGGCATAACAGATAGACTTGGAGATATATATTAGAGTTTTTCTAATAATCAATCATACGTTAAATGAAATCCCATACCATTTATTACAGTAGGTTGCAACCTAACAGAAATTGGCCACTATTTACTTCTATTCATAAATGACTTTGCCTTATAATATGGCCTACAACTAATTAGTATTAATTCAACCACATGGATCCCACCCTTAAAATGGCCTTTTCTTCTCGAGACATACCAAAATAAAAAGATTTATACGTATCTGTATATAAACTAAATAAATTCATCAAAAATCGCCATCTAGGTAGGGCCCTTGTACAACGTGGCGGAACAAGTACCAACCATAGTAACAATAATTTTCAAAGTTTTAAACCGCAAGAATAATTTAATTATCAACTAGTTGCCGGGGAAGGGCAGTCTTGTCATATATGAAGAATCCCGTTTACGCAGCAAATCCCTGATTAATGATCCGATGAGTAATTAAAAAATAAAGGGAAGCGGGCATCCATGATTAAAAAAAGGTCAATGGTATACATGTGAGGGGCAATTTGGACATTCAAAAGATGCTCAAGAAAGAAGAAAAAATTACCCTATTTAGCTGTACAGATAAAAACCATCTTATTACCACAATCCGCTCAGATGAATTCGTTACAACGATGAATTCACTATGTCGGTAAATACTATAACATCAGATCAAGAATGGCAGTAAAATAGCAGTGAAATTTATCCAATGTACATTTCAATAACGGTTGCGGGTTACTCTCGTCATCTAAAAAAAACACAAATTTTAGTCACATACAAAATGGATTCAGGATTAGGAAACAATTAAAATATTAAATTTTAAAGAGAAAGGAAATTAAATAATTTTTTAAAAATTAAATTTCGCCGAGATTTTTCAGAAGCGGTACTAGCATGCTCCCTTTGTATCAGTCCGTAATTACACGTTAACAGTGAAAAAATTGAGGGGGGGGAAATAAAAAGGAAAAAAAACACTAAAGATTCCAAGCTGAAAAGGGAAAAAGGAAAAAGGAAAAAAATATATATTTAGAGGGGTGTGAGATTGACAGGCAGATCAGATCCCACCGAAATGAATTAAATAAATTCACCACGCTCTCTATCTTGATAAAAACCCACAGAATTCACCATCAGATGTGATATATAATTATTTAAATTTTATATTTATTTGAGCTGGTAATTGGAGGTTGTGGGCTAGCAGCTAGCTGGAAACAAACGCTCCTTTTAGACGATGCTCGGCGTTTCCGGCCTGATGAGCAGCTCGGGCGGCGTGGACGGAGCTGAGACACACGAGAGCGGCGGAGCAAGTGGCGGCAGCAGCGAGGTTGGCGCGTCGAGCTCGGTGCCGGTGGGTGGCGTGGAAGAGAATGAAAGGATTGGCGGGGGAGGGAACCGGTGGCCGAGGCAAGAAACTTTGGCCTTACTCAAAATTCGGTCTGATATGGATGTTACCTTTAGAGATGCAAGTCTTAAAGGTCCATTATGGGAAGAAGTTTCCAGGTAAGAAATAAATTTCATTAATTGTATTCTTACACAGTTACACACACTGTCGTGCAGATTGCGCATCAAATTCAAGATTTCTTAATTTTCTGTAAAAGGAATCTTTAGATCATGGTTTCATTGAATTACTACTTTTATTAAAAAGGGTTTTTGTCTTTCAGTTCATTCGAACAAGAATTCAGCTGCTTTCCAGGAACTTATATTCTGAGCTTTCATCCTTCATTTTGGTGCTGTTTTGGCACTTTGTTGCTAAATTTAGAAAAGCACGAGTTTGAAGCAATACAGTTGTTCAATTTCACCTCTTCTCTCTCTCTCATAAATTGAATGGAATGGAATATTTTCTCTGGGATCATTGGAAAAATCGTGTTGTCTTGAATGTTTAATTCGTTGTCTTATCGTCTGGTTATTGTCTTGTTTGGTTCGAATTAATTTCTTGGGTTTTATTTTATGTGTTTAGAGGAATTGAAGAAGATAAATGGAGTTGTGTTTTATGCGCAGGAAAATGGCGGAGCTTGGATTTCAACGAAGCGCGAAGAAATGCAAGGAGAAATTCGAGAACGTGTTCAAATACCATAAGAGAACAAAAGATGGGCGCGCATCAAAAGCAGACGGCAAATCCTACCGATTCTTCGATCAATTAGAAGCTCTCGAGAACGCATCTCCTAATAATCACTTCAGTCCGCCGCCGCGGCCGCCAGGGAGCGTACAAATGCCATCACATGTTACTGTTCCATCGGCGAGCCCCACACCGTTGAGTGTAGTCCCTCCAAAAATGGTCGCCATTAATCCAATCAATTCTTCTCTATTTCCGCAACCACAATTACCTCATCCGCTGTCCAACACGACGTCGTCTTCTACTTCTTCCGACGAGGATATACAGCGGCGCCGCGGGAGGAAGAGGAAATGGAAGGACTACTTGGAGAGACTAATGAACGACGTCGTTCAAAAGCAGGAGGAGTTGCAGAAGAAGTTTCTAGATACACTGGAGAAATGCGAGCGCGACCGAATCGCTCGGGAGGAAGCATGGCGAGTTCAGGAGATGGCCAGACTCAATCGGGAGCACGATCTTTTAGTCCACGAGAGATCCATCGCCGCCGCCAAAGACGCAGCAGTCATCTCTTTCTTGCAGAAGGTAACCGGCCAACCCAATTTGCAGATCCCACAACCACCGCCGCCAATGCAGGACCATCCTCCTCAGCCGCCGCCGCCGCCCCAGCAAACACCACAACAACAACCCAATCTCCCTCCACCACCGCCAGCATTAAAAACGTCGGAGATGACATCAAATAGAGACAATGGCGATGATCACATCTCAACAAGCTCGTCGCGGTGGCCGAAAGCGGAGGTGGAAGCCCTAATCAATCTCCGCACCAAGTTAGAGCTCAAGTACCAAGAAAACGGACCAAAGGGCCCCCTTTGGGAGGAAATCTCGAAAGCCATGAGCAATCTAGGCTACAGCAGAAGCTCCAAGAGATGCAAAGAGAAATGGGAGAACATCAACAAATACTTCAAGAAAGTGAAGGAGGGCAGCAAGAAGCGACCGGAAGACTCCAAAACCTGCCCCTATTTCCACCAGCTGGACGCCATGTACAAGGAGAGGGCCAACAACAATATCTCATCCTTCAATCTCGCCTACGCCATCAAGTCCGAAAACCAAATGCCGCCCATAATGGCCGAGCCAGAGCAGCAGTGGCCCCTTCCGCCGCCGCCGCATCAAGACAACGACAGTGACAAGGAAGAAGACGACGACGACGAAGACGAGGTTGGCGAATACGAGATGATCGCCAACAAGCAGCCGTCTTCAATGACGAACACGGTGGAGTAAGATTAGAGAAACACAGAGAGAGAGAGATGTTAAAGATGGTGGCAAGTGGGATGTCAGAGGGGGTGGCGGAGATAAGTGGGTCAGAAAACTGGGCTTGCATTTTCAGATGCAAGGAGGTAAAAACTCACAGTAAAAAATACTTGTGGGGCTGCATTTTATTTTTTATTTTTTTTTTCTAAGAATTATTGACTACTTTGAGAACAAATAAACTGAGGAAGAGACTTTTCATAAATCAAAATTAATAATGAGGGGGGATAGTATTTGGACTTTTTTTTTTTTCTTTCATTCATTTTTAAATTTGTTCATGGGGTGTAAATTTCAAACTCTTTGTATTTTAATGTTCTCTTTTTTAGATGAGTAAATAAAATTTGTTGTATCGAGTTTACTTAAAAATATTTGTATATGAGATTCAAACTCGTAATTTTGAACTATAAACCCACCATTAAATCAACATAAGACTCCATACATGTTACTTTGATAGTTAAATAATTAAGATATAATATTATCGACTAAATTACTCTATTGATGAAGCCTTTGGATTTGTTAAAAGTAAAAATTAGTAATTATACTAAAAGAAACATAAATATTAAATGTAAGAAGATGTACAACATTTTCCCATGTGAGGTGTCTGAAATCCGTATTTGCTAGCATGCCTTCTATTTTAATAGTTGGTGCTCCAATTAGTACCGTGCCCACATGTCCCAGTACATATAATGTATGTTATTCAATTTAGTGGATTTAACTTAAAAGATTTATTAGTAAGAAATGTTTTTATTTTTAGGAATGAACATATAATTGGAAATTGTACGTTGTAATACAATTTTATTTTAATTTATTAATATTTTGATCTAAATATTACTTTTTGAGTCAAATTATACAATGTCGTCATTTCTTATATGTATGAATTTATAATATGCATCCTAATGTAGCATGTGGCGTATTGCATATATGTTCCAAATAAAATGAAAATATATCAAATATCCACATAATGACCATTACTATATGAGATGATTCTAATTGAGACAACAAAAAGTCTGTACAGTATATCAATATTATACTCGATAAACTATATTACGATGTTTTATATCACAAATTAGACACGGAAAATACAAAGTACACATAGCAAACTATATGAGACGATTTTCATTTTAGTTGACGGTATTGATTATATTGGAAGTAATAGCTTTTAAACCATGATATCAACCCTATTTTTCTGACTTTAAGTCCCACCATTTTCTATTTTGAATTATTTAATGTAGTAAGTACTTTTTGTTAAAGCGTAATGCTTATTTACTAATGAGTAAAATTAAGATGGCAGACCGTCCCCCTAAGATGACGTAGCGGTAAAGGTGGATGGTTCGGGACCGATAGCTCATGGATTCAATTTTCACTGGAAACGCTATGTGTTGTTATCACCTATGGTTAGCCTAGGGTGGTTGAACTCTCTTGTTTGGTTTGCAGTCTATTGCACAGGAACGAGATTTACCCAATGCGTACTTTGATAGCGGCTGTGGGTTACCTTCGTCATAAAAAAAAAAAAAAAAAATTAAGATGGCAGGCTTATTTACTGATCAGTAAAATTAAGATGGCAGAAAATTACGTCACTGGAATGTGTCTGCTTTTGACCTTTGTCTGTGTTTTTCTTATCTTCTGTTGACGAGACTTTCAAGGCATAAATGTATAACGGTATACGATCTGAGTTTGCACGTATCGGACTGATTCGATGTATTGTCAATTTGTTGCCCTCACCAAATTTGTACTCCCTCCGTTTCTTTATTAATGTCCACTATACCATTTTGGGCTGTTCCGTTATTAATGTCCACTTTCCTAAAATGACAAATTACTTACCATCCACCCATATGAGGTGGGCCCCTCATATTCTTATATACTTTCTCTCTCCAAAAGTTTCTCTTTTACACGATTCCGATCCGCTCCGAACATAGAAAATTTTGATTTTTAACTTTTTGAAAACTTTAGATTATTTCTTAAAATACAACATAATTTTTTTTTAAAAAAATTAAATCAAATGCTTAAACTATGCCTTAATAACATTTAGATAAATTCACATTCATTCCCACCAACCATTCATCGAAAACCGTGTTAATTTATTAATACAATTAAAACTCATTAAATATATCTCCAAATAAAATTTCTTAATCTCCGTGCCCATTCCCAAGTGGACATCAATAACGAAACGGAGGGAGTATTTTTTAATTTTTACTTTCAGGATTATTATGATATATTGTTATCGGCGAATATAAAATATGCATTCTTGTTATTTAAGTTGTAAAAATAACCATTGTTATAGAAGAATTAATGCATGAATGAAATTATATTAATTTAAATCTTACAACTTTTTTTCTTTCTATTTTGAGTGGACTACATTGCAATATTCCTCATAAGATGGTATATATTAATAAAATTACGAATTTGATTTCGAATATGGATATCAGTCTTACGCAATTCTTTCCTTTTCTGTCAATATTCTATAAGGAATCCAATTTGATGGCCCAATCAATGAGTTGCAATTTTGGTCGTAGGTGGGCTTGTATATTTTCTTGTGGGGGTAGAAATAGAGAAGCCTGTATTACAGCTCAGGAGCTTTTGGATAATCTAATAAAGGCCCACATTCTAAATCGCAATTTCACTCACACCCTCATTTCAGTTTTATGTTTGATTTAGTCTCTCTCTCTCTCTTGTTATGCATGAGTCAAAATGGTTTTTAATTGCAATTTCACTTACACACCCCCATTCCAAAAAAGTTACTGGTTGCGTCCAACTAGAAACGTCTTGTTTCTTTAGAGCATAAAGATTTTAGAAAAATAATAATGTATAGTATATATTATTTGTTTTTTGACTTGTTTTTCTAAACGAAGAAAAGGTATATAACCAATATCAAAGAGAACTGTACAGTACAAGGCACAAAGCAAGGCCGCGAAGAAAACAACCTCCAAACATATATACGAAAGAGAAGAACTAGCCAAGCTCAAAAAGCTGTATAATATCTTACTACACATGGACAAAAAACAGTGACTTCCAACAAACCGCCAATAACTGGGGGGGGAAGAGTTACCTAGAAGAGCTTAAAAAATTAACCGCAAGGTAGACAATTGACAACATGCTCAATGGGGAAGAGGTTGTATAAAACCATATAAACCTCCTTCTTGACGTGCCATACCATTTTTACAGCCTCAAAGGAACGATTCTCGAACACCAACGCATTCCTTGCACGTTAAACATGGCTCATTGTAGTCATAAGAGCAATGCGCTTAGCCTTTTGCACACTCGTTTAGCCTACTTTAACTAGGGTTAGTCACTTGATTGCACTCGTAATGGTACTAAGTTGGCGATTTAGGCCAAGCCAACTCTTGATATCATTCCAAACACGCCTAGTTCCATCACAAGCAAAGAAGAGGTGAGAATTAGATTTCGAGTGCATGGAGCAAATGGAATACATGATGACAATATGTAGAAACGAAAGGCGGTCAAGGGAGGATAATATTCTCTTCATCAACTTAGCCCTTGGTAGAATGTCATTGTTGCAAGAGGCGAGATGCCTCCCGAGGACTAAGTCGGGCAGCTTCCAAAATATTGGTTCAAATTTGTAGTAATTCTTAGGTGAGAGAGGGGAGTCCTCAGATCTATCTTGTCACTTGGTGATCGTTGTTTTCACACCAAATAAAATTTTTGCACACTTAGAATCTTATGATTAGTATAGAACAAGTTCGAATACATGGAACAATGGACTGAACTCTATTTCTCCTTTCGATCTGGGTTTTTTAGGTGATGTCACCACACCTAAATTCGAAGTTTAGTAAACTAGACAAGGAAATTGAAATAGGAGATGTAAACAAGTAAAGAAAGATGAATTCGGCTCAAGCAAACTCACACTAATTGCTACTCCAATCACAGATATAATGATGACTTAATCCCTATGAAACAATCAGTTTAGGATCTAGCATTGACACGTACGTACATCAATTGCTACTTAATCGATAATGACTTGTTGAACAATCCTCTAATTAGTTCCTTAGTTTGTCCACAACCTAGTTTGTTGAACATCCTAAGTTTAATTTCTAGATCGTTTTTAGATGAAGGAACCCAATTCTAATAACTTACCGCTGTTAAATAATCTGACATAATTTATTAACCAAATTATCTCGACTACCATTACGATAGCTTTGCCACCTAAGCTGTTGAACAATCTGACATAAGTTACTAACCCTACTTATTATATACCAATTAGATCTCACATGGATTGGAACAATGTATTTTTACTCTCGTCAAATCCTAATATTTTTTTACGCATAATTAACTTGGACAAGTAAAGAGCAACATCGAACATGATTAATACTTTGAAATAAAAGACGAACGAACAAAAGCATGCAACGGAATTAAATGACGAGAAATTAAACTTGCAAATACCGTAAACTTAAACTAAATTAAAACTGAAATCTATAGACTTCAAAGCATCCAAAAGCAATGTAAACTTGAAAGGGAATAAAATTTAAAAAGCTAGTAAAATTGTTTGGTGTTTCTTGTGAGAATCTAAAACTAAAGCTACAAGACTTGAATTTTGATGTAACATTGCTGAAATACGATATAGAGAGGTTGTAATTTTCATGCAAATCCATCCTCTATATATAGGCTTCTTCAAGACTTACCCTCCAAGATAGAGATTAGGGCAAATCTTTGTAGATGATATCTTCATATATCTCTTTCTTCAGCCCTAATATATCCCCAAATCTTTTTCAAATCTTCCTCTTTGGAACAAGTCCTTTTTACCTCCTAAAATAGCTTGATTTATCCACACCATATCCAATCACGAACTTCGACACCGTGCGGCGGTATGTTGTCCTTTTAGGCTTGTTCCTGGCCTCCGACCATCGGACAACGCGCTCTACGCCTTCGGGATTTCAGAAGCTTCTCAATATGCACAGAATTGACCTAAAATCGGTAGTTTTCCTTCAAAACTCGCCAAGTACCTAATAAAACAACAAAAGAGCAAAGTAATGAAAACTTACACAAAATAAGGAAAAAGCACACAAAAGGAAAGACAAAACACACAAAAAAGGCTAAGAAGATGAGGTAAAAAACCGAGTAAGGATGGGCGTACTTTAATTTCTCTATGATTATTTATTTTGACTAACCACCATATTTGATGATTGTAGAGAATATAGAGAATAGGTACAATATGGTGATCATACCCGGTTATCTATTCCCCCTGCAATTAAGTGTCTAAATTGTTACCATTTGTTTCGTATAGTCTAATTAGATGGTTTTGAAACTCCTTGAGCATGATGCTATACTTAGAGGGTGTTTGGAACAGCTTATGCTTCACAGCTTATAGCTTAAAGCTATATTTTAGGTGTTAGGAAACTCAGGTTTAAGTTGTTGCTTCTCCATTTTCGTACACATTTTAGAGAAGCTGATTAAGCTAGCTTACCCCAGCTTACAACTTATAACTTATGAATTTTTGAGATAAATCTTCCCTCAGTAAATTTGTTTGATTTCGAAAATAACCTTAACCAAAAACTCTAGATAAATAAGTCAAAAAATGATTAAATTCAAATTTTATAATTAAATAAATTATATTTTTTTAATGAAATATAAAATGGAAAAAATTTCATAAAAATATATACAAAAATGTGTCACAATTCATTCTTGGTTTTTCAATATATATATATATATATATATATATATATATATATAGGATTTGAATCCTATAAGAACTAAAGTTGTTTGTGAGAATTAAGAACCAATTTAGACATTAGATTAACATAGATTAATGGTTAAGATTTTTTTAATTTATCAATTTTTTTTTAAATGAACGGTTATTCAATAGGTTAATTTGGTAATATTCATTTTCCAGTTTATTTTTTATGGATTCTTCATGGTTCAACTATCCTATAATTTAGTTATTTTTTTAAAAAAAAATTGAATTTCAAATTTCATTATTGAATATTTTGATAACCATGGTATTCAAATTATCTTACCAATTTATTCTTATCTTAAATTGTGGTGAAGAATTTGAAGACAAGTTCTTGAAATGTTCATAGTAGTATGTCATTGTTCTTGCAATTTTTTGGTTTAAAAATAAAATTGTGATATTGTAACACCCCAATTTTCATAACTTAACTAGGGATGCTACTTCATACTTAACATGCATATTTCAACTCTTTCAAAATATTTTCATTCAATAGAACCGTTGCAAAACTTAGGTTATTTTCATACTCAGCGGAAGTCTTAAATAAAAATTTATTAAGTCTAACATTTCAAAAAGAAACAACGAAAATTAGAACATGTAAGAATTACGTAGTCACACAGACCACCGAGTCAACTTCGACTCTAACATTTAAACGGATCAACTTCGATCCCGATCAACTTCGACCATAAACCTTTATACCGATCAACTCCGATCGCGGATCAACTTCGATCATTCCTTTTCATGCCTGACAGTAACTCATAAATATCGAGCATAAAATATAATAAGGATAAATGTAGTGTAAGAATACTTCCCCACCTTAACCTTGACTTTGATGGAAAAAAATGGATATCAAATGCTTAAGTCTTGCGCGCCGATCCTGTACATGAAAATTTATCTTAATGACTCTACATGGAATGTCATGCATGTATCAACAATTTCAATAAATCATAAATAGACATAGACCAAAATAATCAAACCAAAATATATATTATACATAAGCTACTTATTTACATGCAACGTTAATGATTTCATAGAGTAATAAACTTAAGTATATTAAACATAATCTTACTTTTATTGACAATTTATTCGTGCATTTAGTAATTCAACAATTCATGAAATAAATTAATGAATCATAAAAATTATCCAAAAAATTATAGATCTCTAACATTAACAATATATTATGTATTCCATCATAATAAAACTTATCATGATAAAAAAATCATTTAGTAGTAACATGAAAACTTTTGTTTTTCAATATATATGTACATTGACAAAAGAATCTGGCACACAAAGAAACAATTAACAAATAAATAGTAAATGTATCCTAAAAATTTTATATTTTTAACATGAATGACCTAACATATATTACATCCCATTAAAATTCATCATGGTTGAAAAAAGCATAAAGAAAACATGAAAAACAATTTTCCTATCAAGCTCATGAACATGCTGTCAAAAACTGACATATTACGAATAACAATTTTTAGTAAATATTTATCATTATTGTAAAATTTTACAAAAATAATATAGTATACTAGACATACCAAGGAAGATGCTCCTAAATTTTCATGACAATATGAAGAAGATAAAATGTTTAAATAATTTCTTGTTGGCAAAATTTCAAAAATCTCACGTGATGCTATATTATGGACGACTAAGGGTGTATTTATAGGCTTAGAATAAATTATCTAAATATCCATAATCATAAAAGGTATCAAATATATTTTATCCATAATTATTTGCATGTTTTTATCTTTTATATACAATTTATTCTATCACTTACGACATAAGAGATTCAATCATAGTTAGATTAGGATATGGATAAACACATTTAGATTAGATCCTAAAATACATATATCACAAAAACAATATCTATTTCAATCATAAAACATAATCTAAAATTATCTCCTACTAACTTAATACAATATAAAATACTATATACTTTCATGAATCCTAGTAGGTTTAGAAAATCCGAAATAAATAAATACTCCCTCCGTCCCATTATTAATGTCCCGGATGCCATTTTGGGACGTCCCATTATTTATAACCCGGACCAAAAAAGGAAAGTAATTAGATGTTAATTAAGGGTGTTTTCGTAATTATTGAAACCCTAATTAAAACATACGGTATTACACTATCGAGCAGACACATTCACTCCTAATCTCTTGTCTCTATTCCTCTTCCCCGCAGCCCTCCAAACCCTACCTCCGCTCTACTAAGGCCGCGATGACGAAGTCTGAGCTTGCAGAAGGGCAAGAAACGCCTCCGATCGACGTCCTACCCTTTGGATCCGTTGACGTCAAGGGCAAATACGAACACAGAAGACATTGTGCCCGACGAATCTGCAAATCTGAGCGGTGAAGAAATTGTCGCCGCCTTCTTGGAGAGCGACTTCTTCCCGAAAGTAGTGAGATGGTTCCCGGAATGTTACAATCGCATGTTCCCAGGCGCGGAGGAAGCACATCGGATGAAGAGACAAAGATTCAAGGAGGTTTTAGAGCGTTATGCTTTTCCCAATAAGAGACCTTCTCCCTCCAAACCCAGATCTGGGTCTGAAATGAGCCTTGAATCTTCCTCAGTTTCTCCTTCGATACCCAGATCTGGGTCTGAAACGGCTCTTAAAGCTTCGTTAGTCTCTGCTGCGAAACCCAGATCTGGGTCTGAAACGGCCTTTGAAGCTTCCTTAGTCTCTGCTGCTACACCCAGATCTGGCTCTGAAGCGGGCCTTAAAGCTTCCTCAGTCTCTGGTTCGCCGGAGTCAGATCTGTTGGAGGATGAAGGAAGTCAATCAATTCTGCAAATCTGGTTGCCTCGACTCTTCAATTTGGTCTATTCTGAAACCCTTAATTACTTAAATCGGTTTATATGCATTTGCTATTTGTGTTAAGAGCACTTGACGAAAAATGGTTAATTATGGTCTAAAATGATAATAATGTCTTTACAAATAGATAATTAAACAAGTCAATGATTAATATGGACAATGAGACTTGTTAAGGCCCCTAGAAATTGTTGTTGTTGTTCATTGCTTTTAGCAATGTTCTGTTCTCTATTGTTGTTGTTATCCTTTGTTGAATTGGAACATGATCTAGATGTTTGTTGTTACTGGTCATGACGAATTGTTCTGTTCTCTATTGTTGTTGTTGTTGTTGTTCATTGCTTGCAACAATGTTATTATCATTGAGATATTTGTTCAATCTTTGCTTAATCTATACTTAATCTGCGATGAATCTGGCGATGAATCTTTATTGAATCTTTGTTGTTTTTGTCCTTTGCTGAATAAGATTGAGATATTTGTTGTATCCTTGCTGAATCTTTATGAAATCTCTACTGAATCTTATGAAGCTTAATGTGTCTGTACACAACTAGAATGATGTGTAAGCTGGACAATTATTAAGCTCATAAGGTTTATGTAGCTTAAGCTGTGTATATTTCTCTAAATACACAAATATGGATTGTTCTGCCCTTTACTTATCAAAAAAAGATTACACTTTCTGGCCTTTACTACTTATCCAAAAAAGATTACACTTTCTGGCCTTAACTACTTACAAAAGTTTGGGCCTTCCTACTTACAAAATAAAAAGATAGTAGACCCTTTAGTAATTACATATTATAGAATTTATGCCTCTTTCTATTAGCAACCCCCTATTCTCTAAATTCCCAACCTATACCTAATGTTAACTGTATCTTCAATTATCCCATTCTCCAGCATGTAGTTTATGCACTCCACAACCAAATTCATTGGAACCTGTAGATCTATTGGTAGTGCCTCTTGAGAGAGAAGCTGATTCTTTTTCATATGGGGAATCTTATAGGTGTTGTGACCCCGAACCTTCATGATCTCAACCATGCAGCCTTGTAGAGATAGAAAAACCTTGTTTAATGTCATAGGGGACAAGTCTTCAAAAGATCTTATCACTGCCCCCACTAATTGATCAACATTATAACTGTTTAATACAACTTGGATGCTCTGAATAGCTCTAAACCATCCAAGATCATTCACATTACAATCAGGTGAATTTGGTGGTTGATTAATGATTCTAATATCAAAACCATCTGAGCTTGCAGCAGCTCTGAAATCTGGATCTGTGTCTTTTATGTGAGGCCTTGCATTGTCTTGTTGGATGAAAATCAGTTTTGGTGCAAAAGCAGGCCATTTTTCTTTAATAGCAGGAATTATCTGCAAATTTAACATATTTCTCCTTAATTAAAACAAATTTTGAATGATTAATTGTGATGCAAACTACATCAGATTCTTTGGATGAATCTGCAAATATGAAATAATTACAACTTATTTGCTAAACTGTTATATTCTATTCCTAATAAGTCAGTCTTGCAATATTGGCAAGAAAAAGTAGAAGACCATACCTTGGTGATCAAGCAGTCCTTGATCACCTCCTTGGTAATGGACTGTATTGCCTTTGTTTATAATGTCCCTACTACTCTGTTCTTTGAAGTTCTTAGAGCTACCTCTTGCCTTGTGAATGGAAAGATGCCTATCTTACCATCAAATAGAACACTGCCATCTTCCCCAAATAGGGGGCGACATACTACACACATGAACATTACTTTCTGAATGAATCTTTTGTTTTGGCATGATCTTTGTGGCTCCATTTCACCTGGTGTTAAGTAGAATCTGTGCGCTGCCCTAGTGATATAGAACCACTTCTCGTCAGTGTGTACTGTGTTGTTCATACTTTTGAACCGTAGACTGTTTAGAATCCTATCAAACTCTAAAGCTTCAAGAGAAAACTTCAACCGCAACAATTTGTTTGGGGCAGTGAGACTCGGTTTAATAGCACTTGTATGATCTTTGATTAGACCTGCTTTAACCCATCTCCCCACAGTGCTCTTACTTGTGTTTATCCCGCTTGCGAGTCTTCTAATTGTGGATCTTTTTACTAACTCCAAGCGCTGAATTAATTCAACATCTAGAATAACTCTTTTGCTTCTTGGTGTGTTTGGTTTGGAACTTTTTAAATAGATGGCTTCACCATTTTCTCTCTATTTTTTGGCTGCAGCCCAAAGACGGCCGACGGTCTTCTGGCAGCAACCCCACTGATTAGCAGCTACAATGATTTTGCCTTTAACCAAATCCCCATCATCCTTCAATTTGCAGAGCAGGAGTAGTACGATTTGGTTCATCTCTTGTGTAGTTAGGTCTTTTCTTCTTCTTGTTATTTGTTGAACTGTAATCTGGAATCTGCACCTTTTCTTCTTTGGATTTTTGCTTGTTTTTTATCCGCTGAAGTATAGTGAAGGGAGAAGGTTTTATGTTTCTGAAATGATATTGTATCGACTTTTATATAGGTGTTGTGGCTCTGACTGACTTTAATTTGAATGTTGTCAGCAAATGGATTGAATGGAAAAATTTTGCCGCCAATAAATTTGGGTGAATTAATGTCTTCTGCCGCCACATTATTTTTATCAATCAATCGAATTCGTTCACCTTGTTAATGAAAGAAACCACTACTCCACCATGATGATAATAATGTTTACAAAATGGATACAAGTAGGAGAGAGGAGAGAGAAAGACAAATAGAGATTAGTAATTAATTTACTTTATTAGTAAATATGGAGCCACCACTTTACCCAATAACAATCTCTTCCTTAATCTCTGTGTCAAGTCTATCCGGGACATTAATAATGGGACGGAGGGAGTATTATTCTTGTCTCATAATTCTATCATGATTTCTATCTCAATAATAGATCATATAATCACAATATGATATAAATACACACATTCAAAGTTCAAAATAAATTTACATAATAAAAATGATTTAATGACAAACAAGATAGATGCTTTAATTTTCATTTAAATTTCTAAGGCGCGACTTACAGAATTAAAACACTTGATAACATGTATGAATAGATATGCAGTGCATTTTATATCGAAAATTTCGGGGTGTTACAGATATATTGATATACAATTTAGTTCTTTTTTTTAAATGCATATTTTTTTAAATAATTGCAACAAACCATACAATAGTATGCATCACAAAATTTCTAGATATGCATAGAATAAAAACAAAAACCGTATGTAAATAATTGCAACAAAACAAGAAGTATTATGCAACAAAAACCGTATGTAAATAATTGCAACAAAACCGTATGTAAATAATTGCAACATCTCATATTTCTGAAAATTTTAATCTCTTCACGTTTAGTGCATGACATAAAAAACTGTTGTATTCAATCTTCAAAATTGCAAATACGACAAATTAACTTACAGTAAATCTTTCGTATATAATGCTCTAAACAAGAAAAAAAAAAGAATGAAAAATCCAAAAACCTACTAATTATAGGGAAAATGTTGAAATCTACCTTCATCAACACTTTCCTGCTTCATAACTACGAAAACAACCGCTACCTGATTAAATTGAACGGAAAAAAACAGAAAGAAGAAGGCTTTGCATTCAAAAAATACTTCACGCAACAATATTATAACCCTAAGCTAATGCAGTAGATAAGATGAAGAAGGTAGTTATATCCACGCTCCATTGTTTTCTCTAACACTAACTACGTGCATAATTTCTTCCCATTATGCCCTTAAAATATTAATAAATAATACTGCCATTTTAATAGTTTCATATAAATTCAACAAAGATCTTAATAAGATCAACAATCAACAATAGTTCCTAGTTCTTAATTTTAAAAAGGTTATTATGTGAACCGTACTATATATATATATATATATATATATATATATATATATATATATATATATATATATATAATTTCTCAACCGATGTTTATATTTCATAAATTAAAATATAACTTATTTAAATGAAAATCGTGATTTTTATTTTATAATTAAATGTGTGGCGATTTTTAAAATTTATTTTTGATTTATTATGTATAGTAGAACTTTAAATTATATAAAAAATTATCATAGAATAAGAATCATTTCTATATTTCTTTATTTATAAATTATAATTATACAATAATAATAGGGGTAAAATAGACATTTCTTTTAAAAAGTAACAACAAACTACTTTTATCAGCAGCATTCTCAAACACTATTTTTCTCACTTTCAGCACTTATTTTCAAACATTAACTGATTTTCAAATAAGCTGCTTTCAGCTGCTTTAACAACTTTTAATACTTATCAATAAGTTTCAACGCCTACAAACACCCTCCTTAGATTTATGATTAATTTGATCATCTGATTGGCCCTAGGATTATAAATTAGAGATCTTCCGCCACCCTACGGAATGAGCCTTTGTGGATGAATCAATATAAGAACTTTATAAATGCAAGCTAGAGAATGAGAATTAATTAATCATCATACGCATAGTGATTCTTAAGCCTCCACACTTTTCATCAATCTCGTAACCAAACCCGTCTTTTACTTTTACTTTTTAATTCTCTAGTTTTAATAAGTTAAATCCAGTTTAAGACCAAGTTGAAAGTTGAATAATTAGAATATTTAGAAACAAGTTGAGTCCTTGTGAGATCGACCTGAGGAGTTGCTAAATTAGGTACTACACTGATTCATGCACTAGCGAGAATTTTAATTTGTTCATCAATTATCCATCAAACTTCGTAAAGGATAGTCTCACAATTGGACAAGCTAGAAAACCCCTACTTTCGTAAAGGTGTTAGTTGGTGTTGAAGTTAGATAGATTGTGTTTGATGGATTGATAGATTGTATTATGAAATTTGCTAGTAATAAATAAGTTAGTGAATTTCGGTCGAGGAATGGAGTGGATGTAGGAGTTGTTCTCCGAACTACTATAAATTGCATTACTTACATTCTATTTTATCTGCCATCCTTCATAAAGTGATTGTAAAAACCATCTAAACCATTTTCTTCCAGTCTGAACCAATCAAATTAAGCATTAACTAGATGCGCTGTTCAATCACGTTTTTAGTAAACTAAGGTTTTTATTAGACGTAAAGTGATCCCTATACACTGATTAGTCTAACAATTGTCAGTATCACGAAACTTGGTTGGATTAAAGGAAGAATATACATTTGGGACAGAAGTCCACTATCCGTCTAGATTAACTTCTTATTAACAAGTTTTGAGAAAATTGTAGCAGATGTATTTTTCCTCAATACACTTGAATCTTATGTTTCGGGACCAACAATGCTAGATTAGATGCAAAGTGTAATTTCTCTCTAATTTAAGAATTATGCAAAGTGTAATTTCTCTCTAATTTAAGTTGTGCGGAATAATGTAGGTCCGATTTTAGTCGTCTCTTTTGAAAAACGTTATTACTTAAAACTGTTTCAGTTTATGCTTGCGCATATTTTAGAAGGTTTTACTAAAAATTCAGACTTATGAATTTTTCAAAGCAATTTTATGTTGGATAAACAATAATCAATAAAATAGTACATAGACACGTAGATTTTTGAAGTGGTTCGGATACACAAGATCATACGTCCAATGTCTTGAATTACCGGGAGGTCTTGAATAGATTATACTGAGCAAATCTTAGTTGATCCATGCACTGGACATATCACTAGTTATAGTCTTAAAGACTTTACAAGGGTTCAAACACAAGGTTTGAGTTTTTTTTCAATTGAGAATGAATTCTTACATTAAGAACAGTTCGAATGTGAACAACTCCTTCAGCTTCTAAGCTTATGATTTATTAAGTTATGCTTAGAAAATAGAAAAATGGGAACTAAGTTGCTCTAGAGTGAAGAACTATATTAGATTTCTATGGTTTGAGATTTCTTCGCTTTGTATGCTTTGAGAATACTAGAGCTTTTGATCGCTTGAATGTCTTGTGTTCCCGGTGTCTTCAATGCTTGAAGATCAATCTCTATTTATAATCTTGACCCATGAAAAGATCCGTTGGAAGGGACCTAGCCACGTGTCAAAAGTGACAAGGAAAACGACTATCTTCAATTTGAACATCACTATAAAGATTCTCTCGTTTTGAGCTCGAGGGCAACTTTATGTTAGGGTAAATACAGTGTTGGCAACTCCTCATTGGTCGAGGTCGATTGGTAGGTGAGGTTTGTTCAAACTCCATGACTGATGCTGAGTTGACTTCCTCTGATACCTTGAACACTTTACAAAGTAGTCATCTACTAACATTCTTTGAAAGATTCAGCATGTAGGTCGATCCTTGGTACTGATACTCAACACACATTCAGTAGGATTGGTTGAATCCTACTGGTCTTTAGACACTAAGTCTAGCTACTATGGAAAAGAATACTCTACTGAGACTACAACAGCTTCTGAACTCTATCTAGTCTACTGAGCTCCTAACAGACTAAGCTCAACTAAGCTATTACATTATGGTGGTTCATCATTCAGCTAAAGTTTTGAGATCTTCAAATCTTATAATAAATCATCACCGAACAGTTTTTAATTTGCTTATAAAACAATTATAAAACAATAAAATACAATCGTTGCAAAATATGTTCAAAAGAAATTCAAATTCATAGATTTGAAAAATATATTTACTTTACATTGAAGAAAGCTAAAAATTAATTTAAAAAGAAAAAATCGTTAAATCTAATTTATTTTATAACTAAAACAAAATTTAGAAAATCAATATTTCATAAAGCCAACTTATGTATCGAATAAGAGACTGTGGAAAAAATAAGACTAGTTTAGGAAATATTTTTGAAAAAAATATCATTTTTCTTCATTAGTCTCCGGCTCGAATTCAGGTAAAAAAAGTCAACGAATATTGATCGACTCGAATTCGGCTCAAATTTTCGAATTTGAGTAGAGCTTTATCGAGCTCTAGCCCAAGCTATTTGAATAAAGCTCGGTTTATTAATAACCCTAATGACGTAGAGATTAATAAGCTTGTGTTATTGTTATAAGTAATTACTATCACAAGTCCTTACTATTTTTCTAGCACCTATCTAAAAATTTTGAGGTTTAAGTCCTTACTACAACATTTTCTTCTTTCTTTTGATTTTTTCAGCTTGCTACAAATGTTTCTTCTATTATTATTGTTATAATATCCTCTATTTTATTTCTACAATTCAAATTTTGATATTTATTTGAGTCAATTTATTATTTATTATTTTTGGTCTTGATTTCATCCGATAATCAATAATAGTACTATTATCTAATTATTAAATTTCAAATGAGAACTAAATCACTAATGACGCTATATAATGTTAGAGATGTAGTTACACAAATATTTAACTATTGCTTAATTGATAAGGATTTGCCACTCCCTGACCACCATATAGAATTATAGATTCATCTATGGTGCAGTGCTTTGGGATGTGGATTGATGGTGGGTGGGCTGTATAGTTTCCTTTGGGGTAGAAATAGAGAAGCCTAGGTTGGAGCCCGACAAGAAGGAGAGGCCCAGGGGAAAGAGCAACTCATGAACATATTTACTGATGTTTTTTGTTTTCCTCAATTTATTCCTTAGCTGACGTGGGCAGTTAAATTTGTACAAATATAGGAAATCTTAAGGTAGTTGAAACTTTGCACTAGTTTTGCAAATGAATGAATCATTTGGTTTTTATTCAAATATTAAATTTATTTTGTATTCCACTGAGTATGTATGTTCAATATTAAATGGCATATTACTATTATTAAAAGATAGAAAGTAGGGATACAAACGAATACCAAATCGTAATACACCCTTCTAATATCGGATATCAATTAACTGTAGTGTAACATATCCACAAAAAATATTAAGGCAAAAACTTGTGTGCATCATGTTGCACATGCAACATGATTCAATTACCTAATTTTGATCCGCTTTGACCCGTGTTTGATTCGCTGACCCGCTTTGATCCGTGTTTGACCCTCTGACGTCATGCTGGCGTCTTTATTCATTTTTTAACTATTTTTCATTTTTTCTTTTCTTTTTTTTCCCTTTATTTGTAATGACATACATGTCACTTTTTGCATACAAAAGTGACAATCGTAACAAACATAAGTGTTAATCGTAACAAACAATTTTTTTTATTTTTTTCCGATTTTTTTGATAAGGGACGCGTGTTTATTTGTAATGAATAAATGTGTCATTTGTTATTTATCTCAAAGTATCAATCGTAACAAACAAAAGTGTCATTTATATTTGAATAAAATGTCATTTGTATTATTTATTGACTATCAATTATTTTTGAAAAAAATGTGATTTGTTTCGAAAAAAAGTGTCAATTGCAACGAAAGAAAGTGTCATTTATCTCAAAGTATCAATCACACTAAAGTAAAGTGTTACTCGGAATTAAGGAACATGTCATTTTAATCCAGTAATCACATAATAATATATGAAGCATAATAACCATAAAGATGAATACAAACAAAAGTGTCAATTGTTACCAATTCATAAGAAGAATACAAACACTGAGCGTATTAATGTTAAGCTATTCGTGTTATTTGTAATAAAAAACGTATCAATTCTTAGTTGTTTATCCACAGTGTCAGTAATATATGAAAGTGTCAATTCAGCTAATATAATGTGTCAATCATGATAAAAGAAAGTGTCAATGATGAACATAGTGTCTGTTTAAGCTATAATTCAGAGTAGAGAGCAGAGTGTCAATTGTCTCTGTTGTGCGTGTCAATCAAGATAAAAGAATGTGTCAATGATGAGCAGAGTATCTGTTTAAGCCATAGTTCACAGTAGAGATCAGAGTGTCAATTGTCTCTGTTGTGCGTGTCAATCACGATAAAAGAACGTGTCAATGATGGGTAGAGTGTCTGTTTTAAGCCATAATTCACAGTAGAGAGTAGAGTGTCAATTGTCTCTGTTGTGCGTGTCAATCATGACAAACGAACGTGTCAATGATGAACAGAGTGTCTGTTTAAGCCATAATTTATAGTAGAGAGTAGAGTGTCAACTGTCTCTGTTGTACGTGTCAATCATGATAACAAACATGTCAGTTATACTAAACAAATGTGTCAATTGTTATCAATAGTACCAGAAGCTAAAATAATCCAGTAATCTATAGATATAAAATCTATTCATAATATTACTGTAATGGCTAGTTTCTCTACAGAACCAAAAGAAATAACGATAGATGCAAAGAAGTGTTGCCGAGGAAACAAACCAAAAGAAATAACAATAGTTTCTCTACAGAACAAAAAGAACCAATCAGGCAAAGCAACTTAGTAGACGAAATAGAGATATGGTAATTCAAAAAAAAAAAGAAAAAAAAAGGAAATTAACCAATCTCACGTAGATATCTTACCAATCCTATGCACTGGCCAACCCACGGGCAGTGATGATCAATACGCTCCACACAATTGTTGCAAATCGAGCAGTGTGAGCAACGCGGAGGACGATATAACATACAAGTATCTCAATATTTAACTCTGACAGGGAGCTCATTAACCATTACTTCTTTGGTTCGAGGGAACTGGAGGCTTGGTGTCTGCCGACCGCCAACCTCCACTGAAGCAGAAGTATTATAACGAAGCTCTTCTACTGGAGGGTGTGAATTACGTGGCAAAATTCTAGGATCTCTAGATATAATAATCAATTAAAGATAATCATAAGCCAAAAACAAAAATTGCAATAATATATCATTCTCGGTTGAGAGGCGACAGAGAGGAAAGACGGAGAAAACGGAGGCAGAGAGAGCGGAGGCGGACGTGGAGGATCGCATAGAGGTGGATCTGGCCACCGGAGCGATGGAGGCGGAGGCGCGAAGAGCAACGGCGACGGAGGAGGAGACGAAGAGGAGTGACAGCGACGGAGACAAGGAGGACGGTGGAGAGAGAGAGAGAGGGGAGTGGAGAAAGAGAGAGAGGGGTGAGATGCAGAGAGAAATGGGGTAGTGGGGAGGGGAGGAGACGGGAGAGAGAGGGAGTGTGATTCAATTTTTTTTTTAATATTTTTAATACTGAACCTGATCAAACCCGAATCAAAATTAGGCAATTAGATCATGTTGCATGTGCAACATGATGCACCCTAGTCCATCTCAAATATTAAATAGATATCTTGTGCTTTAAGATGTGTGCTATATTTCTAACTTCCTCATTCCTCAATCAAAAATTCAAAATCTCATCTCACCAGTGTAAATTATAATTATCAGTTTTCTTTATCTTCGTCCAGTAGTCCTCTACAACGGCTTTTTTGATTAAAATTTTGTTCATGTAAGAAAACTTCACTGAGATCACATTAGGGATTTTAATTTTGTACGTCGGGTTGGATACTATAGGACCCTTATTTGCTCGACGCTCTGAGAAATGAATCCCTCCCACCACGCAGACCTGCACGAGCCCAAACTATGAAAACCTAGACTCTTATTTTGTGTGTCTCATTTCATGTTCCATTAGTGAAATTGTGATACATTTTATTTTATACTTATATACTCTATTTAGATTACTTCACCCTAGGGATGAGAGTTAATTTAGGAAAAGTGAACAAATGCCTCATTCCATTAATAAGACATAAAATAAGACAAAATAAATGAGATATTAGGTCCTTAATGATCGACGACCCCAAGCCGACCATAAGCATAGACGACATAATTGATTTATTAAAAAAAATTAAAAATACTCATTTTTAGAACGGCGAGCCACAACTCACGATAAAAAATTTATTTTGGTCCTGTAAAGTAACTTGTTTTCGATTTTGGTCGTGTAATGCGGCCTTTATCATTTTGGTCCTATAACTTAACTAAATGCCCATTTTTAGTCTTACGAAGGAGAGTGAATCACACTTGCCGATTTTTTCTCCAAAAATATTACCAAAAAAACTGCTTTGTAAAATAAATGAGAGCGAAACCGGGTCTAATTTCCTCTCCAAATCTTCCTCAGAAACTCATCAAGAAATCTCCCCTGGGAGTTAACTGGTGAAGAGATTGCCATTAACCTTTCCGATTTTGTCACGTCGAGCAGCAAGAGTCAGTTGGTCCTGCAAAGATTCCGATATATCCAGCGTGTAATTGTAGTTCCAAATTTATAAGAGAGCCAATGAAATCACGCAGGGCCCTCGAATTTATTCTGGAACAACCTGATTAACGTTAAGTTATTCAATTATGAAAAACTCTTCGAAATTTTGCCGTTACGAAAAGGCCCATAGAAATCAAGCTCATCATAGTTAACAGCTCCGGCGGAATTTGAACTATCAGATTATTATCTATCATAATGAAAGTTAATAGGTAATCAGTTTAGATATTGAATTATTATATCCATGAAAAGAAGTGATCACGTAAATAATCAACTAAAGAAACAGAGTTATGCAAATGCTTGAGAATTGAGATCCTAGCAAGACATATATAAAATTCGGCCCCATAGCTTTCAATTTCCTTGGAAGCTTGATATGGGAAAGTGTCCAACTGCTCTTATGAGGTAATTAGATTGTTATCTACAACACCATAATAGGATAGGAAATGGAGATTTTGGAGTGATGATGAGATCTCACCGGACATTGTTGGGTTGGATAGAAAAATATCACCGAGATTTTATACTAGTGATTTTTTTTTTGAGAAAAAACTAGCAAGTGTGATTCACTGTCCTTAGGACTAAAAATGGGCATTTAGTTAAGTTACGGGATCAAAATATAGAAGTCATATTATAGGACTAAAATCGAAAACATGCTACATTACGTTGTTTAATTTCAAAGGGTTTTGGGATTGGGCGGGGAAAACAATTCATTTTGTTCATCTTCAATTTTCTCGGTCCGGTATTTTCTCCTCGCGAAAAACCTCCGCAACATCGCTGTTTTTGCTACTTCCTTCGTAGAAATTGGAGAAGCTCGTCCATAATCTACGAACTAAGAGGTATGTTTCAACTTTTCTATTGTTATTTTCGTTTACCCATGGATTTTGAAGCGAAATGGTTTGTGTAAAATTGACTTTTTTTCTACTTCCTTCGTAGAAATTGGAGAAGACTCGTCCGTAATCGACGAATTAAGAGGTTTGTTTCATCTTTTCTATTGTTAATTACGTTTACCCATGGATGAAATTGTGTTTTTGAAGAGAAATGGTTTGTGTAAGCCGTCGGTATTTTGTGCGAAAATTGTTGAAATCCTTGAAATATGTTTGCGGCCGGATATTTCGTTGTTTAAGAGGAAGTGAACTCGTTCGAAAACGGATTAGGTATATTAATTGTTGGGTGAAGAATTTTTATGGGGGATTTAGTTCTGATTTAGGGTTTTTTTACGGTTTAGGAACCATTTTTTCGTTGTTTTCTTTGTCAATTTCATGCTCGTGGGAATCTATTTGGTTTGTTGATTTTGATTTTGGCAAAACACAATCGATTATGGTAACTATTACTGATATTTGGATGGAAAATGGTTTTTTTTTGGATTTCAGTCATCGAAGATTGAGAGTCGCATTTCGGTTCATACGGTAAAGCATGGACGCAGGTCAGTAATTCATCGAATGGTTTGTTGTTGGTATTTCATATAATC
The DNA here is from genome assembly GCA_028984105.1 of Lavandula angustifolia. Classification (NCBI taxonomy): domain Eukaryota; kingdom Viridiplantae; phylum Streptophyta; class Magnoliopsida; order Lamiales; family Lamiaceae; genus Lavandula; species Lavandula angustifolia. The sequence goes on along the minus strand of CM054805.1, from coordinate 27,576,425 downwards.
GCTGTTTTTTTTCCGGTTTCATTGATATGCATGAATCTTGTGGCTTATTTGCATGAAAGTCACTGCCTGTGTGCATGAAAGTTAAAATATTGGTATGGATAGCTTTCTAAATTGTTATGTTTTTTTTAAGCGTTAGCATAAAACATTTTATATATTAGCATACAAAAATTAAATAGTATGCATAAATAATATTTGCATTGGTACATATGATTTTCGATTGATGTGCATAATTAATATTGTTGGTGCGCATAACTAGGTCGAAAGGTTAGTATAAAAATATTGACTCATATGCGTAAAATGTTTTGATTCGGGAGAGTTTTATGTCTTATTGGTATGCATAAAATATGATACTTATACGCATAAAATATATAAAGTGGGTGGATGATATTGATATTCAATACTGAATTACTGTAATACAAAACTTAGATAGTTGTGTGTGCATAAAAATATGAGTGTATAAGTATAAATAGATTGAATAAAATGCACTAGTAATCACAAAATTTTGTACAAACGCAGGACCTTCGCGAGCAAAAGGAAAGAGGAAGAGAACAACACCGTCGGACGAGAATGTTCCTATAATAAAGTTGGTGAATAAAGGGAAGGAGAAAGTGAAAAATAACAAAGGGAAGGAGAAAGGGCATAAGAAGAAAGTGGATGAGAAAGGGAAGGTGTCGGCCAAAGCAAAAGGTAACAAGACAACTGATGTTACCGAGCCACAGCAAAAAGGCAAACGAAAAAAGGCTAAACATGATGAGCACGGTCGGCAAACTAACAAAGAAGTAACGGCGAAGAGGGATGAGGAGGTGAATCAATTGACAAGCCGTTGTTGTCCTCATTCACTATTGGAAGCCATCAGCAAAATGAACGAAGCAGTTAGCAATGGTAAGATCTATGGGTTTTGGTGGTATTTTGGGGTTAGATGTGAGTAGGTTACCCATTAAAATGTGTTATTGGGTAGTTTACAATTATGACCCGAAAATATCCCAACTTGTGATATCCGAGGGTAGGAGAATAGATGTCAATGAGTTGGATGTTCGTCGTGCTTTTGGGTTTCCTAGGGGGGATTTAGTGATACAGAGGAAAAAATTTAACGATCGTAGCGATGTAGTGGACGAATAGGTAGCTCAGTTCACAAGTAACGAACGTGTTGATAGTTGTCATAAGATATCGGTCAATCATGTAACTGCCGCATTGCTAGGAGATAAGAGTGCGGGAAAAATGTTTAGGATGAATTTTCTATTCTTGCTTTCGAGTTCGCTTATTCTAACAAGCTCGAACGGGTACCTTTATCCATTCTTTTCCGACCCGTTGGAGGAGCAAAGCGATGCTAGGCAATGGAATTGGTGTGAGTTGGTTATCCGCTGCCTCATTGAAAGCACAAGGACGTGGAAGGAAAACAAAACCAAGCCATTTTTCGGACCGTCACTTTTCCTACTGGTTTGTTCATTGTCTGCGTTTATGCATATCATTAAGTTAGTTCGTGCTCACTAACTAACACTTTTATGCACATCATTCTGTTTTCAGCTGATTTATGTGGATCGTGTGGTGATGTTCAATCAGCACATGGGGAGGCATCTACCATTGATAACTAATTGGGATAGCGTACAATTCAGAAAGAGGCAACAGATGGAGTTGGAGAACGGTGGATTCAGAGAGGGTCGCATGTTAGAACCCGTTGATATTGCGAGTGTGGATGAAGAAAATCAAAACAATGTTACAGCTGGGGCCGGATGCAGTCGCGAAAGGGAAGGTCCTTCAACGCTTCAAGAACTGTCGTTGAAGTATTCTTCGTTAATAATGAAACAGGCCGAAGTGGTTGTAGGGCAAATGGTGAAACTGATGAAGCTCATTGAGGAGGCACCGTCTGAATTGTTTAACAACAATTCATTTAAGAAAACGGTAGATGGGGCTTCTAAGATCATTGCTTCTGGTGTTCCAGAATCGGTTTCATTGGTTGATGACCAGCTTGAAGAGATAGATGGGGATTTCTGGAATTCTGAAGAAGTGAAGGAAGCTATGTTTGCTATTGACACGACAAGGCTTATGGTGAAGAATTACATGGATGAATTACCGAGTTTCAGTTTGGGGATGAAACAACTTTTCCGGCCTACACAACTTGATAAGGTAAAAATAATGTTATTTCGGCTTATAACATTATTTTATCCCCTGACATTTACGTTTATTTTGAATGTTGAAGGGAAATTTGAACGAATACAAGGTTGAGCCTCCTGCTACTCGGCCAAATATAGACAGTGACACTCACGGAAATTCGAAAGAAGACAATGTCGAGTGTCAGGGTTCAGACTTAATCCCGGATCAAGGTGAGGCAGAATTGGCTAGGGCGATTGAGGCTATAGCGGGAGTTGTCATTAGCTTAAATGAAGAGCACAGTAATATGGAGAAAGAGGCAAGAAAAAAAGAAGAGCAGGTTTATACGAAGAAAGAGGTAATTCGTACTAGTACTTATCTAAGTATATGAGTCACTAATTCCTTTTTTTTCCTTCATGGTTTTTTTTTCTTCATACCAGATGACTATGTGAGATCAAACCAATGAAGGAGTTCAGTTTGTTGGCAATGAAGGAGTTCAGATTGAAGGCATAGTTGGTGATACAGATGAAGCCCAGGTTAGTTTTGTCTTTTGAAAATTGTGTTTCCGGGATATGCATAAAATTGGTTGTGTGTATGCATAAAGTAGTAATTGGATAAGCATGAAAAAAATTCTTCAATTAATATATTTAGAACTACAATCTTTGGTGCATATACTGTATACACGGTTTCTGCTCTAGTATGGTAAATTTCATGCAATATGATTTTTACAGTTGCAATGTCATTGTCTATTTTACAGGGATGAACCCCTTTATGTATTATATTGAAGTAGTTATTGCATATGTAGTTTATAAATTATGCACACCGAATTATATATTCATGCTTATAGTTTTCATGATGTTTAACTTGTATTGGTAAAATTTTTAAGGGTGGCTATGATAACGAGGAAGATGAGGGCGAAACTCATTCCGAAAATAAGGATGAAGGGAGTTCAAAACAGGCGGTACAATATATATACGACGCTTATTAAATGTTCATCTTAACATTGAAAAAATAATTGGGTATTATGTTTATGATTTTGAATATCTAGGTTACAAGCCGAATGCCTTGTCGGAAGAAATCATCAATGAAAAGTGCAAAGGCCAAAAAATCACCCTACATTCCGCGTTACGTGGACGCATCGAGAAATTTGACAAAAATGGAGATTACAGTGTGTTGGTTCAGCCTTTTTGTGGCTGATGATAATTGGTATGGTTTTTCATGGATCATATTCTAAAAATTAATCTTCTTTGATATGTAGTAATAACTTCTTTATCTTTGTTTCTCTTGCAAGTCTGCTCTTTGATTGGAAAGAAATAAAGATTTATGCCAAAAAGTTGCAGACCTTGAAGCAAAACAACTGGGTTGATAATGTGATAATTGATGCATGGGGTGCCATTCTAAACGACAAGGAGCAAGTTAAGTCGGATGAATCACCACTTCGGTTGTTTGCTCCATTGACGGTACGTATAATTCAATTAGATTTGGGACTTTAAATTCACCATGTAGATGGTGAAATATTTATTAACAATGTTTAATAAACACAGAGCGGAACAGTGGTGTGTCCCGAGAAAGACATTGATTCATTTAAGAAGCAAGAAATTTTCAACTTTGGAATGGCAAATACGCTGACATCACATAAAGTTGCTAATCTGAATAAGATCCAACTGGTAATCGCAATTACACGCCGCCAACTTTCACGTGTTTTTATTATGCCAATGTTGGATAATTGCAAATAAATTTCTTCTTATGTAGTGTGTTTTCCCGATTGAGAACGAGGGATGCTACTTCATGATCTGTTTTGATTTGAGGATGAAGAGGACTTTCATAATTGATAATACCACTGATCACAAAAGCATTGATATGAAAGTCAAGTATGAAAACATACCCAATGATTTGGTGAGCAAATATTGTATTATAATTTTTTTTGGTTTCGGAATGATTAATGTTCTTAAATGATAGTTCAAATGCTCTATATTGTTTCGTTCATAGACATATCTGCTCTCACGATACCTGACGGAGATGAAATGCACGAGCCGTGCAAAAATGGTTGAGAAATGCGAGGCAGAAATGATCATTCCAGTGTGGGGGAACCGATCTAAAGTTTTGGATTCAAGTTGGTATTTAGTAAGCATGAAATTATATACATGTGTGCATGATTTCTGACAAAGGTAAGCATAAATCATTTTTTAACGGCAAAATCTGATAAATATGAATGATTTCTTGCAGGAGTTTATTTGATGAGGCATATGGAGACGTTCAAGGGTGACGTAATCAACTGGGACACGGGATTTTTAAGGAAAGGTGTGAAGCAAATCAAGCTTTTGAGGATGCGGTATTGCTTGAGCATAGTGAATTTCGATGATAACAAAATGAAGGAGACAATGGAACAAGAGGCTGTTGGTCATGCCGATGAGAATGAACTTGATTCTAAAGAATGTGTGAAAGAAAGACTTGATAGTTATAAGTTTGGTGTGCGACTCTTTGGTTGGAATAACTTGGGATGTAGAACTTAGAAGTTATGGTGGTACTTATGTTTTTTATTGATACACTAGTTGAACTAATGTAGGCGAACACTTGTTTTGGTATATTTAAGTATTAGAAGTTATGCATATATAACGTGTATTTTATGCAAATCAAAATTGGGCACTATACAGATATATAAACACACATGTACATAAAAAGGGACATGCAAAAAAATTACATACCATAAGCATAAAAATACACTACGGTATGCATGAAATATCAAACCTTGAACATGACTACGAAAAAACAGACAAGGAATACAACCAAAAATATATGATAAAGCTTGAACATGAGTACTAAAAAATATATGCATAAATGCGACAAAACACATGCATAAAATTAAACCGTCGTATGCATGAAAATAACATAAGCAATTATGAAGAGATTCAGTTTTGAGAAATTAAAGCAAACAAAGTCAAGGTTCAGTGCAAATGTCTGTAGTAAGTTCTGCATAAAAACTTAAGACGAATCTTCAACATCCTTAATGTTAGGGCAGTTTCTTGAATCATGATGTCCCATCTGGTTGCATTTCCGACACATCCTTTGAGGCTTCAACTTAGCACGCAATGCCGCCTCCTAGACTGTATTCTACTGCCCGAGCCCTTGGTTTTCACTTGATCTGGTGGCAGAACCTCGACATCTTGAGGGATGTGTGATCCATAAAAACTCTCAAACGTGTTTTGGTTAACCTTACTACTTGCCCCGCCTTCATCCTGAATCTGGTATTTGTTGATCAAATCATCAAAATCATACAGTAGTTCGTTCATACGTGCAGGGCTGCCTGCAACCAAACCCGCACATTTGAATACTACGTCCAACAACTTCTTAGTGGCATATGCAGCAGAATGGCTGACATTCCCAACTTCAGAAAGCTTATCAAAACGTTTGAAAGACACATTTTTACCCCAACGAGAAAGGACACAAGAATCTGGAACACAATTGATATTGGAATTCTTCAACACCTTCAAAATGTGCCTGCACAGCAGACCATGCATCTCCATCTTCCTGCATGTGCATGACACCCTGAAATCAACAACATTAAACGTAACATTGAAAACACCAACTGTATTATCATCTATTTCAAACGTCTTCTCGCAACCACTGTCGGTTATTTTCTGAATAGAACACACGTTAACAGCCTCAACCCATTCACCCTACACCTTATAGAACATAGTGTTTGAATACACTGCATCCAAACATCGCTCCAAAGGCAACGTTGTTATTAAAATTGGTAAACTACCATCATCCGCTGCATTAAGTTTGTCATGTGTGTGGCGTTGAGCATTTATTGCACTCTCATACAACAAATAAAACATCAACAGATTGACCTTCGATTTTAAGTAAGTCCGGAAAAAATGATTCTCACTCTCGGACATGGAAGTTGTGCGAAACAATCCAGACATTGGGAAGTCTTGGAAATAAGCAGAAATTCAATAATGGCGTAGATCAAACATCCCATCAAGCCAATCATGACCAATCAAAATAAAATCATATAAAATCGATTTCCATTTCTTGTCGAACTGCTCCGGATGCAGGTCGCTATTCCACACAATGTCATTAAATCTTTTAGTGAAATCAGTGTTTTTTCTTAATGACACCGAAATATTATCCGGAACTTTCAGCATGATGTGCCACATACAAAAGCGATGATGCGTTTCGGGCATAACATTCTCCATTACAATCTTCACGGAAGGATCCTGATCGGTTATTAATAACTTCGGACAACCGTCCATGCAAGTTTTGAATGTGTTAAGTAACCAAGAATAAGATTCCACTGTCTCTGAAGACAGCAAACCCGCAGCAAACGTAATACAGTTGCCGTGGTTGTCGAGGCCGGTGAATGGAACAAAAATCATGTCGTAACTGCATGAAAAAAATATAAATTTCAATTAATTTGTTTTCATAAAATCTAATCAGTATGAGCATAATTGGAAGGAATTAGAAGCATGAAATCGGCAAAAGAACTGGTCTATAGTATATGAATGTGTATGATTATGTGCATAAAAGATATGTACAATGTGCATAAACGAAACATTTCGTATGCAAAAACCTTTAATTGCGAACAATAATAATTTTATAACCATACTAACTCGTATCAGCTACAGAGAAAAACAAATACCTATTGGTTGAATAAGTTGCATCCATTGATAACGAATCACCAAAAATCTTGTAATTGCCAATACATATATCATCAACCCAAAATACACGCTTCAATTTATCCGCTCCATCCGTAAAATATTCGTAAAAGAAATTCGGGTTCCTGTCACGAGCTTCCTTCATTTTATCCAACATCATTTGTGCATCCGCACCCCCAACACATATACGAAGATCACGGTGGAAAATTTTAAAATCTACTCCATCACAACCGATGTTCTCATAGCTTCCCACCAACTCACTAAACATTCTATATGACCTCACCAGACCAACATTAGAATGCACACAACTAAGGACGAAATTCTTATGAACGGAAGTCATGGTCCGATTGTATCTCATGAATTGCATGTGAGTTGAGAATAAAAAAGGATGTGTGTGTGCCTCGTGAAATAAATCAACAACAAAACCTTCGGGTGGGATTTAAATACGGCGCGTGCCAAGCAAGATGACCGTTTTGAATTACATCTTCGCTTTGTTCTTTTGGAATTAATATTATCAACATCCATGAATTTCTCCCCTTCTCTACTGCACGCCAAATATCTACGCATGATAGACCCATCCCCATGACGTTTTATGGACCACTTATGGATATCAAAACCGCACAAACCTCCGTAGTTTCTATAGAAACTTTCGGCCTCATCCAGAGTATCAAATTTCCGTCCAACATACGGTTTCAATTCAGCCGCGCAATAAAGAATGAAAATGGATTCATCAGATTCAAGAGACACATTTGACTGTAACGATTCAGCCATTCAACAGACTGCATGCATGAATCTTAAACAGTATCAGCATAAACACTCAAAAATATATGCATGAAAATTGTCTTTGCGTAGAAAATGAAATCGAATAGTGAATCCAAAACAGAACTACACTACTGAATCTATCCATAAATCTCATAAATCCATCAAAAACCCTAATCCAAAAAATCTTTATATACAAACTAAATCCAAAAATCTCAAAAAAATCCGCATAAAACGAAAACGAGCATAAACAAGTGGAACCCAAAACATCAATCCACAAATCTCGAACAACAATATTTTCAAAACCAGAACGAATTCTTACCTTAGATGCTAATTGGTCAAATGCGAAAAATATGCAGAAATCAATCTTCGAAATCGGCAGAAATCGGCAAAAATCAGCCTTCGAAATACATCGGCAAAATGGGCTGGAATCATGCAACAAACATACGAGAACGGAACCTACGACTGATAATCGACTTCTTATTCCCACATTAACGATTTCAAGGTCGTATCTCTTTTGTGAGTTTGCTGCTGGGTTTCTTTTGCCCCTTTGAAATCGAGAAAGAAAAGTTATGGAAAAGAAATGTTGGAAGATTACATTTTTGCCCTTAATGAGAAGATTTTTTTCCTTTTTTGATTTAATTTTAAATGTCTTTTGATGAATAAAGGATAGCCTTAGATTTGCGAAACGGAGGACCGAGATCGGTTCTCGTATCTCTTTTGAAATTGGGATCTCATTTGATCCATTTCCTATATATGTGTGTGTGGGGGGGGAGTTCAATGAGGAACACCCCTCTAATGAAAGAACTAGGAACAAAATCTGACCTTCTATTTCATGAGATGAATGATTGAGATTACTTGAATTAGTTATCAATATATAAAATTTTTATATAAGTTTTGTTGGGATTTTGTATACTGGAAACAAATTTTATGCTTGTATACAATGTGTTTTGATTGTCCCTACCACTATTTTATTCTCCTATCTGATAAATATATATATTTGCACATGTAATCATTTATCTTGTACAAAAGTTAGATTTGTGTAGCGTATCGGGTATCACAGAAGACAACACAAATTGGTTGAACTGACAAGATATAAACAGTTATCACAGCTGAGACAACTTAAGGATAAGTTGTCGGTTTAAGCTGCAGTTTAGATAAGAAGTGGCTTGTCTTAGTTGCTTGTCTTTACTGGTACACTTAAGGTGGTGTATTGATGGATCACAGTGAGATGTGTTTTCCTGACTGACTTTAGTGGAAAACCAAGATCTCGGTGACTTAGCTGGTCTTAAGCTTGGTAAGACTTCAGCTGAGTGTATTTGACTATCAATCACTTTGACCTACTATGGTGAACGTCATCGCGACCGGATCTACGTATCTTGGGTGTTAGTAGTTATTTGTGGCTCATGCTGGTTGTCTGTATCTTGCAACCGTATCCTAGTAAAATGGGTTGATAATATCCCCTGAGGAACTCGTAAGGATTAACACACTAAATCCGGCCGGTTGATTAAGTTCAGGTGTGTTAATAAGGTCGAGTGGTAGTACTCAGGAATTTAATAAGATATTGATTAATTTAAGCTGTCAGTGTGCTTAATTAATTAATTGATATTTCTATCTTAAATACGGGGATCAATTAAGTCTAAAATACAAGCCCAGACTCAAGATTTGGGAATAAAGGGGTAAGTCAGCATAGATTCTCTTGTGGAATGAATTTATGTTTGTGAATTAATAATACTCAGGGTTGAGTATGAAAAATTAATTCACTTGAGGCCCTACTTTATTTCTTGTATTAGGTCCCTGGTCTGGCCCGAACAAATGCCCAGTTGTATTTGACAATTTTCTCACAAACTCACTAGGCTACTTTATTACCTAGAATTGTCCTGTTCTTTTAACGGATTAAAACAATTGGTAATGGACTAAGTTGAGCTTGGGAATAATAGGTCCAATACTATTTGGCCCATTAAGGCCCAATACTATTTGGGCCCATTAAGACCCAATACTACTTGGGCCCATTAAGGCCCAACACTATTTGAGCCCAATACTATTTGGGCCCATTAAGACCCAATACTATTTGGGCCCATTAAGGCCCAACACTATTTGAACCCTTCTCTACAAATATGAGGCTAGGGCTTCACAATTTCATACCAAGTTTCCGAGATTCCGAGCAAAGTTTCGTCGAGGCATTCCTTGAATGAAATGGTGCTTGTAGACTTAGAACTGGTGAGTAGTGAGTTTTTGGTCAAGGGCTCTCTAGCATCTTCGTCCATCCGAAGTTGAGAGCTCGGACACGGGAACAGTCCAGAAGACCTTTTCTGGACCGAGTCAAAAAGATCTGATTCACGAGCAACAATCAGAGCTGCAACAACATACGGAGGAGAAAGGTATAATTTATTTCCCTCATTTCCATCAAGTTTTAGTGAGGGTAATTTTGTACAAAGTGAACGAAAAAAAAACCCTCCTTCACGTTACCATTGTCTCTCATTTCTCTTTTCTAATTCACATCATCAATCTCCTCTCCATTCTCTCTCTCTCTTCTCTCTCTCTATAATTTATCCCTCCCTAGATCTACAAAAACATAGTCTCTCCAATTCTTTCATGCCGCCGACACTGTAGCGCCGCCTCTGTCCCGCCATCCTCTCTCTCGCGCGTTTCTCTTATTTCTCTCCGACTGCAAATCCAGTTGCCTCAACGCCAGCAAACCCGCCGGGGATGGAGAAGACGTCGTTCTTCTACTGCACGAGCAACCCAAAATTTGTTGAGACTTGTTCCAGATCTACAGAGATTTCTTCCAGATCTCTCTCGTTACGACCATCACTTGCGTCACTACTGCCACGGGCAGATAAAATTTGTTGAAGCTTGTTCTAGATCTAAAAAAATCCCTTCATGTAGATTTGTCTGCAATCTGATTTTTTGTAGTCCTTTTTATCTGAAAATTCTGAGCATTAGATCTATATATGTATAGATCTGTTCTATATATGTGTTAATGTGACCCAGAGTTGTAAAGATCTCTCTCAGATATGTAAATTCAATAAAAGTGCGTACAAAATTCACGAAAGTGCATACAAATTTCACGTAAAGGGCATACAAATTCATGAAAGTGCATATAAGATTTACATAAAGTGCACACAAATTTCCCTTAAAGTGCATAGAAAATCCACGTGAAACATCTTCGAAGAAGATGAATTTTGGTGGAGAAAATTGAATTATATTATTTAATCAAAGAAAAAAAATCGTATTTTCTTCCTTCTGTATATATTTATTAACTAAAAAATATAGAAAAAATAAAATAAAATAATTATGTTATTTAATCGACTTAAAATTCAATAAGATATAAAATGAATTTATTGTTTAATCAAAATAATTTATGGAGATAATTTAAATTTAATAAAAGATAAGATTACAAAATTACCTGTATGTCTTTAATGAATAAAATAAAAGATTCAAAATTAAAAATAGCTCCTTGAATCTAGACCACATATCTTCAAAATGAAAGAAGAAGATGTCTTTATGGGGGGGCCTTATATCAAGAACACCCCCTTAGTGAGAGAATAGAGAACATCTTAGTACCATAGATCAACAATAATGGAAGGCTAGGATTAGAAGGAATTTATTTTATTTTGACATTTTTTTAAGAGTGCAAGGGCTCATTAAGGGTAGTTTGGGGAGAATTTGGCAAAAATTTGAATACCCCATTTTTTACATTCTCGTAATCTTCTTTACCCCTTTATTCTCATTTATCTCTCTTCAAAATTCAAAAATTAACTAGTGGGTGCCCTCCAATCTTGCAAAATCGACCACACACAACCTTTCCTAATCACGAAACGACGTCGATCTTCGATTGGAAGAGGCGGTTGCGGGTGTCAAAGAACGGTTTCGAAGAACCCGCGAATCGTTCAACGAAACGATGTCTATGAACGGGCACGATTTGAAGAAATGCAAGCGTTCGGGTGAAGATAAATGGGCGAATTGAGATTTTGCTTCAGAAGAGAATGATTCTCGAAGGAGAATACACATTTCGATTGAAAAAAATGGCGATTTGTGAAAATCGAAGGTATGTAGACATTCCTCTTCTAGTTCTTACCTTTGTGTTCATACCAATTTCTAGGGTTTATATGAACATTTTAGGCACACAATTGAAACCTTTGAGTTCGTTCGCATTTCTATGGTTTATATTGACATTGGGATCTAGTTTTTACCAAATTCTAGGGTTTATATGTACATTTTGTATGCACATTAACTATGAAATGTATGCACATTAACTATGAACTATATGCACATTAACTATGAACTATATTTTCGTATGAATATGCAGATTCTGTGAGTTAACCGCAACTATTTTATATGCACATTTCATAATCATTAAATGCACATTAATGTTATCGATTATGCACACAAATTTTTTATGCATATTTATGTATCAAAATGTGCACGTATTTGTCTAAATATTTATAAACGTACAGATGGTGGCAAGAGAAAGGCAGATGGAGATGTGGCAAGAGAAAGACAACTATGTTCATAGGTGGCAAGAGAAAGGATATGTTCATGGGCGACGACAAAGGAAGGATGGAGATGTGGCTTATAGGAAAATGTGCATACAAATTATAAAAAATGTGCATAGAACACACACAAAATGTGCATATAAATTAAAAAAAATGTGCATAGAACACACACAAAATGTGCATAGAACACACACAAAATGTGCATAGAAAATATTGACGAAATCAGTCGATCGCCTTCTTCAAAATCCCTTGTTGACTAAATTAGAAAGACAAAATACCAAAATACCCTTAATGAGGTTTGAAAAAATTGTGAAAATTACAAAAATGTCATTAATGAGCTCCTTAATCTTGACCACACATCTTGTAAAGTAAGGGTTGATATTTGTTCTCCTTTCTCTCAATAAGATAAAAAGAGAACAAGGCCTTACTGAGAGAAAGGAGAAAAAATCTCAACCCTTACTTTACAAGATGTGTGGTCAAGATTAAGGACCTCATTAATGGCATTTTCGTAATTTTCATAATTTTTTCAAACCTCATTATGGGTATTTTGGTAATTTATCTTTCTAATTTAGTCAACAAGGGATTTTGAAGAAGGGGATCGACTGATTTCGTCAATATTTTCTATGCACATTTTGTGTATGTTCTATGCACATATTTTTAAATTTATATGCACATTTTTGTGTGTGTTCTATGCACATTTTTTTTTAATTTATATGCACATTTTGTGTGTGTTCTATGCACATTCTCTATAATATGTATGCACATTTTTATACGCACATTTTTCTATAATTTATATGCACATTTTTTATATCTTCTATGCACATTAACTGTAATTTGTATGCACATGCTTCTCGAATTCGTAAAACATTTGTTGAACTCCAGATTCGAACTCTAGATGCATACGCCCCAAACACCACCAATCTCGAATTCCAAATCTGAGACATGTCTACACAGATCTGGAACAGATCTACATAAATATGAACAGATCTACACAGATCTGGAACAGATCTACATAAATGAGAAGATATGAGAGAGATCGACGACTGCGCGGAGCAGATGGGAGACTCGGTGGAGGAGCTGAGCACGACGATGGCGGCGCTGCAGCACCTCCGCCGCGACTCCGACTTCAAAAAGCATTCATGGCTACCGCTCTCTCTCACCGCCGTCGGCACGAAGGGGTGTGATCGATTTTCGCAGGATTTGAGGGAAGGAGTTGGGAAGTTTTTGAATTTGATAGTGAATAAGGTAAAATGGTGGAGAAGGGGGTTTTTGATTCACTTTTAAACGTTTGCCCAATTTATTCCGTAAATAACCTTATGCAACCATTTATCTATTAAAAAAATGACAAAAGAAACAAAATCCCTTCTAATCCTAGCCATCCATTGTTGTTGATCTATGGATGTAAGGTGTTCTTATTTCTCTCAATAAGACCTTGTTCTCAATATAAGGCCCCTATATATATATAATATATAATATATATATATATATATATATATATATATATATATATATATATATATATCCCATTATTCATGTCTATTATACCCAAAATAGATGTCTCATTATTTATGTCCATCAGCCAAAATGGAAATAAATTACACAATTTTTCAACCTCTTAGATCCACGACTTTTTAACTTTACATCATTTTTCAACCTCTTGACCCACTAGTTTTTAACTTTACACCTATTTTCAACCTCTTGGACCAATCACTTTTTAACTTTACACTACTTTTCAACATTTTGAACCCACCACTTTTTACTTTACAAAACTTTTCAACCTTCCTACCCATAACTTTTACTTTACACTCAATATCTTAATTTTCGTGCCCATTTCAAAGTGGACATAAATAGAGGTGGCGAAATGGGCGAGTGGGCCGACCCAACCTTGGGCCTATCAGGCCAACTCTATTTTTTGGGCCTCCCCGATACCTTGCCGAGTCGTGATATATGAAGCACGATCCAACCCTAGGTTTTTTGACGGGCAGACGGACTTAATCCTCCAAATTTTTTAATATTTTTTATTTTAAAATTATTTTTTATTGTAAAAAATAAATAATTAAATAACTTAAACTAAATATGTCATGGTTTTATAAAATAGTATAAATTATGAAGTAATTAAGCAAATTAAATGGGTTGTATTGTACATTTATGCCCAAATAGATAATTCAAAATCGTACATAAATAAACATTAAATGATCCAAATTAAAAGAATAAACAAGTTAAAATTCACAAATGTCATCATATATGAATCACATTTGAATCTAATTATGATAACTTTATATTTTCCACATTCTCTTCATTTTTACTTGTAGAATAATATTAATAGTAAGTAATAATATATATATAATACCAGGCGAGTTTTTTTATAGAAAATCTCGGGCTTTTTAGCCCAAAGCCCGTAGAGCCCGGGTTTGTTTGGGTGGACTTTTTAAGCTGAATCCAATTTTGGGCTTCAAATTTCGGTGCCCAACCCAACCCTTTTACCGGATATCTCGGACTGGCCCATCGGATCGGGTCCATTTTGCCGACTGTAGACATGAATAATGAGACGGAGGAAGTATAATTTATATGAGTTGATGTTATTGATAGGAACGAAATTAAGTTAGGTTATGAATTGTAGGTTATCAAGAGAAATAATATTTTATTACTCCATCTGTCCCACTCATCTTGCCACATTTGAGATGGGCGCGGAGTATAAGACGAAGAATTAATATAACTTTTTGTGTGATCCTCATTTCCTAATCTTAGAATTAATTCTTCATCTCTCCTCTACTAACTAATTCTTTCTCTCTCCTCTACTATTTTAGACTGTTCATTGTTGTTGCATTTTTTTATTTATCGAAAATCGAGACTAATTGAAATACGTTCATCCATTTCGAATATCTGTTACTTCTTTAATTTTCTGTTACATATTCGATTTCATAGAGGAAAAAAGCAAATTTCAATTTCTGAAATTACTAGGCAACAAAAAGGGAAAAATATGTAGAGATAATACGAATCACTAATACCAATACATACTGATGTGATCGAAGTTTCGCCACCAAAATACATCCAAAACATGAAGTAATCCAAATTCAAATGCATTCCTAATCATATCTATTTATACTCCTACACAAAGAAATTCAAACACAAATTTCAGTTTTATATCTTTTACATAGAAAATGCCTCAACCTCGTAAGAAACAACCAGACGAGTGAAATCGAATAGTCCAGCTTCTTCAAGGCAGCAGTAATAGCAGGCCAGTACATCGTAAGATCGTTCAATTGGCTGAGCATTTTGGGCGTTCAAGGCACACTATAAGAAGACTTTGGAAAGCTGCACAAGAACAAATGAATTAAGGAGAAGAAATTCATCTTAGATCTGGGAAAAAACTGGATTCAGACCAAAAAGAGTTCAAATCAAACTCTAATTAATGGAGAGTCTCCCCATTTTGAAAAGAGGAACCATTTGGAGAGTAGCAACCGAAATAAAAACAAGCAAAAGCAGAGTTTGGCGAAGGGTAAGAGACGGTCTAGTCAAATCTCACAGTAATGCTATCAAGCCCTCACTAACTGCCCACTACAAGCTCCTAAGATAGAAATTTTCTCTAGAGACTTTGGAGTGTGATATAATACTAAATAGGTTGAAGTTGAAGAGCATGTACAACACAATTCACATTGACGAGAAGTGGTTCTACATGACAAAGTCAAATTAGAGAATGTATGTGACACCTAGTGAAGTTGAACCACACATAACATGCAGAAACAAGAAGTTCATAACAAAAATCATGTTTATATGCGTTGTGTATAGGCCTCTGTTTGCACCGGATGGCACAGTTATATTTGATGGGAAAATAGACATTTTCCCTTTCACAAAACAAGAGACAACAGTGAGAAACAACAAGAACAAAAGGGCTGGAACACTCATTACTAAGGCAATTGATTCAATTACTAAGGATGTGATTAAAGACTGCTTGATCTCAGAGGTAAGTAATTAATTTGCACTTATAGTAGAATCCAGATTTTAAAATCATCATCATTCTATTGCACTTATAAATTATGAAATTATAGATTATACCAGCAATTAGAGAGAAATGGTTAGAACATGCATCCAAATGGATTTTCATACAGCAAGATAATGCAAGACCTCACATTAAAGACACTGGTCCAGATTTTAGAAGTGTTGCCACTGAAGGAGGGCTTGATATAAGGCTAATGCGCCAACAACCTAATTCCCCGGACATTAATGTGCTGGATCTTGGGTGGTTTCGAGCCATTCAGAGCATTCAAATAGAGACTGATTCCTATATAGTTGATCAACTAGTGACTGTAGTTTGCAGTTCATTTGAGGATTTGTCACCACATACATTAAATAAAGTGTTTGTGAGTTTGCAAACATGCATGATGGAAATCATGCGAGTAAAAGGGCAAAATAGCTATAAAATCCCACATATGAACAAAGAAGGGCTATTTAGGCAAGGATTGCTACAAAATGATTTGGAAGCACCTATGAAATTAGTTATGGAATGGTTGACTTATATCATGGAAAATGACATGGTAGACAATGTTAATTTGCTGAGGCCTAGATTGGGGTTCTAAGGTAGAAGCTTTGACTATAGTATTCTTTTGTTATTTAGGCATGTGTTGTAAAGTTTAAGGCATGTAATTAGTCTAGTTCTATTTTGGTACGGGCTGTAAATTATTGGCTGGTAATTATTTTTGTTAAATAGCCATAAAATAACATCACAGTTTCTTTTGTCGAGGATTGGCGCTCTGGCGATTCTATCAGTAAGGTCGATAATCTTGGCTAAATCCTCTAGCCTCTTCTTCTCCCTCAAGGCTGCAACTCTCTTATCTCTTGTCCAGAGATCTAGCCCTTGCTGCGTAGCCTTCCAAGTTGCCTTGTCTTCTGGCTCCTGCTCAGGTGTAAGTTTAGAGATGTTCTTCATCCTCTGAGCAAGTGGCAGGGTGTCCGTCCCTGAGTCATCAGCAGGCTCCTGATCAGCAGATTGCTGAGCCTTCCTCTTTTGCTGATCCAGAATCAGCTTGGCCTGACTCTTGGACATCCTGGCAACTGTCAACCTCTTCTTCTTCTTAGGCTTCTGAGCCTCTTCTTCTAGCCTCATCTCATAGTTCAGTTGATCTTGGAGTAGTTGAGCCACCCTCTTATCATGCTCTTCCTGCTCTGCTCTAGTTTTGAATTTGGGCGTCGGGGAAGGAGGTGGAGTGCTTTCAGTGGCTTTCTCCTTCCCGGGCCTTTGAGTCGGCAGGGGCTCATCCTCCTGATCAAGGAACTGAGCTATATCTTCGATGTGCTGCGCCTGAGCCGAGGATCCTTCTCCTGATCCTCCGACCGGCTCGAGCAGCTGAGCTTCAGAGGGTTGCGCCTCTGACTGACTTTGGACCTGAGGGATTTGGACTTGGGGAGGGGGGACGGAGCTTGTTCCAGCCTGTGCTGAACTTTCCCCCTTAAGAGTTTCCCTCTCATCTGACTGACCTACCACCTGAGCTCTTCCTTCCCCCTTTTTGGCATCATCACTAGCCGGGGACAGGAGGGCCTTGATAGCGGCTACTTCCCGCTGAAGGTCGTAGACAACTGTTTTAATGGAAGTGGTGGTGGTGTTGAAGTCTCTAACGGCATAGCAGTAGTGGACCCAGTCATCCTCCTGGTCTTTGCGGATTTGGCGGATCTGAGCCTCTGTCTCGTTCCTCTGCTTCAAAAGCGATGCATCGTGAGAGTCAGTCATTTCTTTCTGGATTAGCTTCAGGGCGGCCGCCTGAGTTTGTAAGGCGTTCTGCACACTAGAGGTGGCCATCCTGTTCCGCTCATCCATAGTGTTTTGGACTGTGGCTAGGCTCGCAGACAACTGCTCAGCAAATATCTTCTGCTGGGCTTCGAGTAGTTGCTGACATTGAGCAGCCAAGTCAGCCTTCTGAGCTGCCAGCGCAACCTCGACGATCTCCTGAATGTTTGGAGTAGGAGCGTCTGAGACCTTCTTGACTGCGCTCGCAAGGTCGTCAACCTTCTCCGTTTGAGCTTTAGTGTACTGAGCCCATTTGAGATGGACATCCTTAGCCAGGAGACGGTTCTTGTCTCCTTGCTTTCTAATAGCTCGGTTGACGGACTAGGAGGACACGGAACCTATAGGTTTGATCTGATAGGACGAGGTTCCGAGCCTCTGCTCTGAGGCAACGAGTTGTGGCTTCCTGGAGGATGGAGCAACTGGGGCGGCACCAGATTCAGAAGGTGGTGGTGGTGAGTCGCCCTTCTCGTTGTGAGTCTTTCCCTCAGTAGAATCTCCCTGTTCTGCATCCTTGGGCGGTGCCTGATCATCATCACCATCATTGTGATGAGAAGGCGGCGATGGGCTCCTGGCAGTCTGCGGGGAGGACCTTAGCTCTAAGAGATACAACATAGCTGAGCGAAGGTCCTCGAATGAGGTGATGTCGGCGGGTTCCCCAAACCCGATCACCGACTGCAGACTCTACTCCTCGGCAAGTAGGGACAGCGCAGAATGCTGCTGGATGAGTTCTCCAAGGATATCCCAATTAAGGAATCGCAGCAGCATCTGTGTCCTTGCCCTGATCGCAATGTCGACCAAGTCATGATGCTGTGAGATCTCAGGAATGTGTTCAGCGACTTCTCCTGTGGCACGGAGACGAGTCATCTGAACGGTCGACAACTGTTCTGAAGAGACCTCAGCAGCGGGCTCGTCAGCTTCTTCCAGCTGAGTCTCCTCAGTGCTGACCCGCTTTACCTTGTCTTTCAAGGTGGCACCTTCAATGCCGGTATCAGTGCCTAGTAGTTCCTCCTCCTGAGGGGGTGGAGGGGAAGCAGGCTTGGCAGGAGCCTTAGAAGCTCCAGCCTTGGATAGCTTCTTTCTCTTCGGCTGATCGGCCCGTGGAGGCAGATCAGTGGATGATCTTTTGAGCTCAGTAGCTCCACGTCCGATTGACTTTTCGGCGCTGCTCTAGTTTTGAACTTGATCAGCTTGCGGTCGAAGTATTTGGAGTCAGCGAAAGAGGCATGATTTGTCACTGAATCCTCAATCAGTACGGACACCTTTGTCCCATACAGCAGCTTGCCCACACTGATGAGTCTTCTCTCTCCAGACTCAGTGGACGTAAACTTCTGTGCCTGAGCCTTCAGCTCAGCCAGAAGAAACTTGGTCCAATTCACCTGGACTCCATCGATAATGGCCATCATGATTTAGAGTCGAGGCTTGGACAACTGATCAAATGAACCGGCGGCGCTCGTCAAGATGTGGATGATGATATAGGCGAGGCCCCTGTAGTCCGGAAGGAGTTTGTTCTTCGATAAGGCGGATTTGAAGGAAATGTCATCACGTCCGCAGAAACGATGGACATAGTCGTTGAGCTCATTCTCCTTATAACCCACCGTAGAAATCCCAAAGTCCAGTAGCTTAAAGGCGGACTTCAAGGCCTCCATCACGCTGATTTCAGCACGACTGGCTTCCCATTTCTGGGGTGCAACCTCCCTCATATAACCTATGATGGTTACCTCTGCGTCCGTATCCTCCACCGAATGTATGTTGTAGAAGAACTCGGCCACCTACTGTGGCAGGTACGCCTTGGGGTGCTTCGTCAACAGAAGCTTCAGGACGGACGCTTCGAGAGTCGAGAAGTTAGGCTTCATGAAATAAAGCTCCGCCTGATGGAAAACCATCGTGGGTTCGAAAAGAACCCTGGAGAGAATAATCTCTTCGATGTTGGAAGGGGTCAAAACGATCGCCATTGAAATAGAAATCTGCAAAACAAGAGTTAGCACTCGAAAATAGAGTAAGTTAGATATATATTGCAGATAATTAGGGAGTTTACTGTAATCAAAGAGCTTGGAGAAATAAAAGCAGACGAGAGAATGTAGTAATCAGGAATGCCTGGAAGCTCTAAGATTGCGTAAATAGGGAAAAAGTGAGATTAGAGTGGAAAGGGTAAGATTTTATAAGATTTGAATATCAAGGGTTTTCGATCGAACGGTTTCTATAAAATCTCGCTTTTCTGGGATGGCTCAGATTTGATGTTATAAAAGGAATGATTACATAGCCGCCTCTAATCTAGACCCACGTAAGATAAGTGTAGATAGAGTAAGGTGAGAAGACATGCATTAAATGCGTTGCAGGCAGCATTAAAGGATAAGCATTTTAAATGAGAACGGTTTTCTACTAACTTAAGCCTTAAATATTTATGGCGGGAAATAAATGCAAGTCATGCCACTGAATGCAAACGACTGAGTTATTAAGTGCGAGCATGCTTCTGAGAATATTAAAGAATCTAACTACGCAAACCTCTTCAGCTGAACTTTTACGATCAGCTGGTTACCGTAATGACTCAGGAGGACCTTCGTGGTATTGATAGTACCATGTTCCCCTTTACTGTGTACTGTATGATTCACCCTACTGAATCAAAGTACTGAGTCTGACTTCTGACCAGTCGTACTGAATTCTCTCACTGACTTGAGTCAGTAGGATCCAGTACACCTAGCTCGACTGATAGTTCTCTGAATCTGTTCTCAGCTAGTGGTTTGGTCAGTATGTCTGCCCTTTGCTTGTCAGTATGGATTTTCTCCATCCTGATATCCTTCTTTTCGATATGGTCTCTGATGAAGTGGTGTCGAATGTCCACGTGCTTGCATCTCATATGAAGAACTGGATTCTGAGTTATTGCAATCGCACTGGTGGAGTCGCAGTAGATGGGCACTTCATCTTGAGTAATTCCATAATCTCACAGTTGTTGTCGAAGCCAAATGATCTGGGCACAACAACTTCT
This sequence comes from Lavandula angustifolia, assembly GCA_028984105.1. Taxonomy (NCBI): domain Eukaryota; kingdom Viridiplantae; phylum Streptophyta; class Magnoliopsida; order Lamiales; family Lamiaceae; genus Lavandula; species Lavandula angustifolia. The sequence goes on along the minus strand of CM054805.1, from coordinate 27,555,656 downwards.
AGCAGCCATATACTCAGCTTCAGTAGTGGATGTCGCCATTGAATACTGTTTCTTTGAGAACCACGATATCAACTTGCTGCCTAGGAACTGACATGTTCCGGAAGTTGACTTTCGATCTATCCTTCATAATAAGCATTAGAATAACCCGTTAGAATCAGATTATCATCAATAGGATACAATAGCCCTACGTCAGGTGTTCCTTTCAGATATCGCAGAATCTTCTTCGCTGAGTCAAGATGACTTCGCTTGGGATTCGCCTGAAATCTTGCACATACACCTAGAACATAAGTTATGTCAGGCCTGCTTGCTGTTAAATATAATAAAGAACCAATAATAGCTCTGTAATCAGTAGAGTTAACAGAAGCTCCCTCTTTGTCTAGATCAATTTTAAAATTCGTGTTCATGGGGATCTTGTCTGGCTTGCTTGAGTCGCAGCCGAATCTTTTCAGGAGATCTCGAGTATATTTGCTTGGTTGATGAATATTCCTTCAGGTGATTGCTTCACTTGAAATCCAAGGAAGTAGTTCATCTCCCCCATCATGGACATCTCGAACTTCTCCTTCATCATTTTCTCGAATTATTGACATATAGTCATGTTCCTGCAATCGAAAATGATGTCGTCCACGTAGATCTGCACCAGTAGAATGTCATCGCCTGACTTGATGTTGAACAGGGTGCGATCTACTGTCCTTCTGAAAACCTTTATGAAGAAGAAAGTCTGACAGGGTATCGTACCAAGCCCTGGGTGCTTGTTTTAACCCATACAGAGCTTTTCGAAGTCTGTACACCTGATGTCCCTACTGGAAGCCGGGCGGTTGTTCCACATAGACTTCTTCCTTCAGCACGCCATTCAGAAACGCTGACTTAACATCTATTTGATATACTTTAAATCTTTGATGTGTTGCGTAGGCTAGGAACAGACGAATAGCTTCCAATCTGGTGACTGGTGCGAATGTTTTGTCAAAGTCTATTCCTTCTGCTTGACAGTATCCCTTGGAACAAGTCGAGCCTTGTTTCTGATGATGATGTTGTTTTCGTCTCTCTTGTTTTTGAAGACCCACTTAATACCGATCACATGTTGATGTCTAGGTCTGTCAACAAGCTCCCTGTTGGGTGATGATTCCATCCTCAGCACTGTTACTCTTAGTGGGAAATGATTCGGTCTTAGACACTTATCTTAAGCTCAGTAGCCTTGTGCTCTGTACTTGTCTGAAGATTTGAAGATCCCAAAACCCTATCTGATTGGTGAACCATTCCGTTGTATATGTTGTTTGTCTCTGAGGTTTCAGACTCAGTAGACACTCTGCTCTGGTCAAGGCGCTCAGTAGCTTATTTGCCTCGGCACCGGTGTAGAGAAGACTCGGTGATCTTTGGACTCGGCGGGAGCGAAGATATGCGAGAGAGTCAGTGAACCGAACTCGGCAGAGGTAGTTCACTGGACTCGTAGCTGATCTTCGATAGACTTATCTCATTGTCTATCTACCGAATACAAGGTCGGACTCGGCATCGGCGTACAATCTTCCGAATTGTCGAGATCTTTTTGAAATGCAATCAGCATAATCATATACGAGGAAGAGAGAAGTCGGCTTCAATTAGCCCCGAAGTGCGTTCTCGTCTCAACCACTTTATTCACCTCGACAAATGACAAGCATACACGTGTCATCCTACCTACTAAAGCTGCAAGTCAACACTTTCCGGAAAAGGAGGAAAAGGCACTGTTACCTACGTCAAAAAGAGCCGTTTGCTACCAAAAGAGAGAGAGAGAAGAAGATCGTCTCCAACGGATCTAATTCAATCTCTGCTCTATAAATAGAGGGATTATTCAAGAAGAAAAACCGAATGCACGTATCTAGAGCAAAAATCAAGAAAGCATTCAACGAGCAAAGAACCCAAAGAACTACGTCTTAGCAAGAACTTGAAGAACAATCTTCCGGCGAAAGACTACATTCTAGCTCATAGGGAATCAAGCTGAACCGACATACAAAGCCTCTAGTATCCAATCGACGTTACACGATCTTATAGCTTACCTTCAGCTGTTCGTCGATCTAGAAGCTACTCACTCATATTCCCTATCCCTCTAACCCTAAGCTCAACCGTTCTTATCTATAGCTTAGACGAAGGAGTTCACCTTTGAACCCGATCCTTATTGTATAAGGACTCCTTCACTGTTGGAGAAAGTTTGTCAAACACTTCTAAGTTTGATGTTTGTAAACTGAGACTTGGATCAGTATAAAAACCAAGACGCGGCTTTGCCCGGTCGCAAGCCGGCCGAGACTAACTCGGGATAAATAATAGCCTCCCGATCTTTCGGGACGATGGACGTAGGATTTGAGCGAAATCCGAACCACTTTAAAAATCCTCGTGTCTCTATTGCTTTCTTGATCGTTGCATTGATTTTACTATTCATACTGAACATCTTATTTAAAATCAATCAACTGTCTCAGCATACTGAACTTTATATCTACTGAACTGAGACTTTCATAAAATGTTTTTACCACTCAACTGATTTGGGCCTACACACATTTCCGCACGCTGAACTCTTACTGTAGATACTGAATTTCTGACTCAGTCAGCTAGCAGATCTCAGTAGAGTCAGACTCTTTGCCGCACACGATTCAGAACAGCTGTTTGGTCTGCTTGGCCCAACTTTGATCGGACACCATCCCGAATAGGGATTTGTTCATGTTCGAAGTTGAGAAATCGAATTAGGTGTATTCACCCCCCCCTCTACACCTGACCGTACACTCGGGACCAACAATTGGTATCAGAGCAGGAGTTCTTAAGACTCTTGTCATTCTGAAACTGGTCTACTGAACGGATCCGGAGAAAACGTTTTCACTGCATATCACTCTACATTCATATCTTTATCTTCTATGGCTGATATGTCAGGTATAAGGATGGTACCCATGTTCTCAGTAGAGAACTATGGAGTATGGCGAGTCAGAATGGAGGCTCATCTGACTTCTCTCCACGATAGCATGACTGAAGTGCTTGAGGAAGGACCTATCGTTCCCATGATACCTGAAGTGCAGAATGGAGGCTCATCTGACTTATCTATCTTATTTCCATATCTTTGGTTGTTCATGCTTTATCCACAATAATGGGAAAGATCAGCTGAAGACTTTTGACAGCAAGTCAGATCAGGGAGTATTCTTAGGATACTCTCAGGTCAGCAAAGCTTTCAGAGTATTCAACTATCGGACTCTTTGCGTGGAGGAAAGCCCTCATGTTGTTTTTAACGAGTTTGCTACTGAAGACAAGAGCAATAACTCAAATTCTGAATCTGAGGACATCAGTAGACAGCTACAGGATCTAAGCTTAAAGAACAAACCTAAAAAGATCCAGCTATGTTGGGATGATGATTCGGACGAAGAAACGAAGACAAATCTATCGAATCTCAACCAGCGAGCAAGTAGGCGAGCGCATTGATTCTCCCGAACGGAATCAATCCCGTGGTAACTCAGGTCGATGAGGAAACCGTAGAGGTAAGCGAGACCACTCACCGAGAATAACAACTCGGGGGGGAACATCTAGTAATGTTCCCGAGCCGAATGCCCCCGAACCTCGGTGACTCGATAGATCATACTCTTATCACTGAAATTCTTCAATCTCAGAATAGTACAACTGAAATGCCTAACTCACCTACTATCTGTGTTGAACAAATTTCAGATGAAGAGTTAAAACATCGTAGATCGTGGCTAGATGCTCACACTGCTGATCTTATAATTGGAGATCCTTCAAAGCATGTCAAGACAAGATCCAGATTACATCAAGGAGAAAGCGCATTATTTTCCTGCTTCTTGTCTACTGAAGAGCCTCAGAATATTGAGGATGCACTTAACGATGCTGACTGGATTATTGCTATGCAGGAGGAGCTGAATCAGTTCACGAGAAACGAAGTATGGGAGCTTGTAGACAGACCCGGCATCAACATGTCATTGGAACCAAATGGGTCTTCAAGAACAAGCGAGATGAAAACAACGTTATAGTAAGGAACAAAGCAAGGCTCGTGGCAAAAGGCTACTGTCAAGCCGAGGGAATAGATTTCGATGAAACATTTGCTCCAGTTGCAAGATTGGAGGCCATAAGACTATTCCTTGCCTACGCAACACATCAAAGATTCAGAGTCTATCAAATGGATGTGAAGTCTGCGTTCCTGAACGGCGTACTGAAAGAAGAAGTCTATGTGGAACAACCGCCCGGCTTTCAGCAGGGACATCAAGTATATAGACTCAGAAAGGCTCTTTACGGGTTAAAACAAGCACCCAGGGCTTGGTACGATACCCTGTCAGAGTTTCTTCTTCAGAAAGGTTTTTAGAAGGGCACAATAGATCGCATGTTGTTCAGCATTCGACTGGAAGACGACTTATTACTTGTGCAGATCTACGTGGATGACATCATATTTGGATCAAAGAATGTCATCATGTGTCAACAATTTGAAAAGATGATGAAGGATAAATTCGAGATGTCAATGATGGGAGAAATGAACTACTTCCTTGGTTTTCAAGTCAAGCAATCTGAAAAGGGAACGTTCATCAACCAAGGCAAATACACTCGAGACCTCATCAAAAGATTCGGCTGCACATCCGGCAAATCTATCAAGATCCCGATAAATACGAATATGAAGATCGATCTTGATAAGGAGGGAGTATCAGTAGACCAAACCGAATATCGTGCTATAATTGGTTCATTATTATATTTAACTTATGCTGTAGGTGTCTGTGCTCGATTTCAGGCGAATCCGAAGCAGAGCCATTTGGACTCAGCAAAGAGGATTCTCCGCTATCTCCGAGGAACACCTGACATGGGTTTATGGTATCCAGCTGATGATAATATTGAACTAACTGGCTATTCTGATGCTGACTATGCAGGATGTAGAATTGACCGAAAATCAACTTCAGGAACATGTCAGTTCCTTGGCAGCAAGCTGATCTCATGGTTTTCAAAGAAACAGCACTCAGTAGCTACGTCGACTACTGAAGCTGAATATATGGCTGCCGGAAGTTGTTGTGCCCAAATCCTTTGGTTGAGATAGCAGCTGAGAGACTATGACGTCATTCAGAATGAAGTGCCGATCTTCTGCGATAGTACCAGTGCCATTGCAATCACTCAGAATCCTGTACTACACACGAGATGCAAGCACGTGGACATCAGACATCATTTCATTCGTGACCATGTCGAAAAGAAGGATATCAAGATGGAAAAGATCCATACTGACAAACAAAGGGCCGATATCCGACCAAGCCTCTAGGCGAATCCGGATTCGAGAGAACTTTCGGTAGAGCTAGGTCTGGCTGGACCTACTTGACCCCGGTCGGTAATAAGGTTTCGAGGAGAGGAACATTCCGGTGAGGGGGAATGATCACTCTCGATCTTGAATGTATTCGATGCGTAGAGATTCAGAAACCATCTACACGAGGTATCAGCTGACTACTATGTTCAGCTGACAGGTTTGCGTATCTCTACTCAGTAGTAATTTATATTACAGAACCTTGCATTTATGACAAAGATTCAGCATGATATTAATATCTCTTGGTTTGTCTTTATTATTAACGGATTTCATTTAATGCACGACATTCCATAAATAAGCTTGCTGAACTCTGCGCGCATTTAATGCGATGTCTTTTCACGATTACTACTTAGGCTATTTTACAACTGGCTTTGAATTAGGCGGCATATGTGATCATTACCTTTTATAATATTGAATCTTAACCGTCCATCTCATAAAGTAGGTTTAAACTCAGCCTTAGATCGATAACTGTTCATCTTCTAGATATGCATATATTTCGATCAAATCTTAAGAACCGCCATATTCGCACTTAACATATCTTACCTCCGAAAAATCCGAGAATACCTTTTTGCAAAAACCCTCATTTGCTTACTTTCACTTCGATCAAATTCTCGGTATGCCTACATGAAGTTACTTATGTGTTGATCATTATTGATTAGTACATATATAAAAATGTTTTATTTAAAAAAACGATACTGATAACAGCTTCGTGTAACAGGTACAATGGCGGAAACCAATATCTCTGCGATCTCTCCAGCTGATATGCAGAATATTTTGGAGAAGGATCGCGTGTGGTTTGAACCCACCATGGATTTCTACTCGTGCGATCTGGAGTATATGGATGAGATCTTCTCAGCTCTGCGCGAGTCAGGGCTGGAGAAATTTCTGTCTAGGAGGCCTACTTTCTTCCTCCCGAGACAGGTTGCACAACCAGTACTTGAATTCGGACGCCGTGTATCGAAGATATAGTGGTGAAGTTCGTTGCTCATTCCATTAAAGACGCCACTACGGAGCTGAAGCGGATGTCCATCAAGGAAGCCACCGAGCGGAGCTTTGATCCGCCCTCCGAAGGAATTAGTACAGGTTGGGTACAGAGAGGCGACGAGTTGATGAATATCTTACCGTCTTACGTGGAAAGCCCACTACTTTCGTGAGCCGCTTTTCGAAGAATAGCATGTTGCCTCGGTTCAGGGCACTTGCTTACATTGTCACACAGCTACTGACAAGTCAAGCAGGGTCGTTTGACCAAGTGTCAAGGCCAAAGATTCAGATGATGATGGCCATATACGACCGAGCCCAGATTAATTGGACGGAGTTCTTTCTCCGTGAATTCATGGCTCAGTCTGCTAAGTTCGACAAAGCATCGAATATGCTGAGCGCCAAGGGCAAGTTCTTTGTATGGACTCAAGTGTCCATCATGATTGAAGATTTATGTGGATCTCGAGCCGATCACCTACGGTGACAAGGAGTACTTCAATATGAAGAAGGTCAGATTTCACAACAGGACAGCAGCGCTTCAGCAAATAGGGTCAGGACCCTCAGCAGTCATTCAGCAATCTAAGCCTCAGCAGGCTACGCCTACAAAGAAAAGAACCCCTCCCGCAAAAACTCCTAAGGCACTGACGAAGAAACTGAAGAAAGCCGGTGAGGTGCCGGCCTGCGAGGAGGTTCCGAGAGTGCCTGCTGAACAGGCTCCTGAGAGGACTACTTAGCCCCTGCAGCTGGTTGATGAGTCCGAGTCTTCTGAGAAGACTTAGTCAGTGGAGAAGATCGTCTCCACTGAAAGGGACCAAGGGGATGCTTCTGAAGCTCAGAGCGCAGATATTCAGCGCCTAGATAGCCCCCTTCTACGTTCCTCCACTCGGCTCGGTCCCTGCCAATCGAAGAACTAAAGTCTCACATTGACTTGGAGTCTGAGACTGCATCTGAAGGTGAATCAACTGGGATGGAAGCCTCAATGATCTTATCTCGAGCAACCCGCGAGATCCTTCAACAGATACCGGAGCTTGCTGATCATTCAGACTTGATGATCATTGCCAAATCGGCAAGGCTCCACATGCTTCTACGCTTTCGGGAGTGGCCGCATCTACTTCGCCTTGTTCTCCACTACTCCACTCGGCAACTCCATGAGGAGGAGATGAAGTTGAGGCGGCAAATAGGCTACTCGAGCTCCGCCGACCTCGGCACCATGGAGAATACCGAGGGCCGCTATGCTTGCGATGATACATGACAAACAAGCGAAGGCTCAAGCACCCTCGAGATGGGTCGGGATCATGACGACCAGGACCCACCCAAGGATTCGGGCCACCTGACAACCTGATGAGGGATCACTCCAGGACAAGGATACACATGCTGACATTCCTGATATTCCACTCAGTATCCTTGGACATAAGAAGTCCACGGCTGGTGCTTCGTCCTCAGCAGAGCCCGCTCAGCTCTTCTTTGCCGATCGACTTTCGAGCGGCGCCCGGCCAGGACCGCAAAGAGATCTCGATCGGTGGCTAAGGCCTTAAATGCTCAAGGGATCAAGAATCGAGATCTTGCGAAGGCTATCCATCGTACATGGAAGCAAACTGCTCAAGCCACGACTAATGAACTTCAAGGGCCGAAGTCTTCTGTTTCTTAATCAGCCGCCCCTGATGTTTCTGCGCTTATTTCAGATGCATTGGCTCAGCAGCAGGTCCAATTTGAATCTCATCTCAGGATCTTTCAGGAGAGCCAAGCCAAACTACTTGAGGAATTTCAGGCTTCCAAATTGGCTCATACTGAAGCTATTACTGAACAATCCCAGGCCACAGACATAAGACTTGATAATATTCAACTGGTCCTGGAGGATAAGATCTCTGAGAAGCTAAATGATTTTAAGGCTGCAGCTGAACTCTCCTACAAGCAATACTATGAAGCTCTGACTTCTGAGAGGAACGAGCTGCATGAGGCACTGACAAGGCACTGACAGACTTTAAGGATCAAATTCAGTCGCTGTCAACCTCCTTCAACAGCCTTCAGAAAAAGGTACTTATCCCTACCCATTTGCTATTGATGATGCCAAAAAGGGGGAAAGTGAAAGAGGGAAGAAAAAGAGTACCGAGCCAGCAAAAGGCAAGAAACAGAGTACTGAGAAGCCTACTCCTAAGGGGGAAGCTACACTGAAGTCATCTCAGACTCAGACTCAGACTCAGACGGGTGAGGCCCAGGGTGTCCCAACTGCGAGCACGGTTGAGACCGGCCTAATCGGCTCGAGATCCCGAGCTACTCATGCAACCCGGACTCCTACCGATATCATCAAGGAGGTTGCGAGTATGCTTTTTGAACGACAAAGAGGACTCGAGATGATGAAGAAGAGGTTCCTCTACCTCCACTGTTCGGGGAAAAGGTAAGAAAGTAATGGATCTCCCGACCCCTCCAAAGCAAAGAAGAAAATCAAGAGATATATTTCTGCCGAGGAGGAGGCTCGAATAGCGGCCGATGAGAAGCTCGCTAGGGAGATTGCCGATCTTTGAAGCCGCCAACAAGCCAAAGTCTAAGCTTTGCTAAAGGAAAGACAAAGGCACCGAGGACGCGGTGGAAAGAAGAAAGCGCCCGGCTAGGTTGCCTCCCGAAAACTCATAATCGAGGATGATGAAGATAGGGAGAGGCAACAACAACAAGCAAAAAGGCACTCGAGCGGCAAGGTACGTCCAAAAACAAATCAAGTACCTCTGCTGACTCTGAACAAGCTCCTCAGAAGCCTCAAGAGCAAAATGCAGAAATTGAAGCAATATTCGCTCAGGTGGAGAGATATCTCTACCGAGGAGAGGAAGCTAGATAGTTAGAGGCTGCCGGGCGGAGGATACATTTGGCGGACCTCGAGGCACTCGAGATTCTGCTCGAGCAAGAGGCCGGTCGAGAGTTCCTTCGAAAGCGACATTCCTTACCGATACAGAAGGTTCCGGAAGCCAACCGATCCGAAAACTCATAGATGGCCGAGATCAGACGAATGGATGCCTATTCAGTTCAATCCAGAGATGGGAATCGGCCAAGATTGAGTTTATCAAGAGAAATTATTTACGGAGATTCGGCTCGAAATGTCTAAGGCCGATGCCTACGTCGAGTGGATGCCCATTGTTCGAACTTGATCTTTACCCATATTTGCACGGAGCCGTAATCGAAGGGGTAGTAGTCGGTGTTCTCGAAGCAAGAATCATTCCTCCACCCGGAAGACAAGACGACTCGATCCATCTCGGAGTAATTGAACGAGAAGTGAAGAATCTTTGCGATGAATAGAGGTCTAGAACAAGATGATCCAGCGAGACTTCGCCGAATACTTGAAGGCGAGGAAGAACACGTTCGGAATGTATGGAGTCCCACTTGCTCGAAGATCAATCTCAAGGTTTCATGAATAGGATTCAGCAGTTTAAGGGTTCTCCTCCTTAGTTCTCTTCTTAGCTTAGCAAGATTTGTATTGTACTTAACTGACTATCATATATATACAATCTGCTTTTTGGCTTTGACAACTACTTGTTGTCTAAATAGCCGTGTTTGCTTTATGCTTTAACACTCAGAATCACTGAAGTGATTACTGACACACACACACACCTTGTTTATTTACTTGTCAGTTTTTGCTCGGTTAGATTTCTGATAGACTAGACTTTCATAGAGTTATTATTTCTCATAGGGGGAAATTGTTGCATGAGGGAAATTGTTGTAAAGGGGGAAATTGTTCTGCTCTGTCTCTCTCAGTAGTCTAGCACTTACCAGACAACTCCACTGATCCTTCTTGTAATTTTGTAAGGAGCTCTGTTCCTGAGTAAGTTAGTGTTTAGCATAGATGATAGGTTTTGGCATCATCAAATAGGGGCAAATTGTTGGGTGATGATTCCATCCTCAGCACGGTTACTCTTAGTGGGAAATGATTCGGTCTTAGACACTGATCTTAAGCTCAGTAGCCTTGTGCTCTGTACTTGTCTGAAGATTTGAAGATCCCAAAACCCTATCTGATTGGTGAACCATTCCGTTGTATATGTTGTTTGTCTCTGAGGTTTCAGACTCAGTAGACACTCTGCTCTGGTCAAGGCGCTCAGTAGCTTATTTGCCTCAGCACCAGTGTAGAAGACTCAGTGATCTTGGACTCGGCGGGAGCAAGATATCGAGAGAGTCAGCGAACCGAACTCGGCGGAGGTAGTTCACCTGGACTCGTAGCCGATCTTCGATAGACTTATCTCATCTGTCTATCTACTGAATACAAGGTCAGACTCAGCATCGGTAGACAATCTTCTGAATTGTCAGATCTTTTTGAAATGCAATCAGCATAATCATATACGAGGAAGAGAGAAGTCAGCTTCAATTAGCCTCGAAGTCTGTTCTGCCTCAACCACTTTATTCACCTCGACAAATGACAAGCATACACGTGTCATCCTACCTACTAAAGCTGCAAGTCAACACTTTCCGGAAAAGGAGGAAAAGGCACTGTTACCTACGTCAAAAAGAGCCGTTTGCTACCAAAAGAGAGAGAGAGAAGAAGATCGTCTCCAACGGATCTAATTCAATCTCTGCTCTATAAATAGAGGGATTATTCAAGAAGAAAAACCGAATGCACGTATCTAGAGCAAAAATCAAGAAAGCATTCAACGAGCAAAGAACCCAAAGAACTACGTCTTAGCAAGAACTTGAAGAACAATCTTCCGGCGAAAGACTACATTCTAGCTCATAGGGAATCAAGCTGAACCGACATACAAAGCCTCTAGTATCCAATCGACGTTACACGATCTTATAGCTTACCTTCAGCTGTTCGTCGATCTAGAAGCTACTCACTCATATTCCCTATCCCTCTAACCCTAAGCTCAACCGTTCTTATCTATAGCTTAGACGAAGGAGTTCACCTTTGAACCCGATCCTTATTGTATAAGGACTCCTTCACCGTTGGAGAAAGTTTGTCAAACACTTATAAGTTTGATGTTTGTAAACTGAGACTTGGATCGCTATAAAAACCAAGACGCGGCTTTGCCCGGTGCGCAAGTCGGCCCGAGACTAACTTCGGGATAAATAATAGCATCCCGATCTTTCGGGACGGTGGACGTAGGATTTGAGCGATATCCGAACCACTTTAAAAATCCCGTGTCTCTATTGCTTTCTTATTGTTGCATTGATTTTACTATTCATACTGAACATCTTATTTAAAATCAATCAACTGTCTCAGCATACTGAACTTTATATCTAGTGAACTGAGACTTTCATAAAATGTTTTTACCACTCAACTGATTTGGGCCTACACACATTTCCGCACGCTGAACTCTTACTGTAGATACTGAATTTCTGACTCAGTCAGCTAGCAGATCTCAGTAGAGTCAGACTCTTTGCCGCACACGATTCAGAATTGCTGTTTGGTCTGCTGAACTATTTCAGTCAGACACCATCCTGAATAGGACTGTTCGTGTTTGAAGTTGAGAAATCGAATCAGGTGTATTCACCCCCCCCCCTCTACACCTGACCGTACACTCGGGACCAACACTCCCAAACTTCATTACGGACAAACTGGTTCAGCTCCTCTTGCATGGCAATGATCCAGTCAGCATCGTTGAGAGCATCCTCTATCGTCTGAGGTTCTTTAGTAGACAAGAAACAGGAGTAGAGAGCACTTTCTCCTTGGCTTAATCTGAATCTTGTCCTTACTGCTGCTGATGGATCTCCAATGATTAAATCAGAAGAGTGAGCGTCTAGCTACGAACGTCTGAGTTTGACTTCTTCTTCTGAGATTACTTCTGTACAGTCAACAGGAGTGTTAGGCATTTCAGTAGTGTGTTCTGTGACTGAAGCAATTCAGTAAGAATGTTAGGATCTACTGAGTTTCCAGGTTCAAGGGCATTTAGCTCAGGAACATTAGTCGTTTAGTGTGAGATCCTGTAGGTTGCCGCTAACATCTTCAGAGTTTGTCTCCTTTGGTTTCCTGTCCTTAGTAACAAACTCATCAAAAATAACATGAGGGCTTTCCTCCACGCAAAGGGTCCGGTAGTTAAAGACCCTGAAGGCTTTACTGACTCGAGAGTATCCTAAGAATACTCATTGATCAGATTTGCTATCAAAAACCTTTAACTAGTCCTTCCTGTTATTGTGGATAAAGCAAGGACAGCCAATAATATGGAAATGAGAAATAGAAGGAATTCTCCCTTTCCACAGTTCGTATGGCGTCTTCATGTGCTGCTTTGTAAGTAGTGAGCAGTTTTTAGTGTAACAGGCGGTGTCAGTAGCATCAGCCCAGAACTTTGAGGGTAGTCCAGAGTCTGCTAGGAGCGTTCTTGCTGCTTCTTTTAGTGTTCTGTTCTTCCGTTCAGCAAGTCCGTTCTGCTGAGGGGTGCGAGCTGCTGAAGTCTCGTGCTGAATCCCCTCCTTATCGCAGTAATCTTTAACTACTGAGTTGAGGAATTATGTCCCTCTATCTGAGCGAATTCTCTGTATCTTGATGTCTTTTTCCACACTGAGTTTCTTCAGCAGTATTGGTAGCTCAGTCTTGACATTAGATTTGTTAGCTATGAAGATGACCCACGTATATCTCGAATAATCGTCAATAACGACGAGGGTATACTTCCTTCCTTTTATAGTTACTGGAGAAACTGGCCCAAGCAAGTCCATGTGTAGCAATTGAAGGGTTCCATCAGTGGAAGGTGACGGAATTGGTAGATTGCTTTTCTTTGTCTGCTTTCCCTTCAAACACGCTTCACAATTTCTGTTTTTGATAAAAGCTTCATTGGGCAGTCCTCTGACTTTAGAGTTCTTGGCTAGCTTGCTCATTGCCTTGAGATTTAGGTGACTGAGTCTCTTGTGCCACAACCATCCTGTTTTATCACTGAATTTCGTCTGAGCAAGCAAGCAAGCCTCAGGTTCTGTGGTGTTCCAATTTGCAACGTAGATATTCTTCTTCCGGGAACTTGATAACACTGTTTTCCCTGTAGATTCGTCAACAACATCACAGGAACCAGCGTCAAAGATAACTCTATTCAGATTATCACAGAATTGACTGACAGAAAGGAGATTATGTTGAAGTCCTTCAACATATGTTACTCTTGGAACTGAAGCAGTTCCAATGTTCAGTGTTCCGTATCCCCTGGTATAGCCTTTAGAGTTGTCACCAAACTCAATTATGGGACCATCTTCTTGCACATAATTGGTCAGCAAGCTCTTTTGATACGTCATATGTCTCGAGCAGCCTGATCGTGTCCTACTTAGACCTCTACCCACAAGTGTATGGGGTGTTGGAATATAGGTGGTGAGCAAGGTCGTCTCCCAAAGGACTATGCGGTTAATCGTGTGACTACTCCTATTCGGATGCTTAAACTCTATCTAGACGATGAAAACTTAGCGGGCTGATTAATCCTAGGCAATAAATGAAATAAATCTAAGCTAAGGACAATAAAGAAGCTAAATTGATGAAAATCCAAGAGAAGATATTCTAGGGGTAGACACTAATGATATGTAAAAGGATCTAGCTTACTTAAATTTGCTACGGTTAATTACATCTATTTATGAGCGACGTCGGATATAGCCTAACTACCTCTCGGTGAACTTAGATCGTGGATTCTAGATTAAGACTATCGTTTCCAATTCATCGAAACCTAGAACTCCCAAAAGCCTTCGAGTCTATTGCCCTCACCCGTATCCCGCAACCTTTCGGCTTATTGGAAAGAGGTGCTCTATGCTCCTAATCTAGAATTAATTCTCAACTCTCGTTTATCGAATTAGTTCCATAGATAAATCTAAATGGTGATCAATCATTCAAACAATCATTAAAAGCAAGAGCATAGAGAAATAGAGTAGATTAACCATAAGCAAATCTAGCAAACATCAATTCTCAAACAAACTCATCAAGTTTAGCCCCTAGAATAGTGAATTTAGCTACTCATGTTCTTAATTAGCAAAATACTCAAATCATAGCAAGTCAAAGACATGAAAAAGCAAGGGGAAAAGAAAATGCAAACAAATCCTAAAGCCTTGTCTTCAATCTTGATTGCTTGACTCCTTCTTAATTAATCTTCACACAATTATCAACTTCAATGGTGGAGAATGGAAGATTTTGGGTGTTTGGGGGTGAAGGGATGGTTATGGAGAGTGAAAAGGGTGAAATTTCGTGTGGTAGGTGAGTTATGGTGTAACTCACCTACCACACGAAATTTCACCCTTTTCACTCTCCATAACCATCCCTTCACCCCCAAACACCCAAAATCTTGATAATCGGGTCAAAACCGGGTCAAAAACTTGATAATCCGCGAAAAAGGGGGCGGACCGCGGTCCAATACAAAGCTCGGACCACAGTCCAAAACTGTTTTCTTCAAAAAAAATTCGGGGAGAAGGCATCGGACCGCGGTCCAGTACAATGCTCGGACCGCGGTCCCGTTTCTGCTGTTGCGCAGCAATTTTGTTTTGGCTCGTTCTCCCTCGTTTCTTATCCAAATCTCGATCCGTTTTCGGCCATGTGACCCCAACGAGCTGAAATTTAAGGATCAACTTCCCATTTATTCAAAATAGGTCTTCATTCTCCTGAAAAATCAATAGAAACCAACCCAAGTAGCATATTCTTCGAAAATGATGAACTATGCAAACACAACATGTACAATCATGATTTTTCTTAGTAAATAAACAACATGTAAGATATTTAAGACCTACAAAAACCATGTTTGTCACAACCGCTATCCACAATCCAAGGGTCCTTAGCACCTGCAAAACAGAAACATTTTTAGGTACCCTTTGGTTCAGTTTGGGTCCTTAAGCGTTAGTTGGTGATTTCGCGGCCCAGATCTGTCTTGCGACCTTATGAGTCTCAGACTTCTTCTTCTGAACCTTGTCAGCCTTTTTCTCCACTGGACCTGGAGATACTGACTTCCTGGCAGTTTTGGGTTCAGGAGCTTTCTTCTTCTGAGGTTTAGTGCTCCTCCTGACCCTGGGCTCATAATAGTACGAACCAAACTGTGCTGGATGCTCATACAGTGGCTCGCCATACTGCTCTGCCCACCTGACCTTCTTAGTTCCCCCTGAATTTGATCGTGGTGTTATGGGGCTAGAACCTTTGGCCAGTTGCTTCTTGTTGCTCGGCTGAGGTGTAATCATCTTCTGCTTGTTCTTCGCCTGAGTTGTTGGTTCAGAGGTTTGAACCTTCCCTCTGACGAACCTATCAGCTAGTATTTTGGAGCCTTTTGAAGTAGAGGTGGAAGCTTCGTGAGTGTAGCCAAGTCCTTCTTTCATGACAGGTGGCCTTTGAGCACTGAGCATGCTTTCCAACTTCTCTTTGGCTCCCAGGTACTGTTCAGTCATCAGTTCTCGCCAAACCTCATCATTTTCCCGAAGTGATTCATAATCTTTCTCAACCTCTGCGAGTTTCTGAATGAGTCGGGCTATTTCAGTATCTTTCTCAGAATTGTCCTTAGTCAGAACTGATATCTGAGTTTCTTGAAGTTGAGACTTAGTCATAAGAGATTCAATCTCTTCCTTCAGTCTCACAACTAGATTCTCTGAATCAGTAGACACCTGACAATTAGAAGAAAGTCTCTAATTATCAGCCTTTACCTGTTCCAGTTCCTGAACAATTCTGCTGAACTCTCTGCTTAACTGAATCTGCTCCTCTAGTAGATCGTCATATGCTTGCACCACGTCTAGAGGTTCATCAGTAGCTGAGCACGTGTCGTGTGTGCTCTGTGAAGAGGAGGTTATAATAAGTTTCAAATTTACCTCAACCTCTTCTCGGCCATCAGAGAGTATTCAGTCGTTGATTCAGGATCTGTTTCTCCGACCTCAATGACAATAAATGCAGCTTCATCTTCAGAAGAATACATGAAAGTATCTTCCTCAATTGAGTCATCGGATAGCTCTCCGGCGATGTAGGTTTGCCTTCTTCAGGTAAATTTCTCGCTTCTGGCCTGCCGTTCTGCTTGCTGTGCAGCTGAGAGCTCGGGACAATCGTACTGAAAGTGTCCCTCTTTCTTGCAGTTGTAACACGCAGTTACTCTGCCGCCTTTTCCAGCTGAGCTATTTGATGGACTAGCAGCAGGTTCTGCATTCCTGCAATTAGGAGATGGTTTAGATTCTTCCCTTTTTCGATGTTCTTTCTTACCTGAGGGAGAATCTCGGTGGTATTTCTTTAGCTTTCTGACTCTCTCCTTCTCTCTTTGATATTTGAGAGCCATAAGCGCAAGACGGTCAGTATCAGGAGTCTCGGAAGACTTAACATCTGGGGCAGCTACTGTCTTGCTGAAAGAAATAGGGTTGGCTCCAGATTTGCTGACAGTTGCTTTGAAAGCATGGTCTATTTGGGTGTCAGCTGGAGCACTTGAGCATCTTTGGGGTAGACTGTGCTCGAACTCCTCCATCTTTAGTTCTGAAAAGATAACATCAGGAGTTAAAGTATTAAGATCTGAGCGACTTAAATAAGTAGCAAAAGGAAGCCACTTCAGTCAAGGCAGCGCTCTCAAGATCTTGGTGTTCATCTCTTTATTGGTGAACGTTCTCCCCAGCCTGTTGATCACATTGATTTGATTTGTGAATCTGACGCTAAGGTCGTCAATGGTCTCGTTGGGCTCCATGGCAAAGGTGTCGAACTTTTGAAGCTCTAGCTCGAGTTTGTTCTCTTTGATCTGCGGGGTTCCTTGGCTCAGTACTGCCAGGGCATCCCAAAGTTCTTTTGCCGTTTTGCAATCTTGCACCCTCCTGAGGTGTGAATCGCTGAGCGTAGTCAGGATTACATTCCGCGCTACTCGGTCGAGGATGTGCAGCTTTTTCTCTTCTAGCATGAAGGCAAATTTGTCTTTAGCAACTTTAGCATCAGTCTGTGCTCCTACACCTCCCACAGCAGCATATTGAACATTCTCGATCATGGGAATGATGGGTCCTGTCTCAAGGACATCAGTCATTGTATCGTGCAGCGATGTAAGGTGCGCCTCCATTCTCACGCGTCATACCGTGTAGTTCTCTACAGAGAACATCGGCACCATCCGTATACCTGACATATCAGACATTATAGATGAGAGTATAAGGATGTATGAAGAGATGCTTGTGCAGTGAAAAATATTTTCAGGATCTGTTCGAGTAGACCAGCAGTTTCAGAAACGATGATCAGGAGAACACCGTTGCTTTGATACCAGTTGTTGGTCCGGAGACAAGTGTTAGGTGTAGAGGGGGGGGGGGGTGAATACACCTGAGTATAAGTTTCTTTTCTCAAACGCGAAGGACAGCTGAGCTGTAGGTTGCAACTGATGAACAATATCAAATAGTAACCTTCTGATCGTAGGTCAGAGTGACTCAACTACTGAGCTTCCTCTACTGACTTTTGTCAGTATTAAAAACATCAGCCGGAGAGTTAGTGCGGATAAGTGTGGGGCCCGAAAGACTTCGTCTCGATTTGAAAATGTGTTTTCGCAAACTAAATCAGTTTTGGCTAGTGCACTTTTAAATACATTTTATGCAAGTATGAGTTCGTAAAATGGTCTGAGAACGATGCAATAAAACAATAAATAACACAAGCAATTTTTAACGTGGTTCGGATACGCAAGATCCTACGTCCATTGTCCTGCTGAACAAGAGGTCTTGTTGATTAATCTGAGCAAGCCTCAGCAAGGTATCTTGAAGGGGAGGTGATTTTCTCCTTAGCGACTTCACAAATCAAACCGAAGCTTGAAGGGGAGGTGATTTTCTCCAACTATGAAGGGGTTCTTACAATAAGAACAGTCACAAAAAGTGAACTCCTTTGAAGATTCTAAGCTATGGATATAACAGTGGAGGTTAGATAGAGAAGAGGGATCTAAGGAAACTCTAGAGAGAAGAACTAAAGATATTCAACTAGGCAAGTTATTCGCTGGATCTTCTTGAATGCGCTAGAGAGTTTGAATGCTTGAGCGTGTAATCCCTTTGATATCCCGTGCGTTGAGCTCGGAAAGGATTCTCTATTTATAGTCGTGACCCAGGCATTTGTCCGTTGGAGAAGATGATGCCACAAACGTCCAAGGAAAGCGACCATAAGTTTCGAAATAGTGTCGCTGAGTAGTTGGTCACTGTGCATGAGAGCAACTTTAGTTGGTCAGAGCAGGTAAGGCTTAGACCGCTTCTCATTGGTCGAGGTTTGTGGTAGGTCAGACTTGTCAGACATCAGTCTTGATCTGAGTTGACTCTCACTCATCCTCGTATGATCCTCTGCTGACTTCGAATATAGTAGATCTGGCACGATCATATTGTCTTCTTCGTCTGAGTCGGCTGATAACAGGTCTTCTACAGAGTGCAGTCAGCTGATGACTCTGAAGGTACTGAGCTTTATACTGTGTTCTTTCTTGGAGGTCGGTGATGAGAAATCTTCTGCGATGAGGGTCACTGGAGACACGAGAACACGAAGTTCTTACATGCGATGACGTGGGGCTCGGAATTTAACTTCCCTACCGAAGTTCGAGACCAACAAATACCCCTTACGAGGACTTGGACAAAAACGGATAACGAAAATAAGAACGATCCCAGCCTATTACATCATCTAGTCCGAAAGACAACACACTAAGGGTACAAGACGAGGTTTTGGGATCTTCAATTCCATAGCGATGAAATCACTATGATTTCCCCCATTCACCGAAATAAGCAAGTCCTAATATAAGAACTACTGATGATAATACAAAGTACCCTCTTAGGGATGATCTAATCAATCACTGACTCATAACCCAATAGTCTCTCTCTAAAGAATACTTGTTCCCCTTCTCTTATCTAAGCGAGCTAAATTGTAATATTCATAGCTTAGAAACCCCGAGGGAGTTCACATTTTGTGAAACGTTCTTATTGTAAGAACTTCCTCATAGTTGGAGAAGCTCAAACTCTTTAAGTTTGAAAACCCTATAAAGTTACTACGACTATAAGTAGAGAATCTATCATGTGAACAGATCACTGAGACTTGCTCAGTATAAGCATCAAGTATGTATCTGTCCTGTGAACAATCACTGAGACTTGCTCAGTATAAATAATACAAGTTCTCCTGCTTGGGTCAAGACAGTAGACGTAGGACCCAGCGTGTCTGAACCACTTTAAAAATCTGCTGTGTTGATTTACTATTGCTTTTCTTAACTGCTCATATTGCATAAAACTGTATTTCATCAAACTCTGCAGAAAACCGGTTTTCAAACTGAGATGTTTCATAGGGCCTACACTTCCACACACAACTCCAATACTGAACGACAGTTCAACTGACATAAGTCAGTAGAGCTGAACTCAGTAGAAGAAATCTCTGCCCACGCGATCTGAAAGCATTTCTGGCTATCTGACTCAGTTCAGTAGCACATTCTAAAGCTGACTTTCACGTTTAAGAAAGAATTTGTATTCAGGTGTATTCACCCCCCCTCCCCCCTCTACACCCGAAGCACATCTCAGGACCAAGAATTGGTATCAGAGCGGTGTTCTTATTGATCATCGTTTTCTGAATACTGGTCTATCTCGAACAAGATCCTAGGAAAACCCGTTTTCACTTCATCTTGCATCTCTTCATTGCATCCTATATCCTATCTTTCTACAATGGCTGATATTTCAGGGATAAGGACGATACCAATGTTCTCAACAGAGAACTACGCGGTATGGCGGGTGGGGATGGATGCTCATCTAACTTCGCTGCATGACAGCATGACCGATGTCCTGGAGAAAGGAGAAATTGTTCTGATAGTCGACTCAGTCGAACTTGCATTGGACGAAGCAGCAAGTGCCAGAACCGGCCCGAAGGTTCCCAAGGACAAGAGCCTCTTCACTCCAGAAGAGAAGAAACTACATAACCTCGACCGAGTTGCGCAATGCAATAATGATGACCCTCAGTGACTCTTATCTCGGGAGAGTGTATGACTGCAAGATGGCGAAGGAGCTATGGGATGCTCTCGCAGTACTGAGCCAATGAGCTCCACAAATCAAAGAGAACAAACTGGAGTTAGAGCTGCAGAAACTCGAGGCTTTCGCTATGCTTCCTGGGGAGTCCATAGATGATTTTAATGCTCGATTCACAAACCAGATCAACATCATCAACGGACTGGGGAGAACTTTTAGCAACAAGGAGACCAATACCAAGATTCTAAGGACTCTGAGCAGGCCCAAGTGGTATTCTTTTGCTACGTGTATGAGGAGATCTGACTTAAACTCTTTTACTCCTGATTATGTGTTTTCAGAGCTAAAAGTAGAGGAGTTCGAATTCAACCTCCCACACATCCCCGGTGCTGAAGCTGAAGTGCCAATGGATCATGCATACAAGGAATCAGTTAGCACTCCCGGAGCAAGTCCCTCAGCAACAAGCCAGTCAGCCAGAAGCTCAGTAACACTACCAACTGCTAACAACTTGGATGAGAAGTATGCTCTCCTTGCTATGAAATACCAGAAGGAGAAAGAGATCTTCAGAAGGAAGATGAAAAAGGCTTCCCAGAAATATCAAGGTAAGAGAGATCATAGTCACTCGAAAAGTGAAACTAAACCTCTACCTGATTACAGGAATACTGAAGTTGCTCCCGCTGAACAAAAAGACACATCTAGAAGGGATGACAAAAGCTCAGTATGTTATAACTGCAAAAATCCAGGACACTTCCAGTACGAATGTCCTGAACTCTCAGCAGCTGAAAGAGCTGGAAGGCAAGCCTGACACGACAAGTTTGTCAGGAAGAGGCAAGCCTACATAGCTTGAGAGTTGTCCGATTGCTCAAGTGATGAGGAACTGTTTATGGAATCGTCTGATGACGATGCCGCATTCATGGAAATCGAGACAGAAGATGTTGAACCGTGTCTAATGGCCGGAGAAGAGGCTGAGGTAAATTCTGAACCCATTATATGCCCCTCTTCACCTTCCACACACGACACAAGCTTTGCTGCAGGAGAACCGCTGGATGTGGTTCTTGCATACGAAGATTTTCTTGAAGACCAAATTCAGATGGGCCAGCAATTCAGCAAGACGATTCAGGAGATGGAAATTCTGAAAGCGGAAAATCAGAGACTTTCAAAGAGAAGTCAGGACTCTACTGAGTCTGAAGGACTTGTTCTAAGACTGAAGGAAGAGATTAACTCTCTAATGACTAAGTCTCAAGACCAAGATGCACATATTTCAGTATTGACCAAAGACGTCTGTGAGAAAGAGACTGAAATCACTAATCTCAAGGAAAAAATCACATAGTCCAAAGCAGAATATGAATCTCTGAGAAAGAGTGATGAAGTGTGGAGAACCTTGATGACGGAACAATACATTGGAGCCAAGGAGAAGTTGGAGAAGCTGCTACGATCTCAAAGACAATGCTCCACTAAGGAAGGACTTGGTTACACTTTTGAAGCCTCCACTTTAGGACAGAAGAGCTCCACCAAGCTGGCTGATAGGTTTGTCCAAGGGGTAACTCAGCATGCAGACTATACATCCCCTTAGGCAAAGAACAAGCAGAGAATTCAAGCATCCCAGTCGAGCAACAAGAAGATGACCCATGGTTCTAGCCCCAGAACACCAAGAGAAAATTCGAAGGAGACCAAGAAGGTCAGGTGGGCCGAGTTGTATGGCCATCAACATTTGACTCATCCATCTCAGTACGATTCGTACTACTATGAGCCAAAAGTCAGAAGTTGTTGGTCCCGAGAGCACGTTTAGGTGTAGAGGGGGGGGTGAATACACCTAAAACCTATTTCTCAACTTCTAACACGAACAGTCCGTTCGGGAGTGTGCCGCATCGAAAGAGTTCGGCGAGACCAAATAGTTGTTACGAATCGTGTTAAGGCGAAGAGGTACGGACTCTTTTGAGATCTCGCTAGGCGACTAAGTCGAATTCGGTATCTTCGGATGGAGTTCATGGGTGCGGAAATGTGTAGGCCCAAATCGGTTGAGTGGAAAACGTTTTCTTAAAAATAGTTTCGGTTCGGAAGAGTGAATCGAGATAAGTATCTTTGAAACTTAGTTGAATGATTTTAAAGATATGATATTCGGTATGAATAGTTAAAATCAATGCAACAAGAAAATAAGAGACACGAGAGATTTTTAAAGTGGTTCGGATGCACGGGATCCTACGTCCATTTGTCCCGAAAGGTCGGGAGGCTATTTATTATCCCGAGTTAGTCTCGGTCAGCATGTACACAGGACAAAGCCGCGTCTTGGAATTTATACTAAGCAAGTCTCAGTTTACAACGGGTATCAAACTAAAGTGTTTGACAAACTTCTCCAACTATGAAGGGGTCCTTTTACAATAAGGATAAGGTTCAAAGGTGAACCCCTTCGTCTAAGCTATGGATAAATTCAGTTGAGCTTAGGGTTAGAGGGATAGGGAACGAGAAAGTGGCTTCTAGATCGACGAACAGCTGAGTTGTAGCTTTGAGTTCGTGTATCGTCGATTTGGATACTAGAGGCTTTTATATCTGTTTAGCTTGGTTCCCTAAGAGCTAGAAGGTAGTCTTTCGCCGGAGAATGTTCTTTAAGTTCTTGCGGAAGACTTATGCGATATTCTATTTTTCTCGTTTTTCCGTTTTCTTGCTCGAGAGTGTGTTGGCTCGTTCGTTGATTTTTAGCTCTCTGCGTGCATGAAAAACTTGAATCATCCCTCTATTTATAGAGAAGAGATTAGGAAAGATCCGTTGGAGACGATGATCCCTTTATCTCACTCTTTTGGTAGCTAACGGCTCTTTTGAAAAAGGTGACAGTGTCCTTTCCCTCCTTTTCCGGAAAGTTGTTGACTTGCAGCTTTAGCAGGTAAGGACAGGTGTTGGCTTGTCATTTGCCGAGGTTTTGCAGAGTAGTTGAGACAGAACAGACTACGAGGCATAATGAAGCTGACTTCTCTCTTCCTCGTATTTGACTACGCTAATTGTTGTTCAAAAGATCTCGACGGTTCGAAGGCCGTCTCCGTTACGAAGTCGATATCTGTAGAGATGCGAATTTACTCTACCGAAGGTCGGCTCTTAGTTCGGTGAACTACTCTGCTGAGTTCGGTTCCACGAGTCTTTCGGTATCTTGCTCTTCTTGAGTCCAAGATCATCCTGAGTCTTCTACATCCAGTCTTGAGCACGATAATCTCTTGACCGCCCGAACCGGTGCAGAGTGTCTACCGAGTCCGAATCCTCGAGACAAAAAACAATTACAAAGGAATGGTTCACCAATCGGATAGGGTTTTGGGATCTTCAAATCTTCATGGGATCACTCGGGGTATAAGCTCTACTGCGAGTGCATTTCGATCCGGAAGATAGAATCATTTCCCACTATGTAAAACCGTGCGAGGACTCGAATCATCACCCAACAATTTCCCCCTATTTGATGATGCCAAAACCTAACACTATCTAAAAAAAAATCTAACACTATCTATGCTATCAAAGCACTAAACTTATACGAAAAACAGGCTCCTTACAATATTACAAGAAGAATCGGTGGAGTTGTTCCGCAAGTTCTAGACTGCGCAAGGGAGCAGAGCGGGGAGTCGAATAAAAAAGATTAAGCATAATCCTTGTCTTAACAATTTCCCTTATTACAAGGAAACAATTTCCCTCTATAACATATCGGCTAGTCTAACGAATCTCGGCGGCCCTACGACAAAAGATCAACAAGTGAGTGTGTGTCGGTAATCACTTGATGATTCCGAGTGTTAAGCATAAAAACGAGAACATGGCTTATAGAGACAATAAGGTATTGTCAAAGCCAAAGAAAGAGATATGTATATGAGGTAAAGAAAGTTCAGTACAGATACATCTCTTGCTAAGCTAGGAAAGTACAAGAAAAGTCTAAGAACTATGAACGCTTGTACTGCTTGATCCTGTCCATGAAATTTTGCGATTGAGTCTCGGGAAGGGGCAGTCCATACATTCTGTAGGTGTACTTCCTCAGCTTCAGATACTCAGCGAAGTCTGCTGGCTCATCTTCTTCAAGTCCTTTGTGTGCAACAGCATCCTTCACTTCCTTCTCTATCACTCCAAAGTGAATAGAATCATAAAGTCTTCTTAGTGGTGGCAGAATTCTGGGTTCAGGAACCTTGACTTCAATGTTTGCTCTTACAACATTTTCCATTTTGGGATATAAGTCCGGTTCAATGATCATCATCCATTCCACGTAGGCATCAGCCTTTGTCTTATCTGACCAGAAATTCCAAAAATAATTCCTCTTGATGAATTCTATTTTCTATGATTCCCATCTCTGAGTGAACTGAGCAGGAATCCACTCATCCGTCCTAGGCCATCTCTGAAATCTTCATTTTCGTTGGCTTCCTGAACCTTCTGTATTTGTATGGAATATCAGCTTTGGAAGGTACTCTCAGCCTGGCCTCTTGTTCAGTGCGGATTCTGAGTGCCTCTAAGTCTGCCATATGAATCATATGTCTGGCAGCTTCTATCTGTCTCGCCTCTTCTCCTCTGTAAAGATACCGATCCATCCGAGCAAAGATGGCCTCGATCTCGACATCTTGTTCTTTTGATCTTGTGTATGAGAGCTTCGAGACGATCTGTTTCTTCCGAGTCGGCGGGGTACTAGATTTGTCTTTAGATGTACCCTGCTTCTCAGTACTTTTCTGTTGTTGTTGGTGCTCCCTGTCTTCATCATCCTGAAGTACCAGTTTTCTGGGACGCAGCCTAGCATGAGCTTTCTTCTTTCCTCCACGAGCAGGAGCCTTAGTTTTTGCAGTTGTGGTTTTGGCCTTAGGCTTATTCGTTGCTTCAGCTTCTGCTATCTCCCTGGCTAGCTTTTCATCAGCTGCGATCTGAGCCGCCTCCTCCTTACTTATATATCTCTTCAGTTTCTTGGAGGGAGGGGTCGGGAGTTTCAAGAGTTGCTTGCCTTTGCCTTCTACTGGAGGTGGGAGAGGTGCCTCTTCCTCTTCAGACTCATCCTCCTCAGCATACTCAGCAATGTCGTTGACCATATCCAACGGGGTCTGAGTTGCCTGAGTTGCTTGTGTTCTGGTTCCTGATCCACTTCGGCCAGTCCCTACTGAGATTCCAACAGAGACACCCTGGGCCTCACTAGTCGGTTCAGTTCTTGCTCCAGAGTCTCCAAATCACCACTCTGGACCTCTTCAGTCTGAACCCCTTGGTCCACTTCTTGTGCTTGTTCAGTGGAGACGGCCTTCTCCACTGAGTGAGTCTTTTCAGAGGACTCAGATTCATCAACCAGCTGCAGTGGTTGTGTCTGTTCAGTAGGGATCTCAGGAACTTCAACAGTCGCCTCTGATTCAGTAGGCACGTCAGTGGGTGTTTTCTTCAGACGTTTGGTCGGTGCCTTAGGAGATTTTGCTTGAGGAGACCGCTTCTTCATGGGCGCGGCCTTCTGAGGCGGTGTCTGGCTGAGCGAGGTCCCGACCCTATTTGTTGAAGTGTTGCGGTGCGGTTACGGAACCCGACCTTTTTCACATTGAAATAAGTCTTGTCGTGGAAGGTAATCGGTCATCGCCGCGAGAGATCTTCAATCATTACGAGAGCTTGAGCCCATACGGTAATTTTCCTTTAGCGCTCGATATGAATGAGGCTTTGTCAAACTTGGCGGCTGGACCATGAATTCTCGGAGGAAGAATTCATCCAATTAATACAGGCACGATCATGTATCGCCATCATCGGCTGAATCTTTGGCCTAGATACACGATCGAAAGAGGCGGCTTGGCTCGTCGGCGGTTGAGTGACTATGTAAGCTAGTGCCTGTGCGAGGCGGCATGGCGTTCTTTGGGAAGGCCGCTCCGAAGGCCGTGGGCTTCCGCGAAGGCCGAAAGGTAGTCATCCACCCGATCGTCCAGATACCCGACGGTGCTGACTCCTTTCGAGGGTAGGTTGAAGCTCCTCTTCAGTGATTCCCTCACTGACATCTTCTTTATCCTCATGTCAGCCTCACCGATTGTGTGAACGGTGAATGTTCCGATGATATCGCCCGCTACTGAGTCAGAGTTGAGGTAAATTTCAGCAACTTGCCTTGGGAGGAAAAAGGTGGGCTTCTTGGAGAGAAACGCCTCCAATCCAGATTCGCGAAGGGCCGCGAATATCTCTTCCATATACTCCAGCTCGCATGCATCAAATTACATGACTGGTTCGCACCAGACATGATCTTTGTCAAGGATATCTTGCATGTCTTTAGGGACGATTACAGAGAGGCCTGTATCCGCCATTATATCTGTTACAAGAAACGTTGTCAGTATCGAGTTTGATAAAGTAGTTATTACGACGATGCTGAACAAATAATAGAATAAAACTATAACAGATATGCAATCATACCAATGAAAAATCTGAGTGTTTATAAAAGGATTTGCAAGTAGGGTTGCTAGAGAGATCTCGGATTTTTCGAAGTTTAAAAGATTTAAGTATGCTAATGGCGGTTTCAAAGATACGATCGAATATTTATATCTAAGAAGAAGATGGACAATTATCGATCTATGGTTGAATTTAAACTTGCTTTATGAGATGTGCGGTTAAGATGGGATGACATATATAGGTATTGATCAAATAGCCGCCTAAGTCAAAAGCTAGTTGTAATATGCCTAAGTAGTAACTATGATATGACATGCATTAAATGTGTGGCAGAGTTCAGCAAACTTATGTATGGAATGTCGTGCATTAAATGTAAGCCGTTAATATTAAATGACAATTCATAAGATATTTAATACGATGCTGAATCTGAACAATAAATGCATATTACTGTTTTATTGGTTACTACTGAGTAGAGATACGCAAACCTGTCAGCTGAACATTGTAGTCAGCTGATACCTCGTGTAGATGGTTGCTGAGTCTCTATGTACTGAAACTATTCAGTACTGAGAGCGAACATTCCCCCTTACTGAATGATCCTCTCCTGAAACCTCTTACTGACTGGGGTCAGTAGGGTCCAGCAGACCTAGCTCTACTGAAAGTTCTCTGAATCTTGCTTCAGCTAGAGGCTTGGTCAGTATGTCAGCCCTTTGTCGATCAGTATGGATCTTTTCCTTCCTGATGTCCTTCTTTTCGACATGGTACCGAATGAAGTGATGTCTGATGTCTACGTGCTTGCATCTCGTGTAAAGTACAGGGTTCTGAGTGATTGGAATGGCATTGGTACTGTCGCAGAAAATCGGCACTTCATTCTGAATGACGTCATAGTCGCGTAGCTGCTGTCTCGACCAAAGGATTTGGGCGCGGCAACTTCCGAGCGGCCCATGTATTCGGCTTCGGTAGTTGATGTGGCTACTGAGTGCTGCTTCTTTGAGAACCATGAGATTAGCTTACTGCCAAGGAACTGACACGTTCCTGAAGTTATTTTCGGTCAATTCTACACCCTGCATAGTCAGCATCAGAATAACCAGTTAGTTCTATATTATCATCAGCTGGATACCATAAACCCATGTCAGGTGTTCCTCTGAGATAGCGGAGAATCTTCTTTGCTGAGTCCATATGACTCTGCTTTGGATTCGCCTGAAATCGAGCACAGACACCTACAACATAAGTTATGTCAAGACGAGTAGCTGTTAAGTATAATAAAGAACCAATTATAGCACGAAATTCAGTTTGGTCTACTGATACTCCCTCTTTATCAAGATCAATCTTCATGTTCGTGTTCATCGGGATCTTGATAGGTTTGCCGGATGTGCAACCGAATCTTTTGATGAGGTCTTGAGTGTATTTGCCTTGGTTGATGAACGTTCCCTTTTCAGATTGCTTAACTTGAAAACCGAGGAAATAGTTCTTTTCTCCCATCATTGACATCTCGAACTTGTCCTTCATCATTTTCTCAAATTGTTGGCACATGATGACATTCTTTGATCCAAAGATGATGTCATCCACATAGATCTGCACAAGTAGTAGATCGTCTTCCAGTCGAATCTTTGAACGAGTGCGGTCTATCGTGCCTTTACGAAAACCTTTACGAAGAAGAAACTCGAGATAGGGTATCGTACCAAGCCACGGGTGCTTGTTTTAACCCATCTGAGCCTTTCTAAGTCTATAAACCTGATGTCCCCTTGAAAGCCGGGCGGTTGTTCCACATAGACTTCTTCTTTCGGCACGCCGTTCGAGAACGCGAGACTTCACATCCATTTAATAGACTACGAATCTTTGATGTGTTGCGTAGGCCGGGAATAGTCTAATTGCCTCCAATCTTGCAATCGGAGCGAAATTCTCATCGAAGTCTATTCCCTCGGCATGACGGTAGCCTTTTGCCACGAGTCTTGCTTTGTTCCTTACTATGACGTTGTTTTCATCTCGCTTGTTCTTGAAGACCCATTTAGTTCCAATAACATGTTGATGCGGGGTCTATCAACAAGCTCCCAAACTTCATTTCTCGTGAACCGATTCAGCTCCTCCTACATGGCTATGATCCGGTCGGCATCTTTTAGTGCATCCTCAATCGTCGAGGTTCGTCGTAGACAAGAAGCAAGAAAATAATGCGCTTTCTCCTTGTGACGAATCCGGATCTTGTCTTTACACTTCTTCGAGGGATCTCCAATAATTAGATCGAGCGGTGTGAGCGTCTAGCCACGATCTACGATGTTTCGGCTCTTCATCGAAATTTGTTCAACACGAGATAGTAGGTGAGTTAGGCATTTCGGTTATACTATTCTGAAATTGAAGCAATTTAGTAGTGAGAGCATGATCTACTGAGTCACCAGGTTCAGGGGCATTCAGCTCAGGAACATTACTAGATGTTCCCCCTGAGTTGTTATTCTCAATAGTGGTCTCAGTTAGCTCTAGGGTTTCTTCATCGACCTGAGTTACACGGATTGACTCGTTCGGGAGAGTCAACTGTTCAGCTACGTTTTCTGCTGGGTTGAGATTCGATAAACTTGTCTTCGGTTTCCTCATCTCGAATCATTATCCCAACAAAGTTGGATCTTTTCGACTTTATCTTTTAGGCTTAGATCCTGTAGCTGTCTACTGATGTCCTCAGATTCAGAATTAGAGTTATTGCTCCTGTCTTCAGTAGCAAACTCATTAAAAACAACATAAGGGCTTTCCTCCACGCAAAGGGTTCGATAGTTGAATACCACGAAAGCTTTGCTTGACCCGGGAGTATCCTAAGAACACTCCTCGATCGACTTGCCATCAAAGGTTTTGGCTGATCTTTCCCATTATTGTGGATAAAGCACGAACAACCAAAAATATGGAAATATGATAGAGAAGGTTTCCTGCCGTTCCATAGTTCATATGGTCTCTTCTTCTGTTGCTTTGTCAGTAGAGATCGGTTCTGAGTGTAACATGCAGTGTCAGTAGCTTCGCCCGAATTTGGTTGGGAGTCCCGAGTGCGAGTAGAGTTACGGCTGCCTCTTTTAGAGTTCTCGTTCTTTCGTT
Organism: Lavandula angustifolia; assembly: GCA_028984105.1. Lineage (NCBI taxonomy): Eukaryota > Viridiplantae > Streptophyta > Magnoliopsida > Lamiales > Lamiaceae > Lavandula > Lavandula angustifolia. Next base: position 27,526,168 of record CM054805.1, on the reverse strand, counting down.
CGGCAACTCCATTTTGCTGAGGTGTGCGTGCAGCTGAAGTCTCATGCTTTATTCCTTCAGTTTTGCAGTACTCCTCCACCATAAAATTGAGGAACTCAGTTCCTCTGTCAGAACGGATTTTGATAATCTTGGTGTTCTTCTCGACACTGAGCCTTTTCAGAAGCCTTGGTAACTCTGTTTTGACGTCAGACTTGTTGGCAATGAATATGACCCAAGTATAGCGCGAGTAGTCATCGATGACCACTAAAGCATATTTCTTGCCTCTGATCGTCACTGGAGAGACTGGACCGAACAAATCCATATGTAGCAGCTGAAGGATTCCATCAGTGGAAGGAGATGGAACAGGAGGATTTTGATTCCTTGTTTGCTTTCCCTTCAAGCATGCTTCACACTGAGTGTCTTTGCTGAATACTTCATTCGGCAGTCCTCTTGCTAGAGTGTCTCTTGCAAGTTTGTTGAGCATCTTAAAGTTGAGATGACTGAGTCTCCTGTGCCATAGCCACCCTGTTCGGTTGTCATTTTTTGCCAACAGACAAGCTTCAGGTTCAGCTGAGTTCCAGTCAGCTACATATATGTTCTTCTTGCGCGAACCTGATAACACTGTTTTCCTTGTGGATTTATCGATAACATCACAGAAACCAGCGTCAAATATCACTCTATTCGAGTTATCACAAAATTGACTAACAAAGAGAAGATTATGCTGAAGTCCTTCAACATATGATACTCTACGGGAGCGTGGCGGTTCAATGCTTGAGTGTTCCAAGTTCTCTTGTGTAGCCTTTAGCGTTGTCTCCAAACTCGATTCGCGGGTCCTTCTTCGGGGGATATAATTCTTGATAGACTCTTTTGGTACGTCATGTGTCTTGAACATCTGCTATCCACGTACCATGGGTCTTTGTGCACCTGCAGAACAAAACTATATTCAGGTACCCTTTATTTTTGATTTTGGGTCCTTAGATGTTAGTTTTGGTAACCCAAATTTGTCTTACGACCCCGGTGGTCTCGGACATCTTCTTTCCACTTGAGTCAACGTACTTGACCACTTGGGTAGTCAAAGGCGACTTCTTAGGCTTTTCGGGTTCAGGAGTCCGGATCTTCTGAGCTGGTGGACTGCTGACCTTTGCCTTTTATGTGATTTTCTTCCTTTTCTTCTGACTCTTGGGTCCTCTTCTAACTATAGGATCATAATAATATGACCCATACGAGCGGGGTGTGTCGGTGAGGTGGTCCATGCCGATCGGCCCATTTGGATTTGCTAGTTCCCCCTTGGCCGAAGCCGGGGTATTTTGGTGCCGATCTTCTTGTCGAAATGTTGATGTGTAGGATGAGGTGCCTTCATCTTTTGTTTGTTTTTTGGCTAGGGGATTCAGTATTTCGAGCATTGATTGTTTCCCCTCGAACAAACCTATCGGCAAGTCGCACTTCGAGTGTACGGGGCGAGATGAGGAAGCACCACAGGTGAAACCAAGACCTTCCTTGCAGTGCTTGGGCTTGTTGCTTGCTAGCATAGCCTCCAGCTTCTTTTCAGCACCCATGTACCTCTCAGTCATCAGGTTCCTCCAGACATCATCACTTTTCTTCAGTGTGTCGTGCTCGGTCTGAAGTCCTGATAGTTGTTGCTTCAGTAGACTTAGTTCAGTATCTTTCTGAGTTAAGTCTTTGGTCAGAACTGAGATCTGATATTCTTGATGCTGAGACTTGGCCAACAGAGAGTTTATCTCCTCCCTGAGTCTCAACACAAGTCCTTCGACTCGATAGAGACCCGACTCTCTCGAGAAAGTCTACGATTCTCCACTTTCGGGGTATCCAATTCTCGAAGAGTCTTCTTGAGGCTGCAGACTTATCTGAATCTGTTCGTCTAATAGTTCTTCATATGCTGAGCTGACGTCCAGATTCTCATCTGCACCTAAAATAGTGTCGTGTGTATGCAGTGTGAAGGAGAGTTAAAAGATGCATGAGAGTTTACCTCATCTTCTTCTCATGCCATCAGACACTTTTCAGTACTTCCTTCAGCTTCAAGCTCCAAAGCCATGAAAGCAGTTTCATCATCTGATGAATCCATGAAGGAGTCGACTTCTTCTGAGTCGTCTGAGAGTTCGCCAGCAATGTAAGCTTATCTCTTCTTGGCAAACTTCTCTCTCCTTGCTTTGCGTACAGCCCGTTCAGTACTACTGAGCTCAGGACAATCATACTGATAGTGTCCTGGCTTCTTGCAGTTGTAGCAAGCGATGACTCTTTCTTCTTTGTTTTCGCTTTCTTTTGAAGGTGCTAAGTCATCTCTTTTCCTGTATTCAGAAGTGTTCAAGTCAGGAGCGCGTTTTGGTGTATATTCGGACTTATCTTTTGTTTCTCGATAGGCTTTAGTCACTTTTCTGCGCCTCTCCTTCTCCTTCTGATATTTTACGGCGAGCGCGTACGCATTTCGAGCTAAACTTCCTTCTTGTGTGTCGGTTAGTGAAGGTTCGAGTTTTGCTTGACGCGGGAGAAGCAGTGTCTTGACCGATGCTTTGAAAGCATGGTCAATTTTGGTGTCGGCTTCAAGCCGTTGCTTCCGTTGAGGTCAGTCGAACTCGAATTCCTCTCGCTGAAGTTACGAAAAGATATGGTCGGGGTAGCAATATCTAGATCGAGAATGGCGTAATAAGGTGGCAAAAGGAGTCCAATGTCCATCTGGCAGTGCCCTCAGTATCTTGAGATTCATTTCTCGGTTGGAGAATGTCTTTCCCAACCCGTTGATGGAGTTCATCAGATTCGTAAATCTGACATTTAGATCTTCTATTTTGTCACCAGGCATCAGAGACAAACGATCCAGTTTTTGGAGTTCCAGCGCAAGTTTGTTAGCTTTGATCTTCTGAGTCCCCCGACTCAGTAGCGCTAGAGCATCCCAGAGCTCTTTTGCTGTCTTGCATTCCTGAACCCTACCGAGATAAGAATCACTAAGAGTGGTTAGTATGACATTCCTGGCAACTCGGTCTAAATTGTGAAGTTTCTTCTCCTCAGGAGTGAAGAGACTTCTGTCCTTGGGAATCTTCTTCCCGATCACCATTCCTCCTCCAGCTGCTGGATCCCGAGTCACGACACTATCGATCATAGGAACGATAGGTCCTTCCTCAAGTACTTCGGTCATGCTGTCGTGGAGGGAAGTCAGATGAGCCTCCATTCTGACTCGCCATACACCATAGTTCTCTACGAGAACATAGGTACCATTCTTATTCTCGAGATATCGGACATGTTAAATAATGATATGAATGAAGAGTGATATGCAGTGAAAACGATTTTCCGGATCCGTTCAAGTAGACCAGTTTCAAGATAACAAGAGTCTTATAGAACTCCTGCTCGGATACCAATTGTTGGTCCCGAGAGCACGTTTAGGTGTAGAGGGGGGTGAATACACCTAAAACCTATTTCTCAACTTGTAACACGAACAGTCCCGTTCATGAGGTGTGCCGTCTTGAAAGAGTTCGGCCAGGACCAAATAGGCGCTTCCGAATCGTGTTAAGGCAAAGAGGTACTGACTCTTTTGAGATGCGCTGGGCGACTAAGTCGAATTCGGTATCTTCGGATGGAGTTCGAGTGGTGCGGAAATGTGTAGGCCCAAATCGGTTGAGTGGAAAAACGTTTTCTTAAAAAACGGTTTCGATTCGGAAGAGTGAATCGAGATAAGTATGCTTTGAAACTTAGTTGAATGATTTTAAAGATATGATATTCGGTATGAATAGTTAAAATCAATGCAACGGTAAATAAGAGACACGAGAGATTTTTAAAGTGGTTCGGATGCACGGGATCCTACGTCCACTGTCCCGAAAGGTCGGGAGGCTATTTATTATCTCCGAGTTAGTCTCGGTCAGCATGTACACAGGACAAAGCCGCGTCTTGGAATTTATACTAAGCAAGTCTCAGTTTACAACGGGTATCAAACTAAAGTGTTTGACAAACTTCTCCAACTATGAAGGGGTCCTTTTACAATAAGGATAAGGTTCAAAGGTGAACCCCTTCGTCTAAGCTATGGATAAATTCAGTTGAGCTTAGGGTTAGAGGGATAGGGAACGAGAAAGTGGCTTCTAGATCGACGAACAGCTGAGTTGTAGCTTTGAGTTCGTGTATCGTCGATTTGGATACTAGAGGCTTTTATATCTGTTTAGCTTGGTTCCCTAAGAGCTAGAAGGTAGTCTTTCGCCGGAGAATGTTCTTTAAGTTCTTGCGGAAGACTTATGCGATATTCTATTTTTGCTCGTTTTTCCGTTTTCTTGCTCGAGAATGTGTTGGCTCGTTCGTTGATTTTTGGCTCTCTGCGTGCATGAAAAACTTAAATCATCCCTCTATTTATAGAGAAGAGATTAGGAAAGATCCGTTGGAGACGATGATCCCTTTATCTCACTCTTTTGGTAGCTAACGACTCTTTTGAAAAAGGTGACAATGTCCTTTCCCTCCTTTTCCGGAAAGTTGTTGACTTGCAGCTTTAGCAGGTAAGGACAGGTGTTGGCTTGTCATTTGCCGAGGTTTTGCAGAGTAGTTGAGACAGAACAGACTACGAGGCATAATGAAGCTGACTTCTCTCTTCCTCGTATTTGACTACGCTAATTGTTGTTCAAAAGATCGGCGAGTTCGGAAGACGTGTGCCGTTGCGAGTACGATCTTGTAGAGATCTTGAATTTACTCTACTGAAGGTCAGCTCTTAGTTCAGTGAACTACTCCTGCTAGGTCCAGTCCCACTGAGTCTTTCAGTATAATGCTCTTGCTGAGTCCAGTACATACTGAGTCTTCTACATCCGGTCTTGAGCACGATAATCTCTCGGACCGCTTTGAACCGGTGCGAGTGTCTCCGAGTCCGAATCCTCGAGAGACAAAAAACAATTACAAAGGAATGGTTCACCAATCGGATAGGGTTTTGGGATCTTCAAATCTTTATGGGATCACTCGGGGTATAAGCTGCTCCGAGTGCATTTCGAGACGGAAGATAGAATCATTTCCCACTATGTAAAACCGTGCTGAGGACTGAATCATCACCCAACAATTTCCCCCTATTTGATGATGCCAAAACCTAACACTATCTAAAAAAAATCTAACACTATCTATGCTATCAAAGCACTAAACTTATACAGAAACAGAGCTCCTTACAATATTACAAGAAGAATCAGTGGAGTTGTTCTGCAAGTTCTAGACTACTGAAGGGAGCAGAGCAGGGAGTCAAAATAAAAAGATTAAGCATAATCATGTCTTAACAATTTCCCTTATTACAAGGAAACAATTTCCCTCTATAACATATCAGCTAGTCTAACAGAATCTCAGCAGCTACTGACAAAAGATCAACAAGTGAGTGTGTGTCAGTAATCACTTCAGTGATTCTGAGTGTTAAGCATAAAAACAGAACATGGCTTATAGAGACAATAAGGTATTATCAAAGCCAAAGAAAGAGATATGTATATGAGGTAAAGAAAGTTCAGTACAGATACATCTCTTGCTAAGCTAGGAAAGTACAAGAAAAGTCTAAGAACTATGAACGCTTGTACTGCTTGATCCTGTCCATGAAATTTTGCGATTGAGTCTCGGGAAGGGCAGTCCATACATTCTGTAGGTGTACTTCCTCAGCTTCAGATACTCAGCGAAGTCTGCTGGCTCATCTTCTTCAAGTCCTTTGTGTGCAACAGCATCCTTCACTTCCTTCTCTATCACTCCAAAGTGAATAGAATCATAAAGTCTTCTTAGTGGTGGCAGAATTCTGGGTTCAGGAACCTTGACTTCAATGTTTGCTCTTACAGCATTTTCCATGTTGGGATATAAGTCCGGTTCAATGATCATCATCCATTCCACGTAGGCATCAGCCTTTGTCTTATCTGACCAGAAATTCCAAAAATAATTCCTCTTGATGAATTCTATTTTCTGTGATTCCCATCTCTGAGTGAACTGAGCAGGAATCTACTCATCCGTCCTAGGCCATCTCTGAAATCTTCATTTCCGTTGGCTTCCTGAACCTTCTGTATTTGTATGGAATATCAGCTTTGGAAGATACTCTCAGCCTGGCCTCTTGTTCAGTGCGGATTCTGAGTGCCTCTAAGTGCGCCCATATGAATCATATGTGCGCGGCTTCTATCTGTCTCGCCTCTTCTCCTCTGTAAAGATACCGATCCATCTGAGCAAAGATGGCCTCGATCTCAGCATCTTGTTCTTTTGATCTTGTGTATGAGAGCTTCTGAGACGACTGTTCTTCTGAGCCAGCATGGGTACTAGATTTGTCTTTAGATGTACCCTGCTTCTTAGTATTTTTCTGTTGTTGCTGGTGCTCCCTGTCTTCATCATCCTGAAGTACCAGTTTTCTGGGAGGCAGCCTAGCAGGAGCTTTCTTCTTTCCTCCATGAGCAGGAGCCTTAGTTTTGGCGGTTGTGGTTTTGGCCTTAGGCTTATTATTTGCTCCGGCTTACGCTATCTCCACCGACTAGCTTTTCATCAGCTGCGATCTGAGCCACCTCCTCCTTACTTATATATCTCTTCAGTTTCTTGGAGGGAGGGGTCGGGAGTTTCAAGGCTTGCTTGCCTTTGCCTTCTACTGGAGGTGGGAGAGGTGCCTCTTCCTCTTCAGACTCATCCTCCTCGAAGCATACTCGGCAATGTCGTTGACCATATCCAACGGGGTCTGAGTTGCCTGAGTTGCTTGTGTTACGGTTCCCGAGCCACTTGGGCCAGTCCCTGCTGAGATTCCAACAGAGACACCCTGGGCCTCACCAGTCGGTTCAGTGCTTGCTCCAGCCAGCGACCTTGTCTTCCTTGAAGACTTTGGTGCCTGTTCACGAGCCTTACGGGTTTTCTCTTCCCCCCTTGCTTGATGGCCGCTTTTCGGGTGTCTTTTCCTTTTCGAGCTTCTTATTCTTTTCCCCCTTTTTGGCATCGGCAAATTGAGCCGGGTTAGGGAACAGTTACCTTAGTATTTAGGCTTTTGTAGGATGCTGACAACTCATCAAGTCGAGTGTGGATCTTGTTCAGCTCCTCGTGCAGCTCATTCTTCTCATTAGTTAGTTCATCTTTGTATTTCTGGTGAGAAGTGTTTGCTGCAGCCTTGAACTCATTCAGCTTCAGACTGGCCGAATTCTCCAGAGCCTTCTGAATAGATGTGAGACGGAGCTCATGGCCTGAGATAAGGTGAAGACTGACTCCGTATGAAGGGACTGAGAGGCCTTGAATTCAGCAAGTAGTTTAGCCTGGTCCCTCCGGGAATAGTCGAGTTGTTCTTCAAAGTCAGCTTTCTGCTTGGGGCCGGTGCGTTTGATACGATGGAGGAGACATCGGGGGCGGCGATTTTGACAATGATTCCTTCGGCCCACGAAGCTGCGGACTAGTGGCTCGGCAACAGTGTGCTTCCATGTCTTGTGGACAGCCTCGGCAAGGGCACGATTCGAGTGCCTTGGCCCGGAGAGCCTTTGCCAGCGACTTTGAGCGTCGGCCTGCAGGGGTGGGCGCTACTTCGTGAGGTCGACTTCCAAGAAGAGCGGCGAGGCTCTGCCGAGGACGAAGTACCAGCCGCCGACTTCGCGAGGGAGCAAGGATACGCATTGGTAGGTCCGGTTGAGTAGTTGTATCCTCGTCCCGGTGAGTTCCCTCATCGAGGCTTCTCGGGGCTCGAATCATGGGGTGGGTCCTCGGCCGTCGTGGTCGGAACCCATCCGAGGGGGCGAGCCGTTGCTCGTTGTCCATCATTCAACAGGGGCCAATATTGCGGCCCTCGGATCGTCGAAGGTTCCAAGGTCGCAGGCTTGGAGTAGCTTTATTCTTTGCCTTAAGAACTCGCTCCTCCTTATGTAGCCGGTCGGCAGGAGTAGTGTAGGATGAGGTCGAGCCGAGGATGCCACTCCACGAAACCTTAGGAGCATGTGGAGCTCGGCACCTTGGCAAGAGATACGAGATCGGGATGGCCGGTAATCTACGGTATGAGTTCGGTAATCTCTCGAAATGCTTGAGATCGGAGAGCTGAAGTTTCCATTCCGATCGATTCCTGTTCAGACGCCGTTTCTGAATCTTCAATGTCCATGGCGGACGTCTGTTTCTCAGCAGATGGCAAATTGGTGAGTGGAGGGATGTCAAGGGGACTGTCCAGAGTCTCCAAATCACCACTCTGGACCTCTTCAGTCTGAACCCCTTGGTCCACTTCTTGTGCTTGTTCAGTGGAGACGGCCTTCTCCACTGAGTGAGTCTTTTCAGAGGACTCAGATTCATCAACCAGCTGCAGTGGTTGTGTCTGTTCAGTAGGGATCTTAGGAACTTCAGCAGTCGCCTCTGATTCAGTAGGCACGTCAGTGAGTGTTTTCTTCAGACGTTTGGTCGGTGCCTTAGGAGATTTTGCTTGAGGAGACCGCTTCTTCATGGGCGCGGCCTTCTGAGGCGGTGTCTGCTGAGCTGAGGGTCCTGACCCTATTTGCTGAAGTGTTGCGGTGCGGTTCTGGAACCTGACCTTTTTCACATTGAAATAAGTCTTGTCGTGGAAGGTGATCTGGTCATCGCCGCAGAGATCTTCAATCATTACTGAGAGCTTGAGCCCATACAGTAATTTTCCTTTAGCGCTCAGTATGAATGAGGCTTTGTCAAACTTGGCAGCCTGGACCATGAATTCTCGGAGGAAGAATTCAGTCCAGTTAATCAGGCACGATCATGTATCGCCATCATCAGCTGAATCTTTGGCCTAGATACCGATCGAAAAGAGCCGGCTTGGCTCGTCAGCAGTTGAGTGACTATGTAAGCCAGTGCCCTGTACTGAGGCAGCATGGCGTTCTTTGGGAAGGCCGCTCTGAAGGCCGTGGGCTTCCCGCAGAAGACTGAAAGGTAGTCATCCACCCGATCGTCCAGATACCCGACGGTGCTGACTCCTTTCGAGGGTAGGTTGAAGCTCCTCTTCAGTGATTCCCTCACTGACATCTTCTTTATCCTCATGGCAGCCTCACCGATTGTGTGAACGGTGAATGTTCCGATGATATCGCCCGCTACTGAGTCAGAGTTGAGGTAAATTTCAGCAACTTGCCTTGGGAGGAAAAAGGTGGGCTTCTTGGAGAGAAAAACCTCCAATCCAGATTCGCGAAGGGCCGCGAATATCTCTTCCATATACTCCAGCTCGCATGCATCAAATTTCATGACTGGTTCGCACCAGACACGATCTTTGTCAAGGATCTCTTGCATGTCTTTAGGGACGATTACAGAGAGGCCTGTATCCACCATTATATCTGTTACAAGAAACATTGTCAGTATCGAGTTTGATAAAGTAGTTATTACGACGATGCTGAACAAATAATAGAATAAAACTATAACAGATATGCAATCATACCAATGAAAAATCTGAGTGTTTATAAAAGGATTTGCAAGTAGGGTTGCTAGAGAGATCTCGGATTTTTCGAAGTTGAAAAGATTTAAGTATGCTAATGGCGGTTTCAAAGATACGATCGAATATTTATATCTAAGAAGAAGATGGACAGTTATCGATCTATGGTTGAATTTAAACTTGCTTTATGAGATGTGCGGTTAAGATGGGATGACATATATAGGTAATGATCAAATAGCCGCCTAAGTCAAAATACCCGACAGTGCTGACTCCTTTCGAGGGTAGGTTGAAGCTCCTCTTCAGTGCTTCCCTCACTGACGTCCAGATACTGCTCCTGCTGAGTCCAGTACATACTGAGTCTTCTACATCCGGTGCTGAGGCTGATAATCTACTGACCGCCTGAACCAGTGCAGAGTGTCTACTGAGTCTGAATCCTCAGAGACAAAAAAACAATTACAAAGGAATGGTTCACCAATCAGATAGGGTTTTGGGATCTTCAAATCTTCATGGGATCACTCAGGGTATAAGCCTACTGAGTGCATTTCAGTACGGAAGATAGAATCATTTCCCACTATGTAAAACCGTGCTGAGGACTGAATCATCACCCAACCGAAGCCCTAAGGTTCAGAAGAAGAAAGCTGAGCCCCAAAAGATCAAGAAGTTAGCTCCTCCAAGCTCAGTGGAGAAGGTTACTAACAACAAGGGAAAGAAGAAGTCCGAAGCCATCAGGGCTGTCATACAATTTTGGATTCTTAAATCTTACAATTAAGAACCCAAGCTGAACCCAAAGGGTACCTGAATCTGTCTTTGTTTTGCAGGTGCTAAAGGACCCTTGGATTGTCGACAGTGGATGCTCAAGACATATGACACATCAAAAGATCCTACTGACCGACTACGTTCAGCAAGATGGAGCCAAAATTGAGTTTGGTGATAACTCCAAAGGCTACAAAAGGGGATACGACACATTAAAAATAGGGACTGCGACAGTTCCTAGAGTATCTTATGTTGAAGAACTTCAACATAATCTCCTTTCTGTCAGTTAATTATGTGATAACTCCAATAAAGTGACTTTTGACGCAGGTTTTTGTGATGTTCTTGATAAATCTACAGCGCGGCGAAGGAACATATACTATGCTGAATGGAATACTGCCGAACTTTCTAAGCGGGACATGCCATCGGGAAATGGTATTTCAAGTCGGTAACACCAATTTACTCGGGGAAAAAAAAATAATCCTATATGCTATATTCTAGACGAAAAATTCAAGTCGGAAGGTCATAATTTCGCGGGAAAATTAAGCAACATAAATCATAATATATTCTCCAAAATTGGTATAATTAATGCTCTAAATTCGACTAATTCATTCTCCAACATGTTAAAAACATAATCCTGGAAACCATACTCCAAAATTCAAGAAAATCATGCTCCAAAAATCATAATATTCGCACCAAATTAACCGACAAAATATGACCAGGATTATAAAATTCGAGTCGGACTAACCTGGTGGTCCATTCTCGTAATTGGGGACGATTTCTGGTCGAATATTTAATTTCGAGCGGACTTGAGTGAGATTTTGTCAGCCGGGGGGGGGGGGGAGTGGTGTTGAGAAAGTGACAGATCTGGATGTTAAATTCATCCAGATCTGGTCAAATCCCGCTCGGGACTTAGTTACACATGTTAGTAACCGTTGAGCGAAACTGAACGAGACACATGCGAGATTTCATTTTACGAGCGGAAATTCGTAAGCAAATTTGACTTGTGTGTAATTTTGTTTGTTTCATGTTTTAATTTGTCTCTAATTCAAGAAAACACCTGAATATAATTGGTGTCAGTCAACGTTTTCAAAAAATAAGGGTATTGTCAGTAAAATTAGATATTTTTTTTTTATCAATTATAAGGCTCGAGTACTTTTACCTTTTGATTTAAGGAATTGGGTATAAGTAGATATTACGACTTAAATAATTAGACCTATTTATCAATCCACAAATAGTTGGAAAATGATACATAATGAGTGGATCATGCAAGAAATTAGTAGTAATTAGGAATTATGTATAATTCTTATATATTTTATGATAATCATTATACTTTTTATAAAAAGAATCTCAACTTGTATATTATGAATAATCCTTATGTGTTTTGTGTAGAAGGGGAAAAATGTAAAATTACAAACTTTTTCACATAAAATATAAGGATTATGCATAAAATATATAAATATTATGCGTAATGTGTTTTCCTACTAGATCCACAATTATAATATATTATTATTTTAAATCGACCATAACGGGGATTGAACACTAGATCAACTATAGATTAACCACTTCGCAGAAGTGGGAATACCAACTAAACTATATATTATCAGTAGATCCACAGCCTTAATACATACTACTATATATAGGAGTATTATTTATATATATATATATATATATATATATATATATATATATATATATATATATATATATATATATATATATATATATATATGGAGTGGTTCCTCTGTGAACAACCCTTATCGTGTGAACTGTGAACACTGCACTTTAAAAATAAATGTACTGCACTTTTAAGGCAAAGATCCTGGACTTTAAGTACTGTACTTTAAAACAAAGATACTGGACTTTAAGTCCAATATCTTTGTCTTGAAAGTGTAATACATTTATCTTTAAAATACAGTGTTCACACGCTAATATGATAACAGACTATTTATATTTGAACTTTCTTCTATTTATATATATACCTAAGGATAACAAAAAATATTAATTTTATTAATATAACTAAGTTGGTACCGTATGCTTACAAATGGAGCATCACGCGTTTCTCCCGTGAATTTAATTATTCGTTAATTAACAATTCAAAAAATTTTCCGTAAATTAACAACTTAAAAAGTTATCCGTGAATTAATCCATAGACTTTGGATTATGAAAGTGGTAATATATGTTTCTATCCATATTTGTTAAACAAAAAGCAAAAGTACCCATCCACTATATATTTCTTCACAATCTAACCAATTTGATCATATTACCCTTGCTTTTTAGTCAATTTTGAATAAAAGTATCCAAAACCAATCAGTTGTGCAGTATGACAGACAAAAATTTTGATATACGGATATCTGACTAGCAGTGCCTAAGGCGGGCCTATGGGTGTCTAAGGCGGGCATATGAGTGTCTAAGGCGGGCCTATGGGTGCCTAATGAGTGCCACAGATAGGACAAATTCCGTCACATCTTTTTGAAGTTCTGGATCTAAAAATTATTACAGTGCCGATACCCTTAGGCACTACCTTGGGCACTCCCTTAGGCACCAAGAATTAATTTTGAAAATCAATCATTCGTGATAGCTTTTTAGGCTCTCTACGGAATCCTTAGGCACCCCTTAGGCACTTGAAATTTTTAATGGAATTCGTATATTAAACTAAAATCAATCATTTGTGAACAAGTACCGATTAGACACGCCTGCAATTGCATCAACAATCAAAAAAATGAGTAAAAAATAAAGATATTTTAATAATCTTGATTATTTTGTGAAGATAAGATAACAACTTGGACAATTTTGTTTTTTTTTTTTTTATACGTGGACCTGCGCATTACGCCCTTTGCGCAGAGGGTAAACCCCGCTCTTTGTGCGATGGCCGCAAACCACACGGGAGAGTTCAACCACCCTAGGCTAACCATAGGTGCCTTGGGTAAATCCCGCTCCTTGTGCGATAGCACTGCAAACCACACAGTGAGAGTTCAACCACCTGCTGCTAAACCATAAGTGACGGGCCCACAACGTTACTTCCAACGTGGATTGAACGGGGCCTATCGATCGGGCCCCGACCAACCACCTTCACCAATGACGGACAATTTTGTTTTTTTGTTTTAGGGAGGTGGCTATTACAGCAAATGCCTCATTATGAAATGTGAAATGCCTGTCAGATGCGACCAAAGAAGCCGGTAAGAAAATGGCCTTTGCGAACTCTAAAAAAAAAAAAAGACCAAAAAGACCGTTGACTCTCTTTCTCTCTCTCTATCAGAAAATAGTTTAAATTGAGACAATGGCCTGATGCATACCTCCCAACAATTTCTTTACATCCACTAACTTACCAAAATTTATTTTATTTTACTAAAAATATGAAGTCATGTCGAATAATTAATGATGAGTCAATTTCGAATGAAATTATAATGACCAACTACGGAAATTACTCCGAAAACTCTCATATTACAGTTTAAAATTAAAATCATTTCAGCACTATTGTATTATGATCTTTTATCAAGCTACCAATTTATATTTAATTATAGTAAAAACATCATTTAGAGTTCTATCAACTTTTATTGTTAAAATTTGTTGGAAAATATTTTAAACATATGTAAGAACTAAATGCACACTACTAATCCAAATTATATAATGAAAGTATATTTATTACTTCCTCCATTCCAAAACAAGTGTTTCATTTCTATCGGAGATTAAGAAATTTATATTGTGTGATATAGTCTATTTGATTTTTAACTTTTTAATTTTGTTCTACATATTATTTACTATTGTAAAATTAAAATATTTTTTATAGAACGACTTAAAAAGAAAAATAAAACACTTTCTACGAGAGAGATGGAATATTTATTAAATAATGATAAATCTAAATAAAACTACAAATATTTTTTCGGTTTTTTAATTAGTTTTTTCATTTTAAAAAAGCAAAACCGGGGCAGGGATTGCCCGTGAAGCGGATTTAACAGGGTGTGGAGTCCGACACGCAGAAGTGAGGGATAGACTTTTCTAGAGAGAGAAACTGGTTGTTAGAGAGAGAAACGCGCTTCCGCAGACCCATATCGCCAGCATCCTAAATGGCCGTGCGTTAACGAAGAATCCATTAGTCGTACATACGTATTTTCATACGAATATCAACCGCCGTCGCCGTCCATGGAAGGAAATCACGAGGTATATATCCTCCGCTTCGTCTCCTCGTTCTGTTTTGATGCTATTATCGCTTTGGGTGTCTCAGTCATCGATGTACCAACGCTGCACTAATTTAGTGAAAATGTAAAGTTGTGATTTTTTCATTTATATTTTTCCCGATTTTAGTTGGACTTCTGGAGTGGATGCTTCGAGTTTCTTTCTCGGACCTCTTTATATGCTTAAATATTAAGTTTTTCTTTGGGATTTATAGTGGAGCGGTGTGAATTAAAGCTCAAATCGGAGTAGTAAATGGTGTATTTGTTTGTTTAGTGTTCGATTGAATTGCCTTTTGGTTTTGAGTAGCAAGACTCGAGTTCCTCATGAAGTAAAGTGTTTGACGATTTGCTTTTCTGGTGGTTCCAAAATCGCTAATAATATTATTCTATTAAATTTAGAAACATTTCCTTTTCTTTTTAGAATTTGGAGGTATTGCTCGTCTGAAGATTTATTTATCTTCTTGGGATTCTTTTTAATTTTGAAATTACTGTGTTCCTGCTGATTGATAGAGAGCTTTTTTTGGTTATAGAAAATATCTAATAAGCGGGAAACTGGTCATAGATTAAAATACATCGTTTTTTATTTCCTTTGCTGTTAAGCTATGGAAAAAAGATTTGTTAAATACCATTTTCTTCATTCATGCGCTCTAACTGTGGAAGAACTTGAAATGACAGGACCTGAAGTGTAGTGAATAGTTCTACTTCCATATATGTCTTTCCGTAGCCTAGCTCGCGACCTAAGGGATAGTATTGGAAGCTTGTCGAGAAGAAGTTTTGATGTGAGGCTGAGCGGTCACCACCGTGGGAAGTCTCATGGTGCTGTCCATCAGTTGCATGACCAGCCTGAAGTTATTCAGACCAGTTGTTGGGCTGGTCTTCCACCAGAATTACTCCGTGATGTGATTAAGAGGTTGGAAGAGAGTGAGAGTACCTGGCCTGCTCGAAAGCACGTGGTGGCATGTGCTGCTGTTTGCCGCTCATGGAGAGAGATGTGCAGAGAAATTGTTCAATGCCCCGAATTTTGTGGAATATTGACCTTTCCACTCTCTCTCAAGCAGGTTCATTTATTTGTTTTCGTTAATTGTGGATGTTACCTTTTGCTGCGAATTTATCAAGACGTTATTACATGATAGTGGATTGGTTGACTGTTGATGTGCTGAATGTATGCTTTGTGTTTCTCTATATGCAGCCAGGGTTTCGTGATGGAACCATCCAGTGTTTCATTAAGAGAGACAAGTCTAAGTTGACTTACCAATTGTTTCTGTGCCTTAGTCCAGGCAAGTATTTGATTCTTACTTTTTTAGTTGCAATATGTAAACCCACTGGAGGTTCTATTGAAAACCTGCCTTTTGTTTTGATTGATTTCAACATGACTTACCAAATGCACCTATTACTGATTTATATTCATTATTGTGTTTGTGATGACATGATCATGATGTAAACGAGATTGTTCGGTTACATACCCTTTCATATTGCTACAATGAAAGCCTTATATAGTGGCATTCATATTAACTGTTTTGGAAAGGCTGAATATAAAACTTTTAGAGGTGTTCTGTTTGAGGTGTCAATTACAGTTTCTTCGTGGTTATATAAGTAAAATTTTGTATCTTTTGAATCCTTCTGGGAATAGCATTTTCTCACTCGTAAGCTTTCACATTAAAGTGAAATGTTGTAGTTTCTATATGGGCCACTATATGCTTGATATGGGATTTTTGACATCATTTTTCTATCTGATCTTGTTATTTTGATTATGATAAAGACTTGCTGAGTTTTTGAAACTGCCTTATCTAATTTTTTATATTCCTTTGTATTTGCAGCTTTGCTTGTCGAGAATGGTAAATTTCTCCTTTCTGCAAAACGGGTTAGGAGAACCACTTGTACGGAATATGTGATCTCGATGGATGCTGATACCATATCAAGGTCAAGCAGCAGCTATATTGGAAAAGTGAGGTGAGTCTCATAGCTATTTGATCAAGGATAAGTTTTGTTTTCGTAATTCCAGTTTGTGCTACTTTCTGTGATCAGGTCCAATTTTCTGGGAACCAAGTTCATAATTTATGACACACAGCCGCCATACAACACCTCCAACGTCTCCCCACCAGGTCGTACCAGCCGTAGATTCTACTCGAAAAAAGTCTCACCAAAACTCCCCAGTGGGAGTTACAACATTGCTCAGGTTGCTTACGAGCTTAACGTCCTCGGCACAAGGGGCCCTCGTAGGATGCACTGCGTCATGCATTCAATACCCGTGTCTTCACTCGAGCCAGGTGGCACTGTCCCCGGTCAACCTGAGCTACTCCCCCGCTCTCTCGAAGACTCATTCAGGAGTATCTCCTTCTCAAGATCAATCGCCAGCTCAACAGAATTCAGCAGTGCTAGATTCTCAGAGATGCTCGGTCCACAGGGCGAAGAGGACAGTGGGAAGAGCAGACCGCTTGTTCTAAAAAATAAGCCCCCGAGGTGGCACGAGCAGTTGCAGTGCTGGTGCCTCAACTTCAGAGGAAGGGTAACGGTTGCATCAGTCAAGAACTTCCAGCTTATCGCCGGGACCCAGGTGGCTGCTGGCGCCCGACGCCTTCCCAGCCGAACCAGTCGGATCATGACAAGATTATACTGCAGTTTGGCAAGGTTGGTAAAGATATGTTTACTATGGATTATCGATATCCGTTGTCTGCCTTTCAGGCCTTCGCCATCTGTTTGAGCAGTTTCGACACGAAACTGGCATGTGAATAGTAGCTGCAGTTGAAGATTTATCCCTTACAAATGGAGCAGTATTCTCTTTGTTTTCTGTTAGTTTTTCCTCAAAGAGTATGGTGATTCTGTTTGTTTATTTGTAATTCACTGATTTTTCTTTTTATTCTTAATTTGACTTGTCTATTTGTTCCCGTCTAATGAAATATACTTAATTTAGTGGTGAGAGTATATACTTCTTTTGGCGTAAAAATTTACTATTAATTTGTTTAGGAACAGGGATTACAGTACTAATCAGTAGGTGTAATGATGTGAGAGTGCATAGATGGTTTGTGTGAGACGATCGGGACTTGTTCAAGAAACCTGTGAGAGTATTATGCTGGAAGTCACCATTATTCAGTTAGGCTCCTTTTCTCAATTTCGGTGGTTTTACTATTTAGTAACCAAAGATTAATACAAATCAATAATAATTAAAAACTAGAATCCTCATTATCTCTTCAGGACCACGGATACTAGCCTTTCTCTGTATGCTTGATACTTAATTTGCTAGTGTCAACACTCTTGATTATCTCAAAACTACTCAAAGACTTATATATAATTATTATATATAAAAAAAGAACATATAAATATACTAACTACAAGATTAACCTTGGAGTACCAAGTCAAAGGTTTGATTCTTGATTACAGAGTGTTAAAATCCTAAAGATACCAAAGCAACAAGTAAGAAAAAAAAAAAAATAAACTCCCCAAACTATAATCAGATGCTAGAACTTGTGTCACCTGCAAAATACAGAGCAGCACCAGTTCAGTAGTGTCAGAACAAGAGTCCATCAGAACTCACCTCATCAGCAATATCCCTTCCGGAAGGTACAGACGGGGCGGATGCCGTAGTTCCGGCCACGGAGGAGAGGGCTCCATGGGAATGACAGATTCTGAGAAGTGAGCACTTGTAGGAGAATTCATCAACTAACTCAACATGGAACCTTCACTTGTTGTTGCAAACTAACTAGTGAATAATAGCCATATATATACATTAAAACTATCTGCTGCTCCATACTAAAAACAGAAAAAATAAATTAAAAAAATAAGATTGAGAATGATGGGAAGTGAGGACCAGTGGCTATGCATATATATTATGTATATATATATATATATATATATATAGATTTGACAAGTTAAATAATAGGGGCACCCAAACTATGACCTCAGATTTAATCCTGATTGGTCAAATCTCACAAACTTAATTAAACATACATCCAATCCTTGTTGCTACATGGGATTTAGCACTCTCCCAAAAACAAAGCACTACATAATCAATGTTTTTATGTTTCTTAATTATATCTTCAATCTATCTTGCTTTCTTGCTTTATGGGAATTTGATACTCAAATCTCAAACCCATCCATCTGTAACCTCATGCCCTCCACTTTAATTAGCATCTTTTTTATGCAACTCTTAGTTGTTTAAACACCTGGATGTGACTAATTAAGTATTTATATTAAAAAAAAGATTGATGCAAATTAGGTTATGTGTAGTGTTGGCTAAATCAACACCAATTATTATGAGGAATTAAATAAACATAAACTAATTTCGGGGTCCAGCAGCACTTATGGAGTGATCACACAAAAATAAGTCATATTTTATTGAGTTTTGTTTTATTTTATTTTTGTATATCTATAATATGATGATAGCTAGCTAGATAGATAAGTTTTATAGGATAGCCACAAATGGGGCCTAGTAGTCATGTAACATAAGGTGGAGCACTAAATTGAATTTAATGGAGCCCAAGTATCTAAATTGGAATTCAATCATGCTATGTGTGAGGTAAATGGTGTAGTAATATGTGAAAAGTGTAGATTGAAGTTTGATTCATATTGTTACCATTTTCCTTTACAACTTCCTTAGCATGATCATAGTAATGTTTGTAGTTTCAGTAGATAAAACCTTGGCGAATATACGTCGAAATGTGTTTGAAGGGGAAAGCACTGTCAATTGTTTCAGCAGGTAATGGGTTGAGCTTGATCTTGAGATGCTTAGCCTCCTCATGATCTGTCCCTATAGCCAGATTATCATAAGCATGGTTGGCTTCAAAACCTCTCATCTTCAATGAAGGTAACACCGGTGCTAATAGTTTCTTCTGTTTTTTCAAAAAACAAAAACTGTTTTGTGAAGGAGGATATTCATTTGCTGTTTCTGGCATGTGTTAGAATGTGATTGGGGCATTCAACCCCATAACTAATTGTATGCTTTGGGTATAGTTGAGTTTTAGAGATGATTTTTATCAGTAAGAAAGAAGCTTATCTTCCAATTAGTTTTATTTCAGAATAATTTCATGTTAAACTACATTTCTGGAGCTTTCAAACCTTATACCAGGAGCATATATAAATAATTCTTCAATAACAAATATATGAATGAATCAATTCTACAAGATTATGCATCACCTATATGGCTCAAGTAAATTTGATAATTTCTTAATCTCAATCTAGGATGCAATTTTAAATCATTCTGTATGTTTTCCACATTCTTGCAAATAAATGGTATGAAGCAGCCCTGCAAGAGCTACTTGAAATCATAGCACTACTTACACTTAGCAGCAAGAAAATATGCAAAAAGAATACAGTGTATTGACAACTTACAACAGCCTAACCTTAAAATGTATATTCCTGTCCTCTCCAGTCTTGAGATAACATTTTAACAGATAGATAGTTATGAAGTACAAAACTATGAGATAATAAAACTAGAGATCTCTCTCTCATCTTTCTCCAATACTAAAGATGTTCCGAATTAGATCTGGTAGCAACAAATCACTGTTATGAAGGTGTAGTAACTCAATGAAGAAGATGAATGTTAAGCCATCCTTGTTCGGAATTCAAATCCAAAGCTGATTTAGAAATCAGACAATGCCAGTTGCATACAGCACGGGACCAAAGGAGCGTGTTGAGTGGGCTGGGGATCAGATACTTGAGTCGAGTCGTGGCCTGCAGTACTGGATTCATTTGTACCTGAGCTAGAGGCCATGGGCAACTGTGCAGTGGATTCCTCAGTTGTCCACCTAGGTGGAACGGTTACTCTCAGCTTCATTATTACAAGTCTTTGAATCGCGATATTATTTGTAGACGATGCTTGGCTGCCACTCGCAGTAGATTTTGCAATCCCATTAAAATGGTAAAGATGAAAAATCTCCTTTCCCATTAGCCCACTAGGGTCCTTCAGAACTCATTCCAACCAATGAAGTCTGTACTACGATAAACTAAATAAGTTATCTAGCCGGGCAGATAAAAGTGTAAGTTTTATAGCCGATATTTTATTTTTTGTTTTCTTTTAATTAGTGTGGGCCCATATTATTTACGTTTGACGAATTATATATTCACAAATTCGGAAAAAAATCTATAAGTAATCGGTAGGACATAATCGTTTAGTGATAATCGGTAAGATACAATAGTTAAGTGAAAAATTGAAATACTTGTTTATTTAAAATAATTGTTTAGTACCGATAGGGAAAACAATCGTGAATCCCCTTTTCTCATTCTTCGATTTCCGACTTCAGAGGGGGAAAGAGGCGGAGGCGTAGGAGGTGCCGGCGTCGCGTCGGAGATTGATTTAATCGGCAACTCCGACTTCAGAGGGGGAAAGAGGCGGCGGAGGCGCAGAGGTGCAGGCAGGCGGAGGCGCAGGTAGTGCGGGCGGGCGGAGGGGGAAATCTATCAGGAAGTTCGATCTATCCGAACTTATACTTTCATGGATCCCGATTTCCAGGTGAGTTTCCCGAATTTTGACGAAATTAGGCCTTGAAATTCAATCGGCTTCCGCACAATTTTAAGACGGTAAGCTTCAATCGGCTTCCGCACAATTTTAGGCCTTGAAATTCCACAGATAAACCAGTTTCCGCACCTTTAGATTCAATCGGTTTATTCACAGCATTCTTGTTCATTCTCGGTTCATTCAAAAGTTTAGTGAAGAATTACTTTCAATTTCCAAATTACTCTTACAATGAAAGTGAAATACCTGGTTTGTTGCTGCAGTATATTTTTTTGGTTGTACTTGATCTTAATTCCCAATTTGATCTCGTACATACCTGGCTAGTTGCTGTAGTATAATTTTTTTCCTCAAATCTATATGTTCCCATTTGATCTTGATAATGATTGCGATTGATTTGTTCCACAATTTCACATATATGTTCTTTGTTTTTGTTTTGTAGCGTAATTGGTCTTGGAAGAGAGAATCTTGTCAGGGATCTAAATGTGTCTTGAATTACTACTATAGACAAGATATAATTGATGATATAATTAAGGTATTTGGGGGTGTTGGTGATAAATTAGACGTCTTTAGATCCGGTTGCTTTGGTGATTTATTGCGATTAAGCGTAGGGTCTAATAGTCGTAAGGCACTACTTGCTTTGATCACCCATGAGGTGTTGATTCATGGGGTTCCCTGGTATGATATTTGGTTCCGTGTGGGTTCCCACAACATTCATTTTTCACCAGTTGAGTTTGCTTTGGTTACTGGGCTACATTTTGGTGGATCCGACTTTGATCCGAACCACCCTGATCATAAGGTTCCAGAAGATGGCTTTATAGACCGTAGTTATAAAGGGATTTGTCCACCGCTATACAAACTATATGAAGATTTTAGGACTTCGAAATTGCAAACGTCGGATGATTATCTTAAGGCAACGAATATACTAATGTTGTATTATATGTTGGCTGCCTATGATAAGACTCGTACTATTAATACATAGGTATCCGTCCTTATCGAGAATCCTGATCAATGGAACAATTTTCCTTGGGGAACACTATCATATCAAATCTTGTGGAACTACGTGGCAAAAGTCCCCACATGTGAATCTCGTTTGGGCAATGGGAAATCGTATCATACGTTCGGGCCAGTTTGGGTTCTACAGGTAATCAACTTATAGTTTATATTTATGTTATTAAACGTGTTATATTATTAAATTTAATGTTCAATTTGTTTTCATAAAATTGTGAAAGACGTGGTCCTACGAGGCTATTCCACAACTTGGCCAACGTTGCGCTAAGATTAACAACTCGGTCGCCAATGTCATTCCTCGTATGCCGCGGTGGACCTTTGTATCATCTCCGGTGACATTTACGAGCTATTTTCATAGTTAGTTATAATTAGTTTTTAGTAATATAATTATTTATTAATGTATTGTTATTATATAATAATGATTATTGAATTATTTACTTATTTATATTAACAGCTTGATTGCGATAACACCCTCACCCCGACAACAGACGAGGCAACCACTACTTATTGGAAAAGTGTTGACGTGGACAACCCGATAGAGTTTGTTGGTGATCGCTGTTTTCACACCAAATAAAATTCCTGCACACACTTAGAATTTTATAATTAGTATAGAACAGGGTCGAACTCAGGGAACAGTGAAAATCAACAATATTTATCCTTTTGATCAGAGTTTTGGTGATGCCACCACGCATAAATTTTGGGTTTACTACCTAGGCAAAGAAAAGTAAATAACAGGAAAGTAGATAGAAATAAACAAGTAGAGAAAGGCGGACTCGGCTTCGGGTAACTTATATGAGACAACTACTTCGATCATTGATGCATATATTTAATTAATTCCTAAGATCAACCAGTTATAGGATACAGTGTTGGTCACGTACATATCCCAATTCCTACTTACTTAGTCGGTAATGACTTGTTGAACAAATTTCCACTACTCCCTAACCTAACCACAGCCTAGCTTGTTGAACAAATCTAGATTTAATGTTTAGATAACATTACGAGGAAGGAACCCAATTTTAATCTCTACCGTTGTTGGACAAGCTGACATAGATGATTAACCTCCTTAATTCGACTACCGTTACTATAGCTTCGCCACCTAAGTTGTTGAACAATCTGGCACTAATCTTCATAACCTAAATTGATCAGGTTTAAGGTAATCCAATTAAATCTTTCTGCTCCGAATTAAGTCGAAATCCTAGTCTTCAATTACTACGAACAATTAGATCTCACAAAGTTTGTATCTCATATTCGTCACCCTCGCCGAAGCCCTAAAAAGTTTAGTTACTCATTATTAACTTGGACAAGCTAAGTGAAACGAACATAGTAAGAACAGAAAGTAAAGCGCAGAAAGCTGGAAACATAAACTGAATTTAAGAACTGAAATTAAATACTGAATACCGATATTAAAATGCTGAATGTAAGTACTGAATCTGAACAAACAAGCTGAATGACTTAAACAGCTGAATAAACTTCAAGTGCTGAATCTGAAAGTTAACTAAACTAAGAAAGCGATAAAGAAAGTGTTTGAATTATTGTGCGGAAAATTAAATCTAAACTAAGGGACTAAGAACGAGATGGCTGGGACGAAACTAAACTAATGAAGCAGCGAGAGAATGATGGTGTCGATTGTTGTTCGTCTCCAGCCCTTTATATAGATCTTGAGCTTGATCTTCAAAAGGAAAGATATCTTAGGGCAAATCTTCTAAATCTTGATCTTTAAGATTCCTTTTCCTTGTATAACTCCAGCTCTAAAATATCTTTAAGTTCCAAATCTTTAGCATATCATTCCTTCTCGATCTCAGCCCCGTTTTATCTCCAAAATTCACCAAAATATCTCCAAATCAGCTCCGAATCGCCACCTCATCTCCGGACCATAAACCTGCCGAAAATAGATATTTCTGCGCACAAAACAGCATCAACTTGGACAAGATGAGCGTCAGAACTGGGTGAATTCGAGGGGTATAAAATCGACACATCAAATATCATCACACTTGAATCATACTTGCCCTCAAGTATGGGATGAACAAAAGAATACTCCTACTCGAATCACCATTCCCCAAGACTCAAAACAGACTCAAGGAACGAAAATAAAAAACACTAAGACACGAGACTCAGATTCAAAGAAGAGAAATAAATCAAAAGACTCAAAAAATAATAGACTAAACATTGAAACATACCAAGCAGCCATGAAATGTCCATGATTCTCAATCTCTGCCCAAACATGCAATGCAATCAAAACCTTCATCAAACAAGTCAAGCAACATAATTCTCAAACCATGGATTCAGAATCAGCTTGGTCAAAACATAAGCATAATTGAACTAGCTCACCGATTCACTCATCTCTCTCTAATCTAGTCCGGGCAAGCCGCTCATAAAAACAACATAGTCACGCAGTTACAATAGCAAGTGGTCAATCTAGCAACTCAAAGAGGTCTTTCCATCTTGGATGAAATGGGGCTTAAGGACTCATTCAAATATATGACATGGTAGGGAATCCTAGGGGTCCTAAGCTTCTGAAAATTAAGTACAAGTATGCAGCATGCTATTCACTGAGGCATTTGATTAGGCAAGCAGATAATAAGCATAAGAGATATACAGTTCAGCATTGATGGAGATTTATTTTCGCATACAGACTTGGGCAAGGCAGAATATAAACATTCAGACTTCATCCTTCCCTTTATTTTTTTCAACGGGTGCTTTCTTTTTTTTTTTTTCCTTTTCTTTTTCTGCACCTTCAACTCTTTCTTTTTTTATTTATTTATTTTTTTAGCCCCCCTTCAATATTTATTTCTTTTCAGTACAACACTCTGCCCGGCCAAACTGACTGCCGGCAGAGTTCAGAATGTTAAATAACACAACTCCAGGGGAGGTATCAATTCAAACACTATCTCCAACTAATCAAAAAAATCTCTTCAATAAAAATTGCCTCAAATTATGAATATCCACAGCAAACACATGCATGCATAAGGTCAAGAGAAAGGCTTTGAAAGACTTGGCTTCTTTAAATAACTCATGAAAGAACAAAGTCAAGGCTTCAAAGTGGCTAACTAGGGGCTGAGCGAAGGTAGGAATTGAAAGAATTAAAAGCTCAAATTGGTTAACCCTAATTTGCCTCCTATCATCTGTCACACATGACCACAAGCTATGGAGACTTTGCAACACATCACTCTCAAGAAAATAGTGGGAAGTGTCCCACTTTTAAAGGCTCAAATCTCCATTTAGTGATGGGGTTTTAAAGTTCAGTTTTATCATGCTTAAATTTCCTCATCCCAAGCCACATACAAAATCCTCCATAGAAAGAGAAAATACACTACAATCATGCATAATTCAGTCAAGGAAAGCACGCAGAATCTGGGCAGATTTATCCTAAAATCACATCAACAAATCATGTAAACCTAGCATGCTTCGACCTAGGATGAAAGACACAAACCTAAAATAACCTCCTCACACTTCAACCTTGCTCGCCCTCGAGCAAGTAACTGAGAAAATATAGAAGCATGCAGAGGAAACAAACATAGACACACAAAGACTGAAAACAAATAAGACAGAAAAAAAAAAAAAGATCGACCGGGGGGAATGGTTCACCGGTTCTTCAGCTCGTCCAAGCGAGCTATCACGTCCCTCTGAAAATCATCCAGCCGTTCAACAAGCTTCTCCAACCGGGCTTCTATCCGGCCGAGCCGGTCCTGCTCCTCCAATTTCTTTTGGTGAACAAATACACCCCCGCTCGCTTCAACCTCCTCATACTTCAACTTTTGTGTCAATTTGACCACAAAAGTTTGAAGTATTTTGCAATTAGGTCCTCGACCCATACTTGGGCATATTTCCTCCTTCAAACTCCTTCCTTAATTCTTGAAGTTTAATTCCTAAAGTGACGAATTTCTTCTAGAATTATCTAGATCTCCTGCATAAAAATAATTAGCACCAGAATCCAACACTAAAAACCAAATATGAAAAATAAAATAAAATGAACCTAGACTATGAAATAAAATGCGGAAAATAAAGGATACGTGCGGGGTGCCTCCCACAAGCGCCTTAAGTTAGAGTCCCAGGCTCGACTCTTCCAAGCTGATCAAGTGTATGATGGGAGGTACAATGGAATCTCGTCCACTATTTTTATTTGGTGCAAGTGATGATAGAGCTTTAGCCGATGACCATTCACCATGAAAGTAGACTTCGTTGCGGGATCCTCTAAATCGATCACTCCACTTGGCCAAACAGACTTGATAACAAATGGCCCTATCCATCTTGAACGAAACTTTCCGGGCATGAGTCGAAGTTTAGATTGGTATAAGAGTACCAATTGTCCAACTTTAAATTGTTTAGATCTCAGATTACGATCATGCCAAGCCTTGGTTCGATCCTTGTACCACATAGAGGCATCATGAGCTTCAAGTCGAAGCTCTTCTAATTCTTGCAATTGATACTTGCGTTCTTCCTCACACTTGAACAAGTTCATACTCATTGTTTTCACGGCCCAAAATGCCTTATGTTCGAGCTCAACCGGTAAGTGACACATCTTTCCGAAGATCAAACGATAAGGGGACATACCATTAGGGGTTTTGTATGCGGTTCTGTACGCCCAAAGAGCATCCTCCAAGCGTGTACTCCAATCTTTTCAAGACGGATTAACCGTCTTTTCCAAAACATGCTTGATCTCCCTATTGGATACTTCAGCTTGGCCGTTTGTTTAAGGATGATACGGAGTAGATAGACGATGTTGACATCCGTATTTCTTCATTAAAGCTTCAATGATACGATTGCAGAAATGAGTACCATTGTCACTTATTATGGCTCGAGGAACACCATATCGGCTAAAAATATTGGACTTAAGAAATCCAACAACGACTTTGGAATCATTGGAGTGAGTTGCCTTGGCTTCGATCCATTTGGACACATAATCCACAGCCAATAGTATGTATAAATTTCCGAACGAGCTAGGGAAAGGTCCCATGAAGTCCATACCCCATACATCGAATATTTTGCAAAAGCGCATCGGATGTTGTGGTAGTTCATCTCGCAAGCCAATATTACCAAGCATTTGGCAACGTTTGCAACTCTTGCAAAACTCATAAGCATCTCTATTCAAAGTTAACCAAAAGAATCCACAATCGAGAACTTTTCGTGCATTACATTTTACTCCTCCATGTCCTCCATAAGGTGATGAATGACATCGCTCTAAGATCTCAAATTGTTCCTCTTCGGGTACGCACCTTCGAATAACTTGATCGGCTCCAACTTTCCAAAGTGTAGGATTATCCCAAAAATAATACTTGCATTCACTCATTAATTTCTTCCTTTGAGCCATGGTAAAGTCTGGTGGCAGCCTCCTTGAAGTGAGATAATTTACAATGTTGGCATACCACGAAGTTTTACCATCTTTTCCTTCAATTGCATAACATTCTGCCTCAGTTTCGTACTTCCACTTGGACAAGCTGATAGTAGAATTTTCTTCAGATGGCTTGGCCAAGTTGTCAGCATCTAGGATGACAGAATAATAGAGATGCTCTTCTGGAAATTGTTCCTTGATTGGTTCAGCATTTTCTGAATGAACTAAACGACTCAAATGATCAGCTACATTATTTTCAGCTCCTTTCTTATCTCGCACTTCCCAATCAAATTCTTGCAGTAGCAAAATCCAACGTATAAGACGTGGTTTGGTTTCTTTCTTTGCGAGTAGATGCTTCACGGCAGTATGATTTTTGTTAGATGATCACCTTTGACCCAAGCAGATATGAGCGGAACTTGTTGAAGGCAAAAACAATAGCGAGTAGCTCCTTTTCTATAGTGGTGTAATTGCATTGGGCTGGATTGAGCGTCTTTGAGGCATAGTATATAGCATGACTATCCTTTGCATTTTTTGGGCAAGGACAGCTCCAACAGCGTAGTCACTTGCATCACACATAAGTCCAAATGAAAATTTCCAATTCGGAGCTTGCATAATAGGAGCTGTGACCAATTTTTCCTTGAGAATGTCGAAAGCTTTCTGGCAGTCATCAGCTAGGACAAACGGAACATCTTGTTGCAGTAACCTTGTTAAAGGTTGAGCGATCTTGGCGAAGTCCCGAATGAATCTTCGGTAGAATCCAACATGGCCTAAAAATCCTCGAATCTCCTTGATATTTGTTGGATACGGCAGCTGGGCAATTAAATCAACCTTCGCCTTATCAACTTGGATACCTCTTTTGGATATTATATGGCCAAGAACAATTCCTTCCCTTACCATGAAATGACACTTTTCATAATTAAGAACCAAGTTCTTCTCCACGCATCTTCTTAGAACCACATCTAGATTCTTGAGACATTGATCGAAAGAATTTCCATAGACGGTGAAATCGTCCATAAATACTTCAATGCATTTTTCAATGAGATCGGAGAAAATACTCATCATGCAACGTTGGAAAGTTCCGGGAGCGTTGCACAATCCAAAAGGCATGCGGCGATAAGCATAAGTGTCAAACGGACATGTGAAGGTGGTCTTCTCTTGATCATCCTTGTTGACATAAATTTGAAAGTATCCATTATATCCATCAAGAAAACAAAAATAGGTTTAACCGGCAAGTCTCTCAAGCATCTCATCAATGAACGGTAAAGGAAAATGATCCTTTCTTGTTGCCATGTTCAATTTCCTATAGTCGATGCACATTCTCCATCCGGTTACTAACCTCATTGATACCAACTCATTCTTTTCATTCTCAATGACTTGAAAACCTGATTTCTTTGGTACAACATGTACCGGGCTGACCCATTTGCTATCCGAGATAGGGTAGATAATTCCCAAATCAAGTAACTTCAAAATCTCCTTCAAGACAACTTCTCGCATGTTGGGATTTAACTTCCTTTGTGGATCTCGGCTTGGCTTACTATCCGGCTCCAATAGGATGTAGTGCGTGCAAACATCCGGACTGATTCCGGTGATATCGGCCAACGTCCAACTAATAGCTCGAGCATGTTTCTTCAGAATTTCGACCAATTGCTCTTCTTGTTCTTTTGATAATTCATTGCTGATAATCACAGGAAGAGTCTGATCTTGGCCAAGGTAAACATACTTTAAGTTGGTTGGCAGCTTCTTAAGTTCCAGAACGGGCGGTCTGACATGTGATGGCACTGGTCTGTCTTCCACATTCTGCTTGGGCAAGCAGATGCCGCTACTGGAGGTAACGACTTCTGGAACTGCATATAGAGATAAGATGGCTTCCTTTACTTCTTCATCTAGCATCCCTTGGACATCCATCTCAGAGAGGCTTTGTGTCAATGCTAACTCTAACTTATCCTGCATTAATGTCGTCTCAAGATGTTCTTGGACAAGAGGCTCAATAACGTCAATAGAATAAGCATTTTCACAATCAAGGGGTTTTTTCATAGCATCATCAATACTATAAGTAAACTTCTCACTATGATAATCCAAACAGATAGTACCCTTACAAACATCAATTAATGCTTTAGCCGTTTTAAGAAAAGGTCGACCTAGCAAAACTCCTGAAGTTCCCTTCTTTCCCTCACAAGTGTTAATCACATAAAAATCCGCAGGATATACGAAATCATGGATTTTAACAAGAACATTTTCTAGAAGGCCTTTAGGGGATATGCATGATCGGTCTGCTAATTGAATAACAACTTTAGTATAGGTTAACTCAACCCCAACTAAGCTATTAAACACAGATAAAGGCATCACATTGATTGAGGCTCCTAAATCACAAAGGGCTTTTGGGATCATCTTAGTTCCAATCAAATAGGGCAAGGTAAACATACCTGGATCATGGCACTTCTCGGGAAGCATATTTCGAATGCATGCTGAGACATTTCCGTTTACCACAATTTTTCCATTTTTGCTTGTCTTTCCAGCAATGAACTCTTTCAGAAACTTCCCAAGATGTGGGATCTTGATAGCATGAAGAAATGGCAGATTGACTTCCAGCTTGCCAAAGATGGACATGTAATCCAGCGTCTGCTCCATGGGTTTTGGTTTCTGCACCAATGCTTGTGGAAACGGTGGATCAATCAGTATTTCTTCTTGGACAACCAACTTCTTTCCTTTTTCCTCTTCATCGACTTTCTCCTTGTCTTTCTTTGAGTTGGATGATTCAGAGATATTTGGCTTGGGCAAGTTGACAATGGCATCAGTGTCACTTTCTTCAGCCTTCTTCGATGCCTTGCTTGGCGGATTAGGGAGATCTCTTCCACTTCTCAGAGTAACATGGCTAACATTCTTGGGATTGATCTGGACCTGAGAAGGTAGCTTTCCTTGATTCCCTCGAATCTCATTGATTGAGGCTGATAGCTGCCCTATCTGTCCGGCCAAGTTATCTAGTCCGATTTTCTGCTCCTTCTGTGAATTTTGGATGTTCAGGATAGCTTCATTATGAGTCAGAATACTCTGCTGCATTGTTTGTTGTGAGATAGCCATCTCAGTTAGAATTTCTTCAATGGTCTTGCCATGCTTTGCTTGGGCAGGTGGAGGCAAAAGCGGTGGATTTGTTGAGTAAGTCCTTTGATTAGGAGGGCGATAGACTTGCTGTTGTGGCTGTTGGTGGAACATCTGCGGTTGATGTGGAGTGAGCTGCGGCTTGGGATGATTATCCCACTTCAGATTTGGATGATCCTTCCATCCAGGATTGTAGGTGTTGGAGTAAGGATCTCTTTTCTGCTGGTTGTTGTTCCAGTTCCCAATCGCGTTGCAATCTTCAGTAGGGTTTGCTTGGGTGTTACATTGCAACGAGGTGTGTCCAGACTGTCCACACACTCCACATATTTGTTCAGCCGAGCTGGCTGACGATGTTTTTCCAACATAGAGTGCATCAGTTTCTCCAACTTTGAGTCCATCATCCTTTCCAGCTTCTCAAAACGATTATCCATCCTTTCCATACTAGTATCCAGCTTGGTCTCCAGATCTACGGAATCAGCTGAATTTGTAGATTTTTTTATGATACGAACTTCTCCATAATCTTTAGTTGCATAGCCAATTCTTGAATAATTTTCTCGGCATCATTGACTCTGCAACTGGAGAAATTTCCTCCACTTGATGAATTGAAAAGATTCTTTGTTGTGATTGTCATTCCTTGATAAAAGTAGGTCAGCAAATCTCTCTTGGAAAAATTATGATTTGGACAGCTTTCGATGAGAGCTTTGTATCGAGTCCAATATCCATTTAGTGTTTCATCAAACTCCTGCTGGACTCCAGAGATCTCCTTGCGCAAGGCATTAGTCTTTGTAACTGGAAAGTAGCAATCCAGAAATATTTGTCTCATCTCTGTCCAAGGACTGATTGAGTTTGCGGGTAGACTTGTGAACCAGTTTCCTGCATGGTCCGTGAGAGCAAATGGAAAAGCAGATAGTTTAAATTGTTCCTTTGTTCCATGTGAATTCTTTTGAGCATTGTAGAATCTCACGAACTCATTCAGAAAGCGGAATGGATCTTCATTCTTCATTCCATGAAACTTTGGTAGAGCTTGGATAAGCCCATACTTGATCTCAATCGGCTCAGTGAGCCCGTTAATTTGGATTGGTGTTGGAAGATCTTCACCACCATGCTTTCCAAACTGATCTAGCCTCGGATTATTCGGATCGTCGGCATCTTCTCGAGTTCAATCTCAAGTTTTTCTTCAGAAAAGAGTTCTGCTAGGCTAAGCAGAACGTCTTCAGAGTCAGCTTCTGCTTGGCCAGACGAAGTGTCCTGCTTCGGCAGTTGCTGCAGCTTTGTCTCCTTCCTTAGCCTCCTTGCGGTCCTTTCGATCTCAGAATCAAATACGAGGTTCATGTTGGAAGACCTGCTCATAAACTAGTTAAAGTACGAAAAATCAAAAGGTAAACACGGTTAATTAGAAACATCGTTCCCCGGCAACGGCGCCAATTTGGTGATCGCTGTTTTCACACCAAATAAAATTCCTGCACACACTTAGAATTTTATAATTAGTATAGAACATGGTCGAACTCAGGGAACAGTGAAAATCAACAATATTTAATCCTTTTGACCGAGTTTTGGTGATGCCACCACGCATAAATTTTGGGTTTACTACCTAGGCAAAGAAAAGTAAATAACAGGAAAGTAGATAGAAATAAACAAGTAGAGAAAGGCGGACTCGGCTTCGGGTAACTTATATGAGACAACTACTTCGATCATTGATGCATAGATTTAATTAATTCCTAAGATCAACCAGTTATAGGATACAGTGTTGGTCACGTACATACCCCAATTCCTACTTACTTAGTCGGTAATGGCTTGTTGAACAAATTTCCACTACTCCCTAACCTAACCACAACCTAGCTTGTGGAACAAACCTAGATTTAATGTTTAGATAGCATTACGAGGAAGGAACCCAATTTTAATCTCTACCGTTGTTGGACAAGCTGACATAGATGATTAACCTCTTTAATTCGACCACCGTTACGATAGATTCGCCACCTAAGTTGTTGAACAATATGACACTAATCTTCATAACCTAAATTGATCAGGTTTAAGTTAATCCAATTAAATCTTTCTGCTCCGAATTAAGTCGAAATCCTAGTCTTCAATTACTACGAACAATTAGATCTCACAAAGTTTGTATCTCATATTCGTCACCCTCGCTGAAGCCCTAAAAAGTTTAGCTACTCATTATTAACTTGGACAAGCTAAGTGAAACGAACATAGTAAGAACAGAAAGTAATGCGTAAAAAGCTGGAAACATAAAGTAAATTTAAGAACTGAAATTAAATACTGAATACCGATATTAAAATGCTGAATGTAAGTATTGAATCTGAACGAACAAGCTGAATGACTTAAACTGCTGAATAAACTTCAAGTGCTGAATCTGAAAGTTAACTAAACTAAGAAAGCGATAAAGAAAGTGTTTGAATTCTTGTGCGGAAAATTAAATCTAAACTACGGGACTAAGAACGAGATGGCTGGGAGGAAACTAAACTAATGAAGCAGCGAGAGAATGATGGTGTCGATTGTTGTTCGTCTCCAGCCCTTTATATAGATCTTGAGCTTGATCTTCAAAAGGAAAGATATCTTAGGGCAAATCTTCTAAATCTTGATCTTTAAGATTCCTTTTCCTTGTATAACTCCAGCCCTAAAATATCTTTAAGCTCCAAATCTTTAGCATATCTTTCCTTCTCGATCTCAGCCCCGTTTTATCTCCAAAATTCACCAAAATATCTCCAAATCAGCTCCGAATCGCCACCTCATCTCCGGACCATAAACCTGCCGAAAATAGATATTTTTGTGCACAAAACAGCATCAACTTGGACAAGATGAGCGTCAGAATTGGGTGAATTCGAGGGATATAAAATCGATACATCATTTGTTTATAAATTTCGACAGAGGAAAGCACCCGATGTTGAGGACCGCATTGTCCTTCTACTTCTCTTTCATCTGCATCTGATCCGCACCATTTAGTTGACGAGGGAGAGACTGAGATTAGTGGGGAGCAACGACCACCCAAGCGTTCACGTGCTCAATCCTCAGGTGGTCGTGAAAGCAGACCACCACCACCAACATCGTCGCCGACACTGCCACCTAGTTCCCTTGATGATGCTACTTTTGAGAGGCTTGCCACTCGACTTGAGGAAAAATTGATGGCTAGATTGATTGAGCCCCTCCTCGAAAAAGTGGTCGATAGAGCACGTAGTATTTCTTGTCAGCATCTGGCTTGTATTACTACTTGTACTAGCAGTGAGCAAGTACATCGGGTGCAGACTCAATACCAAAGGTTTAAGGGAACCTCATCGGATGAGTTTGTAACATGTTCCGCTTCATCAATGAACTTTGCACAATGTTTTTTTTGTTAGCCTTGAGGACCCGGTGCAACAAATCGACGGTAAAGTAAGTAGATATTTTTCGTTTGATTATTCTTTTAAATTCAAGTTATATGTATGTGAGTAACTCGTAATTTGAGTTTAGGCTATGGAGGTTTTCCTAGGGTACCAGCTTAAGAGGCTCTACCAACGGATTAATGTGGCGCAGGGTGTTACATGGGATACCACTATAATTAGCCCATTAAGCTTATTTGTAAGTATTACATTAATTAGAGAAACTTTATTTTTTAAAAATTCAAAAACATTAATATTTTTTGTTGCACAGGTAATTCTCAAATCTGAGTGGGATAAGTTGCATCCCGATAACAAAGATGGTCGGACTAAGATTGATGTGAATCCTGAGTATAAAGATTGGATGGTACCTCAGTCGGTAATTGAGATTATTCGCTCGGATGTCCGATTTACATAGTCTTGGATTGGAGCTCGACATGTTAGTATATTTTGTTATTCAGTGTAATTAACTTTGAATTATCGTATGCAAATTAATTTGTTCCTTGTTTCAGGTTATTGTAGTTTGCTGTCTCGGCGAGTCCTCGCATTGGGTTACTGTTCGCATTGATCTCTGTTTATTGGTAATTGAGTTGTATGACTCGTTGTTGTGGAAGTTCAAAGGTGATCCGACCGAATATCATTTATAAGTATTGATGATAATAATCATCTCGAATATTTTATAATCATTTAGGATCGAAGATATTGTCTAGCCGCATTGATTGATATAGTCACTTAATTCCTTAATCGTGTAGTCGAAAAGCTATAATCGATAAGTTATATCGTGCAGTGTTGGTCCCGAGAGCACGTTCAGGTGTAGAGGGGGGGGGGTGAATACACCTGAATCCTATTTTCTCAACTTTGAACACGAACAGTCCTGTTCAAGAAAGTGACGTACTGAAAGAATTCAGCAGACCAAATAGCTGTTCTGAATCGTGTTTGGCAAAGAGTCTGACTCTACTGAGATCTCGCTAGCCGACCGAGTCGAATCAGCACGCAGATAGAGTTCAGTGGTGCGGAAATGTGTAGGCCCAAATCAGTTGAGTGGAAAACATTTTATCAAGACAGTCTCAATTCAGCAGAAAAAACAGTTCAGTATGCTGAGACTTAGTTGTATGATTTTAAAGGATAATTTTCAGTATGAACAGTTAAAATCAATGCAACAGTAAATAAGAGAGCAAGCGAGAGACACAGATTTTTAAAGTGGTTCGGATACACAGGATCCTACGTCTACTGTCCCGAAAGGTCAGGAGGCTATTTATTATACTGAGTTAGTCTCAGTCAGCTTGTACACAGGACAAAGCTGCGTCTTGGAATTTATACTGAGCAAGTCTCAGTTTACAACGGTTATCAAACTAAAGTGTTTAACAAACTCTCTAACAGTGAAGGAGTCCTTTTATAATAAGGATTAGGTTCAAATATGAACTCCTTCGTCTAAGCTATGGATATGATCGGTTGAGCTTAGGGTTAGAGGGATATGGAGTGAGAATGTAGCTTCTAGAACGACGAACAGCTGAGTTTAGCTTTGGGTTCGTGTAAAGTCGTTTGGATACTAGAGGCTTTTATATCGATTAAGCTTGGTTCCCTAAGAGCTAGATTGTAGTCTTTCGCCGTTGAAATATTCTTCGAGTTCTTGCGGAAGACTTAGGCTTTTTGATTTGCTCGTTGAATGCTCTGTGTTCTTGCGTTTTCTCTCCTTCTTTTAAATTTTGAATGATCCCGCTATTTATAGAGAAGAGTCTTGGAAAGATCCGTTGGAGACGATCATTCCTTTCTCTCTCTTTTGGTAGCTAACGGCTCTTTTGAAGTAGAGTGATAGTGTCCTTTCCCTCCTTTTCTGGAAAGTTGTTGACTTGCAGCTTTAGTATGTATAGGATAGGTGTCTGCTTGTCATTCGTTGAGGTTTTGCAGAGTAGTTGAGACAGAACAGACTTCGAGGCATAATGAAGCTGACTTCTCTCTTCCTCGTATTTGACTATGCTGATTGTCGTTCAAAAGATCTAACAGTTCAGAAGACTGTCTGCCGTTATTGAGTCTGATCCTATAGAGAGTACTGAATTTACTCTACTGGAGGTCAGCTCTTAGTTCAGTGAACTACTCTTGCTGAGTTCAGTTCCACTGACTCCTTCGATATCTTGCTCCCGCCGAGTCCAAGTATCTACCGAGTCTTCTACATCCGGTGCTGAGGCTGATAATCTACTGAACGCCTAAACCAGAGCAGAGTGTCTTCTGAGTCTGAACCCTCAGAGACAAAAACAATTACAATGGAATGGTTCACCAATCAGATAGGGTTTTGGGATCTTCAAATCTTCAAACAAATTCAGAGCACGAGGCTACTGAGCTTTGGTCAGTTAAGATAGAATCATTTCCCACTAAGTATGATTATGCTGAGGATAGAATCATCACCCAATAATTTCCCCCTATTTGATGATGCCAAAACCTAACAACATCCATGCTAACACTAAACTTCTCGAAAACGAGGCTCCTTACAATATTACAAGTAAGATCGGTGGAGTTGTTCTTTAAGTTCTAATCTACCGAGGGGATCGGGCGAAAACAATTTCTCCTTAAACAACAATTTCCCCGGAACGGCTAGTCTAACGAGAATCTATCAAAGCAATCGACCGACAAGTAAATAAACGTGAGCGTGTGAGTCGATAATCACTTCGGTGATTCCGAGTGTTAAGCATAAGACAAACATGGCTATTTAGACAATAAGATATTGTCGAGCCAAAAGATGTATAGATGAATATGAAAGTTCAGTACAGTACATCTCTTGCTAAGCTAGGAAGATAAAGAAACTAAGACTAAGAACGCTTGTACTACTTGATCCTGTCCATAAAGTTCTGCGATTGTGTCTCGGGAAGGAGCAATCCATACATCCCGTAAGTATACTTCCTCGGCTTCGGATATTCAGAAATTCAAATTCGGTGCTCATCTTCTTCAAGACCTCGTGGGCGGCGGCATCCTTCACTTCTTTCTCTATTACTCCATAATGAATAGAATCATCAAGTCTTCCGGGTGGTGGCGATGCGGCTCGGGGACTTGGACAATGATATTCTCTTTCACAGCTTGTACCAGGTAGGCATATAAGTCTGGTTCAGTAATCCTCATCCATTCAACGTAGGCATCTGCCTTTGTCATGTTTGGCTAGAATCTCCAGAAATAGTTCCTCTTGATGAATTCTATCTTCTGTGATTCCCATCTCTGTGTAAACTGAGCAGGAATCCATTCATCTGTCCTAGGCCATCTTTGCATTTTCAGATCTGTTGGCTTCCTGAACTTCCGTATTTATATGGAATTTCAGCTTTTGAAGGTACTCTCAGCCTGGCCTCTTGTTCGATCCGATTCTCGGTGCTTCAAGGTCCGCCATATGGATTCTCCGCTGGCGGCCTCGAATCGACTTGCCTCTTCTCCTCGGTATAGATACCTATCCATCTGAGCAAATATAGCTTCAATCTCGGCATCTTGTTCCTTAGTTCTCGAGTAGGAGGGTTTGCGAGGCGACTGATCTTCTGAGTCAGCAGAGGTACTTGATTTTTCTTTGGACGTACTCTGCTTCTCAGTGTCCTGCTATTGTTGCTGCTCCCTATCATCATCATCTTGAATTATCAGCTTTCTGGGAGGCAACCTAGTCGTTGTTGACTTCTTTTGCCGCGAGTCGGGGCCTTTGTCTTTCCTTTGGAAGGCTTTTCTTTAGGCTTGTTGGCTCGCTTCGCTTCGGCTAATTCCCCGGCCTAGCTTCTCGTCACCGCTATCCGAGCCTCCTCTGCGCAGCGTAACATATCTCTTTGATTTCTTTGCTTTGGAGGGGTCGGGAGTTTCAATACTTTCTTACCCTTGCCTTGAACCGGAGATGGGAGAGGTGCCTCTTCCTCCTCTCGAGTCATCTGCTCGGCATACTCAAGCAACCTCCTTAATTATGTCGGTAGGAGTCCGGGTTGCATGAGTAGCTTGTTCTCCGGTTCCCGAGCCACTGGGGCCGGTCTCCGTTGTGCTCGCACTGAGACACCCTACGGGCCTCACCGAGTTGGTCTAGTAGCATTGGCTGTCCGAGCTCGCTTGCTTCGACTACCGACCGTGTTTTCTTTCCTGACTTCGTAGGGCTTCCCCCTTAGTTGATGTTGCAAGTGGTTTTAGTCGGGGTCGGCTTAGGGGCCGACTTATCCCCTTTTTCACATTTATCCCTCTTTTCCCCCTTTTTGGCATCATCAATTACAATAGGGGTAGGAGTGGACACTTGGAGATTGAGGCTTTTGTAGGAGGCTGACAACTCTTCGAGTTTGTCGTTGATCCTTGTCAGGGCCTCATGCAGCTCATTCCTCTCAGAAGCGAGTTCTTCTTTGTAGAATTTGTGAGAGAGGTCAGGCTGCAGCCTTTAAAGTCATTCGGCTTCTCGAAACCTTTCCTTCGAGGGCCTGTTGAATATTGTCGAGTCTGAGCTCAGTGGCCTGGGATTGGTTTGAGATTGATTCGCATATGGGAGGATCGAGCGGCCTTGAATTCTTCAAGCAGTTTGGCCTATCCTTCCTGAATTATTCTGAGCTGATTATCAAAGTCCTTTTTCCGCTGTGCCAGCGCGTTAGAGACAATGGAGGAGACATCAGGGGCAACTGATTGTGAAATGGAAGATCTCGGCCCACGAAGCTCGGCGTTGGTGGCTTGAGCAGTTTGCTTCCATGTTTTGTGGACGGCTTTGGCGAGAGCCCTGTTCTGAGTTCCTTGGCTTTTTAGTGCCTTAGCCATGGACTTTCAGTGTCGGCCTTTGGGGCTGGGTGCTACTTCAAACGTTGATTTCAGCAAGAGCTGAGCAGGTTCTGTGGAAGTTGAAGTACCAGCCGCCGACTTCACAGGTCCAAGGATACTGAGTGGTAGTTCAGTAGGAGTGGGTGTATCCTTGTCCTGGGGTTGTTCCTCATCAGGCTTTCCGGGGCTCGAATCATGGGGTGGGTCTCGACCGGTCGTGGTCCGACCCGGCCCGTCGAAGGGGCCGAGCTCGAAGCTCGCCGCCTTTCATGCGGCAAGGCCGCATTGCGGCTCTTAGGTCCTCCCGAGTGCCGAGGTCAGCAGGCTGTGAGTAGCCTATCTGCTGCCTTATAACCAGCTCCTCTTCATGCAGTTGCTCGCAGGTGTAATGAAGAATGAGGCGTAGCTGATTGGGCCACTCCTGGAATCTTAAAAGCATATGGAGTCTGGCCTGTTTGGCAATAGTCACCAGATCAGAGTGGCCATAAATCTCCGGTATATGCTCAACAATCTCTCGGAATGCTTGAGATAGAATGGCTGAAGCTTCCATTCCGACAGATTCCTCTTCAGATGCTGTCTCTAAGTCTTCAACATCTATTGGAGACAGCGGTTTCTCAGCAGATGGCATGCTGCTGAGTGGTTGAGCGTTGAGTGGACTGTCCAAGGTTTCTAAATCGCCGCTCTGGGCCTCTTCAGTCTGAACCCCTTGGTCCACTTCTACAGCTTGTTCAGTGGAGATGGCCTTCTCCACTGACTGAGTCTTCTTTGAGGACTCTGACTCATCAATCAGCTGCATCGGCTGCCTAGACTGTTCAGTAGTTTCAGCAGTAGCCTCTTGTACTGCCTCGGATTCAGTAGGCACAGCAGGAATGCTTTTCTTCAGGCGCTTTGCCGGTGCCTTAGGAGTTTTTGATTGAGGAGATCGTTTCTTTGTTGGTGTGGTCTTCTGAGGCGTCACCTGCTGAGCTGAGGGTCCTGTCCCTATCTGCTGAAGTG
Organism: Lavandula angustifolia; assembly: GCA_028984105.1. Lineage (NCBI taxonomy): Eukaryota > Viridiplantae > Streptophyta > Magnoliopsida > Lamiales > Lamiaceae > Lavandula > Lavandula angustifolia. The sequence continues at coordinate 27,486,960 of CM054805.1, read as the reverse complement.
TTTCTGTTGTGGAATCTGACATTCTTCACATTAAAATATAGCTTGTCATCGAATGTGATTTGGTCATCTCCGCAGAGGTCTTGAATCATGACCGATAGCTTCAGTCCATATAGAAGCTTGCCTTTTGCGCTCAGCTTGCATGTTGCTTTGTCGAATTTGGCAGCTTGAGTTATGAACTCTCGGAGAAAGAACTCCGTCCAGTTAATCTTCGCTATGTCATAGATCGCCATCATAAGCTGTATCTTGGGTCTCGATACTTGATTGAATGAACCCGCTTGGCTTGTCAGTAGCTGCGTCACAATGTACGCCAAAGCTCGGTACTGAGGCAGCATACTATTCTTCGGGAAAGCAGCTCTGAATGCTGTGGGCTTTCCGCAGAAGATTGATAGGTAGTCGTCTATCATATCATCGTTATATCCGACGGTGCTGACTCCTTCAGCAGGTAGACCGAAGCTCCTCTTCAGTGCCTACTTGATAGACATCCGCTTTTGTTGCATAGAAGCATCGCCGATAGAGTGAACTGCAAATCTTCCAATGATGTCGCCAGACACCGAGTCTGAGTTGAGATAGATCTCAGACTCTTGTCTTGGAAGGAAGAACGTCGGCTTCCTTGAGAGAAATCCTTCCAGACCCGATTCTCTAAGGGCAACGAAGATTTCGTCCATGAACTCGAGATCGCATGCGTCGAATTCCATGACTGGTTCGCACCAGACACGGTCTTTATCCAGGATTTCCTGCATGTTCTCTGGAACGGTGACTGAAATGTTTGTACTTGCCATTATATCTATTACAAGAGAAGTCTATCAGTATCGATTTTAATAAAACAGTCTGTATAGCGATTTTGAAAAGAGAGAACAAATTATTGTAACAGATCTAATATCATACCGATGAGAAATCTGATCGTTTAAGAAATATGCAAGAGGGGTTTGAAAAAAAAAATTCAGATTTTTCGGAGTTAAGGATTTGAAGTATGCTAATGGTGGTTTCTAAGATATGATCGAAAAATATATATCAAGGTGAAGATGAACAGTTATCGATCAATGGCCTAGTTTAAAATAGCTTTTATGAGATAGACGGTCAAGATTAAAAAGGTCTATTATAGGTAATGATCAAATTTGCCGCCTAAGTCAAAAGCCAGTTGTAACTTGCCTAAGTAGTAACTATGATATGACATGCATTAAATGCGTGGCAGAGTTCAGCATACTTATGCATGGAATGTCGTGTATTAAATGTAAGTCGTTAATATTAAATGACAATCCTTGAGATATTAAATACGATGCTGATTCTGAGCAATAAATGCATATTACAGTTCTATTAGATACTACTGAGTAGAGATACGCAAAACTGTCAGCTGAACATCGTAGTCAGCTGATACCTCGTGTAGATGGTTATTGTCTCTACGTACTGAGTTTACTCAGTACTGAGAGTGAACATTCCCCCTTACTGAATGCTCCTCTCCTGAAACCTTTTACTGACTGGAGTCAGTAGGATCCAGCAGACCTAGCTCTACTGAAAGTTCTCTGAATCTGGATTCAGCTAGAGGCTTGGTCAGTATATCAGCCCTTTGTCGATCAGTGTGGATCTTCTCCATCCTGATATCCTTCTTTTCGACATGGTCACGAATGAAGTGATGTCTGATGTCCACGTGCTTGCATCTTGTGTGAAGTAAAGGGTTCTGAGTGATTGCAATGGTACTGGTACTGTCGCAGAAGATTGACACTTCATTCTGAATGACGTCATAGTCTCGTAGTTGTTGTCTCAGCCAAAGGATTTGGGCGCAGCAACTTCCGGCAGCCATGTATTCAGCTTCAGTAGTTGACATGGCTACTGAGTGCTGTTTCTTTGAAAACCATGAGATCGGCTTCGCCAAGGAACCGACACGTTCCTCGAAGTTGACTTTCGGTCAATTCTACACCCCGCATAGTCGCATCGTAGTAACCATTTAGTTCTATATTATCATCAGCTGGATACCATAAACCCATGTCAGGTGTTCCTCTGAGATAGCGGAGAATCTTCTTTGCTGAGTCCATGTGACTCTGCTTTGGATTCGCCTGAAATCGAGCACAGACACCTACATCATAAGTTATGTCAGGACGAGTAGCTGTTAAATATAATAAAGAACCAATTATAGCACGAAATTCAGTTTGGTCTACTGATACTCCCTCCTTATCAAGATCAATTTTCATGTTTGTGTTCATCGGGATCTTGATAGGTTTGCCGGATGTGCAACCGAATCTTTTGATGAGGTCTCGAGTGTATTTGCCTTGATTAATGAACGTCCCTTTTTGAGATTGTTTGACTTGGAAACTGAGGAAGTAGTTCATTTCTCCCATCATTGACATCTCGAATTTATCCTTCATCATCTTTTCAAATTGTTGGCACATGATGACATTCTTAGATCCAAATATGATGTCATCTACATAGATCTGCACAAGTAGTAGATCGTCTTCCAGTCGAATGTTGAATAGAGTGTGGTCTACTGTGCCTTTCTGAAAACCTTTCTGAAGAAGAAACTCAGATAGGGTATCGTACCAAGCCCTGGGTGCTTGTTTTAACCCATACAGAGCCTTTCTGAGTCTATACACCTGATGTCCCTGCTGAAAGCCGGGCGGTTGTTCCACGTAGACTTCTTCTTTCAGTACGCCATTCAGGAACGGAGACTTCACATCCATTTGATAGACTCTGAATCTTTGATGTGTTGCGTAGGCCAGGAATAGTCTAATTGCCTCCAATCTTGCAACTGGAGCAAAAGTCTCATCGAAATCTATTCCCTCAGCTTGACAGTAGCCTTTTGCCACGAGTCTTGCTTTGTTTCTTACTATGACGTTGTTTTCATCCCGCTTGTTCTTGAAGACCCACTTTGTTCTAATAACATGTTGATGTCGGGGTCTATCAACAAGCTCCCAAACGTCATTTCTCGTGAACTGATTCAGCTCCTCCTGCATAGCTATGATCCAGTCAGCATCTTTTAATGCATCCTCAATCGTCTGAGGTTTGTCAGTAGACAAGAAGTAGGAATATAAGGCGCCTTCTCCTTGACAGAATCTGGATCTTGTCTTTACTCTTGCTGAGGGATCTCCAATAATCAGATCACCAGTGTGAACGTCCAGCCATGATCTTCGATGTTTCAGTTCTTCATCTGAAATTTGTTCAACACAGATAGTAGGCGAGTTAGACATTTCAGTTGTACTATTCTGAGATTGAAGCATTTCAGTAATGAGAGTGTGATCTACTAAGTCACCAGGTTCAGGGGCATTCAGCTCTGGAACACTAATAGATGTTCCCCCTGAGTTGTTATTCTCAGTAGTGGTCTCAGTTACCTTTGGGGTTTCTTCATCGACCTGAGTTAGCTGGGATTGATTCTGTTCAGGAGAATCAATCGGCTCAGCTACATTTACTGCTGGTTGAGATTCAGTAGACTTGTTTTCAGATTCCTCAACTGAATCATCATCCCAACAAAGCTGGATCTTCTTGACTTCGTCTTTTAGGCTTAGATCCTGTAGCTGTTTACTGATGTCCTCAGATTAAGAATTAGTGTTATTGCTCCTGTCTTCAGTAGCAAACTCATTAAAAACAACATGAGGGCTTTCCTCCACGCAAAGGGTTCGATAGTTGAATACTCTGAAAGCTTTGCTGACCCGAGAGTATCCTAAGAATACTCCCTGATCTGACTTGCTATCAAAAGTTTTCAGCTGATCTTTCCCATTATTGTGGATAAAGCACGAGCACCGAAAAATATGTAAATAGGATAGAGAAGGTTTCCTGCTGTTCCATAGTTCATATGGTGTTCTCTTATGTTGCTTTGTTAGTAGAGAACGGTTCTGAGTGTAACAAGCAGTATCAGTGGCTTCTGCCCAGAATTTGGCTGGGAGTCCTGAGTTTGCGAGTAGAGTTCTAGCTGCTTCTTTGAGAGTTCTGTTCTTCCGTTCAGCAACTCCATTTTGCTGGGGTGTGCGTGCAGCCGATGTCTCATGCTCTATTCCTTCTACTTTGCAGAACTCCTCCATCATAGAATTAAGGAACTCAGTTCCTCTGTCAGAACGGATTTTGATAATTTTGGTGTTCTTCTCGACACTGAAGTCTTTTCAGAATCCTTGGTAACTCGTTTTGACGTCAGACTTGTTGGCAATGAATATGACCCAAGTGTAGCGCGAGTAGTCATCGATGACCACTAAAGCATATTTCTTGCCTCTGATCGTCACTAGAGAGACTGGACCGAACAAATCCATATGTACCAGCTGAAGGATTCCATCAGTGGAAGGAGATGTAACAGGTGGATTTTGATTCCTTGTTTGCTTTCCCTTCAGACATGCTTCACACTGAGTGTCTTTGCTGAATACTTCATTCGACAGTCCTCTTGCTAGAGTGTTTCTTGCTAGTTTGTTAAGTGTCTTGAAGTTGAGATGGCCGAGTCTCCTGTGCCACAGCCACCCCGTTCGGTTGTCGTTCTTCGCTAACAAACAAGCTTCAGGTTCAGCTGAGTTCCAGTCAGCCACATAGATATTCTTCTTGCGCGAACCTGATAACACTGTTTTACCTGTGGATTTATCAATGACATCACAGAAACCAGCGTCAAATATCACTCTATTCGAGTTATCACAAAATTGACTAACAGAGAGAAGGTTATGCTGAAGTCCTTCAACATATGATACTCTAGGAACTGTGGCAGTTCCAACGCTGAGTGTTCCGAATCCTCTTGTGTAGCGTTGTCTCCAAACTCGATTCTGGGTCCTTCTTCAGCTGTATAATTCTTCAGTAGGTTCCTTTGGTACGTCATGTGTCTTGAGCATCCGTTGTCCACATACCAAGGATCTTTGTGCACCTGCAAAACAAAATTATATTCAGGTACCCTTTATTCTTGATTTTGGGTCCTTAGATGTTAGTTTTAGTAACCCAAATCTGTCTAACGACCCTGGTGGTCTCAGACAGTTTCTTTCCACTTGAGTCAACATATTTGACCACTGGACTGGTCGTTGCTGACTTCTTAGGCTTTTCTGGTTTAGGAGTCCGGATCTTCTGAACTGGTGGACTGCTGACCTTTGCCTTTTGTGCGATCTTCTTCTTCTTCTGACTCTTGGATCCTCTTCTGACTATAGGATCATAATAATATGACCCATACCGAGTTGGATGTGTCGTACGAGGTGGTCCATACCGATCGGCCCACTTTGGCTTCTTTGGTTCCCCCTTGACTGAACTGGGGTGTTTTGGTACTGATCTTTTGGTCAGATTGCTGACGTGTAGGATGAGGTGCTGTCCTCCTTTATTTTATTCCTTGCAAGGGGTTCCGAATATTTGCATTGATTGTCTCCCCTTTAACAAATCTATCAGCAAGTCGCACTTCTGAGTGTACTGGGGTAGATGAGGAAGCTCCCTGGCTGAAACCAAGTCCTTCCTTGCAGTGCTTAGGCTTGTTGCTTGCTAGCATAACTCTAGCTTCTTTTCAGCGCCCATGTACCGCTCAGTCATCAGGTTCCTCCAGACATCATCACTTTTCTTCAGTGTGTCGTGCTCGGTCTGAAGTCCTGATAGTTGTTGCTTTAGTAGACTTAGTTCAGTATCTTTCTGAGTTAAGTCCTTGGTCAGAACTGAGATCTGATCTTCTTGATGCTGAGACTTGTCCAACAGAGAGTTTATCTCCTCCCTGAGTCTCAACACAAGTCCTTCAGACTCAGTAGAGACCTGACTCTCCTGAGAAAGTCTCTGATTCACCAGTTTCAGGGTATCCAATTCCTGAAGAGTCTTACTGAGCTGCAGACTCATTTGAATCTGTTCGTCAAGAAGTTCTTCGTATGCGATCGTGACGTCCAAATTCTCATCTGCACCTAAAACAGTGTCGTGTGTGCAGTGTGAAGAGGAGTTAAATGGTTTATGAGAATTTACCTCATCCTCTTCTCCTGCCATTAGGCACTTTTCAGTAGCTTCTTCAGCTTCATGCTCTAGGGCCATGAAAGCTGCTTCATCATCAGATGAATTCATAAAGGAGTCGACTTCTTCTGAGTCGTCTGAGATTTCGCCAGCTATGTATGCTTGTCTTTTCTTGGCGAATGTCTCTCTCCTTGCTTTACGTGCTGCGCGTTCAGCACTACGAGCTCGGGACGCTCATACCGATAGTGTCCCGACTTTTTGCGGTGTAGCAAGCGATGACTCTTTCTTCTTTGCTTTATTTGTCTTTAGATGGAGCCGAGTCATCCCTCTTTCGCATTCGAAAGACGTGCGTCGGGAGTGCACTTTTGCGTGTATTCAGACTTACCTTTTGTTTCTCGATAGGCTTTAGTCACTTTTCGGCGCCTCCCTTCTCCTTCTGATATTTTACGGCGACGGCGTACAGCATTCCGAGCTAAACTTCCTTCTTGTATGTCGGTTAGTGAAGGTTCGGTTTTGCTTGATGCGGGAGATGTCTTGGCCCGATGCATTGAAAGCATGGTTAATTTTGGTGTCGCCTTCGCTTTTACGCTTCCGTTGAGGTCTCACAAACTCGAATTCCTTCGCTTGAAGTTCCGAAAAGATATGGTCGGGAGTAACAATATCTAAGTCAGAATGGCGTAATAATGTAGCAAAAGGAGTCCAATGACCGTCTGGCAGTGCCCTCAGTATCTTGAGATTCATCTATCGGTTGGAGAATGTCTTCCCAGCCCGTTGATGGAGTTCATCAGATTCGTAAATCTGACATTTAGATCTTCTATTTTGTCACCAGGCATGAGAGACAAGCTCTCCAGCTTTTGGAGTTCCAGCGCAAGTTTGTTGGCTTTGATCTTCCGAGTCCCCCGACTCGGAGCGCTAGAGCATCCCGAGTTCCTTAGCCGTCTTGCATTCCCGAACCCCTCCCGAGATAAGAATCACTTAAGGTGGTTAGTATGGCATTCCTGGCGACTCGGTCTAAGTTATGAAGTTTCTTCTCCTCAGGGGTGAAGAGACTTCTGTCCTTGGGAATCTTCTTTCCGGTCACCATTCCTCCTCCAGCTGTTTGATCCTGAGTTACGACACTATCTATCATAGGAACGATAGATCCTTCCTCAAGTACTTCGGTCATGCTGTCGTGAAGGGAAGTCAGATGAGCCTCTATTCTGACCCGCCATACACCATAGTTCTCTACTGAGAACATGGGTACCATCCTTATACCTGAAATATCAGTCATGATGAATAATGATATGAGTGTAGAATGATATGCAGTGAAAACATTTTTTCCAGATCCGTTCAAGTAGACCAATTTCAAGATAACAAGAGTCTTATAGAACTCCTGCTCTGATATCAATCAGCAGAAAAAACAGTTCAGTATGCTAAGACTTAGTTGTATGATTTTAAAGGATAATTTTCAGTATGAACAGTTAAAATCAATGCAACAGTAAATAAGAGAGCAAGTGAGAGACACAAATTTTTAAAGTGGTTCGGATACACAGGATCCTACGTCCACTGTCCCGAAAGGTCAGGAGGCTATTTATTATACTGAGTTAGTCTCAGTCAGCTTGTACACAGGACAAAGCCGCGTCTTTGAATTTATACTGAGCAAGTCTCAGTTTACAACGGTTATCAAACTAAAGTGTTTGACAAACTCTCCAACAGTGAAGGAGTCCTTTTACAATAAGGATTAAGTTCAAATAGAACTCCTTCGTCTAAGCTATGGATATGATCGGTTGAGCTTAGGGTTAGAGGGATAGGGAATGAGAATGTAGCTTCTAGAACGACGAACAGCTGAGTTTAGCTTTGGGTTCGTGTAAAGTGGTTTGGATACTAGAGGCTTGTATATCGGTTAAGCTTGGTTCCCTAAGAGCTAGATTGTAGTCTTTCGCCGAAAAAATATTCTTCGAGTTCTTGTGGAAGACTTAGGCTTTTTGATTTGCTCGTTGATTGCTCTGTGTTCTTACGTTTTCTCTCCTTCTTTTAAATTTCGAATGATCCCTCTATTTATAGAGAAGAGTCTTGGAAAGATCCGTTGGAGACGATCATCCCTTTCTCTCTCTTTTGGTAGCTAACGGCTCTTTTGAAGTAGAGTGACAGTGTCCTTTCCCTCCTTTTCTGGAAAGTTGTTGACTTGCAGCTTTAATAGGTATAGGACAGGTGTCTGCTTATCATTCGTCGAGGTTTTGCAGAGTAGTTGAGACAGAACAGACTTCGAGGCATAATGAAGCTGACTTCTCTCTTCCTCGTATTTGACTATGCTGATTGTCATTCAAAAGATCTGACAGTTCAAAAGACTGTCTCCCGTTGCGAGTCCGATCCTCGTAGAGAGTACCGAATTTACTCTGCGAAGGTCGCTCTTAGTTCGATGAACTACTCTGCCGAGTTCGGTTCCACCGACTCCTTCGCATATCTTGCTCTGCTCGAGTCCAAGATCTCTTCGAGTCTTCTACATCCGGTGCCGAGGCCGATAATCTGCCGAACGCCTAAACCAGAGCAGAGTGTCTTCTGAGTCTGAACCCTCAGAGACAAAAACAATTACAACGGAATGGTTCACCAATCAGATAGGGTTTTGGAATCTTCAAATCTTCAAACAAATTCAGAGCACGAGGCTACTGAGCTTTGGTCAGTTAAGATAGAATCATTTCCCACTAAGTATGACTGTGCTGAGGATAGAATCATCACCCAACATGCAGTAAGCTATATCGATTACCTTATTTAATTTATTATCGATTAGTCAATTAACACCTTAATCATCTACTTGTTAAGTGTCAACTATGTAGTCAACTCGATACTTGACTAGTCGACTAAATACTTGACTAGTCGACTTAATACTTGACTAGTCGACTGAACGAGTAATGCAACAATACAACTCGCGAGGATCGAACCCGTGATAAAAAATAGTTATAGTTGGTTAGTCGCGAGGATCAACTAAGTAATCGATTAGTCGACTAATCAAATACATAATCGACTACTCACAAATTCCCGAGATGACTGTCCCAAATTCACTGCATTTAAAGATAACTTGCAAACCCTATGCGTCAAAATTTAGAGGGCACCTTCTAATTGTGTGGCCAATCTGACTACAATTACTGCATTTCTTCTGACGTCGTGGTCTCCTGTTCGGCTCTCCATCATTTGGGATTGCATTGATGTCAACATCTATAACAATCGAATATGTGTACTAGGATGAAATATATGTTATTATAAAATAAATCACAAGATACCTTCACTAGGAATATAAGCAGTGCAAGTATATTTATTGTAACCACTGTTATGACATTTTCTGCATATTTGTCGGCGTCTAGAAGAGCTCTCAATAGCAGATCGAGCTCTACTCATCCTTGGCCGACCAGCTTGACACTTAATTATGGGAGCACGAACAACAAATGCAGAAGCCTCAGGCGGTACAATCCAATTATCTGGATGTGGCATCGGCATGATCATTGATGAATATGTTTGCATCAGATTATTTATTCTGTAGTACGATGCTACAAACTCAACTACGGATCGCCCAGCAAAGCTATCGAGCAAAGTCATCATCAAATAACAGATAATGAAATTTATAAACTAAGTATAAATAAAGCTTAACACATACCGTATAGCTGCTATTGCGTGTCGACATGGTATCAAATCAAAGTTGAACTCACGACAATCACATGTACGTTCAATAAGGTCCACCATGTAGCACATTCCATCATGGTCGATTTGATACACATCTGTGACAGTCCCGCGTACGGTCAGGGGGCGTCCGAGCTCCACATTCTTAGCTAACTTCATTTTGGCAAACTCAGTTAACACAATCTGTCTCGAGATTGCATTCGCACGTCGCTCATCGAACCACTTCTCTACTATATATCTATAAATATCAAGCAGTGAGCATATGGGGAGCCGTCGTGCCCATAACAATCGAGCATTCAGACACTCTGCTGCATTTGATGTCATAAAATCGAAACAATGGGTAGGGTACTGTGAACGCGACCAACGATGAACTCTAATTCCCAAAAGCTTGTTGTAGGCACCATGCTTGCTCAGACCTTCCAAACTAGACACGCAATCACGAAATTCTTCATCTCGATAACAATAGGCGGCTTCCCCTATTATAGAGCGAATATGGTCGGTATAGCTTGTCATATTCTTTGAGAGGTGGTAATAGCATAATCCATGAGCAGCTTCCAGAAATACCTCCTCCACAGCATTCTTGATACTCTTATGCTGATCCGACACAATGAGGAGACCTTCACGAGATCCAAAGGCCTCTCTCACATGCCTCAAAAACCACACCCACGATTCATCATCCTCAATAGGACCAATCCCGATTGCAAGTGGGAAAACATGCTCATTGTCATCTTTCGTCACGACTGTAAAAAGAATTCCTTTATTTTTTCCCTTAAGATGTGTCCCGTAGACTACGATCACCGGCCTCAAATTTGACTAAAAGGCTGCAATGCAAGGGCCAAGTGCAAGAAACATGTACTTGAAAAGATTATCGAGAGTCGTTTGAAGACTAATTGATGTTCCGCTGATACTTTGTTGAATCATGTGGAGGTAGCTCAGCAACATCTGATACGGTGTTTCATATTGTCCGTAGCAATTTTCAATCGCAAGATTCCTAACACGTAGGGCAAAGCTGTAATCTATATCAATTCCAAAGTCAGACTTCAACTCCTTAATAATTTCCTTTGGCTTCAGAATAACACCTTCGCCCAGTTTACGTGAGAAATGTGTAGCTACTACCTTGGAGGGCAAATGGCGAGGAGTAGTAGTAGAAAAATCTGTATGGCAAGTATGAACCCCATCGAACTTAATCACCCGCCAGATACCCCCAGCTGATGTGGCATGTAACATAAAAGGGCATCCATTTCTATGCTTGCATAGATAATTCAATCTTGTGGTGCTTGATCTCTCGACAACATATTCAACTCGATTATGCAAATGATAAGTGCCCACAACAATCTCAAGTGCATATTTGCTCTTAAATAAAGCCCCTGCAGAAAGTCTATTGTTGTGTCCACTCCATGGTTCATCTCGTTCTACAGGCCCAACAAGATCCAAATCAGCAAGTGGAACATTCTAGTTTGGAATTTGACTAGTCTGTGCAACTGCTCTTGCATTATTTGAAGGACCAATCTTCACTGATTGACTGAAATGAAGGTCACATCGAGCAGTTCGATTCAGAAACTTATCAATGTTTGCTGGATTTCGAGCCCATGCATTAAACTCATTCAATAGCGATTCAAGAAGTTCACTATTATATGTCTCGTCCTCCTCTTCCTCCTCATCATCAGAATAATTTGCTCCCTCTTCATCCATCACATTATCATCATTAACACCATCTATATTGTGATACGTCGGACTCGACTCATTAAAATGGTGGATATTTCTTGTCGAGCTCTGCCCAAGTTCAATACTTTTTTCAATAGTGTACACAATTGGATAACTCCTATCCTCGAAAAGCATCCGGTCAAATCTTCGTCGTCATTTAGAGGGACCTTAATTCTTCTACCGTTGGGAGTCCTTGTTTGATAAAATAAATCATACGTTGTAGTTGAAGAATTGCTTTACAAGTTCCGATGAATATCGTGTACTAATTGATAAATGTTGCAATTCACCCACGTGTAGAATAATAATTCATCACCACCTTCATATTCAGATTTGTTCCACTGACCACTGTGTCAAAGAATAATACGTTGACACCTCATCTATAATAAGATAAAAGATATATTAATAAAAATTATCTATAATATGAAATTAAAAATGCTACATATTCCTCAGTCTTCTACTAGTCGATTGACGATTATGCTACATAATCGTTAATCGTGTAGTAGCCAATAATCGTTAATCGTGAGTCTACTACTAGTTGATTGACGATTATGCTACATAATCGTTAATCGTGTAGTAGACTATAATGTTAATCGTGTAGTAGACAATTAACGATTGTGCTATATAATTGTTTAGTCATGAACAATTATATATATTTCCATGGAAACTTATAGTCGCATGCATATTAATACATTTGAATACATTTATGCCACTTTTGAACGATATTTCGACTAAATGAAGCAAAAATAATCTAGATAAATACATTTAACTACATTAGATCTCCTTATACTTTTTAGCACAAACAACATTGAAAATGGTAAAAATAAGGAAAAAATATACTTATTTTGTTAGATTAAATGTGGAAAATGGAATAACTTACCGGATCCATGTCTTCTTTGTACAAGAACTATAAAAATATAGATATGTTCTTCAATATTTTGGAAGGATTATTCGTTTCGAGTGTGTGTTGTTGTGAGATTTGTTCGTTATTTTTATGTTCAGCTATTTTGTTCAAAATTCCTCAATTAATTCATCATTTAATTTTTACTGTGCATTGTCAGAAAAAGTGAGAGAGAGTAGTTGTTGTTTTACCGATTACATCTAATATTTGATTTTTGATATATTAAATGTATTTATTTTGTCAAAAGTAAAGAAGATGGGCCCCATAGTTATTAAAAGAAAATAAAAAATAAATTATCGGCTAGAAAACTTATACTTTTATGTTGGCGGCTAGATAACTTATTTAGTTATCTGTACCGGCTACTTTTATACATTCACACTAAAATTAATATTGAGATAAACAGTCCGACATTCCCGATAAATCTATGGACTTCCTGGTAAGACCAAATAATAGCTTTAACGAATATGATAGAGCAATTCAAGACCTTGACTTTTTTTTTTCCTCTGAAAGCGATGAGAATATATCTGCTGCAACAGCTACATTATTAGACACCCTCCTAATGGCCAATTTGAGAAATTAGTTGGCACAGCACTACTGGTTTCCTCTGGATCAAACAAAAGATATTTGAGTACAAACCCATGTATGTCCATGAGATTACATTGTCAGCTGAAAGTAAAGACGGGGAACGAATGTATTGCTGGAAATTTGGTTTTGAGTAATTAATAGTTTAGTCTAACCATGATTAAGTTGTTGTGGCCATGTTCGTATTCTCAAAATCGAATTTCGGTGAGTGAGAAATGTGCGTTTTAAGTTGGTCACTTATGGGAGCATTTTCGTAATTGGATGCAAGTACTGTCAGCCTGCCCGACCCATTGCTTGGTCCATGTCCGTGCATGTAGACTCATGTTACTGGGCTTGGGTTTGGATCTAAGACTGACTGAAGCTGTTGACAGACTAACTATGTTGGACTAGATGTTATCTGGGCTAGCAGTGGATTTGGCTTGAGGTGAGAAGTCCAGTCTAGTTGATGTGCAACTGGTCTGAGTGACTCTTGAACTGCCTGTGAGTTGTTGGCACATGAAGGGTCTTGATGACCTAGAAGCATTTATGAAGACTTGAAAGGTCTAGTGGCTCTTAATGAGCAAGTAAAAGAGAGACATTTTAATGCATTGACTCCCTCACATGGTGGATGTTACTTTTATATACAAATGCATCTACAAGCATTTCATACATAACATACACTACACACAACAAAATCAAGATATCACGAAAATAATAAAGCACTTCATTTGCATCTATAGTCTAGTTTTGTGTCTGCCCAGTTCGTGCCTTGGTTCAGTTCGCCGGAGCCTTTCTAGTTTGCGGTGCTGCTACCTGGAAGGAGGAAATTCGTTTTATCTTTGGGGACAGATTGCCAATCTCTGAGCACTAGCTAGGGCAATACTGTCTTGCGGGAAGAAGAAACTCAACTTGACTTTAGTCTGTTCAGTCCAGTCAAGTTTGTCCAGTTTGTCGTTTCATAGCCAAGAGAATCATCAACCCGGACGTTCTGCCCAGAATACCAGAAAGTTGTCTGCCCAATTGGATACGAAATCGGTTGTAATCTAATACCTCAATTTCTATTGTATTTTCAATTACTTGTTATTATTTTGTACGCATTTCCAAGGTTCATCTATTTTAACCAACAGTCGCAAGACAGTATTTTGACCTACTAAAGCTTTGGAAATGGCGTCCAACACTGGTTCAACCTCCAATAACCAATCTGGTGGGGCAAGGGTCTTACCGGGTTCTGCCCAAGCTGAAAAATCATTCAAGTTCGTTGGTCTTGACTTCAAGACTTGGCAATTGAAGATGATGTTCTACCTGACTACTCTTGGCCTGGCGAAATACGTCAAAGAGCAGGCTCCAGTAATTGTTGTTGATGAGAAGGATGAAAACAAGAAAAATTCATATGAACAATGGCATCATGAAGACTTCCTGTGCAAGAACTATATCTTGAACAGTCTCGAAGATGCCTTGTATTCTGTCTACGTAGATACAAACAACTCCAAGGATCTGTGGGAACTTCTTGAAAAGAAGTACAAAACTGAGGACGCTGGTACAATGAAATTTGCTGTGGCCAGGTATCTGGCTTACCAGATGCAAGATGGTCGTTCTGTCATGGAACAAGTGCAAGAGTTTCAACTCGTTGTGCACTCTGTTCATGCTGAAGGGATGAATATTCCCGATGCCTTCACTGTTGCGTCAATGATTGAGAAGTTGCCTCCTTCGTGGAAGGACTTCAAGAGTTACCTGAAGCATAAGCATAACAAAATGAATCTTGAGGATCTGATTGTCAAACTCAGCATTAAGGAAGACAACAGAAAAGCTGATCCAAGACCGAGGGTCTCGATCGATGAAAATGCTAACTTGCTGGAACGTAGTGGTCCAAGCAAGAGAAAGCGCCCTGGCCAGTCTGCCAAAGGCAAGAAGGCTGTGAAAGGGAAGTTTTATGGGGAATACTACAATTGTGGCAAGTATGTCCACATGGTAAGCCAATGCAGAAACCCCAAGAAGAAGAAAGCTCCCCAACATGCTCATGTTGCTGAACATGATGAGTTGAATGATGATGATCTGGCATGTGTAGTGTCAGAAATAAATCATGTTGAAACCCCTAAGGAGTGGTTCGTGGGCACAGGTGCTACTTGTCACATCTGCCTGGACAAGGGTGTATTCTCTGTCTACAATGTTGTTGAAGGCAGAAAGTTGTATATGGCCAATAACGTTTCATCTGAAGTGGCTGGAATCAGAACTATGGTTCTGAAGTTATCCTCTGTGTTGGTCCGGAGACGATAGTCAGGTGTAGAGGGGGGGGGTGAATACACCTGATCACAGTTTCTTTTCTCAGAACGTGAAGGACAGCTGAGCTGTTGGTTGCGACTGATGAACAGTGCCAGATAGTAACCTTTTATCACGGGTCAGAGTGTGTCAGCTACTGAGCTCTCCTACTGACTTTTGTCAGTTCTTGAAACTCAGTCAAAGACGTTGTGCGAATAAGAGTGTAGGGCCCAGAGATTCGTCTCAGTTTGAAAACGCGTGTTCGCAAATTAAAGTCTTTTGGCTGGTACGCTTTGAAAATACGTTTTATATAAAGATATGATTTTTAATCAGTTGTATGCAATGCAATAAAACAGTAAATAACACAAGCAATTTAACGTGGTTCGGATACGCAAGATCCTACGTCCACGGTCCTGATGAGACAAGAGAACTTGTTGATTTATCTGAGTAAGCCTCAGCAAGGAATCTGTGCACTGGACAGACCCTTCTAAGTTATAGTCCTTAGCGACTTTACAATTCAAACCTAAGTTCAAAAGGGAGGGGATGATCTCCAACTAAGAAGGAGTTCTTACAATAAGAACAATTCATAGAAAGTGAACTCCTTCGAAATTTCTAAGCTATAAATTTGGCAATGAGCTTAGCTAGAGAAGAAGGGATCTAAAGAACTCTAGATAGAAGAACTAGAAATATTCTATGAAGGCAAGTTCTTCGCTTGAATGATCTTTAAGTTTGCTAGAGTTTGTTCTTGTTCTTGAGCTTTTTTCCCTTGTTTTTCCCGTACGTGGAGCTCAGTAATCTTCTCTATTTATAGTTGTGAGCAGGCAATTGTCCGTTGGAGAAGACAATGCCATGTGTCATAAGCTTCCAAAGAAAACGGCCATATTTTTTGAATTGTTGCAGCAGGGCAGTTGACACTGTACATGAGAGCAGCTTTAGTTGGTCAGAGCATGTAAAGCGTTGTCGGCTTCTCATTAGTAGAGGTTTGTGGTAGGTGAGAATGTGTCAGTGTTTAGAGTTGACTATTCCACATCCTCGTATGATCTTCTGCTGAACATCGAAATGACTTTTACGACTGGGTTGTTTTCTGTCGGATACAGTAGATTCAAGACAATCTCTGTCTTCTTCAACTTAGTCGGCTGACAAGCTGATAAGGCTTTGGTGGGTCACCGATGATCGCGAAGGTACCGGAGCTTTGCATTATGTTCTTCTCGCGATAACTATCAGCGATGGGTCAGTCTTCTGCGAAGGTAAAGATCAGTCTTGGTCAAGAACGCAAGCTCTTACACTGATGACGTGGAGTTCTAGAAAGTAACTTCGACAGAAGATCAATCCAACATCTTACCCCGTACAGGACTTAGATAAAAAGATAATCAATTACAAAAAGTCTAACCTATACATCATCTAATCCTATCGAGACACTACACTACTGATATCAGCTGGGTTTTGAGATCTTCAATTCCATAGTACTACTATGATTTCCCCCAATATTACTTTAACCGCTAATCAGCTGAATACCATCTACTGACTCATAACCCAATAATTTCCCTCTAATTGATGATGTCAAAACCTCTACTTCTATAAAACAAAGACAGGAATGCTAGACTACTGACTTAGAAAGACTTCAGTAAAACTGAAACAGATAACTTCAGTAAGTTCAGCAGGTGAGAGATAGGCAAAATCAGAGAACCGGTTCTGTGAGAGTGTGTGTCAGATCACTTCAGTGACCAGTTGTGAAAGCACAAACAGAGGTCGTGAGACAATGAGTAATTGTCTGGCAAGCAATATAAACTGATATATATGGTTAGAGGATTACAAGGTTTCTATTACTATTACAACAAACTGAGATAAGAAGATCAAGGCTGAAGTCTGAATCTCTGCGTTCATCTCTTGAAGTCTGCAGACCTGTCAGTTGGAGGATCCAGACAATAAAACTTGTAGATTCTTCTCCGCAGAGTCTGGATTTTCTCGAGATCCTCAGGCTGATCAGTGCTAAGATTGTGATGATAAGCAGCTGCCTCGATCTCATCTTCTATCTCGTTTGTGCAAAGCACGCCGCGAGCAGTCATAGGAGGAGGGATTCTTCTGAAGGCTGGAGCTCTGATGGGTATCTTCTCTTTCTCCATGATCGGCAGAAGTTGTTCTGCGAGCTGGGGAAAGTTATGATGAAGACATTCTTCGAATACTTGATTAGCAGGTATCCCAGACGGATAGAAGTTCCATACATGGTATCCCCTGATGAAAGATTCTTTGAGTTCCTCCCATAGCTCGTTCAGTTCGGCTGGTACTCATTTGTCTATGTGAGGAGTAGGCGCCTTCTTGACATAAGGTGCTCTGGGCGCTCTCCTGTAATATTTTGAAGCTCTGGGTATGTGCCTTTTCAAGTCAGCTGCTGGCTTATCAGATAGACTAATCATTTTTGCCAGGTCAGCCAATCTTTTCTTTTCTCTGAGGGCCGCTGTTCTAGCATCTCCTCTTCGGAGACTGAGTCCTTTCAGCGTGGCCTCCCAGGTAGCTTTGTCTTCAGCCTCTTGCTCAGGTGTAAGATTGGAAGGATAATAACTCTGAGCTGAAGACTGGACTGCAGTAGTGGAGACTTTAGCTAGCTCCTCCTAAGCTTTCTTCTTTTTTTCGTCCACAATCTGCTTAGCCTTTTCTTTGGCAATCTTGCCAATAGACTTCCTAGGCTTCTTCGCCTTTTTAGCTTCTTCAAGCTGATGCTCATGATCTAGCTGGTCTTGCAGCTGTTGAGCAACTCTTAGATCGTACGCTTCCTGCTCCGCTTTAGTTTTGAATTTGGGCATCGGGGAAGGTGGTGGAGTGGCTTCAGTAGTAATCTCCTTCCTCGGCCTTTGCGGTGTCAGTTGCTGTGGCTCTTCTTCATCCTCCTGATCGAGGAAATGAGCTACATCCTCGATGTGCTGAGCAGATGAGATAGGTGCTGGCTCAGTTACAGTCGGTTGGAGTGGGACATACTCCAGGAGGAGTACTGAACCTTCTCCTTGGGGTATTGAGTTGGTTCGAGCCTGATGGGCTGAACCTTCCCCCTGAGTTCCTACCTCAATAAGTTGGACTTCGGGACTCTTTTGTACCTCAGCCTGTTCCGCCTCAGTATGTTCTTCTTTTACTTCTCCTTCCCCCTTTTTGGCATCATCAGCCTGGGAGAGGTGAGTGTGGATGGCTTTTACGTCCTTCTCCAAATTGTAGACGAGGTCCTTGATGCTAAAGGCAGTGGCTTCGAAATCCTTGACTAGGTCGCAATATTGCTCCCAGTTATTCTCTTGATCAGCTCTAAATGTTTTCAATTGAGCAGCTGACTCCTGTCGGAGTTTCAGCAGAGACTGATCATGAGAGGTTGTCATTTCCTGCTGGATTTCTTTGAGTGCCTCCGCCTGTTGCTTAATTGCAGATTGGAGACTGGAGGTGGCCACTCTGTTCCTCTCATCCATGGTGGCCTGGACTGACGCGAGACTCTGAGTCAGCTATCTGATGAGCTAATAAGAGCTGCTGACTCTGAGCGGCAAGGTCCGCCTTCTGAGCTGCAAGGGCTGCCTCAATAGCTTCCTGAATATTGATCTGTGGAGTAGGAGCTGGTGAGACTTTCTCGACCCCGGCTGCAAGTCGGTTGACGCTTTCAGTCTGGGCTTTTGTATATTGAGCCCACTTGATGTGTACGTCTTTGGCGAGGAGACGATTCTTGTCCCCTTGGCGCCTGATGGCTTTGTTCACTGACTTGGAGGTCACGGAACCTATTGGTTGGATTTGATAGGAACTGGTTCCGAGCCTCTTCTCAGATAACGCGAGTTTTTGCGCTCGACTCGGCTTCGAGGCAACTTGAGCTTCACCAGATTTAGAAGGTGGTGGTGATTGGCCCTTTTCGCAGGGAGTGGAGCCCTCAGCAGATCCTTCCAAATTTGCATCCTTGGGTGACGCATGTTCCATCTTGTCATCATCTTTGTCTTCGTTATCATCATCATGATGAGATGGAGGCGAAGGGCTGTTGCCAGGGACTGAGGAGCGCAGACTAAGGAGATAAAGCATCGCTGCCCTCAGGTCCTCAAATGAAGCAAGGTCAGCTGGTTCCCCAAACCCTATAGCTGACTGCAAGTCTTGCTCCTCGGCAGGTAAGGACAGAGCTGACTGAGTTCTGATAATATTTTCAAGAATATCCCAGCTGAGAAACCTCAGCAGCATCTGTGTCCTAGCCCTTATGGCTGTTTCCACCAAGTCTGAATGCTCAGCGATTTCAGGAATCTGAGCATGGATTTCTCCGGTAGTGCAAAGATGGGTGGAGTGTATCGTGGTCCACTCAGAGGATGTTTCCTCAGTCGGTACCCTGATGTCCGATTGAGTCTCCTCGGAATTGATGCATTGAACCTTATCCTTTATCATGGCACCCTCAATGCCGGTGTCAGAGTCTAGGATTTGTTCTTCCTGAGTGGGTGGGGGAGAGGCTTGTCTTGCTTGTTCTACTGAGACCTCAGAAGGTCCAGTCTTGATTAGCCTCTTCCTCTTAGGCGGGTCGGCGCGAGGGGGTAAGTCAGAGACGACTCTCTTCTGATCAGGCGGCCCTCGCCCGATTAATTTTTCAGCAGCGGCTCTCATTTTGAACTTTGTGAGCTTGCTGTCAAAATATCTGGAGTCAGCAAAAGCTGAATTCCTCGAGACTGATTACTCGATAAGTATGGACATCTTCGTCCCATACAGCAGCTTCCCAACACTGATTAGCCTCCTCTCTCCAATGGGTTGGGCTACAAACTTCTGAGCCTGAGCCTTGAGCTCGGCTAAGTAATAGTCCGTCCAGTTGACTTGGACTCTATCGTCTATGACCATCATCAGCTGAATACGTGGCTTTGAGAGATGATCATAGGAACCGGCTGAGCTCGTGAGGATGTGAGAAACGATGTATGCGAGCGCCGTGCGCATCGCGGCAACAATGATTCTTCGGCAGAGCTGTCTTGAACGCAATATCCTTCCTGCCACAGAATTTCTGTACGTATGCATTGATCTCCTTCTCCTTATATCCAATAGGAGAAATTCCATCGGCTGGAAGATCAAATGCTAATTCCAGTACATCTCGGATGCTGATGATATGCTGACTCGCATCCCACGAATTCGGTACAACCTCCTTCATGAATGCGAAGGATGCTTCCTCTACCCCTGAATCAAGGGTTCTCCAGTTGAAGTAGACTTCCGCCACTTGTCTGGGCAAATACGCTCGGGGTTGCTTGGAGACGAGCAGTTCTACTCCAGAACTTTCAATGGCGTCGAAAATGGGCTCCAAGTATGGAAGATCAACTTGGCGTAACGCCATTGTTGGTTCGAACTGGATGCGAGAGACGATGATCTCGTCAATATTTGTGGGAGTCTGTACTGTCGCCATGAGTATCTGCAGAAAAACTCGTTAGCACTTGAAAATAGAATTAATCAGTATGAGTTTTAGGCAGAGTTAATACATTACCGAAAGATTTAGAGCTTGAGATACGCAAATGCAAAGCAGTTTAGGTTATGAAAGAAAAAAAAACTGAATCGCAGATAAAAGCTCCAAGATTTCGTAAATGGCGAAAAGTAAGGCTAATGTAGAAAATGAAAGATTTTATAAGATCATGCGTAATAAACCGTTTAGATCGATTGGCTGGGGTTTAATCTCTCATTTTTATCGACAGCTGAGATGTGATGTTAAAAAAAGAATGATTGCCTAAGCCGCCTCTACTATAGACCCACGTAGGATAATGCGTAATAAAGGTAAGTGAGAAGACATGCATTAAATGCGCTGCAGGCAGCATTAAAGACTAAGTCATTTTAAATGAGAACGGTTTCCAACTGACTTATCCTTAAAAATTAATGGCGGGAAATAAATGCTCATTAACTACTGAGTGCTAGCGACTAAGATAATAAATGCGAGCATGCTTCTGATAAACTTTAAGTAAATACTACGCAAACCTCTTCAGCTGAATTTTTACGATTAGCTGGTTACCGTTAAGACTAAGGAGGATGGTTGACGTGCTGATGACCACGTTCCCCCTTACTGTGTACAGTTTGATTCTCCCGACTGAATCAATGTACTGAGTCTTCTGACCTGTCATACTGGTTCCTTACACTTGATACCAATTGTTGTTATCAGTAGTTGTCTTCTACTGATGTGATTCAGTAGGATCCAGTAGTCCTAGCTCAACTGATAATACTCTTAATCTGTTCTCATCTAGTGGTTTGGTCAGTATATCTGCCCTTTGCTTGTCAGTATGGATTTTCTCCATTATGATATCCTTTTTCTCGACATGGTCTCTGATGAAGTGGTGTCGAATATCCACGTGCTTGCATCTCGTATGGAGAACTGGATTCTGAGTTATTGCAATAGCACTTGTGGAGTCACAGTACATGGGCACTTCATCCTGAATTATACCATAGTCTCTCAGTTGTTGTCGAAGCCAAAGGATCTGGGCACAGCAACTTCAAGCAGCCATGTAGTCAGCTTCAGTAGTGGACGTCGCTACTGAATGCTGCTTCTTTGAAAACCAAGATATTAGTTTGCTGCCTAGGAACTGACACGTTCCAGAAGTTGACTTTCGATCTATCCTACATCCTGTATAATCAGCATCAGAATAACCTATCAGTATTAGATTATCATCAGTAGGATACCATAACCCTGCGTCAGGTGTTCCTCTTAGATATCGCAGAATCTTCTTTGCTAAGTCTAGATGACTTCGCTTGGGATCCGCTTGAAATCTTGCACATACACCTACAGCATAAGTTATGTCAGGTAGGCTAGCTGTTAAGTATAATAAAGAACCAATAATAGCTGTATAATCAGTAGAGTTAACAGAAGCTCCCTCTTTGTCTAGATCGATTTTGAAATTCGTGTTCATGGGGATCTTGACTGGTTTGCTCGAGTCGCAGCCAAATCTTTTTAGAAGATCTAGAGTGTACTTGGCTTGATTGATGAAAATTCCTTCAGGTGATTACTTCACTTGAAATCCAAGGAAATAGTTCATCTCTCCCATCATAGACATCTCGAATTTCTCCTTCATCATTTTCTCAAATTGTTGACATATAGTCACGTTTCTGCAACCGAAAATGATGTCGTCTACGTAGATTTGCACCAGTAGGATGTCATCTCCTGACTTTATGTTGAATAGGGTGCGATCTACTGTCCCCTTCTGAAAACCTTTCTGAAGTAGAAAGTCTGATAGGGTATCGTACCAAGCCCTAGGTGCTTGTTTTAACCCGTACAGAGCTTTTCGATGTCTGTACACCTGATGTCCCTGCTGAAAGCCGGGCGATTGTTCCACGTAGACTTCTTCCTTCAGTACGCTGTTCAGGAAAGCTGACTTTACATCCATCTGATATACTTTGAATCCTTGATGCGTTGCGTAAGCTAGGAAAATACGAATGGCTTCTAATCTTGCGACTGGAGCGAGTGTTTCATCAAAGTCGATTCCCTCTGCTTGACAGTAACCCTTGGCAACTAGTCGAGCTTTATTTCTAACGATGACGTTGTTTTCATCACGCTTGTTTTTGAAGACCCACTTAGTGCTAATAACGTGCTGATGTCTAGGTCTATCAACAAGCTCCCAAACTTCGTTTCTGACGAACTGGTTCAGCTCTTCTTGCATGGCGATGATCCAGTCAGCATCATTGAGTGCGTCCTCTATTGACTGAGGTTCATCTGTAGACAAGAAACAGGAATAGAGTGAGCTTTCTCCTTGACTTAATCTAGATCTTGTCCTTATCGTTGCTGACGGATCTCCTATAATGAGATCTGAAGAATGAGCGTCAAGCCATGAACGTCTGAGTCTGGCTTCTTCTTCTGATACTACTTCGCACGCCGTAGGTGTGTTAGGCATTTCATTCGTGCGTTACTTGATTGCCGTAGTTCAGTAAGAAGGTTAGGATCTACTGAGTTTCCAGGTTCAGGGGCATTTAGCTCAGGAATAATTTGTGTTCCCCCTGAGTTTATATTCTCAGTAGAGGTCTCAGTTACCACTGGGGCTTCCTCATTGAACGTTGTTACCTGTTGTTGATTCTGTTTAGTAGAATCAACCAGGTCAGCTACATCGCCTGTTGGCTAAGTCTGAATTTCTTCATCGTCTGACTCATCATCCCAACAATGCTGGATCTTTTCAGCTTTATCAGTTAGTGCGAGATCCTATAGCTTGCTGCCGACATCTTCAGTATTTGTCTTTGTAGTTTTCCTGTTCTCAGTAACAAACTCATCAAAAACAACATGAGGGCTTTCCTCCACGCAAAGGGTTCGATAGTTAAAGACTCTGAAGGCTTTACTGACTCGTGATTATCCTAAGAATACTCCTTGATCAGATTTGCTATCAAAGACCTTCAACTGATCTTTCCCATTATTGTGGATAAAGCAAGGACAGCCAAAAATATGAAAATGAGAAATAGAAGGAATTCTCCCTTTCCACAATTCGTATGGTGTCTTCATGTGTTGCTGTGTAAGTAGTGAGCGATTCTGAGTGTAGCAGGTGGTGTCAGTAGCATCTGCCCAGAACTTTGAGGGTAGTCCAGAGTCTGCTAGGAGCGTTCTTGCTGCTTCTTTGAGTGTTCTGTTTTTGCGTTCAGCAAGTCCGTTCTGCTGAGGGATGCAAGCAGCTGATGTCTCGTGCTTAATTCCCTCCTTTTCGCAGTACTCTTTAACTACTGAGTTGAGAAATTCTGTTCCTCTGTCTAAGCGAATTCTCTGTATCTTGATGTCCTTTTCCACACTGAGCTTTTTCAGCAGTTTAGGCAACTCAGTCATGACATCAGATTTGTTTGCAATGAAGATGACCCAAGTATATCTCGAGTAGTCGTCAATAACAACGAGGGCATACTTCTTGCCTCTTATAGTCACTGGAGAGACTGGCCCGAATAAAACCATGTGCAGCAGCTGAAGGATTTCATCAGTGGAAGGTGAAGGAATAGGTGGATTGCTACTCTTTGTCTGCTTTCCCTTCAAGCATGCTTCACAATTTCTGTCTTTGATAAACGATTCGTTGGGCAGTCCTCTGACTTTAAAGTTCTTGGCGAGCTTGTTCATAGTCTTGAAGTTCAGGTGGCTGAGTCTCTTGTGCCACAGCCATCCTGCCTTGTCACTAGATTTAGTCTGTGCGAGCAAGCAAGCCTCAGGTTCTGCGGTTTTCCATTTTGCAACATAGATATTCTTCCTCCGTGAACCTGATAACACTGTTTTCCCTGTAGATTTATCAACAACATCACAGAAACCAGCGTCAAAGATAACTCTGTTTAGATTGTCACAGAATTGACTGACTGAAAGGAGATTATGTTGAAGTCCTTCAACATATGTTACTCTTGGAACTGAAGCAATCCCAATGTTCAGCGTTCCATATCCCCTTATGTAGCCTTTTGAGTTGTCACCAAACTCAATTCTAGGACCATCTTCTTGTACGTAGTTGGTCAGCAGGCTCTTCTGGTATGTCATATGTCTCGAGCAGTCGCTATCCACTATCCAAGGGTCCTTATGCACCTGCAAAACAGAAGCATTTTTAGGTACCCTTTGGTTCAGTTGGGTCCTTACATGTTAGTGGGTGATTTCGGAACCCAGATCTGCCTAGGGACCTTAGAAGTCTGAGACTTCTTCTTCTGAACCTTGTCAGTTTTCTTCTCCACAGGACCTGGAGATACTGATTTTCTGATGATTTTGGGTTCAGGAGCTTTCTTCTTCTGAGTCTTTGCGCTTCTCCTGACCCTGGGCTTATAGTAGTATGAGCCATACTGAGCCGGGTGCTCATACAATTGCTCATTGTACTGTTCTGCCCACCTAACCTTCTTAGTTCCCCCTGACTTTGATCGTGGTATCCTGGGGCTGGAACCTTTGGTCAGCTGCTTCTTGCTGCTCGGCTGAGGTGCAACTATTTTCTGTTTATTCTTCGTCTGAGGTGTGGTGTCAGCAGCTTGCACCTTTCCTTTGACGAACCTATCAGCCAGCATTTCTGAGCTTTTTGAAGTGGAAGCCTCGTGAGTATAGCCAAGTCCTTCTTTCATGACTGTTGGCCTTTGTGCTCTAAGCATACTTTCCAGCTTCTCCTTAGCTCCTAGGTACTGTTCAGTCATCAGTTCTCGCCAAACTTCATCACTTTTCCTTAGTGAGTCATAATCTTTTTCCACGTCTGCGAGCTTCTGATTGAGTCGGACTATTTCAGTCTCTTTCTCAGAATTGTCCTTAGTCAGAACTGAGATCTGAGTCTCTTGAAGCTGAGACTTAGTCATAAGAGATTCAATCTCTTCCTTGAGTCTCGCTACCAGATTCTCTGACTCAGTAGAGACCTGACAATCAGAAGAAAGTCTCTAATTCTCAGCCTTTACCTGTTCCAGTTCCTGAATTGTTCTGCTGAATTCTCTGCTCAGCTGAATCTGCTCCTCTAGTAGATCGTCATAGGCTTGTACCACATCTAGATGATCATCTGTGACCGAGCACGTGTCGTGTGTGCTGTGTGAAGAAGAGGTTACATTAAGTTTGGAGTTTACCTCAGCCTCTTCTCCGGCAATCAAACAGTATTCAACCGTTTCTTCAAGAACCGTCTCTCCGATCTCAACTGCGACGAATGCAGCTTCGTCCTCAGAGGAATACATAAATGTATCCTCCTCGATTGAGTTGTCGGATATCTCTCCGGCAATATAGGCCTACCTTCTTTGGGCAAATTTTTCTCGTCTGGCCTGCCGTTCTGCTCGTTGAGCAGCTGAGAGTTCAGGACATTCGTACTGATAATGTCCCTCCTTCTTGCAGTTATAGCAGACAGATGATCTGCTGCTTTTTCCAGCTGAGTCCTTCGATGGACTTGCAGCAGGTTCTGAGTTCCTGCATTCAGTAGAAGGTTTAGATTCTTCCCTTTTCTGATAGTGTTTCTTACCTGAGGGAGAATCTCTATTGTATTTCCTCAGCTTTCTGACTCTCTCCTTTTCTCTATGGTATTTGAGAGCCATCAGTGCGAGTTGGTCAGTGCCTGAAGTCTCAGAGGACTTTGCTTCTATCGTGGCCACTGCCTTGCTGGAGGAAATAGGTTTGGGTCCAGTGTTGCTGACTGTTGCTTTGAAAGCATGGTCGATCTGAGTGTCAGCTGGAGCACTGGAACATCTTTGGGGTAGGCTATGCTCGAATTCCTCCATTTTTAATTTTGAAAATATAACATCAGGAGTTAGAGCATTAAGATCAGAGCGTCGTAAATAAGTAGCAAATTGAAGCCACTTCTGTCGAGGTAGCGCTCTTAAGATCTTGGTGTTCATCTCTTTGTTGGTGAACATCTTCCCCAGCCCGTTGATAACATTGACTTGATTTGTAAATCTGACGCTTAGCTCGTCAATGGTCTCACTGGGCTCCATAGCAAAGGCATTGAACTTCTGAAGCTCTAATTCGAGCTTATTCTCTTTGATCTACGGGGTTCCTTGGCTCAGTACAGCCAGGGCATCCCAAAGCTCTTTTGCCGTCTTGCAGTCTTGCACCCTCCCGAGATGAGAGTCACTGAGCGTTGTCAGTATTGCATTTCGCGCAACTCGGCCGAGGTTGTGCAGCTTTTTCTCTTCTGGTATGAAGACTGATTTTTCTTTGGGGATCTTTGCACCAGTCTGTGCTCCTACACCTCCCACAGCGGCAAACTGAACACTGTCAATCATGGGAACGATGGGTCCTATTTCGAGGACGTCCGTCATGCTGTCATGCAGCGATGTAAGGTGTGCCTCCATTCTCACACGCCATACCGTATAGTTCTCTATAGAGAACATCGGCACCATCTGAATACCTGACATATCAGACATATTGTGAACGAGTATAAGGATGATAGAAGAGATGCTTGTGCAGTGAAAACGTTTTCAGGATCTGTTCGAGAAGAGCAGTAGTACAGAACTGGCGATTAGAAGAACACCGTGCGCTCTGATACCAATTGTTGGTCCGGAGACGATAGTCAGGTGTAGAGGGGGGGGGGTGAATACACCTGATCACAGTTTCTTTTCTCAGAACGTGAAGGACAAAAGGCCGTTGGTTGCGGCCCGATGAACAGTGCCAGATAGTAACCTTCGATCACGGGTCAGAGTGTGTTAGCTACTGAGCTCTCCTACTGACTTTTGTCAGTTCTTAAAACTCAGTCGAAGACGTTGTGCGGATAAGAGTGTAGGGCCCGGAGATTCATCTCAGTTTGAAAATGCGTTTTCGCAAATTAAAGTCTTTTGGCTGGTGCGCTTTGAAAATACGTTTTATGCAAAGATATGATTTTTAATCAGTTGTATGCAATGCAATAAAATAGTAAATAACACAAGCAATTTAACGTGGTTCGGATACGCAAGATCCTACGTCCACGGTCCTGATGAGACAGGAGAACTTGCTGATTTATCTGAGCAAGCCTCAGCAAGGAATCTGTGCACTGGACATACCCTTCTAAGTTATAGTCCTTAGCGACTTTACAATTCAAACCTAAGTTCGAAAGGGAGGGGATGATCTCCAACTAAGAAGGAGTTCTTACAATAAGAACAATTCACAGAAAGTGAACTCCTTCGAAATTTCTAAGCTATAAATTTGGCAATGAGCTTAGCTAGAGAAGAAGGGATCTAAAGAACTCTAGAGAGAAGAACTAGAAATATTCTATGAAGGCAAGTTCTTCGCTTGAATGATCTTTAAGTTTGCTAGAGTTTATTTTTGAGCTTGAGCGTTTTTCCCTTGTTTTTCCCGTGCGTGGAGCTCGATAATCTTCTCTATTTATAGTTGTGAGTAGGTATATATCCGTTGGAGAAGACAATGCCACGTGTCACAAGCTTCCAAAGAAAACGACCATATTTTTCGAATTGTTGCAGTAGGGCAGTTGACACTGTACATGAGAGCAGCTTTAGTCGGTCAGAGTAGGTAAAGCATTGTCGGCTTCTCATTGGTCGAGGTTTGTGGTAGGTGAGAATGTGTCAGTGTTCAGAGTTGACTATTCCACGTCCTCGTATGATCTTCTGCTGAACTTCGAAATGACTTTTACGACTGGGTCGTTTTCTGTCGAATACAGTAGATTCAAGACAATCTCTGTCTTCTTCGACTTAGTCGGCTGACAAGCTGATAAGGCTTTGGTGGGTCAGTTGATGACTGTGAAGGTACTGAGCTTTGCATTATGTTCTTCTACTGATAACTATCCGCTGATGGGCTGTCTTCTACTGAAGGTAAAGATCAGCTGCTGGCTGAAGAACGCAAGCTCTTACACTGATAACGTGGGGTTCTAGAAAGTAACTTCGATCGAAGATCAATCCAATATCTTACCCCGTACAGGACTTAGACAAAAAGATAATCAATTACAAAAAGTCTAACCTATACATCATCTAATCCTATCGAGACACTACACTACTAATATCAGTTGGGTTTTGAGATCTTCAATTCCATAGTACTACTATGATTTCCCCCAATATTACTTTAACCGCTAATCAGCTGCATACCATCTACTGACTCATAACCCAACACTCTGGAAGGAGCTAACGCTGAAGGATGTGCTACATGTCCCAGACATCCGCAAGAACTTAGTCTCGTGCTATCTTATTGTAAAGAATGGTTTTAAGCTTGTCTTTTAGTCTGATAAGTTTATACTTACCAAGTCTGGAAAGTTCCCAGGCAGAGGTTATGTTGCTGATGGACTTTTCAAAATGAATGTAATGGTTGTGTGCCGAGCACATATGAATAAGAATATTTCTACTTCTTCTTATTTGGTTGAGTGCTCTGATCTATGGCATGTTAAATTGTGACACGTTAATCTAAATGTTATAAAACGATTAGTAAACTTGGATTTACTAAAATTGAAAGAAGTAGACACACGTAAGAAGTGTGAAATCTGTGTTAACGCCAAACTGGCCAAGTCGTCATTTCACTCTGTTGAAAGAAGCACAGAACCTCTAGAGTTGATCCACACAGATGTGTGTGATTTGAAATTTGTGCAAACTAGAGGTGAAAAAAAGTATTTCATTACTTTTATCGATGACTGCACAAAGTACTGCTATCTTTACCACTTAAGGAGTAAAGACGAAGCTATTGAAGCTTTTAAGAACTTCAAAGTTGAGGTTGAAAATCAGCTAAGTACCCGAATTAAAGCAATTCGAAGTGATCGAGGTGGTGATATGTAGCGCTGTTTGAGGAGCTATGTGCCCAGGCGGGCATAATACATCAAACGACGGCTCCATACTCGCCTTAATCAAACGGTATTGCTGAACGCAAAAACCGTACTCGGAAAGAGATGATGAACGCTATATTGATAAGTTCAGGTCTGCCCCAGAACATGTGGGGGGAAGTTGTCTTGGCAGCTAACTGTATTCTGAACAAAATTCCACTTAAGGGTAAGGATGTGACCCCTTATGAATTGTGGAAATAACGTAAACCGTCATATAAATACCTCAAACTGTAGGGGTGTCTGGCCAAGGTTGAAGTGCCTTGCCAAAGACAAGTTAAGATCGGTCCCAGAACGATTGACTGTAGTGCTTATCGCTTCCTAATTCATAAGTCAGAGATACCCGATGTGAATGTAGGAACGACGATAGAGTCAAGAAATGCAATATTCTTTGAAAATGTTTATCCATGCAAGGGTCTGGATAGGACTAAAGGAAGTTCTGGGAAGAGAACTCATGATGATGCTACTAGTTCTCATCGGGCAGATGATGTTGAACTAAGACGTAGCAAGAGAGCCAGAATGGCTAAGGCGTTTGGGCCAGATTTCATCACCTATATGTTAGATAATGAACCAAAGTCTATAGCAGAAGCTCTGTCCAGCCCAGACGCTGCGTTCTGGAAGGAAGCTATCAATAGTGAGATTGACTCTATCATGTAGAATCATACATGGGAGTTAACTGATCTCCCAAAAGGTTGTTAGCCCTTAGGATGCAAGTGGTTCCTTAAAAGAAAGTTCAAAGCTGATGGTATTATTGATAAGTACAAAGCTCGTCTAGTAGCCAAGGGCTTTAGGTAGAGAGAGGAAGATGACTTCTTCGATACCTACTCACCTGTGACTAAGATCACGTCTATTCGAGTGCTTCTCTCGATTACTGCGTTGCACAATCTTGAGATCCATCAAATGGATGTGAAGACTGGCTTCCTAAATGGTGAGCTAGAGGAAGAGATTTACATGGACCAACCCGAAGGGTTTGTGGCACCTGGGCAGGAGAGCAAGGTGTGCAGACTGGTTCGGTCGTTGTATGGTCTAAAGCAATCGCCAAAGCTATGGTATGTGAAGTTTGATAACATGATGTTATCAAATGGTTTCAAAATCAACGAGTGTGACAAGTGTGTTTACGTTAAAGGCACTACTGATGCATTTGTTATAGTCTCCCTTTATGTAGATGATATGCTGATAATGGGCAGTAGTCTTCAACTCGTTGTTGATACGAAACGTATATTGAAGAGAAACTTCGATATGAAAGATATGGGCTTAGCTGATGTGATTCTTGGAATCAAAGTTATGCAGAAGGCTGATGGAATTATCTTGACACAATCTCATTACATCGAGAAGGTGCTCAAGAAGTTCAATGCGTATGATAAGATGCCAGCTAAAACGCCATTAGAGCTCAAAGTACAACTGTGCAGGCACAGAGGTGAGCCTGTTGCAGAAGAAGAGTATGCAAAGATCATTGGATGCTTGTTGTACAACAGTAACTGTACGCATCCTGATCTTGTCTGCCCATTTAATAAGTTAAGCAGGTACACGAGCAATCCAAGCAGAGAACATTGGACTGCTCTACTATGAGTGTTGAGATATTTAAAGTATACTCTCAACTTGGGGCTGAGATACACTAGATATCCACATGTGCTAGAAGGGTACAGTGATGCGAATTGGATATCGAATACGAAAGACTCATTCTCAACTAGTGGTTATGTATTCACTATTGGGGGTGGAGCAGTGTCGTGGAAGTCCACGAAGCAAACGTGTATAGCCCGATCCACCATGGAATCTGAGTTTATAGCTCTAGACAAAGATGGTGAAGAAGCAGAGTGGCTTCGTCAATTTCTTGAGGATATTCCATGTTGGCGAAGCCGTCTCTCGTCATGATCAATCATGGATACCAAGCCGCTATTGGCGGTGACACTAAATAGCATGTACAATGGTAAGTCGAGACACATACGTTGTTGACATAATACCATAAGACATTTGATCTCAAATGGGATTATGTCTGTTTGTTATGTCAAGTCAGAGGATAATCTAGCGGATCCGCTAACCAAAGGGTTAAATAGAGATCGAATGAATAAGTTGCTAGAAGGAATGAGATTAAAAATCCACAACTAGAACAATTATAGTGGTAACCCAACCATGATGACTGGAGATCCCAGAAACTTAGTTCAATGGGACAACTAAGCTATAAGAGTTCGCAGAGCAACACTTAGAATATTATATCTTCACCCGTTCCTTTGGAAAGCAAGTTAAGTGTTGAAACCTGTCAATGTGGTGAGGTTAAGTCTTATGACTTTTAATGATTCCTGGACAGATAAGTATGACATGATACTTGGAAAGGAATCACCTATATAAGTGAGAAGTGTGGCCGCTTCACGGAGGGCACTTAAGAATACAAAGATGTGTCCAAGGCCGAAATTGATACAAACGTGAGAACAAACAAGGTTGAGATAGTATTGTGTTGATACTATTGTCTTGGTGCACACTAAGGAGGAATAGTTCAAGGCATCATATCCACTAGTCCGTCGGTGTACCCGATAGTGTTGACAAGGGAAGGTTCAAAGCATCAAGCTACCTATCCTGCTACAATGTTGTTTCTTTCGACCTGGGCATTTAATATGCATAGATACATGCACAATTTCTACTCATGTGGGGGATTGTTGGAAATTTAGTTTTGACTAATTAATATTTTAGTCTAACCATGATTAAGTTGTTGTGATATTCGTATTCTCAAAACCGAATTTCAGTCAGTGAGAAATGTGCGTTTTAAGTTGGTCACTTATGGGGGTATTTTCGTAATTGGATGCAAGTACTACCAGCCTACCCGATCCATTGCTTGGCCAGTATCTGGGCAAGTAGACTCGTGTTACTGGGCTTGCATTTAGATCTAAGACTGACTGAAGCTGTTGACAGACTAAGTCTGTTGGGCTAGATGTTATCTAGACTAACAGTGTATTGGGCTTGATGGTGAGAAGTCCAGTCTGGTTGATGTGCAACTGGTCTGTGTCGCTGTTGAGCTGCCTGCGAGTTGTTGGCACATCAAGGGTCTTGATGACCTAGAAGCATCCATGAAGACTTGAAAGATCTAAGTAATGGCTCTTAATGAGCAAGTAATGGAGAGACACTTTAATGCCTTGAGTCGCTTCACATGGTGGATGTTACTTTTATATATAGATGCATCTACAAGCATTTCATTCATAACATACACTACACACAACAAATACAAGACATCACGAAAATAATAAAGCACTTCATTTGCATCTATAGTCTAGTTCTGTGTCTTCTCAGTTCGTGCCTTGGTTCAGTTCGCCAGAGCCTTTCCAATTTGCAGTGATGCTACTAGGAAGGAGGAAAGTCGTTTTATCTTTGGGGATAGATTGCCAGTCCGTGAGCACTAGCCGAGGCAAAACTGTCTTGCAGAAAGTGGAAACTCGACTCGACTTTAGTCTGTTCAGTCTAGTCAAGTCTGTCCAATTTGTGGTTTCATACCCAAGAGAATCATCAACCCGGACGTTCTGCCCAGAATACCAGAAAGAAGTACTGCCCTATTGGATACGAAATCGGTTGTAATCTAGTACCTCAATTTCTATTGTATTTTCAATTACTTGTTATTATTTTGTACGCATTTCCAAGGTTCGGCTATTTTAACCAACATATATGTACTAGACTGGAAGATGGAAAAAGGAATTTTTACTTTCTTTTCAATTCTATTATGCAAATAATAACACATAGAATATGAGGAAGGTAACAAAACTCGATCAAGAACAATAATCTCAACAACGAAACATCAAGTTTTTGCAGCACAAGAGACCTAAACAGGTAAACAAGATAGTACTAAAACGAATGAACACTTACAAATAATCCTTAGACTGTAATTCCATCGTTCCACCATCTGTTAAGATCTCCTGATTCTATAATCAATTAGAAATTCTCCACCTGAATTCCTTGGCTACAACTTTCTTTTTACAACTATGCACCTAATGTAGGAATCTATGTGCAATCATGTAACCAGGAATGCCTAGAAAAGATATCTGCAATTGTGACCACCGGAAGAGGTGAGACGAGTAGTAAAAGTATTACTTGTATCGCTGTTAAGACACTACAAAGCCCACCTTCATGTTTCACCAGCCTGATGTTTCAGGATCCAAACTAAACCTGGAAATGAGTTGAATTCCACTTAATCAGAAACAATGCCAACACACATTTTACAAATGACAGATAGATTGTTGAATCAAGTGTGCCTATAGTAATTTAGGAGAGAAAACAAGAATGCTCTATACTAACTTAACCAAGGTAGAATGGCTGATATAAATTTGACGACTCTTCATAGAAAATTTGCATCCAATGCCAACAACTGAATTAGCAAATGCGGACAAGTTTCTAGTAGTGATGCGCCAATGCGCTTTCCTTTCATGACTTATTTTACTCTTACTTCTTTCCATTATTAGAACTAGAAATTGCACACATGAATAGAGTTAAGCTTCGCATTCAACCTCAAGAACATAAACAATTTTAACCTAATACCTTGATTGCACCACTAGGCAAGCGCATCTTTACTAAGTCCTTCACCGAAAATCATCAAGAAAAGCTGGTTAGCCTCCTCAGCTGACAGTTCTATCCCCAAGTTTCCGTTTTCCACCTCATTTTCATCCATACTCCATCCGGTTACCAACCTCATAGGTACCAAATTATTCTTTTCATTTTCAACAACTTAAAAACTTGATTTCTTTGGTACAACATGTACCAGCCGACCCATTTGCCGTCCGAGATCAGGTAGATAATCCTCAATGCAAGCAACTTCGAAATCTCCTTCAAAACATCTCCTCACATGTTGGGATTTAGCTTCCTTTGTGGATCTCGGCTTGAATTACTATCCAGTTCTAATAGGATGTAATGCATGCAAACATTTGGACTGATTCCAGTAATATCGACCAATGTTCAACCAATAGCTCGAGTGTATTTCTTCAGATTTTTGACCAATTGCTCTACTTGTTCTTATGATAATTCATTGTTTACAATCACAAGAACAGTCTTCTCTTGGATAAGGTAAACATACTTCAAGTTGGCTGACAACTTCTTAAGTTCTAGAATGGACGGTATGGCATGAGATAGAACTGGTCTGTCTTCCACATTCTGCTTGGGCAAGCAAATTTTTCTACTAGAGGCAACAACTTCCGAAATTGTGTAAAGAGACATTATTGCCTCCTTAAATTCCCCATCTAGCATCCCTCCAAGATTAATTTCAGAGAGGCCATGGGTAAATGCTAACTCCAACTTATCTTGCATCAAGGTTGTCTCAAGATGTTCTTGGACAAGGGGATCAAAAACGTCAACAGAATAAGCATTTTCACAATCCAATTGCTTTTTCATAGCATCATTAATTCTATAAGTGAACTTCTCACCATGATAATCCAAACAAATAGTGTCCTTATACACATCAATCAATGCCCTAGCCATTTCAGAAATGGTCAACCAAGCAAAACTCTCGAGGTTCCCTTATTTTCCTCATTAGTGTTAATCACCTAAAAATCTACAGGGTATAAGAAATCATGGATTTTAACAAAAACGTTTTCTAGAAGGCCTTTAGGGGATATGTATGATCGATCACCTAATTGAATAACAAATTTAGTGTTGGTTAATTCAACCCCAACTAAGTTATTATACACAGACAAAGACATTACATTAATTGAAGCTCCTAGATCACATAGGGCTTACGGGATCATCTTAGTTCCAACCAAACAAGGTATAGTGAACACACCTGGATCATTGCACTTCTCTTAGAGCATATTCTGAATGCATGTTGAGACATCTTCATTGTCCACAATCTTTCCTGTGTGTCTTGTCTTCCTAACAATGAAATCATTGATGAACTTCCCGACCTGTGGAATCTTGATAACTTGGAGAAACGGGAAATTGACCTCCAACCTGCCAAAGACAGACATGAATTCCAACATATTCTCCATGAGTTTCTTCTTTCTCACAACCGCTTGTGGAAAGGGTCGATCAATCAATATCTCTTCTAGGACAACCTGTTCCTTTTCCTTTTTTTTTCCTCATCGACTTTGTACTTTCCTTTCCTTGATATAGATGACTCAAAAATATCTTCCTTGGTTAAGTCAAAAGCAATATCAGTGCCTTGTTCTTCAGTTTTCCTTGGTTCTTTGCTTTGGATCTAAGAGATCTCTTCCGCTTCTCAATGTGACATGGTTACCATTTTTTGGATTAATTTGAACATGAGAAGATAACTTTCCTTGATTCCTTGAAGCTCATTGATTGAAACTGATAGTTGCCCAATCTGCCCCGCTAAGGTATCCAGTCCGATCTTTTGGTCTTTCTGAGAATTTTGAATGTTCAATATGAATTCATTATGAGTCATGGTACTTTGTTGCATGGTCTCTTATGACTACAAGAATGTACTATGTGTAGTAGTCATTTCGGCTAAGATTTCATCAAGCATTTTTCTAGGTTGAACTTAGACTGGTGGAGGCAAAGGTTGTTAATTTGCTGGATAAAACCTTTGATTCGTAGGATGATAAACCTATTGTTGTGGTTGTTGTGGGAACACAGGTTGCTGCTGTTGAGTGTACTGCGGCTTGGACTACTGAATTTGATTATCCCACTTCAAACTTGGATGATCCTTCCATCCGGGATTGTAGGTATTGGAGTAAGGATCCCTCTTATGTTGGTTATTGTTCTAGTTCCCAATCGCCTTGCAATCTTCACTAGGATTTTTCTGGGCATTACATTGCAACGAAGTGTGTCCATTCTGTCCACACGCTCTACATATATGCTCAGCCAAGCTAGCATTGGTTGTCTTTTCCATCATTGAGTTCATCATCTTCTCTAGCTTCTCAAAATGGTTATCCATCCTCTCCATACTGCTATCCATCTTGGTTTCTAAATCTATAGAATCGACTGAATTTGTAGATTTCCTTGCGATGCAGACATCTCCATAGTCCTTAGTTTCATTAGTCAACTCTTGAATTATCTTTTTAGCTTCATTAACTCTGCAACTAATAAAATTGCCTCTACTAGATGAGTTAACAAGATTCTTTGTAGTGATTGTCATCCCTTGATAAAAGTAGGTTAACAAGTCTCCCTTTGAAAAATTATAGTTGGGGCAACTTTCGATGAGAGCTTTGTAATGCGTCCAATATGCGTTCAACATCTCATCAAACTCTTGTTGAACTCCAAAAATGTCCTTTCGCAATGCATTGGTCTTTGTAACAGGCAAGCAACATTCCAAAATGTTTGCCTCATGGCTGCCCATGTATACAGTGAGTTTGGCGGCAGACTTGTAAACCGATTTCCTGCATTATCCATGAGTGCAAAAGGAAATGCCAAAAGTTCGAATTGCTCCTTTATTCCTTGGGTATTCTTTTGAGCATTGCAGAATCTCACGAATTCATTCTGAAAATGGAGTGAATCTTTATTATTCATTCCATGAAACTTTGATAAGGCGTGGATAAACCCATACTTGATCTCAATCGGCTCATGAGCCCTTCAATCTGGATTGGTGTTGGAAGATCTTCACCACCATGCTTTCCAAACTGATCATCGGACATTCTGATCATCGACCATCTCCTCGAGTTCAGTCTCGAGTTTCTCTTCAGAAAAGGGTTATGGTAGGCCAAGCATAATGTCTTCAAAGTCAGCTTTTGCTTGGACATACAAAGTGTGCTGCTTCGGCAGTTGCTGTTGTAACAACTTTGTCTCCTTCCTTAGCCTCCTAACGGTTCTTTCGATCTCAAAGTCAAATACGAGTTTCGGGTTGGAAGACCTTCTCATATACTAGCTAAAGCACAAATAATCAAAAGGTAACACGGTTAATTAGAAACACCGTTCTCTGGCAATGGCGCCAATTTGGTGATCTCTGTTTTCACACCAAATAAAATTCCTGCACACACTCAGAATCTTATAATTAGTATAGAACATGGTCGAACTTAGGAAACAGTGGAAATCAACTATATCTATTACTTTTATTCAAGTTTTGGTGATGCCACCATGCATAAATTTTGGGTTTACTACCTAGGCAAAGAAACTAAATTACAAAAAAGTATATTGAAAGTAACAAACAAAGAAAGGCAGACTCGGCTCAAGTAACTTATATGAAATAACTACTTCGATCATTGATGCATAAATTCAATTAATTCCTATGATTAACCAGTTATAGGAAACAATGTTGAACACGTACATACCCCCAATTCCTACTTACTTAGTCAGTAATAGCTTGTTGAACAATCCTACAATTACTCCCTAACCTAACCATAACCTAGCTTGTTGAACATCTCTAGATTTAATGGTTACATATCATTACGAAGAAGGAACCTAATTTTGATCTCTACCGTTATTGAACAATCTGACATAGATGATTAACCCACTTAATTCGACTACTGTTATGATAGCTTTGCAACCTAAGTTGAACAATCTGGCACTAATCTTCATAACCTAAATTGATCAGGTTTAAGTTAATCTAATTAAATTTCTCTACCCCGAATTAAGTCGAAACTCTAGTCTTTAATTACTGCGTCCAATTAGATCTCAGAATGTTTGCATCTCATACTCATTACTCTCGCCGTCCAATTAGATCTCAGAAAGTTTGCATCTCATAAACATTAGCTATGCATAATTAACGTGGACAAGCAGATAGTGGTAACAAACATAATTAAAACTAAAACTGATGTACGAAAAATTGAAATCATAAACTGAAAGTAAAGTAGAAAAAGTTGAAACTTAAGTACTGAATTAAAGCGAAAATCTGAAAATCTTCAAGTGCTGAACAAATGTAAAGCATGTAAAAACTGAAACTGAAGAAAGTGTTTGGGAATTATTGTGTTGAAACTAAAACTAAGCTACGGGACTTGGAATTGAAAACTGCTGGAAAGCGAGAATGAAAAGCGATGAATTGGTGTTAAAAGTGATAAAAGACGATGATCAATTCGTGCAGCTTCCAGCCCTTTATGTAGATATTCAAGCTTGTCCTCTAATGAAAGATAATTATGGCAAATGTTTGTAGATCTTTATCTCTAAGATCCCTTTTCCATATATAACTCCGACCTCAATTTATCTTCAACCTTTCAAATATTTATCCAATATTCCCTTCTCGATCCAAATGTCGTTTTGGCTACAAAATCATGCCAAATTATCTCCAACTCAACTCAAATTTTCCATCTCATCTTCGGTCAATATCTTGTTGAAAATCTTCATTTCTGGACAAAATTAACCTCAACTTAGACAAGATGGGCATCAAAATTTGGTGCATTCTAGTAGTGCAAACTAACATATCAAGTAGAGAAGGTAGTTAAGATGTTTTGAGATTTGTGGAATAAGTCTCTCATTTATTTACTAACAATGAATATAAAATATATATAAGATACATAGCAGCTTCTAGATACACGTATGTTATCAATATATAATGGTTATGAATTTTGAGTTACTTCATTATCCTTAACAAAGTTAGTTGTAGAGGAATCCTTAATACATCCCTGCAAAATTGACATCCCATCGGCGATATAGATTTTGGAACACGAGGTAAAAAAGCGAGTGTGATGGAGAGTTTTGATGAAGACATCCGCAAGTTGATCTAGAGTGTTGACATAAGAGACGAATAGAATGCCACGACTACAAAGATCTCGAACAAAAGTGAATATCAACAACAATATGCTTCATACAAGAATGTATAACTGGGTGAAGACATAATTGGTGGCAACAACATTGTCAGAGAGCAATTGAGGAATCTTAATAGAGATGTCAAGATCACGGAGAAGGTGGGAAATCCAACATACTTCAGCAAACGCGGAGGCAAGGGCGCGATACTCAACCTCGGTGGAAGAACGAGCAACACCATTTTGTTTACAGAATGCCATGATACAGGATTAGAGCCAAGGAATATGATGTAGCTAGAAGTAGACTTGCTATCACTCAGATGACCAGCAAAGTCAGAGTCGGAATAGGCGGCGACTGATAAGGAAGTAGGTCGCCGGAGAAGTAAGCCATGGTGGAGAGATCCATTTAGGTAATGAAATCAACACTTAACAACAATTGAGTCAATTTTAGTTGGAGCCATAGATTGAGCAAGACGGTTAACGGTAAAGGCAAAACTGGGACGGGTAAGAGTTAGGTATTGGAGAGTGTTAATTACTTGGCGCAACTCGGACATATCAGAATGGGGATTGGTGGAAGAGGAAGAATGAGGAGCCATTAGAGTAATAACGGATTTGGCTTCATGCATATGGTGCCAACGAAGGAGTTTGATGGTATATTTGTGTTGGGAAGAAAGAGGCCTTCGTAACAACGAGCAACTTCAACTCCAAGGAAATAGGAGAGGGTGCCAAGATCTTTTAAAGCGAATTTGGAGCGTAGATGAGAGGTTACTTGAGAGATAAGTGTAGAATCACTACCAGTGATGATAAGATCGTCAAGATAAACAAGGACTATAATATGAGCACGATGCAGGGTGAAGAGAGATGTATCAGCACGTGATTGGTGAAAAAGCGAAGGTGATGAAGGCCGAGCTAAGGGCTTGATACCAAGCGCGGGGAGCTTGGCAGAGCCCGTAGAGGGATTTACGGAGTTTACAAACATGGTGAGGGTGGCGTGAGTTAATGAAACCGGGAGGTTGAGTCATGAAGACGGGCTTTTGGAGGGATAATCCAATCATGCATAAGAGCGAGGGAGAGAACTGTTCGATTAGTGACGGCTTAACGGCATAACTAAAAGTTTCGTTATAATATACTCCGGGGCGCTAATGAAAACCCTTAGACACAAGGCAGGCCTTGAAGTGGTCAATAGTACCATATGCTTTTCTTTTGATGTGAAAAACACACTTACATCCAATGATGTTATGAATAGGAGAAGGTGGGATAAGATTCCAGTACCGTGACTAAGAAGGGTTGTAAATTCTTCGGTCATAGCATGGCGCCATCGAGGGTCAGTTGAGAATCTGAAGTGGGTTCAACATCATCAATAGGGGTATGAAGAAGTCGTGAGCAGAAGATGCCTTTGCGAGCCCGAGTGATCATAGGATGATTGTGAAACTGATTCGACTGAGAAGAGATAGAGATAGGTTATGAAGAGGCTATTGCGGAGCTAGTACGATTATTTGGGGGGTGATGAAGAAGCTGGTGGGGTGCTAGGATTTGTGAGTGGTGAAGAAGGGGGCGAAGATGAAGGTGGGGATGAAGTGTGGAAGACAACTTCTGGAGAACTAGAGCAAGATTGGTCTTTGTAGTGGCAGATGGGGAAGGTTACGACAGTGTCAGAGGGTGTAGGAGCTTTAGTGGAGGAAGAGTGAAGACTAATATTTGATGCAAAGGGGAAGGTATTCTCAACGAACCCATAATGGTGAGAGAGAAAAACTCGAATTTTTGTGGGGTCAAGGCAGTTATACGCGTTTTGTATAAATGAGTAACCAATGAAAATGCACGGTGTGGATGGAAAATCAAGTTTTGTTGTGAGTTTATGCCTGGAGCCATGGGTAGCACAAGCATCCGAAAACTCGAAGTTAAAGATAAAAGGAGGGCGAAGAAAGAGAGTTTCAAATGGAGATGTAAAATGAAGAGGGTGTTGGGATTTTGTATACTGTAAGCAAATTTTATGCTTGTATATAATGTGTTTTATCTTTACCACTATTTTATTCTCCTATCTGATAAATATATATTTGCACATGTAATCCTTTATCTTGTATAAAAGTTAGATTTGTGTAGTGTGTCGGGTATCACAGAAGACTACACAAATTGGTTGAACTAACAAGATATAAACAGTTATAACAACTGAGACAACTTAAGGATAAGTTGTCGGTTTAAGCTGCAGTTTAGATAAGAAGTGACTTGTCTTGGCTGCTTGTCTTTACTGGTACACTTAAGGTGGTGCATTGATGGATTACAGTGAGATGTGTTCTCCTAACTGACCTTAGTGGAGAACCAAGATCTTGGTGACTTAGCTGGTCTTAAGCTTGGTAAGACTTCAGCTGAGCGCATTTGACCATCTATCACTTTGACCTACTATGGTGAACGTCATCGCGACCGGATCTACGTATCTTGGGTGTTAATAGTTATTTGTGGCTCAGGCTGGTTGTTTGTATCTTGCAACCGTATCCTAGTAAAATAGGTTGATAATATCCCCTGAGGAACTCGTAAGGATTAGCACACTAAACCCGACCGGTTGATTAAGTTCAGGTGTGTTAATAAGGTCGAGTGGTACTTCTCAGGAATATATAAGATGTTAATTAATTTAAGCTGTAAGTGAGCTTAATTAATTAATGGATATTTCTATCTTAAATACGGGGATCGATTAAGTCTAAAATACAGGTCCATGCTCAAGTTGGGATAAAGGGGTAAGTCAGCACGACTTCTCTAGTGGAATGAATCTGTATTTATTAATTAATTTTGCTCTGGGTTGAGCATAGATAATTAATTAATTTGAGGCCCGACTTTATTTCTTGTATTAGATCCCTGGTCTGGCCCAATTAGCTGCCTAACATTTATTCTACTCTCTCGGAAATTATTATTAATAGATTATTGTATTTATACATTATTTAATAATATAGAAATTATTTATCTGGAATTAATTGGTTGGGCTAATTAATTGATAAATAAGTGACCCAGTTATTTATTATTAGAAGCCCATTAGGATTAAAATTACTAATGGGCCACAACTATAATATAATATTTTATACATTATATATTGAAGTAAAACACGTTGATTAAGTGAATGATTATTCACAAAATCATAACAAAAAGAAACGTGATGTTGGGTGATGATTCTAACCTCAGCACTGTAATACTTAGTGGGAAATGATTCTATCTTCCGTACTGATACGCGCTCAGTAGGCTTATGCTCTGAGTGAATCTATGAAGATTTGAAGATCCCAAAACCCTATCTTGATTGGTGAACCATTTCGTTGTAATTGTATTTGTCTCTGAGGGTTCAGACTCAGTAGACACTGTGCTCTGGTTCAGGCGTTCAGTAGATTATCAGCCTCAGCACCAGATGTAGAAGACTCAGTAGATACTGGACTCAGCAGGAGCACTATACTGAATAGAGTCAGTAGAACTGAACTTAGCAGGAGTAGTTCACTGTACTTAGGGCTGATCTTCAGTAAAGCCATCTCAGCATATTTGCTACTGAATCGAAGATCAGACTCAGCAACGGCCAGACAGTCTTCTGAACTGTCAGATCTTTTGAATGACAATCAGCATAGTCAAATACGAGGAAGAGAGAAGTCAACTTCAGTATGCCTCGAAGTTTGTTCTGTCTCAACTGCTTTGTTAACCTCGACGAATGACAAGCAGACACCTGTCCTATATCTACTAAAGCTGCAAGTCAACAACCTTCCAGAAAAGGAGGGAAAGGACACTGTCACCATATTTCAAAAATAGCCGTTAGCTACCAAAAGAGTGAGATAAAGGGATCATCGTCTCCAACGGATCTTTCCTAATCTCTTCTCTATAAATAGAGGGATGATTCAATATTTGAAGCACACACAAAAAAAAAGAACACACGAGCATTCAAACGAGCAAAACCGAAAAGCCTTAAGTCTTCCGTAAGAACTCGAAGAACACTTCTCCGGCGAAAGACTACAATCTAGCTCTTAGGGAACCAAGCTGAACCGATATACAAAGCCTCTAGTATCCAAACGACGTTACACGAACTTAAAGCTTAACTCAGTTTCGTTCTAGAAGCAACACTCTCGTTCCCTATCCCTCTAACCCTAAGCTCAACCGATTATATCCATAGCTTAGACGAAGGAGTTCATCCTTGAACCTGATCCTTATTGTAAAAGGACTCCTTTATAGTTGGAGAGTTAGTCAAATGCTTCAGTTTGATACCTTTGTAAACTGAGACTTGCTCAGTATAAATTTCAAGACGCGGCTTTGTCCTGTGTACAAGCTGACTGAGACTAACTCAGTATAATAAATAGCATCCTGATCTTTCGGGACAATGGACGTAGGATCCTGTGTATCCGAACCACTTTAAAAATCTCTGTGTCTCTCGCTTGTTCTCTTATTTACTATTGCATTGATTTTAACTGTTCATACTGAAAATTATCCTTTAAAATCATTCAACTAAGTTTCAGCGATCTTAACTGCTTATTCTTCTGAACTGAAACTGTTTTGATAAAACGTTTTCCACTCAACCGTTTTTTGGGCCTACACATTTCCGCACCATCGAACTCCAACCGAAGATACTGATCGACTCGGTCGGTTAGCAGATCTCAGTAGAGTTAGTATCTCTTTGCCTAACACGATTCAAAAACAGATGTCTGGTCTGCTGAATTCATTCAGTACGACACCATCCTGAATAAGATTGTTCGTGTTTCAAGTTGAGAAATCGGTTTCAGGTGTATTCACCCCCCCCCCTCTACACCTGAACGTGCTCTCGGGACCAACAATTGGTATCAGAGCAGGAGTTCTACACTCATATCATTATTCATCATGACTGATATGTCAGGTATAAGGATGGTACCCATGTTCTCAGTAGAGAACTATGGTGTATGGCGGGTCAGAATGGAGGCTCATCTGACCTCCCTTCACGGCAGACATGACCGAAGTACTTGAGGAAG
Source organism: Lavandula angustifolia (assembly GCA_028984105.1). Classification (NCBI taxonomy): domain Eukaryota; kingdom Viridiplantae; phylum Streptophyta; class Magnoliopsida; order Lamiales; family Lamiaceae; genus Lavandula; species Lavandula angustifolia. The sequence goes on along the minus strand of CM054805.1, from coordinate 27,443,342 downwards.
GACCTATCGTTCCTATGATAGATAGTGTCGTAACTCAGGATCAAACAGCTGGTGGAGGAATGGTGACCGGAAAGAAGATTCCCAAGGACAGAAGTCTCTTCACCCCTGAGGAGAAGAAACTTCATAACTTAGACCGAGTCACCAGGAATGCCATACTAACCACCTTAAGTGATTCTTATCTCGGCAGGGTTCAGGAATGCAAGCAGCTAAGGAACTCTGGGATGCTCTAGCGCTACTGAGTCGGGGGACTCAGAAGATCAAAGCCAACAAACTTGCGCTGGAACTCCAAAAGCTGGAGAGTTTGTCTCTCATGCCCGGAGACACCATAGAAGATCTCAGCGTCATATTCACGAATCCGATGAACTCCATCAACGGGCTGGGAAAGACATTTTCCAACCGAGAAATGAATCTCAAAATACTGAGGGCACTACGGTCATTGGACTCCTTTTGCTACATTATTACGACATTCTGACTTAGATATTGCTACTCCTGACCATATCTTTTCAGAACTTCAAGTAGAGGAATTCGAGTTTGACAGACCTCAACGAAAGCAGCGAGCTAAAGCTGACACCAAAATTGACCATGCCTTCAAAGCATCAGTCAGCATAGCGTCTCCTGCATCGAGTAAGACTGAACCTTCACTCAACGACATACAAGAAGGAAGTCTCGCTCAGAAGTACGCACTGCTTGCCGTAAAATATCAGAAGGAAATGGAGCGGCGCAGAAAAGTGACTAAAGCCTCTCGAGAATCAAAAGGTAAGTCTGAATACACGCCTAAACGCACTCCTAACTCGCATACTTCTGAATGCAGAAAGAGGGATGACTCAGCTCCATCAAAAGACAGCGAAAGCAAAGAAGAAAGAGTCATTGCCTGCTACAATCGCAAGAAGCCGTGGACACTATCGCATGACCGTCCCGAGCTCAGTAGTGCTGAACGAGCAGCACGAAAAGCAAGGAGAGAGAAATTCGCCAAGAAGAGACAAGCATACATAGCTGGTGAACTCTCAGACCACTCAGAAGAAGTTAACTCCTTCATGGATTCATCCGATGATGAAGCAACTTTCATGGCCCTAGAGCTTGAAGCTGAAGAAACTGCTGAAAAGTGTCTAATGGCAGGAGAAGAGGATGAGGTAAACTCTCATGAACTATTTAACTCTCCTTCACACTGCACACACGACACTGTTTCAGGAGCAGACGAGAATCTGGATGTTAGTACAGCATATGAAGAACTTCTAGACGAACAGATTCAGATGAGTCTGCAGCTCAGTAAGACTCTTCAGGAGTTGGATACCCTGAAAGTGGAGAATCAGAGACTTTCTTAGGAGAGTCAGGTTGCTACTGATTCTGAAGGACTTGTGTTGAGACTCAGGGAGGAGATAAACTCTCTGATGGCCAAGTCTCAGCATCAAGAAGATCAGATCTCAGTTCTGACCAAGGACTTAACTCAGAAAGATACTGAACTGAGTCTACTGAAGCAACAACTATCAGGACTTCAGACCGAGCACGACACACTGAAGAAAAGTGATGATGTCTGGAGGAACCTGATGACTGAGCGGTACATGGGTGCTGAAAAGAAGCTGGAGGCTATGCTAGCAAGCAACAAGCCCAAGCATTGCAAGGAAGGACTTCGTTTCAGCCAGGGTGCTTCCTCATCTGCCCTCGTACACTCAGAAGTGCGACTTGCTGATAGGTTTGTTCGAGGGGAGACAATCAATGCAAACATACTGAACCCTCTAGCCAAGAACAAACAAAAGATGAAGGCACCTCATCCTACACATCATCATTTTGGCCAAAAGATCAGCACCAAAACACCCCAGTTCAGTTAAGGGGAACCAGCAAGCCAAAGTGGGATGATCAGTATGGACCTCCTCAGCTAACACATCCTGCTCAGTATGGGTCATACTATTATGATCCTATAGTCAGAAAAGGATCCAAGAGTCAGAAGAAGAAGAAAATCGCACAAAAGGCAAAGGTCAGCAGTCCACCAACTTAGAAGATCTGGACTCCTGAACCAGAAAAGCCTAAGAAGTCAGTATCGACAAGTCCAGTGGTCAAATACGTTGACTCAAGTGGAAAGAAGTTGTCTGAGACCACCAGGGTCGTAAGACAAATATGGGTTACTAAAACTAACATCTAAGGACCCAAAATCAAAATAAAGGGTACCTGAATATAATTGCGTTTTTGCAGGTGCACAAAGACCCATGGTATGTGGACGGCGGATGCTCACGACACATGACATATCAAAAGAGTCTCGCCAAGAATTATATCCCCGAAGAAGGACCCGAATGAGTTTGGAGACAATGCTAAAGGCTACACAAGAGGATTTGGAACACTCAGCATTGGAACTGCCAAAGTTCCAAGAGTATCATATGTTGAAGGACTTCAGCACAACCTTCTCTTTGTTAGTCAATTTTGTGATAACTCGAATAGAGTGATATTTGACGCTGGTTTCTGTGATGTCATTGATAAATCCACAGGGAAAACAGTGTTATCAGGTTCGCGCAAGAAGAATATCTATGTAGCTGACTAGAACTCAGCTGAACCTGAAGCTTGTTTGTTAGCGAAGAACGACAACCGAATGAGGTGGTTGTGGCATAGGAGACGCAGCCATCTCAACTTCAAGACGCTCAACAAACTAGCAAGAAACACTCTAGCAAGAGGACTGCCGAATGAAGTATTCAGCAAAGACACTCAGTGTGAAGCATGTCTGAAGGGAAAGCAAACAAGGAATCAAAATCCACCTGTTCCATCTCCTTCCACTGATGGAATCCTTCAGCTGCTACATATGGATTTGTTCGGTCCAGTCTCTCCAGTGACGATCAGAGGCAAGAAATATGCTTTAGTGGTCATCGATGACTACTCGCGCTATACTTGGGTCATATTCATTGTCAACAAGTCTGACGTCAAAATAGAGTTACCAAGGCTTCTGAAAAGGCTCAGTGTTGAGAAGGACACCAAAATTGTCAAAATCCATTCTGACAGAAGAACTGAGTTCCTTAATTCTATGATGGAGGAGTTCTGCAAAGCAGAAGGAATAGAGCATGAGACATCGGCTGCTCGCACACCTCAGCAAAATGGAGTTGCTGAACGAAAGAACAGAACTCTCAAAGAAGCAGCTAGAACTCTACTCGCAGACTCAGGACCCCCGGCCAAATTCTGGGCAGAAGCCACTGATACTGCTTGTTACACTCAGAACCGATCTCTACGGACAAAGCAACATAAGAGAACACCATATGAACTATGGAACGGCAGGAAACCTTCTCTATCCTATTTCCATATTTTTGGGTGTTCGTGCTTTATCCACAATAATGGGAAAGATCAGCTGAAAACTTTTGATAGCAAGTCAGATCAGGGAGTATTCTTAGGATACTCTCGGGTCAGCAAAGCTTTTAGAGTATTCAACTATCGAACCCTTTGCGTGGAGGAAAGCCCTAATTCTGAATTCTGAATTCTGAATCTGAATCTGAGGAGCAATAACTCTAATTCTGAATCTGAGGACATCAGTAAGCAGCTACAGGATCTAAGCCTAAAAGACAAAGTCGAAAAGATCCAGCTTTGTTGGGATGATGATTCAGATGAGGAAACTGAAGACAAATCTACTGAATCTCAACCAGTAGTAAATGTAGCTGAGCCAATTGATTCTTCTGAACATAATCAATCCCAGGTAACTCAGGTCGATGAAGAAACCCCAGAGGTAACTGAGACCACTACTGAGAATAACAACTCAGGGGGAACATCTATTAATGTTCCTGAGCTGAATGCCCCTGAACCTGGTGACTCAGTAGATCACACTCTCATTACTGAAATGCTTCAATCTTAGAATAGTACAACTGAAATGCCTAACTCGCCTATTATCTGTGTTGAACAAATTTCAGATGAAGAACTGAAACATCGTAGATCGTGGCTGGACGCTCACACTGCTGATCTGATTATTGGAGATCCCTTAGCAAGAGTAAAGATAAGATCCAGATTCTGTCAAGGAGAAAGCGCCTTATATTCCTGCTTCTTGTCTACTGACGAACCTCAGACGATTGAGGATGCACTGAAAGATGCTGACTGGATCATAGCTATGTAGGAGGAGCTGAATCAGTTCACGAGAAACGACGTTTGGGAGCTTGTTGATAGTCCCCGGCATCAACATGTTATTGGAACAAAATGGGTCTTCAAGAACAAGCGGGATGAAAACAACATCATAGTAAGGAACAAAGCAAGACTCGTGGCAAAAGGCTACTGTCAAGGTGAGGGAATAGATTTTGATGAGACTTTCGCTCCAGTTGCAAGATTGGAGGCAATTAGACTATTCCTGGCCTACGCAACACATCAAAGATTCAGAGACTATCAAATGGATGTGAAGTCTGCGTTCCTGAACGGCGTACTAAAAGAAGAAGTCTACGTAGAATAACCGCCCGGCTTTCAGCAGGGACATTAGGTTTATAGACTCAGAAAGGCTCTGTATGAGTTAAAACAAGCACCCAGGGCTTGGTACGATACCCTATCTGAGTTTCTTCTTCAGAAAGGTTTTCAGAAAGGCATAGTAGACCGCACTCTATTTCCCCATTCTCTCCCCCGACCGAGATATCCTCTGTTTCGCCCAAGAAAGAGAAATTGAATCATCAAATTCAGCATTCGACTGGATGACGATCTACTACTTGTGCAGATCTATGTAGATGGCATTATATTTGGATCTAAGAATGCATCATGTGCCAACAATTTGAAAAGATGATGAATGACAAATTCGAGATGTCAATGATGGAAGAAATGTAACAATCTGAAACTACTTCCTTGGTTTCCAAGTCAAACAATCTGAAAAAGGGACGTTCATTAATCAAGGCAAATACACTCGAGACCTCATCAAAAGATTCGGTTGCACATCCGGCAAACCTATCAAGATCCCGATGAACACAAACATGAAAATTGATCTTGATAAGGAGGGAGTATCAGTAGACCAAACTGAATTTCGTGCTATAATTGGTTTTTTATTATATTTAACAGCTACTCGTCCTGACATAACTTATCTTTGTAGGTGTACGTGCTTGATTTCGGGCGAATCCAAAGCGAGTCACATGGACTCAGCAAAGAAGATTCTCCGCTATCTCAGAGGAACACCTGACATGGGTTTATGGTATCCAACTGATGATAATATAGAACTAACTGGTTACTCTGATGTTGACTATGCAGGGTGTAGAATTGACCGAAAGTCAACTTCAGGAACGTGTCAGTTCCTTGGCAGTAAGCTGATCTCATGGTTTACAAAGAAACAGCACTCAGTAGCCACGTCAACTACTGAAGCTGAATACATGGCTGCCGGAAGTTGCTGCGCCCAAATCCTTTGGCTGAGACAGCAGCTATGAGACTATGACGTCATTCAGAATGAAGTGCTAGTCTTCTGCGACAGTACCAGTGCCATTGCAATCACTCAGAACCCTGTACTTCACACAAGATGCAAGCACGTGGACATCAGACATCACTCCATTCGTGACCATGTCGAAAAGAAGGATATCAGGATGGAAAACATCCATACTGACCATCAAAGGGCTGATATACTGACCAAGCCTCTAGGCGAATCCGTATTCGAGAGAACTTTCGGAGAGCTAGGTCTGCTGGACCCTACCGACTCCGGTCGGTAAGAGGTTTCGGGAGAGGAGCATTCAAGTAAGGGGGAATGTTCACTCTCGCATCGAGTAAATTCAGATGCGTAGAGACTCAAAGAACCATCTACACGAGGTATCGGTCGACTACGATGTTCGGCGACGAGTTTGCGTATCTCTACTCGGTAGTAACTAATAGAACTGTAATATGCATTTATTGCTCAGAATCAGCATCGTATTTAATATCTCAAGGATTGTCATTTAATATTAACGACTTACATTTAATGCACGACATTCCATGCATAAGTATGCTAAACTCTGCCACGCATTTAATGTATGTCGTATCATAGTTACTACTTAGGTAAGTTACAACTGCCTTTTGACTTAGGCGGCTTTGTGATCATTACCTATAATATACTATTTAATCTTGACCGTTCATCTCATAAAGCAAGTTTAAACTCGGCCATTGATCGATAACTATTCATCTTCACGTAGATTTATATTTTCGATCATATCTTATAAACCACCATTAGCATACTTTACTCCGAAAAATCTGAGATCTTCCTAGAAAACCCTACTTGCATATTTCTTAAACGCTCAGTTTTTCATTGGTATGATTATTAGATCTGTCACGATAACCTTCTTTTTCAGCATCGGTATACTAACTATTTCATCAAACTCGATACTGATAAATTCTTCTTGTGACAGATATAATGGCGAGTTCGAACGTCTCAGTAACCGCTCCCTCAAACATGAAGGAGATTCTTGAAAAAGACCGTGTCTGGTGCGAACCAGTCATGGAGTTCGGTGTGTGTGATCTAGACTACATGGAAGAGATCTTCGACGCTCTTCGGGCATCTGGACTGGAGGGATTTCTCTCCAAGAAGCCGATGTTCTTCCTTCCCAGACAAGTTGTTGAGATCTACTTAAACTCCGACTCAGTAGCTGGCGACGTCATTGGGAGATTCACTGTCCATACAATCGACGAAGCTGCTTTGCAGATAAAGCAGATGTCAGTTAAAGAAGCTCTGAGGATAAGCTTCGACCTACCGTCTGAAGGTGTCAGCACCGTTGGGTACAACGATGATATGGTGGACGACTACCTATCGATATTCTGCGGGAAGCCCACTGCGTTCAGAGCTGCCTTCCCTAAGAACGTAATGTTGCCTTAGTACCGCGCTCTAGCATACATTGTTACGCAGCTGTTGACGAGCCAAGCTGGCTCATTTGATCAAGTCTCGAGGCCCAAGATACAGCTGATGATGGCAATTTATGACCAAGTCAAGATCAACTGGACTGAATTCTTTCTCCGTGAATTCATGGTCCAGGCTGCGAAATTTAACAAAGCCTCCTACAGACTGAGCGCGAAAGGCAAGCTTCTGTATGGTCTGAAGCTGTCAGTAATGATTGAGGACTTTTGCGGAGATGACCAAATTACGTACAGCGACAAGGCTTATTTTAACGTGAAGAAGGTCAGGTTCCAAAACAGGGCAGCAGCCCTTCAGCTGATAGGGACAGGGCCCTCAGCTCAACAGACGACGCCTCAGAAGACCACGCCAACTAAGAAGCGGTCTCCTCAAGGCAAAATTCCTAAGGCACCAGCGAAGCGACTGAGGAAATATATTCCCGTCGTGCCTACTGAAACAGAGGCAGTACCGGAGGCCACTGCTGAAGTCCCAGAGGCCAATGCTGAACAGACTCAACAGCCAATACAGCTGGTTGATGAGTCAGAGTCCTCAGAAAAGACTCAGTCAGTGGAGAGGGCCGTCTCCACTGAACAGGCAGTAGAAGTGGACCAAGGGGTTCCAACTGAAGCGGTCCCGCAGTGGTGACACGGAAACCCGGGACGGCCCCCTTGACATTCCACCACTCGGCGATCACGCCTGGCCGAGAAACAGACGTCTCCGATAGACATTGAAGATTCGGAGACGGCGTCTGAACATGAATCTATCGGAATGGAAGCTTCAGCTATCCTATCTCAAGCATTCCGGAGATTACCGAGCATATACCGGGAGATTTCCCGGCACCACCGATCTCGGTGACTATTGCCAAACAGGCCAGACTCCATATGCTTCTGAGGTTCCAGGAGTGGCCCAATCAGCTACGCCTCATTCTTCACTACACATGCGAGCAACTGCATGAAGAGGAGCTGATCATAAGGCGGTAGATACGCTACTCACAGCCTGCTGACCTTGGCACTCTGGAGGACCTAAGGGCAGCAATGCTGGCCCTGCTGAATGACCGTCAGCAGGTCGCTGGCTCAGCTCCTTCAGATGGGTCTGACCCTGATGGTCAGGACCCACCCCGTGATTCAGGCCCTGAGAAGCCTGATGAGGGAACTCACCAGGACAAGGATACCTCTACTCAGACTGAGCTTCCTCTCATAATCCTTATTCCTGAGAAGTCGGCGGTTGGTACTTCTGAACAACTCTTGCTTGAATATAAGTTCGAAGTAGCGCCCAGCTCCAAAGGCCGACGATCCAAGGCAATGGCGAAGGCTCTTAGAAGCCAAGGGACACAGAACCGTGCCCTTGCGAAAGCAGTCCAAAAAGTGTGGAAAGAGACTGCCCAAGCCACTAGCGCAGAGATTCAGGGGCTGAGGACCTCAGTGACATCATTAGCCGCCCCTGATATCACCACCATTATATCTGAAGCGCTGGCTAAGCAGAGAACTGAATTCGAGGTTCAGCTAAGACAGATTCAGGAAGGCCAGAATCAACTATTTGACAAATTGAAGGCCACCCAAAACTCTCATACTGAATCTGTCACAACCATATCCCAGGCCCATGAGCTCAGACTCAACTCTATCCAGACGGCCTTGGAAGATAAGGTTGAGGCCAAGCTGAACAAGTTCAAGGCCGCAGCTGACCATTCTCACAAATTATACAAGGATGAACTGATTACTGAGAAGAATGAGCTGCACGAGGCGCTGACTAAAATCCACTCCAGACTTAATGAGCTTTCAGCCTCGTACAAAAGCCTGAACACCAAGGTACTAGCTCCTACCCCGGTTGGAATTGTTGATGCTAAAAAGGGGGAAAAGAAGTCCCAGAAAACTGTACCTAAGAAATCCCAGGAGGATAAATCTAAGGGGGAAGAGAAAGCTCAAAAGACCAAGGAGCAGGTACTGAAGTCTTCGAAGAAGATAAGGTCAGTAGAAGGATCAAGCTCAGTTTAGACAAGTGCTCCTACTGAACCGACTGGTGAGGCCCAGGGTGTCTCAGCTGGAATCTCAGCAGGGACTGGCCCAAGTGGCTCAGGATCCTGGGAACAAGCAACTCAGGCAACCCAAACTCCTCTAGACATAATCAAAGAGGTTGCTGAGTATACTGAGGAGGAGGATTCTGAAGAGGAAGAGGCACCTCTCCCACTTCCAGTTGAAGGAAAAGGTAAGAAGATCTTAAAACTCCCCACCCCTCCCTCCAAGAAGGCTAAGAGGTATATCAGTAAGGAGGAGGAGGCTCAGATAGCAGCCGATGAAAGGTTGGCTAGGGAGATAGCCGAAGCTGAAGCAGCCAACAAGCTTAAAGCGAAACCTGTAAAAGGAAAGACAAAGGCTCCAGCTCGCGGTGGAAAGAAGTCAACAACGACTAGGTTGCCTCCCAGAAAGCTGATACTTCAAGATGATGATGATAGGGAGCAGCAACAACTGCAGAAGGACACTGAGAAGCAGGGTACGTCCAAAGAAAAATCAAGTACCCCTGCTGACTCAGAAGATCAGTCGCCTCACAAGCCCTCCTACACAACTTCAAAAGAACAGGATGCTGAGATAGAAGCCATCTTTGCTCAGATGGATCGGTACATGTACAGAGGAGAAGAGGCGAGACAGATTGAAGCTGCCAGAGAGAGAATCTATATGGCAGACTTAGAAGCACTCAGAGTCCGAACTGAACAAGAAGCCAGACTGAGGGTTCCTTCCAAAGCTGACATTCCATACAGATATAGGAAGTTCAAGAAACCAACAGATCTGAAGATACATAGATGGCCAAGGACTGATGAGTGGATGCCAGCTCAGTACACTCAGAGATGGGAGTCACTGAAGATAGAGTTCATCAAGAGGAATTATTTACGGAGATTCTCGGTCGACAAGGCAAAGGCCGATGCCTATGTTAAATGGATGATGAGGACTCGAACCCGACTTGTATGTCTACATGCGAGAATCTTTGTGAAAGAGAATATTGAAGTCCGAGTCCCCGAACCCGCACTCGCCACCACCGAGAAGACTTGATGATTCTATTCACTATGGTGTGATTGAAAAAGAAGTAAAGGATGCTGCCAGAGCCAGATCTCTCGAAGAAGACGAGCCAGCAGACTTTGCTGAATTTCTGAAGCTATGAACACCCAATAAAGCAAAATTCTGAGGAGACTTCAAGTAAAAGCTTGGAGGGCGGATGTGATAAACACCATTCCTACATTTACTGTTGGCCAGAGACGCCTCCGTGAACTGATCATTGAAAATGAAATAATAAGGATGAAATTACATAAAAGTGTCATTATCCTTATTAAACTTATGCACAGATAAAACATTAGAGAGCCGTAATTTACAAGTGGGGAAGGTACGAAGAGATGTACCAGTGTGAGTTATCAGGAGACTGGAATCATCAGCCAGATGAACTTCTTCAGTTCTATCATACTCAGAATGGATAGAGAGGTTGTTAAGATCCCCTATAAGGTTATGCGAAGCACCGATGTCCAAGAGCCAGTTCGATGGTGGGGATGGAGAGTAAGTCGGAGATTGAGCAAATTGAGCTCGGATTTGTGGTGAAGTACGACGACATTGAGGAGATATATGGTTGAGATGTCACATGTTCAACATATAGGACGTGGGTTGTGCCAATCTTGGTAAGAGTGTTGAGGAGAAGACAAATAAGAAGTTTGAGATAAAGGGGGTCGAGGACCTGACCACGAAGATTGAAAGGAGTGTCACCCACGATGTGAACGACCATGCTGACCCCGCCTCCTAAATGAAAGGAGATAAATGAACCTCGGCCGAGAAAGGTGTTGGAGTTGTTGGAGGAGGGTCCTTGAGCATGAATTGGCAGTGGCCACAAGACTTTGCCTTTATCCTTCCATCTTCTTGATATATGTTTCATGCGAGACAAGAAGATCACGCAGCTCATCAAAAGTGAATGCTTCACGATGAACGCAAAGAGGTGCAACAATCTCACGATAGGAGGGACCGAGACTATTGAGGATATAGATTAATAGATCGTCGATGGCCACCGGTTTATCGATAAGGGCAAGTTCGTCGGCCTTGGCTTTCACAGATTGTAGGAATGTGCTTACTGATTGAGTATTGAGAGTTGCACTCATGAGTTCACCTTTGAGGACACAAACTCAAGCACGTGACGTGCTAGCATACATATGATAAAGTGAATACCATGCTTCATCGGAGGTTTTTCATGCAGTGATGAGGGGAAGAATATCGGGGGAGACTGAGCCAAAGAGTGCAACGAGGAGAAGGCGATCTTGTTGGAACCAAGTCATGAATGCGGGCGGAAGGTTAAGTGAGATCTCCTTTGGGTGGGCAAGAGTGAGAGCCATTGATAAACCTAGTATGATTGAAATCGTCAAGTAACGCAAGAAGATGAGCACACCATGATAGAAAATTGGTGGAGGTGAGTTTGATGGGGACATGGTGGTGGGTAGCGATGAGGATGATGGTGGTGGAGGGAGAAAGAGAGTTTGGAACGGGAGAAGAAGAATCAAGACTCGTTGTTATCAACGGACATAGTGATGGATGGAGGGACAAATTTTTTATGGCGGCGGGAAGGATATTACGATATTAGAGTTTTCTCGTAGGAAAAGACAAGCTCTTGATACTATAAATGTGTTTTGAGATTTAGGGAAATAAGTCTCTCATTTATTTACTATATATATAAGGATGAAATTCTATAAAAGTGTCATTATTCTTAAGACTGTTACTTGTAGGGGTATCCTTAAAAGATTATTTTTGTTTTTTGCCAAATTTGGTCCAAGCCTCTTTTAGTGGGACGTCCGAATCAGGAAAGTGAGTCACAAATAGTGGGGCGAACGGGGTATAACCAATTGACTAAAACTTCCTTGCAGTTGTCCCCATATAGGGATGGATCGAGATATTACTAAAAGATATACTCCCTCTGTCCCAACGAGCTGTGCTCGTTTTCCTTTTTAGTTTGTCCCACTCATTTGTTCCTGTTTCCAAAAAGGCAAATTTTTACACACAATTACTCACTCTCTTTTTATGGGACCCACCACTTCACTCACATCTAACAACTCTCCTTAATCTACGTGCAAAAAAGAAATGAGCACAGCTCAATGGGACGGAGGGAGTATTGTTTATGTCCCCTCATCCCTCTCTCGTCTCTCCACCGTTCTCTCTTTCCCTTTATCTCTTTCTTCTCTGCTATATCTCTCTCACCCTACTCTCTCTTCCCTCTCTCTCTCAATCTCCCACTTCTAGTTGCCTGCAAAGACCTCCACCATCAGATCCGTGAAAATATCCTCCACCAAATCTATCGTCCACATTGCCACCCCACACTGGCGTCGCCTCCACTCAGATCTGCCACCCCTTCACCGCCTCCTCCACTCAAATCCACCACCCCTCCCCGAGCGATGTTGGGTTAGGCTTGTGAGGAGGTGGTTGTAGATGTTTGAAGCTTCGACGCTCATGTTGATGATGATTTTCTGAGAGGGCATGATGACATGGAGTTGGATACGAAGATTTACGCATGGTACGAGCAATTGAGCTTTTATGTAGAAATCTGTGATTATTGATGGTATGAATTAAGTCAGAGAAGCATATATTTGCTGATGACTTGAAATTAATGTGTGTGTTTTCTTGATATGAACAAAAGTATCAAGTGTCCGAACTAAAAGTATCACTAAATGTGAATAAAACTATTAATTGTTCTGAATAAAAATATTACTTGTTCTCAGCAAAGTATCAGTTGATATGAAAACATATCAATTGTTCTGAACGCATGAGTTGTTGTGAATAAAAATATTATTTTTTATTAACAAATGTATCAATTGTTATGAGTAAAAAGTATCACTTTTATGAGTAATTGTATCTTTTGTTCTTAATAAAATTATCAATTATTTTTAATGTATCACTTATTGCGAATAAAAGTATCATTTTTTATTAATTAATGTACCACGTATCGTTAAAAATATTAATTAGTACTAATTGTTGGATTAATGAGTGAGTATTAGAGATTCCGTCCATAAATTCAATCAAACATGACCCGTCTCCAAATGGAACGGTCTCACAGGAGACCATCTCTAGTCAGATAATATTATAGCTTTAAGTCGATCAAACGAGCCCACAAAAATGAAGAGCTTACAAATTGATGGTGAAGTATGCCATTGCAAAAAAATTATTTGCATTATTGTTTGTCAATTGTCATTGAAAACGAAATCGTATATTGGTATTTGATGCGTACAAATTAAATTAAAAGAAAATACATAGAAAACAGTGTCGTTTCGTTTGTCGAGGTGGATCATTAATATACTTTTCAAAATCCTTAATTTATTTTATTTGACCTAGCAACATTAACAGCCAATGCAGAAAATGAGAAAATCGAACGTCAAATGAGAACAAAGAAGAAGATATTGATAACAGAACTTTCTTGCGCATATTTGGAATCGGCGTCAAGTCAACGACGTAATCATTGAATTGCAAACAAAGAATGAACTGCACATGAACAAACGTTTATCTCTGTTGCAATAGATCCAAAATCAAATCTTCATTTCAACATTTTGAAATCCTTGTTTAATATACAAATTACAATTTTGATCGATTCTCGTGATGGGTTCAGGCCGGCTGAGGATCGGGTCGATAGCAGCAAAAACCGCCATAACCGCCGCCCAGCACCCTCCAACAAATTAACAACAAAATAATAATTATTGATGGAATAGGAACAGAGAATGATTAAATCTGCGCGAGAATAAAGCCAATTACGATGTAGATGGAATAATCCTCTACGATAAGTATCAGATTACCACCACGTGTCGCCTTTGACGCTTGATAAATTAATCTAGATAGCCCTCATTTTCCCCTCCACTACTGCGTGATCCCATCTCTCTCCACACACTCTTGCGTTTTTTCTGTGTCAGCAGCATCTTCCTTGAATCGCGGTCCAACTATACCAGATAATATTTAGAGATAAATGTTGGGTGGCAGTTTTGGGAAATCAATAGAAAAGGCGTTGGACTCATTTCCCCTTCAAATAGATAGATACATTTGTGTTTGTGTAGGTCTAGGCTGGGGCGATGGATCACGAGGCCGATGCTTACCGGACCGATTTGATGACCATAACACGCTATGTGTTGAATGAGCAGTCCAAGCACCCTGAATCGCGCGGCGACTTCACCATCTTGCTCAGTCATATCGTCCTTGGCTGCAAGTTCGTTTGCTCTGCTGTTAACAAGGTTTGATTTTCATTCTTATCTGAAAATTACATTTACAGTGATTGAATCGATGTGAAAAGCAATTCTGGGCTCATGAAAAACTTTAATTATTAACCTCAAGAAACAACCAACAACATGCTGAGCAAATCGAATTTCTGATATGAAGTTGATAAAAGGTTGTTAAATCAATGACTATTGTTCATGTTGCTCTGTTGTATTTCGAGGGTAAAAGAGTCTTTATGATCTATTTTTAGGCATTTATTCTGATGGACCACAACAAGGATGCTTATGTTGTTTGTAGTTCATATCTGATGGGGGCCAGGGAAGATTGAAGATAGTTTTATGGTATCTTTTGCATTATTGCATCTAAACAAAACAATATTGTGGTTTGCAGGCTGGTTTGGCCAAACTGATAGGGCTTGCTGGAGAGACCAATGTGCAGGTAGCATTCCTTCGGATAAGAATGTTGGCTTTTAAGTCGTGGTAGTTGGTATAATCAAATGAGTTGGACTTGTTGCTTTTGTTTCTCAAGGGTGAAGAGCAGAAGAAACTGGATGTACTCTCAAATGAGGTCTTCATCAAGGCATTAGTCAGTAGTGGCCGAACTGTAAGTCTGTTATATGTGTTTTTACCTATTCAATTACATTGAGGGACTAAATAATTCTTATGAAATTCACTTTCAGTGTATCCTTGTCTCTGAGGAGGATGAAGAGGCGACGTTTGTGGAACCCGCCAAGCGTGGGAAGTACGTGTTGTTGAAGATATCATACACATAATTTGTTCTGGAGATTTTCTTGTGTGCTATTTTGGTAATGTCTGAAAATGCAGGTACTGTGTTGTGTTCGACCCATTGGATGGATCATCCAATATCGACTGTGGTGTTTCCATTGGAACTGTATGATCTCTTAGCTTAGTTACAGTCTGGAGTATACGTGAATCATGATAATATTGTCAATTGATTTGGTTGGGTCCAGATTTTTGGGATCTATGCAATCCAAGATGGAGATGAACCCAAGATAGAAGACGTATTGCAACCTGGGAAGAACATGGTAGCTGCGGGCTACTGCATGTATGGAAGCTCCTGCACGGTAAACACATCACGTATTACAAAAATTAAATATCGCATACATCAGTTTTGATGTACTGAATTGCTTTTGTGGTATATGCAGCTTGTACTTACTACTGGAAGTGGAGTTAACGGGTTCACACTCGATCCATCCCTTGGAGAATTCATCCTGACTCATCCAGATATCAAGGTCAAATCTCTTCCATTCCCTACAACATTCTCTGCTGCTTAAAAGGATTCCTAGTACCACTTATGGTTTAGAAGCCTTTCATCTGAACTTTGCTTAGACTAAAAGGATTAAGCAAAATATATACTTCTCATCTGTATGTCTACAATGCTTCCGTTTTCTTTGCTGTATATGTGTTGTCTATTTTCTGGCAACCAACAAGAATTCAACTTTTTATTTTTTCCCATGCTACAGATTCCCAAGAAAGGGAAGATTTATTCTGTCAACGAAGGAAATGCCAAGAATTGGGATGGACCAACAGCAAAGTATGTATCTTTCTTTCTTTCTTCGATATACATAAATATATATGTATCTCATTATTTTCTCAACTAAAGGTATGTAGAAAAATGCAAGTTCCCCAAAGATGGGTCGCCAGCAAAATCTCTGAGATACATTGGAAGGTAAATGAAAACTCAAACCTGCAAAAATCTTGAACTTGCTCTCTTGATTATGTATCCTTGCATTCTCTTTGTCAGCATGGTTGCTGATGTTCACCGCACATTGCTGTATGGAGGCATATTTTTGTATCCAGCTGACAAGAAAAGCCCGACCGGCAAACTCAGGTACACAACCATCAATGTGTGTGAAACTGAAGCATATCAACTTATCAAGATATATAATTGTGTCCAAACAGGGTACTCTACGAAGTCTTCCCTATGTCGTATCTGATGGAGCAAGCAGGCGGCCAATCGTTTACAGGGAAAGAGCGCGTAAGATTTCTGAATTTTTCCTGATAAATTAATATGAATGTTGTGTGAATTTGGAAGCTTTATGATTGCAGGCACTGGACTTGGTTCCTAAGAAGATTCACGAGCGTTCACCGATATTCCTTGGAAGCTACGATGATGTTGAGGAGATCAAAGCGTTGTACGCTGCTGAAGACCAAAAATGATCAACTTGTAATATTTTTTCTCACTTACTACTTACTCATCCAAATATGTAGTGATATACATATCTATTTTCAGTTTAATACTCATTTATTTAGTCATCCATTTCTCCAAGTCTTGGCTCAATCTTATCTTCTTTACTGTAATAAGAAAACTGGGCTTTATCCGCACTTTGTTTTAATCTTTAGCTACACTTATAGGTTTACCCCTCCCCCTCCAAATATATATATATATATATATTTAAATTTAGCATTCCCCTCCTTTGTTTTAGATTCGTGTTCTGCCACTATTCTCAAGGAATTAAGCCACACCTAACTATGCTATTTTTCTTTTCTTTCTTCTGGTTACTATGTTCTTCCACTTTATATTACGATGGGATATTGAGGCGCAGTCCTCAAACTTTTTCTTTTCATAGCTAATATACAGGATTTCAATGATTAGCCAATATCTTTTTTTTTTTTTAAGTAATTAAAAAGGCTATCAAAATTTTTAGAGACTGATCATCGTATAATATTTTGGGAATAATTCCGTCAAACTTTAAAGATATAGCAACTTTTGATTAGGGATGGCAGTGGATCTTAGACCCGGTCTAGATCCGTGGATTCAGATCCATTTTTTCGGATCTGGAACTTAAAAAAATTGGATTAAATGGATTCGGATCGGATTTGGACCCATTTTAGAAATTACGGATCTGGATTTGGACTTTGCCTTTTGAGATCCAAATCCTTTAATTTTATAACTAAAATATTATTTTATTATTATATCTAAAATATTATATTATTATTATTAATATATTTTAAATACTACATTACATTTATTAAGCTTGAAATACTTTATTAGTATCTAATAAATAAAAAAGAGGGAGCAGATTGAGTTGTCATTGTCCACGACTTTCGAAGCTCTTTTTTGAAATAAGATCATGATATTTTTAGATGATTGTAATATTTTTGTAGTATCATAATATTTTGATTTTTTTATTAATTGTAATATTTTTATAGATTATGGTGTTATCTTGGTGTTGGTCCGGAGACGAGTGTCAGGTGTAGGAGGAGGGGGTGAATACGCTTGAGTACAAGTTCTTTTTCTCAAACGCGAAGGACAGCTGAACTGTAGGTTGCAACTGATGAACAGTGATAAATAGTAACCTTCTGATCGCGGGTCAGAGTGACTCAACTACTGAGTTTCTCCTACTGACTTTTGTTAGTATTAGATTCTCAGTCGGAGAGTTAGTGCGGATAAGTGTGTAGGGCCCGATAGACTTCGTCTCGATTTGAAAACGTGTTTTTCGCAAACCAAATAATTGTCTAGTGCACTTTCAAATACGTTTTATGCAAAGTATGAGTTAGTAAGATAGTTTGAATGCAATGCAATAAACCAGTAAATGACACAAGCGATTTTTAACGTGGTTCGGATACGCAAGATCCTACGTCCACGGTCCTGCTGAACAGGAGGTCTTGTTGATTAATCTGAGCAAGCCTCAGCAAGGTATCTGTGTACCGGACAGACCCTTCTAAGTTATAGTCCTTAGCTACTTTACAATCCAAACCGAATTTTGAAGGGGAGGGGATGTTCTCCAACTAAGAAGGAGTTCTTACAATAAGAACAATCACGAATTGTGAACTCCTTCGAAGTTTCTAAGCTATGGATATAACAATGGAGCTTAGATAGAGAAGAGGGATCTAAAGAAAGAAACTCTAGAAAGAAGAACTAGAAATATTCTAATGAGCAAGTTATTCGCTGGATCTTCGTGAAAGCGCTAGAGTGTTTCGAAAGCATGAGCGTGTAATCCCTTTGATATCCCGTGAGTGGAGCTCGGAAAGGCTTCTCTATTTATAGTTGTGACCCAGGCATTTGTCCGTTGGAGGGGACGATGCACGTGTCACAATCGTCCAAGGAAAACGGCCATATGTTCAAAATGTTGTCGCAGAGTAGTTGGGCACTGTGCATGAGAGCAACTTTAGTTGGTCAGAGCAGTAGAGGTTAGACCGCTTCTCATTGGTCGAGGTTTGTGGTAGGTGAGACTTGTCAGACATCAGTCTTCATCTGAGTTAACTCTCACTCATTCTCGTATGATCTTCTGCTGACTTTCGAATGATGTTAAAACTCGGGTCGTTTCCTGTCGGATACAGTAGATCTTATACGATCTCTGTCTTCTTGGTCTGAGTCTGCTGATAAAGAATCTTCTACTAAGCGAAGTCAGCTGATGACTCTGAAGGTACTGAGCTTTGGTTTTTTGTTCTTCTACTGATGTGGGACAGCTGATGAGAAATCTTCTACTGATCGGATTCAGCTGATGACCTGAGAACACGAGCTCTTACAACTGATGACGTGGGGTTCTGGAAAGTAACTTCTTACTGAAGATCAGACCAACACTTACCCCTTACAGGACTTAGACAGAAACGATAATGAAAAATACAAATAGTCTAGCCTATTACATCATCTAGTTCTACCGACACTACACTAAGGATACAAGACGGGTTTTGGGATCTTCAATTCCATAGCATCAAATCACTATGATTTCCCCCAAATTTCCCCCAAAAGATAAGTCTTATTACAAGAACTACTGATAAAATAATACTAAGTACCATCTAAATGGTTATTAAGATCAACCACTGACTCATAACCCAACACTTGGAAATAATTAACTTAGCTAAATTTTAATTAATTTAGAATTTTATTAATTTTAGTTAAAAAAACATATGGATCCGGGTTTAGACCTGAGACACTGTGGATCTTATGAATTTGGGTCTGGATCTCATTTTCTTGAGATCCAATAGAACTAGACAAAATCTAAACAAAATTGAAAAATTCTAAATCTGGATCTATACCAAGGAGGATCCGGTCCAAATTCGATCCATTGTCATCCCTACTTTTGATACACATTTAAAACTACATTTAAATAATATATTCAACTATCAACTATGTCGAAAGTTAACTTTATTTGACATTTGTCATTAAAAATTAATATGTAATTCAATTAATGAAGATCTCGTCTACTTGAATAACAGATATAGTGTGAGTAGGCGCTGGAGATCGGATTTGTACGCCCTTCTTAGCTGTAAGCTTCTTCTTTGCATCTTGCTCTTCAAGTTCTTTGGCCAATTTCGCATCGAAAGCAATATGTTCTTCTTTTGACCTGAACTTGAACTTCTTCGGCCTTGGTGGACTGGGGTCAGCAGGGGCCTTTCCATTATCAGATTTCCTGGCTGGAGGTGGCGACTCTTCAGTTTGTAGCCCTTCAATAAATTTGGCCACTTCAGCCACATCTGCATCAGTAGGCTCTTTAGTAGGGGGCTTCCCCCTTGCTTGCGTCTTCCCCTTTGTCAGCTTCTACTGAGCTGGGTCCAGTCGGAATAATTACTGAACTCGGACCTTCAACTGAAGTGACTTCCTACTGATGTTCTTATGAGCATTCAGTGCATGGGCACGAATTCCTGTGCAGATTCAATTGGTGGTCGGCTGACCAACTGACTTCTTCGATACTAAGTCCATCAGCTGAGTGCAGATTCAGTTGGTGGTCGGCCAGCGCAGTCTGGACGATCTCCTGAATGTTAGGAGTTGGAGTGTCCGAGACCTTCTTGACTGCGCTTGCCGGTCGTCACAATCCGTCTCGTCGAGAATTAGTGTACTGCGCCCACTTCAGATGGACGTCCTTAGCCAGGAGACAATTTTTGTCTCCGTGCTTCTTTATCACGCGGTTAATAGACTTTGAGGACACGGAACCTATAGGCTTGATCTGGTAGGATGAGGTTCCGAGCCTCTGCTCTGGGGCTGCGAGTTGTTGCTTCCGGCTGGGCTTCGAAGCAACTGGGCATCACCTGATTCAGGAGGTGGAGGTGGTGACTCGCCCTTCTCGCTGAGAGATTTTCCCTCAGCAGATTCTCCTTGATCTGCATCCTTGGGTGGTGCCTGATCCTCATCATTGTTGTCATCATCGTCATGATGGGAAGGCGGCGATGGGTTTCTGGCTTTCTGCTGGGAGGACCTCAGCTCCAGTAGATAAAGCATGGCTGAGCGCAGATCATCAAAAGACGCTATGTCAGCGGGTTCCCCAAACCCTATAGCTGACTGCAGACTTTGCTCCTCTGCCAGAAGGGACAATGCAGAGTGCTGCTGAATCAGCTCTGCAAGTATATCCCAATTCAGGAATCTCAGCAGCATCTGAGTCCTGGCCCTTATCGCGATGTCGACCAGATCCTGATGAGAGGAGATCTCAGGAATCTGTGCAGCCACTTCTCCTGTGGCTCGGAGACGAGTCATCTGCATCGTCGACCACTCGAACGAGACTTCAGCACCAGCCGGTTCCTCAACTTGCTCCGGCTGAGTTTCTTCTGAACTGACCCGTTGTACCTTGTCCTTGAGGGTGGCACCCTCTATCCCGGTATCAGCGTCCAGAATTTCCTCCTCCTGAGGTGGTGGAGGGGAAGCAGTCTTTGCGGGGGCCTTAGAATCTCCAACCTTGGAGAGCCTCTTCCGCTTCGGCTGGTCGGCCCGTGGAGGTAGATCAGTGGATGATATTTTGAGCTCAGTTGCTCCACGTCCGACTGACTTCTCAGCCGCTGCTCTTGTCTTGAACTTAATGAGCTTCTTGTCGAAGTACTTCTAATCAGCAAAGGATGCGTGATTCGTTACTGAGTCTTCGATTAGTATGGACACCTTGGTCCCATACAGTAGTTTACCCACACTAATAAGTCTTCTCTCTCCAGATTGTGTGGTGGTAAACTTTTGCGCCTGAACCTTCAGCTCGGCCACAAAGAACTCTGTCCAGTTAACCTGGACTCCATCAACTATAGCCATCATCAGTTGGAGTCGAGGCTTGGATAGCTGGTCGAAAGAACCTATGGCGCTCGTCAGGATGTGAGTGACTATGTACGCGAGCCCTCTGTACTCCACAGGAGTTGGTTCTTCGGCAGCGCGGACTTAAAGGAGATGTCGTCCCTTCTACAAAAGCGGTGGACATATGTGTTCAGTTCCTTGTCCTTGTAGCCTACGGGAGAAATACCGTAACTCGGAAGATCGAAGGAGGATTTCAGCACCGCCCTGATATTAATGTCGGCATGGCTGGATTCCCATTTTTTAGGGCCACTTCCCTCATATAAGCGATCTCCGATACTTCTCCATCAGTATCTTCCACGGAACGCCAGTTAAAGTACAATTCTGCCACCTGGCGGGGAAGATAAGCACGGGGGTGCTTCGTCACTAGAAGCTTCAGGCCTGACTCCTCAAGAGCCGAGAAGATGGGCTCAAGATAGGGGAGCTCTGCCTGATGGAAAAACATCACTGGTTCGAAGAGAACCCTCGACTGGATGATCTCCTCAATATTGTGCGGGGTCTGAACGATCGCCATAGATATCTGCAAGAAACTCATTAGCACTTGAAAATAGAGTAAGTTAGATACGAGTGATGCAGAAGGTTAAGAAATTACCGTAAACACAGAGCTTGAATTGAAAAGAGTAAGCAGTTTTGAGAGAAAACGAGAGTAAAAACTGATTGCTTGAAAAGCTCTAAGTGCGAAAATGGCGTCAAAGATAGGATTAGAGAGAAAATGGGAGATTTTATAAGATTTGAATATCAAGAGTTTCCAATCGAACGACTGTTATAAAATCTCGTGTTTTAAGGACGGTTGTGATCTGATGTTATAAGAGGAATGATTACATTAGCCGCCTCTAACCTAGACCCACGTAAGATAAGTGCAGATAAAGTAAGGTGAGAAGACATGCATTAAATGCGTTGCAGGCAGCATTAAAGGCTAAGCATTTTAAATGAGAACGGTTTCCTATTGACTTAAACCTTAAAAATTAATGGCGGGAAATAAATGCACGTCATGGTACTGAATGCAAACGACTGATTTAATAAATGCGAGCATGCTTCTTAGAATATTAAATATTTTAACTACGCAAACCTCTTCAGCTGAACTTTTACGATCAGCTGGTTACCATAATGACTCAGGAGGATCTTTGTGGTACTGATGACCATGTTCCCCTCTTACCGCGTATCTTGTATGATTCACCCGATCGAATCAAAGTATCGAGTCCGACTTCCGACTGTCGATCGACTTCTCTTACTGACTCGATTCAGTAGGATCCAGTAGACCTAGCTCAACTGATAATTCTCTGAATCTGTTTTCAGGTAGCGGTTTGGTCAGTATGTCTGCCCTTTGCTTGTCAGTATGGATCTTCTCCATCCTGATATCCTTCTTTTCGACATGGTCTCTGGTGAAGTGGAGTCGAATGTCCACGTGCTTGCATCTCGTCTGAAGAACTGGGTTATGAGTTATAGAAATCGCACTGGTGGAGTCGCAATAGATGGGCACTTCATCTTGAGTAATTCCATAATCTCTCAGTTGTTGTCGAAGCCAAAGGATCTGGGCACAACAACTTCCACCAGCCATATACTCAGCTTCAGTAGTGGACGTCGCCACTGAATGTTGTTTCTTTGAAAACCATGATATCAGCTTGCTGCCTGGGAACTGACACGTTCCAGAAGTTGACTTTCGATCTATCATGCATCCTGCATAATCAGCATCAGAATAACCCGTTAGTATCAGATTATCATCAGCAGGATACCACAATCCTGCGTCAGGTGTTCCCTTCAAGTATCGTAAAATCTTCTTTGCTAAGTCCAGATGACTTCGCTTGGGATTCGCCTGAAATCTTGCACACATACCTACAACATAAGTTATGTCAGGTCTGCTTGTTGTTAAATATAGTAAACAACCAATAACAGCTCTATAATCAGTAGAGTTAACAGAAGCTCCCTCTTTGTCTAGATCGATTTTAAAGTTTGTGTTCATGGGGATCTTGACTGGCTTGCTTGAGTCGCAGCCAAATCTTTTCAGGAGGTCTCGAGTGTATTTTGCCTGGTTGATGAATATTCCTTCAGTTGATTGCTTCACTTGAAATCCAAGGAAATAGTTCCTCTTCCCCATCATGGACATCTCGAACTTCTCCTTCATCATTTTCTCGAATTGTTGACATATAGTCACGTTCCTGCAACCGAAAATGATGTCGTCCACGTAGATCTGCACTAGTAGAATGTCATCTCCTGACCTGATGTTGAACAGGGTGCGATCTACTTTCCCCTTCTGAAAACCTTTCTGAAGCAGAAAGTCTGATAGGGTATCGTACCAAGCCCTAGGTGCTGGTTTTAACTCGTACAGAGCTTTCCAAAGTCTGTACACCTGATGTCCCTACTGAAAGCCGGGCGGTTGTTCCACATAGACTTCTTCCTTCAGTACGCCGTTCAGACACGCTGACTTTACATCCATTTGATATACTTTAAATCTTTGATGCGTTGCATAGGTTAGGAACAAACGAATAACTTCCAATCTGGCGACTGGGGCGAATGTTTCATCAAAGTCTATTCCTTTTGCTTGACAGTATCCCTTGGCAACAAGTCGAGCCTTGTTTCTAACTATGATGTTGTTTTCATCTCGCTTGTTTTTGAAGAACCACTTAGTACCATCACGTGTTGATGTCTAGGTCTGTCAACAAGCTCCCAAACTTCCTTACGGACAAATTGGTTCAGCTCCTCTTGCATGGCAATGATCCAGTCAGCATCGTTGAGAGCATCCTCTATCGTCTTAGGTTCTTCAGTAGTCAAGAAGCAGGAGTAGAGAGAACTTTCTCCTTGGCTTAATCTGGATCTTGTCCTTACTACTGCTGATGGATCTCCTATGATAAGATCAGAAGAGTGAGCGTCAAGCCACGAACATCTGAGTTTGGCTTCTTCTTCTGAAATTACTTTTGTACAGTCAACAGGAGTGTTAGGCATTTCAGTAGTGCTATTCTGTGACTGAAGCAATTCAGTAAGAAGGTTAGGATCTACTGAGTTTCTAGGTTCAGGGGCGTTTAGCTCAGGAACATTAGTCGTTCCCCCTGAGTTTATATTCTCAGTAGAGGTCTCAGTTACCACTGGGGCTTCCTTATCGACCGTTGTTACCTGATGTTGATTTTGTTCAGTAGAATCAACCAGGTCAGCTACAGTGCCTGCGGAATGGGTCTGAATTTCCTCATCGTCTGACTCATCATCCCAATAATGCTGGATCCTTTCGGCTTTGTCGTCTAGTGTGAGATCCTGTAGCTTGCTGCTGACATCTTCAGTATTTGTCTTCTTGGGTTTCATGTTCTCAGTAATAAACTCATCAAAGACAACATGAGGGCTTTCCTCCACGCAAAGGCTCCGATAGTTAAAGACTCTGAAGGCTTTACTGACTCGAGAGTATCCTAAGAATACTCCTTGATCAGATTTGCTATCGAAGACCTTCAACTGATCTTTCCCATTATTGTGGATAAAGCAAGGACAACCAAAATATGGAAATGAGAAATAGAAGGAATTCTCCCTTTCCACAGTTCGTAAGGCGTCTTCATGTGCTGCTGTGTAAGTAGTGAGCGATTTTGAGTGTAGCAGGCGGTGTCAGTAGCATCAGCCCAGAACTTTGAGGGTAGTCCAGACTCTGCTAGGAGCGTTCTTGCTGCTTCTTTAAGTGTTCTGTTCTTTCGTTCAGCAAGTCCGTTCTGCTCAGGGGTGCGAGCTGCTGAAGTCTCGTGCTTGATTCCCTCTCTATCGCAATACTCTTTAACTACTGAGTTGAGAAATTTTGTTCCTCGGTCTGAGCAAATTCTCTATATGTTGATGTCTTTCACCACAATGAGTTTCTTCAGCAGTCTTGGCAACTCAATCTTGACATCAGATTTGTTGGCTATGAAGATGACCTACGCATATCTAGAATAATCATCAACAATGACGAGGGCATACTTCCTGCCTCTTATAGTCACTGGAGAAACTGGCCCAAACAAGTCCATGTGTAGCAGTTGAAGGATTCCATCAGTGGAAGGTGACGGAATAGGTGAATTGTTTTTCTTTGTCTGCTTTCCCTTCAAGCACGCTTCACAATTTCTGTCTTTGATAAAAGCTTCATTGGGCAGTCCTCTGACTTTAGAGTTCTTGGCTAGCCTTTTCATTGTCTTGAAATTCAGGTGACTGAGTCTCTTGTGCCACAACCATCCTGTTTTATCAGTGGATTTCGTTTGAGCAAGTAAGCAAGCCTCAGGTTCTGCGGTGTTCCAATTTACAACGTAGATAATCTTCCTCTGCGAACCTGATAACACTATTTTCCCTGTAGATTTGTCAACAATATCACAGAAACCAGCGTCAAAGATAACTCTATTCAGATTATCACAGAATTGACTGACAGAAAGGAGATTATGTTGAAGTCCTTCAACATATGTTACTCTTGGAACTGAACCAGTCCCAATGTTCAGTGTTCCGTATCCCCTTATATAGCCTTTAGAGTTGGCACCAAACTGATTATGGGACCATCTTCTTATACGTAATTGGTCAGCAGACTCTTTTGATATGTCATGTGTCTCGAGCAGCCGCTGTCCACAATCCAAGGGTCCTCATGCAACTGCAAAATAGAAACATTTTTAGGTACCCTTTGGTTCGGTTTGGGTCCTTAAGCGTTAGTTTGTGATTTCGCGACCCAGATCTGTCTCGGGACCTTAGGAGTCTGAGACTTCTTTTTCTGAACCTTGTCAGTTTTCTTCTCCACTGGACTTGGAGATACTGACTTCCTGGCAGTTTTGGGTTCAGGAGCTTTCTTCTTCTGAGGCTTTGTACTCCTCCTGACCCTGGGCTCATAATAATACGAACCATATTGTGCTGGATGCTCATATAGTGGCTCGCTGTACTGCTCTGCCCACTTGACCTTCTTGGTTCCCCCTGAATTTAATCGTGGTGTCCTGGGGCTAGAACCTTTGGTCAGTTGCTTGTTATTGCTTGACTGAGGTGCAATCATCTTTGGTTTGTTCTTCGCCTGAGTTGTTGGTTCAGAGATCTGAACTTTCCCTCTGACGAACCTATCAGCCAGCATTTCTGAGCCTTTAGAGGTGGAAGTAGAAGCTTCATGAGTGTAGCCAAGTCCTTCTTTCATGGCTAGTGGTCTTTGAGCTCTAAGCATGCAATCCAATTTCTCTTTGGCTCCCAGGTACTGTTCAGTCATCAGTCCTTACCAGACCTCATCACTTTTCCGAAGTGATTCATAATATTTTTCAACTTCTGCGAGTTTCTGACTAAGTCGGGCTATTTCAGTATCTTTCTCAGAATTGTCCTTGGTCAGAACTGATAACTGAGTTTCTTGAAGTTGAGACTTAGTCATAAGAGATTCAATCTCTTCCTTGAGTCTCGCAATAAGATTCTCTGAATCAGTAAAGACCTGACAATCAGAAGAAAGTCTCGGATTCTCAGCCTTTACCTCCTGAATAGTTCTGTTGAACTCTCTGCTTAGCTGAATATGCTTCTCTAGTAGATCATCATATGCTTGTACCACGTCTAGAGGTTCATCTGTGACTGAGCATGTGTCGTGTGTGCTTTGTGAAGAAGAGGTTATAATAAGTTTCGAGTTTACCTCAGCCTCTTCTCCGGCCATCAGACAATATTCAGCTGTTGATTCAAGATCTGTTTCTCCGACCTCAACGGCGACAAATGAAGCTTCATCTTCAGAAGAATACATAAAAGTATCTTCCTCGATTGAGTCATCGGATATCTCTCCGGCGATATAGGCTTGCCTTATCCAGGCATATTTCTCGCGTCTGGCCTACCGTTCTGCTCGTTGAGCAGCTGAGAGTTTGGGACAGTCGTACTGATAGTGTCCTTCCTTCTTGTAGTTGTAGCACACAGTGGTTCTGCCGCCTTTTCTAGCTGAGCTGTTGGATGGGCTAGCAGCAGGTTCTACGTTCCTGCAATCAGTAGAAGGTTTAGATTCTTCCCTTTTTTGATGATCTTTCTTACCTGATGGAGAATCTCGGTGGTATTTCTTCAGCTTTCTGACTCTCTCATTTTCTCTTTGATACATGAGAGCCATAAGCGCAAGTTGATCAGTAGCGGGAGTCTCGGAAGACTTAACATCTGAGGCTGCTACTTTCTTGCTGGAAGAAATGGGGTTGGCTCCAGATTTGCTGACTGTTGCTTTGTAAGCATGATCCATCTGGGTGTCAGCTGGAGCACTGGAACATCGTTGGGGTTGGCTGTGCTCGAACTACTCCGTCTTTAATTATGAAAATATAACTCAGGAGTTAAAGCATTAAGATATGAGCGACGTAAATAAGTAGCAAAAGGAAGCCACTTCAGTCGAGGCAACGCTCTTAAGATCTTGGTGTTCATCTCTTTGTTGGTGAACGTCCTCCCCAGCCCATTGATCACATTGACTTGTTTTTGTAAATCTGACGCTAAGCTCGTCAATGGTCTCGTTGGGCTCCATAGAAAATGTGTTGAACTTTTGAAGCTCTAGCTCGAGCTTGTTCTCTTTAATCTGTGGGGTTCCTTGGCTCAGTACAGCCAGGGCGTCCCAAAGTTCCTTTGTCGTCTCACAATCTTGCACCCTCCCGAGGTGTGAATCGTTGAGCGTAGTCAGGATTGCATTCCGTGCAACTCGGTCGAGGTTGTGCAGCTTTTTCTCTTCAGGCGTGAAGGCTGATTTGTCTTTCGCAACTTTAGCACCAGTCTGTGCTCCTACACCTCCGACATCGGCATATTGAACGCTGTCGATCATGGGAATGATAGGTCCTATCTCTAGGACATCAGTCATGCTGTCATGCAGCGATGTAAGGTGCGCCTCCATTCTCACACGCCATACCGGGTAATTCTCCACAGAGAACATCGGCACCATCCGTATACCTGACATATCAGACATTATGGGTGAGAGTATAAGGATGTATGAAGAGATGCTTGTGCAGTGAAAAACGTTTTTCAGGATCTGTTCGAGTAGACCAGTATTTTCAGAACCGATGATCAGGAGAACACCGTTGCTCTGATACCAATTATTGGTCCGGAGACGAGTGTCAGGTGTAGAGGGGGGGGGGTGAATACACCTGAGTACAAGTTCTTTTTCTCAATGGCGAAGGACAGCTGAGCTGTAGGTTGCAACTGATGAACAGTGCCAAATAGTAACCTTCTGATCGCGGGTCAGAGTGACTCAACTACTGAGTTTCTCCTACTGAATTTTGTCAGTATTAGATTCTCAGTCGGAGAGTTAGTGCGGATAAGTATGTAGGGCCCGATAGACTTCGCCTCGATTTGAAAATGTGTTTTTTGCAAACCAAATAATTTTGGCTAGTGGACTTTCAAATACGTTTATGCAAAGTATGAGTTAGTAAGATAGTTTGAATGCAATGCTATAAAACAGTAAATGACACAAACGATTTTTAACGTGGTTCGGATACGCAAGATCCTACGTCCACGGTCCTGCTGAACAGGAGGTCTTGTTGATTAATCTGAGCAAGGCTCAACAAGGTATCTATGCACTGGATAGACCCTTCTAAGTTATAGTCCTTAGCGACTTTACAATACAAACCGAATTTTGAAGGGGAGGTGATGTTCTCCAACTATGAAGGAGTTCTTACAGTAAGAACAGTCATGAAATGTGAACTCCTTCGAAGTTTCTAAGCTATGGATATAACAATGGAGCTTAGATAGAGAAGAGGGATCTAAAGAAAGAAACTCTAGAGAGAAGAACTAGAAATATTCTAATGAGCAAGTTCTTCGCTGGATCTTCGTGAAAGCGCTAGAGTGTTTCGAAAGCTTGAGCGTGTAATCCCTTTGATATCCCGTGAGTGGAGCTCGGAAAGGCTTCTCTATTTATAGTTGTGACCCAAGCATTTGTCCGTTGGAGGGGACGATGCCACGTGTCACAATCATCCAAGGAAAATGGCCATATGTTTGAAATGTTTTCGCAGAGTAGTTGGGCACTGTGAAGGAATAATTTAGGTTAGGAATGATACCTTCCTCTTCCGTATGTTGTCGCGGCTTTGATTGTTGCTCCTGTGTTAGATCTTCTGATCTGTATCCCGGCCTTTTTCATCCTCTGGGTGGTCAGAGAAATGAAGAAAATTAAATAACTATCTCTCTCTATTCGCGTGCGTGCGTGAGTAATTTTATGATTTTATGTAATCTGTTTCTGAACAGAATACTGATATATATAGGCTTCAAAAGCCAATATAATATTAATATATTTGTAACCCATTAATTTAATTATATTTCTAATGGGCTTTCACATAACAAGCCCATAATATAATTAATTAATTTATTGGGCTACTAATATTTATCAATTAATTGGCCCAGACAATTAATTCTAGATAAATAACATTATTAAATAATGTAAAAATACATTAATCCATTAATAATGATTTCTGAGAGACAATAATTTACTAGGCAACTAATTGGGCCAGATCAGGGATCCAATACAAGAAATAAAGATGGGCCTCCAATTAATTAATTATGCATGCTCAGCCCAGAGCAAAATTAATTAATAAACAGATATTCATTCGACTAGAGAATCCGTGCTGACTTACCCCTTTATCCCAAATTGAGCAATGGCTTGTATTTTAGACTTAACCGATCTCCGTATTTAAGATAGAAATATCCGTTAATTAATTAAGCTCACTAACAGCTTAAATTAATTAACATCTTATATTCCTGAGTAGTACCACTCAGCCTTATTAACACACCTGAACTTAATCAACCGGCCGGGTTTAGTGTGCTAATCCTTTCGAGTTCCTTAGGGAATATTATCAACCCATTTTACTAGGATACGGATGCAAGATACAGACAACCAGCCTGAGCTATAAATAACTACTAACACCCAAGATACGTAGATCCGATCGCGATGACGTTCACCATAGTAGATCAAAGTGATAGATAGCCAAATGCACTTAGCTGAAGTCTTACCAAGCTTAAGACCAGCAAAGTCACCGAGATCTTGGTTTTCCACTAAGGTCAGTTAGGAAAACACATCTCACTGTGATCCGTCAATACACCACCTTAAGTGTACCAGTAAAGACAAGCAGCTAAGACAAGCCACTTCTTATCTAAACTGCAGCTTAAACCGACAACTTATCCTTAAGTTGTCTCAGTTGTGATAACTGTTTATATCTTGTCAGTTCAACCAATTTGTGTTATCTTCTGTGATACCCGACACCCCACACAAATCTAACTTTTATACAAGATGAAAGATAACATGTGCAAATATACATATTTATCAGATAGGAGAATAAAACAGTGGTAAGGACAAAAACACATTGTATATAAGCATAAAAAGTGCTTCCACTTATACTAAAGCAAACTTTTAGTATACAATGTGTCAGTTCTAGGTACAAACTAGTATTTAGCTGCAAATCCTATCTATCACTCCTCTTCTCCCACTTATACAAAAGTTTCTGCAGTCCTAAGTGGGGGGCATCTCTACCAGTCCTAAGCCACGAACATGCTTCTCGTAAGCCGGAATTGGTAAGCTCTTCGTGAATGGATCAGCTATGTTGTCTTCAGTTCTGATCTTTTCTATGAGTACGTCGCCTCGATTTACGAATTCTCGTATAATGTGGTACATCCTGTCTATGTGTTTAGACGCCTTGTGAGATCTAGGTTCCTTAAAATTTTCCACTGCACCCGCATTATCACATTAAATTGTGATTGCCTTAGGCAAATTCTGAACAATATCAAGATCTTGGAGAAAATTCTTGAGCCAGACTGCCTCTTTCGAGGCTTCTGAAGCAGCCACATACTCTGCTTCCATGGTTGAGTCCGCAATGCATTTATTCTTTGCACTCCTCCATTAGACTGATATCTTGAGACCATGCCTACAGCATATGAGATATCTGGTCTCGTACAAAGTATTGCATACATGAGACTACCGACAACGGAAGCATATGGTACTAGTCTCATACTTTCTATCTCTTCAGGCGTTTTAGGGCACTGATTCTTGGATAGAAAGATGCCATGTCTGAAAGGTACCGAACCTCTCTTGGCATTTTGCATGCTGAAACGAGCAATAACAGTATCAATGTAGGACGCTTGTGAAAAGCTTAACATCCTTTTGTGGCAATCTCGTATAACCTTGATCCCAAGGATGTAAGCAGCTTCACCTAAGTCCTTCATTTGAAACTGCTCGGATAACCATGTCTTTACGTCTGATAACACTTCAACATTATTGCCAATGAGAAGGATGTCATCTACGTAAAGTGCAAAAAACACCACTGTTCCATTAACACAGATGCGGTATACGCACACCTCGTTAGGACAGGATACAAAACCATAGGATTTGACTACCTCGTCAAAACGCTGGTGCCATAACCGGGAAGCTTGCTTAAGTCCATAAATAGACTTCTTAAGCTTCCAAACTAGATGCTGTTCGCCCTCCTTCACATAACCATCTGGTTGTTTCATATAGATGTCTCTACATTTTTCAAGGTGCCCATTTAAGAATGCGGTCTTGACATCCATTTGCCAGATCTCTAGGTTCATGTGAGCTGCTATGGCAAGGAGAATTCTAATAAACTTGATCATTGCTACAGGCGAGAAGGTCTCTTCATAATCGATACCTTATTTCTGGGTAAAACCCTTTGCTAGTAGCCTGGCCTTAAATGTCATGATCTCTCCATTCGAACCTCTCTTTATTTGGTATACCCACTTACTACCAATGGCCTTGCAGCTCTCAGGTAGTTCAGTGATCTCGTATACATCCATATCAGTTATGGAGTTAAATTCTGAGTCCATGGCGATTCTCCAAGAATCTGCATCTACATCTCCCACTGCTTCGTTGTAAGTCCAGGGATCCACGGTGTCTTATTCATCTGCCGCGAGATGGACAGAAGTCTCCCCAGTGAACATATACCGATTAGGTGTAAATATCAACCTCCCACTACGTCGAACAGTGTCAGGAATTGTGTTAATAGATTGTGCAGTTGCTCGTGGAGCTCTATCTTGCACAATTGGCTCTGTGAGTGGATCTCGATCACCTTGTAATTCCTCAAGGATGATCTCGACTCGAGACTTATGATTACTAATATAATCCTCCTCTAAGAACCGAGCGTTGGTGCTAACCACGATCTTCTGTTCTTTAGGATCATAAAAATAGCCACCCTTCGTTTCCTTCGGATATCCTATGAACAGCATAACCTCTGAACGTGAATCCAACTTGTCGGCCTGTTTATTCAAGACATAAGCAGAACACCCCCAAATCTTTATGTGGTGCATACTGGGCTTGTGCCCGCTCCACAACTCGACTGGAGTCGTGTTAACTGACTTGGATGGCACACGGTTCAGCAAGTATGCTGCAGTCTCTAGGGCATATCTCCAAAAGGAAACTAGCAAAGTTGCATAACTCATCATAGACCGAACCATCTCTAGGAGAGTTCGGTTCCTTCTCTCTGACACACCATTCTGCTGAGGCGTGCCCGGTGCTGTCAGTTGGGATGTAATCCCACATTCTGTCAAGTAGTGCTTGAACTCGTTGGACATGTATTCCTCACCACGATCAGATCGTAGTGTTTTGATTTCTTTACCTAACTTCTTCTCCACTTCTGCCTTGAATTCCTTAAAGGTTTCAAAGCAATCCGACTTGTGCTGAAGAAGGTAAACATATCTATACCTGGAGTAATCGTCAGTAAATGTGACGAAGTACTCATATCCTCCACGAGCTTGTGTAGACATATGTCCACACAAGTCAGAATGTATCAAACTTAATGCTTATGTGGCTCTATAACCCTTTGCCTTAAAAGGCCTAGTCACCATCTTACCTTCCAAGCAGGATTCACAAGTTGGAAATGGTTCAACTTGGAGAGACTCCAATGATCCATATTTCACCAATCTTTGGATCCTATTTAGATTGATGTGACCTAGTCTTAAGTGCCATAGATAAGTTTGGTTTACATTAGAAGATTCTTTCCTCTTCTTAGGATTTAATGACGAGGAAGCAACATTAACAGATGTACATGGATTAGACGTAATAGTATATAGAGATCCATTTAAAGTCCCATTGCAGATAAGATCTTTCCCATTTGAAATCGAAATTTGATCATCAAAAATCGATCTATAACCATCCACAATAAAAAGTTTTGAAACGGAAATAATGTTTCGCCTAAACTCAGGCACCAATAAAATATCTCTTAATACTAAAATAGAGTCTAAAACAGATAAATGTAAATCTCGTATGGCAATAGCTGGAACTCGCGATCCATTGCCCATGGAAACCACCACCTCGCCATCAGCCAGAACCCTTTTCTGCAGAAACCCCTGCAAGGTGTAACAAACATGATCAGTTGCTCTGGAATCTACTACCCATTCATGGGTAGATGCGGAAACAAGCACAGTTTCAATTACTAAGGCGATGCGTGTACCTTTCTGTTTTGCATTGAAGTCGGGACATTCGGTCTTCCAATGTCCAACCTTACCACACTTGAAATACTTCCCCTTAGGTTTTTGAACCCCTGCAGTGGGTGCTAACTTCGTGCTCCCACTATTCTTCTTGACATTCGTAGCCTTCTTGCTCTTTTTCTAGAATCTACCCTTAGGAGGGTTCCTTGAGCTGCTAGTAGTTTTCAAGATTTGGGTTCCTTTACCTTTTGTCTGACCCATGATTCCTTCTGCAGTAATTAACTCACTCGAAAGTTTATTCAGAGTGTAGTCTTTCCTTGACATCACTACATTTAGGCGGAAATTCTCATATGACTTAGGTAGTGAATGTAGAATGACGTCTATCTTGATGCCAAGATCCAAGACACCACCAACTCTTGCAAGCCGATCTAGCAGCTCGATCATATGTAAAACATGATCCTGCACGGATGCACCTTCAGCCATTTTGCAGGTAGTAACCTGCCTCAGAAGATGAAATCTCTGAGATCTGTCGGTCTCACCGAACTTTTCAGCCATGGAATCCTATATCACTCCCGCATGAGGCGTGTTTTAATACTGTGAAGCAAGAGAATCAACCATAGTGGATAGAATGAAAAACGAGTCTTGTCATTATCCTCTATCTACTTTTTAGATTCCCTTATCTGCTCCTCAGTCGCCTCTTCTTCGGGGAGTTCAGGTTCAGGGGTACTGAGAACATACAAGATCTTCTCATTTTGGAACATTAGTGTAAGGTTTCTCCTCCACGCTTTAAAATTGTCAACACCCTTTAAGGGTCGGCTCATAAGACCATTAACAACAGCTTGAACAGACATATCTGAAAAATAATTTAAAATAAAGCATGTAAGGAAAAATATTGGCACATAATTCGTAATTAACGATCATTGTAAGCTTTTGAAAAAACAATGATGTTAAAAACCTCGAACCGCACTAGGAATTCCACTAGCAAGCCACGTAGGTGGACGTTTACTAGCGTAACCCTAAACCAAGCTATTTACCTAGCTCTTTAATTTCAATCCACGTCTACGTTCTTAAAACGAATGGAATTAATAGTTCGATATACTGGACTAGGTCACTATTAAAACGCGGGAAGGGACTTCGAGGGAAGTGAATTGTACCTGCGGTGACATCTAAGCATTGACCATTAATTTGACCAAAATAGAATCAAATTCTCGAAATTGACATACTTACTCGAACCATGCCGCATTCAATTTGATCTAATTAGCCATCCTATTTAATTATTATCTTCTAGAGTACTCGTGTTTACTAGGCAAGCAAGCCACGCAGGTGGACATTTACGGCTTCGCTCCCACTACTCAATAATAATCAAATATTGTTTTTGGAAAACTAATCTCACAAAACTTGTAGCTCAAAGATGCAAGCAAGCCACGCAGGTGGACATTTACTCACATAATCTTACTACTTTTGTGTAGAGTCCAATTAATGGAGGTCCAATTAAGTGTTTAATATCCAGATGGAATCTAATTAAACATTTAATTTAATTTGCTTAGTCTTTTTAATCAAAAGTTTTGTTACGAATCATGCATTTCCACATAATTCCTAAAGCATGCAATTTCTAAGCGCACATAATAAAACGTGCTCGCGAAAAATAAAACATGCTTTAAAAACGACATAAATCCTATTTACAAGCTTTTCTAAGCGCATTTAATCACATAAATGCATGCTAAAGCATAATTAAAAATAAATACGCAAATAGGAAATTTAAAATCGTTATCGGGCTTTAAAACACGTAATCCCTAACTATTACATTGCCCGATCAAAATACAGATCTTCGAAATCTTCAAAATCTTCGAATTTGGAAATTGCATCGAAAACTGCTTTGAAAAATGTACTGCCACATCATCAGGGTCGTCTGCCACGTGGCAGACACGTGGCGCACACGTGGACAGTGAGTCAGCAACTGCTGACATGGCGAACCACGTCAGTGCGCCACGTCAGCGTCGTCTCCACCCTTCTGCCGCCGCCGCTGCAGGCCGCTTCTGTGCCGGCTGCCGGCACCCAGGGGTGCGCCGGACGACGACGAGTCGATCCCCGGGAGCCGCGCACGAGAAGCCGCCTGCGGCGGCGCTGATCTGCGCCTGTGTGCAGCGCATCTGCCGCCGCAGACGCGCGCCTCCGCGCCATCCTCAGCCTTCCCCGACCCTCTGCCATCGTCCCTGCTCCTTTTTGTCGTCATCCAGACGTCTGGGCCGTGCCAAATGGCTGGCGATTTCTGCCACAGCGACGGGATTGCACAATAAATTGCGCCTCCGCCTTTCGCCGCCTGAATTCTTCATTTCTGAGCCGCGATTCGATCAATTGAAAGAAGGGAAACTTAATTGGAACACTCACGACCACCGGGTAACGGATTCCGACCGACATTAGTTCCTCAATTTCCCGAATTTCAAACGATTCGCCGGAACGAATTCATAACGAGCAGCCTACTTCAGATGTCAGTTCTAATCGCATCCGGGATCGAATGATCCCTTACGACCTATCGACACAAAGCTCATAAGACGAGGATTCTAGAGGTTCAAGCCGATCGTCGATCCGACATTGGACGCGCCGGGAATCTCTGCCGCAAGATGCGGTGGAACCCTAGAAAACTAGGGTTTTCGCTGCGAAAATCAGATTCTTCTTCGTCTCGTTTTGCGTGCCTCCCGGACTAATTACAGTACAAAAATAGTACAATCACATAAAAAATAGGTCCTATAATCTACTCGTGGATTTTCTCACGAGAAAAACGTTACAACGGTGTCGAAACAGTGGCTCGCAGGCCGCCCCAAACACGAAAATAGCCCGATAACGACAAAACAAAACCTAATCATACATCTAACAGCAACAATCAGAGCCTAAACCAGGCTCTGATACCAATTGAAGGAATAATTTAGGTTAGGAATGATACCTTCCTGCTTCCTATGTTGTCGCGGCTTTGATTGTTGCTCCTGTGTTAGATCTTCTGATCTGTATCCCGACCTTTTTCTTCCTCTGGGTGGTCAGAGAACTGAAGAAAATTAAATAACTGTCTCTCTCTACTCGTGTGCGTGCGTGAGTAATTTTATGATTTTGTGTAATCTGTTTCTAAACAGTATACTGATATATATAGGCTTCAAAAGCTAATATAATATTAATATATTTGTAACCCATTAATTTAATTATATTTCTAATGGATTTCCACATAACAAGCCCATAATATAATTAATTAATTTACTCGGCTACTAATATTTATCAATTAATTGGCCCAACCAATTAATTCAAGATAAATAACATTATTAAATAATGTAAAAATACATTAATCCATTAATAATGATTTCTGATAGACAATAAATTACTAGGCAACTAATTGGGCCAGATCAAGGATCCAATACAAGAAATAAAGCTGGGCCTCCAATTAATTAACTATGCATGCTCAGCCCAGAGCAAAATTAATTAATAAACACAGATTCATTCCACTAGAGAATCCGTGCTGACTTACCCCTTTATCCCAAATTGAGCAAGGGCTTGTATTTAGACTTAATCGATCTCCGTATTTAAGATAGAAATATCCGTTAATTAATTAAGCTCACTGACAGCTTAAATTAATTAACATCTTATATTCCTGAGTAGTACCACTCGACCTTATTAACACACCTGAACTTAATCAACCGGTCGGGTTTAGTGGGCTAATCCTTTCGAGTTCCTCAGAGGATATTATCAACCCATTTTACTAGGATACGAATGCAAGATACAGACAACCAACCTGAGCTACAAATAACTACTAACGCC
The DNA here is from genome assembly GCA_028984105.1 of Lavandula angustifolia. Lineage (NCBI taxonomy): Eukaryota > Viridiplantae > Streptophyta > Magnoliopsida > Lamiales > Lamiaceae > Lavandula > Lavandula angustifolia. Next base: position 27,406,235 of record CM054805.1, on the reverse strand, counting down.
CAAGATACGTAGATCCGGTCGCGATGACGTTCACCATAGTAGGTCAAAGTGATAGATAGCCAAATGCACTCAGCTGAAGTCTTACCAAGCTTAAGATCAGCTAAGTCACCGAGATCTTGGTTTTCCACTAAGGTCAGTTAGGAAAACACATCTCACTTTGATCCATCAATACACCGCCTTAAGTGTACCAGTAAAGACAAGCAGCTAAGACAAGCCACTTCTTATCTAAACTGCAGCTTAAACCAACAACTTATCCTTAAGTTGTCTCAACTGTGATAACTGTTTATATCTTGTCAGTTCAACCAATTTGTGTTGTCTTCTATGATACCCGGCACACCACACAAATCTAACTTTTATACAAGATGAAGGATAACATGTGGAAATATACATATTTATCAGATAGGAGAATAAAATAGTGGTAAGGACAAAAAAACATTGTATACAAGCATAAAAAGTGCTTCCAGTATACAACACACTGTGCATGAGAGCAGCTTTAGTTGGTCAGAGCAGGTAGAGTTTAGACCGCTTCTCATTGGTCGAGGTTTGTGGTAGGTGAGACTTGTCAGACATCAGTGTTCATCTGAGTTAACTCTCACTCATTCTCGTATGATCTTCTGCTGACTTTCGAATGATGTTAAAACTCGAGTCATTTCCTGTCGGATATAGTAGATCTGATACAATCTTTGTTTTCTTCGTCTGAGTCTGCTGATAAAGAATCTTCTACTGAGCGAAGTCAGCTGATGACTCTGAAGGTACTGAGCTTTGGTTATGTGTTCTTCTACTGATGTGGGTCAGCTGATGAGAAATCTTCTACTAATCGGAGTTAGCTGATGACCTGAGAAAATGAGCTCTTACAACTGATGACGTGGGGTTCTGGAAAGTAACTTCCTACTGAAGATCATACCAACACTTACCCCTTACAGGACTTAGACAGAAACGATAATGAAAAATACAAATAGTCTAGCCTATTACATCATCTAGTTCTAACGACACTACACTAAGGATACAAGACGGGTTTTGGGATCTTTAATTCCATAGCATCAAATCATATGATTTCCCCCAACAGATAAGTCATATTACAAGAACTACTGATAAAATAATACTAAGTACCCTCTAAGTGGTTATTAAGATCAACCACTGACTCATAACCCAACACTTGGAAATAATTAACTTAGCTAAATTTTAATTAATTTAGAATTTTATTAATTTTAATTAAAAAAACATCTGGATCCGGGTTTAGACCCGAGATACTGTGGATCTTATGAATTTGGGTTTGGATCTCATTTTCTTGAGATCCAATGGAACTGGAACGAATTTAAACAAAATTGAAAAATTCTAAATCTGGATCTGTACTAAGGAGGATCCGGCCCAAATTCGATCCATTGCCATCCCTACTTTTGATACACATTTAAAACTACATTTAAATAATATATTCAACTATCAACTATGTCGAAAGGTAACTTTATTTGACATTTGTCATTAAAAATTAATATGCAATTCAATTAATGAAGATCTCGTCTACTTGAATAACAGATATAGTGCGAGTAGGCGCTGGAGATTGGATCTGTACGCCCTTCTTAGCTGTAAGCTTCTTCTTCGCATCTTGCTCTTCAAGTTCTTTGGCCAATTTCGCATCGAAAGCAATATATTCTTCTTTTAACCTGAACTTGAACTTCTTCGGCCTTGGTGGACTGGGGTCAGCAGGGGCCTTCCCATTATCAGATTTCCTGGCTGGAGGTGGCGACTCTTCAGTTTGTAGCCCTTCAATAAATTTGGCCACTTCAGCCACATCTGCATCAGTAGGCTCTTTAGTAGGGGGCTTCCCCCTTGCTTGCTTCTTCCCCTTTGTCAGCTTCTACTGAGCTGGGTCCACTCTGAATAATTACTGAACTCGGACCTTCAACTGAAGTGACTTCCTACTGATGTTCTTCTGAGCATTCAGTGCATGAGCACGAATTCCTGTGCAGATTCAGTTGGTAGTCGGCTGACCAAATGACTTCTTCGATACTAAGTCCATCAGCTGAGTGCAGATTCAGTTGGTGGTCGGCCAGCGCAGTCTGGACGATCTCCTGAATGTTAGGAGTTGGAGTGTCCAAGACCTTCTTGACTGCGCTTGCCAGTCTGTGAACAGTCTCCGTCTAAGACTTAGTGTACTGCGCCCACTTCAGATGGACGTCCTTAGCCAGGAGACGGTTTTTGTCTCCGTGCTTCTTTATCGCGTGGTTGACAGACTTTGAGGACACGGAACCTATATGCTTGATCTGGTAGGACGATGTTCCGAGCCTCTCTCTGAGGCTGCGAGTTGTTGCTTTCGGCTGGGCTTCGAAGCAACTGGGGCGTCACCTGATTCAGGAGGTGGAGGTGGTGACTCGCCTTTCTCGCTGGGAGATTTTCCCTCAGCAGATTCTCCCTGATCTGCGTCCTTGGGTGGTGCCTGATCGTCGTCATTGTTGTCATCATCGTCATGATGGGAAGGCGACGATGGGCTTCTGGCTTTCTACTGGGTGGACCTCAGCTCCAGTAGATAAAGCATGGCTGAGCGCAGATCCTCAAAAGACGCTATGTCAGTGGGTTCCCCAAACCCTATAGCTGACTGCAGACTTTGCTCCTCTGCTAGAAGGGACAATGCAGAGTGCTGCTGAATCAACTCTGCAAGTATATCCCAATTCAGGAATCTCAGCACCATCTGAGTCCTGGCCCTTATCACGATGTCGACCACATCCTGATGAGACAAGATCTCAGGAATCTGTGCAGCGACTTCTCCTGTGGCGCGGAGACGAGTCATCTGCGTCGTTGACCACTCGAACGAGACTTCAGCACCATCCGGTTCCTCAACTTCCTCCGGCTGAGTCTCTTCCGACCTGACCCGCTGTACCTTGTCCTTGAGGGTGGCACCCTCTATCCCGGTATCAGCGTCTAGAATTTCCTTTTACATCTTTTATAAAGAAACAAGCTAAGGTTAAGAGCTACTGCTACTGAGTAAGATCTATTACAAGGAATGCTCCAGCCAACATATCAAAGCTGACTAAATAATGAAAAGAAAGAATCAGAGCAAACACATGTAAGAATGTATCAGAGCTATCACAACATGCAATGTATCAGAGCCACATCAAATTAACAAAGTCATAGTCTACTGAAGGTATCAAAGCTTAATTACTTTTAACACAATCAAGAGATATTAGGGCCGATACAGCTAAAAATATATCAAAGCTCTGAAAGGATCACAACTCTTAGTAGCTAATCATCTAATCAACAGTTAAACAGTAATATATGGAAAAAAAAAACAGTTTCCCCCTTCTAACAATATCTGAAAGACAATATCCCCCTATAAGACAACTTCCCCCTAAGAAACAATTTCCCCTCAGTATATATAAGATCCCTTTTCCCCCCTAAATAATAGCCTGGTATCAGAGAAGATCAGAGCAAAAAAAAAATAGTAGGAAAAAATTTCTAAGGCAGATAAGCATATAAATCACAGAGGGTCAGATAAAGTGAGTGAGTGTGATCTAATCACTGAAGTGATCAGTAGTGTTGAAAGTAAAACACAACAACCATAAAGATAATGAGTAGTTGTCAAGGCTTAAAGCAATAGATGTCATATATAAGATAAGATGTTACAGTACTAGACATTCTATTACTACTGACTAGACTAGGAAACGGAGAGAGAATTGTCAGCTCTGCTGCTTCTTGAATTGTTGCATGCGAGCTCTGAAGTCAGCAGACTTCTTCTCCGGAAGTCCAAGCCCATATCCTGAATATACTCGGTTCCTCAGGGCCTTGATCTCCATCAAGTCTTCAGCGTCAGACTTGTCCAGTGATATGCTGGTAATGGCATCAGTTGTCCTGGTGAGTGAGAGGAGGAGGAAGAATCATGAAAGGAGGTGCCTCCAGCGTTTTGCCTGATAGCTCAAGCAATCTCTGGATCTCAGCGAGGAGGGAAGGGTTTGCTGCAGTTAGGAAATCTTTGAAATACGTATCAGGATCGGATTCTTCATTGCCAACTTTCCAGATATAGAATCTCTTAATGAGGTCGATTTTAAGTTGTTCCCATTTCTGATTCAGCTTAAGGGGCACACAATCGTCAGTTCTCTTGTAAATAACTCTCTTCACTTCACTGACTGGCTCCCTTCTCCTGAAGTACCTAGAAGAAGTAGGAATACTTCTATCTTCCATAGGGACCCTCTCCCTTGCTTACTTCTCTGTCCACAGCCTGAGGGCCTCCAGATCAGCCAGACATATATGTTCCATAGCTTCTCTGATTTACCTGGCCTCAGCTGTCCTGTTCAAGGCTCTCTCAACTGTGTCCCATATCTCCTTCATTTCTAGCTCTTGTTCTTTGGAGGGCACACTAGAGGGGACATGATGATCTTCTAAGTCACTAGGCGATGATGATTTGGATTTGGATTTAGATGCGCATGGCTTCTCAGATTTGGACTGTTTAGGTTGAGCAGCTGCTGAAGAAAGGTCCGAGGATTCAGATTGAGTTAACCTTGATATTTGACAAGCCTCACCTACCTATCTACCTCGACCAATAAGGAGCCGACATCACTTTACCTGTCCTGACAAAAGCTGCTCCGAGACTGAAAAAGAGGCGTATCTCTACAGTGCACCTATTCATCAACGTTCAAATTTAAGTAGCCATTTTCCTTTTCGTTTCAACACGTGCCTAGACTCCTCTCCAACGAATCTATTCACAAATAGAACGCTATATATAGAGGAGAGTCTTCATGCAGAAAGACACTGGGAACCAAAAGCTTTCAACGCACAAATAATCTCTAGAAACTCACTGCATATCTAGCGAAGAACTTGGTCTTAGATTAGAATCTTTTAGTTCTTCTCTCTAGAGAATACTTGTTCCCCTCCTTTTATCTAAGCGAGCTAAATTGTAATATTCATAGCTTAGAAACCCCGAGGGAGTTCACATTCTGTGAAACATTCTTATTGTAAGAACTTTCTCATAGTTGGAGAAGCTCAAACTCTTTAAGTTTGAAACCCTGTAAAAGTCACTACGACTATAAGTAGAGAATCTGTCCTGTGAACAGATCACTCAGACTTGCTCAGTATAAATAATACAAGTATCCTGCTTTGGTCAGGACAGTGGACGTAGGACCCAGTGTGTCCGAACCACTTTAAAAATCTGTTGTGTTGATTTACTGTCGCTTTTCTTTACTGATCATATTGCACAAAACTGTATTTCATAAAACAGCATAAAACTGGTTTTCCAACCAAGACGTTTCATAGGGCCTACACTTCCGCACACAACTCTGATATTGAACGACTATTCAACTGACATAAGTCAGTAGGGCTGAACTTAGTAGCAGAAATCTTTGCCCACACGATCTGAAAGTATATCTGGCTATCTGACTCAGTTTAGTAGCACACTCAGCTAGAGCTGACTTTCGCGTTTGAGAAAAAGTATCTGTATTCAGATATATTCAACCCCCCCCTCTACACCTGAAGCACGTCTCAGGACCAACAATTAAGTAGTTGAACAATAATCCTATACACAATATAACAAATAATTAGCGAAAATTCTTTCATTTCAGTTGTAACTTCTGTGCCCAAAAAATTACCCTCAACCAATCTCATTTCTTACAACATAAAATATGGATTCGGTAAGTTATTTGATATTTTATTATATAGCAAATATGAATAGTTATGTACTTTCTCCGTTCCACAAAAAATGTCTCTCTTTCCTTTTCGGGACGTCCCACAAATAATGTCCCCTTTCCCAAAATAGCATATTATAACATACAATCAACCGTTCTTTTTTATAGGCCTCACCACCTTTACTCACAACCAACCACTCTCCTTAAATCTCGTGCCGGAAAGATAAGGGGCATTATTTGTGAGACGGAAGGAGTATATTTTTGGGTTATCCGGATAAACCTCCTCTACAACATGTTTGAAACTCTTTTGGCCTAAGTTGTGGTTGTATCAAGCGTATTTTTCTTCTTTAATCTAGGTTCAGAATTTTGTTTGCTTGAAATATCGTTTAAATATGATTGAACGGATTCTAATATGCGATTATCTGTAATTTCGTGTATGGTATTTATGACTACACGATAAAGAGAAGTATCTTAATAGCCACATATTTGCTAGCCGCTAGACGACTGTGGTTAGCCTCTATGCCGATTATCTGTTGAAGTTCGGTGACTGTGCAACACAATTAGGCCAAGCCGCCAATCGATTAGTGATTTCGTTTGCTTAACGCTAGACGACTGTGATTACCTGCTATACGATTACGTGTTGAAACTATGCGATTGTGCAACGTGCGTGGCTATGGTTAGCCGCCAATTGATTAGTACAATTTTACTTTAATATTTTAGTGTGGCAAATAGCGATATGTTATCATTATTATTATAATTTCGATTCCAATTTGGTTATTTTATTATTATTAATTGTAATATTTTTTATTTTATTATAGAAGAAGTGACAATCTATTATTCTTTGACACAATAGTCACTGGAACAGATATGAGTATGAAGGTGGTGACGAATTATTATTCTACATACAGTGGCGGACGTATGAATTTCTTATTGTGTGTGCACAAGTTAAACTACAAACCTCAAAATATAATTGTATACGCAATATCATTAGAAAGCTACAAATCATACTTTGACCTTGGGCGTTTTCAAATTTTGAAAACACTCAATTACATTATCATTTGTAATGGTTCTAAGAAAATCTTTTTTCAATACAACATAAAAGACAATCACTTAAAAATTGATCAGAAAATGCGGTTTCGTAAATCCGTCTTCATGATGTTCATTGCAGAGAAACATCTTTCCACGCTTGATATTGCTACAAGCAAAAGCAACGCAAACTTCAATAGTTGATATAACAACGGATACGACAAGTGTGTTCTTGTTTCCACTAGCTTTCTACATAAATCCGTAAGCTGCTTCAATTGACTAAATTTATCATCAGTTAGCACATCCATAACATACATTTCTAGCTGGCTCTCAAGAATCTCACATTCATTTAAAGAGAAGTCATCGGGATAAAAATTAGCCAACCTTTTCAAGCTCGATAAATTAAAATCCAAAAACCCATCGACCGGATTTAGACTAAAGCAACTTGGAATTAACCTCATTGAACCGTTCAATAATCTCCAAAATCTGTTGATCCATATTTACATAAAAACACTTCACACGATAATAAAAATCGTGGGTTATGTGTGTTTTATGGCGAGAATGATGAAGATCAATAAACTCAACATTCATATTCAAACAATCAATCCCATTCTTATTGCAAAAATTGAATATTTTTTTAAAGAGAGATTCCCATCCACCATTTCTTGTCGCTTGCAATTTCTCCTTGCTCAATCTAACAAGTTTCATAGCATTTAAAATATCTTCATCTTTCCTCTGCAAAGCTTGTAACAAATCATTTTTGATCAAAAGTATACCAAGCATCAATTGCAAATAAAAGAAAAAATCAAAAGATTCCAAATATCTCAACAAACCATATGCTTGAGATCTTTTCATTGAATTTGTAGCATCATGGGAAAAAACTTCAAGAACTTCAACAATTGAAGAAAACAAGGTTGATAAACTCAACAATGATTTTAAATGAGACCCCCAACTTGTATCTGCAACAATTGAACGAGCTGACTCTTGATTTAATCTGATTCGTGTCTCAATTAAACCACTTTTGATTCATTCTGCAACTTTTCCAGCTTGTTTTTGTCGAATCATGTCTCTACACTTACAAGAGGTTCCAACAACATTCACTAAGGTGAAATCATAGTAAAGAAGTCAACAACATCATCATGATTTTTAGCCACCGCCACGAGGGCTAGTTGTAGTTGATGGGCAAAAAAATAAACATATTAGGCAGAGTGATTTTCATTCATAATCAAAGTGATCTTCAAACCAAGCCTTTCATATTATTTGCCCCCTCATAGCATTAACCCCGAAGTTTTGTCAAACTCAAGTTCCATTTAGCAAACAAACTATCAATTGTATAGTTTAGAGACAAAGTAGAAGTCTCCATCACATGAATAACAAAAATAAATCTCTCCTGCATATACCAACGAGTGTCAACAAATTGTTAACCTACAACCAATTGTTCTTTCCCCAACATGTCGCTGGACTCATCCACCATCAATGAAAAACATGTTGGAATTTTGTATAGTGGAAGCAACTTTTATGCTTGTATACAATGTTATTCCTATCCACGGTTTTTTTCGTATCTGGTTATTTATATTTGCACATGTTAAGTCCTATTATCTTGTATAAAAGTTAGATTATGTAGTATATTATAGATCACAGAAGACTACACAATTGGTTGACCTAACAAGATATAAATAGATATCACAGCTGAGATAACTTTAAGACGAGTTGTTGGTTTAAGCTGCTATTTAGATAAGAAGTGGTTTGTCTTGGCTACTTATTTTTTCTGGTACACTTAAGGTGGTGTATTGACGGATCACAATGAGGTGTGTTCTCCTAACTGACCTGAGTGGAGAACCAAAGATCTCGGTGACTTAGCTAGTCTTAAGCTTGATAAGACTTTAGCTGAGTGCATTTGACTAACTATCACTTTGACCTACTATGGTGAACGTCATCGCGATCGGATCTAGGTATCTTGGATGTTAATAGTCATTTGTGACTCAGGCTGGTTGTCTATATCTTGTAAACGTATCTCTGATAATCGGGTTGATAATATCCCTTGAGGAGCTCAAAATGATTAACACACTAAACCCTACATGTTTTTTTTTTTTTTTTTTACTCAAAACGCCCATTGTGGGCGGGGAGTTAGGCGGACTCCCAACCCGTCCATATCATAATAAGAGAAATACAATGTTCGAGGCCTGCCCAAAAGTGATATCCTCTACAACTCACAAGATACAAAACCATGGAAGCAAACAAAAGGCTTAACAGATGGCCCAACTAAGAGAACACGAACATAAGGAAATAATAATAAGTCTAAAACATATGAAAAACCTCAAGCAGTCTGATGACAAAATCTGAAGTTAGGATAGTCAAGCTGGTCCATCCTAACCAAACTCTGTAAGTACCTTAGCATAGAAACAACATCGTACACAGTAAGCTCCGACACCTGATGACCATGTCGTGCAAGAAACTCAATAGGTTTGTTCCCCTCACGATGTATATGGGAGATACGAAACCAGACACCTCGGAGAAGAAGCCTGATACGCGCCAAAGTGTGACGTATCGCAGCTAAACCATGCCGACCGGAAGAAAGAAGAGTGACCACCATAGCAGCATCCAACTCGATCCAAATGTCTGAAGATAACTGAGTGGCCAGCCTAAAGACCCTGAAGAAGTGCTAGCAACTCAGCGTCGAAACTCGAAGAAGCGATCACCAACAAACAGAAAGCAGTCAAGAGTGATCCGGAATGATCCCGGACCAAACCGCCACCTGCAGCCAATCCAATACCCACGTCGAAAGAGCCGTCAGTATCCAGCTTTACCCAAGGCACCTCCGGGGGATGCTACGAGACCATGAGAGACCAAAGGACTCTCCTGATCGGCTAATGAGGAGGCATGAAGGTCACCCTAGGCAAGCAGCCAGCCCACTGCTCGGGAAGAAGCTTCCCAGCAGCCACCAGCAAATGCAGATGATGCTCTACCTGCTAAATCACATGAGACGAACGGAAAGGAACTTGACGATGCTGATAGTATCAATCAACTCAAGAGGCAAGCCACAAGTCACATGCATATGCAACAAATGATCATGCAACCATGTATGCTCATGCTCATGCAAAAAATGGCGTACCTGATAGCAACGGAGATTAGCATTAGGAGGGAAGTAGGAGGACAGAGGACGGTCACCCAGCCAACAATCATCCAAGAAACTAGCCCTACCACAACTCAAGTACCACCGCACATACTCATGAGAAGGCCTACAGTGCTTCAAGAGCCGCTTCCACGTACGACTAACATAGTAGGGAGCAGACAATGTAGTCGGATAGAACGGCGTGCAGTACTTAGCCCACATGAAGCGGGCCAGAGAGATTCTCGGGATTGGAACCTCCACCACAGCTTGTAACTGGATGATGTCAACACATCGGATAGTCTGTGTAGCTCAAGGCCTACCTCATCCTGAGGTAGGCACGCAGTCTCCCATGCAATCCAGTGAGTCTTCCGGATCTCACCCATGGATCCCCAGAAGAACCTCACCATCATCTTCTCCAGACGATGCAAAACCGTCTGAGGAGGCTCCATCACCTGCAAGATGTGAAGCAGGATAGTGGAGAGGGTGCTGCTTATCAAGTTCAACCGCCCACCAAAGGTGAGATGGCGATGAGACCAACTGTGAATGCGCGCACTCATTCGCGCACACAGGCCATCAAACAAGGACGCCATTTGAGCACCCCTATACATCGGCACACCCAGATAGACAAATGGAAGGGTGCCTCGCTGATATCCAATAACCTCCTCCACAATCGGCTACCAATGCCGTGCAAAACCCTAAAACAGGCAGAAACTGCTCTTCCCCTGATTAATCTTCTGACCCGAGACCGCTGCATAATGATCAAGGCACTCAATGAGCCGCATTAAGTCCGTGCGGCGAGCTTGGGTGAAGATAATGATATCATCCGCATAAGATAGATAGATGGGGGAATAACATTCCCCCACGACATGTACCTAAGCGAAGGCCTGCATGTTGATTAAGTTCAGGTGTGTTAATAAGGTCGAGTGTTACTACTCAGGAAATAAAATAAGATGTTAATTAATTTAAGCTGTCAGTGGGCTTAATTAATGTACAAGCTTTTTCCAAAGCATACGGCTTTTTGGATGTAGATGATATCTATACAGATGGATCTCCTCTTTTTGATCAATCAAAACCCCTTCCCAAACTGTACAAGCTTCTTCCAAAGCATACGGCTTAACCGATTTTCTATCTTAAACATGGGGATCAATTAAGTCTAAAATACAAGCCATGCTCAAATTGGGATAAAGAGGTATGTCAGCACGGATTCTCTAGTGGAATGAATCTGTGTTCATTAATTAATTTTGCTCTGGGTTGATAATAGGGAATTAATTAATTTGACGCCCTGCTTTATTTCTTGTATTGGATCCCTAGTCTGGCCCACATAAATGTCAAGTATTTATTTCACGCTTTCTCGGGATTATTAAGGGAATAATGTATTTTTGCATTACTTAGTAATGTGAGTATTATTTATCTGGAACTATTTGGTTGACCTAATTAATTGATAAATAATAAACAACCTAGTTATTATTTAAGTAATTAATGGGCTTGGTGTTTGAAGTGCATTAGGAATTAATTAATTAATGGGCTTAATGTATATAATAACGTATTACATTATTATTAACACATGATGAGTCATTTCTGTACTTAGTTATTTCTGATCGAAAAGTGTCTTAATTGACCAATCAGTGCACTCGCGGTGGTGAAAATGCAGGTATTTAGGTGCTGACGTGGCGAGGTAACTAGGATGCAATTTGGCAATATTTGATGATGAAGAGGGCGCAATATTGCTGATGTGGACGCGAATTTTGAAGGAGGGGGATATTTTGATCATATATGTGATGGATAAGGATATGTATGCTTACCTTATCTGTCCAATTCATTTTCCTTATCAAGGAGGAATTTAACCTAGCTTAGGGAGGAAGAAAAGGAGGACGAAAACCAGAGAGCCTCTTGCCCACGTTCATTCACGCCGTTACCTCCATATTCAAGCCGAAAAACCCTAGCTCCCGAGTTTGAATTTTCGATCACCACCGATCACCTTCTCCACCGAAGATCCATACCACCAATCCATTCCGTTCAAGAATCCGAAGCGTTCGTAGTTAGTTGATGAAGAAGAAACACTCCTTTAATTTTGTTGGTTTGATCGCACTTTATTTCGTTGATGAACTCTTGTTTTAATTTCCGTTTATTGTTTATCGTTTGAGTAGGAGACATCGGATTTATGTTTGATACTCTAGTTCTGTTTTAATTCAAGTTTTAGTTCAGTTTCGTAGGTTTAAGTGTTCAGTTATTTCGTGTTTTATTGCCTTTAAGTTTCGTGCGTGCTAGATCTAAGGTTATTCATGTTTACATTTTTGTTCTGCGAACTGTCCCGATTGCACAATCGATACGTCTGCATGAGTAGCTAAGTTTTTAAGGGTCAAGTAGAATGTAAATACATACGTGAACAGTAAATGAGGCTTAGGTTCGAATAATTAATCAAGAGGGTTTCGGGTTAATTCTGAATTAATTAATATGACTAGTAATTTAGGCCTGATTACCCTAGGTTGTGCAGTCTATAACTAACTTAGCAGTTCCATCATTTCTCGTGGAACAAGGCTAGGTAGGTAGCAAAATTATTTGTAAGAGTAATTGGATTAAACAGATATGAGACTATTAGATGCCCAACATACGAGTAGGCTCCTATACTAGGCTCCCTTAGTTCAATAAAGTTGTCTAGTTATTAAATCTATTGATTGCCAACAACGTAGGTTGTAGCTAGATTAGGGAAGTAGCCGTTTCGATACCCAACATAGCGGTTACCGACTAAGTAAGTGGGAGTGAGGGTTGTGTCAGTTTAATTACGACAATCTATAACTAGTAGATTCTTAAGATTGATTCATATTAAATGCCGATGAATTGAATTATGTGTGTGTGAATATTCTGTTAGACCTGTGTCTCAGGTTCCCAATTAATACGGTTTTCATTTCACTTCAGTTTTTATAATTTCTTAGCTTAGTAAAAATCCCAAAATTGCGTGGTTGCTAACCAAAACCATAGATAAGTAAAAAACCCTGTAAACTATATTGATTTAATTCTCAAGTCTTGCAGGATTATTAGGTGCAATACAACGATCACCAAATTGGTGTCATTGCCGGGGAACAATGTTGTCTTGTTTTCTTTATTTTTCTACTAATCTTATTGTGCTTTTAAGTGTTGCATGAGCATGTCTTCCAAGTCTAATCTGATATTTGATCCTAAGATCGAGAAAACAACAAAGAGAAAGAGGAAGAAGGCGAAGCTGCGAAAGCAACAGATTCTGTCCGGGGCAGGAAACGTCTTAACTGCCCAACAAACAGACAAAACAGATGCCAATGATCAGACCAGCGACTCAGAGCTAGAAACTGTTTTCTTCGACAAAACAAGGCAGAACACTCCTATAAACAACTCAGAATCAGAGGAGGAAGAGATGGAAGAGGGAGACGATCCACCGCTACCTTTAAGAATGAATGCCGAATCCAAAGCACAACTACTGAACAAATAGATGGCAAGCTGAATATGGTTGCAGCAATGCCCAAATTCTACGGGAGGACGAATGAGAACCCACATTCCTTTTTGGCGTCATTCAACCAACTCTGTAACCTGCACAGGCAAGGCACTCTGGACGCATTCAAACTCAAGGCGTTCCCATTCACATTTCAAGATGTAGCACAAGCATGGTTTTTGAGTCTTAAGCCAAATACGATCACGACATGGGCCCAAATGCGTACGGTTTTCTTAAAAAAATATTTTCCGCAATCAAGGACGAATGCGCTTAAGAAGCATATATCCGGGATTGCTCAAGAAATCGACGAAACCTTTGACGCATATTGGGAGATATTTGGACGACTTGTCGATAGTTTTCCTAACTATGGCTACTCGGATGTGGAGATTTTACAAATTTTCTATCAAGGTATGACCGACGAAGTACAGACCATGGTTGATATTGGTTTGAAAGGAAATTTCCACACTAGTCTCTACGAGGATGAAAGAAATATCATTGAGAGACTAGCCAAATCCACTTCACAGTACAAGAGACCGAGAGAAACAAGAAGATCTGTCAATTGGTCGCATTCCGACTATATGGACGAGATCGACATGAAGGTGGAAGCAAAGTTTATCCAACTTGAAGACAAACTGAATCAATTGCTTAAGCAGAACACTTCTGCTTCAAGGAAATCAATTGCTGATCACACATGTGGGGCATGCGGACATAAAGGACATACTTCCCTACAATGTCTGGGAGAGGAGATAAATGCAGCCAAAAATTGGAGTGGACAACAAGGGGTTCATCCGAAACTTAGATGGAGATAACGGGAAGAACAATTTCAACCACGGAATCCGCCTCAACCACAGTTTCAACAACCATACCATTAGCAACAAAGCTATCAGCAGCCATACCAGTCTCCTAATCAGCATAACTATCATCAAGCGTACAAGCCCCTGCATCAAAGGCAGTTTCAACAGCAGAGTGTCCCGCTTGCCCAACTAGAGCAGCAGACTTCATTAGAAAAGCTTTTGGCCAAAATGCAGAAGGATATGATCCAAACTCAACGGGAGATGAATCATACGAAGAAAGATCAGCAAGCTACTATGGATAACCTGGCCAAGCAGATGACTAAGCTGAATTCTACAATGCAAGAGATGAAGAATTCTCAAGGACAACTTCCAGCTCCAGCTCAGACTCAGCCTAATCCGAATGCTATGGCTAATGTAAGTCAAATAAGTATGTGTGGTAAAAAGGAAACTGATGGAGAGAAGGGTGTCTGACTGCACAAGCAAGTTGAATTTCCAGAAAGTCAAGTACAACAACTCATCCACCCCTATGACAATTTCTACCAACCACCTACTAATGGTACAAACTGTAAACAAATGTCTCAAACATACAAGCCTCCGCACCATCGAATATATCAGCAACAAGGTCAATCGCCTGGCCAGGCAGACCAGGGATCCTCTTCGTTTGAAGAATTGATGAGCGAGATGATTGCTTCTCAAAAGGAAGAAATTATATATCAAAGGCAGATGGAGAAGGAGATAATTTCAAATCAAAATGAGATCCAAGCCATGAAGAGAGAGATGCAACAATTGAAGATGGATCAACAAGTTATTTTGGAAAATCTATCCGAGCAAGTGTCTAAGCTGGCCAGTTCACTCCAAGATCTGAAGGGAGGTCAAGAGCGCTTACCTTCATAAGCTCAAACACAGCCCAATCCGAGTGCCCAAAGCTGCAATCAAATTACACTGCGCAGCGGGAAGGATTTCCTAGCCCGACTGTACAGGCAAGACACCCAGAGAAGTCAGTAGAGACGAATAACGCTGCAGAACAGCCCATACCACCATAAGGCTTTAAGAAGCAGTATGCTGAAGGACCTGAACTAGAACAGAATAAAGAGGTCGTACAGACTGGCCAGTTGGAGTCCAAAAATCTACTTCCTCCACCATTTCCAGAAGCTTTGGAAAGGAAGAGGACGCCGAACAAGGGGTACATGGACTATCTCAATTTGTTCGAGAAATTGGAGATTAACATTCCATTCCTTGAGGCCGTTAAAATTCCTAAGTTCGAAAAGTTTGTGAATGACTTTATCGCTGGAAAAGTCCGGAAGTCCGGGAAAGTTTTGATGGACCACTCCGTATCAACAATCATTCAAAGGATGCTACCCGCTAAGTGTGCTGACCTAGGTATGTTTACACTACCTTTTTTGATAGGTAATGTTATGATTAAGCAAGCTATGTGCGATTTAGGAGCGTCTATCAATGTTACGCCATTGTCCGTCTATAATCAATTAACTGGAGCTGAATTAGTGTCCACTAATGTGATAATTCAATTAGCGGATAGGTCATACATTGCTCCGGTAGGTTTACTCAAAAACATTTTGATCAAAATTAATAATTTTCTCTATCCGGCAGATTTCTATGTTATAGATACTAATGATAGGCAAGTTGAGGGTACTGCCGGTGTCTTATTGGGTAGGTCATTCCTAAAAACTGTAAATGCCATAATTAAAGTAGATAAGGGATCTAAAAGTCTTGCATACCATAATGAAATCTATGATCATCACATTGCCGAACCACTTAAGAGGTCCTTTGATCATGAAAATGAAAATGCTTTATATACTGACTCTATTGATAGCTTTGTCCAAGAATATCTTGAGACTTATGTGATGTAGGATAAATGGAGCTCACTTTGACTCAAGGGCTGACCGAATTAGATCTTGAGGATATGAGGGACGAGGAGGATATGAGGGACGAGGAGATCAGAAAAAACATCTTGGCCTTATATGCAACTCCAGAATTGGCGACTGTCAGCAGTTTGTCTCAGTTGCCCAGGCAGAACGCCAACAACATGTAATTGTGTTCTGATGACCAGCTACCCACTTCAGAAATGAAGCCCAAACCTGAAAGAGACAAGAAAGGGGTATCAAATGAGCAGACTACCTTCGTGTTGGCCAGTCATAACCTTATCCATGAAGCACAAATCCGCCCAGCTGCCCAAGTCGAGCATAAGTCATGTGCGTTAATGCAGCAAGTGGATAGGCCGTCAACCAAGTGTGAGGAAAAATTTCGGAAGAAGGTCTATGAAGATTTCAAGTGGTATAAAGATCGTGGAAAGAGATTGAAGTGGGTGATAAAGGCAATGGATGATAATACATTGTCCACCCCTTCACGCAATTGATCTTGAAAGATGGTCTAGCCGAAGACTGTAAAGAGAGGCACTTCTGGGAGGTAACCCGTGTTTTTAATTTATTTCGCTTTATTTTATTTCGCTTTTTGTTTCCGTTTCATTTTATGCTTGGTGTATTCTTCTTTTTCAGATTCTTGGCAAAGTGTGATGATTGAACTTAAGGTGCAGCTACGATGCGACAATTTTCATTCGATGTACTGTGATGAGCTGACTGCCTCGCTTGCCTAAGCGAGGCGACAAGTAACTTTTCTTCCCAATTTTTTTTTCATTTTTTTTTTCTGTTTTGAGTCTGTTTTTGTGAGTCTTTTGTGTCATTACACTTGATAGGGATCAAGTGTAAGGAGGGGATGTTTATTTTCTTTTGTTTCTTTTCTCTTCTGTTTTAGTTTGTTCTTACACTAGGGATCAAGTGTAAGGAGGGTGTTTATATGTTTATTTTGTCATGCCTTCTCTCTTTGTTTTGTCTTTTCTTCTTGCTCAAGGGAGAGCAAGTTTTAAGTGTAAGGAGGGGGGTATTTTTTGTTGAAGCATGCCAAAATTT
Organism: Lavandula angustifolia; assembly: GCA_028984105.1. Classification (NCBI taxonomy): domain Eukaryota; kingdom Viridiplantae; phylum Streptophyta; class Magnoliopsida; order Lamiales; family Lamiaceae; genus Lavandula; species Lavandula angustifolia. The sequence goes on along the minus strand of CM054805.1, from coordinate 27,389,307 downwards.
TCGATTTTTGAAGCGCTATTTTCTATGCTCAAGCATGTCTTATTTGTGCTTTTATGATTCAATATGCTTGCTTGAAGACTTTGTGAAAAGTAGATCTAGGCACATGTGTGTGTAATTTGGGATGAGGAAAAATAAACTTTGTTGGATCGAAATTTTATAAACCACTCACTTATATTAGATTTGAGCTTTAAAGTAGGACACTTCCTACTATTTCTTTTGAGAGTGTTTATCCACAAAAACGCAATAAGTTTGAGTCATTTGTGATAAATGATAGGAGGCACTAGGGATTTTTAGCCACATAGCCGCGACAAAATATTTCGACCCTAAAATTATCCCTTATTGAGCCAAAATTGAGTCTTAGACCGATTCTTTGATTTGAGTTAGTAAAATTTTAGCCAAGGTCTTTTTAAACTTTCTCTTGACTCATGTTATTGCTTGTCTTATAAACTTTCTTGTGCATAATAGTGTCGTTTGGAGGATTGTTACATATGTCTTCTGCCTGCCCAGTTAAGACGTGCTGCAGAAAATAAATAGGCCAGAAAATTCAAAGTATAAAATCTGTTTCAAGAAAGCAGAATATAAGTGGTCTGATTGCACAATCAAGACAGTCTGTACCCAGAATGCTGAAAAAGAAGAAAAAAAATATTACCACGAAAAATATTTATGAAATAATCAGAAAAAAAAGAGATGTGGCAGAAAAATAAAAAAAATGGGTACGATAAATAATATTGTAGCATATGTGTGAAGTTCTTAAGTGGTGGGATGATGTGAAATGCTGCACTGATTGCACAGGTAAATGAGTTTGACATGCATAACATTGAAGTTCTTAAGTTGTGGGATGATGAGAAATGCTGCACTGATTGCACAGGTAAGTGAGTTTGACATGCATAACATTGAATTGTAATTTTTATGGAGCTTAGTACCCCTAAGACTCCTACCAACATCAATTTGTCTAAGTCTTAAGCCCTATTACAACCAAATGATAAAGATCTCCTTGATATTGCTATTGTGACGATCTCTTATCATGATTGCGTGGATTTATTTTCTTGAGTGGCTTGAACCGGACCTAGACTAGATGAGTGTTGAGCGAACCTTGAGGAGATCCACATTGTTTAGATTTTGACCAAGTTGATATATGTGTGCCTAGTTTCAAAATTTGCATTGTCTAATTGCTTGATGAGATCATACTTGCATGATTTGATTTGCTTGGCTAGTTAATAGGTGTTGAGATTTTCGGATTGATTGGTGCTGCTTCATGTCTTCATTTTTGAGTCTGTGTATTTTTCCTTGTGTCTTAGTTGTGTCTGTGTCTTTGTGTCTTTGTTATCTCGTTTTTCATTTTTGCTTTGAGTATTTTATTTTTTTTGTTTTGAGTCTTGGGGATCGGACGAAGTGACTAAGTACTTATCTTTTGTTTCTTCTTATACTCGAGGGCGAGTATAAATCAAGTGTAAGGATATTTGATGAGTCATTTATGTACTTAGTTATTTCTGGCCGAAAAGTGTCTTAATTGGCTAATCAGTGCACTCGCGGTGGTGAAAATATAGGTTTTTAGGTGCTGACATGACAAGGTGACTAGGATGCAATTAGGCAATATTTGATGATGAAGAGGGCGCGAGATTGCTGATGTGGATGCGGATTTTGAAGGAGGGGGATATTTTGTGTAGGAATAATAGGGTTGGAAAACCGATACCTTCCTCCCGGTGTGTTGTCGCGGCTCCGATTGTTGCTCCTGTGTTAGACCTTCTGATCTGTGTCCCGGCCTTTTTCTCCCTCTGGGTGGTCAGAGATCTGAAGAAAATAAATTTATTTCTCTCTCTGTAACTCACGCCACTCTCGATTTTTATGAATCAATTGTGTGAGTTTCTGAACTGAATACTAATATATATATGCTTCAAAAACCTATATAATATTAATATATTTGTAGCCCATTAATTTAATTATATTCCAATGGGCTTCCACATAACCAGCCCATAATATAATTAATTAATTTATTGGGCTACTAATATTTATCAATTAATTGGCCCACCCAATTAATTCCGAATAAATGACATTATTAAATAATGTAAAAATACATTAATCCATTAATAATGAATTACGAGAGACAATAAATTACTAGACAACTAATTGGGCCGGACCGGGGATCCAATACAAGAAATAAAGTCGGGCCTCCAATTAATTAATTATCCATGCTCACCCCAGAGCAAAATTAATTAATTAACACGCATTCATTCCACTAGAGAATCCGTCTTGACTTACCCCTTTATCCCAATTTGAGCAAGGGCTTGTATTTTAGACTTAATCGATCTCCGTATTTAAGATAGAAATATCCGTTAATTAATTAAGCTCATCGACACTTAAATTAATTAACATCTTATATTCTCGAGTAGTACCACTCGACCTTATTAACACACCCGAACTTAATCAACCGGCCGGGTTTAGTGTGCTAATCCTTTCGAGTTCCTCGGGGGATATTATCAACCCATTTTACTAGGATATGGATGCAAGATACGGACAACCGGCTGAGCCACAAATAACTACTAACACCCAAGATACGTAGATCCCGCCGCTCATTTGACGTTCACCATAGTAGGTCAAAGTGATAGATAGCCAAATGCACTCAGTGAAGTCTTACCAAGCTTAAGATCGGCTAAGTCACCGAGATCTTGGTTCTCTACTAAGGTCGGTTAGGAGAACACATCTCACCGTGATCCTTCAATACACCACCTTAAGTGTACCAAGTAAAGACAAACAACCTAAGACAAGCCACTTCTTATCTAAAGCAGCACTTAAACCGACAACTTCATCCTTAAGTTGTCTCTACTGTGTTAACCGTTTATATCTTGTCAGTTCAACCAATTTGTGTTGTCTTACGTGATACCCGACACACCACACAAATCTAACTTTTATACAAGATAAAGGATAACATGTGCAAATATACATATTTATCAGATAGGAGAATAAAACAGTGGTAAGGACAAAAACACATTGTATACAAGCATAAAAAGTGCTTCCAGTATACAAAATCCCAACAATTCTCCCACTTATACTAAAGTAAACTTTTAGTATACAATGTGTCTATATCTCAGCTATCTAGGTACAAACTAGTACCCAGCTATATATTAGCTATCTATCCTATCTATCACGACATCTTCTCCCACTTATACAAAAGTTTCTGTAGTCCCAAGTGGGGGGCATCTCTACCATCCCTAAGCCACGAACATGCTTCTCGTACGCCGGGAGTGGTAAGCTCTTCGTGAAAGGATTAGCTAGGTTGACTTCGGTTCCAATTTTGTCAATCACCACGTCACCTCGATTTACGAATACTCGTAGAATGTGGTACTTCCGGTCTATGTGTTTAAACGCCTTGTGAGATCTAGGTTCCTTAGAATTTGTCATTTGCACCCGCATGATCACAATAAATCGTGATCGCCTTAGGCAAATTCCCGAACAATATCAAGATCTTGGAGAAAATTCTTGAGCCATCTTGCCTCTTTCGAGGCTTACGAGCGACCCACATACTCGCTTCCGAGGTTGAGTCCGCAATGCATTTCTACTTTGCACTCCTCCATGAAATGGCTCCACCTCCCAAGGTAAACACATAACCCGAGGTAGACTTCTGCTCGTCTCTGTCAGCCTAGAAATCCGATTCTGTATAACCCAAAGACACTAGGGCATGCCCGTGGTAAACAAGCCTATAATCTCTAGTCCGTTTAAGGTACTTGAGAATATGGTTGACCGCAGTCCAGTGTTCCTTTCCAGGGTTAGACTGAAATCTTGAGACCATGCATACAACATGTGAGATATCTGCTCTCGTACAAAGCATCGCATACATGAGGCTACCGACAGCGGAAGCATATGGTACTAGCCTCATACTTTCTATCTCTTCAGGCGTTTTTAGGGCACTGATTCTTGGATAGAAAATGCCATGTCTGAAACGTACTGAACCTATCTTGGCATTTTGCATGCTAAAACGAGCAATAACATTGTCAATGTAGGACACTTGTGACAAGCTTAACATCCTTCTTCTGGCGATCTCGAATAACATTGATCCCAAGGATGTAAGCAGCTTCATCTAAGTCCTTCATTTGAAACTGCTCGGATAACCACGTCTTTACGTCTGATAACACTTCAACATTATTGCTAATGAGAAGGATGTCATCTACATAAAATGCAAGAAACACCACTGATCCGTTAACACAAATACGTTACACACACCTCATTAGGACAGGATACAAATCCATAGGATTTGACTACCTCGTCGAAAACGCTGGTGCCATAACCGGAAATCTTGCTTAAGTCCATGAATAGACTTCTTAAGCTTCCAAACTAGATGCTTTTCGCCCTCATTCACATAACCATCCGGGCCGCTTCATGTAGATGTCCCTACCTTTTTCAAGGTGACCGTTTAGGAAAGCGGTTTTGACATACATTTGTCAGATCTCTAGTTTCATGTGAGCTGATATGGCAAGGAGAATCCGAATGGACTTGATCATTGCTATAGGCGAGAAGGTCTCTTCATAATCGATACCTTCTTTCTGGGTAAAACCCTTCGCCACTAGTCTGGCCTTAAACGCCATGATCTCTTCATTCGGTGCTCTCTCTTTCTCTTGTATACCCACTTACTACTAATAGCATTGAAGCCCTTAGGTAGTTCAGTGATCTCGTATACATCCATATCAGTTATGGACTCAAATTCTGAGTCCATGGTGCATCTACATCTCCCACTGCTTCGTTGTAAGTCCAGGGATCCACGGTATCTTGTTCATCCGCCAGGAGATAATTAAACGTCTCCGAGTGAACATATACCGATCAGTGTAAATATCACCCCTCCCACTACGTTGAACAAGTGTCGGGAGGCGTGTTAACGGATTGTGCGGTTACTCGTGGAGTACTATCTTGCACAACTGGATGTTCAAGTGGAACCCGACCACCTTGTAATTCCTCAAGGATGATGTCGACTCGAGATTTTTGGTTACTAATGTAATCCTCTTCTAAGAACCGAGCGTTAGGGCTAATAACGATCTTCAGTTCTTTAGGATCATAAAAGTATCCACCTTTCGTTTCCTTCGGATGCCCTATGAACAACATTACTTCTGAACGTGATTCCAATTTGTCGGCCTGCCTATTTAGCACATAAGCGGGGATAACCCCAAATCCTTAAGTGGTGCATACTTGGGTTTGTGCCCGCTCCACAACTCGAAAGGGATCTTTTGTACCGACTTGGAATGCACACGGTTCGGCAAGTATGCTTTGCGATCTCTAGGGCATATCCCCAAAAGAAAACTGGCAAAGTTGCATAACTCATCATCGACCGAACCATCTCTAAAAGACTTCGGTTCCTTCTCTCTGACACACCATTCTGCTGAGGCGTGCCCGGTGATGTCAGCTGGGATGTAATCCCACATTCTGTCAAGTAGTCCTTGAACTCGTTGGACAGGTATTCCCCACCACGATTAGATCGTAGTGTTTTGATTTCTTTACCTAGCTTCTTCTCCACTTCTGCCTTGAATTCCTTAAAGGTTTCAAAGCAATCCAACTTGTGGCGAAGAAGGTAAACATATCCATACCTCGAGTAATCGTCAGTAAATTTGACGAAGTACTCATACCCTCCACGAGCTTGTGTAGACATAGACCCACACAAGTCAGAATGTATCAAACTTAATGCTTCTGTGGCTCTATAACCCTTTGCCTTCAAAGGCCTAGTCATCATCTTTCCTTCCAAACAGGTTTCACAAGTTGGAAACGGTTCAATCTTGGAGAGACTCCAATGATCCATATTTCACCAACCTTTGGATCCTATTTAGATTGATGTGACCTAGTCTTAAGTGCCACAAATGAGTTTGATTTACCTTAGAAGATTCTTTCCTCTTCTTAGGATTTAATGATGAGGAAGCAACATTAACAGATGTACATGGATTAGACGTAATAGTATATAGAGATCCATTTAAAATCCCATTGCAGATAAGATCTTTCCCTTTTGAAATTGAAATTTGATCATCAAAAATAGATCTATAACCATCCACAATAAAAGGTTTGAAACGGAAATAATGTTTCGCCTAAACTCAGGCACCAATAAAACATCTCTTAATACTAAAATAGAGTCTAAAACAGGTAAATGTAAATCTCCTATGGCAACAGCTGGAACTCGTGATCCATTGCCCATGGAAACCACCACCTCGCCATCAGCCAGAACCCTTTTCTGCAGAAACCCCTGCAAGGTGTAACAAACATGATTAGTTGCTCCGAAATCTACTACCCATTCATGGGTAGATACGGAAACAAGCACAATTTCAGTTACTAAGGCGATGCGTGTACCTTTCTGTTTTGCCTTGAAGTCAGGACATTCAGATTTCCAATGTCCAACCTTACCACACTTGAAACATTTCCCCTTCAATCTGACCCATGATTCCTTCTGCAGTAATTAACTCACTCAAAAGTTCATTCAGAGTGTAGTTTTTCTTTGACATCACTACATTTAGGCGGAAATTCTCGAATGACTTAGATAGAGAATGTAGAATGATATCTATCTTGATGCCAAGATCCAAGACATCACCAACTTTTGCAAGCCGATCTAGCAGCTCGATCATATATAAAACATGATCCTGCACGGATGCACCTTCAGCCATTGCTCAATTACCTTTTCTGCAAGAAACCTTGCAAGGTGTAACAAACATGAACAGTTGCCCCCGAATCCACTACCCATTCATGGGTAGAAGAGGAAACCGAAGCAGTTTCGATTACAAGAGCGACTCGCGTCTCTTTCTGTTTTGCCTTGACATCTGGATTATAATTCTTCCAGTGTCCTTTCTTACCATTCTTGAAGAACCTTCCTTTCTCCTTTGACATTTGCATGTCGCCGGTAAGGACCGTTTTCTTACTCCCACTGCTCTTCTTGAAATGTCCACCCTTTCTGTTCTTTTTCTGGTTTCCGCATTTCAGAGGATTCCTTGAACTACTAGGGATATTCAAGACTTGAGCACTCTTGCCCTTTTCTATAACCTCTTTGACCGCTACCAAAGATTTGAGTAACATACTCAAAGTAAACTCGTTCTTAGACATAGCGGTCCTAAAAAAGAAGTTCTTATAGAACCTTTGCGAGCATTTATTGGGAAGGTAAGATATCTCTTCCACTTTGTAAAATTATTTAAAATTGTAAACCCGTTAGGGTTTGGTTGGTGAGACTTGTTTAGGAACTCGAAATTAAAGTTTTTCGAACAGACATATCTGAAAAAATATAAATTAAAAGCATGTATAAAATTAATATTTGCACATAATTCGTAATTAACAATCATTGTAACCTTTTGAAAAACCAATGATGTTAAAAACCTCGAACCGCTCTAGGAATTCCACTAGCAAGCCACGCAGGTGGACGTTTACTAGCGTAACCCTAAACCAAGCTATTTACCTAGCTCTTTAATTCCAATCCACGTCAAGGTTCTTAAGACGAATGGAATTAATAGTTCGATATTCTGGACCATGTCACTATTAAAACGCGGGAAGGGACTTCGAGGGAAGTGAATTGTACCTGCGGTGACATCTAAGCATTGACCATTAATTTGACCAAAATAGAATCAAATTCTCGAAATTGACATACTTACTCGAACCATGCCGCATTCATTTTGATCTAATTAGCCATCCTATTTAATTATTATCTTCTAGAGTACTCGTGTTTACTAGGCACGCAAGCCACGCAGGTGGACGTTTACGGCTTCGCTCCCACTACTCAATAATAATTAAATATTGTTTTGGAAAACTCATCTCACAAAACTGGTAGCTCAAAAATGCGAGCAAGCCACGCAGGTGGACGTTTACTCACACAATCTTACTACTTCCGTGTAGAGTCCAATTAATGGAGATCCGATTAATTGTTTAATATCCAAATTAATGGAATCTAATTAAACATTTAATTTTAAAAATTGCTTAGTCTTTTTATTCAAAAGGTTTGTAACGAATCATGCATATCACATAATTCCTAAAGCATGCAATTTCTAAGCGCATATAATAAAACGTGCTCGCGAAAAATAAAACATGCTTTAACAATGACATAAATCCTATTTACATGCTTTTCTAAGCACAATTAATCACATAATTGCATGCTAAAGCATAATAATAAATAAACGCGCAAATAGGAAATTTAAAATCGTTATCGGGCTTTAAAACACGTAATCCCTAACTATTACATTGCCCGATCAAAATACAGATTTTCGAAATCTTCAAAAATCATCGAATGCGAAAGCTGCGAAAACGCACCGAACTGTCATCGCCACATCATCGGGGTGCGCCACGTGGCGTCACGCGTGGCGCATGCATGGACGCCAACACTAGCTAGGGGGCGACGTGGCGCGCCACGTCGGCCGCGCCACGTCGCCGTCTTCCTCACGCAAACGCCGCCGCCGCCGTCTTCATCTCGGCCGGTTCCCGGCCGGCCGCCTACACCAGGGAGGGTCGCCGCACCATGGAGATGCTTTGGAACCGGCCTCCCCACGCCGAGACGCCGCCCGAAACGGCGCGAATCGGCGCCTGCGCACGGCGCGGCCGCCGCCTCGGGCGCGCGCCACCGCGCCTTTCCCGAGCGTCTCCGGCCCTCCTGCACCGTCTCCAGCCCCACCCGACGTCCCCAGGACGTCGGATCTGTGAAGAACGGACGCCTGGAGCCGCCGCCGCGTCGCGTGCAGTGCGATAAATCGCGCCTCCGCAGCCGCGCGTTCGCCGCCCAAATTCGACCTTTACGAGCCGCGATTCGATCAATTGAAAGAGGGGAAATGATGTTGGAACACTCACGACCACCGGGTAGTGGATTCCGGTCGAGATTAGTTCCTCAATTTCCCGAATTTCAAACGATTCGCCGGAACGAATTCATGGTGAGCAGCGAACTTCAGACGTCGATTTCGATCGCATCCGGGCTCGGATGATCCCTTTCAACCTATCTACGCGAAGCTCGTAAGACGAGGATTCCAACGGTGCAAGCCGATCGTCGATCCGACGTCGGACACGCCAGGAATCTCCGTCGCAAGATGCGGCGGAACCCTAGAAAACTAGGGTTTTCCTGCGAAAATCTGATTTTTCGTCGTCTCGATTTTCGTGCCTTCCGGACCAATTACAGTACAATTAAAATACAATCACATAGCACATTGATCCTATCAACTACTCGTGGATTTTCTCACGAGAAAAACGTTACAACGGGGTCAAAACAGTGGATCGCAGGCCGCCCCAAACACGAAATAAGCCCGATAACGACGGAATAAAAACTAATTATGCAACAATCAGAGCCTAAACCTGGCTCTGATACCAATTGTAGGAATAATAGGATTGGAAAACCGATACCTTCCTCCCGGTGTGTTGTCGCGGCTCCGATTGTTGCTCCTGTGTTAGACCTTCTGATCTGTGTCCCGGCCTTTTTCTCCCTCTGGGTGGTCAGAGATCTGAAGAAAATAAATTTATTTCTCTCTCTGTAACTCACGCCACTCTCGATTTTTATGAATCAATTGTGTGAGTTTCTGAACAGAATACTAATATATATATGCTTCAAAAACCTATATAATATTAATATATTTGTAGCCCATTAATTTAATTATATTCCAATGGGCTTCCACATAACCAGCCCATAATATAATTAATTAATTTATTGGACTACTAATATTTATCAATTAATTGGCCCAGCCAATTAATTCCAGATAAATGACATTATTAAATAATGTAAAAATACATTAATAATGAATTCTGAGAGACAATAAATTACTAGACAACTAATTGGGCCAGACCAGGGATCCAATACAAGAAATAAAACTGGGCCTCCAATTAATTAATTATCCATGCTCAGCCCAGAGCAAAATTAATTAATTAACACAAATTCATTCCACTAGAGAATCCGTGCTGACTTACCCCTTTATCCCAATTTGAGCAAGGGCTTGTATTTTAGACTTAATCGATCTCCGTATTTAAGATAGAAATATCCGTTAATTAATTAAGCTCACTGACAGCTTAAATTAATTAACATCTTATATTCCTGAGTAGTACCACTCGACCTTATTAACACACATGAACTTAATCAACCGGCCGGGTTTAGTGTGCTAATCCTTTCGAGTTCCTCAGGGGATATTATCAACCCATTTTACTAGGATACGGATGCAAGATACAGACAACCAGCCTGAGCCACAAATAACTACTAACACCCAAGATACGTAGATCCCGCCGCTCATTTGACGTTCACCATAGTAGGTCAAAGTGATAGATAGCCAAATGCACTCAGCTGAAGTCTTACCAAGCTTAAGATCAGCTAAGTCACCGAGATCTTGGTTCTCCACTAAGGTCAGTTAGGAGAATACATCTCACTGTGATCCTTCAATATACCACCTTAAGTGTACCAGTAAAGACAAGCAGCTAAGACAAGCCACTTCTTATCTAAACTGTAGCTTAAACCGACAACTTCATCCTTAAGTTGTCTCAGCTGTGTTAACTGTTTATATCTTGTCAGTTCAACCAATTTGTGTTGTCTTCTGTGATACCCGACACACCACACAAATCTAACTTTTATACAAGATAAAGGATAACATGTGCAAATATACATATTTATCAGATAGGAGAATAAAACAGTGGTAAGGACAAAAATACATTATATACAAGCATAAAAAGTGCTTCCAGTATACAAAATCCCAACATTTTGATCATATATGTGATGGATAAGGAAAGATATGCTTACCTTATATATCCAAATCATTTTCCTTATCAAGGAGGGATTTAACCTAGCTTAGGGAGGAAGAAAAGGAGTATATAAAGGGAGGAAAGAGGACGAAAACCAGAGAGCCTTTTGCCCACGTTCATTCATGCCGTTACAAGATTCCAAGATCAATCACCGCCGATCACCTTCTCCGCCGAAGATCAATACCACCGATCCATTCCATTCAAGATTCCAAGCGTTCGTAGTTAGTAGATGAAGAAGAAACACTCCTTTAATTTTGTTGGTTTGATCGCACTTTATTTCGTTGATAAAATCTTGTTTTAATTTTCGTTTATTGTTTATCGTTTGAGTAGTACATACGTGAATAGTACATGAGGCCTAGGTGCGAATAATTAATCAAGAGGGTTTTGGGTTAATTCTGAATTAATTAATCTGACTAGTAATTTAGGCCTGATCACCCTAGGTTGCGCAGTCTGTAGCTAACTTAGTACTTCCATCGGTTCTCGTGGAACAAGACTAGGTAAGTAGCAAAATTATTCGTAAGAGTAATTGGATTAAACCGATAGGAGACTATTAGATGCCTAACATACGAGTAGGCTCCTATACTAGGGTCCCTTAGTTCAATAAAGTTGTCGAGTTATTAAATCTATTGATTGCCCAACAACGTAGGTTGTAGCTAGATTAGGGAAGTATCTGTTTCGATGCCCAACATGGCAGTTACCGACTAAGTAAGTGGGAGTGAGGGTTATGTCAGTTTAATTACGGCAATCTATAACTAGTAGATTCTTAAGATTAATTCATATTAAGTGCCGATGATTGGAATTATGTGTGTGTGAATATTCTGCTGGACCTGTCTCTCAGTTGCCCAATTAAGACAATTTTCATTTCAGTTCAGTTTTTATAATTTCTTAGCTTAGTAAAAATCTTAAAATTGCGTGGTTGTTATCTAAAACCATAGATAAGTAGAAAAATAATGTGTCCAGTCATTCGTTCCCTGTGTTCGATGCCCTGTAAACTATACTGATTTAATTCTCAAGTTTTGCGAGATTATTTGGTACAATACAGCGATCACCAACACACAATTCATAACCCACGAAATCACAAATACACGAACTTTCCAATGTTGGAGAAAGAGAAAAGCATGATCTTCAATGCTTCTCCAGTTCTTCGTCCATCCGAAGGGAAAGCAAGCATCGAGACACATATCAAAAGAATCTATACACGAGCAAATCAAAGCGCGGCTTAAGGATGCATGTATCTAATTCCTAACTCCTTCAAAACAATCATCTTTAAACTCTTCAATTACTTTTTTCACTATCTCTTTTGAAAGATAGTTAACAATGTCCTTTAGAATAGAAGGGCTAGTCAGTTTGCGGTTTAATTCTTTATAATTATTCAAGACCACCTTATTCACAGCTTCATTTTGACTAGCAATCAACTTAAGCGTTTCAATGAAATTTCCTCTATTCAAAGACTCTTATGTCTCATCATGACAATTGAAAGCATGCCCTTGGTTCAACAAAAGTCTACAAGAATCAATTGAAGTACATAGTTGAAGTCGTCTTTTTCAGCTTTCACAACGTCTGACTGTCTATTGACAGCAACCGCAACAAATTATTTTTGTTTCATCAAATCTCCACACTTCTTCGACGCAATGTAATGAGAACTGTTGACGGATCCAACACGGGACATCCAACCTTTCCTTTCTATGCCAATTAGAAAACCCTTATGTTTCAAATGCACCAAAGCCTTGCTTTATTGGTTTGATCTCTAAACAGATAACAACACAAACAATATACCTTATCTTATGCTATACTCCAACCAATTAGCATATTTGTCAAACCAATCCCTATTAAAACGATGCAATTTATTCTCAATCTTTTTTTGGAGGAAAACATGATTGCACGGCTAACAAGGGCCTATCTATAGATAATGCCTTCTAATGTTATCAACTTGATTTTGGTGATATTCATAAATCGATTTGCTAAGACCATGATCCGAAGGTAGATTATTCAAGTCAACAAGTTCTTTACTAGCTAAAGTCAATGGGACAGTCGCAGACGGTAATTTTCTGGCTATTTTGGTTGCATTACCTACTCCTAAACTAGTTCCACCTTCTGGCAATTGTCTTTTCAAGAATTTCTTCATATTCAAATTTCAAAACCTAATGATGCTCACAATTCACAAACCACAAAGAGGGATGAGAAAGGGATACTGTAACTAGTGAGCTTTAGAGGCTCAGAGTAGGAGAGCTAGGCTACAGGGGCAATGTCGCCGAGTCGGCGACTACGATTGTGCGAGTTGCGACAGTGTATTGAAAACTTGAGATTAGCTTTGAGTGGTGTAGATTAAATGGTTGAAGTAATGAAATTTTTACTTTATTATTGTACATGAGCCATTTCATTTATTATTGAATGATTGGGTTACTTAGTAATTGTGGTCTTCAAGTGGAGTGGGCTACTGGGCTAATGAAAATTATACATGAGCAAAAAAATTATTACAAGCACGTGCACATATACACCAACGTGTAGATCCGCCACTGCATGTTGATGAATTTCAACATTGATATGTTAGTATATGATATTCACTGAAACCTGAAGAGTAATCCTTCAACTACCGAGTACAACTTGTTTTATCAAACACGCACATTCGAGGGTAGAAGAATTAAGGTCCCTCTATATTGCGACAAAGATTTCCAACAGATATTTTTTGAGAATATAAATCCAATTGTGTATGTAGTAGGGAGAAGAATTAAACCTGTTATGAGCTCGGTAAGAAATGACCATCATAGTAATGGACCTAGCCCTAGCTTGACCAATGTCGACGATGATATGTCGGACGATGAGGAGGATATAGATTATTCAGAAGATGAAGAGGACGACGAATTCAATACTGAACTCCATGGATTAGTATTAAACGAGTTTAATACATGGGTTTGGGATCCAGGGCAATGTATTAAATTCATAAAATCAAACCGCTCTGTGCGACCATTATTAAGTCAATTAGTGGAGACCTGTCCTTCAAAGAATACCGCGAAACAGGCGCATGTTGGTCAAATTCGTAACTGGACTATTCCACTTGCAAGCTAGATATTGTAGGTCTTTTAAAACAAGTTGAACCGTTGGATGAGCAGAATCATAGAATTTTTGTTGCGGCTTCATCTGATAGCAAATATGCATTGGAGATCATTATGGGCAAGTATGATATGCAGAATCGAGTTGAAGATGTTGTACCGAAGTCACGTAACAAAAGGGTTTATTACATATACAAGCATGGCATTGGATGCCCTTTAACGTTACGTGTCACAACTAGGCGAAGAATCTGTGGGGTGATTAAGTTCATATCGGTTCATATTTGTCACACGGATTTTGATCATACAACTCTTCGTCATTTGCATGCCAAGGTACTTGTGACATACTTTTCAGCAACTTAGGTGAATGTGTTATTTTGAATCCGAGGCAAATGATCACTGAATAGAAGAAAGATTTTTGCATTGATGTAGATTATGGTTTGTTTATATGTTGGGAACCTTGTAATGGAAGTCTGTTATGGTGACTATGATAAATCTTATCAAATGTTATCGTGTTACCTGCACATGATACAATTAACTAACAGCAAAAAAATGGTGACACTTCAAATGGCTTATGATCATCTTTTCAAGTAAACATTTCTTGCATTTGACCCCTGCACTATAGCATTCAAAAATTGCTTGAGGCCAGTGATCGCAGTCGACGAGACATATTTGAAAGGAAAAAACAAGGGAATTTTTTTATAGTTCTGATGACAGATCGAAATGATCAAATCTTCGAGCTTGCAATAGGGATTAGACCTATTGAGGATGTAAAGTCCTAGGTTTGGTTTTTCATGCAAGTGCTAACGAGTTTTTGATACCATGAAGGACTACTTATTGTGTTAGATCAGCATAAGAATATCAACAATGTTGTGAATGAGGTTTATCCAGAGGCCCCACATGGATTATGCTCTTTATCACCTGTTGAAGAAATATGCTTAGATATTGTGTTCATGTTTGTTCTCTTATCTGAGAAGCTGCCTACTGTTACCGTACTAAAACATTTTATAGGAAAAAGGCTAATTTAGAATCTCTGAGTAAGGACGGTGCCTACAGTAGACTTCTGAGTATTAGATTTCACATATGGGCGTGTTCGAAGTGCCCTACCCGTCGTTTTGGATTTATGACATCAAACGCAAGAGAATGCCTGAATGCTCAATTGTTATTGGCACGAAAACTCCCCATATGCTCATTGCTCGAGATTCGTAGGCATATTGTAGAACAATGGTTAGATGAGCGACGTGCAGATGCAAGTTCGAGACAAAATGTGTTAACAAAGTTTGCCACAATCAAAGTGGCTAATTCTCAAGAGCGAGGATGCCCCCACGTATCTGTGCATGGGGTTACCACATATTTGTATTGGGTCGACGATGAAAAAAGTTTTTACGTTGTCTACCTTCAACAACGTACATGTGATTTTTAGGAGTTCAACTATGATTTGATCTCATGTCCTCATGCAAAAACAGTTATGCGGTATAATTTTATCTTATAATATATAATTATATGTTAACTTTCTCAACAACTTTGCTGACCGATCGATAGTTGAGTTTGTAGCACCATACTACAGAACAAATAATCTCATGCAAACATATTCCTTGACCATCATGTTGATGCCACATCCATGTCATTGGAACGTACCCCCCGAGCGCTCTATCTATGTATTCGTGCTCCTGTAATTGATCGACAAACATGTCGTCCAAGGATAAGTAGAGCTCGATTTGCTCTTCAGAGCTCTTCCAGGCGCCGACAAAAATGCACTAGATGTGAAAACTACGACCATAACTAACATATTTGCGCGACCTATATTCCTATTGTGGGTATGTCAATAGTCCTATTTTTTGTGTACTTTTCTTTTATTTGATTTATGTTATTATACATTATAATGTTAACCGACGTCGATCTTATTACATTTCCAGAAAGTGGAGACACAAACATTCGTAGATCACAACAGCCAAAGAAATGCAGCAATTTTAAGCAAATTCGGCATACAATCATGAAGTGTCTAATCAATTTGAACGAATAATGTTTGGTAGCCATTTATTTGAATTTATATTAGACTATCTAGATTATGGTTTTTCCAACTATAATAGGAGGTGTCCTTCGAATCAGAGTTCTCCTATTTAAACAATATGTATAATTTATAATCAACAGTAGTGTGGACTAGTCTACTTAGTTAATTGGCTGATTTTTTTTAACGGATCGAAATATATTAAATGGGTTACTTTACGATTGTTGTAGGCACACGATTATACCTAATTGTACACGATTAATATAAAATCGTGCAGTGTAGAATTAAATCCATAATATCATTTTATAAAATCAAGCATAGTAGAAGCTAATCCACAACATCAATATATGTACAAAATGAAGACTTGTAAACTACAATTCAATTTAGCATATATGATCTATTATCTTATATAACTTGATCATATAAGAAATACCTCTACATCTTAATCTTCATTATATTTCTAAGAATATGTATCCACTTGGATTACTAAAGACATTGATATGTAAATAACAATATATTAAAACATATCTTACTTAATGTTAGTTTAAGAGGAATTATGGGTTTCAATTGTCAACATAGGATATATATTGGGAGATGATATATTTATTATAAGATTTGAAGATCTCAAAACCCCTAAATGAGTGATGAACCAACATAATGTAGTAGATGTATAACTTAGTTGAACTCAACATGTTAGAAGCTCAGTAGGGTAAATAGTGGTTCAGTAGTTGTTGCTAGACTTAGTAGTATATTTTGGTTAGTAGCTGCTGGGACTCAGAGTGTTGTAGAATTAATACTAAAGCATCAGCCAACATACTGAAGATCTCAGAGAATGTCAGTAGAAGACTTTTCAGTAAAGTGTTTGAGGTATTAGAGGAAGTCAACTCAGCAATTTGTTTTGGAGTTTGAACGGAGCCTCGCCTACCAACAAACCTCGACCAATGAGGAACTGTCAGTACTGTACTTGCACTGACATAAAGCTGCAATCAACCTCTCTACTCTAAAAAAGAGAGAGAATCTCTATAGTAACATTTAAAATGGAGATAGTCGTTATGCTTGTCGTTCTAGCCACTTGTGTAGGTCCCCTCCAACGGATCTATTAATGAGTCAAGACTATAAATAGAGATCGGTCTTCAAACGTTGAAGATACTGGGAACACAAAACATTCAAAGCAATCAAGCTCTAGCATACTCTATGCATACAAAGTGAATAACTCACTGAACCGATAGACATCTGATGTAGTTCTTCTCTCTAGAGTAAATTAGCTCCCTTCTCTATTTTTTAAGCCTTCTTTGTTAGATCATAAGCTTAGAAACTGAGGGAGTTCACTTTCGAACTGTTCTTATTATAAGAACTCCTTCACAGTTGGAGAAAACTCTCAAACCTCGCGTTTGAAACCTTGTAAAGTTACTACGACTATAACTAGTAATGATTTGTCCTATGTATAGATCCACTGAGACTTGCTCAATATAATCTAATCAAGCCCTCATGGGAAAGTTAACATAGGATCTTGCGTATCTAAAATATTCTAAAAGTCTTGTTTCACTTTACTATTTTATTGCTTATTGTTCATCCTGCATACAAACTATTTTGAAAAGTCATTAACTCTGGATTTTCAATAAAACTGTTAAGACACGCACAAGCATAAACTGAAATTGTTTTATGTAACAAACATTTTTTAGAAGAGACGATTAAAATCGGACCTACAGTATTCAACACAACTTCTTATTCTGAGTTGCTTCTCTACTGACTTCAGTTGATGAATAGTGTTCAGTAGCTTGAATCACTCTGCCCACGTGATCAGAAACTTTACCTGGCGAGTTGAATCCTTCAGCAAGAAAATCTAGTAAGAGATACACAACGAAGAACCCTAGACCCTAGAAACGATAGATTATTTTCTAAGTTTTTCTCTCTACAGTTATCTAGTTCTCCTCTTGGTGGTCGATGTTTAGCACCAAATAAATCCTGCAAATGCTAGAACTTAAAACAGTATAGCACAGGTATCGAACACAGGGAACGGATAAATTCAAACTTAAAAATCCTATCAATCAAGATTTTTGGTTAGCGACCACGCAAGTTTTGGGAATAACTAAACCTAAGACAACGAAAATTTAAACAAGAAATAAACACGAAATTTATCTAATGCAAGTAAAAGCGGGTCCAGCAAGATGATTCACACACACACAAAATCGATCATAGACACTAATAATTAATTAAACCACTTAAATCAATCAGTTGTAGGACACCGTAATTAAACTGACATATCCCCTATTCCCCCTTAATTAATCGGTAATCGCCATGGTGGGCATTGAAACGACTACTTCTCTAAATTAGATGCAACCTACGTTGGTGGGCAATCAATAGATTTAACACCTAATCAGCTTTAAGAACTAAGGGAACCCAATTTAGGAGCCTACTCGTATGGTGGGCATCTAATAGTCTCCTACCAAATTAATCCAATTGCCCTAAGACAATTTGCTACTTATTTAGCCTAATCCCATGAGAAACGATGGAAGTACTAAATTAGCTATGAATTAAATTAACTAGGGTGATCAAGCTTAAATTAATTAATCCAATTAATTAAATCTAGATTAATTCGAACCTAAGTGATTAATTTTAAGCCCTAGTCTCACGAAATTAAAGTGGTGTATGTTTCACATCTTGCCGGCCCCTAAAAGAACTTAGCTACGCATATCGGCCGAACGCGGGAACAACCGATTCTTGGACGTAACACAAAACATGATAAAATTCTATAACTAAAAATGCACGAAAATTCTACTTAAAAATCTAAATTCAGAATATTAAATATCATAAATTAAAATCCTAGAAATAAAAATCCCACGAATTAAAAGCAAGCGAGTATTCATCCACAAAGCTAATAGAACGGAGACAAACCAAATTCGGAAATTCAAAACGAAAACGATAGCAAGTTGTTCCTCCCAAATCTAAACATAGTTCTCGAATAAAAGTACGGAAATACAAACTTAAATCATGAAGAACCCTCGGTCGGAAACTCCCTCGGCTTCGGCGGTGTTTGATCGGACGACCTCCTTCCGGCGGCGTAGGACTCTTCTCGGCTTCGGTGTGCAAAGCGAAAAGTATTGATGTTGGAATAATGATGATCGAAGTTGCCGAGTGGCGGCGTGGCTTGGCTAGGGTCTTTTGTATCTTATGCGAGAGAAATTAATCAACGGTTAGGATCCTCCAAAAATCATGCATATATCTTCTTCCTCGGCTGCTAACGTGCGAATCCAACAAGGATAAGATAATGATATCTTTCCTAATCTTCTCCCCTCGGCTGCCTTTAAGAATTGGAATTAAATCAATTAATTTCCTTCCTTCTCTTCCTTTATTTGAGAAATTAACTATAGAAGTAAATAAATAAATTTATTTATCCTTCTATAATTAATCCCTAATTGATCCCTTCAATTTGAGTAGATATCCCTTTGATCATGCAATGCCACCTCAACGCCTTGTCAAATGCTACATCATCAATTAACACTGCAAAACGAACATCAAAACCATTCCAAACGCCACAAAATGTGCCAAATTATACGGAATATGGATAGTACAATTTAGACCTATCAAACCTCCTTACACTTAAAACATACTTGCCCTCAAGTATAAGGAAAACCAAAGCATAAGTACTATCCAATTCCTGTTCCTCCCCCAAGACTCAAGACTCTAAAAGAAAACAAGAAAAAGACACGGACAAAACAAGACACAAACAACAAGGACAAAGAAAACAAAACCACGAACACGGAAAAGAATGACACAACAAACGAAAGAAGCAATACCAATCATATCCATAATCTTTGCACTCAATGAACTAACAAAACATGTCCACCACACAAATATGCATCTCATCAAATAAGTAGAATTGCAAATTTTAGATTAGGCACACAAATATCAACTTAGTCAAAAACCTAAGCAAACATGGATCATCCTCACGGTTCACTCAACACTCTCTAGTCTAGGTCCGGTCAAGCCTCTCAATAAAAATAAAGTTCATCCATCACGATAAAAGAGTGTCATAACTGTAATATCAAGGAGGTCTTTATTCTTTGGTTGTAATGGGGCTTAGGACATAGACAAATTTGCATTGGTAAGGGTCCTAGGGGTTCTAAGCTCCACAACTTGTACCAAAATGTCACGTATGTTTTACTTGTCAAAAATAGAGATTACAAAGAATTAATATCCAACACCTACTACAAGAATTAGCACATTAGCTGCTGCCATTGTAACTCATAAACTATACTCTGCTTTTTTTTTTTTTTTTTTTTTTTTTTTTTTTTTTTTTTTTTTTTTTTTTTTTTTTTTAATAGCAGCACATTCATAGCAGCAGCCCAAAATACAGCCTATTACCGGATGTTGATCACCAAATTGACTTCTTCATATTCGTCAAAATTTGTCAATAATTATTTGCACCACAACATAAGTATACTTAGTAGGTGATAAGAAAGATCAATCTCAATTTTGCTTGCAAAACATACAATGACATGGGAAAAAGAAAGCTAAAAGGCCTCGGTTTGAATATTTCTGACTAAATCAAGGAATGGATTAAGGCACAAATTAGCTCACTAGGGGATAATATAGGGTAGGACATATTGTCGCGGTTAAATGGCTCGATCCCTAGTGCCTCCTATCACTTATCACAAATGACACACTGTTATTGCAACTTCATGAACAACTCTCTCAATGAAATTAGTAGGAAGTGTCCTACTTTAACGGCTCAAATCTAATATAAGGAGTGTATACAATGCGATCCACAATTCACTTATTATTCCTCATCCCAAATCACATACAAATGTGCACCTTCTCCTACTCTTCACAATAACTACAAATTTGCAAATTGAGACATAAAGCATAAGTAAACATGCTTAATCAAGAACAAGAGTGCATCAAAAACTTCAATTTTTGGCATGCTTCGACGACACAAAAGAAATGACGAAACAAAGTGACACGAAGAAGAGACATTCCTCCTCCTTACACTAAACCCCTTGTGTGCCCTCACACAAGAAAAGACAAAGCAAAGACGGAGAACATGACAAACACAAAAGAAGAACGCCTCCTTACACTTGAGCGTTACAAACAATCAAGTTAAAGAGAACAACACAAAGACACAAATATATAAAAAAAAAACTCACAGACTCACATAAAACATAAAAGAAAACAAAAGGGGGAAGAAAAGACATCACCGATCGCCCGGAGGCGGAAGACGAGAGAGAACCGTGCGCTCCAAATCATCAAAGCGCCGCCGGAGGTAGCAAACCTCAGCCCGCAACACCTGGACCAAATCGTCGGGTACCTGCAAAGCTACATAGGGGGCAGCACTCGGGACTCGAGGTCCCGGTGGATAAAATCGAACGATGCCGGTCGGGATCCCTATAGCAAATGCGGGCATAACCCATCAACTCAAGATCAAACGAGGGTGGATCGAGAAGGCGAGTAAGCAAAGAATCATCCATAATCATAAAGTTCCTAGCAAGGAACGTAGCAAACAAATGGCACAGAGTCAAATGCCTAGCCGGATGGGTAGCAAGATCACTCATACATCGCGCTACCCAATATCCAAGATCAACCCTCCTACCCGTATGCATACACCACAAAAAATACAGGTCATTATCCGTGAGGGTGGTAAACCCAGTCCAACGACCAGTCAAATTATGACACAGAAATTGATGACACAGACGTAAAGCAGGATCGGTAACGTATGAAATATCAGAAACCGAGGGTCGAAAATCCGTATGATCAGAAGGAGCAATCAAACACCAAGCATTCTTAGGACCAATATAATCACCAATAGACGAAGGAATACCACGAGGTGTAAGAGCATAGGTACCATCATCTAAATCCTCTAAAGACACAGTTCCTAACCTAGCAGACCACTCAGATAGAGACATCTCATAAAAGACACAACCAATGCGAAAAGAAATACTAGGCACATAAATATCAGTAGTGAAAGTAAATGAGAAGGAATTGAAAAACTCAGAAACCAGATGATGGTAGCATGGATAATGATGTGATTCTGTTAACCAGAGCCAACCAATGCGCCGGAAATACTCGTAAAACTGACCTTACACTCCTGTAGAGCGAAGAAAGGCGTGACTGATGGTCCTACCATTGCGGAAATTCTTCCCACGACGAATAAAGGCGCGGTGGCGGTAGGGGTCGTCTTCGAACGTCATGGCAGCCTTCACCGCCTCTCGGTCAGGGAAACGGAGAACAATCATGTTCCCGTACACTTCAGACGATGGCATAGAATCGGAATTTGCGGAATCCGCCAGTGAAAGCTGCTCCAAGGAAAGATCGTCCTCCTCACTGGACAGGTGATAGTCGGACTCGTCCGACGGGGAGGAGGCGCGCGCACTCGGAAACCCAATTAACTCCATCGAAAGATGGAGGCGGTACGAAGGGGTTAGACTCCCGTAAAAACCCAAATCTGGTATACACATCCGCCGAGTGGAATTCGGCATGAGGGTTCTCCCAGTCGAAGTCATCTTCGTCGTTGGCGGTTATTTCATCCTCGGCAGGTTCCTCCTCGGTAGGTTCCTCCTCGTCGAACCGAGAAGAAATTTCTGGAGCAGGGGTGGTGGTTTCAACAGCGTCAACCTCAGCAGCTAGGAGTTCCACTTCCGGCTCATCATCGTTAATGAGGAATGGGCCTGAAACCGAAGGATTTAAAGCACGCCGAATGCGTCCCGTGCGGCGCGGCCGGCGCGAGCTTTCTCCCACAGTTGCGGTTGCCGAAGAGGGAGCATCGAGGATCTTCGATTTCTTTTTCGGGGCCATGGCGGTGACTTGGCTAAGGAGGTTTGGCGGGTGTGAGATGTGGTAAGATTTCGAATGGAGAGAGTGAATTTTGGAGGAGGTAAGTTAGGGTAAAAATTTGGGGAAGAATAATGGAAGAAATGGGAGAAGGGGAAGAATAAAGGGGGGAAAAAAAAGGGAGAAAACGTGATAACGTTTTCTGAATTTTTTTTTTTTTTTTTTTTTAACTCTCTCCTAAATTCGAAAATGGCCCCAAAAGAAATCAACATTCACTCCCACGCCAATTCTTCGAAATTTTTGCCCTATCTTTAAATTTCCTCCTTACACTTAAGCTCTTAAAACGACTTCATAGCTTAGATCCGGAAAAACAACAAGAAAAACAAGACGAAACATAAACAAATAAAATGAAAGAAATAAGAACAAGAGAACAAACCGGGCTGCCTCCCGATAGCGCCTTTCTTTATTGTCTTTGGCTAGACTCCTTCTAGATTAAGAATAAGCGGGAATGGACAAGCTAAGCTCATCCACTACCTCTATTCGTTCAGCAACGTGGAAGAGTTTCAGCCGGTGGCCATTGACGATAAACTACGTGTCGAATCCGGCTTTGAGATTGTAAGCGCTCCATTCTTCGAGACGGATCGAATCCCGAAAGGACCGATCCAACGCGAACGGAGCTTGCTCGGCATGAGACGGAGGCGAGATTGGTATAGCAACACTAACTGTCCCTCCTCAAATTCCTTTGTACGGATGTGTCTGTCATGCCATGCCTTCGTGTGATCCTTGTATCTCATTGCCGTGTCGTAGGCCTCACGACGGATCTCTTCAAGTTCTTGTAACTGATATTTTCTTTCTTTCGCACATCCTTGCAGATCCATATTAATCTTCTTTACAGCCCACCATGCCTTGTGCTCCAATTCCACAGGTAGATGGCAAAGCTTCCCAAATATAAGCCGATACGGAGACATACCTATAGGAGTTTTATAAGCGATGCGATAAGCCCATAAAGCATCGTCTAACCTTAAACTCCAATCCTTCCGAGAAGGATTCACGGTCTTCTCAAGTATAGCTTTTACTTCCCTATTGGAGACCTCAGCTTGCCCATTCGTTTGTGGATGGTAGGGTGTAGAGATACGATGCTTGACACCGTATTTCTTCATGAGTGCTTCTATAGTGCGGTTGCAGAAATGGCTTCCTTGATCACTAATGATGGCCGTCGGTACTCCAAATCTGCTGAAGATATTAGTTCTAAGAAAACCTGCAACCACTTTAGAATCATTAGTCCTCACGGCCTTAGCCTCGACCCATTTAGACACGTAGTCCACAACAAGCAAAATGTACAAGTTCCCACATGAACTCGGAAAAGGGCCCATGAAGTCCATGCCCCACACATCAAAGATTTCACAGAAGCGCAACGGCTTTTGGGGCATTTCATCCTTCTGGGATATGTTACCGGTCATTTGGCAACGTGTACACGTCTTGCAAAAATTGTATGAGTCGAGGTTTAAGGTCAGCCAGAAAAAACCTGCATCCAAAACCTTTCTGGCAGTACGTTTTGGGCCAAAGTGTCCACCATAAGGGGATGAATGACAATGAAAAAGAATCTCACCTTGTTCAGCCTCAGGAATGCAACGGCGAATTACTTGATCTACTCCCATCTTCCATAGTATTGGAGAATCCCAAAAGTATTGTCGGCATTCGCTCTCCAATCTTTTTCTTTGGGCATGTGTGAAATTGGATGGAATGCGCTTGGAAGTCAAGTAATTCACAATGTTAGCAAACCAAGGAAGTTTAGATAACTTACCAATAGCCTTTAGCCATTCCGGATCGAATCGGTGCATGCGGTCGAATGCGGCCGTGGATCGTGCATAAGTCGAAAAACATCGAACATGGGTGCGTCTCGTCGGCACGGACCGGCTCGGGTGACAGATTCGGGAACTGCATACAAATGCTCCTCAGGAAAAGTCTCCTTAATAGATTCTCCATCTTCTTCTTGGATCAATCGACTTAGATTGTCCGCCACTTGATTCTCTCGCTCCTCTTTTTGTCCTTAACCTCCCAATCAAACTCTTGAAGTAAGAGTATCCATCATATCAATCGAGGTTTAGACTCCTTCTTGGATAGAAGGTGTTTGACGGCAGCATGATCAGTGTAGACCACAATTTTGGAACCAAGTAAGTAGGATCCGTACTTGTCAAATGCGAAGACAATAGCCAACAACTCCTTCTCCGTGGTAGAGTAATTGCACTGAGCCGAGTTAAGTGTCTTTGAAGCATAGTATATCACGTGGCTCTCTCTTCCATTCTTTTATCCCAAGACTGCTCCTACGGCTCGGTCGGATGCATCACACATGATCTCGAATGGCTTGTTCCAATCGGTGGTTGCATTATTGGGGCGATAGTGAGCTTTGTCTTGAGGAGGTTGAAGGCCTCCTTACAGCGATCATCGAACACGAACTCAACATCTTGTTGTAGGAGTCTTGTGAGTGGTTGAGCTACCTTTGCAAAGTCCTTGATGAATCGCCGATAAAAACCCGCATGGCCTAAGAAACCGCGAATCTCCTTCGCGGATGTAGGGGCGGCGGCTTAGCAATTAGGTCAACCTTGGCTTTGTCCACTTCAATGCCTCTGCTAGATACCACATGACCGAGTACAATACCTTCGGTCACCATAAAATGACACTTCTCATAGTTGAGTACCAAGTTCTTCTCCACACACCGAGCAAGGACCTTGTCTAAATTCTTCAAGCATCCTGTGTATGAACTCCCATAAACAGTGAAGTCGTCCATGAACACCTCTATGCAATCCTCGATCAAGTCCGAAAAGATGCTCATCATGCATCTTTGGAAGGTGCCCGGTGCATTACATAATCCGAAGGGCATACGCCGGTAAGCAAAAGTGCCGAATGGACAAGTGAATGTGGTCTTGTCCTGATCCTCCTCCTTTACATGGATCTGAAAATAGCCGCTATACCCATCCAAAAAACTAAAGTAGGCTTGTCTGCGAGCCTTTCTAGCATCCCGATCAATAAACGGCAGTGGAAAATGGTCTTTTCGGGTGGCTTCATTCAACTTCCTGTAGTCTATGCACATGCGCCATCCTGTCACCAATCTCATTGGCACAAGCTCGTTTTTCTCGTTCTCTACCACTTGAAAACCAGACTTCTTTGGCACCACATGAACTGGGCTTACCCATTTGCTGTCAGAAATAGGGTAAATGATACCCATAGAAAGAAGTTTTAAAACCTCCTTTAACACTACCTCTCTCATGTTTGGGTTGAGCTTCCTTTGATGATCTCGAAATGGCTTGCTATCAGGCTCCATATGGATAGAATGAGTGCAGATGTCAGGACTAATGCCAGTGATATCGGCTAAAGTCCAGCCAATCGCCTTCTTGTGCTTCCTTAGAGTCGCCAATAAAGCGTCCTCTTGACTCTGATTCAGCTCTTTGCTAATGATCACTGGCAGCGTATCATCCTCTCCAAGATAAGCATACTTTAAATGCTTAGGAAGTTGCTTCGGTTCGAGCGGCTGGGGGTTTCACCAATGAAGGCGGGTCATGCCGGATTCGGCTGTGCGGGCGGATCGGCGATACTGCTTGTCGGCAACAAATTCCGGTGCTGCATAGAGTGCTTTGATCTTTGTCTCGGATCTCTTCATCCCTAATATCCTTAAGATCAAGGTCGATCGGCCCTTTGATTAAGGTGAGTTCCATTTTATCCTCGCAACAAATGCGTCTCAAGATAATCTTGGACAAAACTTTCAATCTCGTCAGCAGAAAAAGCCATTTTTCTATTTCATTCTCATGATCATAAGGTTTCTTAAGTACACTAGCAATATGATGAACATAAGTCTCATTATGATATCGCACACTAATAGAACCTTCATCCACATCAATAACGGCTTTCACGGTTTTCGAAATGGTCTACCCAACAAAACACCCGCGATTACCCTCCACTTGTCTATCATTTGTATCTATAACATAGAAATCGGCGGGATAGACAAAATCATTGATTCTAACAAGTATGTTTTCAAGTAAACCAACGGGTGCAATGCATGATCGTCGGCAAGAGCCGTATAATTACATCGGTAGATACCAATTCAACTCCGAGATAATTGATTATACACGTATAGTGGCATAACATTAATTGATGCACCTAGATCACACATAGCCCGCTCAACCATCACATTCCCCATAAGACAAGGAAGAGTGAACATACACGGATCCACACATTTTGTGGGTAGCATCTTTTGGATAATTGCTTGACACGAGATGTATCCATCAATACTTTCCCAGTTCTTTGGATCTTGCCCGCTATGAAATCTTTGACAAATTTCCCAAATTGGGGAATTTTCACAGCCTCCAAAAAAGGGTATGTTTATTTCCAGCTTCCCAAACAACTTCACATAGTCCATATAGTCCTTGTTCGGCGTTCTCTTCCTCTCCAAGGCTTCGGGAAATAGTGGAGGTACGGCGGTTTCGGGGCCCGTGCGGACGGATCGGCCCTCTGCGTTTGGCGAGAACTTCATTAGTAAAATTCTGTAACTCTATCAGGTCGTTCTGGGCGGTAGGACCTTCGCTGTTATCCAGCTTTCTTTCTGTCAGGTCGTTCTGGGCTCAGACAACTCTTTTCCACTTCTCAATAAAATCTTATTGCAGTTATGAGAATTTGGATTCGGTTCCGTGCGGGATGGGAGTTTACCTTGATTTCCTTTGATTTCTCGAACGGAAGAATTAAGCCTTGAAATCGCTTGGCCAAATCCTCAAAGGTGCTTTGAGTATCCCTTTTTGATTGGGTAAACTCCTCTTGCATCTGCTGTCTTGGTATGCTATGGCATTCTTACGTGAATTTATCATTTCGGCCATCATTTTCTCCAATGGATCGCTCACGGTCCGTCGGCCGACGGACCCGGTTGCTTCTTTGAAACTGCTGTGGATATTGCCTCTGGTGTGGAGGTCTATAGGGTTGCTGGAACCCTTGTGGCTGCGGTGGTTGATATTGTTGATCTTGATAAGTAGGTTGTTGGAATGCTTGTTGTGGAGGGTTCCTTGGTGCTTGTTGTACTTGCTCGTCTTGCCTCCACCTCAAATTCGGATGCACCTTGTTTTGATTATTCCAATTACCTGCTTGCATTAACATCTTCACCTTGACACTTGTAGAGATGTATGTCCTTTTTGTCCGCATGCTCCACATATATGATCCGCCATTGATCGGGCGGATGAGGAGGATGAAGAGGGAGGATTCCTCTCCTTGAATAGCCTTATCCAATTTATCTTCAAGTTGGCTGAACTTCTCCTCCATCTTCATGCCAACCTTCATATCTAGATCATCTAGGAAGTCACCGCTTGAAAGATTAACAGACCTCCTTTGCATTCTTGGTCCTTTGTATTGAGATGTGGATTCGGCAAGTCCCTCAATGATTGCCTTTGCATCAGTAAAGTAGCTGTTAGCAAAGCTACCCTTCAATCCAACATTCACCATGGTCTTGGATTCATCCGTCATTCCTTGGTAGAAAATTTGAAGTAGATCGACTTCAGAAAAACCATGGTTTGGGCAGCTATCACATAGCTTCCCAAATCGCTCCCAGTAAGCTCCAAAAGATTCGTCCAGCTCTTGAGTAATCCCGGAAATCTCCTTCTTGAGTACATTTGTCTTGGGTGAGGAAAGTATTTGTCCAAGAAGGTTTGGCGCATCCCGAGCCCGGGTAGTGATTGACCTAGGTCTCAATCCGGAAAACCAAGCACGAGCACCATCTTGTAGAGTAAAAGGAAATGCCTTTAACTTGAAGGCATCCAGATGTCCTTGTGCATGCAGATCACGGGCACTGATTGAATCCCTCCCGAGAAAGAAAAGGGATTCTCATTCAGCTTCCCGTAAAATTTTGGACATGCCGCGACCAAATTCAACTTCACATCTATTTGCTCCGTGGTAGTTATGTAGATTGGTCCAGGCAAGTCCTCTCCCAAGTTCCTCGAACCTGAGTTCATCCTCAGATTGGCTGCTTGATCTTCAGCCATGATTTCTTCTTCAGATTCAGAATTGCTGTCTTCAGAAAACGGGTGCGTGCGGCTGCCCGGACCGATTTCGAGACTCTGACTCACTGGTTCTTCCCTCTGTCAGTCGGTCGGACTGTTTCGTTAAATAACGACCGGTTGCTTCTGCAGCTTTGTTGCCTTCCTATTCCTTTTCGCAGTCTTTTCAATTTCTGGATCAAAGTGTAGAAAAGGGCGGGAAGACCTGCTCATGCAACACTTAAAAAGCACAAAAGATCAGTAGGAAAAATAAGCTTAAATATAACACCGTTCCCCGGCAACGGCGCCAATTTGGTGGTCGATGTTTAGCACCAAATAAATCCTCGCAAATGCTAGAACTTAAAACGATATAGCACGGGTATCGAACACGAGGAACGGATAAATTCAAACTTAAAAATCCTATCAATCAAGATTTTTGGTTAGCGACCACGCAAGTTTTGGGAATAACTAAACCTAAGACAACGAAAATTTAAACAAGAAATAAACACGAAATTTATCTAATGCAAGTAAAAGCGGGTCCAGCAAGATGATTCACACACACACAAAATCGATCATAGACACTAATAATTAATTAAACCACTTAAATCAATCAGTTGTAGGACACCGTAATTAAACTGACATATCCCCTATTCCCCCTTAATTAATCGGTAATCGCCATGGTGGGCATTGAAACGACTACTTCTCTAAATTAGATGCAACCTACGTTGGTGGGCAATCAATAGATTTAACACCTAATCAGCTTTAAGAACTAAGGGAACCCAATTTAGGAGCCTACTCGTATGGTGGGCATCTAATAGTCTCCTACCAAATTAATCCAATTGCCCTAAGACAATTTGCTACTTATTTAGCCTAATCCCATGAGAAACGATGGAAGTACTAAATTAGCTATGAATTAAATTAACTAGGGTGATCAAGCCTAAATTAATTAATCCAATTAATTAAATCTAGATTAATTCAGAACCTAAGTGATTAATTTTAAGCCCTAGTCTCACGAAATTAAAGTGGTGTATGTTTCACATCTTGCCGGCCCCTAAAAGAACTTAGCTACGCATATCGGCCGAACTGGCCAGAACAACCGGTTTACTGGACAGAACACAAAACATGATAAAATTCTATAACTAAAAATGCACGAAAATTCTACTTAAAAATCTAAATTCAGAATATTAAATATCATAAATTAAAATCCTAGAAATAAAAATCCCACGAATTAAAAGCAAACTGAGTATTCATCCACAGGCTAATAGAACGGAGACAAACCAAATTCGGAAATTCAAAACGAAAACGATAGCAAGTTGTTCCTCCCAAATCTAAACATAGTTCTCGAATAAAAGTACGGAAATACAAACTTAAATCATGAAGAACCCTCGGTCGGAAACTCCCTCGGCTTCGGCGGTGTTTGATCGGACGACCTCCTTCCGGCGGCAGCGTAGGACTCTTCTCGGCTTCGGTGTGCAGCAAACGAAAAGTATTGATGTTGGAATAATGATGATCAGAAGTTGCCGAGTGGCGGCGTGGCTTGGCTAGGGTCTTTTGTATCTTATGCGAGAGAAATTAATCAACGGTTAGGATCCTCCAAAAATCATGCATATATCTTCTTCCTCGGCTGCTAACGTGCGAATCCAACAAGGATAAGATAATGATATCTTTCCTAATCTTCTCCCCTCGGCTGCCTTTAAGAATTGGAATTAAATCAATTAATTTCCTTCCTTCTCTTCCTTTATTTGAGAAATTAACTATAGAAGTAAATAAATAAATTTATTTATCCTTCTATAATTAATCCCTAATTGATCCCTTCAATTTGAGTAGATATCCCTTTGATCATGCAATGTCACCTCAACGCCTTGTCAAATGCTACATCATCAATTAACACTGCAAAACGAACATCAAAACCATTCCAAACACCACAAAATGTGCCAAATTATACGGAATATGGATAGTACAATTTAGACCTATCACCTCTATACATATAAGTTAACCTTGTTAAATCATAAGTTTAGAATCCAAAGGAGTTATTTGTAAAAACTCACTATTTAGTTGGAGAAAACCCTCAATCCTCCGTGATTGAAAACATTGTAAAGTCGTTAGGACTATAACTAGTCAATATATGTCTTGCGAAAGGATCAACTGAGACTTACTCAGTATAATCTAATGAAGAACTTCTGGAAATAGGAAAGTGGACATAGAATCTTGCAAATATAAACCACTCTAAAAATCTATGTGTTCTTACTATTACATTGCCTTACGTACTTTTCATCCTGCAAAAATAATGATTTTCAAAAATTTATACAAGTGTAGATTTTCAGTAAAATAACTAAAACTCGCATAAGGATAACTGAAAGAGTTTTCAGTAATATACATTTTTTCAAAAGAGACGATAAAATCGGGCCTACACATTTTCGCATTAATTCTTATACTGAATTACTTGCCTACTAACTTTAGTCAGTGAATAGTACCCAATATACTGAATCACTCTGCCACGCGAGTACAAAGCTTATTTGGCGAGCAAAATTTATTCATCAAGCAAAATCAATAGATACTGACTTTTGCGTTTGAGTTGAAACTTGGATATTTAGGTGCATTACCCCCCCCCCCCACACACACACACACACCCGTCCCAACACACTTGAAGACTCGTCTCTGAACCGACACAAAGGAAGTCTTTGATTGTGGAAAGCGGTTCAGAGTGGACGGGTACATGACTTTTTTACTTTTAAGTCTTTAGTCACTTCTAATTTGAGAAGTTGTGCTTTTCAAGTTCATCTCTTCAAACTCTCTCTTCTCGCTCATCTCTTCAAACACACTCTCTCTAATTTTTGAATTCTTACAGAAATCCAAAAATGGTGAGCAATCCTCATTGGTTTGCATAGAAAAGGATTGAAGGCATTGTAGAAAACGCAATGGAAGCCACAAAATCACATTTTCACTAGCTCATTTATGCGTTTTAATTCAAACCAATGAACTTCTTCGGCGCCTCCAGCAAATTTTGCTTCTGAATAGCTTATTGATTTCAAACAACTTCAAATTATAGACTGAGCCCGTGGACTTGCTCCGAGTTAGAAACTACAGCTATCCGAGCTAGGCACCGCAATCGTAGTGTACTCTACTGCTTCGTTGGAATTGCTTGAATGAATGGCTCATCTTTCCCATCGTCGTCGGGGCCGAGGTGGTTTTGAACTCAATTAGCTTCTTCTTCTTCTTCGAGTTTTTGTCGAGCGGGTGATGAGTTTGACTGATTTACTTCGATGGGACGGTTTTCTTTATCTATACGGAGAGGATGTTGGCGTCGGCGAAGAACTCATGGCAGGAGTCTTGAAGCTTATATATGGTTGATGCAAATTGAGGAAAGTTGAGATGGAGGTGGTGGGGGGAGCCGTCATATATTAGTAGATTTTTTCTATTATATATTATGTTTAATTAAAAAGTTGGACCAAATGATTTTATACTCTTTTCTTTGACGATTACAATTGCTATTAAAGAGATGAATTGTTCTATTAAGAATTCTGAGAAAGGAGATAGGTATGTAGACCCGAAATTTTTAATAAACAAATGAAGATAGTATAAAAATTTGAATAAATTAGGTCCCACGTCTTTAAAAGTTGAAAAATGGTTATAAAAGATGATAATTTTAAAAATGTAGATCGAAAATTTATGTTGTTATTGAAAATGTAACAGATCAAAGTGCATACAACAACAAAGGGACACGTAAAGTCTGATGCTACAACACATACAATATCGAACTTCGACAAAAACTACGATGATGAAAATTCTCATACGAATACAATACTGCACCAAAAACTACATAAACAATCAGCAACAAGAAAGAATTAATGGCTAACGATATAAAGTTTTAAGTTAAAAAATATGATGGCATTTCGAGTGACGGACTTAGTTAAGTCCCAATTAGCTAATTGAGAAGTGCACAGCAAATACGAAACATTAGTAGTATTTCATAACAAAGATCCGAATATTCACAACTAGCTAGCCCACGTGGACCATTACTTTATCAGTACAACATAAATTACTCCCATATAAGAAGCATTAATCGTAAAGAGAATTTTAGAATATATATATTATATGCATGTATGTGTATAATATTCTAGCTAAATATATATAATTAGTTACTAATTAGTAACAATTTACAACGTCTTTGATCCAATCAACTTGGTCAAGCCAAATGTCAAGGCCATGGCCAGCCACCCTCCAACCAAAACTCTAGCAGTCGACCGGGCCGCCGGCGCCCGCCCTAGTGCCGCCCCTAACCACCCAAACGCCACCAACGCAACGCTGACCGCTGCAACGACCGACCCCACCCTCACCTTATACTCACTTATGAAGGAAGCTGCGAGCAGTGGCACCATTGCACCGATTGAAAATGCAAGAGCTGATGCTGCAGCTGCCTGAATAGGACTCGGCAAACCCTCTTTAGTCTCGCCACCGCCTCCTTCGATCCCATCCGCGGCGGCGCTTTTCTTCTCTCTCCTCATCTGCGCAAGCTCTATGTCGAGCTGAGAGTAGACGGATACGAATTCTCCGATGGCCATGGAGCAAGCTCCGGCGACGAGGCCGGCGAAACCTGCAAGAACCATGGCCTTGATGGCTTGCTTGACGGCGCCGACGCCCATCATCAATGACGCCGTTGAGACGAGGCCGTCGTTGGCGCCCAGCACGGCGGCGCGCAACCACTGGGAGCGTTTCGAGTAGTCGAATTCTTGGTGTTGTTCGAGGTCTTGTGGATCAGTATCGGGAGAGGAAGGAAGTGTGAAATTAGGGTTTTGTGTTAGGTCGAAAGCCATTGAGAGAGAGTTGAATGAGGATATTGAAAGAGTAAGGAGATGAGTATGTTGGACACACGAATTCAGTTGTGGTATATATAGATGGCAAAAGCCAATAATATGTATATTTTTCCTAACTAGGTATACATTGATAACAGTGTAATAAATGAGGAATCACTTTTTAAGAACTGGAAGTGTGTCAGAACCATTATAAT
This sequence comes from Lavandula angustifolia, assembly GCA_028984105.1. Lineage (NCBI taxonomy): Eukaryota > Viridiplantae > Streptophyta > Magnoliopsida > Lamiales > Lamiaceae > Lavandula > Lavandula angustifolia. Next base: position 27,355,761 of record CM054805.1, on the reverse strand, counting down.
GTGTTCAATTTATTAAATAAAGATATATAATGTGTTCATTTTAATTTTTATACGATTTACGTACTTTCTATAGTTAATAGATTTATATGCTCATTATATGCCTAATCACAATACCTATGATCGTTATTTATTTATTTTTTATCAAATGAGAGTTTTCAATAATTGGGATTGAGATTTAATGACTAAAAATCATGAAATTAATGACCATCGCTCTATCTAAAATTTCATATGTTCTGTAAATATTTCTTTTTATCATAGGCTACAAGTTAGGATGTGATCATCATCACTACATAAGTGATGCCTTGATAGAATTATGGCACATGTGAAGATTCGTGAAAGATTAAATCTTATTAGTATTTTCTCTAATATAGTTATAGAAAAAGAGATTTTGCACTATCGTGGAGACAAGACACTTATATCAGCATACATTACTGCTTTTCATCTCGAGCAAGTAATTTTCTAGACGCATCAGAATCTATTCGTAGTCATGGCGATGAATCATCATGCCATTTTGGAAAAAATCGCTTCGTATATGGATCAATTCTTTCCATAAATAGATGAGCATCAACGGGGCTGGTTTTCATTAATTTTGATACAGTTTCATAAAGTTTAATCTCATTCTTATGTTGTGTTTTGAAGGTCATTAAGACAGAAGTTGAAATAGTATCAAAGAATTTTTAAATTTATATACCTAAGAGCGGCAAGCTAGTTAACATGTACAACGTACAATACAACATTACAATATAAGGTACCACTAGGTAAGCTTCGCTTCCTTATATATTTGATTCTAATAAATTATTTTTATTGAGATTATTTTGTTTTCTTGCATCTGCCCGAATTAGTTTTTCAACTATTCATTCCCTCGTTTAATCTTGTGCATGCACAATAATTATTCCACTTTCACATGAAGTATGGAAGCCCTCACATAATTCAGTGCTTTAGTCGTTATTCATCGAGGCATAAAAACCCTACATCTTTAATTAAAGATTAAAAAGCAAAAAAACAAAAGCGAGAATAAAGAAATATTAAAGTTACAAATCACACCAATCCGATTATTTTGCTGATAATTATGTGCATGTAAGTGAATCCTTAATTACATGAATTATCCTAAGATCAAATTCTATTCGCAAAATATACTTCATCTGTCTCCCATTTCAGTCAAATCAATTTATTCACAGTATATTTATTCGCAAATATATACCAATATATTATCTTGTTAGGTGCAATAATAAATAATACTCCATATATATATAGAACCTAATTTATAGTATAAGCATTTATCACCAATGGGAAATGGATTGCTGAGGAGGAAAGCACAAGAAGTTGATATTTGTGTATGTGGTTTAGAGTGTGGTTTCCACACGAATGCCACCAACACCGCATTTAATTTGTCCTTTTCAATCCATTTTTGGTTTCATTTTCTTACTTCTTTTTCTTTGATATTTCATTTTCTTATGAAAAATGAAAAAGTATAATCATGGGATTTGGTCTCCCACTTTTATGACCCATCGTATTGAATATTTCTTTGACCATATATTGAAAAGGAAATATATTCAATGGATGGACCTGTCATGTTGCTACGCCTATGATATCATAAAATCATCTTGTTGATTAATTAGTGCGTGACTAATAATGCTATAGCATCGAGATTACTACTCACCAAAAGCCCGACACACGAACATAGATAAATTGAGTCATACCCTCTTTAAAAGGGCCTTATAATTAAGTGGGGTTACGAGTTGGTATGACCATCTATTAGGAAAAAATTGTAAGTTTTGAATGATCTCAAATCCCTACTTGATTAATGAACTAGTCTAATATAATTGATAGGTTGTTTCCGCCCGTGTCTGTATAGTCAAGCTGAACTTTTGTTTTCAGACTAGGTCGATTAGATTGATCAGACTGCTCTATCTCTTTAGTCATGCCTTTGAAGCTGACATCCTTCAGGCTGCGTTGATCTTCAGATCGTTGTCTTCACCAGACCGCATTGATGATTCAAGTTTGAAGACAGTACTAGGTACAAGGCGCGCTATTCAAAGTTGATGGTCAACGGAGTAAGACGACAACATCAGAATCATTATCGGTCAATCTCAGGTCGCCATGTTAGCCCTAGTTAGAGGGAGATAGAACAGTACATCATACAGAATCCGCAGAACCAAGCGGAGCGAGACACGTGTCAATGCATTCAATGCATGAGACTGTTGTCAACACAGAGCCAACAGGAGATCGATCATGTTCAACGGATCTATCCCCTAGCTCGACTATAAATAGCAGAAGACCTCTCTTAAGGAGGTTACGAAATTTCATATACACTCAAGCACACTCAAGGTAAAGAACCTCCTCACTTATAATCTCATTCCAAGTTCATTAGCCTAGAAATTCCACCTTCTGTTCATATTCCAAGTATTTATAGCTTATCATAAGATTGGAGTCAAGAGTGTTTAAAACTCTTGTTGTTGAACAAATCCAAAACCCCACCCTCTCAAGTTAGATAGATCGAAGCTGATAGATAGCTTGATTGATAGATTATTTGTATGTGTTGATCTGCAACTCATCAGTCTATGAGTATCCTTAGTGCTAGGAGAGTATCCTTAGTAGATTCCTGTTGAGAAAGTAGAATAGTGGACGTAGGATCTTGTGAATCTGAACCACTGTAAAAATCTCTCTCTTTACTGCTACAGTTGTTTTATAAGCTCTCTATTTATCATCACTCAAATTCACTATTGCACTGAAAAATATATTTCATTAAGGGTCTCTCATATATTGTGCATTTGTTATCTGCTTGACTCACAATCGTATCGAGACCAACACCATCGAACTTGTACTACACATGCAAGAACAATTCATACATATGGACTAGGCAAATCATCATGAGCCTGCTGATACTATAATAAATTGGTGGCACATTCCTCTTGAAAGGTATAAGAGGAGGTGTACTCCAAGATTATATAATCAACACTTCGATGCGGGTTTTTAGTGTGTTCAACATATATGTTTATATAAATAGAGTGTGGATCTGGTAGAAACCTACATTTAACGTGAGAACTAGAAATTATATATAATTTTTATATTTTTGTGCAAAAAATTATTTCCTCCGTCCCGCTATTACTGTCTCACTTGCTTCTGGCACGGAGATTAAGAAACTGTGTTAAAGTGTGTATTTTATGAGTTTTAATTGTATTAATAAATTGATACATTTTTGGAGGAGTGGTTGGTGGGAAAAATCAGAATTCATCCAAATTTTTGCAAGGTATAGTTGAGGCAATCGATTTTTTTTTTCTATTTTTTTCATATTGTAATTGAAGAAATAATCTAAATTTTCTAAAAAGTTAAAAAAAAAAAACATGAATTTCTGAATTTGGAGTGGAGCGAAATCGCGTGAGAGAGATTTTTGGAAAGAGAGAGAATAAGAATGTGGCGGTGAATAGTGAGTAAGGAGGGTCCACTTCATTCTAGATTTAAGAATAATAGCGGGATGGAGCGAGTATAATTTTACACTTTTGCTACGTAAAATATATAAGAATTATGTATGCTGTAAAATTACAATATTTTTAATAAAAAAATATAAAGATTATTGGTGGTCGATATTTTACACCAAATAATCCTGCAAAATTTGCTAGACCAAAAATTAGTATAGCACAGGTATCGAACACAGGGAACGGAGTAATTTAAACCTAAAAATCCTATCAATCAGAGTTTGGTTAGCAACCACGCAAGTTTGGGGAATTTCTATATTCTAATAATAAACGAAAGCAAACAGGAAATAAACACGAAATTGACTTATGCAAATTAAAGTGGGTCCAGCAAGATGATTCACAGACACTCACAATCGATCACAGACACTAATAATTAATTAATCCACTTAAATCAATTGGTTGTAGGATACCGTAATTAAACTGACACATCCCCTATTCCCCCTTAATTATTCGATAATCGCCATGGTGGGCATTGAAACGCCTACTTCTCTAAATTAGATGCAACCTACGTTGGTGGGCAATCAATAGATTTAACACCTAATCAGCTTTAAGAACTAAGAGAATCCAATTTAGGAGCCTACTCGTATGGTGGACATCTAATAGCCTCCTACCAAATTAATCTAATTGTCCTAAGAACAAGTTGCTACTTATTTAGCCTAATCCCACGAGAAACGATGGAAGTACTAAATTAGCTGTGAATTAAATTAACTAGGGTGATTAAGCCTAGATTAATTAATCCAATTAATTAAACCTAGATTAATTCAGAACCTAAGTGATTAATTTTAAGCCCTAGTCTCACGAATTTAAAGTGGTGTGTGTTTCACATCTCGCCGGTCCCTAAAAAGACTTAGCTACGTATATCGGCCGGACTAGCCAAACAGACCGGTTTACTGGACAGTACACAAAACATGCTGAAATTAAATATATAATTATTCCATCCACAGGCTAATAAATACGGAGACAATTCAAATCCGGGAATGAAAAATGAAAGTGATAACAAATTGTTTCTTCCAAAGCAAAATGCGTGGATCCAGGTATGTTTACTCTTCCTTGTCTTATGGGGAATGTGATGGTCAAGCAAGCTATGTGTGATTTAGGTGCATCCATTAATGTCATACCACTTTCTGTGTATAATCAGTTATCTTGAGTTGAATTGGTGTCTACTAATGTGATTATACAGTTAGCTGATAGATCATGCATTTCACCTGTTGGTTTACTTGAAAACATCCTTGTTCGAATCAATGATTTTGTCTATCCGGCTGATTTCTATGTAATAGATACTAATGATAGGCAAGTTGAAGGGACTGCAGGAGTTCTATTGGGTAAACCGTTTCTAAAAACTGTAAAGGCTGTTATTGATGTAGATGAAGGTTCTATTAGTGTGCGATATCATAATGAAACATATGTTCATCATATTGCTAGTGCACTTAAGAAACCTTTTGATCATGAAAATGAAATGATTTTTTCTGCTGACGAGATTGAAAGCTTTGTCCAAGATTATCTTGAGACGCATTTGTTGCAGGACAAAATGGAGCTAACCTTGATAAAGGGACTAACTGATCTCGATCTTAAAGATATCAGAGATGAAGAAATTCGAGATAGCATCAAGGCACTCTATGCAGCACCAGAGTATCTTCTTTGCCCGGCCAGGTTGGCCGATCTGCCTAAACAGGCCGAATCTGACAGGATCCTGCCTTCGTTGGTGAAACCCCCAATTCTCGAACTCAAGCCACTTCCCAAGCATCTAAAGTATGCTTATCTTGGAGATGATGACACGCTGCCAGTAATCATTAGCAAAGAGCTAAATCAAGGTCAAGAGGATGCTTTATTGGCGATTCTAAGGAAGCACAAGAAGGCGATGGTTGGACTCTAGCCGACATCACTGGCATTAGTCCTGACATCTGCACTCATTCTATCCATATGGAACCCGATAGCAAGCCATTTCGAGATCATCAAAGGAAGCTCAACCCAAATATGAGAGAGGTAGTGCTTAAAGAGGTATTAAAACTTCTTTCCATGGGTATCATTTACCCTATTTCTGACAGCAAATGGGTGAGCCCTGTTCACGTGGTACCAAAGAAGTCTGGATTTAGAGTGGTAGAGAACGAGAAGAATAAGCTTGTGCCGATGCGATTGGTGACAGGGTGGCTCATGTGCATCGATTACTGGAAGTTAAATGAAGCTACCCGGAAAGACCATTTTCCACTGCCGTTTATTGATCAGATGCTTGAAAGGCTTGCAGGGCAAGCCTACTTCAGTTTTTTGGATGGGTATAGCGGTTATTTTCAGATCCACGTGAAGGAGGAGGATTAGGACAAGACCACATTTACTTGTCCCTTTGGCACTTTTGCATACAGACGTATGCCATTCGGGTTGTGTAATACACCGGGCACCTTTCAAAGATGCATGATGAGCATCTTTTCGGATTTGATCGAAGATTGTATTGAGGTGTTCATGGATGACTTTACTGTCTACGGGAATTCATTCATAAAATGCTTGAAGAATCTAGACAAAGTCCTTACTCGATGTGTGGAGAAGAACTTGGTGCTCAACTATGAGAAGTGCCATTTTATGGTGACCGAAGGAATTGTACTCGGTCATGTGGTTTCTAGCAGAGGCATTGAAGTGGACAAGGCCAAGGTTGACCTAATTGCTAAGTTGCCGCCCCCTACATCTGCGAAGGAGATTCGCGGTTTCTTAGGCCATGCGGGTTTTTATCGGCGTTTCATCAAGGACTTTGTAAAGGTAGCTCAACCACTCACAAGGCTCTTACAACAAGATGTTGAGTTCATGTTTGATAATCAGTGTAAGGAGGCCTTCGACCTCCTTAAAACAAAGCTCACCACTGCCCCAATAATGCAACCACCTGATTGGAACAAGCCATTTGAGATCATGTGTGATGCATCTGACCGGGCCATAGGAGCAGTTTTGGGACAGAAAAATGGAAGAGAGAGCCATGTGATCTATTATGCTTCGAAGACACTTAACTCAGCTCAATGCAATTATTCTACCACGGAGAAGGAGTTATTGGCTATTGTCCTCGCTTTTGACAAGTACAGATCTTATCTACTTGGCTCCAAAATCGTGGTCTACACTGATCATGCTGCAGTCAAGCACCTTCTGTCTAAGAAGGAGTCCAAACCTCGCTTGATTAGATGGATACTTCTACTTCAAGAATTTGATTGGGAGGTTAAAGACAAAAGAGGAGCAGAGAATCAAGTAGCAGACCATCTAAGTCGATTGATCCAAGAAGAAGATGGAGAATCTATTAAAGTGACTTTTCCCGAGGAGCATTTATATGCTGTTCCCAAATCTGTCACCAGTCTGGTCTGTCTGGACAGACAGACCCATGTTCAGTGTTTTTCAACTAATGCACAGTCACGGTTGCATCTGACCAGACAGACCGATTCTGATCCAGAATGGCTTAAGGCTATTGGTAAGTTATCTAAACTTCCTTGGTTTGCTAACATTGTAAATTACTTGACTTCCAAGCAGATTCCATCCGATTTCACACATGCCCAAAGAAAAAGATTGGAGAGCGAATGCCGACAATACTTTTGGGATTCTCCAATACTATGGAAGATGGGAGTAGATCAAGTAATTCGCCATTGCATTCCTGAGGCTGAGCAAGGTGAGATTCTTCTTCATTGTCATTCGTTCCCTTATGGTGGACACTTTGGTCCAAAACGTACTGCCAGAAAGGTTTTGGATGCAGGTTTTTTCTGGCCGACTTTAAACCTCGACTTATACAATTTCTGCAAGACATGTACACGATGCCAAATGACCGGAAACATATCCCAGAAGGATGAAATGCCCCAAAAGCCGTTGCGCTTTTGTGAGATTTTTGATGTGTGGGGCATGGACTTCATGGGTTCTTTCCCGAGCTCATGCGGGAATTTGTACATTTTGCTTGCTGTGGACTACATGTCTAAATGGGTCGAGGCTAAGGCCGTGAGGACTAATGATTCTAAAGTGGCTGCAGGTTTTCTTAGAACTAATATCTTTAGCAGATTTGGAGTGCCGACAGCCATCATCAGTGATCAAGGAAGACATTTCTGCAACCGCACTATAGAAACACTTATGAAGAAATACGGTGTCAAGCATCGTATCTCAACACCCTACCATCCACAAACAAATGGGCAAGCTGAGGTCTCCAATAGGGAAGTTAAAGCTATACTTGAGAAGACCGTGAATCCTTCTAGAAAGGATTGGAGTTTAAGGTTAGACGATGCTTTATGGGCTTATCGTACTGCTTATAAAACTCCTATAGGTATGTCTCCGTATCGGCTTATCTTTGGGAAGCTTTGCCATCTACCTGTGGAATTGGAGCACAAGGCATGGTGGGCTGTAAAGAAGATTAATATGGATTTGCAAGAATGTGCAAAAGAGAGGAAGTATCAGTTACAAGAACTTGAAGAGATCCGTCGTGAGGCCTACGACACAGCAATGCGGTACAAGGATCACACGAAAGCATGGCACGACAGACACATCCGTACCAAGAAATTTGAGGAAGGACAGTTGGTATTGCTATACCAATCTCGTCTCCGTCTCATGCCGGGCAAGCTCCGTTCGCGTTGGATCAGCCCCTTTCGGATTCGATCAGTCTCGCAGAGTGGAGCGGTTACAATCTCGAAGCTGGATTCTGAAACAGAGTTTAGTGTCAATGGCCACCGATTGAAACTCTACCATGTTGCTGAACGAGTGGAGGTAGTGGATGAGCTTAGCTTGTCTATGCCCTCCTACTCTTGATCTCGAAGGAGTCTAGCCAAAGACAATAAAGAAAGGCGCTACCGGGAGGCAGCCCGGTTTGTTTTCTTGTCCTTATTTCTTTAATTTTATTTATTTTAGTTTCGTCGTGTTTTCCTTGTTGTTCTTTCAGATCTAGGCTACAAAGTTGTCAAAGAGCTTAAGTGCAAGGAGGAATTTTAAAGATAGGCCAAGAATTTCGAAGAATAAGAATGGGATTGTGTGTTGAATTCTTTTGGGGCCATTTTCGAATTTAGGAGAAGGTAAAAAAAATAAAAAAAAAATCAGAAAACGTGACCACGTTTTCCACCCTTTTACCCCTTTTTCTCTCCCTTTCTCCCACTACTTCAACATTTCTCCCCCACATTTTACCCTAACTTACCTTCTCCAAAAATTCACTCTCCCCCATCTTCGAATTCTTACCACATCTCACACCCATTCAAATTCGCTTTCCCCGCCAAATCTCCTTAGCCAAGTCATCGCCATGGCCCCGAAAAAGAAAACCAAGCTTCTCGGTACATCTTCTTCGTCGACGACTGAAGTCGGCAAAAGCTCACGCCGCCCGCGCCGAACGGGACGCATCCGGCGCTCCTTGAATCCCACCGTGTCCGGCCCTTTCCTCCTCGACGAGAATGAGCCGGAAATTGATGTCCAAGCCGCCGCTGCTTCGGTCGGAGACGACCACTCTGCACCCGCTGAACCCGCCGAAGAGGTCGAAGCGGATGATGATTTCGATTGGTCGGAGCCTACTACCGGCTTTCAGTCCGAAGACTTGCACAACCGATTCGGTTTTCTACGGGACCCTAGCCCCTTCGTGCCGCCTCCATCTTACGATGGAGTTCACTGGGCTTCCGAAGTGCGCGCACCCACTTTGCCGTCGGACGAGTCCGATTATCAACCGTCCAGTGAGGAGGACGATCTTTCACTGGAGCAGCTCTCACTGGCAGATTCAGTGAATTCCGACTCCCTACCATCTTCCACTGTGTACGGGAACATGATTGTCCTTCAATTTCCGGACTGCGAGGCCGTGCGCGCTGCTATGACATTCGAGGAGGATCCATATCGCCACCGAACCTTCACAAGACGTGGAAAGAACTTCAGAAATGGTAGAACTATAAGCCACGCATTCCTTCGATCTACAGGCGTACAAGGTCAGTTTTTCGAATATTTTCGGCGCATTGGTTGGCTATGGTTGACTGAATCACACCACTATCCATGTTATCATGCCTTGACTGCTGAGTTCTTTAATTCCTTCTCATTTACTTTCACTACTGATGTGTATGTGCCGAGTATTTCATTTCGCATTGGTTGTGTATTTTATGAGATGTCATTGGCTGAGTGGTCTACTAGATTGGGTACTGTGGTGTTAGAGGATTTAGATGATGGTACTTATGCTCTTACCCCTCGTGGTATTCCGTCTTCGCATGGTGATTATATTGGTCCTATGAATGCTTGGACTTTGATTGCCCCTTCTGATCCTGAGATTTTCCGACCATCTGTTTCTGATATATCATATGTTACCGACCCTGCTTTACGTTTGTGTCATCGGTTTACGTGTGTCTTAATTTGGTAGCCGTTGGGTTCGGGTTTACCACGATCACGGACAATGACTTGTATTTTCTGTGGTGTATGCATACGGGTAGGCGGGTTGATCTTGGGTACTGGGTAGCTCGATGTATGAGTGATCTTGCTACCCATCCGGCTAGGCATTTGACTCTGTGCCATTTGTTTGCTACGTTCGTTGCTAGGAACTTTATGATTTTGGATGATTCCTTACTTACTAGGTTGTCTGATCCACCTTTGTTTGACCTTGAGTTGATGGGTTATGCCCGCATTTGCTATAGGGAGCCTAATGGTACTGTTAGATTTTATCCACCGGGACCTCGAGTCCCGAGTGTTGCCCCTTATGTAGCTTCGCAGGTACCCGACGATTCGGTCCGGGTGTTGAGGGCTGAGGTTTGTTACCTACGGCGGCGCTTCGATGAATCGGAGCGCACAGTTCTCTCTCGTCTTCCGCCTCCGGCCGATCGGTGATCTCATCTTTCCCCCTTTGTTTTTTATTTATTGTTTTTGAGTCTGTGTGTTTTTGTCGTTGTGTCTTTGTTTCATTCTCTTTTACTTGCTCGTTTGTAACGATCAAGTGTAAGGAGGTGTTATTGTTATGTGTTTTGTCATGTTCTCCGTCTTTTGCTTTTGACTTTTCTTGTGTGAGGGCACACAAGGGATTAAGTGTAAGGAGGGGAATGTCTCTACTTCGTTTCTCTTTGTTTCGTCATTTCTTTTGTGTCGTCGAAGCATGCCAAAAATTGAAGTTGTTGATGCACTCTTGTTCTTGATTTAAGCATGTTTAGTTATGCTTTATGTTTCAATATGCAAACTTGTAGTTGTTGTGAAAAGTAGGAAAGGGTGCGCATTTGTATGTGATTTGGGATGAGGAATAATAAGTAAATTGTGGATCGCATTTTATACACACTTCTTATATTAGAATTGAGCCATTAAAGTAGGACACTTCCTACTAATTTCATTGAGAGAGTTTGTTCATGAAGTTGCAATAAAAGTAAGTCATTTGTGATAAGTGATAGGAGGCATTAGGGATTGCCATTTAACCGCGAGAATATTTCCTACCTTGCATTATCCCCTAGTGAACTAATTTGTGCCTTGACCTATTTTTTTTGATTTAGTCAGAAAAATGCAAACTGAGGCCCTTTTAGCTTTCTTTTTCCCATGTCAATGTATGTTTTACAAGCTTAATTGAGATTGGTCTTCCTTTATCACCTACTAAGTATGCTTGTTATTTTATTGTGGTGCAAAATAATGGTTGACAAATTTTGGAAGTTTTGACATTGGAAAGGTCAATTTGTTTCAGCATCCGATAAATAGGCTGTATTTGGGTTCTTTGTTACGTATTTTCTTCTTTGTTTTAAGAATTTGTATCTTTGAAAAAAAAAAAATCCGTAGCAGAATGCAGTTTTAAGGATTGCAGAGGCAGCAGCTGATGTACTTATTCTTATAGTAGGTGTTGGATATTAATTCTCAGTTATCTCAATTTTAGCAAGTAGAACATACATGACATCGTGATACAATTCGTGGAGCTTAGAACCCCTAGGACCATTACCAATGCAAATTTGTCTATGTCCTAAGCCCCATTACAACCGAAGAAAAAGACCTCCTTGATATTACAGTTGTGACACTCTTTTATCGTGATGGATGAACTATAATTTTTACATTTTGAGTGGCTTGACCGGACCTAGATTAGAGAGTGGTGAGTGAACCGTGAGGATGATCCATGTTTGCTTAGGTTTTTGAATAAATTGATATTTGTGTGCCTAATCTTAAATTTGCAATTCTACTTGTTTGATGAGATGCATATTTGCGTGGTTGGACTTGTTTTGCTAGTTCATTGAGTGCGGAGATTATGGATATGATTGGTATTGCTTCTTTCGTATGTTGTGTCATTTTATTTTCCTCTTGTCCGTGGTTTTTTATTTTTCTTCTTTTTGTGTTTGAGTCTTGTTCTTTGTCCGTGTCCTGTTTTCGTCCTTATCTTGTTTTTGTTTTTAGAGTCTTGAGTCTTGGGGGAGGAACGGGATTTGGATAGTACTTATGCTTTTGATTTCCTTATACTTGAGGGCAAGTATGTTCTAAGTGTAAGGAGGTTTGATAGGTCTAATTCGTACTATCCATGTTCCTTGTAATTTGGCATATTTTGTGGCATTTGGAATTGTTTTGGTGTTTATTTTGCAGTGTTTATTGATGATGTGGCATTTTGATGAGGCGTTGAGGTGGCATTGCATAATCAAAGAAATATCTACTCAAATTGGAGGAATTAAGAATGATTAAGTATAGAAGGAAAAATAAATTAATTTATTTACTTCTATATTTAATTATCTTAATTGAGGAGGATTAAGGGGGAATTATTTATTTCCATGAGATCACACGCGGCTAGGAGAGGAATTAAGGAAGGAAATCATATCTTATCCTTAATTGGAGAACTCACGGAGTTGCAACGAAAAGGGGGATATATGCGTGTGCTTAGGATCCGACTTTTTTTTTTCCGAACGATCTAGAGCCGAGAACTTCCGCCACTCTGCCATTCATCATCAGATATATACATCAATTCCGTTCCATCGCTGCAACACCGGGAGAGAGAACTCGACGCCGCCGAAGGAGAGATCAAGAGATCACGAGTTCGCCGAAGCCGAGGAAGTTCGACCGAGGGGCAGTTCTGATTTAAGTTCGCATTCTCTACTTTTGTTTCATGAATTGTGGTTTGAATTGGAAGAAACAACTTGTTATCTTTTCCGTTTTGAATTCCCGAATTTGGTTTGTCTCTGTTCTGATAGCCTGTGGATGTTTACTTCGTTTTAGTTTATGAAATTCGTACTTTTAGGATTTTAAATTCGTGCACTTGGTGATCTGAATTCTTTTAATTAGTTAGCATTTTTCGTGTATAATTATTTATTGAATTTTCAACATGTTTTGTGTTCTGTCCAGTAAACCGGTTGTTCTGTCCAGTCCGGCCGATATGCGTAGCTAATTCTTTTTAGGGTCCGGCGAGATGTAACACACACACACACCACCTTAAATTCGTGAGACTAGGGCTTAAAATTAATCATTTGGGTTTTGAATTAATCTAGGATTAATTAATTGGATTAATTGAATTAGGATTGATCACCCTAGTTAATTTAATTCATAGCTAATTTAGTACTTCCATCGTTTCTCGTGGGTTTAGGCTAAAGAAGTAGCAAATTGTCTTAGGGCAATTGGATTAATTTGGTAGGAGACTATTAGATGCCCACCATACGAGTAGGCTCCTAAATTGGGTTCCCTTAGTTCTTAAAGCTGGCTAGGTGTTAAATCTATTGCTTGCCCACCAACGTAGGTTGCATCTAGTTTAGAGTAGTAATCGTTTCAATGCCCACCATGGCGATTACCGAATAATTAAGGGGGAATAGGGGTTGCATCAGTTTAATTACGGTAGCCTACAACTAGTTGATCTAAGTGAATTAATTGATTATTAGTGTCTATGATCGATTGTTGGTGTGTGTGAATCATCTTGCTAGACCCGCTTTTATTATTAATAGTTAATTTCGTGTTACTTCTTGCTTTAATTTTTCGTTGTCTTAGGATTAGTTATTCCCAAAAGTTGCGTGGTTGCTAACCAAAACCCAATTGATAGGATTTTTAAGTTTGTAAATCTTCGTTCCCTGTGTTCGATACCTGATGCTATACTAATTCTTGGTCTAGCTATTTTGCAGGATTTATTTGGTGTAAACAGCAATCACCAAATTATTTTGCACCACAAATATAATAGCAAGCATACTTAGTAGGTAATAAAATAAAGATTGATCAATCTCAATTAAGCTTGTAAAACATACGATGACATGGGAAAAAGAGAAGCTAAAAAGACCTTGGTTTGCATATTTCTGACTAAATCAAAGAATAGAACAAGGCACAAATTAGCTCACTAGGGGATAATGCAAGGTAGGAAATATTGTCGCGGTTAAATGGTTCAATCCCTAATGCCTCCTATCATTTATCACAAATGACTCACTTTTATTGCAACTTCATGAACAAGCTCTCTCAATGAAATTAGTAGGAAGTGTCCTACTTTAATGGCTCAAATCTAATATAAGGAGTGTGTAAAATTCGATCCACAATTTACTTATTATTTGTCATCCCAAATCACATACAAATGTGCACCATCTCCTACTCTTCACAACAACTACAAGTTCGCATATTGAGACATAAAGCACAATCAAACATGCTTAAATCAAGAACACAAGTGCATCAACAATTTCAATTTTTGGCATGCTTCGACGACACAAAAGAAAATGACGAGACAAAGAGAAACGAAGTAGAGACATCCCCCTCCTTACACTTAACCCCTTGTGTGCCCTCAGACAAGAAAAGACAAAGGTAAAAGACGGAGAACATGACAACACACATAACAAAATACCTCCTTACACTTGATCGTTACAAACGAGCAAGTAAAGAGAACTAAACAAGACACAAACACAAAAAACATATAAACACATGAAAAGAAAGAACAAGAACAGAAAATAAAATGGGGAGAATGGTATCACCTATCGCCCAGAGGCGGAAGACGAGAGAGAACTGTGCGCTCCAATTCATTGAAGCGCCGCCGTAAGTAACAAACCTCAGCCCTCAACACCCGGACCGAATCATCGGGAACCTGCAAAGCTACATAAGGGGCAGCACTCGGGACTCGAGGTCCCGGTGGATAAAATCTAACAGTACCATCAGGATCCCTATAGCAAATACATGCATATCCCATCAACTCAAGGTATGCCGAATCTACTTATGATGGCCTTAGGTATGCCGAATCTATTGTGCGGTTGCAAAAGTGCGTGCCTTGATCACTTATGATGGCCTTAGGTATGCCGAATCTACAAAAGATTGTAGTACGAAGAAATCCTGAAACCACTTTAGAATCATTAGTTTTTGTAGCTTTCGTCTCGACCCACTTAGAAACATAATCAACGGCAAGTAAAATGTACACGTTGTCATTTGAATTAGGAAACGGACCCATAAAATCCATACCCCATACATCGAAAATTTCACAGAATCTTAGTGACTTTTGGGGCATTTCATCTCTCATGGATATATTTCCGGTCATTTGACAACGAGTACATGACTTACAGTACTTGTAGGCGTCTAGGTGTAGGCTAGGCCAAAAGAATCCCGCATCCAACACCTTCCTTGCGGTTCGTTTCGGACCAAAATGTCCACCATAAGCAGAGGAGTGGCAGTGGAATAAGATATCTCCTTTTTCATCTTCGGGGATGCTTCTGCGAATCACTTGATCGACACCCATTTTCCAAAGAATTGGGGAGTCCCAAAAATACTGCTTGCACTTGCTTTTCAACTTTGCTTTTTGAGCGTGAGTAAACTCGGGTGGAAATTGCTTAGATATCAAGTAATTCACAATATAGCAAACCAAGGTAAAGTAGAAGTCTTACCCACAGTTTCTAACTGTACTGACTTGACGGTGTGTTGGTTGGCCAACTGAGACACTCCCTGAACTTCTATTGCGAAACACTTGTTCGGGCAGATCGGTCAAGGCGAATGAAACGGTCTGCGGAACGACATATAAGTGTTCTTCGGGAAAAGTCTCATTAATCGGCTATCGTCTTCTTGATTTAATCGGCTTAAGTGTCTGCCACATGATTTCCAGCACCTTTCTTGTCCTTCATCTCCCAATCGAATTCTTGTAGAAGAAGTATCCATCAGATTAGTCGTGGTTTTGATTCCTTCTTTGCAAGGAGATGCTTGACGGCGGCGTGATCGGTATACACGATTATCTTCGAGCCGAGTAAATAAGAGCGATATTTGTCAAAGGCAAAAACTATTGCCAACAACTCCTTCTTTGTGGTTGAATAGTTGCATTGAGTCAGATTCAATGTCTTTGATGCATAATAAATCGCGTGACTCTCCTTTCTGAATTTCTGCCCCATCACTTCTCAGGTGCCCGTCCACCGGAGCTATTGTGAGCTTCTCTTTTAGGAGGGTAAAAGCCTCCTTACACTTGTCATCAAAGTTGAAATCGACCTCTTTTTGAAGTAGCCTCGTCGACGGTTGAGCAATCTTCTGAAATCCTTGATAATCCCCCGATAGAAACCGGTGTGCCCGAGGAAACCACAGATTTCTTTCGGCGTAGTGGGGTACGGTAGCTTTGCGATGGACTCAACCTTGGCCTTGTCAACTTTGATTCCTCTTTTTGAAATGACGTGATCGAGCACGATCCCCTCGGTCACCATGAAGTGGCATTTATCGTAATTCAACACCAAATTCTTCTCTACACACCGGGCTAGGACCTTGTTTAAATTCTTCAAGCACGAAGTGTAAGAATCACCGTAAACGGTGAAGTCGTCCATGAAGACCTCTATGCAATTCTTGATAAGGTCCGAGAATATACTCATCATGCACCTTTGGAAGGTGCCCGGCGCATTGCATAATCCGAATGGCATTCGGCGAGAGGCAAAAGTTCCATACGGACAAGTGAACGTCGTCTTGTCTTGACCCTCGTCTCACACATGGATTTGAAAATAGCCGCTATATCAGTCCAAAAAGCTAAAATAGACTTGTCATGCAAGTCTCTCGAGCATTAGATAGATGAAGGGAAGCGGGAAGTGATCCTTACGTGTAGCCGAATTGAGCTTCCGATAATCGATGCACATGCACCATCCCGTCGCTAAACGTACCGGAAATAATTCGTTCTTCTCGTTCTCAACCACATGGAATCCGGACTTCTTCGGGCACGACGTGAATGGGACTCACCCATTTACTATCCGATATGGGATAGATAATACCCATAGACAACAACTTTAACACTTCTTTTAGCACATCCTCCCGCATATTCGGATTGATTTTCCTTTGTTGATCGCGGGGGCTTGCTATCGGGCTCCATAAGAATAGAATGCTCGCAAACGTCGGGACTTATGCCTGTGATGTCTGGTAAAGTCCATCTGATGGCCTTCTTATGCTTCCTCAAAACTTCAAGCAATGTATTTTCTTGATTTCCATCAAGCTCATTGTTGATGATGACGGGCAGCTTCTCATTATCTCCAAGATAAGCATACTTCAGATGTGTGGGAAGTTGTTTAAGTTCCGGCTCGGGCACTTGATGATCCACGACAACAGTTTTTCAGAAGTATCTTGCTTGGGCAACTGAGACACACTGCTGACAGTCTCCGGTTTTGGGGCTGCGTATAAACCCGAGATGCTTTCTCTGATCTCCTCATCTCTCATATCCTCGAGATCTGTTTCGATCAGCCCTTGAGTCAAGGTGACCTCCATGTTATCCTGCATCACATACGTCTCAAGATATTCTTGGAAAAAACTTTCAATAGAGTCAGTAGAAAAAACATATTCATTTTCATAATTAAAGGGTCTCTTAAGTGCATCGGCAATGTGATGAACATAGATTTCATTATGATATGCAACACTTATAGAACCCTTATCTACATTATAGCTTTTACGATTTTTAAAAATGGCCTACCCAATAATACATCTGCAGTTCCCTCAATTTGCCTATCATTTGTATCTATTACATAAAAATCAGCCAGATAGACAAAATTGTTGATTCTGACTAAAATGTTCTCCAGTAGGCCAATCGGAGCGATGCATAACCTATCCGCTAATTGAACGATTACCTTAGTGGATATTAACTCCGCTCCGACCAATTTATTATATACGGATAAAGGCATAACATTTATTGATGCACCTAAATCACACATGGCTTGCTTAATCATAACATCACCCATCAGACAGGGCAGTGCAAACATACCTGGGTCGGCACATTTAGCAGGCAATATCCGTTCTATGATTGCTGGCACGATGTGGTCTATCAAAACTTTTCCGGACTTGGGAACTTTTTCGGGAATAAAATCCTTCACAAATTTCCCGAACTTGGGAATCTTTACGGCATCAATGAAAGGAATATTAATCTCCAATTTCTCAAACAGCTTCAAGTAATCCATGCTTTCCTTGTTCGGCGTTCTCTTCCTTTCTAAAGCTTCCGGAAATGGAGGAGGTAGTATCGGTTCAGACTTTGGTTGGCCGGTCGGAACACCTTCATCATCTGTTCTGGTTCAGCATCTTCAGCACGCTTATTTGTTCTATTGGGCATTATGCTCGTGCAAGCTGTTCTGCAGCCTGCTTCCTCTCTAGTAGCCTTTCTGGGTATCTTACTTGCACAGTCGGGCCATGCAGTTCTTTTCCGCCAATGCAGTGTAATATGATTGCAGTTATGTGCATTCGGATTTTGCTGAGTTTGAGCTGGTAGCTGCCCTTGAGACTTCTTTATTTCCTGCATGGTAGAATTTAACTTACTCATGCAGCTTGCTAGCTGATCCATAGTAGTATGCTGATCTTTCTTCGTCTGATTTATCTCTTTCTGCATTTGTGTTCAAATGCAGTCGTATCCTCTGCTGAAGAGACCATTTCGGCCAAAAAGCTTTTCTAAAGGATTATCTTTGCTCCTGGTTGGGCAAGCGGGGCACTCTTTCTTTGAAAGCTTGCCTTTGATGTGGAGGCTTGTACCCTTGATAGTTATGCGATGATGAGGTTTGGTATGGCTGGCTGATAGCTTTGTTCTTCTTTGGTATGGTTCTTTGAAACTATTGTTGAGGCGGATTTCTTAGTTGGAATTGCTCTTACGGTTGTCTCCATCTAAGGTTCGGATGAACCGCTTGTTGTCGCTCAATTTCCAGTTGCATTAAATTCTTCTCCCGGACATTATAGTGGCTTATGTCCCTTCTCTCTGCATGCTCCGCATGCATGATCGACAATCGATTGATTAGAAACGAAGCGTTACGTTTGAGTATTAGATCTAGCTTGTCTTGCGATTAGGCTGAATTTTTCCTCCACCACTATTATCCATCTCGTCCATGTAGTCAAAATGGACCAACTTATAGCTTTTCTTGTTGGTCTTGGCCCCTTATATTGCGAGGTGGATTCCGCAAGTCCTTCAATTATGTTTCTTGCATCTTCGAAGAGACTTGTATGGAAATTTTCTCTTAAACCGATATCGACCATGGCTTTTTCTTCATTGGTCATTCCTTGATAAAAGATTTGTAAAAGCTCCACGTCTGAGTAGCCATGGGTAGGACAACTATCGACAAGTAGTCAAAATCTCTCCCAATATGCACCGAAGGTTTCGTCGATTTCTTGAGCGATCCCGAAAATCTGTTTCTTAAGTGCATTCGTCTTTGATTGCAGGAAGTACTTCTTCAAGAATACCATATGCATCTGGACCCATGTCGTGATCGTATTTGGCTTAAGACTCGAGAACCATGCTTGTGCTCCTTCTTGAAGTGTGAATGGAAAAGCTTTCAGCTTGAATGTATCCAGATTGCCTTGCATGTGCAAGTTGCAGACTTGGTTGAACGATGCCAAAAAGGAATTTGGATTTTTGTTCGTCCTCACGTAGAATTTTGGCATGGCTGCGACCATATTCAGCTTGACATCTATTTGTTCAGTTGTTGTGATTTGGATTAGACCCGGTAGGTCCGCTCCCATACCAAGCGATCTGGCATTCATACTAAATTGAGAAATTATAAAAGCGACGAGCAAATGAAAACAATATTAGCGGGCACGGCGAGAGACGGGTCCGGCGGGAATATTCACACACACATAATTCCAATCATCGGCACTTAATATGAATTAATCTTAAGAATCTACTAGTTATAGATTGTCGTAATTAAGCCGACATAACCAGTCACTCCCTCTTACTCGGTAACCGCCATGTTGGGCATCGAAGCAGTACTTCCCTAATCTAGCTACAACTTTATGTTGTTGGGCGATCAATAGATTTAATAACTCGACGGCTTTATCGAACTAAGGGAGCTTAGTATAGGAGCCTACTCGTATGTTGGGCATCTAATAGTCTCCTATCGGTTTAATCCAATTACTCTTACGAATAATTTTGCTACTTACCTAGTCTTGTTCCACGAGAACCGATGGAAATATTAAGTTAGCTACAGACTGCGCAACCTAGGGTGATCAGGCCTAAATTACTAGTCAGATTAATTAATTCAGAATTAACCCGAACCCCTCTTGATTAATTATTCGCACCTAAGCCTCATGTACTATTCACGTGTGTATTTACATTCTGTCGGACCCCTAAAAACTTAGCTACTCATACAGACGTATCGGTTGTGCAATTGGGACAGTTCGCATAACAGAAACATAAACATGAATAACCCTAGATCTAGCATGTACGAAACTTTAAGATAATAAAACACGAAATATCTGAACAGTTTAACCTACAAAACTGAACTAAGACTTGAATTAAAATAGAACTAGAGTATCAAACATAAATCCGATGTCTCCTACTCAAACGGTAAACAATAAACGAAAATTAAAATAAGAGTTGATCAACGAAATAAAGTGCGATCAAACCAATGAAATTAAAGGAGTGTTTCTTCATCATCTACTAACTACGAACGCTTGGAATCTTCAACGTATGTATTTATAGGCGGTGTGGTTCTTCGGCGGAGAAGGTGATCGGCGGTCAGAAGTTCGAACTTGGGAGCTAGGGTTTCTCGACTTGAATCTTGAAGTGATGGAATCTAAGTATCGGGGTTCCAGCCTTCCTTTTCTCATCTCCTTCTTCTCTTTTTATACTCATATCTTCATCCCTAAGTTAGGTCAAAATCCCTCCAAGTTAAGGAAAGGATTTGGATAGATAAGGAAAACATATCTTTCCTTATCCATCACGATTTTGATCCAAATATTTCCCTCCTCCGAATTCCGCGTCCACATCAGCATTTTCTTGCCCTTTTCATCATCAAATATTGTCAAATAGCATCCTAGTAACCTCGCCGCGTCGGCATCTAAAAACCTATATTTTCACCGCTTTGGAGTGCGTTTGATTGTGCCATTAAGACACTTTTCGACCAGAAATAACTAAGTACAAAAATTACTCATCAGGCTGGGCCAATTAATTAGTAAATCAAAGTAGCCCAGTAGATTAATTTATGTGGAAGCCCATTGTAAGTATAATTAAATTAATGGGCTACAAATATTAATATAATATAAGCTTATATATATTAGTATTTCGTTCATAATCAAAATACGGACATTCACATATGTAAACGTGCGCTAGTGAGAGAGAGACAATTTATTTTATTTTCTTCAGTTCTTTGACCACGAGGAGAAAGCGAAGGGTTGAGACACAGATCAGAAGATCTAAACGGGAGCAATAATCAGAGCTACTACGACATACAAAGGAGAAAGGTCAATTTAGTTCCTTCATACATTACAGTTTATCTCGCATATAAATTGACTGAACTTGGTCAATATAAATACAAGCTAATCCTTGTGTTTATAGGAAGAGTAAACGTAGGATCTTGCATATCTGAACCACTATGAATTGTTGTGCTTTTTTCTTTGTTTCTTGCTACTAACCATTAGCATAAAAAAAGAACTTTCAAAATCATACAAGTATTGGTTTTTAGTAAAGCTCTAAAAAATGCACAAGCTTATCTGAGCAAATTTCAGTAAATAAACATTTTTCAACGAGACTATAAAATCAGACATACACATTCCACACGTATCTAAACTATTTATATTATGAAGTAACAAAAGTTAGTAAGTGATACTTAGTAGATGATACGCTCGGCCCGCGCATGACCGGGGAAGCTCATCGACAAACTAAGTACGAGACTTAGTAATTTATGGACTTAAGCAAGCTTTCCGGTTATGGCACCAACGTTTTGACGAGGTAGTCAAATCCTATGATTTTGTATCATGTACTAACAAGGTGTGCGCGTACCGTATTGGTGTTAACGGATCAGTGGTGTTTCTTGCACTTTACGTAGACGACATCCTTCTCATTGGCAACAATATTGATGTGTTATCAGACTTAAAGACGTGGTTATCCGAGCAGTTTCAAATGAAGGACTTAGGTGAAGTTGCTTACATCATTGGGATCAAGGTTATCCTAGATCGCCAAAAAAATGATGTTAAGATTGTCACAAGCGTCCTTCATTGACACTGTTATTGCTCGTTTTAGCATGCAAAATACCAAGAGAGGTTCGGCCAAGAGAGGTTCGGTACCTTTCAGACATGGCATTTTCCTATCCAAGAATCAGTGCTCTAAAACGCCTGAAGAGATAGAAAGTATGAGGCTAGTACCATATGCTTCCACTGTCGGTAGTCTCATGTATGCAATGCTTTGTACTAGACCAGATATCTCATATGTTGTAGGCATGGTCTCAAAATATCAGTCTAACCATGGAAAGAAGCACTGGACTACGGTTAAGCATATTCTCAAGTACCTTAAAAGGTTTGTTTACCAGTCAGACAGTTTAGTACCTTTGGGTTATATAGAATCGGCTTTCCAGGCTGACAGAGACGAGAAGAAGTCTACCTCGGGTTATGTGTTTACCTTGGGAGGTGGAGCCGTCTCATGGAGGAGTGCAAAGCGAAATGCGATGTAGGCTCGGCCTCGGAAGCGAGTATGTGGGCGCTTTGGAAGCTTCGAAAGAGCGAGTTTGACTCAAGGAATTTCCTCATGAATCTTGATATTGTTCCAAATTTGCCTAAGGCAATCACAATTTATTGTGATAATACCGGTGTAGTGGTAAATTCTAAGGAACCCCGGATCCCATGGCGTCGAAACATATAGACGGGAAGTACCACATCATACGAGAATTCGTACATCGAGGAGACGTGGTGATTGACAAAATTGAGCGAAGACAACCTAGTTGATCCTTTCACGAAGAGCTTACCGGCTCAGACTACGAGAAGCATGCTCGTGGCTTAGGAGTGGTAGAGATGCCCCCCTACTTAGGGCTTATAGAAACTTTTATATAAGCGGGAGAAGATGCGGTGATAGATAGGACGGATACTGGCGTGTTTCTTTGTACTAGTTAGTACCAGAACTAACACATTGTATACTAAAAATTTACTTTAGTATAAGTGGGAGAATTGTTGGAATTTTGTATATTGGAAGCAAATTTTATGCTTGTATACAATGTGTTTTGTCCTTACCACTATTTTATTCTCCTATCTGATAAATATATATATATATATATATATATATATATATATATTTGCACATGTAATCCTTTATCTTGTATAAAAATTAGATTTATGTAGTGTGTTGGGTATCACAGAAGACTACACAAATTGGTTGAAGCGGCAATATATAAACAATTATCACAGCTGAGACAACTTATGGACAAGTTGTCAGTTTAAGCTGCAGTTTAGATAAGAAGTGGTTTGTCTTTGCTAGTTGTCTTTATTGGTACACTTAAGGTGGTGTATTGATGGATCACTGTGAGATGTGTTCTCTTTGGCGGCCTTAGTGGAGAACCCGGGATCTCGGTGGCTTAGGCGATCTTAAGCTTGGTAAGACTTCAGCTAAGTGCATTTGGCTATCTATCACTTTGACCTACAATGGTGAACGTCATCGCGATCGGATCTACATATCTTGGGTGCTAGTAGTCATTTGTGGCTCAGATTGGTTGTCAATATCTTGCAACCGTATCCCACGTTAATTGGGTTGATAATATTCTCAGGGAACTCGTAAGGATTAGCACACTAAACTCGGCCGGTTGATTAAGTTTAAGTGTGTTAATAAGGTCGAGTGGTACTACTCAGGGATATAATAAGATGTTAATTAATTTAAGCTGTCACTGAGCTTAATTAATTAACGGATATTTATTTCTTAAATACGGAGATAAATTAAGTCTAAAATACAAGCTCATGCTCAAGTTGGGATAAAGAGGTAAGTCAGCATGGATTCTCTAGTGGACTGAATATGTGTTTCTTATTTAATTTTGCTCTGGGCTGAGCATAGATAATCAATTTATTTGAGGCCCGACTTTATTTTTTGTATTGGATCCCTGGTCTAGCCCAATTACCTGCCCAGTATTTATTCTGCTCTCTCAAAGATTATTATTAATAGATTAATATATTTAAACATTATTTAATATTATGGAAACTATTTATCTGGATTTAATTGGTTGGGCCAATTAAATGATAAACAGGTGGCCTAGTTATTATTAATTATATTATGAGCTAATATTAATTTATTGGAAGCCCATAATATAATTACTAATGGGCCACAATTATAATATTATGTTATATAACCTTTTATTATAAGATATAATACACGTTCAGTTTACAATTAATCATTCACGCAATTCATTCGAGAACGTGAAACGTGAGAGAAAAATAGTTTCATTCATTTCCTTCAGATCTCTGTCCAAACACGAGCAACAATCAAAGCTGCAACAAGATAAATTACTTCCTCTTCTAATTCCATCATTAGGGGGGTGTTGTGAATACACCTGAGTCCAAGTTTTTGCTCAAATGCGAAGGTCAGTATTTTATTGAGTCTTCTATTAAACGAGTTCAGTTGCCAGTTAAGCGTTCTGATCGTGGGGCAGAGTGATTCAACGACTAAGCCCTTTATACTGACTGATGTCAGTACTGAGTAATTTAGTATATGAATAAGTGCGGAATTGTGTAGGCCCGGTTTAAGTTTGTCTCTTTGAAAAACGTTTTTAAGCAAACCAAATCAGTTGGCTATGATTTTGCAAAAAGTTGACAACAGATGTAATAAAACAGTAAATGACACGAGTAATTTTTAATGTGGTTCGGATACGCAAGATCCTACATCCACGGTCTTGTTGTACAGGAGGTCTTGTTGATTAATCTGAGCAAGCCTCAGTGGTGATCGTTGTGTTGCACCAAATAATCATGCAAAACTCGAGAATTATATCAGTATAGTTCACAGGGTATCGAACATAGGGAACGGACGACTAGATGCATTATTTTCTACTTATCTATGGTTTTGGTTAGCAACCATGCAAGTTTTGGATTTTCTATTAAACTAAAAATTATTAAAAATTGAACTGAATTAAAAATTGTATAAAGCCGAGCAAGCGAAAGACGAGGTCCAACGGAGATATTCACACACAAGTAATTCCAATCCTCAACACTTAATATGAATTAATCTCAAGAATCTACTAGTTATAGATTGTCGTAATTAAACTGACACAACCCTTGCTCCCACTTACTTAGTCGGTAACCGTTATGTTGGGCATCGAAACGGCTACTTCCCTAACCTAGCTACAACCTACGTTGTTGGGCGATCAATAGATTTAATAGCTAGACGACTTTATCTAACTAAGGGAGCTAGTATAGGGGCCTACTCGTATGTTGGGCATCTAATAGTCTCCTATCGATTTAATCGATTATCTAACGAATAATTTTGCTACTTACCTAGCCTTGTTCCACGATTAATTATGTTGGAAGTACTAAGTTAGCTACTGGATTGCGTAATCTAGGGTGATCAAGCCTTTAAATTACTAGCCCAGTTAATTAATTGAGAATTAACCCGAAACCACTTTTGATTAATTATTCGAACCTAAGCCTCATGTGCTGTTCACGTGTGCATTTATATTCCGCCGGACCACTAAAAGACTTAGCTACTCATGCGGGCGCTTCGGTTGGGCAATTGGGACACTTTACGAGAACGAAACTTAGACATGAATAACCACTAGATCTAGCATGAGCGAAATTTAAAAGACTTAAAGCACGAAATAACATAATATTTAAACCTACGAAATAAAACTAAAACTTGAATTAAATAACAATAGAGTTCAAACGTAAATTCAATGTTCCTACTTAAACGATTAACTACGAATGGAAATTAAAACAAGAATTCAAACTACGAAATTAAAAGTATCAAACCAACGGAAATAAATGAGTGTTTCTTCTTCAACTATTAACAACGGGAAGTTGGGAATGGAACGGCGGTCTTCGGCGGTCGGTCGGCGGAAATGGTTCTGCGGCGGCGGTCAGATTTGTCGGAAATGGAAAGGAATAATGGCGTGAATGTGTGGCGCGGGTTGAAGGCGTAGCGTGTGTATCAGGGTGTATGATTTTCGTGCTCTTCAACTCTTTATATACTCCTCCTTTTCTTCCTCTCCAAGCTAGGTCAAATCCTTATTTGATAAGGAAAGGGATTTGGATAGATAAGGAAATAATATCTTTCCTTATCTACCACAATATATCTTCAAGATCCTTTCCTTCTCACAAATCCGTGTCCACATCATCAATTCCGTGCCTTTTCGTCATCATGCCACGTCAGCACCTAAAACCTGCAATTTTCTCCACTACGAGTGCACCGGTTGGCCAATTGAAGCACTTTTTGGCCAGAAATTACTAAGTACGGAAATGACTCATCACTCAGCAAGATTCTGTGCACTGGACAAAACCTTCTAAGTTATAGTCCTTAGCGACTTTACAAAATCAAACCGAGGTTATTGCTGGGTACGCGGAGGACATATGTAACAATCCTCTAAACAACAACTATTATGCACAAGAAAGTTTATAAGACACGCATGATAACATGGGTCAAGAGAAAGTTTAAAAGGCCTTGGCTAAATTTCTACTAACTTATATCAAAGAATCGGTCGAGGCTCGATTTTTGCTCATTAGGGGATAATTTAGGGTTGGAAATATTTTTGTCGCGGCCGTGTGGCTAAAAATCCCTAGTGCCTCCTATCATTTATCATAAGTGACTCAAACATATTGCAATTTTGCAGATAAACATTCTCAAAAGAAATAGTAGGAAGTGTCCTACTTTAAGGCTCAAATTTAATATAAGTGAGTGGTTAATAAAATTCGATCCAACAAAGTTTATTTTTCGTCATCCTTAATTACATACACATATGTGCCTAGATCTAATTTTCACAAAGTCTATAAGCAAGAATATTGAAACAAAAAAGCACAAATAAGACATGCTTGAGCATAGAAAACGGTGTATCAAAAATCAAAAATTTTGGCATGCTTCGACGCAAAATACCCCCCCCTCCTTACACTTAAAACTTGCTCGCCCTCGAGCAAGAAGAAAAGACAAAACAAAGAGACAAGGCAAGACAAAATGAACACAAAACACCCTCCTTACACTTGATCCCTACCAAGTGTAAGAACAAACAAAAGATAAAAGAAAATAAAAGAAAATAAACATCCCCTCCTTACACTTGAACCCTTTCAAGTGTAAGGACCCAAAGACTGACAAAAAGCCGACTCAAAACAGAAAACAAAAATGAAAAACAAAAATCGGGGAGAAAAGTTACTTGGCGCCTCGCTTGGGCAAGCGAGGCAGTCGGCTCATCACGGTGCGGCGCGGGCGGTCGGCTCGGCGTCCCGAGGAATTTTGGTCGTACGCATTGATAACTCCCACGGGAATCTCCACTACCTTTGGAAGATGCACTCGAGACACGAGGTCCCGGTGGATAAAACTGGATGGCCCGGTTAGGTAATTCATACACTAAGCGAGAATATCGCAACAAATACATATCAATCAAAGTGGGAGGGGGCACACAACTCGAATACCGAGCATCATAGATCACACGATTATGTTCGATGAGCGTAGCAAGCAAGGGGCACAACATGAGGTGGCGTGCGGTGTGACTAGCTATCTTTGAACATGTTCTTTGCAATCCAAAATCCTAAGTTTACTGGGTCGGCCGACATGCATACACCTTAAGAAATAGAGTTCATTAGCGGTCGCACCTTATTAAAGGTCGTACTCTTACCGATTAGGTTATGGACGAGGTATTGATGACAAAGGCGGAGAGCGGGATCCTAAATGTAGCAAACATACGAACCCGAGGATTGAAAATCCTCCGGGTCGCTCGGGGCTAAAAGCCGCCACGCGTTAATCGATCCAATGTATTGAGGATCCTTATTCGGAAGAAAATGATCAAAAGTAGTTATGCCTGGCCGAGGCACTCCGTTCGGCCAAGAGAGATGATATTGGTTTCTAAACAATCGAAAAGCTATGCATGGCTCATACAAATCTTTATCATACTCGAAATGGAATGTATTGAAAAACTCTCTAGCCAATTCCTTGTAGCAAATGTAATGATGAGATTCTAACAACCAAGACCAACCAATACGACTAAAACATGTAAAGAAGGGAATGATATTACCCGTTCGGCGTAGAAATTCACAGTCGATAAGTCGTCCGCTCTGGTACTCCTTTCCTTCACGCTCCATGTTCCGGTCGTCCAAGTACTCGATCTCGAAACGAGAGAGGGTGGCGACGGCTTTGGGCGTGTCCAAATGAATTATGGTGTGGTTACCATACTCGTTCTCTTGCGGGAAGGCGGATGTGGAGTCGGAGTCGACTAGAGAAAGGCCGCTTAAGTTGAAGTCGCCCTCGTAGATTCCGTCGTCGTCGTCGGACATGTAGTCCGAGTCTTGCTCTTCACTCGGCAAGTCTCCATGTAAGCTCTCCATCCAATTCACATCGCCGTAGAATTGCGGCGGCGGTGCCGGTTGAGATACTCGCGCTTCATCCACAAAGGGCAACCACTCGTATACCATTTGAGGGGAACGAGGTGGTTGAGAGGACG
Organism: Lavandula angustifolia; assembly: GCA_028984105.1. Taxonomy (NCBI): domain Eukaryota; kingdom Viridiplantae; phylum Streptophyta; class Magnoliopsida; order Lamiales; family Lamiaceae; genus Lavandula; species Lavandula angustifolia. The sequence continues at coordinate 27,327,632 of CM054805.1, read as the reverse complement.
AGGCTTCACCGAGGTGTCGGATGGAGGACCGACGTGCGCGAGATCGGCAAGGCCGGGATGGCGGCGGCGTAGGCTCGGGAGATTCCTCGTGGCTCGCTTCGGGCATGTCTTCGATGAGATCTGCTCTTGGCGGTTGGATCGGCTCTTGCATTCGAACACACGTGGAACTACGTAACCGTCTCCTTGGTGGTTTTGGAGGAGAAGAAGATTTCGTAACAAAGTGGGAATATTGGACTTGTGGATCTTCCTCTGGCTCCGGATCATATGTGGACGCCGGCGGTGGTGAGACTTCGGCATCGGCGAAGGGAACTTGTTGAAAGGGAACTACGGCTTGAGCGGGCTGCGGCGACGGCGGCGGGCGGCCGTGTCTCCGGGTCATCTCTCGTAGCGGCGAACCATTGGACAGCGGCTCGGAGTCCAGACTTCTTTTTCAGCGGCATGGTGGCTCGGTTGCACAATTGAGAGGGTTGTGGTGGTGGAAGTTGAAGACTTTAGAGAGAGAAGGAGGAGGCCGGCGGGACTTAGAGAGAAAGAGAGTTGAATAGTTTCAAGTGGGTAGGGTTTCAAGATCTCTCTCCTTATATAGTAAATAACTTTTCACTTTGACCCCTCCACTTGCACAATTGAGACAATGGCTCCCACATTTATGCAGTTAAGTCCTCCAATCTTTATAAATTTCAATTGGCCCCAACAAAACTTCCTTCTTGTAATTTAACCCTTCCAAAACTTTAGAAACTTCAATTGGTTCCTCTATGTCTTCCGGAATTGCAATTTGGTCCCCCAAACTTCTTCTCTTCTAGATTCACCACAACAGTTTATTTCTCCTTACACTTAAGCCCTTTTTTCTTCCATAGCCAAAAATCTGAAAAATAAGAAGAAAAAACACCAAGCATAAAAACGGCAAAAACAAATCAAAATACGAAAAAATGAAAAAAAATAAATAAATAACAAACGCGGGTTGCCTCCCGTGGCGCCTCTCTTTAGAGTCTTCGGCTAGACCTCCTCTTCAAAGAGTCGAACCTAGAGGGAATGGACATGCCTTGCTCGTTCTCATCTTCCATCATAGCGGCAGCATGGTAGATTTTAAGGTGATGGCCATTGACGGTGAAAGCCTCGTCAGAATCGAGTTTTTGTATTACGTTGCTCCGCTTGGCCAAGCGGAGCGCATTTCGAACGGACGAATCCATCACGGAACTAAGTTTTCCGGCATAATCCGTGGCGTGATTGATCTGGCAAGACAAGTTGCCCCGGCTCAAATTTCTTCAAGCGAATGGCCTTATCATGCCGTACCTTAGTACGATCTTTGTATCGCATTGCCGCATCATAGGACTCCATCCGAATCTCCTCCGGCTCTTGAAGTTGACATTTCGTTCCTTAGCACGTTAGGTTTGGGTCCATGTTGATTTTCTTGACAGCCCGCCCAAGCTTTGTGCTCCGGTTGCGCGGGCGGATGACATAGCTTAGCAAAAATCAATCTATAAGGAGACATTCGAGAGGAGTTTTATAAGTTGTCCGATAAGCCCGTAAGGCGTCATCCGGCCTCATACTCCAATCCTTCCTTGATGGATTGTTTGTCTTCTCGATATAGCCTTGATTTCTCGATTAGACACTTGGCTTGTCCATTCGATTGAGGATGGTAAGCGGTAGAGATACGATGAGCTACTCCATACTTCTTCATTAATGACTCGATAGTGCGGTTGCAAAAGTGTTTGCCTTGGTAGCTTATTATGGCTTTGGGCTGCACAGAATCTACAAAAGATGTTGAGTACGAAGAAATCCACGCAACCACTTTTGAATCATTAGTTCTAGTAGCTTTTGCCTCGACCCACTTAGAAACATAATCAACGGCAAGTAAAATATACACGTTCTCATATGAATGAGGAAACGGACCCATGAAATCCATACCCCATGCATCAAAAATTTCACAAGATCGTAAAGGCTTTTGGGGCATTTCATCTCTCATGGATATATTTTCGGTCATCTGACAACGTGTACAAGACTTACAGTAATTGTATGCGTCGAGGTGTAGGCGTGGCCAAAAGAATCCCGCATCCAACACCTTCCTTGCGGTTCTTTTTGGACCAAAATATCCACCATAAGCATAAGAGTGGCAGTGGAATAAGATGTCTTCTTGCTCATCTTCGGGTATGCATCTGTGAATCACTTGATCGACTCCCATTTTCCAAAGAATTGGAGAGTCCCAAAAATATTGCTTGCACTCGCTTTTCAACTTAGCATTTTGAGCATGAGTAAACTCGGGTGGAAGCTGCTTAGATGTCAAGTAATTCACAATATTAGAAAACCAAGGTAAATTAGAAGTCTTACCCACAGTTTGTAAGCTTGTTCGACTCGGTGGTGTCTCGGTTGGCCAACCGAGACACTTTACAGGCTTGCATCGCAAAACAGCATTCCGGCGGCGGTTGGGCGGGTGAAACTTGATCTACGGAATAGCATATAAGTGTTCTTCGAGAAAGGTCTCATTGATTGGCTCTCCATCGTCTTCTTGATTTAATAGGTTTAAATGGTCCGCCACATGATTTTAAGCACCCTTCTTGTCCTTCACCTCCCAATCGAATTCTTGTAGAAGAAGAATCCATCGGATAAGTCGTGGCTTTGATTCCTTCTTTGCAAGGAGATGCTTGACGGCGGCTAATCGGTATAGACGATTATCTTCGAGCCGAGTAAATAAGAATGGAATTTGTCGAGAGGCAAACACTTATTGCCCAACGGCTCCGTCTTCGATGCATAATAAATCACGTTGCTCTCCTTTCGGATTTACGTCCCGATCTTGCTCCGGTTGCCCGATCGGAGGTATCTTTACATAATTTCGAAGGGCTTGTTCCAATCCGGCGGTTGCATCACCGGAGCTGTTGTGAGCTTACCTTTTAGGAGGTTAAAAGTTGATCTCTTTTTGTAGTAGCCTTGTCAACGGTTAAGCGATCTACGTGAAATCCTTGATAAAATGCCGATAAAACCTGGCGTACCCTAGAAAACCAAGAACTTCTTTTGGCGTAGTAGAGTGCGGCGACTTAAGCTATGGACTCGAACCTTGGCCTTGTCGACTTTGATTCCTCTTCTAGAAATGATGTGACCGAGCACAATCCCTCGGTCACCATGAAATGCCATTTCTCATAGTTCAATACCAAATTCTTTTCTACGCTTCGGGCTAGGACCTTGTCCCATATTCTTCAAGCACGAAGTGTAAGAATCACCGTAAACGGTAAAGTCTTCCATGAAGACCTCGATGCGATTCTCGATAAGATCCGAGGAATATACTCATCTTGCACCTTTGAAAGGTGCCCGGCTCGTTACACGATCCAAGCGGCATTCGGCGGTAGGCGAGCGTTCCATATGGGCATGTGAGCGTCGTCTTGTCTTGATCCTCGTCTCGCACGTGGATTTGGAAATAGCCGTTATACCCATCCGAGAAAATTTGAAATAGACTTGCCCCACAAGTCTCTCTAGCATTGATCGATGAAAGGAAGCGGGGAAATGATCCTTGCGTGTAGCCAATTTAGCTTCCGGTGATCGATGCACATGCTCCATCCCGTCGCTAAGCGTCACCGGACCCAATTCATTCTTCTCGTTCTCCACCACTTGGAATCCAGACTTCTTTGGCATGACGTGAACATGACTCACCCATTTGCTATCCGATAGGGGATAGATTATACCCATAGATAGCAGCTTTAGAACTTCCTTTAGCACGACCTCCCGCATATTCGGATTGAGCTTTCTTTGTTATTCATGGAAGGGCTTGTTGTCGGGCTCCATCAAAATAGAATGCTCGCATACTTCTGGACTTATGCCGGTAATGTAGGTTAAAGTCCATTCGATAGCCTTCTTATGCTTCCTCAAAACTTCGAGCAATGTCGTTTCTTGATTGTCATCAAGCTCCTTGTTGATGATGACGGGTAGCGTCTCATTTTCTCTGAGATATGCATACTTCAGATGTGTAGGGAGTTGTTTAAGTTCCAGCTTCTGAGCTTGGATGATTGACGGCAACAGATTCTCAGGGGTGTCTCGATTGGGCAACTGAGACACATTGCTGACAGTTTCCAGCTTTGGGGTTGCGTATAAAGCTAGAATGCTTTCTCTAATCTCCTCATCCCTCATATCTTTGACGTCTTCCTCGGTCAGCCCTTGAGTTAAGGTAACTTCTATTTTATCCTGCATCACACACGTCTCAATATATTCTTGGACAATAGCATCAATGGAGTCAGTAGAAAAAGCATTCTCATTCTCATGATCATAGGGTTTCTTAAGTGCTTCAGATATGCGATGAACATAAGTTTCATTATGGTATGTTACACTTATCGAACCCTTATCAACATTAATTATAGCCTTTACAGTCTTTAAAAATGGTCTACCCAATAACACTCTCGCAGTTCCTTCAACTTGCCTATCATTTGTGTCAATTACATAAAAATCAGCCGGATAGACAAAATTGTTGATTCTGACTAAAATGTTCTCCAGTAGGCCAATCGGAGCAATGCATGATCTATCCGCTAATTGAATAATCACCTTAGTGGATATTAACTCAGCTCCTACCAATTGATTATATACAGATAAAGGCATAACATTTATGGATGCACCTAGATCACACATGGCTTGTTTAATCATAACATCACCCATCAGACAGGGTAGTGTAAACATACAGGTCGGCACATTTAGCGGGGAATCATCTTTTGTATGATTGTTGATGCTGTGTGATCGAACAAAACCTTTCCGGACTTGGGAACCTTTCCGGTAATGAAATCCTTCACAAATTTCCCGAACTTGGGAATCTTTACGGCTTCAAGAAAAGGGATATTAATCTCCAATTTCTTGAACAGCTTCAAGTAATCCATGCTTTCCTTGTTCGGCATTCTCTTCCTTTCCAAAGCTTTATGGAAATGGTGGAGGTAGTATCGGTTCAGACCCCGATTGGCCAGTCGGAACACTCTCCTCTTCTCGTTGCAGTTCGGCATCTTCGGCATCTTTGCTACTGTTGGGCGGTAGGGTTGTGCAGGCTGTTCTGCGGCCTTCTTCTTCTCTGCTAGCTTTTTTGGGTGTCTCGCTTGCACAATCGGGCCGAGCGAGAATTTTGCTCACGCGGCGTAATCGGTTGCACTTATGGGCATTTGGATTTTCTTTGGGTTTGAGTTGGAAGCTGTCATCTTGAGAATTCTTCATCTCTGCATGGTAGAATTCAACTTACTCATTTGCTTGGCCGATCGATCCATAGTAGCTTGCTTGATCCTTCTTCGTTTGATTCATCTCTCGTTGAGTTTGGATCATCTCATTACGCATTTGTTGTTGAAATGCGGTGGTGTCCTCTGCGAAGAAACCATTTCAACCAAAAGCTTTTCTAATGGATTACTGCTTTGCTCCAGGTTGGGCAAGCGGAGCATTCTACTTCTTGAAATTGCCTTTGATGCGGAGGCCTCATATGCCTGCTGATAGCTATTCGATTAGGAGCTCGGTATGGCTGGCGATAACTCTGTTGAGTACGGTATGGCGGTGAAATTGTGGTTGAGGCGGATTTCTTGTTTGAAATTGCTCTTCTGGTTGCCTCCATCGAAGGTTCGGATGAACCCCTTGTTGTCCGCTCCAATTTCCAGCTGCGTTAGCTTCTTCTCCCGGACACTATAGTAACGTATGTCCTTTTTCTCCACATGTGTGATCGGTATTCGATCGGCTTAAAGCAGGAGCGTTACGCTTAAGTATTAAATCGAGCTTGTCTTGCGATATCTTTGAATTTTGTCTCCACCTTACTATCGATGTCATCCATGTAGTCGAAATGAGACCAATTGACAGATCTCCTTGTTGGTCTCGGTCCTTTGTATTGTGAGGTGGATTCCGCAAGTCCTTTAATAATGTTCCTTGCATCTTCGTAAAGGCTTGTATGGAAATTCCCTCTCAGGCCGATATCAACCATGGCTTTTGCTTAGGTGCTGTCATCCCTTGATAGAAAATTTGTAGAAGCTCCACATCCGAGTAGCCGTGGTTCGGGCGACTATTGACAAGTCGTCCAAATCTCTCCTAATATGTACCGAAAGTCTCGTCGATTTCGTGAGCGATCCCGAAAATCTGCTTCTTAAGTGCATTTGTCTTTGGTAGGGGAAATACTTCTTCAAGAAAACCGTACGCATCTAGGTCCGCGTCGTGATCGTGTTTGGCTTTAGACTTGAGAACCGCGCTTGTGCTCCGTCTTGGAGAGTGAATGGAAAAACCTTGAGCTTGAGCGCGTCCGGGTTGCCTGTAGGTGCAAGTTACTGGACTTGGTAGAACGGCGCCAAAAAGGAATTTGGATTCTCGTTCGTCCTTCCATAAAACTTTGGCATAGGCGGGAGACCATATTCATCTTGATATCAATTTGTTCGGTAGTTGTGATTTGGATTGGGCCGGGTAGGTCCGCTCCCATATCGAGGGATCAGGCATTCATCCTCAAGGTTGTGGATCGTGCACTTCTTCCATCTCTTCCTCCTCGATTCAGAGCTATTTCTTGGAGTATTTTTCCTTGTTTTGTCGAACAAAATAGTCTCACGGTTACGAGTCGTGGTCGATCCTTTGGCGTACGTTACGTCTCTGGTTGGGCGGTTGAGATGTCTGCTTGCCTTGGGCGGTTGCATTGCTTTTGCGGCTTTGTCTCCTTCCTATTCCTCTTTGCTGTTTTCTCGATCTCAGGATCAAATATCAGATTAGGGTTGGAAGACATGCTCATGCAACATCAAAAAGCACAAAAAAATAAAGATTAGTAGAAAAAATAAAGAAAACTAGTTAACGTCGTTCCCCGGCAATGGCGCCAATTTGGTGATCGTTGTATTGCACCAAATAATCCTACAAAACTCAAGAATTATATCAGTATAGTTCACAGGGTATCAAACACAGGGAACGGACTACTAGATGCATTATTTTTCTACTTATCTATGGTTTTGGTTAGCAACCACACAAGTTTTGGGTTCTATTAAACTAAAAATTATTAAAAACTGAACTAAATTAAAAAGTGTATAAACTAGGCAAGCTGAAGACGAGGTCCGGACGAGAATATTACACACACGTAATTCCAATCCTCGGCACTTAATATGAATTAATCTCAAGAATCTACCGAGTTATAGATTGTCGTAATTAAACGGACACGACCCTCACTCCCAGCTTACTTGAGTACGTAACCGCCGTGTTGGGCATCGAAACGGCTATTTCCCTAACCTAGCTACAACCTACGTTGTTGGGCGATCAATAGATTTAATAGCTAGACGGCTTTATCGAACTAAGGGAGCCTAGTATAGGAGCTACTCGTATGTTGGGCATCTAATAGTCTCCTATCGGTTTAATCGATTATCTAACGAATAATTTTGCTACTTACCTAGCTTTGTTCCACGAGAAGCGATGGAAGTAATAAGTTAGCTACGGACTGCGTAACCTAGGGTGATCAAGCCTAAATTACTAGCGGATTAATTAATTCAAAATTAACCCCAAAAACCCTTTTGATTAATTATTCGAACCTAAGCATCATGTACTTGTTCACGTGTGCATTTACATTATGTCGGACCACAAAAGACTTAGCTACTCATGCGGGCAGCTTCGGTTGGGCGGCGGTGACGGTTCCGAGCGAAAACTTAGACATGAATAACCACTAGATCTAGCATGAACGAAATTTAAAAGGCTTAAAGCACGAAATAACAGAATATTTAAACCTACGAAATGAAACTAAAACTTGAATTAAATAACAATAGAGTTCAAACGTAAATTCAATGTTCCTACTTAAACGATTAACTACGAATGGAAATTAAACAAGAATTGAAACTACGAAATTAAAAGTATCAAACCAACGGAAATAAATGAGTGTTTCTTCTTCAACTATTAACTACGGGAAGTCGGGGAATGGAACGGCGGTCGGTGGCGGAAATGGTTCAGCGGCGGCGGTCGGATTTGTCGGAAATGGAAATGAATAATGGCGTGAATGTGTGGCGCGGGTTGAAGGCACAGCATGTGTATCGGGGTGTATGATTTTCGTGCTCTTCAACTCTTTATATACTCCTCCTTTTCTTCCTCTCCAAGCTAGGTCAAATCCTTCTTTGATAAGGAAAGAGATTTTGATAGATAAGGAAATAATATCTTTCCTTATCTACCACAAAATATCTTCAAGATCCGTTCCTTCTCACAAATCCGCGTCCACGTCATCAATTTCGTGCCTTTTCGTCAATCAAAAGTTGCCAAATATTATCCCTCGTCATCATGCCAGCGTCGGCACCTAAAACACTGCATTTTTCACCGCTGCGAGTGCCTAGGTTGGCTAATTGAAGCACTTTTCGGCCGAGAATTACTAAGTACGGAAGCGACTCATCACTCGGCAAGATTACGTGCCTTTGGACAAAACCTTCTAAGTTATAGTCCTTAGCGACTTTACAAAATCAAGCCGAGGGTTTGAAGGTTTTTCTCTCCAACTAGGAATGAGTTCTTAGAATAAGAACGTTTCACTAAAAGTGAACTCCTTCAAGTGTCTCAGCGTAAGATCTAACAAGGTTAGCTTAGAAAAGAGATCTTCTACTGAGTGCTTCCAGCTACTGACTCGAAGACAAACATTGAGCTCTTATATTGACGAGCTCTCTGAGCCGATGACATGGGGTTACGGAACATTAACTTCTCTGCTGAAGTTCGGTCCAACAATTTACCCCTAACGGGAGTTAGACAAAATGATCTAGAAAGATCAAAGCGAGGTCTAACCTTATTACATCATGTCGGTTAATCACACACTCGGGGGCTTTGGGGTCTTCAATTCCTCTTACATTTACAACGGTTACTCGGTGTCGGAGTGCTTGAATCATCTCCCTATAATCTCCCCATGTAGCAACTTTGATTCATATCCTTACATAATCCTACAATTTCCCCCTAGAATATGAACTATGAATCATCTCCTGACTCATATCCCTACAACGTGGTTGCTAACCAAAACCTTTAAGTCTTAGTTTTTGCAGGATTTATTTGGTGAAATACAGTGACCACCAAGTTTGTGCCATTGGCAGGGAACGGTGTTATTTTAATTTAGTTTAATATTTCTACTAATCTTTTGTGTTGTTTAAGTGTTGCATGAGCAGGTCTTCCTGCCCTAACCTCATGTTTGATAAGGACATAGAAAAGACAACAAGGAGGAATAAGAATGAGACAAAGCTATGGAAGCAACAACTTTTGTTTGAGGGAACGACAAACGTCTTAACAATCCAATCGGGGAAGACGAGAATAGGAGCTAGTAACGAAACTAGGGAATCGGTGGTGAAACTATCTTGCTCGACTAGACGGGACCCAATCTTGAATAGGAGAGTTCGGATTCGGAAGAAGAAGTTATGGCTAAAGAAAATTCGCCGTCTCACGAAGATGAATACCGGATCGGCGGGGAATAACCTACTGGACCGGTTCGGATTACCACGGCCAGCGGAGTTGGCGTCAAGGCGAGTTTGGTCTTGCATTACCCAGTTTTATTGGAAGGCTGAATGAGATCTCTTTTGCCTTTTTAGAGAGATTCAATCAAGTGCGAAACCTACACGGGGGCGAGCCATCTGGATGATTTAAACTCAAGCATTTCCCTTCACTTTGCTGCAAGATGGACCACGAACATAGTTCTTGAGACTTCAACCTACATCCATCACGACGCAAATGCCCCAGAAACCTTCTTGTACAAGTACTTCCATCGGTCGAAGACAAATGCGCTCAAGAAGCGATATATCTTGAATAGCTCAAGAACTTGACAAAACCTTTGGAGCTTACTCGGAGCGGTTCGGGCGAATAGTCGATGGCTTTGCCACTAACCATGGATATTCGGACATGGATCTTTTACGAATTTTCTACCAAGGCGTGGCCGACGATTGATGACCATGGTGAATGTCGGGCTTAAAGGAAACTTTTCCAATAGTTATTACGAGGATGCAAGGGCCACTATTGAAGGACTTGTGGAATCTACCTCGCAATATAAAGGGTCGAGGATGCAAAAGAAATCTATCTACGTGTCAAGTGAAGATATTTGGGATGATATTAACATGAAAGTGGAGCTAAAGATGGAATAGAAGTTCAGCAAATTGGAAGATAAACTAGATCGGCCTTCAAGGAGAAGACTTCCACTTCATCGATAAGCCGATCTATGACTAATCATACATGTGGAGCATGTGGCCAAACGAGACATACATCCTTGCAATGTCCGGGAGAAGACAGCAATGCAGCTCGGAATTAGAATAGGCAGCAAGGAGTTCATCCGAACCTTAGATGGAGGCAGCTGGATGATCAATATCGACAACTACTAAGAAATCCTCCTCAACAACATTACCAGCAGCTAACCTATCAACATTAGCAATATCAGCCACCACAGCAGCAGACAGCAAACGTATAAGGATCTACATTAGCGATAGTTTCTACAAGGTAATCCAACTGGTCAAGCAAAGCAACAGAACACATTAGAGAAGTTGTTAGCAGAAATGGTCTCTTCTCAGAAGAATACTACTGCATACCAACAGCAAATGTAGAAGAAAATAAATCAAACAAATAAGGATCATCGGGGCAACTTATGGAGAATGCGTCCCAAGCAAATAACCAGGTGAATTCTACACTTCAAGAGATGAAAGGTAACCAAAGACGGACTCCTTGCTCAAACTCGTGCCAAGTCGAGTGCTCACAGTTGCAATCAAATTACACTTGTACAATGGGAAGGAATTGCATGGACCAACTGTACATGTGAGACACCCAGAAAAAAAGACTGCGACAAGAAGAGCTATAGAACACAGCCTGGCCAACCAGACGGCCTAGTAAGACAGAATACTAGGGAGCTAGAAGAATTGCATAATGGTGAGAAGGATCGGTGGCGGCGAGTCGAGTCCGAATCCACCATTTTCATAGTTTAAATAGCCACTTTCAGCAATAACTTTCAGAGCAAATTTTTATACTTCTAAATAAACTTCGGCACAAACAGAATAGTGTGAAGAGAAAATAATGGAATAGAGTTTCCAAATTATTACCTACTTTCGACAATCATGAATGACGAGAGAAAGAAAATTTAGGCCCCGTTTGGAAGAGGCTTATTAATAGGCTTATTTGAACTATTAAAAAAGAAGCTGACTATGCGTGCGTTTGGAAGAGCTTATAAAAATAACTTATTTCAAAAAATAAGTTGTTTTTTGGCTTATTTCCATAAGGTGGTAGAAATAGGCTTATGAAAATAAGTCAATAAAACGGTTTATGAAAAATAGATCGTCATATCAAGATAATAATTTTTTTCAACTATATTTTATTTTTTATCTAATTATATATTTATAAATAAATATATCCAAATTCAACAACTCAATTTAAATATTTATAATATAAATATTTATATCATAAATATTTATATTATAAGCGGCTTATTTAAATTGTTTTTGCAAAGCTAGTAAAAAAGTAGACTTAATTTCTTGAAGCTTTCTATTTGTCCAGCAAACAAAAGCCCGCTTTATATCTTATTCCAAAAGCAGTTATCGGGCCGGGCCCAGTTTCTCCCCCGCGACCCGCCAACTGCCACGTGTCTCCGCCGCTAAACCGCTGGCATGGCTCCCGCAGTCCTCAAATTATTTATTCCACCCCACAACTTTCTTCAACTACCTCTTCTTCTTCTCCACTCAAAATTCGCCCAACTACTCACGTTGTTCTCTCTGATCGGATGATGGACCCCAAGTTCGGAAAGCCCGTTTTTCACGCTCCGGGCCGAGCCGACCTTAGCCAGATGCCCGATAATCCGACCCGGGTGAGTCACCGCCGGGCCCAGTCCGAGACCTTCTTCCGCTTCCCCGACCTCGACGACATCCTCGTCGACGGTGTTCTTGCTGACCTCAACATCGAGCGCCCTCAAACGCCGCCGCCGCCGCAGCCTAATGGGAGCGACTGGCCCAAACCGCTGGCCCACTTGCGGAGCCTTTCGGTGGACGCGGATTTCTTTGAGGGGCTTGTGTTGGATGAACCGCCACCGCCGCCGGAATCGGGGCCGCGGCCGAGACACAGGCATAGCAGCTCTATGGATGGGTATTCCAGTACGACGTCGTCAGAGGTGGATTGTGTTGCGAAGAAGGCTATGGCCGCTGATAGGCTGGCGGAGCTCGCTTCAATTGACCCTAAGAGGGCAAAAAGGTTCGATTTTTTTGAAAGGGTTGACTTGTTGTAATGATTGATTTGGTTAAGCGATTATGTTTTGGGGGTAGGTTTTCTTGATTTTATGTGGGGTGAATGATTTCTGCTTCTGTTTGCTTTGGGTTTGGTACTGAGGTTCGTTTTCTAGGTTTCGTGCACAAATCAGAAGGGTAGAGAACAGTGATAACTTTGGTTTGTCTGCAGTTGTCATGTAGTTCAACTTGTTGTTGGTGATATTAATGTGGAGAATTGGTGGGTATGCAGGATACTGGCAAATAGACAATCAGCTGCGCGATCTAAAGAGAGAAAAACGCTCTACACGGGGGAGCTGGAGAGGAAAGTTAAAACACTACAAAGTGAAGCGACCACACTCTCTGCTCAAATCACATTGCTGCAGGTATACATGTGTACTGGCTAGATGTTGATAATTATGATTTCTGATTTGTTTTAAGAAGGAAGCTATTTGAGCAACCATTAAGTAGTGTGATACTTCGTTTGAGTAGAAAACACGCAGAAAAGTAGGGATATACTTGTTAAGTGTAATAGGTTTGGTGCACGTACAATTTTCTATGATAATTGAGTGGCTGCAAACCGAAGTATGACTAAGATCTGAGGTTGCTAAATTCACTAAACTTGTGAATCTCTATCTAGTTATCTGATTAGCTGATGGAATTGACAAACTTCTCCGTGTGTCTTGCATTTTGGTGTTAAATTGTTTAAAGTTAGGATTTGTTTTACTGTGATAACTGAAGTGTGAATAATTGAAGAGCCTTTTTCCTGACTTTTCGTGCAACTAATCAGTTAATAGGGGAGATGATTTGGGAATTTGTAGAGCAGCTTGAATAGGGAGATAAACTATGAAACTCGAGTCTCCCAAAGACGCATTTGAATTCACAATTTTTTCAAGCTTTAGGACTGTAACTTCATGCATTCAATTGCTTGTATCTAAGGAACTATAGCATTTTGGTCCATGGCTTATCTTCTGTTTTTTAGAAGCTTTACTTTTGTCCACTAAAATGTTCTTAATAGTAGATAACACAACTGATTCATTTCTCTTAGAACTTTTTAGATGAGGAGTGCTGCATTAATTGTTTGTAAAATGAGAAAAAAAAAAAAAAAAAAAAAAAAAAAAAAAAAAAAAAAGCTGTTCTTATCCTTCATTTTAATTATTTCAAAATCCATTGTACAAGGATATTTCGCATGGCTCAGTAACTCAGTTTCGTATTTATGTATCATGTTTACAGTGAGATGACAAAAAAAATTAAGAAAAGTAGTTTTGGTGAGACTATTTGTAGTTTTGGTGAGACTATTTGTTTTAAATCCGCCACCATATGTACTAGTTAGAAGTCATTGATTAGTTAAGATCATTGTGAAGTATGAATTTTTTAAGTTTAAATTTGTAGCCAAAGTTAAGGCTGAAAGAAATACTTACATTTTTGCACTAAGTGATTCAGTTTATCGTCCATTTAGATAGATGGGTACAGTGTGAAGTATCTGATCTGCATTGTGTAACTGAAAGTTTATTATGTTGCAAAAGTGGGTAAGTAGCATGATGTTTAATTATCCGCATGTTCTTGTTGATAAAACGTTAAAGGAAATCAAAAGTATGCTCTAGCTGCTTTGGTTGTGTAGGGAGAAAATACTCGTTAAATGATTTGAGAAATCAATATAAGCTTCTGACTGAGACTCCAAAAACATAATCTGCTTTGGAATTATTTAGTAATATGCATATCATCTGATGCAAAGTTAGCGAAAACTGCTGTGAGTTTATTAAGAATGAAGTATGGTGCAATGTAGAGAGACACTGGCGGCTTGACAGCTGAAAACAAGGAACTCAAACTGAAGTTGCAGGCTTTGGAACAGCAAGCACAGCTTAGAGATGGTACGCGTGTCTTCTGCTGTTTGTATCAGTTTCTTTTTTATCTCATACCTGCTTTGACATGTTTCTGAATTTTAGCTTTGAACGAGGCATTGAGGAATGAAGTGCAGTGGCTGAAGATCACAGCTGGACAGATCCCCAGAGGATCATCTCATTTTGGCAACCAGCAGCCACATCACTTGCCTCATTCCAGCATGAGACATTGTCCCTAAACGCAGCATTTATATATATAAATTCTCCAGGTAGGCTCTTGTATATAAACTTGTACACTAGAAATGCCCTGCCTTCTTCTATATAGTCTAGAAAGCTATCCATGTAAATGCAGCATTTCAGATGATGTGTAGAGCCTAATGTTCGCCATAATATGTAGCTCTTTTGTTTCGTTCTTAAAGTCAACCATGTGCTAACCAGGTTGAGATGGTAGCATTCGAACTTACGACCTCGGATACGTTAAAAGCGGCTAAACAAAAGGAAGCGATCATTAGATGTTCAATCCAAGGAAATGGAACCAAATTGATATAACTTCCAAACAAGATCTTAGGAGTTTTCATCCAACAAGACAAGAAAATTCATTTTCATATTACCATCAGTTCCAAAACATGGATGGTAGAACATATAGTCGCAGGGTCGGCAGATACCTAATTCGCCATTAGTCAAATCAATTCAACTAGTATTACATCATGTAACCACATGTCGTAGAGTGAGAATAAACAAGCATTTGAAAGAAGACAAGATGCATTTTTGGAGACTTTTGACTTATATTATCTGTGTTGAAGATAACGAAGATGTAAACAATGCCTGATCCATCCTCATAGTAATTCACCAAATGATTTTGACATGGTCCAGCACTTGTCATATATAATGTCCTCCTCCTCAACATGAGTGAAAGATAAGCAGAAGTTCATCACCAACATATATATAGCAAACAGCTCAAAGAGAGTACCTCTATATAGAAATGTTGATAGCAGTGGGCCTCATCTTGGTTTTCGTCTTCTCGGCTTTCTTGCTGGGAAGGAGTGCTCCAAAGGCAATGGAAAGTATTCCTGGGACTCTAGGATGGCCTGTTGTGGGGGAGAGTTTCTCCTTCATCTCCGCCTTCTCAAGCCCTGCCGGAATCTTCAGCTTCATGCACGAGAGACAGAAAAGGTAGTAGTAGACTAGGAGAAATGAGTAACTAAATTCAGAAGTATTCATCACTCTTGTTGCTTGCATCAGGTATGGCAAGGTGTTCAAGAGCTATGTGTTGGGGAGATTTACTGTGTTCATGACAGGGAGAGAAGCCAGCAAGATTCTTCTAGCAGGCAAAGATGGGCTAGTCAGCCTCAATCTCTTCTACACAGGGACACAAGTTCTTGGGCCGACGAGCTTGCTTACACAGAGCGGAGAAACACACAAGAGACTACGGCGCTTGATAGGGGAGCCCCTCTCAATGGATGCTCTCAGAAAGTATTTCCCATTCATCAATACTTTGGCTGTGGAGACCTTAGATCAATGGTCCGGCCGAAAGATCCTTGTTCTTGAAGAGGCTTCCACGGTTGTGATTCAGACATCAATCTCTATGTACAATAGATGTGATTTATTGAAAAATATCATCTTTTTTCGCAGTTCACATTGAAGGTGATAGGCCACATGATCATGAGCTTGGAGCCAACCGGTGAGGAACAAGAAAAGTTCCGCTCCAACTTCAAAATCATATCTTCCTGCTTTGCCTCTTTGCCATTTAAAGTCCCAGGAACTGCTTTCTATAAAGGCATCAAGGTATCAAGAAATTAGGTTTAAGCTTTGTAATTTACGAGTTTTGCTGATATGATCCTCGGATCTTGATAGGCCAGCGATAGAATGTATGCAATGTTAGATGCTACAATTGCCCAACGTAGAAAGGGAGAAGGCTTCCAGCAGGATTTCCTACAATCCCTGTTAAAGAAGCATAGCAAAGGCGGCTCAGAAGCAGGCGACGATGATAATAAGCTTACGGATAACCAATTAAAGGATAACATACTAACCCTGCTAGTTGCAGGTCATGATACCACTACAGCTGGTTTGACATGGCTTATCAAGTTTCTTGAAGAGAACCCTGCTGCATTACAGCGTCTAAGAGTAAAATATCTGCATATTTCATGTAATGACAGAATTAGAATGGCAAACGAACTCAAACTTGGATATTTGCAGGAAGAACATCAGCAAATTCAAAGTAGCAGGGAAGATGGATCGAGCCTTACCTGGTCAGAAGTGAACAATATGCCTTACACTGCAAAAGTTAGTAGAAATTACACTCATTTCTGAGTGATAGTGATGTAGGTTTAAGGCTACAGACTGAAATTTTCTCATCTGAAATACACAGGTCATCAGTGAGACTCTTAGAAGAGCAACAATTTTACCATGGTTTTCAAGAAAAGCTGCACAAGACTTTGATATTGATGGTATGAATCCTACTACCGATTTGATCAGCATGCAGCATTCTAAATTGCTCTAAACTTGTTAGGATACAAAATTGAAAAAGGTTGGTCTGTCAACTTGGACGTTGTGTCCATCCACCATGATCCTCAGATCTTTCCGGATCCAGAGATGTTCAATCCTTCCAGATTTGATGTAAGATTTACAGACCAAAATCTACTGACCGAACCATTTTACACATGACAATTGCAACTTCTCTTATGTTTCAGGAGCCATTAAGACCTTACAGCTTTCTTGGGTTCGGAAATGGACGCGTATGTGCCCTGGAATCAACCTGGCCAAACTGGAAATATGCGTTTTCATCCATCATCTGGTCTGCAGATACAAGTAAGGAAGTAAGAATCAGAAATATGAAAAAGAAACAAGAACTTGAGTGACATATTTGGTGACTCGTAACTGCAGGTGGAAGCCCCTAGAGAGGGATGATTCCGTTCAGCCAACGCTTGTGAGGATGCCTAAAAACAAGTACCCTGTCATGATAGAGCCTCTATAGACAACACCTGCAAAAACTAGAGAAGGAATGGATGCTAATGCAATAACAAGTCTTCAATATAGGATATAAAGCATGCAAGAATAGACTACTCAGGAAATCTCATCGGATCTAAAATGCATTATTCTTCAACTTAATACTATCTATCTATCTCATCAAGTTTATTCTCCGTTCAATGAATGCAACAGAAAGGTGATAGAAAGCAAGTGAAATGACACCATTAAAGACTAAAGAAATGTTTGACCAACACATACTATGTTCAAATTTCTTAAAATAGGTGCAAATTTTCAGATTCCAGGCTTGTACTTTCACCTGAAAGTCAAGTGTGTGGTAATTGGGAGAACTTTCATGCACTTGCGTACACTTTAACTTAATCAACATTAGCCTGCGTATGTATACTAACACAAAGTATTCTATAAGTACATCAGGTAGTTGATACCAAAATACAATCTTTTTTTATTTTTTATTGCAAACATGACGAGAGAGTTTCGCTACAAAATGACAGAAATCAACTAGGCCTTCAAGTCACAAATACTGAAATACATTACTTGTGAAGAGCACAAGAACAATTTTGGCTCCCAATATCAGCAGCTAGACAAGGAGGGCGAACTTTTTCGTCTTCATACCAAAATGATCGCCCTTGAATTAATTCATTCAAGAAATAATCCAGCTTCTCAATGGTGACATTGGGCATCACAACAATATGCGCCATGTTTCCCTCACAAGCAAGTTGCCAACGGCCGAACAAATTCTTCATCTTGAGGTCGCTCAAACACCACCGTACTGCTCAGCTCATTGAGCATGGCGCTAATCCCGAATCCCTAAGCCGGTCTTTCAAATAGTGAGCATTCCTGAGGCACTTTTGGACTTCTTTTTGGAATCCTTTGTACCCTTTTCTGTTTAGAGTGTACCACAGGAAGATTGGAGCATGACCATTCCGGCTTCCCATGATTGTGGCATCTCTTGAGGCAAGGTATTCTACATTACTTGAAAGAGCATTTATGTGCTGCAACCTCGTTATTTGCACACCACAAGGCATTGGGCATCCCACAAACTTGTGACCTGAAACGCTTACACTTCCAATAGGCTTCTTGAATGAAACTTTTGGTGCCTGAACAGGAAACCAGATTAAGTATCAAGAAAAAATGTAGAGCAAATGCCTATACCCAGACTATGTAGCAACAGAATTGCAGAGCAAAATCACAGAGAGGCTTCACCCTAATTACAGAATTACAGCATTAGATCAAGATATCTTGGAAAACAAAGAACTCTGATATGTTTTTGTGCTTAGTTGATTGGATTCAATTATTTCACTTCTTATAAATCTATCCATTTATCAAAATGCTAGAGAGACATTTTTAGCATCAAGTTTGTTTAATCTGTAAATATTTCAGAAGGATACAACAGTAGCATCATTCTGACTGCACATTTCTACATTATCATTATTATTTTCGGTTCATTAGTTCCTTCTCATGTATGCCGTATTACATGAAATCAAAAGAAACAAAATCAACTCTAATATATGGTTATAGGGAAACCAACGCTAACGGCGTATATGTTCAAAGACAGGAACCTTATGGATAGGAAATTATAAATAAAATGAATTAACACAGAAGAGTTTGCATACTTTTTTTACAAATGGCATCATGAGACCAAACAAAGCACCATCACAATGAATGTAGAATCTATCATGCGAAAATCCACACTCTTCTAGGGTCTGTATAACAAGATCGAGGTCGTCAACAGCCCCTTTAACAGTAGTTCCTGTAATTTGGGTGTTATAAATTAGAAGACAGCAGAATATGATGCTGGATAAAAGAATACACTACATAAGCATGTTTATTAGCAGATTTCAACTTTGAAGAGATAAAGAAGACAGAAATACCTATATTAACATTGATGATCGCTGGTTTATCCTTGTTTTGAAGCAGCTTTGCTTTAAAATCCGTGCAGTCAATCTCTCCAGTGACCAGAGTCCCAACTTTTACACACTCCATTCTATACATTCTTGCTGCTTTGAACACGGAGTAATGAGACTCCTTTGATCCATATAAAATTCCATCAGGAAAAACTTCTCTCCTGTTTTATCATAACAATGAATTAATATCAGAATATGTTCCTACTGACAGAAGAATCCCACTTGATTAAAATTAGGAACTCAGATAAAAAGCAAGCAGTACTTACCCAACAAGGATCCCATGAAGATTACCCTCAGTGCCACAGTTAGTGATGTATCCCCAGTAATCATCCCTCTCAATTTCCCACAGGCGAGCAAACCAATCCAAAACACCCACTTCGAACTGTCTAGAATGCACACCGTAGTTGCTCTCAATAAATGGATCGCCGAGATTGTTAATAGAGAAATGTTGCAATTGATTGAGTGCGCCATAATCAAAGTCCAGATTGTATGGATATCCTGTGTAAAAGAAACAAATTAGGAAAACATTCAGACCAATAAAGTTGTGCTGAGTAACCCAAAATCATTATTTAGAAACTCAAACTAGCTACTTAAAATAAAACTGAACATTATGGGAGTTGAAGATTAAAGCAGCATAAACGAGTTCATCTTAGAAGGGGATTCAGTTTCCAGCATCCAACACCCAAATCCATCCAAATCCAAAGACAGCAAGGGGATCTGAGTAATGTGTACATAATATCTATGCCCGGTCCATGAAACTTCACATTTCATAAATTTTTGACTGAATTTACCGGAATCATAACATAAAAAGTAAAAACCATATCTCCCATAAATCCCAATGGACACCTACTATAGGAAGCAGCGCGAAAGAACAGTTAAAAACATTTTCTAGAAAAATATCAACAACTAAAGGTGAAAACATCATGATGAGTTTGATGACAGTCCCGAGAAAAGATTTTATGCTGATTCATATTCGTGAAACTTACCACAGCACAAACACCATTTCGAACGCTTTACCATCCAAATCAAACACTAAATTCACAAAAACATCGAATCATCTAACATCTTTAAAAGTTAAAGAAGAAAAAACAGAGATCATAAAATCAAAAAAAACAAACCTAAATGATGTTTTGTCCGTTCAAGGAGTGTTTTTCGGTACCTCGCCAACACACTAGCCATGTGCGCCTCCTTATCTCCGGTAGACTCGTCGTCGGCGTCTGGCTCCGTCACTTCAAGGCACGTGGTATGCACGTTCTTCCCCAAAACGATCTCCCTCGCAGCCTCTACATCTTCTCCCTTTGACTCCACAACCGGCGGCACCGCCTTGGACACCACTGCCATCGGATCAAACGCAGGTATTCCATTAACCAAAGATCCGTTTGACGACATCGTTGCCTCAAGCCCAACGCTGGTTCCAACCATCTCCTAAGCTACTCCAGTAAAGTGTACCGAGAAGTAGGAAAACAATCATTCGGTGGAAAAGTTAACAGAAAAACGAGAAAATGCGGAAATAACTGAATACCTGAAACGAAATTGTCAGCGAATACTTGGAAAAGCTGGAAAATTGGGCTAAAGAGGCGGCGGTGAGAGCGAAGATGAGAGGTAGAGAAGACCAACTGGGCTGGTTGTCTTCAGTATATAAATAGACGGGTTAGCTCATAGAACGGTGTCGTAGGAACAAAAAGCTTCAGCCAACCCACACGTAAGGATGGCAAAATTGCAGGTCGGGTCGGGTATCGTCCTGGGGCCCGCCCGCCCCCCTGTGGAACTGTGGACCCGCCTGCCCAGTGGGCCCGTGCGGGTCCACAAAATTGGCCGGGAATCGGGCCCGTGCGGGCGGATCATCCCGCCCGCCCTAGTGTAGAATTGCCCTTTTTTTTTTTTTTTTTTTCATTAATTAAAAATAAATAAACTACTTTCATTCCGAAATACATGCTCGTGGCCAGTGATTACAATTTCATTACGGTAAAGGCGAAAAAATAGGATTTTAAAAATCCTTATTTTATGATATAAAAAATGTTAATTTTATTTTGAAATATATCTTTCGTGAGCAGTGATTACGATTTTGAATATAGTATATTGAAGTTTAGAAAAGTAAATATTTACATATTATAAGTTAATTATGTTAGATGTATTAATTTAGTATATTATATTTTTATATATTAATATTATTATATATCCAGAAAAATAACGAATGTGTGTATTAGGCTCAAGCTGGAATAAGTTCATGTACAAAAACCATTGATGCGGGGTTCGAATCCCGCTAGCGGTATTTTTATTGCGGGGCGGGTCGGAGCGGGTCCGGGGCGGGCGGTTCTACGGGGCGGGGCGGGGCGGTTTCCACTGTCGGGCCGGAGCACCCCGGGCCGGCACGGGTCCGGGTCCGGGAACCGCCCCGTTCTCGTGCGGGCGGGTATTCCCGCCCCATCGCGTACGGGTCGGGTCGAGTCCAGCGGTTCAAGGTCCTTTTGCCATCCCTACTCACACGAGACTTGGCCGTTTAAATTTTTAAGTTATTTCGTTTGATACATTTTTATTTATTTTGTTATTATCTATTTCAGATGGATACAACGACCACGTAATATGGAGTTTATAACATAACGACTATTTAATATACATTTTGTATCTTCTGTTTAATCTCGTTGATATTAAAAAAAAATTTAACCATCTCTTACTAGCAATTGAACCAAAAAGAATATAAACATGTCACGCCTCATGAACACGCTAGAGACTGTGTACATTATCCGCTAATACTTTTTTATATTTTTATGTGAATATGTACATCTTTTTAAATGTAACCAAGGCACATTAAAAAGTTTGAATGGTAGAGCGATGACTGCAACTTGGTGTTAGTTAATGAAAATATATTATTATCTGGAAAAAGGTGTCCAGCAGTGGGGGGCCGAAGTGTCGTTATATTATTGGTGAAGTCACGTGGCGGTAGGACCATTGGATATTTTAATTTGGTTATGGATGCATGTGTACATACAAGTCGTTGGCAACGCGACCCCCCACTTTGAATCAATTTTAGGTTCCGATGGATACTAGGGTTTTGGTGACTCTTGGTGTTGCCTATGGCCGCTTCCATCAAGATTCCCAATTTAAGCACGTGTTATTTTCATTAATAAATCGGATATGTAGTTAAATTTCGGTAAATTATGTTAACATAATTATATATAATAAATATAAATAAATAAGTTCAATTTATAAAAGCATGGGTGAAAATTTTTAAAGTAATGAAATCAAACCCCTCGACCGCTCAATAGTTTAGGAGAATTTTTTTGTAGGTGGATAGTTGTTTGTAATAGCTTAATTTTTTTTATTCTTAAATTAATAAGAATTGGTAAAAAATGACTTATTAACGAATTGATGGGATATTTACAAATAGTGATTAAAGAAAAACAATATTTGTAAATTAATTATTTATTTTTGTCGGGATAAGATTCGATATGATAAGATTTGAAAATCACAAAATCTTGGTTTGAATGATAAACTTTGTATAATATAATAGGCTTAGTTGAGTTCGACATGTTAAGAACTTATAAGTAGGCTAGTTAGAGTTCGATGCACGATAGGGTTCGATAGATCATCCGTCGTTCGGCAGAGGGCTCGGCATCGAGAACTCGGTTGGGATTGCTACAGCCCATTTGAATACTGCACGGGATTCGAGCCACGAACTAAAATCTCAAAAGAATTGAACTACGAGATAATTCGGTAAAAGGTCAGAGGAATCGAGAGGAAGTCGTCTCGGCATGTTATTGAAATTTGAACAACTATCACCTACTTGCTAACCTCGATCGATGAGAAGCCGCTAGCCCTATCACCTGTCTCGAAGTAAAGCGGACTTCCCATGCGAAAAGAGGAATCTCCATAGTATCATTCAAAATGAAGATGGTTATTTTCTTGTCGTTTTCGACGGTGTATAGACTCCGTCCGACGGATCTATTTATACGTCGAGATAATAAATAGAGAAGATTCTTCATGCGAGAGAAGATATCAACGGGAACCCGAACATTCAAGCGAGCGAACACTCTCAGCAAGCGCAAAGACAAACCCGGGGAAGAACTTGCGTCAGAGATTCTTTCTAGTTCTTCACTCACAGAGTTTTTATCGAGTTCTCTTTCTCTATTCTAAGGAAGCTTATTGTAAAATTATTAGCTTAGAAAACTTCGAGCGAGTTCGGCTTTCTAAAGCTGTTCTTATTGTAACAATTCCTTCTAGTTGGAGAAACTTCGAGTCTTCAAGGTTGAAGCTGTAAAGTCACGGCGACTATAAGTAGATATCGTCCGGCATGCGAGATTAGCGATACTTGTCGGTATAAGCAAACAAGACTACATTTGTCATGTGCGCGAATCAATTAAGACTTGCTCGGTATAAATTAATTCAAGTACTCCCGGTTTAGGGCGGTGGACGTAGGATTACGTGTATCCGAACCACTTTAAAAATTATGTGTCTTTGTTTTACTATTTCATTGTTTACTTGTCCATATTGCATAAAGCTCGACTTTTTAAACAATCGGCATAAAGCGGATTTTTCAAACTAAGACGAACATATTTTGGGCTTACACTTCCGCACACAATATCGATACTAAACTATTGTTCGTTTGACTAAAGTCGGTAGATAGGACATAGTAGAAGGTTATCTCTGCCCGTGCGATCCGAAAGTTCGGTAGCAATATTCGGTTGTCCTGACTTTCGCATTTGAGTTTTGAAATTTGCATTCATGTGTATTCACCCCCCCCCACACACGCACCTGAAGGCTCGTCTCTGGACTAATAATTGGTATCGGAGCGGTGTTCTCACGATCATCGTTTTTCGAAAATCGGTCTACTCGAGCGAGATCTCGGCAAACCGTTTTCTCTGCACTTGCATCTCTTCAAAGCATCCTCTACCATATTCTTCAAAATGTCGATATTTTAGGTGCAAGGACGGTACCCATGTTTTTGGTAGAAAACTTCGTGGTATAGCGTGTAAGGATGGAGGCACGCTTAACGTCGTTGCATGGCGGCATGGGCGGCGTCACGGAGACGGGGACCCGTTGTTCCGATGGTTGGCGGCGTCGAGCTCACAACCATGCGGCAATAGGTGCGAGGACCGGCCGAAGGTTCTCGAGGACAAGAGCCTCTTTACACCGAGAAGAGAAAAAGTTACACAATCTTGGCCAGGGGTTACATGCAGCGCAATACTAACTATGCTCGGTGACTCGTACCTCGGCGGGGTGCGCGGCGCAAGGCTGCAAAGAGCTGCGGGATGCTCCCGATCTTGGGCCGAGGAACTCCGCAAATCAAAGAGAATAAGCTGGAGTTGGAGCTGCAAAAGCTCGAGGCGTTCACAATGATACCGGGAGAGTCGATTGATGATTTCGGCGTCAGGTTCACAAATCAAATCAACATCATCAATGGACTAGGAAAACGTTCGGCCAACAAGGAGACCAACACTAAAATCTTAATGGCTCTTTCTAGGCCCAAGTAGTATTCCTTTGCTACTTGTCTGCGAAGAAGCCGACTTAAACTACGTTACTCGTAATTATATATTTTCGGGAATTGAAAGCGAGAGGAGTTTGAGTTCAATCTTCCACACCCCGAAGTGCTAAGGCCGAAGTGTCGATGGATAATGCTTATAAAGGCGGCGGTCGGGACACTTGGAGCAAGTCCCTCGGCCAACAAGTCGATCAGCCGGAAGTTTCGTGATGATCCCGATCGGCGATAACTTAGGTGAGAAATACGCTCTCCTTGCCGTCGAATACGAAAGGAGAAGGAGAAGTTCGAGGAAGAATGAAGTTAAAAAGAGCTTCAAAAAGCGATCAAGGTAAAAGAGAAAATGCTCATCCGAAAGGTGAATCTAAATCTTTACCTGAATGCGATAACACGGAGGCCGCCTCCATTTGGGTGAATGAGACACCAAGAAAAGAAGGCGGGAAGCTCGACGTGTTACAAGCTGCAAAAAATTGGGTGTTATTAATATGAATGTCGAGCTCACGGCGGCTTAAAGAGCGAAAGGCAAGCGAAACGATACAAGTTCGTTAGAAAGAGGCAAGCCTACATAGGCTGGAGAATTATCCGATTAGTCAAGTGGTGAAGAGTTGTTCATGGAGTCGTCGGATGATGAAGCGGCATTCATGACGATCGAAGGTGAAAAGGATGCGTGTTGTGCCTTATGGGTGGAGAAGAGGTTGAGGTAAACTCCAATTATAATATATATCCCTCTTAACCATGCACACACGACACAAGCTCTATTACGGGTAAATCCTCGGATGTGGTTCTTGCATATGAAGAGCTTGTTGGAGGAGCGATTCGGATCGATCGGTCCCAGTAGAACACTTCGGGAGATGGAACTCCCGAGAGCTAAAAATCGAGAGACTTTCAATGAGTAGTCGGGACTCTCGAGTACGAAGGACTTGTTTTGAGGCAGACGAGAAGAGATAAATTCTCGATGAGTAAGTCTCGACAACAAGAATGCCGGATATCGGTTCGACCAAGGATAACTTAGAGAAAGAAAGCGAAATTGCCGGTCCCCAAGGACGAGCTTACACGGGGTAGAGGTGAGTATGAAGCTCGAGGAAAAGTGATGAGGTTTGAAGAACCTTAATGGTAGCAATACTTAGGAGCTAAAGAAAAGTTTGAAAAGTTCTTTGAGATCACGAGACCATGTTTTACGAAGGAAGGACTTGGCTATTCTGATTGAAGCTGACTACTTGAGGACATAAAAACTTCGAGATCAGGTGGTGACGATTTATCGAAGGGGAACCCGATATGATGAATCCTCAACCCCTCAAACAAAGGAAAAATAGAAGATAAAAGCACCTTAGCCCGGCTACTGCGAAGAAGACTCACGGTTCAAGCCCCGAACACCCGAGAACCAATTCGGGGGAAGCAAGAAAGTCGGATGGGCGAGACGGTATGGCCATCCACAATTCACTCATCCCGACTCAATATGGGCCATACTATTATGAGCACAGAAACAAAAGCCCAAAGGTTCGACGGAGAAGAAGTAAGCTAGAACCTCAAGAGAGAAAGAAGTCGGTATCTCCCGGCTTAGCGAGAGAGATCGGTGACAACAAGGGCCGAAGAAATATGCGACCACCGGGATTATCGAGACAAATTTGGATCCCACGATTCACTAACATCTAAGGACCCAACTGAACCCCGAAAATTTTTGAATTTGTTTTTATTTTGCGGGTGCTAAAGGAAACTTGGATCGTGGATAGCGGATGCTCAAGGCGTATATGACGCATCAAAGAATCTGTTGACCAACTACGTTCGGCAAGAAGGAGCCGTAATGTGAATTTGGTGACAACTCGAAAGGATACGCAAGGGGAGACGGAACACTAAAGATAAGGGTTTGCCATAGTTCCTAGAGTATCATATGTTGAAGGACTTCAACATAATCTCCCTTTTAGTTAGTCGATTTTGTGATAACTCCAATAAAGTGACTTTTGATAAAGGTTTTTGTGATGTTCTTGATAAATCCACAAGAAAAACGGTGTTATTAGGCTCACAAAGAAGAAATATCTACTATCTTTGATTGGAAAACCGCCGAACACCTTTGCACTACAAAGTCGGAGATAACAAAACGAGCGTGGTTGTGGCATAGAAGATTAAGTCATCTCGAACTTCAAAACAATGAACAAAGTTTGGAAAGAGATACTTTAAAGTCGAGGGCGCTTGATAAAGTATTCAAGAAACATAAGAATTGTGAAGCATGCACGAAGGGAAAGCAAACTAAATCAAGCAATCCACCAATTTTGTCACCTTCCACGAGATGGGATCCTTGAACTCCTGCACATGGACCTATTTGGGCCGGTCACTCCGATGGCGATCGAGAGGAAAGAAATTTGCTCTTGTAGTCATTGATGACTATTCAAGATACACGTGGGTGATTTTCATCGCAACAAGTCGGCGTCAAAATTGAACTATCAAAGCTTGCAAGCGATTGAGTGTCGAGAAGGATATCAAGATTCAACGAATACGCTCGAGATCGTGGAACAACGTTTCTAAACTTAGTGATGAAAGACTACTTGCGAAGCTGAAGGGATTGAACATGAAACCTCGGTATGTACGTACACCTCAACGAGCGGTCTTCTTGGGAAGAAAGAGCGGAACACTCAAAGAAGCGGCAAGAACACTACTCGTAGACTCGGGTCTACCATCAAAGTTTTGGGCAAAAGCTACTAACACAACTGTTACACTCGAGAATCGGTCTTTATTGACTCGAGATGTACATGAAGATACCATATGAATACACGAGAAGGACGAAGCGTCCTACAACGTCTAAATATTTCGAGGCGCTGAGACCTCGGGGTAATAATATAAAAGCATCACTTACCCCGAGGGTGGACTCGTGGGTCCCTTGGAGGGTGTCGAAGTGGGAGCGAGATCAAGGTTGATTTTGTCAAGAGCTTTTATATCGCGGACGATGGTGGCCGAGTCTCAAGTCGGAGCGGGATTTTCAAAGAACTCTTGAAGATCTTTGAACACTGAAGTATCTGGCCCAGAAATTCGATCGCTCTCCAACGGTATAATAATGTTCTTAAGGCACCTGGATTCGGGAATGTCCCTCCTCCACTATACTCGCGAGCGGAAACATATGCGCGAGGAGATTGAGGAAGAGATCGGGTATGCCGTAGCAAGAAACGGACTAAGTTTTAAGGATGTTTGAAGATTAAGAAGAGATCGGGAAGCTCGGAAGGAGAGTCTACAGAGCCTATGGTCTTGAACCTCCGGAAAAGAAATATGTTGACTTTAAGGCGCGGCTGCAACAATTCAAGAAGTCCGACTAATTCTCTTATGCTCCGAGTGTTTGCTCTGTTTTTTCCTCTTTTAGCTCGATAGCTCTTAGTCTAGATTGAATAGAATTTTTGTACATGTAACCTCTTGATCATATATGAAATTCTTTTCTTTCGACCTTCGACAACCACTCATTGTCATCGGTTATGTTTTTACGTTTCAATTACTACGATCACTTCGGTGACGGGGACACACACACTCTTATTACTTATATCTATTTGTTCCTTGTGCTTAGGTCGAGTCTAGATTTGATATCTTCTTGTGTATAGTGGAAAGGATGTTATAGGAGATAATATTATATCTTAGGCAGTTTGTGTTGTGTTGATTTGTAGAAGTTTAACGTAAAAGGTTTTGGCATCATCAAATAGGGGGAAATTGTTGGGATAAGATTCGGTATGATAAGATTTGAAGATCCAAAAATCCTGGCCGAATGATGAACCTTGTATAATGTAATAGCTTAGTTGAGTTCGGCATGTTAGGAACTCGGTAGGCTAGCTAGAGTTCGGAAGGCGATGGGTTTCGGTAGATCGTCTGCCGTTCAACCGAAGAACTCGGCATCGAGGACTTCGGTTGGGATTGCTACGACCCGCTAAATGCAGTACGAGGAATTCGAGCCACGGCTGAAATCTCACGAAGAATGGAACTATGAGACAATTCGGTAAAAGGTCCGAGGAATCGGAGGAAGTCGGCTCGGCATGATATTGGAGTTTGAACAAGCCTCACCTACTCGCTAACCTCGACCAATGAGAAGCCGCCAACACTTTGTCACTGCCTTTCAAGTAAAGCTATTTCCATGCTGAAAAGGGGAATCTTTACAATGTCATTCAAAATGAAGATGGTCGTTTTTTTGTCGTTTTCGACACGTGTCCGAGACTCCCTCCAACGGATCTATTCATACGTCGAGGCTATAAATACGGAGAAGAGTCTTCATGCGAGAGAAGATATCAACGAGAACACAGGCATTCAAGCGAGCGAACACTCTAGCAAGCTCGAAGACAAACCCCGGTGAAGAAGTTACATACGGAGAGATTATTTATAGTTATTCACTTTAGAGTTTTTATCGGTTCCCTTTCTCTATTCTAAGTAATCTTATTGTAAAATCATTAGCTTAGAAAACTTGAAGGAGTTCGGCTTTACGAAGCGTTACGATTCTAAGAACTCCTTCATAGTTGGAGAAACTTCAAGCCTTCACGGTTGAAGCTGTAAAGTCACTACGACTATAAGTAGATATACATCCGAGCATCTGATTAACTAAGACTTGCTCGGTATAAGCAAACAAGGCTTTGCATATGTCAAGTACATAGATCAGTTGAGACTTGTTTAGTATAAATTAATTCAAGTACTCTTGCTTTGTTCAAGGCGGTAGATGTAGGATCCTATGTATATGAACCACCTTAAAAATTACGTGTCTTTGTTTTTCTTGTTGCATTGTTTTCTTGTTCATATTGCATAAAGCCGACTTTTAAACAATGCATAAAGCTGGTTTTCCAAATTGGGACGAACATATTTTTGGGCCTACACTTCCGCACACAATATCCAATCTTGAACTATTGTTCATTGGTGGAAATCCAATACATATAACTCGGTAGAAGGTTATCTCTGCCTTGCGATCCAAAAGTTTATTTGGCGGGGACTAGTTCGATGCATATTCGAGTTGTCTTGACTTTCGCGTTTGAGTTTTGAAATTTGCATTCGGGTATATTCAACCCCCTCTACATCGAAGGCTCGTCTGCGGACCAACAATTTTGGATTGACAATCAAAATGTTTATTCCTCGTGTATTTAGGTAATGTTTGGAAAAAACTTTTATAAGCGGCTTTTAATTATTTATGCTTAAAGTTGTTTTTTAAGCAAAAGTTGTTGTGTTTGGAATAGTAGAAAAAATAGCTTAATTTTCTTGAATGTTGTTTTTGCAAACAACATTATAAGCTACATTTGGTTTTTTTTTTTTTTTTTTTTTTTTTTTTTTTTTTTTGCTTGTTTTTAAAAAGCACCCCTGACCAGGTTTATGGGCTTACATTTTATTATGACTTATGTAAAACACACAAAAAAGTATAATCACATATTCCAAACATTAAAAAATGTATTTTCTTTGTAAAAAAATTATAATGTCCACTTTTGTATTATGTATTATGTATTATGTAAAAATGTATATGTAAAAATCAAGAAGTTCATTTATCAATTAGGACCTCCCATTAATATTGGCCTTCACCGAAAATGGCAAGAAATTAATGATAAAAAATTATCTTTTGTTGCTTTAATGATGTGGGTATTACTAATAAACCAAATAACACAAGCTCATAAATTCCCATTCCAAAAAGTTTTTGAATCGAAATAATGTGAATGAGGGAGTATAAAGTCAAGATGAGGATAAAACTATCAAATGGTAACTTATACTCCCTTCGTCCTAATTATAATATCCATTTTGCTTTTTGCACGAACTCGATTTACAATTCTAAGTCTCAACCACTAGCTAGGTTTTATAAATTGTAAAAAAATCTAACTTTCAATGAGATTCGTGGCTTTGCAAACATTTATTTTCTTCATATTAACAACAAAAAATATTTGGATAATTACAATAAAATTGAATAATATAATAAAAATAAACACACGATCAATTATATGGGGCAATTTTTTAAATACCCGATTTCGTATAACAAAAATCAAATTTACTCAATCCTTATATTTGCTACACAAAATACTCAATTTTACTTAAAAGTCCATACTTTTCGAGACTTGTCGGCTGCAATTTCGTTATTTTGCTTCGTTCCATGCGTAAATGATTGGAATAAGGTATACGAATCCTAACACGAGAATCTCGCTCATGTCCGGCTCGCGTCCCGCTCAAGTCCCGCTCGGGCCGCAAATACCGCTCCCTTGGCGGCGGGATCTGTTCAGGTCTGTCCGCTTGAAGTCCCGCTCGAAATCCCACTTGAGTTTGAATTGGCGGGGAGTAGAATCTGTTGGTCCCAGAGTGTACGGTCGGGTGTAGAGGAGGGGGGGTGAATACACACGATTCGATTTCTCAATTTCGAACTTGAACGGTCACCCTATTCGGGATGGTGTGCATGCAGCTTGATTCGGCGGAGACCGAGACAAGCTGATACGAATCGAGTAAAAGGCTAAAGATGCTGGCTCGGTGAGATGCGCTAGCTTGGCTAGGTCGAGAATTCGGTATCGTTCGGTGAGAGTTCGGTGTGCGGGGTATGTGTAGGCCCAAGTCAGGTTTTTTGTGAGAAACGTTTTAAGTCTCGGTTCGAGTAGATTTAAAAGTTCGGTATCTTTGAGGCAGTTGATTGATTTAAATATGATGTTCGGTATGAATAGTAAAAGCAATGCGACGGTTAAGAAAGCGATAGAGAGACACGGGATTTTTAAAGTGGTTCGGATATCGCTCAAATCCTACGTCCGGCTGTCTAGAATGATCGGGAGGCTATTTATTATCCTAAGTTAGTCTCGGTCGGCTTGCACGCTTGGGCAAAGCCGCGTCTTGGTTTTTATGCGATCCAAGTCTCGGTTTACAACATTATCAAGCTTAAAGTGTTTGACAAACTTCTCAACGGTGAAGGAGTCCTTATACAATAAGGATTGGGTTCGAGATGTAAACTCCTTCGTCTAAGCTATGGATATAACAAGTGAGCTTAGGGTTAGAGGGATAAGGAACGAGAATGTAGCTATCTAGAGCGACGAACACTCGAGGATTTAGCTATAGGTTCGTGTTAATCGCTTGGATGCTAGAAGCTTATGTCGGTTCGGCTTGGTTCCTTTTGATTTGGATGTAGTCTTTCTAGGAGATAACTCGGTTGTTTCTTGCGAAGGACTTAGTCGTTAATTCTGCTCGTTTGAATGCTTTCTCGTGTTCTAGGCGCGCATTCTCATTTAAATCTTGAATGATCCCTCTATTTATAGAGCGAGATTGAAATAGATCCGTTGGAGGCGATCTTCTTCTCTCTCTCTCTTTTTTGGTAGCAAACGGCTCTTTTGGTGTAGGTAACGTGTACTTTCCCACCTTTTTAGGTAAAGGGTTGGCACGCGGACTTTAGCGAGGTGAGAAGACACGTGTATGTTTGTCAATTCGTTGAGGTGAATGAAGTGGTTGAGGCGAGCCAAACTTCGGGGCAGGTGAAGGCGACTTCTCTCTTCCTCGTACATGGCAATCTTTGATTCTCTTTTAAAAGATTACGATGAGTCCTGAAGACTATATGCCGTTCTTTGAGTCGACCTCGTATTCGATAGATAGGCTAGCTTTGAAGATAAGTCTGCGATGATCGGCTCGAGTCCGGTGAACTACTCTGCTTTGAGTTCGGTTCGGCCGACTCTCTCGTATCTTTGCTCTCTTCGAGTCCGGTATCGTCGAGTCTTACGAGGCTGGTCTTTGAGGCGAAATAAGCTGCGGCGCCTTGACCGGAGCGAGTGTCTGCGAGTGCGAAACCTCGGGAGACAAATACAAATATAAAGGAATGGTTCACCAATCG
Source organism: Lavandula angustifolia (assembly GCA_028984105.1). Lineage (NCBI taxonomy): Eukaryota > Viridiplantae > Streptophyta > Magnoliopsida > Lamiales > Lamiaceae > Lavandula > Lavandula angustifolia. Next base: position 27,295,512 of record CM054805.1, on the reverse strand, counting down.
GATAGGGTTTTGGGATCTTCAAATCTTCTCAATAGTTCGAGCACGAGGCTCTTTGGCGTGATCCGATATAGAAGATAAGAGTCATTTCCCATAAGTATGATCATGCTTGAGGATTGAATCATCACCCAACAATTTCCCCCTATTTGATGATGCCAAAACCTATCATCTATGTCCCATCAACTATCTTAAACACTAACTTACTCGAGAAACGAGGCTCCTTACAAATGTTACAAGTAGGTTCGGTGGGTTGTGCAGTAAGTGCTAGACTGCGGGGAGACGGGGCGAACAATTTTTCCCTTTTACAATAATTCCCCCATGCAACAATTTCCCTTTAAGAGAAATAATAACTCTCCAGAAAGTCTAGTCTATCGGAGATCTAGCCGAGCAAAGCGACAAGTAAATAATCCAACGTGTGTGTCGGTAATCACTTGATGATTACGAGTGTTAAAACATAAAGCCAAACACGGCTATTTAGACAACAAGTAGTTGTCGAGCCAAAAGAAGATTTGTATATATATAATACGCGGTTCGGTACATTACAAATCTTGCTAAGCTAAAAGAAGAACTAAGAGGAGAACCCTTAAGCTGCTGAATCCTATTCATGAAACCTTGGGATTTATCTTCGGGCGGTGGAACTCCATACATTACGAACGTGTTCTTCCTCGGAGCCGAGATATTCGGCGAGAATCTGCTGGATCATCTTGTTCTAGTCCTGCATTGTGGCGGCATTCATCACTTCTTGTTCAATCATTAGAGATATCTTGAGTCGTCTTGTCTTAGGGTGGAGGAATGATCCTTGCTTCGAGGAACTCGACTACTACCCCTTCGATTCTTGCTACGTGCATATATGGGTAAAGATTAGGTTCGATGATGGTGCATCCGCTCGACATAGGCATCGGCCTTGGAGCATTCGGGCGAGAATTGCGGAAATAATTTCTCTTGATAAACTCTATCTTGGCGATTCCCATCTCTCGATTGGGGCCGAATAGGCATCCATTAGTCGATCTTGGCCATCTATGTGTTTTCGGATCGTTTGGCTTCTTGAACCTTTTGTAGCGATAAGGAATGTCGGACTTTCGAAGGAATTCTCGGCTGGCCTCTTGTTGATGCGTTTCACGAGTGCCCCAAGGTGCGCCAAATGTATCCTCACGTGCGGCGGCCTCTATACGTCTAGCTTCCTCTCCTCTGTAGAGATATCTATCCATCGAGCAAATATGTCTTCAATTTACGCATCCTGCTCTTGGGAAGCTACGAGGAGCTTGTTACGATTCGTGGGGTACTAGATCTAGATTTGGATGTACCATGCTTGCTTTCGGTATTCTTACTCTTTGCTCTCTTTTCTTTTTCTTTGTCCTCTTCATCTCGTTATGATGAGCTTTCTCGGAGCCGATCTAGCGGTTCTCTTTCCTCCTGCAGTTTGGGGCTTTTAGTCTTTCCTTTGGCGGAGCTTAGACTTTGGCTTGTTAGGCTGCCCGGCCTCTGCAATCTCTCACGGCCGACTTCTCATCCGCGACTATTTGGGCTTCCTCCTCGGGCGGATATGTATCTTAATCTCTTTGCTTTGGAGGGGTTGGAATGTTAAGCTTTTGTTTGCCCTTGCCTTCTTGAGCTGGTGGTGGAAGAGGAGCCTCTTCTTCTTCGAGTCCTCCTCCGCTTTGTTCGGCGTACTCGGACAACATCATATTAATGATATCTTTGGGAGTTTGGGTTGCAGAGTAGTCTGCTGAGGTCTGAGCCACTTGGGCCGGTTTTTGGTTGTGCTCGCTTGTCCAATGGCTGCACAGGCCTCACCCTTACGAGGCCCGATGCAGGATGACTTCGGTGTAGCTTCCCCCTTAGACTTTGGACTTTTGGTGAGGTCGGCTTCCCGGTTACTCTTCTTTCCTTCCCCTTTTTCCTTCACTTTCCCCCTTTTGGCATCATCACGATCCCACGGGGTAGGGACCAGGGCGACTTCTTGGGACTTTTGTAGGAGGTTGACGGCTCGTCGAGACGATCGTGGAGCTTAGTCGGAGCCTCATGCGGCTCGTTCCTCTCCATGGTAAGGTGTTCCTTTATCTTGCTTGTGAGGGAGGTGAGTTTGCTTCCTTGAAGTCTTTCGGCTTCTCGGTGATCTTGTCTTCCAGGCCGGTTGGATGTTCTCAAGTCTCCGTTCGGTGGCCTCGGATTGTTCGGTGATAGCGTCGGTATGAGCCAATTTAGAAGCCAAAAATTCATCAAGTAGCTTGGCTTGGCTCTCACGAAAGATCTTTAGGTGAGCTTCGAATTTGACTTCTTTGCTTTGAGCCAACGCTTACGAAATAAGCGTGGAAACATCGAGGGCGGGCGATGAAGAGGCAGAAGACTTCGGCCCACGAAGTTCTTTAGACGTGGCATGAGCGATGCTGCTTCCATGTCCTATGGATAGCCTTCGCAAGATCTCGATTCTTGATCCGCTTGGGCGGTTAAGGCTTTTGCCGTGTCGAGATCTCTTTGCGGTGCAGGCTGGGCGTGTTGCCCTGAAGGTCGGCTGCGGCCAAGAGGCGAGCGGGCTCTGCGGGGACGAAGCACCCGGCCTTGGACTTCTCGGGACCAAGGATGCGGAGTGGTGGAGCGGTTTGGTATGGGTATCCTTGTCTGTGGATGTCCCCTCATCCCGGGCTTTCCGGGGCTGTGAATCGGCTGGGTGGGTCGTCATGGTCGACCCCGTCGAGGTCTTTGGGCCGGAGCGTGCTTTGTCGATCATAAATCATGGCCGGCATTGCGGCCCTTAGATTGTCCATTGGTTGAGGTCTTGGGGCTACGAATAGCTTATCTCCTCTCTCGGTTTCCAATTCCTCTTCATGCGGTGCGCACGGGGTAGTGTAGGACAAGGCGGCGCAGAGCGAGGCCACTCCCGATGTCGCGGCAACATGTGGAGCCTTGCTTTGTTTTGGCGATGAGCAACAAGTATGCAGTAGTCGGCAAGCTCACGGAACTAGTTGTAGAATTTCTCGGGATGCTCTGGATATAATCGCTTGAGCTTCCATCCCGATTGATTCACCTTGAGATGCGGTCTCGAGACTCAAGTCTATGTGTGAAGTCCGCTCTTCGGTTGGAGGGAGGCCCGGGCGAGTGGAGGGACGAGAAGGGGAGGCATCGTCCCCAGGCGGCTGAATATCCGCAGCTACGAGCTTCGAAGCATCCCCTTGGTCCCTTTCGGTGGAAACAATCTTTTCCCTTATTGGGCGAGTCTTCTCGAGAGACTCGGACTCATCAACATTTGCATGGGGTGAGTAGTCTTCTCGGGGCACGTTCGGCGGGCACTTGTGAAACCTCCTCGGTGGCGGCACCTCGGTGGCTTTCTTCATTTTCTTTGCCGGTGCCTTAGGAGTTTTAGCGGGAGGAGTTCTTTTCTTTATAGGCGCCTTTCACTTGAGACTTTGATTTCGGAGAGGCTGGCGAGGGTCGACCTGTCTGTTGACGGCTTATTTGTCTTGTTGTGAAATCACGACCTTCTTCACATTGAAGTACTCCTTGTCACTTTGTAGGTGATAGGCTCGAATCCACATAAATCTTCGATCATGATGGACGGTTTGAGTCATGCAGCGACAGCTTTCCCTTTGCGCTCGGCATGTTCGATGCTTTGTCGAGCTTAGCGGCTGAGCCGTAGATTCTCGGAGAAAGAACTCGGTCCAATTTATTCAGGCTCGGTCGTATATGGCCATCATCATCGAATCTTAGGCCTCGACACTGGGTGAAGCGACCACGCTTGGCTTGTCGGTGGGCTGCGTCACTATATGGCAAGTGCCACGGGCGAGGCGACATCTTTGTTCTTCGGAAAGCGACTACGAATGTAGTGGGCTTTCCCACGGAAGACGGTAAGGTATTCATCAACTTGCAGTCGTCTCTGTACCCGCTGTGCTTATCCCTTCGGAGGGTAGATCAAAACCTCCACTTCAAGGCATCCTTAATGGACATACGCTTCCCCGCTCGTAGTGGCGTGTTGGATAGAATGTGCAACGAATATCGCCGTTATGTCTCCGGAGCAGCTGCGTGCGGGATTCAAGTACATCTGCACCTTTGTCTCGGGAGGAGAGAGCGAAGGCCTCCTAGCGAGAATTTCTCCGGCCACGACTCGCGCGGGCGAGAAATAC